>CM076185.1:80768510-82102891 GCA_038277355.1 Encarsia formosa | reverse complement strand
GGCATTTGGCATTACACGAAAACGAGGTGGCACGTCTCATTACGAGCACCTGCTTCGTTGCGCTCGAATCGCATTTACGCAATCGGCATTCGAAAAAAAGTCCCGAAAAATTGACGCAGCGGTGGTGCGTTTACGACCGGGCAGTTATTGTCGCGAGTTTATTTACGACTCATTACCAACCCCCCGCGACAGTTTACATTAACGATTCAACCATCCCCCTCGTAAATTTTTTCCAAAAAGTGATGTTTGCGGGGGAGGAAGGGAAAGGGTGAATCGCTAATCGGGACAAAGCTAGTCTTAAAAGCCCGCTAAGTACAAAGTCTCTCTCGAAAACTTTCGTTTCAAGTTGTTAAATATTTTCCCTGATAACTTCGGGTACTTTAGAGTCACCGAAAAACCGGGACTGATACCTTGGTTTGCGGTCTGGGTGTCCGGTGTGCCAATAAACCGCGACAAACGTCCACGACAGATATTTTTCGCGAACATCTGCAGCTACGAAATCAAGATCCGAGACATACTGACTAATTACTCTAATTGAACCGTGGAAAATCGAACCCTCGCGCAGCTGCCTCCTGGATCTTATCTTTCTCTGGGACGTGTGACGAATAAACTGAGAGAATCATCCTGTACGTCAAAATTAACCACCGGTTGTAAAATGAAATTACATCGTGTCCTTGAGTTGATTTTTTTGAAAATTTATTTTTCATATTTAAAGTACAATAGGACAATAAGTTTTGAGTTTTTTAAAACAATTCTTTGATCAAAATGTAGACGTGACTCTACCCCAAAGTAAAACAAACTAACTTAGGCTAAGTTTACAGTGTAAAAATGACTTATGTAGTTTACATGATACTTTAATTAATAGATCCACAGATTTCGCAATCACACAATACAACAAAGAAAAATAAAGCCCGGGGCTTGATTCTCGGCTTGCAGGATTTCCAGCAGCATTGTGCAAGTCTAATTGAATCAAGAAAAAACCACCGCGTTGGAGATACGAAATCAAAGCGGTGCTGTACAACGATTCCTTAACACCTCCCATTGTCCTTGCGAGCCGTCGGTCCTCGTTCGTTCGAAACGTCATCCCCCTGCAGTTGCAGTCCAGGAAGGGCGAGTCGGTTTATCTTAATGCCGAAATCAAATCAAGCCACGGAATTAGAGACGGCAGCATATTGCATACAGAGGGGAAGCCCGCTACAATGCCGTCTGGACTACGTCGATATTACGATTTTTTTAAGCACTGCTTCCATTATGATTTCACGAGCTATTACCAAAGAGGCAGGGAGGGCTTTTTATTTTTTCTCTCTTTACGGCTCGTCGCGTCGCTTGAGCTTGTAAACTAATTTCGTACCACTCCCGCGCTCTGACAATTGAATCTCGTCTCTTCCTCCATTTACCTATCCGTTTGTATCAACATTTACATTTATATTTGAATAACGGGGAAATAAAAAGCTCTCGGACGACTACTCGACATTATACGTCTTTTAAGCGAGCGCGAGCTTTTTTTTTATTTTCGCTCATCTTCATCCCCCCCGCGGCGCTTTCAACTTGCAGGGTTATGATCTTTAAGAAGGGTGGCCCAAAGAATGTCGATAAAATAACGCTCTCCTCATTAACATTTAGATAAAGCATTGTTGTTTCCTGTCTTATCCGCTTTTTTTTCTTTCTCTTTGCTTTATTATACGCGAAAGTCGTTCTCCCGGAGGTAAAGTTTAGCCAGCGGAGACGTGATTATCAAAGTCTCGGGCGTACGATTTCACGTGTATAATGTTGTCTACCCGAGCTACCGCCCGGCTGCTGCTATATCGCTCGCGGGTGTATCGATTAGCTCATTGGCCGATTATGCGGCGTCCTGCCGACTTTTGCTGATTCGAATCTTTGAACAAGTTGAATATTTTAAACTCCGGTAAATTATTGTTATTAGGGTTTTCTTGATCTTATTACTTTTTGCTGTTGAAATTCTCTCGAACATGTAATTTATTTTACAGCTTTTTTTTTTGGCAATACGTACTTTTCAGTTGACGTAATAAACTTTACGTAAAAAGTTTTTATTTACTTATTTATTTTTAAGTAAGTTTGTCTAAGCATGTTAATAAATTAATTAGATAATTAACCGATGACAATAAAAAAACAGTCTCTTTTTATTCAAATTACTTATTGAATAATTTGATTTCAAGTTTGGTAATTTCTTGGTTACTTGTAATTTTTTGGATATCAAGGTTCTTATTTTATTTTATTTTTTTTAATTAATAAAAACTGCGAACAAAATCTTTGACAAACTTTTATTTATTTCAACTGAAAATAATAATAGTTATTGATTTTTCTATTATGTTTTATAGAATTAATGAAAAAAATCGATACTTTTTTTCCTTCTGAAATGTATGAATAATTTCATACATATTTTCACATTTCAGTTAAATAAAGTAACAGTTACTCACATTTTAAAAGCTACTTGCAAAAAAAAATAATAATTAAAACATATCCTGTCTGAATTGAAAAAAAAAGTGCATAAAGTATACTACAGGATCAGGATGGTGATATTTTTTTTTTTCGAGTAATTATAAATTTTAATCAAGTCAAGATTCGAACTCGGAGCTTCCGGACATCAAACTGGTGAACTAATCACAACAGCTACCTCTGATTACGCTAAGAGTTGTTTAAATTTATTAAATACGAACTCTAATGCCCAACTGAACATAATAAGTAACTCAATAAGTAAGTAACTTCCGTAATTTCATCGAGCTTGCAATTACCTAAAATTTCAAAAATACCGTAAAAAATTATTCTTTTCTTCAATCTTAATAACAAAACTTATAAGCAGCGATGAAAACAATAATAAAAAGGATGTTTATAAAAAACAATAAAAGCAGTGTAAACCCAGAATCGTTCACTCATCCAAAGCTCAAACAGTTCCAAGCTCTTTCTTCGGGTGTCTGCTCACCTCGCGCGCGAGTCTGGCAGAAGAAGTCTAAATAGTCATTCGGCGCGTAAACACCTACGCTATTAAATCCCATCGCGAAAGACACGCGCGCTCCCGAGCAGATGTAATTAATTCGGCCACCCAAAGCGCCCCGCTGCACCTCTCGAAATAGCAGTTTCCCTCCGCGATTGTCCGAGTGGGGCACTAAAGCTCCCGGAACAATTTTGATTATTGTCCCCCCGCCCGTTTACGGCCGGTTCGTCTTTCATAACCGTTGGTCATATTTACGTGTTGAGTTGGCTGTCTCTGTACCTTCCTATTCCCGCGTAGGCTGCAGGGTAGCTTCTTTTGTCGGTGGGGTAACGCGACGCCAGAAGAGTGTGCTGCGCGACCGAACCGGGTACGTACCTGCAGCACACAATATTTTTATTTTTCATTAATTACTCTGTCTTCTTATCTTTCTTTCTTTTTTTTCTTTCGAAAAAAAAAAAAAAAAAAAAAAAGGTAATATGTGTTCGAGTGCGAGGAGCAGGGGGGAAGATTCGCCGCAATATCGGCCGGGGGAGATTAGAGCCGGCTCTAGGTTGGCGGTCTCCGATACCGGCTATTAGTGTCAAAACAAAAATGTTACCCGCAATATAGAGCCTCCACTTCCGAATTTAGTGCTTTCTTTGACCTCTCGCAAGGCTACTTCCCCCTTGAATGATTCTTGATTAGATCAATCGGAAAGAATAAAGAAAAAAAAAGAAAAAGGTGGAAATCCAATTACCCGCGTAGTCAAATTAAGTTTCCATGCGAGCAATGCTAATTAACTTCGAAATCCCTCCCCCCTTCTCCTAGAATTTTAATATCAAGAAGCAGCAGCAGTGGAGAAGGCGAAAAGAGAGTGCCTGACTCGTAATGAGGCTGGTAATAATATTCAAATTCTCGCAGACCTTTTCGGAATAATTAAGAGGTTGCAATAATTACGAAGCGTTGGTAGCGGGGAAATAATAACAGACTCCTCAAAACTCTCTCACGCCTGGCTTGGCCCTATGATTTCTCTATTCCGCAGCGATCGAAACGTCTGCGATTGCTAATCAACGAATCTAAACGATATAACTTGATTAATTCCTCAAACGTGCAATTACCCACGCTGGCTAATCGCAGCTGCGTCATTGACGTTTTTTTTCAAAAACGCTCGTTTGCATAGCTGCAGGTAATAAACAAAGGCCGCAAATAGAACGGAGGAGGAGGTGGAGGAAGAAGAAGAAACTTTATGTGTGCTTATCCATACACTGCGCTGCCTTCTTCTTCTTCCGTTCGAATAGTAGTGCGAAACTTCTCATGGGGCTATAAACTCGGCCAGGTGTCAACCGTTCTTTCAAGGTACTTTACGACTCTCGAGAGTGTACTGATTATTCGTAACTCTAAATTTTTTACTGCCGCCCCCCGATCGATGAGTCAAGAAAACGCATACATACAAGAGTGACACATAAAAAACAAACAAACAATCAAAAGAGTGTGTTGTCGTTTTCTCGAAGTAGATTTTTTAGAGCCACTTCATCAACGCCGAGGTCCGTCAAAAATTATTGCTGCCAAACTACGCGCCCGTTTACAGCCCGTATAAATATAATCGCGGAATCATCCTCCGAGTTGTAAGGTCAGCAGATCGTAAGGGTTTCTACGACTGTCGTAACCCCCGGGGCCGGATTCAATTTAGACTTTGTTAGGGTCGATAAACCTTCTTTTTTTTTCCCGAATTGAACCGTCAACAATTATTGTTATATTCGGGAGGTAAGGAGCCCTGGAGGAGATTGGCGTCGATCTAGCTTTTACGATTCATAACTCCTCTCCGAAGGATACTGCTAGCCGTAAAGGCTCCCAGTGTGTATTTATTTATCGCCACCTCTCGGCCAGACCGGATCCCTCTCTGATGGGAAAACTATTCCATTACTATGCGCGGACACGTTTGCTTGCCCAGACGTAATCGCAGTTAAAAAAAAAAATAAAAAAAAAAGACGAGTGTATTTATAATAGAAGAGGAGAAATATAGATCACCGTAATCGCCGCTCTCGCAATTGGTCGCTATTACGCAATGAGCCGACTTCTTTTTTTTTTTTTTTTTTTTATTTCAGCCACTTGACGCTAATAATTAGCCCTCGGGTCGGTCCCCTCTGCTGCTACAGACTTCCTGCCCGGATATAAAAATAGAGCGGTGCGTCTGTTTGTCGAGCTCGTATTAAATCGAGCCGAAAAATAGTGATAACCGGAGGACGAGGGAGATAAAAGGGACACACGAAAATCCCATTCCAGGCACGCGAGGGAAGGTATTAAATACGTATACATCAATTCTCTCCCCCCCCCCCCCCCGCCCTTGGTGTGTAAAACACCCGGGCAAGCGGGGGCTCGTTCATTTCCTCCGTCATATAAACTCGGACCTCGAAAGACTCCTAAATAAAAACGGCCGTTAATTATTTAGGAGGCGAGACACTGCCTCAACCCGAGATAAATTAAATAACAACAAAACGATAATATATTATTTCTTTCATACTGAGTTATGGATCGAGCGTGCGGGTTTGATTAGCCTCTTGATTTCCTCGATGTAAATCGATTATTCTCAATGCGTGCGGTATCGGGCGAATTAATCTTGAATTGTCAATAATAACGCTCAAGCTCAAAAAAGAAAAAATGTGCACTAGATAGCGAACAGGAATGATCAACTTAAATAAAATTAACTCCGAACGAGGTTATAAATGCGAGAGGGAGGGAGGGGGTATAAAAGATAAAGAGAAAGAGCGGAAAGTTTTATTGCTCGGTTAAAGGCCCGGGATGAGCCTCCGAGTGGGGGAGCGGAGAAAAAGGGACGATGGTCACTTTATTCGAGGGGTGTGATTTCGGCGTTACTCTTTTCTCCTCCTCCTCTCGTGTCACGCGCGTTTTCCGCATTTTTGCACCCCGGATTTATGTGAGACTCGCCAGGCCGCAGACTTATGGTTTTTCGTTCGAAACCGACCACTTCATTACGTGCCCGGGTAGAGTGGTTTTTTTTATTTTGTTAAGGGTGCTGAGTGCCAAGAGGAATTCTTTATATTTTTCATGCTGTGGAATGGGTGTTTTTGTTTTGGTTCAGTCTAAACTTATATTAGCGATGAGAATCGTTGCCAAGTGGTAGGTCCGTAGCGCATTGAATGAGCGTTGGACTGGTGACCCACGAGTCATGAGATCGTGACGTTATTTTCTCATTATGAAAAAAAAAAAAAATTCCTCTTCGTTGAATTTTTTTTTTTTTTTTCTTTTTTCAACTATAAAATTATAATTAAATTTGAATGTAACCAGTTTTTAATCTGAATCAATAGTAAATAATTATTTATCAAATAAACTATTAATCCAGTGGTCTCTGTCATAATTTTTTTCTTTTCTCTTTTCATAAAACACTGATTTAATTCATTCTTCGCTACAATAGCATGCTCACTGATTGAATTGCAGTTTTTTAATTATTGTAAAATATATTTTTTAAATTATGTTTTTCACCGCACCTCGCGCGTTCCTCAAACTCACCTTAAATTTTCATCGATTCGGTTCGAGCTCGGACAAAGCCACACGTCCGCGTCGCACCCCTCGCCAAACAGCGATGACCGCATCGTCGCCGACAAAGAGAAGGGCATCCCATCCGCGTATCAAGGCAAGCAAGCCCCGCAACAAGGAGCAACGCGTAACGGGAATACCTGCGACAAACAGTTCAGGGACTCTGCGGCGGCAGGAAGAGCCATCACGGCTGGAGTAATCGCTCGGTCAATTGGTAAATCACGCACTTTCATCAGACCGAATAAAAACAACTAATCCGAGCACAATGCGCTTTCATCAAGTCCAATTGAAGCTCTCCGCATCCATCTCGCGTCCCATTGTCTCCCTGTTTTCCTAATGCACCAGACTGATTAATAACAAGAGTGTGCACCCAAAAGGATGACTCGGCTCGCGTGCTCGCTTGCTTGCAGACTACTCGGACGGGCGTGTTGTTGCCGCTCCTCGCCTCTGTTTGACAAGCGCTGCAGGTAGGTACGCTGTGTCAACCTGTCGTCCTACCGGGCTGAGCAAACCGGCAACCTTGCGCCTCTTCTGCTTCTTCATCGATCCGCTGGGAACTCGCTCGAGTGGGGGGAGGGCAAAAGTTAATCAAGCGTTTATGATTTTTATCATTCGCAGGGATTAGCCGGCCCACCCGAAAAGTAGTCGAGGGCCGGGGTGGAAGAAGGCGTTTACGAGCGGAGTTGGTTTTTCGAGATATTCTCACGCAGCGGTCAGGGAAATCAAAGCGGGTATATGTACGTACGTACCCGGAAGCCGGGACTCGAGTATAAACAGAGTCAGCGGAGGCTTGTCAGCTCCTCGGCTCGGCAAATATATATACGCGGGACGCTACAACCGATCGGTCAGCCGCGCCGACAGCCATTACACATGTTGTCCATTTCGCGATCAAACACTCCTACTCTCTGCTGCTGAACTGGCTACTTATCCCTGGGAATCCGACAAACCTCCCGTGAGAACCCGAATCGACGCTAATTGAGAGAGAGAATTATGACCAACTGGAGAAAATAAATAATTTGATCGAATTTGCAGAGATGGGAAAGTTTTTTTTCTTTTTTTGTGTTTAGGAATTTTTAATATTTTGATTTTACAGTTCAATAAAAATTCAAAATACCAAAAAATGGGTAAAATGAGCTGAGAATTTTTTTAAATTTATTTTGTAGATTTTAATAATTATTTTGGGAACAAATTGACTATCAAAATTAATAAGTATTCAACAATGTTTTGATTTATTCAAGTTTGGGTTTTGTTTTATTCTTTTGACAACCATAATCTTATATCTTCGTCGAGTCAGGACCACCTCAATCAATTACAAACAAAATCTGGTTTACATGCTGACAATAAATAAAGATAAAAATTGATTTTTATTGTAGAACTCCAACCTTTCATATCTCAAGCACGCCATCCATGAAAAAAATTCTCATTAAAAAAAAAAAAAAGTGGAAGGAGTAGAAGGCTCGGAAACAGCAGTTGAATAAAGGGTACGCGTTCATGTTGATCGTCCGATAGGGTTAAAATCGCGAGTCCGAGGGAGAGAAAAGAAAGAAAGAAACCCGGGGTGGGTGTGTGAGTGGCGCTGACTGACAACGGACTGACTTATGCAAATATCGGTCGTAATCTGATCGGCCCGACTCGACATCTCGCGAATCGGCGGGATTTAAATTATACGCACGCGTGGCATGCCGGGTGCAACTGACCCTTGGCTTACCTTTTCTTTTTTATTCCCTCTCTGGTTTATGGCCGCGGTAAAACGGCCCGAGAGAGAGTTTGTTAAGACTTTATTCCGGGCGTGTACGGCCTTGATTGACGTCTTATCTGCGGAATCGTACAAACTACCGAGCGGGACGATTTTATTTATACGAGAGTTCCGTTAGGGCGTGAGCCGAGAGCAAAAGTTATCCACCCTGAGAACTGAGATCAAACTTCGCTCGGTGTCCGGCCAAACAACTCAATCAAGCCGACCGCAGTTTAATTAAAAGCTCATAAACCATCCGTTTCTCGGTTCTCACCTGGCCCATAAAAACCAAGCTCCACTACCGGCCACGCGGCGCGCGACTACGATGTCCAATTAGGCTCTATAAAAAGTTCTCGAAGCGTAAAAATCACCGGGACACTACCGTGGATGCTTGCGATTCCAGGTCCCAATCGTAAACACAAGGAAGTTCGTTTCGTTAAAACCAGCCTGTTATGTTGGTAACACGTGCGCTGTATATTTATATACATCGGCACGAGTGTACGTTGCACTTATCGATTGGCTCGAAGGCCGGAGTGTGTTCCAGACAAACGTTTTATTTTGGTTCAAGGCTTTTCGAGTGAGAAAAAAAGAAGAAGAAGAAGCTACAGCGACAACCTTTGTGTTCCACATTAGAGTTCTTGGTTTCATTGAAACCGAACCGAGGAATCAGAAACGCAAGGTGCAACTAAGAGTCCAGAGTCCTGGACACTCGAGAAGCTTAATCACAGCGGCTGCGGGTAATCACCAACTGGACACCCAACAACAAATACGCACCCTCCTTAAGCACCCAAGGCGAGAGTATTTGGTCTATGATTAGTAGCAGTTGACCCGAGACCCTTTCAATTAATCGGTTAACTCGAGAATTCATAGAGAAGCTCTCGGATTCTCTGTAATTAAATCCTAAGGAATTGTTTCGGAGTAAGACTGACCATCGTTGCAGCTAACTTTTTGATTACAGGGGTGCCCTTCTGTTTTGAGTTTGGGTGCGACACCTAACGGTAAAACTTTTCAAAACTCAGTTTTCATCATGGTTTCCTCTTCAAAAATGAGGTTAGTTCTAGGTTTTCAAACTTTTCTTAACTTTGTTTTATATTGGAAATGTAAGGTTAAGTTTTTCACTTTGGTTTCGTAATAGTTGGGAACCTAACCTAGAAAAAATACTCGGACTGGTGCTACAGTAAATAAAGAGTTTCTTTCATTTTTATTACTTCTTCAAGTTCTAAAAGAAGACTCTTCTCAACTTTTCTTCTCGTACGACTTAACCTAGTACGGTATTCGATAAACAAACATTAAAATTTAATTAAAAACCAAAAGATGAGCAATAGATGTTGTACGTCGCACCAAAATGCATTGCATCGGATTGGTAGGGGAGAGCCACTCTCTCCTAATTTTCGTCCGACCGCGGGTGGCTAAACCACGATTAATATTTGTCGTCGTCTGCCGCCGCTGCTGCACCGCCACGTCGGATTTGACAGGTTGACGCCAACAAATTGCATCGCATTCGCACAATGCGTAATTCCATCGGAAATAATAATGGGAATAAAGCACGCCACCCAGCCACCGTGATTGCACCGCGCGAGCGGATTATAATTTTCAGCCGCGCGAGCGCCGTTGATCGACAGCGACTCGGCTAAGTAAGTGGCTCTTAAGCAAATTCTTTCCGAGCCTCGCTCACGGAGGCTTTCTTCCAAGGTGATGACAATTTTCCCTCATTTTTATTTTTGATCAAAGTTATTAGGCGCGCTAAGAAATTACACTGTTTGGGAAAAATCCAAGATTGAAAATTTATTTAACTAAAACTACTATTATTATATTTTAATATTTATTTTTTTAGATAAATCAGGAAAAGCAAATTTTTCAGAGTGTACAAAAACTGTTTACGTTCAGAACGAAACATGCAGAATCTTCTTTTTTTTTTATATATTTTTTTTATTCATCTCCCCGTCGAGGTCGTTGATCATCAGGGTCTTCTAATCGCTCGCGAGCGGCCTGGTGTCCCGAGCTCGCGCCAACGAAATTACCATTCAGCTGAAATTACAAGCCTGCATGATTCACATTTGAAATATACTGGCAACGCGTCTCGTCGGCGGGCAATATTTTCAAGAGCGCCTGCACAAATTACGAGCCTCGCGGAGGAGGGTTACGACGAGGAGGAAGGAAAATAAAAAAATGTGCATGCACGCGCTCTTGGCTCTGGCGTGAAAAGAGCGGGAGGGACGGAGAATGCCCGGATTTTAAAAATTCTAGCTGTGTGAAAAATAACCCCCTAACGAGCGTGCGATCCTCCGGGAATTCATCGTAAAAATTATCGAAAATAGTTTTATGAAGATCCTATTTGTCAGAAGCTCAATAATAGAGACTGTATTATATCATTTGCATTGGTGCGATACTTTTTACTTTATTATAAAAATTTTCATAATAATGGGTAATCTACATATTACTCAATCAGCCGCCTCTGAAAACATCATGCTTCCCTACATTTGTAGGAATCGATTTTTTTTCTCAATCGCAAGTACAGGAAGCTTTTTTTTAAAACTTATCTCGAGTTTTCCCGAGTTAAGCATCCCTTCCGCGTTCGTACCTTTTTTTTATCAAAGTGCACACGCGTACACACTCGAGCTTATATATCACGCGCAATAATAGCCAGGTGCGATTGTGCATGCAACCCAAGTGTCATTTCCCGCCGCAAAGCGACGGACCTCGACGACTCGGCACGCACGCTTGCTTGGCTCCCTGCTCGAAAGTAATCGAAACTTTTTTTTTTTACAAGGGTTTTTTGAAAATTTTCACCGTGAGAAAAGAGAAAATCTAATTAGTTTTTCGGTAAAAGAGGGCTTGTAGTAATTGATTACGTGCACGGGTAAAAGGAAAAAATGTGTTTTCTTTATAAGCATTGACCATTC
Organism: Encarsia formosa; assembly: GCA_038277355.1. NCBI lineage: Eukaryota > Metazoa > Arthropoda > Insecta > Hymenoptera > Aphelinidae > Encarsia > Encarsia formosa. The sequence goes on along the minus strand of CM076185.1, from coordinate 82,091,766 downwards.
AATTTCACTAAGTGTAATTTTTTTTTCTTTTCCTCTTCCTTTTTTTTGCATTAGCTTGATAAATTATGTTTATTAAAATTTGTTGCGTAATACGAAATAAATACGTTACTTCCATACGATATGCCACATGCATTAGACTCGAGTTGGGGATTATGTAAGCGATATGATGTATGGATATTGCACATTAAATCATTAGTTTTGTGCTAAAAATTGAAATTGATTGAATCTGAGCTGCGCACCGTTTAATTATATGATTAAATTAGATTTTATATCACATTTTTACTATTTTTTGATGGAGAAAAAAAGCTCTATACGAATAAAAATGATGGTGAAATATACGGGTTTCGGTGTCTAGTGATCGATATTAGATTCAAGGGAGTTATTACGATGCATGCGATATTTACTCGGAGCTTATCGATGAAGATAACAATATTAATATTAATCAATCGATTTCGACTTTCCCGCTTTATGCTGGGAATATTTTTTTCGGAGAGATTTGATGGAGAAAATGAAACGGCTTTATTATTTTCGTTTGAAATTTCTTAATCCATGCAGTATGCATGTGCAAGAAAATTGAACCTCCTTTATTTCTATACTGCGGAAATTTTTATTAATCAAAATAAATCCTATAGAGTATTGAAATAAGAACTAATTTTTTTCATGTAATGTCTATAATTATTTCAGCCTATAACGATTTGAATTTGATAAAAAATGTAAAAATGATTCAAAAGGAGTCAAAAGGTATTATAAAATAAATTTTTCAGTTGAATGTTTATTTTAAAAAAAATCAAATTCAATAAGTTGAAAAAAAATATACGAAAAAACATTTCCAATTTTTTTTTTTTTGTAATGTACGATAAATAATTTTTCCAAGGGTTGGATTCGAACCCGAGACTTTTGACATGATGTGTGGAAATTAAAGCCTTGCTCTAAGCAAGCTTCTTGCAAATACCAAAATTAATTTCGACTAATTAGTCTAGAAATTAACAAATAATCAACTCGCTACATTATTCATTCCCAACTAAACTTTTTCTCGCAACATCAATTATAAAATCACTAAAATCATGTTACACAGCTGATCAAGTATTATCGTCAAGCACATATCGCTCCGACCTTCGGCAGACATAAGCGTAATAGTTACAATCGTAAAGTACATTATTCTCGAACTCTCAGGCATTATCATAAGGCTAACCACATGGGCGCCGGAGGCACAGCTGGTGCCTACTCACGAAAGTCGCTCGAGCTTTCAGAGGGTAATTTTTATCGCGCGCGCCTCGACGCACGTTTTTCGGGCAGGTTGCAGATGGAGCCTAAATGGAAGCCGTCAATTGACACGACCCACTCGCCTCTTCTTCTTCATCTTTACGATTACGATTGCGAGTGCTCCGTTTATATATGGAACAAGCTCCCAGTCCCGGCTGTTAACAATATGCCCCCTTTTACTCTTTGATCGGTGAATAAGTTTCTTTCAATAAAAGCGCGCCTCGATGACTTAAAAATCGAACAAAATCATCCAAGTTTCATGCAGCCGACGAAAGTGGAACGCTCGGCTGAAAGTTTAACACCGCTGCTGGTGCAAGCTCGACTACTCCTTTGTTCGCGTGAAATCAATCGAGCCGGCTAATAATAAGCGCCTCGTGGCTCATCATTCTTTCACCCCTCGTTTCTCCCGACAAAACCTTACGTCTCGCGGATCGATCTTTTCGGGAAGGAACGAATATTATTCTCCTCGCGCGCTAATTAACACGCGGAATCCGGGAAAGGCCCTTGCTTAAATTTTTCATACTCCCGCTGGTGGAATGTCCCAAGTTAATTTTTTTTTTTTTCAGCAAGCTTTTTCCTCCCTTCCGCGAGGAGCCCAGGAGGAGTATTTTTTCCCGGGGTGTAGCGACTTAATTAATCGCATAACACGGGGCACCCGAGAGCTTAATGAAATCAGAACTCCGCCCACCTTTGGTCTTCCTCCTTTTTTGCTCTCCCTCGCTTTTGCATCGGGCTTTTATAGTTCGGGCGAGCGGTAAAAAAAAAGAGGCAGCTACGAAAACATTTGTCGGGAAATACTTTTTGCCGGGGAGTGCTTTATCCGAGGGAACAAATCGAGCCTGAGGATTCTTTACGAGGCAATCGGATGTTTCGCATTTCAAGCTGGATCGAAGTATTTTTATCGATTCGCCCGCCCGACCTTTTGCCCCGAATGGGTGGGTGTAAACACCGAAAGTGGGATTTAAAAGTAGAGTTGGACTACCGGAAGAAGCGTAGGAAGAAATCGCCTAATCACGAAATTCATTTAACGCCAAGTGCGCTTTTGTCCGGTCGGATCGCTCAAAAAGGGGTGATAAAGAACACAAAGTCACTTCAGGGAATGATACTGCAAGAACGTAAATAAAAAAATTCTAGACACCGCACGTGTGAAAAAAAAAGGCCAAAAGCGCGTGGATAATTTACAAAAGAAAGACTAGAGTCTCTTTGACCTCCATTAAAAGGCTCCGAGTCCCCTCGATTTGAATAACACAAAAATATAATTGAAAACCCAAACCCCGGGCTTAAGCCCACTGGTAAGTGAGAGTATTAAGTAAGGGTCGTCCGAATCTCAGGGACTTTTCCTTCCGCCCCTTCGCACCTGATTCGAGCCACCCCCGGCGTCAGATAAAGGGTATTAATATCACTCGTTCCTTACCGGCTCGTTAAAACAACAAGCGTTGCGTAAAAAGGGTTCCCCGAAAAGAGTGATTAAGGGATTCTTCTCGGCTACGACACAAGTAATTTAATTCGAAGGAGGAAGGAAGGAAGGAAGGGTGTCTGTTTACTTTTCATTCGGGTTCTCTGGTAAAAAATCCTTCGAAAAAATCGTCGATGCAGCCCGGGTCACTACGGCAGAAAAGTAATTGAACAGCCGTATCGAGAGAGAGAGAGAGAGAGAGTAATCGGATTTTCAGCTGCGCGGGCATCGGGTAAAATGACGAAGCGAAAATCAAGTTATAGTTTCGGACAAAGCGTACCGAGCCCAGCCGTTTATGAATATATATGCCCGTGCGAGCTATTTGTACCCGGCTGTTAATATACGCGCGCGGGCACTTACGTATGCGTATCTGCTGGTAATTTGGCGGCGCGCGGGCCCCCGACCTTCTATCGAATTTTACGCGGGGGCTTGAATTATTAGGGACACAAAGAGCCGAGTCGAAATGGATATTTTGATGAATTTTACCCAAAACCCCCCTCTCCTCTTCTGCCCCGATAGCTTTTGTCTGGTACTTTCGATTCGTCAATTATAAACAATTTATTTTTGGACCCTTTTGGATTCAGAGTCCGTATAAGCTTTGAATATTTTTGACAACTAATTGTTGCCAGAAGCTTTAAAACTGATCAAGAGTAGATCTTCTAGATCTTCTCTACAAGTAGAAAGTTTCTATTGTTTTGAAATTTCAACCACATAAAATTAAGGTTGTTGGGTGATTGGGTCGGTGCGAGACAGAAAGAGAATCTCTGTCTCTCTCGCACTCGTGGCACAACATAGCACCTAACCTAAGATTTTAGTGTTTGATTTTTTTTTCTCAGCTCATAAGGTCCACTGCTAATTGCTTTGAATTGATAAGTGTTTCAAAAAATTTTTTCTTTTACCCTGAATTTTTTCATTAAAATATACTTGTCAGGTCCTATTAAACTTTCAAGAAAACAGTGATTCCCATAAGCTTACGTGTTAAACAAATTTGGCAATATCTTTTCTTCCAAGGTTCATTTTGCCCTAAAAATTTAATGGCATCAATAAGAAGCAATTACCTACAAAATGAGTACTTTTTTGTTAGAGTCTACTTGTCAGATCATGGATCGACCCAACAAGCTTACTGAAAATTTTTTTTAAGATTGTTCAGTTTTAATTTTCAGTGTTCAAAATCATATACAATATTTTCATGCTTATGTTTGTTTTTATTATTATTTTTGTTTACTGAGAAGTTCATACAGTTTCTATGTAATAACCTAAGATATTTATCATTACTTTGTAAATTAAATATAGATGCTTCTATTAAAATTAAATAAAAGGTTATTCAAATATATTTTTCTACTTATTTATAAATTACAAACAAACAAAATTAATCATAAAAACTGAAAAAAAACTAGTAAAAAATTTTATAGAGTCACTGTAGTTTAAAAAAAAAAGAAAAAAAAAAGTTCAGGTCTGAAAGGGTTGAAATCACTTCATGAATCATCGTTCGACGGAACATACGTGAAGGGAAAAATGGAAGAACAAAGTTACCGCGACTACACTCTCTTTTCCATTCCGACCTGACGCGTGTGCTCGGAAAATTTGATTACGGGTCCATCCGTCTGTTCCCGTTTTGTCGCGTAAACTGTAGGCGGTAGAAACTCGATTAACCCGTACTCCTGGCTTCGGATTCGTCATTCTCAGATTTTTCTCCGACAAGGGGGTGAGGTCAAGACTTCATTAGGCCTTCGTAAATGTATTATGACTTCTGATTGCCACCGCATCGCTTTGTACCGCTCCATTATCTCCCTGTCACTCTTTCTTTTTTTTAAGTCCGCGGGTATCAAAGCGTTAATAAAAGCGTAAAACCTCGGTAAAATAATTACGCGGGAAAAATAAAAACTCCCTACCCTCGAAGAAGGGAAGAAATAATAAGGAGAGTGGCTTCATACGCTGGGAAGCAGCCACTCATCTTTCCGAAGCGAACTCTAAAGCGCGTAATGCCACAATCCCTTTGATGGGGTTTCTGCAAATGGAGCAGCGGTGGTAAGAGAGTGGCCGCTCTTTGAAAGGAGAGTATCTCGGACCGGACGGGGGCCATTTTTAATTTACCGGGATTAAAACCGCGGCGCGGGGGCTTAAGCCTCGACAAAAGCCGTTCCTTAAGTTTTTGAACAAATGAAGAAGACGACTGCACCGCCGAAATTAGTCGGAATCGCCCCCGCTCCCTCCCTTTTCAATTCAAGCGCCACGGAAAAAAGGGAAGAAGGAAAGAAGAAGAAAAAAAAAAAAAAAGGGAGAGCAGTATTTGTCTTTGTGAATAAATAAAATGCATTACACCGGTGCGAGACTTGAAATGACAAGCCGACTGCGGCAGAAAGGAAGAACTTCAAAAGCCTCCGCGCATTCGGTGGATTTAGCCTTTTCCTCCTCGGCGTATGTTTGACTTTCATTCGTAAAGAGTTGTACTCTTCTGTGCTCTTTTGATAACTACTGCTGCGTCTTGTTTGACCTGCAGCAGCACGACTGCGCTTCTTGCCGGGGATTTTAAATATCGTCCCGAGTGAAAATTTATTCAAAGGAAGCCCGACGAAGTAAGACGGCCCGAATCGAATTTGCAAACTTGCAGATTGGATTTCAACTTGACTATTATAGGGTGCGTCTGTTACGGTTAAGAGGCCGAGGGAATTAATGTCGATACGGTACAGCGAGGACCTACGGGAGGATTATGGTAAGGGCCGCGCCTGCTAAGGATTGCACTTCATTGTCTTGGACTGCTGGTGCAGCTCTTTGCCCCCTTAGCCCCGCGGTAGTAAACCATCGACCAATAACTTTAGCCCTGATATGGCTTTGTGTTCGTAGTTCAGTGTGTATAATAATGGTTTATGAAAATAACAAAACTTATCCTTAAGCTGCCGGTGCTTATCTTATGCGTTACGTACCTGAAACAGAAAAAAAAAAACATTAAAATTATTAATTGTTCAAAAAGTAACTTTGTACAGTGTACCTACAAAGTAAGAGAAATCCCGCGAGCTGCAAAGCCATAGATTTAGGCAGCAATTTTCAATGAGCAGCAGAGCCGAAATAATTCAAAGCTCAACGAGTCTGGTGGAAAATTTTCTTCGTCTCTCTCGCGCTCGCTCGTAGCCCATAAATGCAATAACCGAAGAAGAAGGGTTAGACGCAGGACACGCGCGTAAATGTAGTTATAAATAAATCCAGAAGCTCTTAATGCTTCGAGGAGGCGCCCAAGACGTCGTCAAGTTTCGCTGTATAAAGCCCCACGCAGCTCAGTAGTAGTGCTGCTTCGTTTTCCTTACCCCTCCAAGACCCGGAATGTAGTTACAGTTTCGCGGGGAGTGTACGAGAGGCTTTTGTGGTATCAAACTTTATTCAATTAAACTCACCGTATTTTACATATTTTTACTTCGAATTCTTCATTATTTATTAAAACGGTTTTAATGCTTGCTTTAAACGAAGAAAAAATTTTTTAAAATAAATTCAAGCAAAAAAAGTCCGTTGAGATGAGAATTGAACCCGAGTCCTTCATTCTATAGGCGGGAGCTCGATAACTGCTCCAACGTGCCAATGATTATTTAATACTACAACTTGGACTCGTTAGTTCTTGACTCTCTTTTGATTCAGATTCAAATAGATTGCATAGTCTAAACTAAAATTTTTAATTTTCTTAGTCGTCTTCATACAACATCATTTAGAAAGATAAAACTTTTGAACTCATCTTTCAAAAGCAGCTACTTCCATGACAATAATGAAACAAAACTATAATAATGCAATTTAAATTTAAAATTCTCTCGCTGTGTCTTCAAAAGAAAAATTACAATTACCAACGTAAGCGAAACGAGGCTGACACGTGCCGCGCAGTTGGTACTTTCCGTTCCACCCCTGCCGTAGCACTCAGTTTCTCGGATTGTTACCCCCGCTCGTAACTCACGACGACTCTTCTCGAGGGTCGCGCGCGTGTCGACACATACGCGGAGATAGCCAGCTCGCGGGGTTATTTACTTCTCCGCATGCACCCGCACGTACCCAAAACACTCGTGGGTCGGGGTGCAAGGGAAAAAAATTAAATTTACACCTGACGAGATCAATCATAAATGTGTGTAATTGAAAGAGCCCTCGAGAGTTCTCACGAGCATTAATCAAAGTCAAGCGAACAATGCAGACCGAGGAGGACGAAAAGAGATACGTAAAAAATGAGAAAAATCAGCCAATTACATTCGCGAATCGGGTCCCTTTCGGTGAAATGACTCGCGAAATTGTTAAACTCCGGAATTTATCAATTTTCTTTGATGCCGCGCGGATTTATAATTGCACTAATTTGTTTGTCTTGCAGACGGGTGGGGCCAAACTTTCGGGCGGGCTGTCTTCATCCTCCTGCGCCTTAGACTCGGAGTAAAGGAATCTCCATCGTTTAATCTTTGAGCCGGCTGATGTTGCGACCCTTTTACCGTTCCGCGATTAGCTCCCGCGGAGGAGACTCGCGGGCGTTTGACTTTGTTCATTTATTCCCTGTCTTGGTTCAGTTTCGGATCGCTACACCCGAATAGGGTGGGACGCGTTTAAATCTGTTTGTTCACATTTTTCAGCCCCCGAGGATAAGTTAAGCTGAAAGCTTTCAAGAATAAATAACAAATTTAATCAATATTTAGTTTCATTAAAATTACGACAATTCTTTTTTTTTTAAGTGTATGAAATTTATTTAATTTTTATACATTTTTTAAATTTTTTAGCGAGGTTGGATTAATAACACTGGTTCTCAAATAGGTGAGCAAAGATTGATTTTTCAGTTTTGACCCTTACAATTTTAAATAGTAACATTATGAATCAATGAATGTCAAATAATAAGTTTTATACTTATAGTACAAATACATATTATTTTTTTGTAATTTTTTATAGTTTCTAATTAGTCTGACTTGAAACCAATCGTATCGCTACCATTACAATAGCTGTAGTATTTTATTAAAAAATTTTTTGAAGTCATACTGACAATTAAAAAGAATCCATCTCAGCTCGTCAAAAAGAAATTACTCGTACGAATTTCGATGCACAGCTCGCAAATGAGAAATCATCTCGCGTGAGAAAAGTGCGGTCGGGCTAATCTTTCGGCTAATTCACTCCCCCTGGTGCAGAGCGAGAAACACCACCGACCGAAGAGGACAAAGATCGATCGACGGGAGGAGTCAGTCCCATGCCAGCGAGCGGATCATTAATCTCGGTACGGGCGCGAAACTTTGCGCGTCCCGACGACCCTTAATTATTCCCCGCATTTGCCCTTGATTTTATTGTTTCATTTATCAAAAATCACTCCTGATGCCTCGCCTCGCCCTTTCAATTAAGCGTGTAATTGACTTTTCTCGAGCCGCGTGGGATTTAAAAAATCGCGGGTATCGCATTACCCCGGGTGTATTTGATTACTCTTTTGATCTTCTTTGGGAAAAATGGAACTACGGAATTGGTAGCTAATCTCTGGATCTCGGATCAATCAAACACAATGCCGAGTGTATCGAGTTGCGATAAGCAGCGACAGACCGGACGATGATTAATTAGGGGTGGTGGCCCTTCGTCCGCCCACTCGGCCGATCATTCGTATTAATCAGAGCCGTCAAAACAAGTCTCGTGAGTCACTCAAAATTTTCAGCCTAAGAGCGAGAGAAGAGAGGAGTAGAAAAAAACAAAAAAGAGCTCGACGAGCCATCCACTCAAAACGCGGCTATCGAATTTCACCGGGCGCACAATACAATACACACGAGGAAAAACCTGCAGCAGAATAAGAAGAAGAAGAAGAGCAGAGAGATCATCCTGGCTGTATCAAAAGCCACACAATACAGATGCTGATGCGATTGTATTATATTGGTACGGTGATCCATTGTCTCGTCACGCTCGGGTCTTTTATCTCGATTCCAGCCGGGCGTGGATGCATCGCGAAAAGTAGCACGTGCGGCCCGGCCGAGCCCTCTTGATTATTACGACGATGCGTGCTCCGCGAGGGCACAAGAGGGAAGCTTCAGACGACCCGCTAATGAGACTCGCGGACAAATGTTGTGTGCAATACATACGTCATTGACAGAGTCCAAAAGTGATGATGCACGATCGATGGATCTTAATTAACCTTAGCTTTTTTGTTCCGGGAGAGCCTTGGGTTTTCAGAGGTCGTCGTCAATTACGATTCATTGATTTTTCGGGTACCACTGCAGGGCGAGCCCAGGGAATTCGAGTTATTTAAAGACGCGCGTTAATAAAAATATTTGACAATCGACGGCCCAGTTGTAAAAATTCCCCGGTTGAGGGGGGTAAATCAGCACCCCGTAATTAACCTTTGGAATGCCGGTAATCAAAAAAGGCACGTGCGGGGGTCGATTAAAAACGAGAGAAATACTTTTTCCAGGGGGCAACCCCTCCCTTTTTTCGCCGGCGCTCTTTCAATTATGAAATATTTTTCGACGTCCGGTCGCGTGTGAAATTTTTTCAAATATTCGAAATTATTCATTCGTATACGTGGGTTATTGAAAAATTAAAAAAAAAAATTTTTACGGGTGAAAATGGTTTTTGCGAGCAACAGAAATTTCCCGAATTCTTGGTTGTATCAATCGAAAAAAAAAAAAAATTTCCTCTACCATCAATTTTGAAACACAATACAACAGCAATAACAACAGTGAGGAGTAATAAGCATAAATCAATCGAGGGCCCTCATCTTATAAAAACGGCATTAATTAATTACCGGAGTCTACACCGGCGGCCTCGATCCCGGGTAGCTACAAGGAAATAATGGAATCGTTGTAAATAATGATTAAACGCAATTAATACTAAGAGGGGTGCAAGCGCGGAGAAACGAGAAAGAAGAAAAGACAAGGAGGGGAAGTGAAATACGAAACGCTAAACTAACACAGCGAACGGTAAATTTATATGACTAATACGGCTACCGGCTGGGGGGTCTTAATATAGAAGGGAATCCGAGGGGTGGAAACCGAGAAAAGGATCATGCCGAATATTGCAATATCACCCTGGTGCCGGGATTTTCTCTCGTAATCAGCTCAATGAAATTTCGGAGATTTTCTTTTTATTCGTTCTTTATTCGAGAACGCGCCAACGCCGCAACAAGTGTGACGAGGTCAAATTCTTTCATGTGTTTTTATTTGTACCCGGATGATCTTGTTTTGTAGAGAGACGTTATCAATCCTGCGGATCTTGGAGATGATGGATGTGCTTTACAGATTTTTTTTATAACATGCTTTTTTGTGTTTCTTGTATTTGAGGAAAGAAAGATGAAGACGTGCTTTCAGGAAAAGAAATTTTTTGATTTCAATATTTTATAAATATAAGGAGGCATGTAAACACCAATGTTCATGTGGATTGCTAGTTCTGAGTGCAAAGTCTGTTACTACAAACCGAGAGGTCCAAGATCGATTCCAGCTCAGCATGAGATCGTTCAAAATTTATGGCCAAAAATTTTCAAATATCCTTAGATTAGCATTTGTAAAAAGCAAAAAGAAAAAAAATGTATGTAGAGTCCATGAAAACTATTTTTTTTTTTTTTTTTATTTAATTTTATACTTTGAGAGTAAAATCACAAAAATTACGGAAAAAAATTTTTTTATGAAATTTAACTATGTATTATTAATTCATTCATTGTACTTTTAATACCGTTTTTTTCTTATAAACCAAACACCTCAAAGAAGAGAAAGCTCATTTTCCTATAAATCAGTGCCTCCGAATAGCCTTGGTGTCGGGACAGAGAAAAATCCCAAAGCCATAAATAATTCAAGTCCCGTGGCCCGTTAAGCCCCGGCAGTAGTCATCCCCGCCCCTCACGGACCTAATCTTCTTCGCGTAATTCTTAAAAAAAAAAACGAAACCAGAATAAGTACAAGAAGGGTTGAAATCCTTGGCGGTGAAAATTCGCGGCCACCTGACCCTCCTTTAAAGCCTAATTCCATTTTCGCTTCTAATTGGACGCTTTTTTTCGTTATCAAGGGATGCATATTTGAGACGCCGTGTTTTTATTACGGTACGAGGCTTTAAAAAAAATTAGGCCCGCTTCTCCAAATATTAGCACCGTGAAATATATCCGGGCACCCCTTTGCCTCGAGGCGCCTCTCTTTCTTTCGATCTCCCCGCCTTCTTTTTTTTTTACGAAGGCTTCGGGCTGCTTCTCGTATTGTTCCAAGGATTAAAGTATACGGAAGTGTAATTTCTTTACGGGGGATGATGTTCGCGTGGCTGAGAAATAAAGTCTTTGTCGGACTGTTTCGTGGGGGATAACTCCTGGAATATCGGGGATGGCTAAACCGCCCCGCAGCCTCGAGGCCTTTAAAAACATTTTTTTTTTTCTACGATTTTTAAAAAAAATTTTTTAAAAGAACCGCGGGTTGAGTTAACGCGAGAGAGAGAGTCCCTTCGTAATGGCCAAAACCACGGCGCGAAATGTATTTTTGAAAAATTCAGTAACGCTTTTTCCCTCGGAATTAATCGAATCAGGTGGGCTGGCGGACGGCTAAAAAGCTTGCGGATAACGCCCGAGCTTTTACCGCCGTGGGTGGAGCCTGGCAGCATATAAGAGATTCAAAAGGCGGGCATCTCTCGGCGAAAACGACAAAACTTCCTTAATTTCGGGTGGGTTTCGCGAGTCGAAATGTCAACCGCGAGACCACTAAAAGCCTGCTCTTTTTTGCCCCCAACCTCCTGTCGTCACCTACCCCACACCAGCGAATTTGACGCCAGGAGCAGTCTCGGCTGAAACGAGAGGAAACTTTTAATTCGTTCATTTCGGCTGGCTCAAAGGGTTGGACGCGGTGCGGCTTATTAAAATTTATACACCCCCGTCGTCGTACCCCGACGACACTCTATTGCTTTTTTTTTCTTTTTTTTAATTGAGATAACGCTTGTTTTGAAATTTGAATTGGTTGTGAAAAAATTTTTATGTTGTTGTCGGTGTTTTCAAAGAAAAATTATAATCATTTTATTGTGCAGATAACTAAAATGTGTGATACATTTACACGATGACAACTATTTTGATTTCTTGATACATATTCAACACTCAAAATTTAAGAGGGTAATGTAGAGTAACCAGTAGTCTAGAATTAGACTTTTAGACTTGAAACTGATTGGACTTATGTTCGATTCCTGATCCTCTGACTGTTTTCGTCAGTTGATCTAATTAAATTATTCAGTAAACTACCAAGTTAAGAAAAAAAAAAAATTTCTTGAAAATCCACATCTACATCCATTTGGAAGATTTTTTTTTTTAGCCGACAAATATATTATTTTCTTTCGAAGGTCAAAAAATTTCAAACTTTTTTTATTTAGCTTCAGTTTTTTTTTTCCAACTATTGAGTTCGAGACTTATTTGCTACAGCCTATCCGAATAACAGAATAATAATTCGTGTATACGCTAAAAAAAAAAAAGGTATAAGTTTAACATCCATCCTCGCGAACTTAGCTTGTTTAAAAAACATCTTCTAACTAACCCGTCAAAAATAATTAAATTTCTCATTCATTAATCTTGGTTTCCCCGCATCATTACGTCTCGGGGTGCGTTCATAAACCGTAGGTAAAAACGCAAACCTGGGGGGAAGCCAAAAGTCGGCACCACCTCGGCTCTTCTTACAAGACAATATTCACGTAATTATTTGCCCACATAACTCGAAAACAAGAAGCGAGAGAGAGAGAATATTCTTGCGAAACAAGCGAGCGAAGCAGCTCTAAGATTTCAATTAAAACAACCCCCCCGCGACGAGGGGGATTAGCGGTACGAATCCGAGGTGGGGTGGCTCTCCTCCAGCTTTTTCCCAAGCTCCGCTCGCGCGAGTCGGTTATGACACGGCATAAATATCGGCGTAAATTGGCGTCATCCCCAGGAAAGCCCCACGAAGACGACACAAGTTTTGCTCCTGCATTTATGAGCTTTAAATCGTCTCCTACCGGCTCCAACAAGATTCTCTCTTCCCTGGAAGAATTATTAAATAAGGTCCTTTGATACTTTCTCTCTCTTGGGTCGACAAGAGTATCGAGTTGCAGACGGACAAAATCATAATCAACAGAATTATTACGGAGAAACTCGATACCCTCGCAAGGCTTACGTGGTCCAAGGGGTTGCTCATGATCATTCCTCAGAAAAATTGTAGGCGACACCCACCCGGAAAGTTTTCCCTTTGGCTATATAGCATGCGAAATGTTACAGCCGCACTTATACCCAGCGAAGCGCGCTCTGGGGTGAAATTAAACGGGCGGTGGCATAGAGGTATCGCGCGCACCGAAATTGCTTCTGCCTTATTCAGGCAACCAGGCTTTGTCGCCGTCTTACCTCGTTTTCTCGAGGCTTTTTCTTCGTTATTACGAGATTGCCGAGTTATGCCGTGATTTGCATGCATGATATTTGTGCTGGGACGAGATAATTGGATCACGAGCCGGGGAGAGAGGGAGTATTTCGAATATAACTTCTTTCGTCTTTTCATACTCTATCGTGTTACACCCGGGAGTTTCTTTTATACGGATTATCCCGATTATTTTTATGTTTTACATTGTGATGTGAATGTCAAGTACTGTTTTGGTTCAAAGTGACGCATGCTAAACATTGTTTCCTTCAAGAACGTTCAAATCAAAAAATTAAGATTATGAAAATTTTCGGTTCTTTCGAAAGATTCTTAAAAATGGATGATGAGACTTTTTTTTTAAGTTGTTGGAAGACCATTTTAGGTTTATTTTAAGACGTTAAAGAAGACAATTAGGATATTATTTATTCAAGATAACAGTTTTTGGAGATGATAATACTTTGAGTATATCGCAACATAGTCATTAGTCTTGCGAAAGGATTTAATTGTCAAATCGTAGTGAGAGTATTTCTTAATTTTGATTTTTTCAATCGTAGATGACACTTCTGAAATTCAAATAACGTAAAATCCAAACGGGAATTCCGAGCCAAGTTTTTTTTCTACAAATCTGTTTTTTGACCGGACGACGTCAAACCGAGTAGGACGATTCTCCCATTGTCCAGTGCGACCCAAAACATCTCTAATCTCCCGCAGCAGAAACCGCAGCCAGAGAAAAATATCTCCGTTGCTGTAAAGCAAGAAAAGAAACTCGGTGTCTTCCCACTCGTAAATCCCACGAAATAAGAAACTCGGTCTCTGTATCTCCTACCCTCAAACCGAATCGTTTGTCGAAGCGTGAGGTGAAAATCCGTAAAATCCCAAGTCCACGAGTGTCATCATCCCCCTAATGCGCGCCTCCTCTCGAGAATGAAAAAAAAGCGTCGACAAAAAGAGTTGCTTCAGAAAAGTCGCTCGACCGAGTGCGAGAAAAGAGACCAGGGGGCGTTAACTGTGCTCTAATGGAGATCACAGATTAGCCTCCTTCATCTTCTCTACGACGGGGAAGAATGAATGGACCGGATTACGTCAAAATCTCGTCTGTATCTCCTTTATGATGATGACGGAGCGCCACCGCTACCGTGCGTAAGTATACCTGAAGTTTTTTTCTCTGGGCTCCTCTCTTTAGATACTCGGATATCGATACTTCGCCTGGCGCCCACTCGAGACTCGCTCGTGTTACACCCGATGAGAGCGATTGGCCGCTGCAATTACGCTAACAGATAAACGAAAATCAAGGAAAATTTTTTTTTATAACTATACGCACACGTGTGTTTTATGCTCTCTGAAATACCTGCACAATGCCGAGTTTAGAGCTAATCGGGAGCATCTGCGAGATGAGGGAGCCGATTTTTATCGCTCGCCGCGACAGATGTCTCGGTCTTTGATGGCCTGCGCTCGCTCGTCGAGGCTAATATACTCGGAGGTGCGAATAGTTGCGTGTGAAAAGCCTCGTAATTGAGACGATTTTATTTTGACGGAAGTGCGCGCGATTTCGTCGTATCAATTTACTCGAACAATCCAAGAGAGAAAAAAAAGCAGAAGAAGAAATCTTCTCTTCCTCATTCCAGGATCTCCCGGGACTGTGTCAACCACCCTCGGCGCAGCCACTCGGAAAAAAGAAGCAGATCTCTCTTCCACCCACCCTCGGGTGGAATAACTGCCGAGCGAAAAAAGAAGGGAAATAAAAGAGGCCGCGAGGGTTGCCGGAAAAAAAGCCAATCCCTCGGCTTTCTGCGTTTCCCGAGCTAGCTCAACAAGTCGAATAAAAAGCTCATAAATAAAAGAGACCCGGAGAAAAAAAAAAGAGGTGCAGGTTTCTGCAAATGTCTGTCGTCGTCCCCTCGCTGCCGACCTGTTGCTCGGGCTAAATCCATGTCACCGATCTGTTTGCCCGGCCCGAGGACGACACGCGATTAACCCCATCCATGAAAGCGCGGTCGGCGCGAGAGCGTGAGTAATGTTTCTGCGTTTGTGGAGCGTCCCTTTTGACTCGCGGGCTAATTGGCGGGTGAGAGTTTGAACAGTTAGGCACTTTGAATTTCAGTTGGTTTGGTTGGTTGTTTTAAGTTATGAAAGAGATAAAATGAAAAAAAAAAAGGATTGTATTATCGAAGAGCTTATTCTTTTATTTTCATTTTTTTAATTAAGATGCTTTTTAGTACAGTAAACAAGTATCGAAAATGTGTACTGGGTTTATTGTCAGGGCTGGGAGAACCCGGGGAATTGAACCTGTGAGTTCTAGTGTGAGAGTCCAACAGTCTACCAACTGAGATTATTCTCAAGACTGACAGTAATGCATTTAATTTTAGACAACTTATTGCCAGCGTAAAAGTTCATAATGTCTGGTAATATGATTTATTAAACAAAGTGAAAAATTTTAATTGCTAGCTCCATTATTTATTATAAATTTAAAAAAAAAGAAAAAAAAAAAAAGAACTTTATTTCATATTATATACTAAAGGAAGATGAATTTTTTCTTTTTGTTATCTAATTCTTTTGTCCACTGAGCGAGACTTGAACTCAAGACCGTAAATTAACGTACGGATTTCTCGACATATCTACTGAGCTGTAATTGTGGCTCACAAAAATATTTGTGACTTGTCCAACCCATTGGAATGAAAGAAATTCCTAACATTGATGATACAGTTTATGAAATAAAAAGAAAAATTTAAATAAATATTTTTACCATTCTGTAATTTAACATTTTGTATAGAAAGAAGTTCTTTAAAAAATTGGACAATAATTAAAAATCCAACTCATTAGTGACTAAGACTTTATCTTTGAAACAGTGAAAAAAATTAATTATAATTTTTATATAATAAAATTTCAGTTATTAAAAGAATAAATTATTTATAAGTATTAGAACTGGTAAAATAAAAACATACATTAATATAAATAAATAAAACAAAAAAAAAATTTTTTTGATCGTCGAAACATCAAATTGAAGAAAAGTCTACAATTATTTTTTTTTTCCACTTTTTAACAACAGTATCAAGCTGATTAGAAGAATGTTGCGTTCAATCAGCTACAAAACTTCAAGACTGGGATTCGTACCCAAAACCACAACTGTTCCGAGCAATCGGTCTAACTACCGAGCTCTACTCTACGCTGACAAAACCGGTGATGTAAGTAAACATTTCCATTTTCAGTTTAATAAAACTAAATTATTGTATTATGATGAAGAAAGGAATCTTAAGAACGCCCCAAATAATCTCCCTTCTGTACTTCACTTCGCCAGTAAAAATATTTTCGCGAAAAAGTCACCGCACGGAGGAGAAATATGCCGAGAATTTAACACAGCCGAACGATTATATCCGCATCGACGGCGGGGACATTTCAATTCTCGGTCCGGACCGCAAAGCTTGACCGAGCGTTACGTAAAGCCCCCCGGTCTGACAAATTGAATGGTATTTGGTCCCTTTTTTTTACCTCCTCCTCCTCCTGCCTTCGGTGAGTTATGGGATGCGGAATCTCTCCCTGCGCTGCGTGAACGAATACGAGCGGAGGGAGTGATAAAAAAAAAAGATCCACTGTTTTTCCATCACCGAAACTTTCTTATTGCATTTTCATTTCATTTTCCGCCCGCGAAAATTGCAAACGAGAGTGAAAGGCGGGTGGAAGGCGTAGTAAGGGAGGGGGGAGAGAAAAAAGAAATAACGGAGTCGCGGAATCGCGCCCGACGAGCTCTTTATCTGCGAACACCCGCGCGAGAAAGAGAGAGATTGAAATACGAATGCGTCGTAAACACGATTATCTACCTCATTCTTTTCTTCTCTCCAAAGGGGGAGATCGGCGCATTCGGAACGGAGAGTGAGAATGTTAATTTTCGTGTAAAAGCTTGTTTGTCTCTAGCTCCTGCTACCAAGATAAAGAAACGAGCCGAGCCGGCAATTAGACTTTTTAAAGAGTTCCTAGATTTAAATTTTTTCAAGAGCGATGCTCCCCTTTTATAACGATAGTTATGGGTGTATTTAGTTTATGAAGATTTCTTATCGAACCGAATGATTATGTGAGCTCGAGGTGCTTAACAAAACTAAATCACTGTAATAACATTCCGAACGAGCTGTAATTTACCCCTCCGGTATTAACATTTAAACGTGCTCGTTGATTGAAATCAGAAATGTATGGATGAAAAATTAATTTTTTATAGAATTCGAGTTATCGTTAGCAGACGCGTAAGATACTATTATTCGGAAAACGCATTAGAATTACACGCTCGAGATACCGAATCTTTATTAATGACTTTCTTCGCTGGAGGTCATGCAGATTTTGAAAAACAATGAAACCATCGCCTAGTAACTGAATGGAAAATCAAAAATAATGTCAAACTATAATTATACTCGATCGGTAAATAAAGTACTAAAATTCACCAAGAGAATTATAATCGCACTCAGGCAATCAAAATCTCGGCAATTAAATCCTCGTGATCAACTCTTGAACGAGTCAACAAGCGAGTCTATCTGTCTGAAAGTCTGCACCGGAGTACGATGACGCGGGCGATGAGCGCATTATCACACGCCAGCCCTCGCGTGAAATCTATTAAGCATTTATACACCGAGTAGACTGGCTCGGTGCATCGCTCGGTAGGTACAAATTGCTCCCGGCATTATCTTTCTTTCTCCGCTTCCGGTCCCGAAGCGCATGCGTGACGTGTCGTCCTTTCGTGTTTACCCACACCCGCGGGTAGATTAGCCCCATAAATAATTGCGAGCTGTTACTTTTTATCGCTCCCGATACTGGTTCTTTAAATTTTATAATTCCCCCCCGCGCACATTAACATTTAACAAGATTATGGTAATGCAAGTTTGGCAGATACACGAATAAAACTCCTCCTCCTGTCCCGCCGGAAAAATGCGTTACACAATGCGGTAACGGCCGTTTATCAATGAGGAATCCCCGTCGCGCACCGGTCTTTCAAATGATACCCGGAGATGCGTGAAATCCGGGGGCGCCATTAAGCCCCCGACGATTCGTTAAGTACGGGAGATAAAAGACGCGGCGCCGACAATTTGGATATTCCAGTCTTGCCAACTTCCATCGATGACGTAACTTTTGATTCGCGCAAAGCAGACGCGGAGTAAGAGAGATGTTGAGAGGGATGACGATCGTTTAGGCTACCGTGCTGCTGCTCATCTCGTCTCATCTCCGTCTCGATTAATCCCGGGGCGGGTGGGGGACCGCCCGTCGACGAGACCGAGAAATCGGGACACCCGCGGCGCGATTACCTACCTTTTCTCTCTCTCTTCATTTGCAGCACGCGCGATGTCCGAGACCCGGCGTACAAAGAGCCCGCGATTCTTTGTATCTATGTGTACGTTTTTTTTTTTGGTTGGATACGTCACAACATCTGGTTCTCGTGACCCGATTAAAAACAGCAGCCACGCACGCCGTAAATTCAGTCCCAAAGAGCTGGAGTTTGCAAATCCTACGGGGAGGAGGATAATCGGCGGGAATCGTGACGCGGTGATTTGTCTACCGCTTATTTACGAGCTATTTTTTTTTTCATTCGACTGTGTATCATCATCCCAGGATTTTTAAGTACGAAAGTACCGAGTTGCGAGGAGAGAGAGAGAAGAAGGTGCGGAAAAACAATAAAAATACATAACGCGATTCTTATCGGGGTGTGAGAAAAAGCCAAGCTCCGCAAGCCATCAGCCAAGAACCGTGACGATGAGGAGCGATTTTCAACGTATCAGCATTTGGAATAATATGGAGCGCGGGTAGTCAAGGAGGAATCAATGAGCTATCTTAATCGCAATTTTTTTCAATGAATCGTTAAAATTGGTAATTGCCACTTTGAGCTAATGCGTGCACGCGTCATAACTGGCTAATTATAGCCTAGAAGACAAGAGGAGAGGAGCGGAGGAGAAGAAGAAAAAATCCCGAGCGAGGTGATTAAACATTCAATGTGTACTCGTTCTGGTTTTACAAAACGTTTGGCGCGGATAATTGTGACGATTCGTACGGGTTGCGTCATAAAGCGGGAATAACAATGAGGTTTACATTGTTTCATTGTGAATGTCCATTTCCGTTTGTCCGTTTGTACGTACCTAATCTGAACAATTCTCAATGCTGAAACAGTCCAAATGATAATGATTTTTTTTCTCTGCCAATCCGCAAACTCGAATCGTGCATACATGGTAAACAATGAAACAAGCGCGGAGTGACACAAAGTGCTAATTACAGCTCGCGGCGTTACAAATTAAAAGTACGTGAGAGTGGGTAAAACGGTACACTTCTTTGAGTGATAGGCGCCATTAAGGCTCGAGATGATGTTTCAGATGTGTAAAACCGATATGCTCGCAAATGAGCGTACCTCGGGGAAGGTGTTACCCCGGCGGTTGAACATAGAGAAATGCTAATGACGATTCGCGTGATGCGCGTACAATGCGATGGGAACGACTCGTTAGAGATCGTCATGTTTCACCAGATGTAACGATATTAAAGAATCGTCTTCGAGCTGTTATTTCGGATGATTGACACTGTCGAGCTAGAAACCACGTATGCGTGATTACACATCGAATGTAGATGAATTTTTTTTCGTTGCGAGAAAACCGATCAAAGCCTGGAGAAACAAAGAAAGAAACAACGATCCACAAACTTGAACTCCCAGCAGCTGAGGAAGGAAAAAAGAGGTATTCGCGAGAGAGAATCGCACTTTGCGTAAAAACAATGAACACCGACAACAAGAATAAGGCACTCGGAGGAGGCGAATTACGCCTCCGCATTAACGACCAAGAGGTACAAAGCGTGTCTTTAAAAAAGAACAAGACCCGAGTCGAGAAGGAAAAAAACGAGTAGGAGAAGAAGGAAAGAAAGAAAGAATTTTCGTCGCTATCTCGCACCTGTTTTTGCTTCCGAGCCAGGGGAAGAAGAAGAAGACTGCAGCACTGTGCGTACAAATGCAAGGTTGGCGGCTGTTTTACTGCTACGATAATTAATGGTTGCACCGAGCTCGCGCTGGTGCTGCCAGGAGGAGCAAGCCGACGAGTGCGTTCGTTACGCTATGAATCTTCTTATATAAAAGCGTAATTGCGATGTGTGTACACTCGAAAACTTCTTTTCTTCTCCCTCTCCTTACCCCGGTGAATTTTTTTTTTGCCAACGCGGCGCCATGTGCGGGGAAAAAACTACATTATTCAAGTAACTATTGTTATTGAGACTACAACGGAGGTAATTCTAAACGGGGACTAAATGCCCGGAGATTACAGTCTGGTATCCGCGGATTAAATTTTTTCGTAAAAAAATCCATAAAATCAAGATTAAAAGCATCCGTCAGCGGGAATTAAAGCAGAGCTTCATTATAGAGGGTAGCATGCTAATTCTCTCCGAGCCGTCTAATTAAAATGCGCGTACACCTTCTTCTTCTTTTTTTCCATTGTAGTGGGGTACAATCGGGTAAACACTGAATGCTTAAGCGCCTCGGACTTGTACCTTTTTCTCCCGACGCCCAAACGAACCGTTTGAGCATTAAAACTGCGCGCAGGCACTGCACCCTACTCTGTTTAATCTGTCGATTTGCATTTTTATTTTTATTGACGCGCGTCGATTGAATGAAATTACCGTGCATTATGAAAATTTCACCTCGCGCGGGAGTCGAGGATTAGGAAAAAGTCTCTATACGAGGAGCTGCGTTTTTCTTCTTAGAAAGGTTGATAGCTGTAACTTGCGTGCGGTGTTAGCTCCCGAGTTTTTGAAAATTAGTAATTGGGCGGAAATTTTTAAATTCTTAATCTCAGAAGCGATTTAAATTCTTATCGCAATGTGTATCTCTGTTTCCGGTCGGAGAAATGAAGAAGTTTAATTATCTCTTCGTGCAAGGTTTAATTGCTTCAACACCTCTTGTTCTTCCACCTTTTCATAATTCAAGATCTAATTCAGGTACATTGTATGGAGGATTTGAAAATGTGCAATCATCTAGCCTTTTAACATATCTCAGCCGGATCGAACATGCGCCTTTTCCCCGGGAATTTCAATTCCCCGCATGAACAATAACGTAATAACTCGTTTAATAAAAAAAAAAGTAAGGCAATTAATTCATTAGCTGGCTTGGTTGCATCATCCCGGCGGCCACGGCATTGTCGTTGCTAAAACCAGCACGTCAATTATCGAAAACGAACTTGCGCGATGTAATTTACGAGCCGGCTAAACAAATGTGAAGAAGAAGAAGAATAAAAACAACGAAACATCGCTAGGCTGCTCTCGTAGCAATTACTTAATACGCTCACCCTCCTCGAGTGGTGGTTGGGTCTCAAGGAGCCCGCGCCAAATGGACCGAGAGAGCGAAGACAATCGGGTCGCGCTCTCACAATAAGAACCACTAATCGGCTCTCTCAAGAAGGGGGGGGGGGCTTATAAATTCGCTCCTCAAAGAAAACAGCGCGATAAGGACTCTCTCTCTCTCGTCTTGCTCGCTAATTGCAGATCAAAGGGAAAAAAGGGAGCTCCTCTACTGGACTTAATCGACCGTAGTGACAATTGGACCCATTGTGATTCAAATCGATGACAGTTTGCACCTTTGAGAAATTCGTGAGAAGGATGGATCTAAATAAACATTAGCAGCTAGCCGAGATACGTACGAGAAGGGCCCTTGAAGGACGACAATGGAACCTACCGGTAAGCGAATACCAGACACTCGAGCAACATTTTACACCCGAAAGGGTTGTTGTTGCAACGAGAGAAAGAGATATAGGCGGGGGTTTACTAAAAGACCGCCCCTTTATGCCTGCCTTCCTTCCTCTTTCGGTTACATCCTGTGGGTCGGGACTTTCGGGGTGGGAGATTTCGGCGGTGTCATCGAGGATTTTGCGAGTGGCTCGTTCAACTCGGGGCTTATTTCGAGAGTACGCAGTGTATCAAAAAGGATGGAAAAAAGCTTGTTTAAATTTTCAAGATAAAAGTATTGTTGGGAAATAATTTGGATGAATTAAAAACAGCTCTTATGATATAATTTTTTGATTCTGAATTTTCATTTCAGTTGTAATTCCAATTTTGAAGTCTTGAAAAAATTAAAAGTTATGAAATTGCTGGTTAATTTGATAACTTATATTAATTTACTGGGGTATCAAAGATTCTGGAGTATTTATTTTTATTAAAAATTATTATGAGTAATACAAAACTTAAATTCGTTTTACAGAGTAAACACACTATAAAAACACACAAAAGATACCAAATCCGTATCATTATCCCCGAAAAAGTATCCACCCCGAGGATGACGATTGCAAAAATCATATTCTCACACATCTCCTTTTTTTATTATTTTCCCTATTATTTTTTTTATAAACGTATCGATCAATGACACAGAAGTTCCCAACAATGCGACTCGGCTCTTTACTACAGTCATCAGTCATTTGGTATAAATATTAAATTCGGTTAAAAAGAGAGAGTCGGACTTTTTTACGGGTGAAATTAGGGTCGAAGCTGCAGCGTCAGGCCAGACAAAGCCCGCAAAGGTGCAGCTGACCCTTATAGCCAGATATGGATACTCGATAGCTTCAATTTCGGTAGCTGCCAGATTTTTCCTCGAGCCTCGCATCGGTCGATGAAATACGAGCGGGCTTAATTACGATTGTTTGCGCGAAAAAAAGGTATCTCGGACTATTCTCACGAGCCGATAACACTCAATTACACAATGGCCGACATTATTATACCCAATCACGCTCTGAGGCGCAGCGCAATCCTCATTAGATTACAACCCGGGCCGAGCGCGCTCATAAAGCTGTCAAATATCAGAGAAAAAGAGTAAAAAAGGCCGGGGCCTGAGCCAGGGAGTATCGTGACTCGGCGGGCCTCGCCGACAATCCACAAGCCATTAAGAGAAAGAGAGACCTACTCGGGGAGCTGGGTACTATAACTAACAACAGAGCCGTATCCGAAAGCAAATTATTATACGAATCATTTGCGGTACGAAAACAAAACCTTAATGATGAGCCCAACCCCCCCCCCTGCGGGGAAGACTCCAACTCGTCCTTTTTTCTGCGTTTGGCTCGTTCATCTTTTTTTTTGTGTTCAAGAATATTTTTCAGAATCAGTGTATGTCGGGAGTGAATTTTGAATATGTCGGGTCTCAGAGTGACACGATTGGTAGAGCGCAAGGCTCGTCTAGTCGAAGTTCTTGGGTTCCATACCCGCAGTCTCACGCTGGAATCAACAAACGCAAGTTCTTCTATCTTGATGTAACAATAGTTCTGATTGTGCGAGTAAAAAAAAAAAAAATGATTGTACTTATAATAAGAATCTGTAATTTCATTTTTTTTGTAATTTTTTTCGATATTTTGATTTTAATAATTTTTATACGGTAAAGAATATAATCAACTTTTTTTTTTTTTTTTTTTTTTTAATTTTTTTTCCAATATTTATTTTTTTAAATGGAGAGTATAGAAAATTTTATCTTCATAATTATTTATTCTTCGTGTTGCTAACAAAAATTAAAAAAAAATTTTGAAAATTCAATGAAACCAATTCATTTTAATTCCCAATTCATAAAATAATTACAACATCCATATTGAGTATCATGGTTGATAGGTTATGGCGACCCGCCCAGAAACTTATCCTATAATTAAATTATAAAATATCTTATTTGAACGATAATTTGACATATTGAGTTGTATTGTGTGTGACTAATTAAGAGACAAAAATATCGCGTCTAATGATGCGTCACGCGGTAATTAGAAGCCGATTCTTCCCATGAAAGAGAAATTTTTCAAACCCACGCGAATCCACCTCTACAATACTGGACTTCGTCCTACGAACGTTTGACAAGAGGCCATTTTACGTATTCTCGTAAAGATCCTTTATGGGATGTAATTATTATTCTCGTAAATTCCAATTTCATTCATGCATTATGCTCAAAATAAAAGTTTTGATTAAATTATTAAGAAGTTTTACGTAGAAAAAAAAATCCGTCGAATCACGTTTGAAAATATTTTTGTCTCTGCGTTAAGCAATCAAGATTCAAGTATTCCATTGTTCCCTTTGAATGTGTCTTTCGGGTAATATCGAATAATTAAATTTTTCAATCTTACCCTTGCAGTATAAAACCTCACAATTCGAATTGCCCTTACCTGCAACAGAAAGAAATAAAAACTATTAAATTACATTTCGCTTGGGTAAAATAATTTTAGAAATTCATACACAAGAATCGCACTGCAACAACAAGGGTATAATAATAATTCTCGGATGATCTCCTTCGGCCTGGTACGATCGTGTTGATCCACAAAACAAGCTCTGAATCCACGACATCTGTTAAAACATCGTATCTCAGTCCCACCCCTTCTGTACGAGTCATGAGCCTCGGCGGGTAAATAAAGCGTTTTTTCGAGTATAAAAAGCAAAAACCGCAAAAGCCAACTCCACCGTTGCATGCGACACAAGTATCGCTTCCGTCTTGCCGGAGTCCGAACGCAGTCGGCACGCATTCGAATCGAAGCACGCGATATCAACGGCGTATGCAAAAGAGCTGCGGGGCCAAGGGCCGAAGCTCGGTGAGAACTGGCAATTTTAGGTAAATTGAATGCTTCTTCTCGACTCTTTCGTCTTACAATGTCTTGGGAATCCATAATCCATTAGTCGATTGGGATGCGAGAAATTATTCGAAATATCGATCTCAATCGTTACGCGAGTATGAAATTATTGTAAGAGCTTATCGCATAATAAAATTTTTGATAACATATTTTTATAGTTTCAATATTAAACAGAAAAGTGCAGTATTAATCTACAGAATCACATCGAAAAAAATTAAGTTAACTAGCAATCATTTATTTCATTCTCAAACCCAATTACCTTCACACACACACACAGGGGAGTATGAACAAATCGTTTTTTACTCTTCCCAGCGTCTGCAATGGAGAAAATTCAAATAAAAGCGCGAAGCACAACGAGAAAAGGATTAATAACACCCCTAGCCAACAAAGACAAGTTTCTCTCTCGAGTCGAGATTAATAAATTCATAACGATTCTCTCCTCGCATCCGCAGCTCGAAAAGGAAGGGCCGTTTTAAATCGGCCGATTCGGATGCAATTTAGCCTCGAGTCGCTCGCTGCTCCGGCAATTAGAGAAAAGGCATTCCCACTGTTGTGGGCCCCTTGCATTCCAATTTAAATCAAAGGGAATGAGAAGAAAAAAAGAAGAAGGAGAGGGGTACTGGTGCGAGGATGATGATTCCTCTAGCTCGCACTCTTCCACGCCCACAAAAGAAGTAAGAAAAAAGGCAATCAGCCACGCCACACCTGATTCATCAGACTGCATCTGCGGGATGAAGATACAACCCGCGAGAAATAAGCTTCTTACAAGCGGCGCTCTGAAAATTGAATAAATCAATCCGCGGAGTCGAAGAAACTAATAATGCGAGTATTATTTGCACAGGGCATTTAAAACACACGCATAAATCACACTTTCAATTCCCCCGGCCCCCGAGCGGAGAAGACAAATGATTTCATTTATTCCCGTGAATTATATCACGCGATGATGCTGATGATGATGATGATTATTATCACCGCAGTGCAAACCTTATTAACGGGGCTGCGGGGCCGAGTTTTGTTTGTCTTTCATTTGTGGCTGCTCGATTTTCGATATCGATACACCGACTACCCCGCCCCTGGGTTTTTAATTATTTTTTCAACGCCGGGATTAGCGCTTTGTCACTGCCTACGAGCGTTTATTATCTGGCCCTCCTCCTCTTTGTTTATTTAATTTATCGGATTATTCCAGGAGCGGACGCCCGGGGTAATGTGATTCGAGATATACCAAAGGGGATTTATATTAGCTTTAATTGTGACTGATTGATCGCGAAAGATTATGGAAATGAAAAAAAAAGTGCTTCGAGAGTTTTATAAAAATTTTTTTCAGTAAAAAATGTAATTTTTATTGTTGAAAATTTGGACTTTGAATTTAATTTGTACTATTCTAAACGAAATAGCTTCTTTCGATTAAAAATATTTATTATAATTTATCTGAATCTAATTTTACAAAACAACTTTAATTTAAACTCATTTGTTTCCTCAGCATTTGTTAACATAAAATTAGAATTAGTCTGCCAATAACATAATGTGTATGGATTTTCTCTAAACTAATGTTTTTAATCAATAAAAAAATTAATTAATTTCATTTGTATTATTTAATAAAAAATTGAGGCTACTAAAATGGTTAATATTTTTCCATCTAAAGTAAAAAGCAGAATGAAAGTTTTGAATATTAATAGAAACAGATCAATTAAAAAAAAAAACAAACTTAGCGGAACGACCTGCAGTTAAAGATATGAATCTCGTGGTGCCGACACTCGTAAAATCCGATCCGGACATTTCAATTAATTAAATTTCACACTCGACAAAGTGCAAACAAATTTACAACACGAGTCGCTCGATCACCCGAGCGATTCGCCGACACATCGGAATCAATTAAAAGAAGAAAGAAAAAAAAAGGTCCAATAATCACACCGCGAGCCTCGAGTCGGTCGCCAGCGTCTTGCGCAAAACCGATTAATCAATGTATTTTTTCAGCTCCTCTCCTTCTTCTTCAAATTTAGCCGCTGCGCCGGGCGCCTAAAAACCGGTTTCTAGCTCAAGCATAATAGCTGGATAAAAACCCATTGGCTCATTAGCGCTCGCGAGCGACACTTTTTTATCCGGATTTTTCCATGTCGAAAGGCTGGCCCCCGCTCGATGAATTTATTATGAAACTCCCCGAGAATTATCATCCGTAAAAAAAAGGAGGGAGGGGGGGGGAGGCCAGGAAACCGTTTGATGTCTCAATGCTCCCCGCAAAGAGAAAAAGAAATAAGCAGTGGACGGAGGGAGAGATATGAAAAGGAGGACTAAACTGACCCTTACGCTTGATTTCTCATAACCCGGGCTCCTTCAAAAGAACCGAGCGGGATGAAAAAAAGAGAGAGAGATGAGAAGATAAAACCAAGGGCAAATATGCCTCCTCCTTGTTCTTAATTTCGCATTCTGTTTTTTATACGACGGAACTATTCTCTAATCGGAGAGTGCGCGCGCAATCTTAACACCCACGAGGTTGAGACTCGATATCGGGTCTCGTAAAGACGTCCGAGCATGAATTATGCACGCGGCGCAATAGAAAATCCATCCGGCTGAGATACAGCAGGTGAAAATAAAAAATTTTTTATAAAAACCGGCCGCTTTTATCATCGCGGACCGCCCAAGTCGAGCGATTGCGAAATCGATGTGCGAGGAAAAATCATCGCGGCTTACGGTCGACACGCCGATATATATCTGTCCATCCGGCCCTGCATGCACTCGTGGGAAGTGAATTTTCACTCGGGCGTTTGCGGTTCTGTTTTAATTACTCTGATCGCTGCGGGAAAGGAAAGTTTCATGGGACACATTTTTAGTCAAATAATGAAAGTTTTGGTTAGAAGAGCCCTCAAAATTAATATTTATAAAATTATCTATGATTTATTTAAATCTAGATTCCGGGTGCGCATTAATGTAAAAATAGTCCGATCATCCATCATTAGGCGATCGGTGCATTTAAAATCGCACGGCGTTCGGCCAAACTCGTACGTGTCAATGATCCAAGCCCCATAAATACATCAAAAATCCCCGAGAGTCAGCTTAAACGGCCCCGTGATTATCCATTCGGGCCGGACCCTGGATGTATCAATGTCAGGGCCTAATAACACCTCCTCGATGCAGCATCCCCCCTTCCCCCTCTCCTTTATTTTCTAACAATTATATAATTACACCGCGTGCTCGAGATTCTTTATTTACGATTTTTTACTATCCCGTAGGAGCAATTAGGTTTATTTTAATTGCAAGAGGGTTGCCGGATCGGACGATGAAAGGTCGCGATGCGTAAGGGCTGATACATAAATTAGCGTGATTTATTTGAGACTTTGATTAGGAGCCAGCAAGCGCCAGGAAAAATAAGGCTCGGTCTTAATTATCCCGGCTTGGCTAAGTGAGACGTAATGCCAACGGTAAGAAATTAGCGCTTATGAATTTATAATACTATTTTCTTTGAGATCGAGATTAGAGGTTTTTTTCATGCAATCTGTGTATTTGTTTTAAAAGCTTTCAACTCTTTGCCTTGCTTTTTTTCGGGGACAGAGAGAGAGAGAGAGAGAGAGAGAGAGAGAAGTTGACGCACGTGCGGGATTCGGTGTAATTATAGGGCTCTCTAAGAGCCAAGGCAATTTGATGAAGTCTCGCAAAGAAAAATGTCAATCACTCGCGTGCGAGACAAAATTTTTTTCTCTCGCACTCAAACATTCGTTTTAATTTTTCCTGCATAATTTTAATGATACGACTTATTTTTGGGTCAAAGTCAAGCGAGACAATTACCGCATCAACTTGTGTTTCGGCAAAAGTCATGCTTATAATTCAAGCAGCTCGATTCGTTAAAAACTTCATCGAATCACGACGGCTGAAAGGAAACGCAGAAATCAAAGAGATCCGATCTCATCAATCACGTTTACGAACGAAGCTCTTAGCGCTCATCGCTTCGGTATCTTTTTTTGTTTTCGCGCCCGGCGCGCTTTGTGTCTCAGCCGCGAGCTAATTTTTTTGCTCCCTCGGATCGGTCTTTGTATTATTTACATGCTGGCTCGGGGTCCGAAAGTGTCTCCTCGATTCGTCCCACCCCGCGGATTTAAGGATTGAAGAGCGCGACCAACGAGATCTCGTGCTTCCTCCTCCACTGGCTTTAACTTTTCTACCACTCGAGTCGAACGATATAATTACAGCTGCGCCCCCGAAAGGGTTTAAATTCGCGTGCGGCGTCAATCAAAAAGCACTCCTCGGTGAGCTCTGTCTATTACCCGAAAGGCTGTTTACCGTTTAATGTGTACACACGTATACACGCCCGGGGGCCACTCGAAACGTCGCGTGCATTTTCAAGCGCACACACATACACGATTAGCTTCTTCGCGCCCGAAGAGATTCCAAATTATTCCAACTTCTGCCGGTAAAAAAGGGGTGTGTAGCGTGCAACCCCCAGCCCGAGCCACGCAACACTTCAACTCGTTACACCCCCGGCGCGGGTAATTAAACGACTCGCACGCTCCTTTTTCCTTCGCTTTTTTTTTTTTTTATTCTCCGTTTAATTTCAATCAATTATACCACTGTAACTCGAGAACCCGCCAAAAATTCTGGCGCGCGGAGAGAAAAAAAAAAAAAGGAGCCCGACCCCCGCAACGAGGGCTAATCCTGGGGAAGCGAAGGGGGAGATAGTCAGCTGTTTTTATAATGTGTGTCACTGGCACGTACCAAGATGATCGATTTTTTTCACACGTGCGTACGAGGACCTCCGGCTCTCTTGATTGTTTTTTTATGAATTTTCGGGAGTTTTGACCGGTATTAGGTGCCGCTTTGATTTATCGCCTCGATGAGAAACGAGAGAAAAAAAAGAAGTTATTGAAAGAAATGTGTCACGTAACGAGAAAAATTTGTACGGAGCATGCGTAGTTAATTGTTTCGAGTCTGGGAGGTTGCGTAACGCTCGTGCGTGGCGGGAACAATATCTTGGCAATAAACAAGCGATAAAGAGACACAGACTACACTTCCGCGAGGCCAACTCGTTTTGCGTTGGAGAGAGAAATGATCGAAGTGCTGGACGACGATATTTATTCGAATCGAGAATGCGCGGAGTTATCTTGGAACAATCGTTTAATGGAAATTCGAAATAAATATTACTTTTTGAAGTTTTGAAAAGATAAGTGTAACTGGGTTACTAAAGGAGATGATTCTAGAGATCAAGATCGAGCTTGATATTGTTTGATGTAAAATTGTTAAAAGTGTGTAGAAAACAAGCTAGACTAGATCGTTAGAGGCTTCTACTAAGGAACCTAAGATCGTAAGTTCAAACCAGCTTGCCGCTCTCGCCTTTCTTTAGAATGATTGGAAGCAAAACAAGACTTTGTTCTCTTGTAAAAAATGAAAAAAAATTAAATAAATTAAAACTTTTCTGGAATACTTTTTCAATGTATAAAGAATTTCTTTATATTTTTTATTTTGAATCAAATTTGATACTTTGATCGTGGGATAAATTAATATTGTCGAGTATAAATACTGCACAATAAATTTTGTAAAATCTTGAAAAACTAAACATAATTTTTAAAAATTTGTCCGATAGAGAAAAAAGTTCAATAAAATATAATCTTTTAAATAAAAAAATTTTTTTATCCAGTTGTAATAAAATTTGCCAAAGTTATAAATTTTAGTAATTATCTGTCCATAGTTTACAGGATTATGATATTCAAATAAAGAATAAATGTTGATTTATTTTTAGACGATTTTCTAACGGAGTGAGCATTGCCAAATGACTATAGGCTAGGATTGATTATCCGTTGATTGTAGGTTCGAATCCACTCGCTGCTATACTATCTATCTTACAATCGAATTTAGTTGTGATAATTGATACAAATTCTTAAGATAAAAAAAATAATAATAACAAAGAAATTTAAAATTTAAAATCGTCTCTTATTTTATTTTTTAATTTTTTTTATTCGTATATGAATGCATAAATCATAAAAAGTGTTATTTTGATAATCAAAAATTCAACATCGCACTGTGGATAAGGAAGAAAAAAACGTATTCGAAATTAACCAAAAGCAAAACTGCAGAATGAAGTCCGGATGAAAGAGAGGACTCGGGAGAGGGAGAACGGGAGCCTGGCGCCATTGCACCACCACAATACTCATCGGATGACTTGCAGCATCCTTCGAGAGCCAAACGAAAGAAAGAAGAACCGGCGTGATTATAGCCGAGGGGCCGGCCGGCCGGTCAGTCTCTCGCGAGGCGAGCGATTTTTTGGAAGGGCCGACGATTATCCCTGCTAAGGTGATTTGCATGGGAAGCGTTTTCGGGCCTTTCGCACTCCTCTGGATTAAAAC
The DNA here is from genome assembly GCA_038277355.1 of Encarsia formosa. NCBI lineage: Eukaryota > Metazoa > Arthropoda > Insecta > Hymenoptera > Aphelinidae > Encarsia > Encarsia formosa. The sequence goes on along the minus strand of CM076185.1, from coordinate 82,060,826 downwards.
AGGAGAGAGAAAGAGAAAAAAAAGCAGGAAGAATATCTCTTCTACCCGGCTTGTTTGTCCCTGCATTAATTATCCGAGAATTAAGGACCTTCCGCCGTCTTGCGGATTACAACTTGTTGAAGATTATTAATTACCGGGAATTAAAGTAACTCCCCCGGATTTCGATGAATTTTTTTTTATAATTGTCGAAGGACAAATTAATCGAGCAGTCAAGCAGCGGTGCAAACTTATTTTCTTCTCTCTTTTTTTACCTCGTCAGCTCATTGTTTGCCGGGGGCTCGTGTCCGCGACGTGTACTTTGCCTCCTTTTCGCAACTTGATTGCGATCGCGATGGAAATTACTTCGAGTATCGACCCGAGCTACAACGTTTTTCTTCTGGAGTGGATTTTGTCAATCAGCACGGCTCTAATTTATATCGCGATGGAAGTTTTAATGAGACTTTGACTAATTAATGAAATATTGTTCCCTCTCGGGGGGATTTGAAATTAAATGACCCGCGGATTAATAATTCCCAATGATTGTTTTAAATATTTATCTTCGACGAGCGTAATGCATCGTTGTATTTTTCTCGCGTCACTCGTATTCCAATATTAGCATAACGACGGTAAAAAATCGATTTGAGGAAAGAAAAATCGCTCGCGACGCTACCTAACGTTGAATTATCTGGTTTGCAGGGGTTCACAGTAAACACAAAATTCCTTGATTTTTTTTCTTCGTAATTACATATAATCGTTCCGCCATATTTATGTACCCTCTAGGTAATAACACATCTCGGAAAACCTCAAACAATTTATTATCACCGATAAAACATAATACCATTTTTTTTCCCTGCACTAGTACCCAATTAAAAATTCAAATCTCAACCTTTAGCATTAGTCTGAATCCTCCAGGTTTGTCGTCCAATAAAACGCGTCTTTATTATTCTCGACGACACCAACAGTACCACTCCACTCGTCTGCAGGCAATGGCCGTCGGTGCGTTTCTGCATAGCTAATGTTCCGCCATTTGTAAAAAAACGTTCTACATGAAAGGAAAGGAGGGGTTGCATCAGCAGCAGCAGCAGCCACGCGTCCTTAAAAAAACAAAATCGCCCCTGCGAAAAACCAGCTGCGGGTCCTACAATGGCGCTGATTTCTAATGCGATTTTTTTTCTAGCTCGCTCGGTTGTATTCTGGTTCAAATAATCATCGCACCAAGTGCGCGCGCGGATTATATTAATAAAAAGCCGCAAAATAGACCCGAGCACGCGAAAAGTGTACAGCGGGTAACGGTTGGGTTGAAAAAAAAAATCAGCCGCCAATTAATCCTATGCAAAATTTATCGTAATTAAGCGCGCCGGTCTAATAGCCCATTGAATTACAGCCCAGGGCCACCGACTCCCACGCATCATCTTCTACTTCTTCTTCTTTCTTGTGCAGGCGTCATTACCGCACGCCTCATTTCTTTTTTCGTGGGCTTTTCTATTCTTTTCTGTTCATCTGCATGCCCATTTCGAGCGGGCCCGATTAATAAGCCAGCTACCTGAACTTCGCCGGTCAATTAATTTAATTGAGCCGAGTATTGTTGCCTATACGAGCAGGCTAATCATATGCTAAAGTCGTTGGGAAACTGTGTGACTCTTTCGTTGGACTTTTTTTTCTTTTTTTTTTTTAGTGGAAGAAGAGGAGAGAATAAAGAGTGGATGCCCCGGTGTGTGGTTTACGCGTTTCGAACGAAAACAGAGAGCAAGAGAGCATGGATGTAATTACGCCGAGTGATAGGGATCGGCTCGCGGGGCGGGTTGTACCGCAAAACCCGAGTTTATTCGTAATTCTTTCCGCGACTCGGTCGTCGACAGAGAGTCCTTCCTTTCTTATCTCCTCCGGGCCACCACGCCAACGCTTAATTTCTCTCTTTTCTACGTTTGACTTGTGCACACCCACCGAAAAAATCATTTAATTTAATTCGAAGGAGATCATTTTTTTTAAATTATAGTTTACACCGTACATCGAGTTTGGATTTTAATGTACTAATTACAACTGAAAAAGTTGATGAAATTTAATGCTTTTTGTTTTGACTACTTTCAAGTATTAAAAATAAATTATTACAATGAAGCAGTGTGGCATGACTGGTTCGATGCATAGCTCACATACTCAGTCTTGGGTTCAACTCCCGCTTCATTTATTACTTACTTGAACTCATTGCAACGATATTATTGAAAAAAAAAACAAATTGTTTTGATTATCAATAACTTTTTTTTTAAATATATAACTTAAGGTTGTTGGGTCGGTGCGAGAGAGAAAGATACTAGTGCGAGTCGAACGAAGAGATTCTCGGCGCTCTCTGTCTCTCTCGCACTCGTGGCACAACATAGCACCTAACCTAAGATTTTAGTGTTTGATTATTTTTTTCTCAGCTCATAAGGTCCATTGGTAATTGCTTTTAATTGATAAGTGTTTCAAAAAATTTTTTCTTTTACCCTGAATTTTTTCATTAAAATATACTTGTCAGGTCCTATTAAACTTTCAAGAAAACAGTGATTCCCATAAGCTTACGTGTTAAACAAATTTGGCAATATATTTTCTCCCAAGGTTCATTTTGCCCTAAAAATTTAGTGGCATCAATAAGAAGCAATTACCTACAAAATGAGTACTTTTTTGTTAGAATCTACTTGTCAGATCATGGACCGACCCAACAACCTTAAGTATAAAAATAAAATAAAATTTATTGTGATTTAAAAACAAAACTTTATTCAAAGATATTATTATAATTTTGAACGCATATTATATTCCATCAAAAATATAATTTTAATTCACATTACCCAGCAAGGAATAAATAAAGTCTCTGGTACTATAGCAGATTATAACCTATTTACGCTAATAAGCGCTAGTCATAAAAGAAACTGTTTTATTTCCTTGAATCATTTATCCCGACAAAAGGTGTGCGTGTCGCCGCGTCAAACTCGAGCAATTCATTGCAATGAAAAAATTGATTCGAAAACCCGCGCCGCACCGAAGGCTGAACTAATCGGCTGCACACCGATTAGACGACGGTGCTTACGCAATGACAAAACTCGACGACGCAGATACGCATACCCATTAAACGTTGCTGATTTAATTTTTTTAAATCCTCGTTTACTTTCAAGTAGGAAAAATCAGCGGATGCGCACGAAAAAATTCACCGGGATTTGCATATGCGAAACCCGTCGAAATTTCACATCGTATTAACCTGGTTTATCGTCTAATAAGTTTACCGATTTTTCTTTTTTAATGGCTAATTAAGACTCCCGACGCGTACGATTTACCTACGAGATTTTTTTTTTCTTCTCAAAGTTTAATTTTAGATAAGTAATTGTGTGAATTTATAATATTCACAGTTACCTCGGCACGGTCGAATAATTAAAAAATTCATTCCGTATCAATCGCTCGACGAGAGAGTGCCCGGACTCCATTACTTTGCCAATCCATCACTGCTCCTAAAAGACACTGTGACTTCTCAATTACTTAGCTCGGATTAGCCACGCGTTTAATGCCCGCACATAAGAGCTCTCGGGAAATTCGAGAATAAAAAAAAACTCCTCGAGGAAGCGTTCAACGGGTTAAAAGAGCCCCCTAATATTACTACTAACAGTTGGTACGTTTTTCTCCTCGATTATTCCCTCTCGAGAGCCCGGGAGTTTTTTCTCGGCTTCGAACGTAAATCGGCCGGCTCGTGACGACGAGGAATTCTTCGCCTTCTCTCATCCTCCTTTTTCCGTACGGATTTATCGGCCGAGCTTGACGATGTATTTACTCGTCGCTTTTTCCCGGTCCGATACGCTTTTTTAGAGATACTGGTACTACTCGAGTGCTTTATTTTTGTAAATCCCAGGTAATTGAATTCGTATCGTCGATGATGGATTGATCTCGCGAACCGAGTGGTAATTGATTGATTGCCGCGGTTTGTTAATTAGCTACGAAGTAATCGGACATCGGCTCGGGCGTTTAAACTATAATTTACTTATTCATTAATCTAATTCAGTTTGCCCTGTCGATGAATTTATTTACCCATGTTAAAAAAAAAAAAAGAAAAAGGGGAGCAGAGTAAACGGTTTGATGGGTCGAAAGTACCGATTAAGCAACCTTAACCCACAGCCGGGATAACTGAAGGAGGGATTTTTCTGCGGCTTCGAGTCGATGCAGGATGGATGCATGCAAAATGGCTGGAAGAACCGCGCGCGGACGGCAACACGCAGCAGGCGAGAGAGGCGCACACTGAAACCGCAATAAAAATTCGTCTGAATTATCGCTGCGGTTCCGCGACTGCCTCCGATGCGCGCGTGTGCGAATGTGTCGGTGCTTTATTTAAATACTCCTTTTTCTTGTAAAATTGTTTATTCTTTTTTGATCGTTGTACAATGTGTAATTATTAAAAAAAAAAAATAAGGGAAAAATGTGTACTCAAAAAAAATAGTTAAAAAATTTATTTATTGTTCAAAGAAAAGAATTCACTACATTTTTTTATTTTTTTATTAATCAGTTTGAATAAAGTTTTAACTTTACTTGGAAAGACATTTAGACTCGGCCAGGAATTGACCTCAAGTCCTTTTGCTGGTTAATTTTGAAGGAAGATACCGTGGCCATCATGCATATTACATAGAGAATATTTTCTTAAAATAATATTAAAAATTTTACTGAAATAGTTAATATTTTTAAAACAATGTATAAAAAAAATATTTATCTTTCTAGATGGCCAGAAATAATTTTTATTTTTATCTTTATGATTTGATTTTTATAGTCGTTCTCAAATTAGTCCTTCATAAAGATCAGCCAGGATTCAAACTTAAGAACTTTGAATTGAGAGTCTCTTACTTGGTCGTTTGACTCATCAAAGTCTTTGTAAAATTTGGATTTTTAAATCTTGAACTACGAACAACTGAACTAATAGAAAAACTTTTTATTAAATTCAATTTAAATCAAAAATTAATATTATTCACAGTATTGAAGTTTTTTTTTGCTCTTTCCTATAGTCATCAAATTTTTTTCACACTCTCTTCACCGTACAACTAAAAGGTTCGTCACCAGTCGGATAATATCTGCAGCATGTATAGAACAAGAGCGAGTCCTCCTCGTCATCGGTGCTGCCGGCGAGTTTTTTTTTTTTTTACCCGCGCGATCGATATGGCAGCCGCATCGGGCGATAATTATCGCCTGACACGGAAACCGGGGACACGCTAAACGCCGAAGAATGGACTTTTCTTCGCGAAAGAATTTCCCGCATATTTTTGTTATTCGTAGAAAAAGTCAGTCCACTCGTCTTTTTTTTTTTTTTTTTTTTTCTCCCTGGATCAGCAGGGGAGATTTTTAATTAAAATTTATGGGCTCGACGAAAAGTATCCGTGGTTATGGATAATTTATGCGCGCGAGTGATTTGCGGATATCGAGGAGCTGGAGGAGAAAGGGATTTATCTCGTATCGATTATGAGTCTGCGCGCGACCGCGAGATAAGCTTCTTCCTGCGCCCGCTTGGTATTTATTTATGCGACGAGGGGGTAAAAATTTCGTGTCCCCGGTAGCGGACACTCGGGGTAGCTCCCAACAAAAAGAACTACGGCTATAGGTACCCCCGATTCGACACTAATTATGCGTGTCGAACACGTTTTTCTTCTCCGGGAAAAACCTCCGATGAATAATTAATGCCCGCTCGCGATTTATTAGCTACGCAGGAGAATATTGTTTTAAAATCAAAACAAATTCCTGGTGCAACTTTGACGAAAAAAAAAACGTAACTATCATCGCCGACTCATCGCTTTTCTAAAAACTCCCTTGCCTCGCGCGCGGAAAGGAGAGAAAGAGAGAGGGAAAGAAAAAAACCGACCCGAGGAGGAAACGTAAACTCATATCGGCAAAAACATCTCCCATTCTTTTTAACAATACGCTCCCATTCCCTAAACAAAAAAAAAACCAGCAGCACTGCGGGGAAAAGAGCCGGAGCGAGAGCGAGAGAGAGAAAATCTCGTCCGTCATAAGCAAACGATAATTTCTCAGCTGTCAAACGCCCGAGCGAGCTGCGCGCCGCCGAACATGAAAGGCCGGATTAATCCCCGGGTTTGAAAAAATGAAATTGTAAAAACGAGAGAGGGGAGGTTAAAGACCCGCAATAGTGCAATACTCAAAACGTACTAGTACCCACTGCTACTCGCGCCGCGTCATAAAGGAGTTGCGAGCCGTCGGAACGAGCAACTTCTGCGTTTTGTGCACTTTCATCCCTTCGCCGCCACGCGAGGTAAAAGGTAATTTATTCAATCGGCGCTGTGTGTAGGACACTTTAAAAGACATCAAGCCCTAAACGATTCGTGAAAACAGGCGCTTTACACCCACTTCCAGAATCCTCGCGGAGGGACATTATCCTCCGGCCGACTTGGAATTGTCAAATCTCTCCAACTTCCTCTCCCACCCGTCAGTCCAATCCTCATCCATACTCTTCCAAAACCCTCCCAGAACGCGTATACTCGCTTCCAGGACGAAAGTAAAATTCGTCAGCGTACAGGGAGGAGAAACGGAGGAGAAACAAAGCCGAAAGCTCGGGGTTCCGAGTCCAATACTTCCGCCGTCGGCGCGGGTTTACCATTCCGTTTCGTCTGCGGCGCGTGGGGGTGCGAGAGAGAGAAAGAGGAGGAGAGGAATTCCCTGGCGCGGTGCGGGGACGATTTCATTCAGAGAAACGACCGTGAAAGGGACACCTGTTGGCGCCGGGATCCTATAGGTATACCAATCGTAGAAACGTGCTTTGTAGGTACAAGGGTGAATAAAACCACGTGTTTGCGGGATTGTTGGAAAATGTAAGATCAAAAGAGTCGCTGATTTACAATATTTGCGCATGTACAGCCGAATAATTTATCGCAAGCGTGGCCTAATTGATTGATATACGACAAATATATTTTTATTTTTCTTTTAGTGTATTTGAAAAACATTAATTTTTGTTGATTAGACGCCTCGTACACGGGTTTGACTACTTAACATAGCATTTTTGAGATTATCCCTAATTCGATTTGCATAATTATTAATTTTGTTTTAATCTATATCTCACGTGTCGTGGACGCCGAGATTAGATTTATACGGTTTTACGTAAACACGCCGTTCTGACGTATAAACAGCCAAGGATTATTATAAAGAAAGGATAGATATTTTAGCACGAAAAAATTTATGTAACAAACGAGAGGCCCCTTCAAAAAAGTGACTACTTTGCACAGGCGCGGAGTGAATTCGAAAGTGCAGGAGCCGATTGTAAAGTGAAAGGCAACGCCCTGGCGAAAAATAATTAAAGTTAAATCGACGTCTTTTTGATCGCGGGTGATAGGCAAATTATCAAATCGCCTCGTTTATTTCCTGCTCGGTAGCAGTTTTTGACTTTATTGCGCAAAGCCCCGGGGGTGGGTGGGAGAGAAAATTACATAAAACAAGGCGAACTTTCCATTGTAAGTTGACAATGGCGAACAACCATTTGTACTTATTGACACCGAATCCAATTGACTTGTCATCGGGCAATACAATCGCACAAAAAAATTCAGACGTCACGTTTGAGAAAGACCGACTGACTAATTAAAGCTCCCCGCGATAGTAGTTTGAAAAATCGCGTCCAGCCAGTGCGCGTTGTAAATCTGAATAGATAAATTAAACGGGCATCAGCGTGCCTGTAGTAGCAGACCGGCGCGTCCGAAGACGAAGTGTTGCCCAGAGGCGACACGTTGTGTTATTAATGTGTACGAGGACTCGGGCTTCCGTTTCTCTCCTCTCCTCTTGACGTATAAAACATCGTTTTAAACTCTCGCGATACTCCGATAATTTCAATCAGCACTTCTCCGTCTCTCGTCCTATCTCGGGTTCCCACGACTTTTTTTTTCTGCTCTCAATGTTTTTTTTCGAGGTTTCTGATTTTCGATGGTGGAGTTTTGGGGTACTTTTTTTTATCGCTCGAGCGAATCTGTGTCGGTACAAGAATCATCAAGAAGGTGCGTTGATTCTTGTAAGAATTTCCTCGGAGATAACTATCGTTAACAGTACTATTCAGAGCTAAGTAATTGACTAATCACCGAGGATACACTGTACTCTTGTGGAGCTTTTTAAACGCACGCACATGAAAAAGTATATATATTTTTGAATAAATTTTAGCCAACGTCTTTACGCCACGCAAAACAACGCGGCGATCTTGACTTTGAAAAATCGCTGCCGTACGGTATTGGCGAAGAAGCCCCCCACAACTACAAATTTTACAAAATTACAATCCCCCGTAGAGAGGGAAAAATCCTCCAGTAATAGCGAGCTAGGTTAGCTCCTCGGAAGTAAAGTCCGCCATCACGAACGATGAGTAGAAAAATTATCGCGCTGGAGTATTTTCAAACTTTCGTGATAGCCACGAGGCAGACGCGCGTACCCACAAAACGGCTACCGATAAACGACCGGCTGCTGCGCTCACTCCGCGGGCAAGGAACGCGGATGCGTCGGGAAAAATTTAATTTTCCATCTTTCATTCGGTATTTCGAACAACGCGATTACCGTCATGATGAAAATAAATATACGCACTCGTGAAAGTACCGATCACCTATCGTTTCAGTTACGCGAACAATATTCTCTCTTACAGGATTTTCTTTTTTTTTTTTTTTAATTAATCGTCCGTTAAAACTCCAGGATAGAGAAATTTCTCTGCAAGAGCTACTTGATTTCACCGCGAGATACCCGGGTATGTATGTAATAAAGCTAAGAGCGACCGTTTCGTTTGCTTTTGTTTGAGAATATTATTTGATGCTGCCGATTGAGTGTTTGCCTGTAGATATGTGAATTGCGTTTGCGGTGCTGATTAGTCTAAACTAAGTGGAATAAGCGATTTTTCGTATTTTAAGCGTTAAACGAGCCTAGGAAAGATTGACCGATTGTCTTTATTAGTATACGCTTTGATTACTCTTGGCATAGTTCTGAAGTAATTTTATTGAGAAATATTATTTTAATACTGGAGATTTACTGATTAGAAACCGATGAATGTAATCGTAAGACAATTGCTTCTAAATATAGGTGTGTTTATACCACAGCCAAGAATGCATTTATTTACGAATGTGCGGGTAAAAACTGATTTACTGATTTGAAATGATTTGAATGCAAATTTTTTATTAAAAACAGTTCAATATATTTTTACGACGTACAGTAAACGTTGATGCAATCAACTCCTTCCGATAACCATCATTCATTCGGATACAACCCAATTCATAAACGTAAAGAAAACCTCAAAAACTCTTGTAGAAGACTACATCCAATAAGAGCCAAAAAATAAAAATCACGGGTTTGATCCTTACCTGGCGGTCGTGCAGTCCCTGTAGAGCGTGTCGAAGTCCTTGCAGCTGAGGAGCTTGCATCTGTTGACCCCGGGCTGTATGGCGCCCAGGCCTCTCAGAATCCTGACCTGCTCGACGTTGCAAACCAGAGGCACGATGTCCAGCCTCTTGAGTTTGGTGTAAACCGTGTGCAAGCCACCCACGAGGTGCTTGAGGAACAGCTCGAACGCCTGGGGCAGACAGAGCATCGTGTCCCCGGCGATGATGAACGCGGCGACCTTCTGACCGCGGTAGTCGACCAGCTTGCACTCGTTCGCCGTGGGGTCGCTCGAGCTTATGGGCGGTGGACTGCTGTAGTTCCTGGGCGGCATGACCGCGTGGTGGGCAGCCATGAGCTCCAGCGGCGAGCCGTGGTGGCCGCCCAGCATGCCCAGCTGGCCCAGGAGTCCCAGACCCGGGGGCGGCATCCCCGGGATCCTGGGCACCATCCCGGCTGGGGCGCCTCCAGCTCCCCCGGACAACGGTGGGGGAGACAGGGGCAGGCCCTGGGGTGGCGAGCCGCGGGTAGGCGAGCCCGGGGTCGGGACCCCCCGTGGATGCGGCGGTCCACCGGCCCCGGACACGGGCGTGTGGTCCCGCAGCTGATCGCGCGGGTGGGGCTGCTGGTGGGCGCTGCTCAGCGAGCTGTGGAGCAGCTGCTGCTGCGAGGGGCTGCCCGGGTTCTTGGGGCTGTTGGCGATGGGACTGGCCCGGCTGCTGTGCTCCGAAGAGCTGTCCATCGCTCCTCCGTGATCCATGGGCGCTGCTGCAGATGCCGCCGCGACCGCAGCTAAACGGCTCTCGTATTGCTGCTGCAGCTCGGCAGGGCTGGCCCAAAGTTGAGCCTCGTTGTGCTGGGCCCTGAACCACGGGTAGATCTTAGCTAAGGGGTGAATCGTTGACGAGTCTATGATGCTGCTCTTGTGAGACGATCCGTTTTAGCGGATCGTCTGGGAAACTTAGGAGCACTCAGCTGGACCACCAAAAACTCGAGTCATTTTATTCCACGATGCCACTTTTTTCAAACGCTTGCATTCGAGGATTGCTTTCGACAGATCAGACCATCCTTGGAATAAAATCACTTGTACGACGACGTCAGTTATTATTCAAAATCACAATGTCACCTGGGTGACCCGATAAATCCATGCACTTTGATCACGCTAAATTCACTATTGATTCACCACGATAAATAATCACTCAAGTCCTCGAGTCTCGATACCGTCACGCTAGATCGCATATTAAATACGCCAACTCACGAGCCGACAGCTGACGAAAATTCACAACGAACCTTGTTCTTTGATACTCGTATCACTCACTGTAAACTTGTGTTCGAATCACAACGAATGCCACTCACTTAAAGTCAGTTTACGAGTCAGCTGGCTCGACGAAATAGTTTCAAAAAATCTGAATCCGCACTGAAAAAGGCTCCATGCGTGAACACAGTATCGACACGATTATCCTGAAGGCACGTACGAGCCCGTGTGTCGTCCAGGAATCACAATAAAACACAGTACAGCAAGGTCCGCGGCACAGTAGTAGCTAGCTAAGGCAGAACTGCTCGCGACGCTCTCGGCTGCTCCCGCGGGTGCGCGCAGGCAGACAGAGAGTGTATGTGCAGCCGGAGAGAGAGAACCGCGCGCGCGACTCGGCCCCGTGTGTATTTCCCTCTACCCAGTCACAGATGTAATAAATAAAAACACGCGCGCGGGAGCCGGCCTCCGTCTCTCTCTGTTGGCGCTCGCGTGCGCCCGTTTCGCGGTGGTGGGGGTACCCGCTGGGCGGAGCCTCGGATGCCAAGCCGGCATTCATTGGCCCCGGTAGGCGGGGCCGGGCTCACCTCATTGGTCCTTGGGTCGTCTCTGGCCACGCCCACCGTGCGGCCTACGGTGCGGCGGCGACGCCGAGGGCCAATCGAGGACCGAGGCCGCCGCTCGGGCAGGGTGGTGGGGCTGGAGGGGAGGGAGCGCCTCGGCAGACGACGGCCGGCTTCTTCGGGGAGGGAAGAGAGGGACCGACCCCCACTCCTCGTCCCCGATTTGTTGGGCATCGCCGTCGGAGGAGGCGCAGCGGCAGAGCTTGCGCCGAGCTCGTCCCGCACGCGTTGGTCGTATTCTCGCTCATTGCCACAGTGGAGGGTACAGTGCTGGGTACGAATGTGAGGAGTCCTCCGTAGGGGAGAGAGAGAGGGACCACCACCGGCGAACCGCCCTCCTTTTTCGCGTTGTGTGTCTCTTTGTCTTTCTCCAAGCGAGTCTATGTCTCCGGCAGGCAGCCACCAGCTACGAAGAATGTCCCCGCGCGGCATTGGAATCGATCGCGGCTGGCTGCAGCCAGCGAGCGAGGAGGTGGTGGTAGCAGAAGGAGGAGGTCGAGGAGGAGAAACCGGAGGAGGAGGAGGAGAAGCAGGAGGACAAACGTCTCCACCGTATTCGCCATCAGCGTTACACGCTTTGCGTTGCTCATTTCTTCTGCACTAGGTACCTTATACTCTGTCTCTCGCTTTGCAGTTTGCGTCCTTCCCCCCTCCTCCTCCCTGGCTCCCTAGCTACTCCTCGTCTACCTAGCTTATACTCTGGATTTGATTTTCATCATCTGCACCGTCTTACCTTTACTTCAACTCTCCGCGTCTTTCTGCAGCGTTACACTTTGTTTCTCAAACTTCTCTCCCTCGGCCCTCGGCGGATACTCGTTACTCTGGTTTTCGTTATATACTTGTCGCTCTCGTTTTATCTCTCTTTGTTCATTCGCTGCTTCAAGAATATTCAAACTGGTAAGTATTATGGGCTGCATATTCAGAGACAAAGTAAGAGACCGGAAAGGGAGATACGCACGCCTGGTATCTTGGAGGAAAAGCTTCGAAAACTTTCGGGATGTTTCCATCCCAGCGACGCTTTGTCAACTACGCGATTCGAGATACCGTTGGAGCTACCTGCAGTATTTGAAGTTTTTGCGACTTGGAAACTCCAGGCTGTCAGTTTTCACCGCATTATGTAAAGCTGTTAAAAGAAAAAGTAAAAAAATTAATCAGTTTTTCTAAAAAATATACTATTTTTTCAAAACTCAAGTTTCTTACTACAAGTTAGAAACTGAAACATGCCCAGCAAGTAATAAACAATATCCATTTTTCCGTGATCCACAAAATGAATGAGAAAATCGTGACAGTTGTCACCAGTTTAAATCATATAGCAGAACATTAAATTAAATCTGTGATTTTAAAAGCTTAAAAGTTCAACAATGATATGATATATTAGACAGATTTCATTGTATATCATTTCATATATATATTGACATGTATTTGAAAACAGCCAAAAAAAAATCAATCAATCAATCTTGGTTCTGAATGATTATGGAACAGTTCTGAAGCTTCTTTTATCGCATTTTTTTAAATCTTAATTATAGGTATTATCTCTATTATTAAAAAAAAAAATTTTTTTTATGTCTACGTAATGGTTGCGTTGAATAAATAAAAAAAAATTAGTAAAAATATTTTAAAACAAAACAAGTAAAAAAACTTCTATTATAATTTTAATTAACAAACAGATTTTTCGAAAATTAAGGATCAATATTATCTAAATTTTATTTTTTATTTTTGATGAACATAAACTTATTAATCTGCAAGCGAAAAAAAAAAAAAAAAGGTTACAATGAACCTGCAGATAAACGGTTCGAACTCAGTCGTAAGTAAGCCCGCGCGTAATCCGAAAAAAAAGCACGGCCGAGCGAACGGGTAAGGGAGGACGTTAACCGGTGGGGTCGGCGGCCACGGCCGATTATCTTGTCATAGACGGTTTGGTAGATGGGCGAGGAAGAGGCGCCGCCGCCGCGTGTGAAGAACGGGTGGGGGAGCCCTGAAGATCGGGGAAGGAGCCACGGGTGCGAGAGAGAAAAACGGCGACGGTCAACACCCCCCCGTCTACTGTTTCAGTGGCCCTGTGACCCAGATTCAACCATCGCTGGACGCTGCTGCTGGTGCGCTAGCCGTTTAGGAGTAGTTCCCCCCCGTAAGTGGGTGATGCCTACTCAACAGCTGATCTGTTGCTCCGCACTCTTTCAATTTTTTCCCAAACGAGGAGGGTTTCCTGTGTCGACTAGACGATTAAAGCGCACTTGAAATTGTTGTTGGCTATGGGTTGGATTTCGTGGACTTGTAGAGCTTTTTGAGTTCTTGTACAATTGTTTGTTTTTGGGATACATTTTCATAATTATTTAAGTAAGTTCAATTTTTTTTTTTAATTCCAACTGTTTTTCATCATGAAAAAATTAATAATTATTATTCAACGCTATATATACATGAAAATATGGGGTAGAACGTTTTTATTACGTATTTAAGTAAAATGAAAAAACGTTCGCACGAACCAATTGAATTGAAAACTTTTCAAATATCACAAAAGTGAGTTTTTTCGATCGAACACTTTATAGCCTCGGTAGTACATACGCCGACATTTAGCTTACACATCCGTCAATCAATTGTTCAATCACTTTTTTTTCCCTCTCTAAAAATGATTCGCCAGTCTGCAAAAAACTCCCAATGAACTTTTTTCGTTCGAAAGTTCAATCCAGCATTACCACACTTTTTCACTTCGCTGTTTTTATGCGGCCCCCGTATAGTTTGAAGAGCCATTTTACCACTCAGGCGTTTTTCGAACCCTCAAAATTGAAAAAAAATATCAATTTAAAAATAAAATTTCGTTTTTTCGATTTTTAATTTAAATATTTTTAAATTCACGCATACCCCCTCCCCCCCCCCACGCGAAATTTAAAAATTCATAATACGGCGCGTGGCCCTGATCGATACTTTCCGTATCTACTTGGCCTCGCATAAAATTTTTCCGCACGATAAATAAAACAGCCCACGCACCAGCAGGTGTAAACAAAATTCAGGACCGCACGCCATTAGCATGCGCTAAGTGGGAAAAATTACGATTCCAGTCGCGCATTAAAAACGCATCGAACGGCAAAGAGTTTAAAAATAAAGGCCTGGGGGTCGTGCATCAAACGGCTCCCCGAAAATAAAATGAAAAAAAAGGTGAGCGTCGCACCTAATTACCCGATACGCCACGTGTTATTATAAATAGCCTGTACGGCGCGGCGGTGTTATCGGATAAATAAAACGGCCGCGCCGCGAGCTGGTCTACTCGATTACGCGCGCCGACACCCCTGCCCCGTAGTTGTTGTTGCTGCTGCTGCTGCGGTAACTTATACCCGATCCGATGCGATGCCGCAACTGCAGCGTGTAATGTGCGAGCTTGCGGATCTAATGCCACTGGCACGACTGCGTTTCTTTATTCACAGCTTTCGCACTTGCGTGCGGCACTATGTGGACTTTGTACTCGTGATCAACCTTTTTTTTTCCTTTTAAAACTGACCACAGTTTTTTTTTTTTTGAATAGTGAAGAATTTTATGAAAAGATCTGTGATAAGTAGTAAAATTTATGGTATGGTCAGACAAAATTTTATTTTTGTAAACTAATCAATAGTTAAATTCACAATGTATGTAATATGAATGGTTTTTTATTTTATTACATAAAAATAGGGGAAATCGCTTCAAATAAGGCACTTTGTTTTTTCAGTCAATTCTCAAATAAATTTATAGTAGATGATACCAATTTTATACCAGTTTTCAAATCGCAATAATATACTCTTATGTTTAGAATTTATTTATCTTGAATTTTAAACAGATGTGCAAGGTATAGAGAGAAACGTTTAGTATCATATACTCTTAAAATAATATTATTTCATATAGAATTGTAAAAAAAAAAAAAAAAAAAACAATAAAACAAAAAATTGAGCTTGAAACTTGGACAAATTAAAAAAATTTCAAACCCTCTACGAATCTAAACTTTTTTAAATGCTTTTTATCGCACAGATTTTACATACAAAATTTTATTTAAATCTTCAAATATAAATCCTAAACGCTCTAAAAAATTTTACACTACAGTATACGTATCTATTCAATAATAATCAAATTATTATTTAATTTCTAAACTACGATTACGTAGTCATCCACATACTATTGAAAAACTGAATAGTTCAAATTGAAGCATCTGCATCTGGAGCAATTTTCAATATTTCATATTTTCTATAGAAAAAAGTATAACAATGCTAAGCTAGTCTCTAACTGCATAGTTTTTTTCTTTGAATTTTATAAATTTTAATAGTACTTAAAGAATAACGAAGGTTTTTAAAAACTAACTCTATCTCAGTTTTGTATTTAAATTTTTTTAATTTTATAACTTCTGGAGATACATAAAAAATAATAAAGGTTTTTAGTCAACCAACTCCATCCCAAGTTCGCATTTGTGTAAAACCGAAGCAAGTGAAAAAAAGCTAAACTGAAAAGAAAAAATAAAAAATTTACGCACTCCGCAGGAGATTTTTTTTTCCTCCTCGTGCAAGCCCACGCAATATATTTACCTGATTTTCATAAAGCTCATTGTCAGCGTGCACGCACGCAGCTGTGCCGTTAGTCGTCTCCGGCAGTAAACACAGCGCACATCGGATTCGCACTCACTTGTGTGTTATATTTTCCTCTGGTTCCCTTTGATCGCTCACCTATGAAGGCGCGGCTGCACAAAGCGTTTCTTTTTATGTTGGCATTGCCCATCGGAATCGGGGTCTTTCCTCGCTCGCAGCTCGCACTTTCTTTATTTATTTGCAACGCCCTCCCGCGTCACACGTGCGTAAGGGTGTGTGGCTAATTGTCAAAGATTCAAGATTCCGCGCGTCCGTCCGCATGCACGCCTCGTTGCACGCCTCGTGCTCCTCGTTTTTCCTTCTCTTCTATTTTTACGTTCTTCCCTCTCGTTCGCGATGACGCTTCGAGCCTCGATGCAGTGAGCAAGTGTATTTAACTTTTTTTTTTCTTTGCTGTTCTTTTTTTTTCTGAAAAACTGTATGTTATAACTGTGCGCCACTTTTTTCGGTCAATTACAGCTCTAACTTCGTCCGCGGCGAGACAATAAACTTTGAAAGATTTCATTCCAACGTTTATGCTAATTCGTAAATTAAAATGTGAACTCGGCAATAAATCACCTCGAAATTGCCCACTTTCTTGGGGTTCGCATTCAAAATTGCCCCTACATTGCTTCGGGCTATGCGGGCAAAAAGGCATCTCGAGCAATGTATGTTGAGCGTAAGGAAGTAATCTTTTTTTTTTTTTCTTGCCTCCTCCACTCCTTCGCCTTTTTATTTTTAAGGGTAAGCATTCGATGTAAAAAATCACTGAAATTTGCAAAGCCAACATAAACATAATTCATATGATTTCTTTGGCTTGAATATTTTCGACGCTATTTAAAATAAAAAAACTGGTAGAATTTTTTTTTATGTTTGTTCGATGTTCACTGTACAAGATTTTTAAATAAACTTAAATTTGATTATGACGATTTTGCGTTGTAATTGATCGACATGATTTGATGAACTATAAAAACTATGAGTTACTTAAAAATTAAAAAAAAAAGACCGTTAATCTATTTTCATTTAAAACAATTATCGAAAAGGTTTTTTTTAAACGATAAAAAAAATTTTAGCTTGAGTGTAACCGAAAAAGTTATTCTCTTCACTCGATACCCATGATTTTTTTTTTTTAGACTAAATTTTCAGCAACAACGAGCAAATGTTTAAATTCCCAAATTAAATATCGATAAATTCATCGCGCATTAAAATTAAAAACTAAAGCCCCCGTGCGTATCTTTTCGATCAATTTCACCCTTCACAAGATCTCGCACTAGCAGACAAATCGCAGTCGATGGATGAAGAGAGAAAAAAAGCCTAAGCAATCCCGATACAGAAGATACATCATGATTAGAAAATCCATAGCGTCGATTACGCAGCCGTAGCTGTCGCAAGCTTCAACCCCCGGTGACGTCCGGACCACCCGAACAATGCGAGGAAAGACAGAAAAAAAGGGACACCTAATGCATCCCCGATACACTCTCTATGCAAATCGGCTGGAATAAGATGTCGAAGAAGAAGAGGAGGTAGGAGGTTGGTAAAAAAAAAAAAAAAAAAAAGCGAAAGGATTATGGGTGCGTCAACGCCGATGACTGAGCGCCCGGTAATCTCTATAATATTTCGAATAGTTCGCATTTACAATGGCTCCACCCTTGTTGGTGAGAAAACTGAGGGTGATTTTCAGACCACATCCATCACTCCCGTGTCAACGTGATTGTCTCCGGGTGCCGTGCCCTGGATAACTGTTGGCCTGTATAATACAATCCTCAATCGTCCATTTTTTTTCATACTTTCGGGGATGGATTTGAAGTTTTAGAGACAACAGATCTGTTGTGGCGGTGCGCGAGGTTAGAACTAATATTTATCCGGGGCAGGGAGCCGGCGCGTGTCCCGAGCGCTTATTGTGCCCTTATTTAAATGAGCTTTCTAATGTGTTTAGCTTAGAAATTGCGAGTAACTCGTTAAAGACGCATTTCGTTGATACGATACGTGTAGATTTTGTATTTTAGATACGGTACGTGATCGTGCAGTGAATATTAAATTTCGTTTCATTGATGTAAGGGATGGTTATTTTTGCATTTCAAGTTTTTTACATAAAATTGAGGCTCAAATTTTGTAGTTTAAATTATTTAATGTACAAAATTAATAAATCGTTTTTTACTATTGTGTCATTATTTCGATACTCCATACGATGAAAAATCATTGCAAATTTTTATTGAAAAATATCATGTATTCACAAAAAAAGATATCAATAGTTTAGTGACTAGTAGAAAATAAAGTTTTTTCAATTATCAAACTACTTAAATGATGATTTAACACTTTTTAAAAAAAGCCATGAATTTTTTGGTTGTTACTATTAACAAACTGATCCATAACCAGTTGCAACTGATTTATTTGTACGAAATATAGGTTTCATGATTAATACGCGAAGCGCACACAATCAAAATTGTGGTCCATTCTTAAAAAATAGAAAACATAAAAATTAAAATAATTTACAAATTTTTTTTTTCAAATTTTATACTGAATATTCCTCTTAAAAAATACATACGCCCGAACAAGCGCCGCCCCACCGGAGCCCTGATTGACTTGAGGGCCCTC
Organism: Encarsia formosa; assembly: GCA_038277355.1. Lineage (NCBI taxonomy): Eukaryota > Metazoa > Arthropoda > Insecta > Hymenoptera > Aphelinidae > Encarsia > Encarsia formosa. Next base: position 82,042,455 of record CM076185.1, on the reverse strand, counting down.
GCTAGACAAAAACGTCACGCCCGACGGGGGCCTCGCAGGGCTCAGCTTAAAATGTAATGCGGCGCTAGCGGGGGCCAGGCAGGGCGGATTTATTTTGCCAAGAAAAGGAAATTTAGGGATGCTAGGTTAGGTTCGGAAAAGTAATTTTTTTTACTTTCATATTAGTAATTTTTGATTTATAATAATTAAAAAATTGACAATAGGAAAAAAAAAAAAAAACATGAAATATTCATATTTATTAAAATTTTTATAAATATATCCACGGAGAAAAATAAATAGGAGTTTCTCCTATTTTTTATAGTACTCTTCGCCGGCAGTTACCTTCTTCATAAAGTTTATGTACTCACCCATACTTTTCTCATAGGTACTTAGAAATAACTCCTGGTGCACCCACTCGAGTTCTCTTAGAACTTTTTCTCGTAGCTAGTGCTTGGAACCAAGAATACCGGGTGCTTCAGGTCGACTCCTGGTGCACCCAATCGACTTCTCCTGGAATTTTTCCTCGTAATCGGTACCTGGTATTCTGGGTCGAAACAAGGAAATATCCTAGGAAAAGCTGACCAGGTGCACCAGGAGTCGACCCGGGTCACCCGGTTGGCTTTTCCTGAGACATTTCCAGGATTCGACCCAGGACACCCGCTACCTTGTTCTAAATCTCGAGCACCGTTTACGAGGAAAAGTTCTAGGAGAAGTCGACCGGGTGCACCAGGAGTCGACCCAGGTCACCCGGTTGGATTTTCCTGAGACATTTCCAGGATTCGACCCGGGACACCCGGTACCTTGTTCTAAATCTCGAGCACCGTTTACGAGGAAAAGTTCTAGGAGAAGTCGACCGGGTGCACCAGGAGTCGACCCGGGGCACCCGGTTGGCTTTTCCTGGGACAGGATCTGGGTTCAACCCAGAGCACCCCATACCTTATTCTAAATCACGAGGAAAAGTTCCAGGAGAAGTTGACCGGGTGCACCAGGAGTCGACCTGAAGCACCCGGTATTCTTGGTTCCAAGCACTAGCTACGAGAAAAAGTTCTAAGAGAACTCGAGTGGGTGCACCAGGAGTTATTTCTAAGTACCTATAAGAAAAGTATGGGTGAGTACATAAACTTTATTAAGAAGGTAGCTGCCGGCGAAAAGTACTATTAAAAATAGGAGAAACTCCTACTTATTTTTCTCCGTGTATATATTTATAAAAATTTCAATAAATATGAATATTTAATGTTTTTTTTTTGTTTTTTGTTTTTTTTCCTATTGTCAATTTTTTAATTATTATAAATCAAAAATTACTAATATGAAAGTAAAAAGAATTACTTTTCCCGAACCTAACCTAACAGCCCTAAATTTCCTTTTCTTGGCAAAATAAATCCGCCCTGCCGGGCCCCCGCTAGCGCCGCATTACATTTACCGTTCAGCCCTGCCGGGGCCAACCTAGAATATCGGGGCAACTGGCGAGGCCCCTGCTAGCGCCCGGCTAAGCTTTCTGTTCGGGCGTGACTCATATACTCCAGTAAAAATTGATTTAAATTTTGTTTAGTAATTTTTTAAAAATAAAACTGGTTTTGATTTGAAGTTCTCGATATTTATTCTATGTTCCAATAGGTTCTTAAAAAAAATTTAGAGTTATCTTTTTAATTAGTTGGTTTTAATTTATCGCAGTATGAAAAAAATACCAAAGTCACGACACAATATCCCACTTTCTTTATAGACCTAGAGTTTGGCATTTGCGCAATTTTGTCCGAGACGAATTTTGTTTTTTCAATACAAAGAACTTTTTTTGAACTTCAAGCTTCTATTAAGTTATAAGTTTCACAATAGAGATGGTTCAAGAAACTTCATCATGACAAGCATTTCTACAGCAAACTTAACTTTTGTATGTTATACAATTTTTTTTCCTGCTACCGCAAGATTTTTTTTTTTGAAGACCAATGATACTAAGCCAATAATCCGTGACAATGAAATTGGTTAAGCACACCACAGTTAAAAAAAATAATCAATGTGACAGTTACGAAAAAAAAAATTTGTACTCCAGCTTAGAATTTATTTTTTAAATTACAGAACCAATAATAAAAAAAATATATCAGAACAGCGCACGTTTTTTTCATCTCAAAAAAGACAGCTCCAGGCTGAAATGAAAAGAAAAAAAAAAAAAAAAAAAAAAAAAGAGCGCAGGAAGAATTAGCCCCACGCTATTTTAGACACGTGCCACACGCAAATTATCCATTCAAAATATATCTCGCTTAGCCGAAAAAAAAAAAACGCATTTAATGATCGCCGGAGCTCGTCCGGTCGTTACAAGGCTGCAACGCAGATTTCGAGTTTTCTCTCGTGACGTTTTATCTTTTCATAGCCGACGAGCAGCAGCCGAGAGAATGATGGATCGGCCCTTTGTAGGTCCCCGCGCGCGTTATACCTTGGCTCGCAGATGCGACGCGTTGCGTGGCATCGTAACGTGTGCATAACCCTTTTCGCGCGAACGCGCACTGATTATCGATTAAAATGCACGCGCCTGTCTCTTACTTCTCCTCCTCCTCTTCTTTGACTTGGACCTGCAGCCGCATTATCCCTTTTCTTTATTCACTCGTTTTATACTTTTCTCTCTTATCCTCCCCCCTCCCCCCTTTTTTATATTAAAAAAAGAAGATAATGACGACCGTGATGATTTTGTTAAAAAAGTTGTACAATCTTGGACTAATTTTACACGCTTTTATTATTCGTTTTTAAAAAATGTGTGTGAAAAAAATAAATTATCTTGAAATAAATATGATCGGGTAATCAGAGTTTTACGCTTTTCAGGGAAATTGATAAATATGCTTTCAGCTAAATACATAATGAAATATGAATCGTCAAATCGTACAACAGATGTCGATACTTTAGATAAATCCACACCTTTTAGTCCTATCTAATCGCTCATTAAATAGCTAATACTTTTTTTACCATCGATATAATAAATGGAAAAAAGTACACCTTTATCTCATACGTATACGTTCCCACTATTGAGATTAATAAATTTTCTACCACTCGAATTATTAATCGCAGATTGAAATTGAAAATTTCTGAAAAAATGAAAAAAAGAATCTTTTAAAAAGTTATTCGTGACAGAAAAAAAGAACAGACACGAATAATTAATAAATGACGAGTACAGCGAACCACTTGCAAAAGCTCATTCGATTTTTCAATAACTCGTGCCACTCTAACGCTCTTTTCCTCTGCGTAGAAAAAAAAAACCGTACCGAAAGAGCTTCGGTAAAATCGATACGCACTCGTAGCGTAAAACCCAACTTTTTTTTTTCAAATAATATCCCTCTTAAAGCTGCGAGGGTCCGGTCCTTAAAAAAGAATCTTCCCGATAGACAAAGACGAAAAAGAGTAACGAGAGAGAAAAATAAGGAGAATGCGTGTACATGATGACTACATAAAAGAAAAGTAGAAAATGTCAGCTCCGGCTCGTTCAAGTTTATAAATAATAAATTCGCGGAGTAAGATGGCTCGAGGTAATAAAGAACCCGGCGAGTGATGTCCTGTGTCGCGTTGAGTCGTAAAACTCCGGGAGTGTAAAGCGTGCAACTCTTATTAAATCCCATCCCCCCGTAGAACGAATTCATCGATTATAGTACTTTTTACCGAGAAAATGTATTTTTTAAGAATCACTTTGGAGCTTTCAAACAGTATAAAAAACATGAAGGAGTAAAAAAAAAAATGAGCTGAAATTTGGGACTGTGTACGATGCGGGACCAATAAATTTTCATCAAAATTTTAATACTTTTTAGGTAAAAAGATTCAAATAGTGTATATCATTGGGTCTTATGGAAAAAAAAAAAAAAAACAGTATTTGACATTTCTCCATGTGAACTGCATGGTTTTTTTTTCGTAGCACCCGTCGATAAGTTGGTGTCAATACTTTAGAAGAAGAAGAAGATTCAAATTAGACACATCTTTTAAATTTAATATCATTTTTTTCTAGATGTCTCATCACGCCAAAAAATAGTTCATATTTACTGTTTTATGTAATAAATTAGCAATTACAAAAAAGTGGTAAAAAATCGTAAATTTTGTTTTATTTTTAAAGGCATGAAAAAGTAGATCGATATCTTTGGCCCTCGATCTTCATAAGAAACGTTAACTTTTATAAGTGGCCAAAAAACATATTGAAATTTCAAGTAACTCATTAAACTCCAAAATTTTAAGTATCGGATTTTGTCCAAAATTGTGTTGCACATAAAGTTTGGATTCAAAACTTGTAATTAATTTCAAAAATATTTAAATAACTATGCAAAGTTCATTTAATAACCTGGTTTTTTTTGGCAAGGTTTGGCATTAGATGACCTCAGAATCATATTTAAACTATTGTAGCAAACATGTGAATATAAAAAAAATAAATAAAAAAAAATTAAATTAACATAAGTTAGAAGTATATTAAAAATGAGAAAAATAAAATTTTTTTTAATCATAATTTTTTAATAAATAAAAAAAGGAACATTCTATAATCATGTAATTAAAAGAATTTTTGATTTTAAATGCTTTTCATTAATTACTTGCGTCAAGTGGTAAATATCACTTTCAAGTTCAGCTGTACAGAAACTGTAAGAATAATGATTTTCTAATCACTCAAAATTATTGCCATATAATAAAAATAGATTTTTTTAACTACTACCATTTTAAATTAATGCAGAGAAAAAAGTTTTGAAACTTTGTTCTTTTTTTCATTTTAAAAATTTAACCCTGAGAACTATACTTCACTATTACAACAGTAAAAAACTTAGGTAAAAACCAGTTCTTTAAAATATGCAGTTAAATTATTTTCATAAACTTAAAACATAAAAAACCTTTTTTTTTTTTTTTTTTTTAATCGATATATATGTTTAAAATTTGAATTTTGCGACCAATTCTGTCGGTAACCGATCGACCGTTGGACAAGATCAAAGAGTGCGCTGTAGGTGGCAGCAGCTACTGAACAGGAACCGTTTACCACGCGTACGTCCGCACCGGTTACCGGACCCCGCGGACCGAGGCGTGGAGCCACCAACTCGAAATCTAGCTACTGCGCACTAAAGTTTTGCTATCAAAAGGTCGTTGTCCTTGCATGCCGATATTTTTGTAGTTGATTTAATTTTTTGTATATTTAATAAAGGAGTCTAAGGTCGCGTTTTATTATACAGCGAACCGTTCGGTTCGGTTCGGTTCGGTTCGGTTTCGGCATCGTTCCGCTCATTCATAATTCGAGTGGAAATTAACACGTTCAGTTCACCATCTTAGAATTTTCAGGCCTATGCCTATGCAGTATGCATATTGCGCGGGGAGTGCCAAAACAGCCTTTTGGAATGAATAAAAAATTATCCCCCAAGCTCTAAGCCCACAAAACCCTGGGCGTCCGAGTTAACCTAATGAAAAAAATATATATATAAATAAACAAATAATCCCCCAAGCTTTAAACCCTAGAATCTAGATGCCCTGGGCGTCCGAGTTTAATTTTTAAATAAATAAATAACCCCCCAAGCTTTAAACCCACGATGCGCTGGGCGTCCGAGTTTAATTTTTAAATAAATAAATAATCCCCCAAGCTTTAAGTCCTAGATGCCCTGGGCATCCAAGTTTAATTTTTAAATAAATAAATAATCCCTCAAGCTTTAAGTTCTACATGCCCTGGGGGTCCGAGTTTAATTTTTAAATAAATAAATAATCCCCCAAGCTTTGAACCCTAGATGCTCTGGGCATCCAAGTTTAATTTTTAAATAAATAAATAATCCCCCGAGCCCTAAACCCACGATGCCCTGGGCGTCCAAGTTTAATTTTTAAATAAATAAATAATCCCCCAAGCTTAAAGCCCTAGATGCCCTGGGTGTCCGAGTTTAATTTTTAAATAAATAAATAATCCCCCAAGCTTTAAACCCACGATGCGCTGGGCGTCCGAGTTTAATTTTTAAATAAATAAATAATCCCCCAAGCTTTAAGTCCTAGATGCCCTGGGCATCCAAGTTTAATTTTTAAATAAATAAATAATCCCTCAAGCTTTAAGTTCTACATGCCCTGGGGGTCCGAGTTTAATTTTTAAATAAATAAATAATCCCCCAAGCTTTGAACCCTAGATGCTCTGGGCATCCAAGTTTAATTTTTAAATAAATAAATAATCCCCCGAGCCCTAAACCCACGATGCCCTGGGCGTCCAAGTTTAATTTTTAAATAAATAAATAATCCCCCAAGCTTAAAGCCCTAGATGCCCTGGGTGTCCGAGTTTAATTTTTAAATAAATAAATAATCCCCCAAGCTTTAAGTCCTAGATGCCCTGGGCCTCCGAGTTTAATTTTTAAATGAATAATTAATCCCCCAAGCATCAAACCCTATAGATGCCCTGGAGGTCCGAGTTTAATTTTTAAATAAATAAATAACCCCACGAGCCCTAAACCCACGATGCCCAGGTCCGAATTTAATTTTTGAATAATTTAAATAAATAAATAATCCTCCAAGCTTTAAGTCCTATATGCCCTGGGCGTCCTAGTTTAATTTTTAAATAAATAAATAATCCCCCAAGCTTTAAGTCCTAGATGCCCTGGGCCTCCGAGTTTAATTTTTAAATGAATAATTAATCCCCCAAGCATCAAACCCTAGATGCCCTGGAGGTCCGAGTTTAATTTTTAAATAAATAAGTAACCCCCCGAGCCCTAAACCCACGATGCCCAGGTCCGAATTTAATTTTTGAATAATTTAAATAAATAAATAATCCTCCAAGCTTCAAGTCCTAGATGCCCTGGGCGTCCTAGTTTAATTTTTAAATAAATAAATAATCCCCTAAGCTTTAAGTCCTAGATGCCCTGGGCATCCGAGTTTAATTTTTAAATAAATAATTAATTCTCCAAGCATCAAACCCTAGATGCCCTGGAGGTCCGAGTTTAATTTTTAAATGAATAAATAACCCCCCGAGCCCTAAACCCACGATGCCCACGGCGTCCGAATTTAATTTTTAAATAATTTAAATAAATAAATAATCCTCCAAGCTTTAAGTCCTAGATGCCCTGGGCGTAGGGTTGGGTGGTGTGGCACTTTGGTGACTCACCATGGTAAGCCACCTGGTGTATTGGTGTATTAGGCGCATTATACCCAGCGTTCGAAATAAATAATTTTTTATGAACTATTAAATAAACCGACAAGCTCCAAAACCTCCATAACGCTCAGGAGAGTGATAAATAAATAATTTTTTATAAACAATTAAATAAACCGACAAGCTCTAAACCCCCATAACGCTGGGGAGAGCGATAAATAAATAATTTTTTATAAACATTTAAATAGTTCGACAAGCTCGTAACCCCCATAACGCTGGGGGGAGCGATAAATAAATAATTTTTTATAAATAACTTAATAAACCAACAAGCTCTAAACCCACATAACGCTGGCGATAGCGATAAGTAAATAATTTTTTATAAACAATTGAATATACCGACAAGCTCGTAACCCCCATAACGCTGGGGAGAGGGATAAATAAATAATTTTTTATAAACAAACGAATATACCGACAAGCTTGTAACCCCCATAACGCTGGGGGGAGCGATAAATAAATAATTTTTTATAAATAACTTAATAAACCAACAAGCTCTAAACCCACATAACGCTGGCGATAGCGATAAGTAAATAATTTTTTATAAACAATTGAATATACCGACAAGCTCGTAACCCCCATAACGCTGGGGAGAGGGATAAATAAATAATTTTTTATAAACAAACGAATATACCGACAAGCTCGTAACCCCCATAACGCTGGGGAGAGGGATAAATAAATAATTTTTTATAAACAAACGAATATACCGACAAGCTCGTAACCCCCATCACGCTGGGAATAGCGATAAATAAATAACTTTTTTTAAACATTTAAATAATTCGACAAGCTCGTAATCCCCATAACGCTGGCGATAGCGATAAGTCAATAATTTTTTATAAACAATTGAATAAAGCAACAAGCTCTAAACCCACATAACGCTGGCGATAGCGATAAGTAAATAATTTTTTATAAACAATTGAATAAAGCAACAAGCTCTAAACCCACATAACGCTGGGGAGAGCGATAAATAAATAATTTTTTATAAACAATTGAATACACCGACAAGCTCGTAACCCCCATCACGCTGGGAATAGCGATAAATAAATAACTTTTTATAAACAATTAAATATACCGTCAAACTCTAACCCACATAACGCTGGGGAGAGGGATAAATAAATAATTTTTTATAAACAATTAAATAATCCAACAAGCTCTAAGCCCCCATAACGCTGGGGAGAGTGATAATTAAATAATTTTTTATGAATAATTGAATTAACCGACAAGCTCTAAACCCCCATAACGCTGGGCACCCAAGTTCAACGAAAAAACTAATCAGCTATTTTCCAAGCTTTAAATCCCCAAAACCCGGAGCATCCAAGTTCAACAAAAAAGCTGATTGGCTACCTTCCAAGTTCTAAGCCCCCAAATCCCTGGAAACGCGAGTTAAAAAAAAAGCTGATGGGCTACCAAGCTCTAAGCCCCCAAAACCCTGGGCGCCCGAGTTCAACAACTGAACTGATCGGCAGTCCCTAAAGCTCTAAACCCCCAACTGATCCGTTTTTTTTTATTGAACTCAGGCACCCAGGGTCTTGGGGGCTTAGAGCTTGAGGGGTAGCCAATCAGCTTTTTTGTTGAACTCGCGCGCCCAGGGTGTGGGGGCTTAGAGCTTGGGGGGTAACCAATCAGCTTTTTTGTTGAACTTGGGTGCTCCGGGTTTTGGGGGCTTAAAGCTTGGGGCATAGCCGATTAGTTTTTTCTTTGAACTCGGGTGCCCAGCGTTATGGGGGCTTGGAGCTTGTCAGTTTATTCAATTGTTTGTAAAAAATTATTTATTTATCGCTCTCCCCAGCGTTATGGGGGTTACGAGCTTGTCGAACTATTTAAATGTTTATAAAAAATTATTTATTTATCGCTCTCCCCAGCGTTATGGGGGTTTAGAGCTTGTCGGTTTATTTAATTGTTTATAAAAAATTATTTATTTATCACTCTCCCGAGCGTTATGGAGGTTTTGGAGCTTGTCGGTTTATTTAATAGTTCATAAAAAATTATTTATTTCGAACGCTGGGTATAATGCGCCTAATACACCAATACACCAGGTGGCTTACCATGGTGAGTCACCAAAGTGCCACACCACCCAACCCTGCCTGGGCGTCCGTGTTTAATTTTTAAATAAATAAATAATCCCCTAAGCTTTAAGTCCTAGATGCCCTGGGCGTCCAAGTTTAATTTTTAAATAAATAAATAATCCCCTAAGCTTTGAACCCTAGATGCCCTGGGAGTCCGAATTTAATTTTTTATTAAATAAATAATCAAATTTAGTTTTTGCAAAAATTTACAAAACCCCGTGAGACAGGGTACAGTTTTTTATTTATTTATTTAAAAATTAAACTCGGACGCCCAGGGCATCTAGGACTTAAAGCTTGGGGGATTATTTATTTATTTAAAAATTAAACTCGGACGCCCAGGGAATAAATAATTCATAAATAAATTTAAAATATCAAATTAGAAACTTTGAATTTAAATTGTGTTTACAAACTTGACCATGAGTTGCCGACATTAAAGATGTTCCTGTGCTTTAGTTTTTCGAGAATGCTTGGATTTACGAAACGCCGGAAAAACCGAACCGAACGGTTCGTTTATAATAAAACGCGACCTAAATAAAAAGTTATACGTTAAATATAATAATCTTTTTTTGAAAATGAATTAATGAAAGAGGTGAAATCAAAAAATTTATTACGGACGACTTGAGGCCGAATTACTTATTATTTAAAAATAATTTCTCTTCTAAAAGATGATAATATTATGTTGAATCACCTTCAATATACGTAAAGTTAACAATTTTTCAATTATAGCATATACATGGGAAAACACATGCAAATTGCACACAACTCAAACACTTTTTGAAATTAAAATATGATGTAATTGAGTTAGAAATTAACTAAATCACAATGTATGGCTATACTTGACCTGTAAAAATTTAATATTCTTTGAACTAAATTATCTCGAAAAAAATTGTTAGAAAATAAGCTTTGCCGACTACTCCCTGCATTATCGGTAAGAACTAGCGGCGGGTGCTGCTGCTGCTGTTTGAAAGGGCCACGATGGGAATAGTCCCCAGCACGGCCGACGAGGGAGTTTGTAGGGATCTGCACGATCGACTCGTGCTAACTCCATCCCGCGCGACTGCTGCGCCAGTCAGTACCGCTCCATACCGCTCGATCCGCCTCGATGGTCGGATGCTCCGTGCGTATCAGTGCGTATCCACAGCAGCAAATAAAGAAATCTTGAAATTATACTGAGTGCCTTCGATTTACTTAATCTTCCTCAGCAACACGAAAAGCAGGAGATAGCCCTGCGGTCTACTTGGACCTCAAACGCTACAAGTTTCTTGCAACAGCGCCCTCCGTGGCGTTCGTACAATAACACAAGCACAACAGTCAAGTTGTCAAGGTCAACACACATTTGAAAATTTATTTGCCAAAGCATGACTTTGGTGGCAGCACGCATCACGCGAATCGTGTGCCAAAATAGGTAGTCTGCTGTAGATATACACTTTTACTTTGAGTTTTTATAATCACTAATTTTATTTCTTGTATCTATACTTGATGGTTAACCAAACAAACACTAAATTATTTATGCAAAGTAAAAAATAACATTGAACTCATAATCGAAACTAAAGGATAATTTTTATGCTTGCAAATTTTTTGATGTCAGACTTATAACCTCAAAATAAAAAAAGTTGAAATTTAACAATTCAAGTTCTTTTAAAAAATTATTTTAATTTACAAAAATAATTGAATAAAAAATTGATGCATTTAAAAATGATTGGCACAAGTAATATTAAATCAGGTTTGTGGCAAAATTAATAACCATGAAATTGGAACGCAATCTAATTTTGACAATTTTCAAATGTTTTTTAATTTCAGTCATTAAATGTTTATCAAGATGATATTTAGCTTTTAATAAAGAACTCCCAAATAAAGAATGTCTGCTATTATTGATGATAAAGTTGTTGCTGGAGCACAGGATCCAGTGGTCAAAGAAGATCCAATTGTTTCCTTAACAGTAAACTTCAGTTTGATTAAAAAAAAACTTTTTTTATTAGAACTTAACCAAGTTTTTTAAATTTTCAGGACAGCGTAAAATCTCTTTATCTTTTTCGAGATCACTATTTTGAAAATCATTCAATAGAGAATGCTCTTAATAAAAACAAGGATGTTGAAAACGAAATGAAAAATACTTTGGTCAAATTTGATGAATGTAAAGGGTATGAAATTGATGGAGCCCGAGCTGAGTATTATTATTTAAAAGGAAAAACCTTCAATGTTGTTGATAAGTTTACGCCTCAAGCAGAAGAGCTTTTAAGTAAAGCTGTAAAGCTTGAGCCTAAATTAATTGAAGCATGGAATGAACTTGGAGAATGCTATTGGAAAAATGATGATATACAACAAGCAAAAAATTGTTTCACTGGAGCTTTGCCTCATGTAAATAGTTTTTTTATGTTTATTAGCTTTTCTTAACTATCAACATTGATTTATTAATCTTTTAAATGCTGCATTAACCAACCAACAAACAACAACAAACCAACAATTGAAATGTCTCAAGATGTTCATGACTTTTTATTGCAGGGAAAGAATAAAGTGTCTTTGCGTAATTTATCAATGGTTTTGAGACAAGAGGTTGCCTTAAATTTGGATGAAAAAATTAAAAATGTTCAGCAAGGTGTTGAATATGCTAAAGAAGCAGTTAGTTTAGATCCATCTGATGGAACATCATGGGCTATTTTAGGAAATGCTTATTTGTCTTCTTACTTTACAATAGCACAGAATCCAGCTATTCTTCGGCTTTGTATGTCTGCTTATGGACAAGCTGTAAGTGTTAATATAAATTTTAACACTGCATCCGTAAAATATCTTCCTTTTTGCAAAATTTTTTAAAGTTTTTATTTTTTTATTATTATTTATCTAACAATCATATTTTGCCTTTTTAGGAAAAGGATTTAACTGCTAAAAGCAATCCTGATTTGCATTACAATAAAGCTATGGTTTGATTTTTTTAATGTATAATAAAATTAAATTACAATTTTATGTAACAATTTCATGAAATGAATTTTAATTCTTAGGCTTTAAAATATCAAGAAGAATATAAATTAGCTTTGGAATCATTTCATCGAGCAACATTACTGGACCCTACATGGGAAACTCCGAGTGAAAAACAAGAAGATTTGTTGAAATACCTGAATAATGTTCAAACGTTTATTAATACAAAAGGAAGTATCAAACCTAAAAAATTAGTTCAAATGATTCAGGTATTTCTCAAATAAAAGAAAAAAAATTATAAATGAAACTTTTTTTCATGCATGAAAATTCTTTTTTTTAGGCTCTAAATGAAAAACATTTAGGACCCTATAAAGGAGGATCTTATTCATCTGGAGATAAACATGTAAAATTAGATTTGGTACACTTAAATAATCTAGTGCCAGGCATTAACTTGGAAAAAGTAGTTTTTGGAAAAGTTGTTTGTTGGATTCAAGACTCAGATTCAGTACCTTTGTATGTAAATTTCTGTGAAGTTAATTAAATAATTTCTGTGCATTTTTATTTATGATTTGAAAATTTTAGTGCATTTTGTATGGTTGATGAGGAGAAAACTTGCATGGCTGTGACTCTATACAACTTGGCACAAGGGAAAGGAGTAACAGTTGGAGATTCTGTTGCTATCCCAGAACCATTTGTGATTCATCATCAATTTTCATACAAAAAAAATGTAAATTTCAAGTTATCATTGGTTATTTGTATAATTGTATTACTCTAATTATAATTATAATTTTTTTTTCAGAACTTTGATTTTAAATCCATACGAGTTGAAACACCAGTAGTTCTTGTTGTAAATGGAAGAAAACTAGGACGCGATCAACAAGCAAATGTTAAAATGTCAACGTTCAAAAAGAGTGATTAATAGTGAGCGTTTTGCAGAAAGTATTAGAAGTGCATTACAATTTTTAAGACTATTTTTTCAAGAAAAAAAAAAAAAAAAAAAAAAGTGTATTATATATATACTTGAACTAAACTCTTAGGAACAATTGATGAATAGGAACTATGTAAAATGAAAAGTCATTTTTTTCGTAAACATTTTTTATGTGTACATAAGTTGAAGTTTTATGTAAGGCAATTTTAATGTCGATGCTTCGATCGAACAGTGGTCTTCAAGGACGTTTCATAAGTGTAGTCCTTAACCAATATTTTTGGTGATTATTTTTGTCTTTCTATAATTTTTTACAAATCTGAAGTACTCGTCAATTACTGAGTTTAATCAACGATTCTGTATTTCAAATATGTATATCTTGTTGCGTTTATATATACTTATCAGATCATTGATTAATTAATTGATTGTAATTGTATATTCTACTAAGAAATTTTGGCAAGGAATGTGATTTCAAAGTTTTCCATTATATTTAATGTTATGTACACTCACGTAATAATGCATCATTAATTTTCTATATATGATTAGATCATGTTAAGATAAAAAATCGTATTATTTCATTATAATTTATTTATACATTTTGAATGAGACCATTTAAATAATCGTTTCAGTAACACAATTGAATTTTTAATAAAACTGTTTTCTACTGTAACAGGACAAGCCTTAATTATTATTTTTATAAGTGTAACAAGTGAAAATAATGAATTGATTTTTCATTTATTATAAGATGATTAGGTAATCTACAACGTAAATATATATTTTCAAAATGTATTTGTGGCATGTATTCTTGAAATTAAAAACTGAATTATATCGACCATCATTACAAAATTCTCAATATTTGATCATAAATTTGGATTCTGAATAGTCATTTATAACAAGAGTAATTAAAAAACTATAATTAGAAGTTGTTCTTTGAAGTAACAGTAAATTTTTTTAATTGCTTGTATGGTACAGTGCTTGAAGCAACTGTATTTAAAATAAAAAATTGGCCACATCGCTGCGCCGACTAAACTTAAACATACAATACTAAACTTAAACATATCATTGGTCGTTGATCTTCTAGGAAAAAATTACAGGCTTTGCCAGTAGTTGTAAGAATATCTAAAAAAAAAAGAACTAATTATATTATAATATAAAATTCTAAATTCTTTAAATATTTATCAAAAAGTTAAGAAAATTTAATATTTTTCTCAAAAAATCAGTCAATTAAAAAGATCATTTGATTAAATTAAAACGTGTAAAAATTTGATACTTGCTTAATTTTTAATTTTAATCCTGCAATATTTAGAGTCAAAATTTGAATATTCGTAATTTTATCTTTAATGAACACATTCTAATTCTAAACATTATTTGTGTATAGAGACATCAGAAGGTTTTAAAGCACTGATAAAAATTATTTAGTATTCTATTACAATTAACTGGCACTATTTGAAAACATAACGATCCTATAACAATTATCTCGTAAGATTTTTTTTATTTTTTTTAACCCTGTAATTTTATGGTTTTTTTTTCATACAAAGTACAATCACACAATGAATAACATATCAATCACTGTGATCAGAAGATTTTCAACCTAACTAAAATATAAACATTTGCAACAAATTTTTCAATACTTGATAGTTTAACGCATTAAATAACGTTTTTTTTTTTTTTTTTTTTTTTTTTCTTTTATATTTTTTGCTAAATTTAAAAAGTAAACGTCGACAAGTTCACGATAGCGCAGTACCGTATTATTTCTCGTCTTACGAGAGACTAATAAGTGTGACGTAGAGGCATAATATAATGTTAAAAAATTTTCGTACAAAATTTTATGTTTATTTACCTATACGAATGACGATACAATAAATACTTATCTACAACAATAACATCGAGACACGCCTCCGCGTGTATCGGCTCACATGACTGCTAAGACTCGCTCGACTCGCACCATCAGTCTATTCTCGAGCGTGTCAAACACAAAGCCGTATTGCTTTACACCCCCAAAAAAGTACGCCCCCCACGTAAGACAGACAGAGAGCTCAATAAAAAGAAACCTATAACGGAAAAACAAACCCGCCGAGTTAGCGACAAGCTCGAAGCACACTTACACAACGCAGATCGCGGCACTAAAGTCCGCCTTTGGTCCTCGTAAATTAAAGTAAGTTAATGAAATATCAAATCTCACATTATAAGGAATGAAAGGATATTCCCCAGCAAAGGAAGAGACAATAAACGCGAATTTACGCAGATCACATATTGACCTCCCACAGTTTGAAATAGTTGTCTATGACCTCGAGGAACCACTGGCGTCGCTTCGGTTCCTTAAACAGGGGAGCCAGGGTACGAAGGTGGAGCTGCAGCAGGGCCTCGTTGCCCAGCAGAGAGTCGAGCTGCCTGAGAAGAGTCGCGTCGCCGTGGAGCTTGAGCAGGCTCGCGTAAGTGAATATGTAGTACTGGACCCGGAGACGCTCGACCGCCCAGGACTCGACCGAGCGGTTGCCCGAGGCCGACTGTATGGCACCCATGTGTTCCGCGTACCAGGGCGAGAAGTAGTTGCTCAGCTCCAGACTCGACAGATCCGATACGCCCCGGCTCTTCAGGCGCTCCTTTATGCGTAGGTACACCTGGGGCGTGTAAACGAATACCTGGAATCAGAAGTAAATTTTTTTTTTATTTTATTACCAATCGATCGTTGAGAAATATTTATTTTTCAGGACAGTCTTTTCTGCACGGACGGTCGCGGAATTTTTCTCGCAATTTTTCTCCACGGCCCTCGGACTGCTGCAGAAATAAGGGAGAAATCGTACCAAATACATAAAATGCTATTGTCGGAGGCTAACCGTATAGAAAATAAAGGATCGCGATTTACTTCAAACCAATAGCCGAATCGCATCGAATACCTGGGAATTTACTTTTATCAGTTTCTTTTTCTTGGTATCCCGCAGGGGAAAAATTCAGGCTGAAACTATGAGTAAAAAAAGCTTGATATCATTACTCAAAATTTTATTTTACGAGTTGGAGGTTGTTTTAATATCATAGTTGACTTTTTTAAATAAGGCTGTGAAAGCTTTTTAACTTTTCTAATCAATTTGAATGCGAGCCTTTACGGTAAAGATGAATGGTATTGTTTTTTAAAAGCTTCGCACCGATGAGGATTCAAATCCGATGCTTCATGCTGTATCATTTTTCGCTACTGAAATAAGAAAAAAAATATTGATCAAAGTTCGTGCGGAGTGAATCAAATCGGTAGTCATAGGTATAATTTAAAGACTTAACATTTTTTTTTAATTTACAAACTTGAGATTTTTTAAATTTAATTTTTATCATAACACTTTTCTAATTTGATTTTACTTGCTTATTTAATGATAGTAAATATTGTGGCGAAGCTTTGTACACTTTTTAAACATACCAAATGAAAAAAATTATGAGAATAATTAAATTTTCGCGCCTAATTAAGTGATGAAGCGACGAGGAGCTTCTGGGGGCGGCATGTGGCACACGTCGCGTCGGGGAGGTTTTGAATTACTAATGAGAAGGAGTCGCGTATGTTTAGGTATAATCAGAGAAAAATTCGCTGCCTCGTGTAGTAAGGACACCGGTTCTCTAATCACGGAAGAAGTAAATCATTAAATTGAAAAGAGTAATCAGATTCCAGTAATTTTTTAACCGTGTCATGGAAGGTAATGCGTAACGGGAGGTAAGTGTTTAACCTGATAATCCTCGTGTCTAGCAGAAAGTAATTTTTTTTTTTATTTTGTAATTTTTACAAATAAATCGTATGAAAACATAACATTTTTTTAAAATAGGACAGGGGTACGTAATAAAGTGTATAATTACTATGACCATCAACAGCTTTAATTATAAAATCTTAATTATTAACACTGAATGAAAAATTTTATTTTCATACGAATTTCAAGCTTTTCAAAATTCAAAGATGCATTTTCTTTCCTCATGCCGACTGGAATATAATTCGCGGAAAGAAGACTTAAAATTACGCGCTTGAAGCTTTAAATTTTGAAACTTCGATTTTAACTTTACATTTACTTAATTTAACATTGATTAAAATCTGTAAATGATACTCAGATTGAAACCGAGTTTACATCAGAAATATTGTAATCACCTAAAATTGCATATTCGTTTAATTTAAATGACGATAGTTTATACTGTAAATTTTATTTAAACTTCAATTTTTGAGATCGTTTTCGAATAATGTATGTAACGATGTAAAATTTTGATTAAAATTCTTTCAATAACTAGCCAGATTCCCATGATAAAATAAAAAATTTAGCTAATAAAGTTACTTCGACGAAAAGCACTCAAATTGCTTTTAACTAAATTTAATTACTGTACAACTCTAATAAGACATCAAAAGTTTACTTTAGTTAAGAGTAAGGAGACTATAACTAACTTCAGTCTTCTTCAATGTTTTTCTTTTTTTTTTTTTAGCCAGGTGAAACAAGAAAAGTAGCATGCTAAAGTTGAGATTGTAAAGATAGTATTTTTTTTTTTCTACCTTGTACTTTATTTTGGCGAAACGTTACCGGGACGAAAAAGTTATCTCCTTGATTCTTATCAAAAGAAAAAAAAATTTGATTAAGCGTAAATAATCCAAAGGTATTCAAGAACTTTTCATGAAAAAACACAAACGTTTTTTCCAATAGTTTACTATCAATAAATATTGCTGTAATCTAAGTGTACAAAAAATTTTTCAGATAATCTCGATAGCGCTTCAAGCACGTTCGCATGTTTTAATCGTTTTTGAATATTTTTTTTTAAACTGACGCAGGGAAAATTATCCAAACATTTCACTTTCTTACATAATTACTATTTATCCTGCACATAATCGTTATTAATATGGTCGTTCAAACAGTAGCATAAAATGCGTTTTTTTTACCAAGGCTAAAGCATGAATTATGCAAATATTCAATTGATAAACTTAATCTCAAAGAATAAACAAGTTTTATCCTTCCAAAGCGTACAGCGATTTTAAATTGTAAAGTGCTAAAACAGGAAGTTCACGATACGTAATTTTACCCTGTTACGTGCTCTATAATAGCTTTAACCGATGAAGAAGACAATCTGTTTCCATGTAACCGTTTGTTTTGAAATTGCAAGGTTGATTTTCTAATTATTCAACCTCGAGTGATGAGTACTAAATCGAGTTTGTCCTTTCCGAAGTAAATTGTTTTTTTGTTTTTTTTTTTACATCTAAAAACAATCAAGATGAAAACAAAGTAACATTTTCTACAGAAAGTAAAAAAAATAATGTCAATGAAAAACATTTATACGATTTTATTCGCTCTTATTTTTAATCTCACTGCAGTATCGAAATTTGAAATATTATCCATAGAAAATTTACTGAATGGATTTTGCACGCAAGGATACGAAAAAAAAAAAAGAAAGAAAGGAAGAAAAAAAAATATCGACGGCGACTAAACTTCTAACTCCCTGCAGCAATTCGGACCGAATATTCTTATGCAACTCCACCGTCGCCTACTTAAAAAGCGATGATGCAAACTATCACTGCACTCCAGGCTCATGCCCAGGTGATAACGATATACATATAATATTCCTTTGCAAACACGTATGCACGACATTGGTCGTGTAAATGCACGCACTGCAGGAACTTTCTACAATTTTTTTTTACACGCGCTCTTTAAAAATAGCTAAGACTGTTACTAAAAAGTTCTGTATACCTATTTTTTTTATGATTCTAAGGCTTTGCGTTGAATGTTTCACTTCAAGGGTATTCATTTTTAATAACAATAATTAAACATTTATTACAATTTTATTAGCAATTACCAAGAGAATAATAAAAATAGACACACTTTGTTGGTCATAAAATAAAATGCTGGATTGTTTACCATTTTACCTCACATTTTATTATTTAATTCTTGATAAAAGTACTTCATTACAGGATAAAAAAATCTTAAAATTTAAAGTAAAAGTTCAAAACTAACGCAAGACTTTAAGAGAAGGTGAATTCTTTTAAAGGGTAGTCCAATAAAATCTCATCCCCTCCAACAAAATCCCATTGTTAGAAACATAAGAAAACTTTTAAAGAAAACTTAAGCTCTTTGACAGTAAAAAAAGTTAAATTATTCACGATTTCAGTTCGTACAATTTAAAAAATATTGCGGTAGTAACTTTTGAGTATCGACAGACGCCAATTTAAACTAAATCTGGACTTTTAACTATATAGGAACACACTCACTTTTTCAAGAGTATTGAATTGTAAAAAAAAGTTTTTCTCGCTTATACAATAAATTTGTAAGAAGTGAAAAAGAAGTAAGTTTGAAAAGAAGTATGTTTTTCACGGGATACTCATCAAACAAGTTTGCTTTTTTTTATATAAAAATGACTTTGAATACGTTCATTCAAGGTTGAGACCCCGGGGTAAAATATTCTGTACCTGTGAGCCCTCAAATTGAAAATTTTCATGCAGGTGGATTTACATAAAACAGTAATACGAGTTACTTTCCGACAAACTTCAGAGCTTCCCTTGCTAATTGAAAATCTAGATGAGTTTGTTAATCCTAATATCGTAATAAATTTTTTCCAACGCATAAGTTAATTTATTATTTAGCAGTGTAGCTGCGGTGCAATAACGTATTTCAGCCTATAAATGATTCATCAGTAGGTCAACAAGTGAAGGTACAATCAAAGAGACTATCCAATTAATTCAAGCTCAGTATGTGTACTAATTAAAATCAGTCACCGCGATACTTGATGAAGTGCGTTATATGTTTATGAGTATAAAAAAATTCAAAAGAATATTAAATAAATTTTTTAATGGATTGCACCAAGAAGTACCGATACAGGGCTTGAAAAAAAAACAGACTCCCCCGTGAATAACATTGGAAATGTATCGACATCGATAAATTGCTCCTAAGTGTTACTCGGATATTCCACCTTTTATTCTAGCATATGGAATCGAAATCAGCTAAGTACACTTGTGAAAATTGAATTTTTTTCCGATTCATATATTTTAAAATAAAAAATACGTGCGTGTAAAAGTTTTTTTTTTTTCTTTTCTTAAAGTGACCGTTTAAAAGCAGCTTAGTCTGATTCGTAATTTTCAAACCAGCCAAAATATTATATAAACATGAATAATACTGTTTGCGGCCTACTTTAAAAGTTTCTGATAATTTTTCATTGTTGTCAAATTTTATGAAAATACAAGACCTTAGTTGGGTATTATTTTGTACACTTGAACTCCTGGAGTCCTAATATTTTAACGACTAAAAAAATGTACTAAACATAATTATTACAAAGAGTTTTACATACCTGGTACAACGAATTACCAGTGACGTAGCTGGCAATGTAGTGCGAGCCGAAGTTTTTGATGAACCTAATGACGCTCGCGGTGTCGCCTATGGTGACGTTGTCGGCCTCCCTGGCTACGGCGTCGTCGAGGACGAGGTAGTCGGTACCGGGTCCAGTGCTGGCCAGTCTCTTGGTCTCCCGGAATCGCGCCACTCGCACCAGTACGTAGCAGTGGTCCCCGGTTATGAAGGACGAGTTTATACCCAGGTGCTTGGCTATGGCCGCCCTGGACCAGCTCCCCGTGAAAGCTCGCCACGGCCTATCCAGACGTTCGAACGAGAAGTCACGGAAGTAGGCCTTTAACAGACGAACGTACGAAAGGATTACTCGAGAGCAGTCAAGTTTAAGACTTAACAATAGTAGTTAAGCATTATCCTTTGATGCACGCTCGTGTGAATGCACCCCGTTAAAGGAATCGAGGTTGGTATAATATATATATATATATACATAACGTATACCAAACTCGATATAGATTATATATACATGCTTATGTTTACCTTCTCTACGAGTTTTTATTTTAAAACCGCTAAACTAGTTCAATAAGCCAGCTGATTTTTATCTCTCCGTATAACAGTCTTAACGAGTCAATCAAATCAACTTGTTATGTAATTTGAGGCTCACTGGGATGGAAGTTTTTAAGAAGTTTTTTAAAAAGTTTGTTGATTCGATAATGGCACGAAAGTGGTAAGCTTATTATTGAAGTCATTAGATCCTTTCAGACGTAATTAAATTTAATCGCCGCATTTTTTCTTCTTCTTCCACTTCTTCTTCGTCTATTCTTTCTCTCTCACTCTTTTTTTTTTTTTTTTTTTTTTTTTTAATGGTAAAATGACTCATTTAACCTTCCTCGAGCTTGAATGGGAAAATAAATTCTTAAAAATAAAAATTTTCTCATTCACCGAAGGTAACGTAAGGTCGTAAAGGTGTACTTATTTGTTCTTGACGGTACTGCCAGCTCCGTGTGCGCTCCTTTGTCATTAAGATCAAAGCGCGAGATTTTGAAACACGACTAATTTCACTATTTAGCCATTGTTTGGAAGACTTCATTGTGCGCGAATTAAATTTTCAATCAAGTCCCCCGACAATGCGTTTGTTGTTTCTCGAGTAAAATTTACTTCGACCGAAAAAAAAAAAAAAAGAAGAAGAAGCAAGTCTCGACCGCACGCGGAAATAACGAGAGAGCGCGCGTGTAATAACAAAGTACCCAAGTGTTACCCCGCAATTTAAAACAATAGGAACTCGATTTCTGAGAAGCCGGGGAGAGTGTGCCCGGCTATCATTACGGAATTCACGAGGAGCAGCTAAAAATCATTCGGCTCTAATTTTTAACTCCGGCCAAAGTACATTACTTTGGTTTTACGATCTCTATTATCCTCGCTCACACTTACTCCACTTACCCAGATCTCGACCATAAATTTTCCAATAAAAAAAACTCCCCTCCCGCTCGCCCGGGCGGCTTTGTTTTCTCGAAAAACCCCAGCTGATAAGAAGTAAAAAGCTCCATCAATTTTACCTGCAGCAGTTGTCGGACGTTGTCGCAGAACTCCATGTGAAAGTCCCCGTCGAAGACAACGGTGGCCTTGCTGAGCTTGTTGGGCGCCGGCTGCGGGTCGATGAACACGTCCAGGGTCGGCTCCCGGAAGATCCAAGTGTCGCTGTCGTTCCTGGGGACGACCCTCATGCTTATGCTCAGGTAGCCGTACCGGCTGAAGACGTTTACGGCCCCGCCGAGACGAGGCTTCTGCTGCACGGAGTTGTGAACCCGGGCCGCCAGAGCCACGAGCACCAGGAGCACCCGCGTTCCCTTCCACATGGCCTGCAGCTCCTCCTGGACTGCAGGTGTCTTTTCTCTTCGCTTCCCCTTTGGCTGGCTCCTTTACTGCAGCTTCCGCTCTCTTTCCTCGGCTGCTCTTTCTTTTTTAATCACTGAAATGGAGAAGATCGTAAAGTTACAGTTTTTTTTACACTTTTCGAACTTTATTAAATTTTGCTTTTTTCATTATGTCCTCCCGTCGTTATACTTCATTTTTGAAATAAAATTGGTAGAGAGAGGGGTTTTTTAAAGGGTGAGAATTTTCTTTCCAAGAGTGTTGTTTTTATTCAAGAGGGGCTTTAAAAAGTACTAGAAAAATAATTGAAACCTTTTTTATTATCATTTTAATTTTACTGCGAATTGTTTAAAATAATTTCATGATAATTTAATCGTATGAAATAGTAAAGCATAAAATTTTTTTCGTTAATTTCAAAAGTAAATAAAGTCTATTCTCTAGTTTAAGAACCAGTGGTTCTACTTAATCTCCAAATAAAAGAATAATAAACAAACAAAAAAATCACTACTTATTTATTTATTTAAATTTATTTAGTTTTATAGAGCTTAATCAATATTATCACAACGATAAATTTTTTTTTTTTTTAATTTTATTACTGATTTTCATACACATATCAGTGATGATTGTCTAAGGAGGGCAACCAAGATTTGAACTCAAAATATTTGGCTTGAGATGCTCGTTGAGATGTAAATGCCTACCAAGTGGGATGCTTTTATAGACCATAATCAATTATGTAAAATGATATATTTAAGCGATTACTTTATTTAAAAGTCACATTTACCCTTAAAATTTAAAATAGCAAGATTTAATAATTTTAAATAAAGTAAACTACAATACACGTAATAGACTTTATATATTATTTAATAATCTTTTGAGTTGAAATTTTTTTGCTACTTTATTTGAGCAATCTTTTTTAAAGTAAAGTGCTTATAAAAACATTAATTACGAAGTATTACAATTAAAATAAAAGGGCACAAAACAAAATAAATAATCTGTTTGAATCCTGCACTCAGGAGTGTGCACAAAAGATTTAAGGTAAATTAAAAAATGCAATAAAAAATTATTTACTTATTTAGTAAAAACTATATACAAAAGTTTAAAAAATTTTTAAGAAAAGAATGATTATATGATGTTAGACTGACAACTCTCTAGTTATCGAAAATCTTTCATCGATTCTCAAAAAATTCCGAGAATTCCGTTTTCAAACAGTTAGAGCATTTGAATAATTTTTCGTTTGAGCAACAGAAAAAAAGAAGCAGAAGAAGAAGAAGACAAGACTTCTCACGTCCCAGTAAATTCTTTTTTTTAACGCAATCATCTTTGAGAAAAAGATCAGCGCAAATTTAACGTAACAATAAGCATGCGAACGAACATTGTTTTCTGAGATAATAGGTTGATGTTACCATTATACATCTGCTTGTATTTTACCATATTCCCCTCTTGTTTTCTATTCACCGGCGAGTTTACAGTTTACTCGACTTTTTTTTTTTTCTTCTGTACCTCCTCGGGCGGGAAAAAAATTGAATGTAATTTGAAAAAATTAATACATACAGCATTGCCACCCCCCCCCCCCGAAGTTGTAAATTCGCTAAAATGAAATTTGCGACACAAAGAAGTTTCTTTTGTTGCCAATTTCATACTCTATCACGTTTGGTGGGAAGAGCAGGACTCAAGTTTCAGGAGGCAAAACTTTTTCGTCTCCCGCGCGTTTTCGGGGTAACTTTTTATATTGATCAAAATATTTATGGTGTCGGGACGGATAATGACATATTGATCGCGCACCTCCCGCCCTATCTTCGCAATTTTTATTTTTCATTTTAGGTGTCATTTTATCCGTGATGAATGTCCCGGCCTCCCAGCGCCATATTTCACTAAAAAAAAAAGAGGAAGGACCGGCGTATTAAATAAAACTCAACGCCCGGCAAATTTGACGCGACTTTTTAATCAAGATATAATACCCACAGCCGCGGCTAATCCGAAAATTGACAAATTTTATTAAGCCCGGGTGGAAACTTAATAAAAGCGCGCGCTTGGTTTTGTACAATTTCAGGTGCAATAAGCTCGGGCACGTGGTGCGTTCGCTTAACATAAGAGATCTGCAGCAGAGCCCGGCTCCTTTCTTTCGATTGTAAATGTAGGTCTAGGTGTGACCACTGGCCTTCGTCGTTTTTCACAGAATAAATTCTGTTACATGTTACGGGTCGAACTAGGTGTTGAGTCCCTTAAATTGTTGCGCAACGTTACTTACACACTCTACTTTTTCGCAATATCTTTTGTTGTTCGAGATATATGATAATATCGTTATTCCGCTGCCAACCGGTAATTACAGCGCAGGTGAACTACTTGGGGGGTTTTAATTTGAATCTGTGTGTGTGTGATTATTATGTATTCGTTAGGAAATTACTCAAGCGGGAGCACGTGTACGCGGAGGAAACATCATTATTTGAGGTTGCTCATACAACCGACTCGCTGTGTGACCTTAGATTATTTCTTCTTTTTTTTTTAAAGTTTAAACAAAGTAACGGATTTTATTAGCGCGGTGATGTAGTGAGAATTCGATTTTTTATTTTAAATTATCACCCTCGAGCACGTGTGATTAAGAACGGCTGATTAATAATCTTCGACACGGCAACGCATAGAATCGGATCTGACATCAATTAATTGGAGATTTGCGCTGCAGGATTTTCCGAGCGTAATTCACAGCTAACTTATTGCTATTCAATATTTAACTTCATTTTTCACAGAACTGCTGCCGGGAATTATAAAAAAAGAGACAGAAGGGGGAGGGAATAAAAAAAATTCAAATCCAATCTCCGCGGTTAATGTATTTTCCTTTAAAATAAATAATACACTTTGTTCGTCATTATTATCTCGGGGGTTTTTCGCGGAATTATCGGAGTTTCAGTACTAAAAATGCCTTGTCCGCGCTGACTTTTCAATTAAGCTTACTCGAAAAAGCTTCTATCGTATTATGAATAAGAGAAAATCCATAAAAGGATTTTATCAATAGGTTGCTGCTCACTTTGTTTTTCCAGCTTAACTAATTGTTCGGCGTTTTATGGCAAACAAAACCACCTGACTCCGATGTTTTTTCAAAATCTAATATTCACCATTCGTTTTTTCAATAAAATTTTTTTTATTCCTCAAAACAGCCCCGGGGCGAAAAGTTTTATTAACTTTTCAGGGTATATCAATTTCGGGTATAAACGTTCAAAAAAATTTTTTTTTTTTTTTTTTTTCGCTTTTAGATTTACGACGGGAATAAATAGAAATAGCCGAGGGAAATACCACATTAGTTTTGTTGAATAAAAATTTAGTACTGATTGCGAGATGCCAATAAAAAAGAAAGGAGCGAGCGAGCGAGAGTCGGAGCAAAGAGTCGTAAGAATTTTTGCGGTAATACCACTTGGCTTTTGGTTCCGGAAAAGAAGGTTATACGATTCGCTGAATTTTTACGAGTTGCCATACATTCACCTTTCCTTTGCCATCTGTCTGTGCCCTTATAAATAACAAGAAAAATATCTGCATATCGGATCAAGACAACAAACTGACTTTTTGAATAACGATACCCGCCCGCCTCCAACTTTTGCAACAACAATGGAACCGTCATAATTTCACTATGATAAGAGGCTCGTAAAACTAATCTTTTTTTTTTTCTTTTTTAACAATAAAGTTAATATTATTGTTCGAGTGATATAAAGGCCGGAGTTACATAAGGCTTTTTTTAGCCGACGATAAGTTAACACTGATTCCGGAAAATTGGGTACAACGGCGGGGATCGAAGAATCGACATGTTTTACAATGGGCGTAATAATAATTGGGTTTTATAGCCGACGCTTTTTTGAATAATTAACGTCATTGGAGCACTGCATAAAAAGGGATTACCAAACCTTAGCCGGCCAAAAATAATCCAGGCTCGGTGGTCTTTTGCAACGTATCCTGCACCGAGACACGGTCACGAGGAACGTGATTTTTTTCCAAGCCTAAAGCAGCCGATTACACAAAAACAATACGGCGCAGACAAGACGATAATTAAGGGCGCTGTACCCGACGACGGGACTCGGGCGCGTGACGAACGTTTTATCGTCCCTCGAGGACAACAAAAATTTGTCCGTTAAAATCTTGCTGATCGTGCCCCGAGATAAGCACTTTTTATTTTCCAAACGACTGCTATAAATTCGGGGGGAGTATCGTGCCAGCGGGAAACAATTGTTTTCGTGATGAAAATTTTTAAGCCCGCTGCGACGGAGCTCACGTGCGCAATTAGGGCTTTTTAATTAGGCAAGGGGGTGGAGGAAATCGATAATGGGGATTTTTTGGAGGGTGCTCTATTGATTTAAAAGTTGATTTTAAAAAAATTTTGTTACTTACACCGTTCGTAGCGCTCAAATTTTTCTTTTCTTTTTTTTGGTAATGCATATACCTATACTGATTGTGATCATTACAAGTTTAAAATTCGATAAAGTAAGAAATCTTACTTCGGTGCCTGGAACTGTAAGTCAGCGGGAATCGAACCCGTAAATGTAGAGTTTCCAAACAGACACTCTGTCAACCGAGCTAATATCAGCTTATTTTCTTTCCATTAATTTTATTTGTGCATATTAATTTTGATTTGTTTATTATAAATCAATCCAATGATAAATCAATTAATAAAATTATTCAAATAAATATAGATTCATACAGAACAAATAACAAGCACTTTTAAAAATTTATTTCAATCAAGTACTTTCTATTTATGTATCAAAAAAGAGTTATTCAATCATCTTTAAGGTAATCAACAGAAAAATTCAATTACTTCTAAGTCAAATTTTTTTATTTTTAAATGAAAAAGCACCGTTGTCCGATTATTTTCGTTTATTCTCCGATTAAAATCATAGTACAGTAGACTCAATAATTAAATTCGATTTCTCTCCAGGGAGTTAAAAAAAATAAAATAAAAAGTGTGGATACTGGAAACTTCAGTATGTGCTAATTAATTATTTGGCGTATTGGTTTTGAGCCGTGGCTTTTAGTCAGTTTGTTTTTATCCCCCCTTCCATTCGCCTCGCACACACACAAACGAGAAAATTAAACACATGTTCTACACGTGGAAACTAAACTGAGGATATTAAAACTATTTAATTAAAACTTTTGGTTTTATTTGTTCCGAAGCCACAGCCCCCGCGTTGCTGCTGCTGCCCCACGCGTTATGAAATTAAAACGTATTTAAGGAATTGAAAACGAACAATTGATGCGCGGGGGGGAAAAACCGTTAGCTAAACTTGGTAAAAACATCATCGCTCGCTTGGCTCGCATAATAATAAACCACAAAATTGCAGCGAGATAAACATTACCGCGAAAAATAATTATGATTTCGTACGAATAATTATCCCAGCGTCCGAGCATTGTTTGCGCAATTACAATATTCGCCTGCCCAATTGAGGTCTAAAAAAGTAGGCCGCTTGAGGAGGAGCAGTAATCGGTGAAGGTTGAAGTAATCGGTCCGCGCACTGCAGCAGCAATGAAAAAATAAACTGCACAGAAACGACAACTCGTCAATGCCTTTTATGAGAAGATGAGTTTTCCCTCTTCCCCCCCGTCGTGTAATTGCGCCGAGGAATATCATGTTTGACGATCGTCGCGGTATTCGTCTTCATTTCTCTCTCGACAATATTGCTTTATGATCTTACGTACGCCCGCGTAAGGGGAAAATAAGACCCGCGGCCTAACAGATATAAACGCGTCCAAAGACCGAACCGTGAATTGTTTCTCTCCAGAGACTCCGCGTGCTTTTTTTTCAGGATCACGATCTTTTGTAAAAACGGACCGATGGTAACGGGATCAAGGAAAATAGAAAACCGTTGCGACACAGAGTTATGATTGGCAAGTGCTACCCGCTCCATCGATCCAGAAGTGTCGAAAAAATTTGATCTTCGGGCTTGAGCAAGAGAGCGGCCGAATAAGTACTAAAATTCAACCCGCGCAATCGCTAATTACAATCATTTCGTGAAAATAGTTGTGCCGCCGCGATTCCCGAGTTAGCGGGAGTGTTGCAATAGCTCGGATTCGTAGTAGTATAATTTTCATTCTGTCTTCGAGAGAGTAGTTAAATTTTTCCCGGATCGAGCGTTCGTTTATAACGCCCAAACGGCTGGGATTGGGTGTGCGAGGGTTTGGACAAATAAATTTTCCGACTCGTAAAATTAATTTTTATCAGCGACTTTGATTTGACTGTAAATCAACAGCGTTGAGTTCTTGGTTTGGTACAAAAATTCCAATTGATTTTTAATTAATTTACACTGTAGTTATTGAAAATTATTCATTTCATCTACAATAAAAAATAAAATATTCAAAAAACAAGTCTATAACGTACAATCAATAATAATGAAACTTATGTAATAAACTTTTTTTATAATAAATATGACTGCAGAACTCGAACCCTATAGCTATTGATCGGGAGTCTTTGACTCTTTAAAGACTGCGACATTCGAGCAAATATGTAATTAAATATTCCAGAAAATACCATTGACGTTATTTTCTGCGATTTTAATTAATTTACGTGCAATTTTTTTTCCCAAGAAAATACTTGCGGCTTCAATTTATTATATATGCAAGGTTTCTCAATTAAAAAATATTCCGCCTCGCTTTATAAAAAAAGCGTACGTGTGCATTGAATTTTTCTTATGATTGCTTTTAGAACGACATGAGAAAATGAAGTGAAATAAACCGCAAGCAAGGGTGATGCGTATCAGTGAAAAATCCCACCGAAAGAAAATAAGAATAAAAAAAAAAATTAATTGTCCAAAATAGAACACACTGAAGTCGTGCGAGACTCTTTAAAATACCTACTAGGCATCATGACTTTAAGTCATTTTTTCTAGTTCAAAAGACCCGCCAAAGGTTTTTTTCTTCTTTTTTTCTTTCATCAGTAAAAGTTTAATTAATAAAATTCATTTGATACATTATGATTTTTAAATTTTCAATTTTTAAGATATATATTTTTTTTAAAGTTTTTATTTGATAAAATTAAAAAAAATTGTAATTTTTGGGTGGTTCAAAAGTTTACCGCTAGATGGCTAACCAAACCCACAAACGAATTACGAATCTTTTAACCATATATGAAAAGATCCTATGGTTAAAAAAAATTGTAATTTTGGGTTGTTTCAGAAATTTGCCGCTAGATGGCTACCAGTTATTCAATCCCACAACCGAAGCATGAACCCTTTGACCATATGTACTAGGATTCTATGATTTTTTATTCAGTTAAAAATTTAAAAATTAGTTTAATAGTGCTATATATAAGTTGTGATAGTAGTGAGTGCGTGAACCAGCCGAGAAGAAGTGGACAACGCCGAGTGATTATAGTGACCTGTAAAAGTGAGCTGCAGAAGACAACGGAGATTTAGCAGACATAGTGAAGTGCCTTGCACCGAGTCACAAGCTGTTCAGTGAGTAGTCAAACGTTTTTATTTTGAAATCATCAGTGCTCTGGTCCCAATTAATTAAGTACTTATCGTTTGAGAAACTAGACTAAATTTTTATAACAAACTAAAATTATGTGACTTACGTCAAAAACTAGATTAATCCATTTTCAAAAAAAGGAGGAAAAAAATGATTATTTTAATCGACGATCTTGATGAAATTTAAAAAATTTAAAATTAAAGTGCCACTTTTGTGGCACAAGTATACTTCAAGAGAGAGACGGTAGAAAAAGAGAAAAAAAAATGTAGCCAGAGTCCTTTGACAAGACGCCCGTAAAATGCATTCCCCTCATCGAAGAACCTCACTCTAATTCAAACGCCTTCTCCCGTGAGCTCTCGACGCCAAAGTTGAGATTCGAAATCCTCGCGTCGCAGCTCCTTCAAAAAAGCACACACATCCTCTCGGGGTTAAAGATTAAACGCCTCTTCTCAGCAGTGCCTCCTCTCGAGCTTATTTTCCCCGTAAAAAAAAGTTAAAACAAAATAAATGAGAAAAAAAGCTTCTTATAATGGAGGTCCTAACGATTCATTGAATGATAATATCGTGAGACGCGTACCCGAGATTCGCTCCCATAGGGCGCGCCTTAGTACGCAAAATAACGAGATCGCAGCGTGAAGTCTCGAGCCGATGAAAGACGACTAGACGCAAGAAGAAGCAATATGATGCTGCCTGGCTGCCCCAAATCCATTTTTTCCTTCCTTCCGCAGGCTGCTGGCAGGCTCCTCTTAATGCGAGAACGAACGGCTCCCGCACTGCGTGTGTCGGGGGGGTCGATGTCCTCGCGGAAGGCAGCGAAACTCCGCAGAGCGGGGGGGTTAATTTCGCGCGTATGTTCGCTCCCTGCAGCAAAGGGATATTAAAACGGTATTAGCGACGGATTGATATCCTGAGTTTGACTGGAGCTAGGAGAGCTTTTTGCAGGTCCACCCTTTTTTTGTCAAACTGCAGCGAGTTGTTATATACAGCGGGGCGCTGGAGACTCTGTTTTGTGTAAAGCTCGCTGAATGGAGAGGCGGGATTATATAGTTGTGAGAGAGAGAAGTGGGAAATTTATTGAAGAACTTTGGACCGCACACGGGCAAGTTGTTCACTGTGTATTGTGGTGAACAATATTTAGTATTATATGGTACGAGCATGATAAAGAACCCGGGCACGTTGCGGTTTAATTTACTGGATTTCAATTGGACCAGCTTGGGGTGGAAAAAATTTCGGCTAATTTCGAGAGCTGGTTATTTATGAAATTTCAGATCTAATGAGAATTTCGTTCAGGTGTTCGGAGGGCTAGGAACGAAAGAAGTTTTAATTCTGGTAGTTTTTATTTAATTGTAGCGTCATAATGAAATTTTCGTAAATATTAAAAATTTTTTAGCTTCGGATGCAACAAAGTTTGGGTTTGTGTAATGAGCTTGCCGGAAATAATTTATTTTCTCTTTTAGTAAATTAAAATCCTGTTTTTGTTATAAATATTTGTTCGAATGTATATCACATGTGGATAAAAGTTGAAATTTAAAACGCGCGTAATGAGCTTGCAGAGAAGAGTTATTTACTTTTTTCAACTCTTCATACAATGTAAACCCTTTTTGGGTATAAGGGCTTGCTAAAAAGTTTTTATTAGTTGATTCCCAGATGAAAAAAAAGATATAATTTCTTAGACAGAACAAGTTAAGGTCGGATTATTTTTACCGTTACAATGAGACTCGTTTTATTAAACTATTTGTTGATAAGTAGCCTGAAATAATTCAACTGCAAGACTAATTGCGCGTAATCAGCTTTCGGATAATCTTTTGTTTTTTCAAACTTCACATCAAGGTCACTTTTTTTTAATAAATATATTCCAAAACGTGTACTGAACTGGTTGTAAAAGTTTAAATTTTAATCTCTCGTAATAAGCGTAAAAAATAATTTATTTTTCTTTAAATCAAAAATTTAAAACACAATTATGAACATTTCCTGTGACAGGTTTAGAGAGCGTCTATAATTTTGAAACAAAAGATGTTAAAATTTTTTTGTTCCAACGAATATGAGAGAAAATGATTTATTTACGTAAACTCCATGTGTTGAATGTCGAGATAAAAAAAGGTCAAACTTTGTACGAAATTAATTTTTTCAAACAATAAAAACCCTTTTTTCATCACAAATATTTGATCCATTGTGTTTAGCGTGATTAATTTCGAGATGAAAGAAGTTTGAATTCACCAAACGCAGCGCAGCACGACCTCTCTGAAATTATTTATTTTTCCCGTCCTTACAATGAAATCCCTTTCTTTATCATAAATATTTGCCCCCGGAATTCATCAGCGAATTTTATATTTGAACAGAAGTAAATTAAATTTCGGAGCGGCGCGAGTACGAAAAATTGAAATTTGATGAACGTTTTGTTCGTAATTAAAAAAAAAAGGGCTCGTCCGTTTCAAAGAATTAATTTCATCAACCGGTACAAGTGCGGCCTTGATTAATACGCCACTCATTGGATTAAAACTTTTGTTTCGCGAATAATTTTTTATTTCAAATTCCAGCGTTTAATAGGCGGGGGGTAGGGAGGTTTATAATGAACAATTTTTTGTTCGGCTCTATCAAAAATGCAAATCGGTCGTTCTCAGGGTACGGATCGAGAAGCTCGACGGTCGTCCGAATAGCTCTCGCGCGCGAATACTTCACGCCCATGAAGCAAAAACAATGTGTGCTGCGGTATCAACCGACCCGACCGACCGACATTCCTCGTTCGACAATGCAATCTTTGGCGTGCCTCATAAAACCCACGCGCCGAACCCGGAGGAAAAATCATCGCCCGGGCCGGAAATTACGAAAAATTCAGCAAACTGCTCTCGCTTTCTTCTTCTTCTTTTACTTCTTCTTCCTGCTAGCGGGGCTTACTCGTTTTTCACGTTTGACCTCATCCAGCATTGACATTGCGAGTGAGCGAGCGAGTTTATATATCGGGTATAAACTCACTTCCTCACACTTGGTTTTTTTTTTAATTTTTTTTTTCCGCCGAGGAGAAGGAAAGTTGGGAGATGGGCGGTAGGGATAAGAGCGCCGGGTTTTTCGAGGTAAAAATGGAAAAGTATAATTCGACCGACCGGCCACCTGAGGGAGAGGAGTTTAACTTCTTTTTATAAAGAGAGAGAAAAAATTGAAAAAAAAACTAGCTTGGAAAATTAGTTTTAGCCCAGACTATGATAATGATCGCCGTAATTGTCGGCGCGTCTACTAGTCACGCTTCTAAATGTCCTTTTAAGATTTGTTTTCCCGGTAAATCGTCCTGTTTTTATTTCTACCGATCGAAGAAAGTTTATCGAGGAAATTAATACGATTAATACTTCAAACGAGATGTCGAGACGGCGTCAAAGATCGGATTGTTGCCACCGACACTCGTGAATAATTGCGGAATTACGAAAATAAAATTCACCGCAAGTAGAGCGATGAAGTTTTTAGAGAGACGTTTCCCCCTAGCAATTAACACAGCGCTCCCTAACGACGTGAAAAAAATTATTTATTTGATCATCTTGGGAGATAACTTAATGAGAATTTTTAATTTCTCCCGTAAAACGCGAAAATAATTTACGTCTCGCTTGATTTTGATATTATCAACGCGGGGGCTCGGAGAACGAGCTTGTAAATTAAATTAGAATCTCTCTCATTAATCTGATTGATTAAAATTTATTCGTCGGCTGACCGACCTGGGTGGAGAGAAATTTTAGGGGCCGGCATTATTAAACTCGAATCAAACTTCGAATAACAAACGCATTGTTCCGATAATCAAAATTAACGTTTTTGGCCGTGTGCACGCGTACGTACGTACATGTCGCGTCGGCGAAACTATTACGCAAGCACAAAGTAA
This sequence comes from Encarsia formosa, assembly GCA_038277355.1. Taxonomy (NCBI): domain Eukaryota; kingdom Metazoa; phylum Arthropoda; class Insecta; order Hymenoptera; family Aphelinidae; genus Encarsia; species Encarsia formosa. The sequence continues at coordinate 82,009,016 of CM076185.1, read as the reverse complement.
AAGTTGCCAGCCAGCCGGGACTGCATTCCCTTCCGAAATCAAAATTAAACGATCGATTCGAAATTTGAACGCCCCGCGTGCACTCTTTTCCCATTGTTCCCTCTCGAAAATATTCCCGTTAACAAGGCTAATTACAGGGGTGCCCGCCCTCCCGATATAGTTATAAAATAACTCTCCATTAAAATAACGCCTCGGAAGTCGGAGGATTTAATTGAGCGGCAGATAGTAGTTGTGTCGCGCGTAGTATCGACACCAATTTAAAGTGAAAAAGACATCCGGGTCTTCCGGCTCTGATTAATTAACGCCATCCAATTTCCGCGTAATTGCAAACGGGTCGCTGCAATTCCACCGGCTCGACCTTACAAGCCCCCCCCCCCCCCCCCGACTTTTCACTTTCTTTAAACGCGTGTAACGCCGGGAGAAAGGACATGTGCGCCGGGGGACAAAAAAAGGAGGAAGTTTTTAGATTGATTAGGATCGGTTTGCTCTCGTTTATTAATGAGCCCGAGCTTTTAGCATTACAAAAAGATGCTGCGGACCGATACTATCCGAACTGCTTTCTTTCTTACTTATGCAAGCGGCCGCACATTGCAACGGTACGTGATTCGCGTACGTCCTTGCCCGGTTTCGTACGCTCGGGTATCGGCTGTTTTTTGTCCTCTGCTTTTTTTTTTTTGTTTTCTATTTATTATTTTCGGGGCAGGGGTACTATACTTTTTTCTTCTTTTTTTTTTAGCCGATCATTTATTCGCTTTGTTTCCCGTGTTTTATTTTTTCGCTTGGAAAGAGGATATTTCGGGGTGCTTTTATTTCGGGAATAATATTTTTACTTTTTTTGTGAAATTTTGTTTTTTATACGTAAAGGGAAGAGTAAAAGAAAATTTTTACTTTTTTTTTCAAAAGTACGGCGTACTCTTACTTTCGAAGGGAAGAAATTTTTTCGATGGATTGCCGTAGGCCGCGAACAAAGCGTTCTAATTTACCTCGGGATTACTGCATCAATTTATTTCGTAAAAAATTTATTCGCAAGCGCGCGCGATTGTATTGCACTTAAACTTGAACTATAATATAATTTACACTCATTGTACAATATAATTTTGCGTTAAAGAGGAAATAAAAAAACTGTTAATTACCATAAATTACAGGTGTGTAAAATTAAATGAGAATTTTTTTTTTTTTCAAATCGATAGCGAAATTTTTTGTAATTCATTCGCAGTGATTTTCTTTGAACAATTTATTGATCGAGTGCATAAAAACCATCTTTTTTTAATTGATTGGCACGTAGTTATTTTTTTTTTTTTCGCGCGTGCGATAAAATTATGAAATATTTTTTTTCTGCACGCGAACTCTCGCGAGCGAAGTGATAATTTATGCAATAATAATTTTGTAATAATTTACGTGTCATCGCCAGCGGGTAGAATAACGCTGTAAGGTTATTAAATCTCATTAACATGAGTAATTACATACAAACGAATTTTCAACAGGCCTCGTGGATCGATAAAAAAGATTCAAACCGTCGTGTTAACCCCCGTACGAAGTAGTACTCCACACGATCGTGCAAAAAAAAAAAAAAAAAAAAAAAAAGGAATGTTATTGCAAAACGAACGATTCCGAGGACTGTTAGAGGGGTACCAGTCGATAGGCAAGAGTATCATGAGATTTGTATAGAAAACTCGTTAGCCTTTACAAAAGTGGCGACCGTGAATTTTTAATGAGATCAGATTGACAAAGCGCAGCACCGGGGAAGATTTCGCAAGAGACCGTATAGCCAAAGAGAGAGTTGACATTGAGTTATTTCGCAAACAAGTGTCCTATCAGCTTGAACAAAAAACAGCGAAGCAGAAGAAGACGTCGCACCGCGTGCAATATATATAAATAGAGAGGAGGGGGGGGGGTATAAAGACAGCGAGTAGTGCGTTTCAAGCTGGCGCGTCTTTGATGAATAATTTACCAATTGAATCGGTAATAGCTCCGAAGAAGCAATTGCTTTTTAATGTTGCATTGCGCTCGCTCTCCGTTTGACTTGCAGGAGAGAATCTAACTGCGGCGGCGCCGAACCCAGTGGCGAGCTATGTAATGCCGCGGGCTCGTTACGACTTTCGCGTTTCTCGCGTAATATGCATATTTTTATTACCGAGGAAGTTTCCTCTTTTTTTCTTTTCATGCAGCTGTCAAAATAATACCGGTGTGTTTGAGGAACAAAACGCGTGTTTTCACGATGTTGAAAAGTTTCTTTTTTCAAGGTCTTTCAGTTTTTTGATTCACCGTGATTATTATTATTTTTTTTTTTTTACTCTAGACACTTCATTTATTTTAATGACCTTTGCATGAATAATTTCTAACTCAAAAATAAATTCATAATAAAAAATAAAAAATAATATTTCATGGGATCATACATTATTTTCATTGTTAAAATTAGTAATGATAATTTTACCCCATAAAAAATAAATTATTTATAGCGCAATCTTGAATAAATTTGAATAATTTAAGTATTCATGTTTTATCATATGGTATTTCTAACAGCTGACAGTAGTTCTATCAGTAGCTACTAGATTGGACTTGAACCCGTTAATGAGTCGAGCAATTACCCGCTGATGCTAGCTGATCTGTTCCAAATAAATTATTTCATCTTGAAAAATCATTTCATGGTTTTAAATTATAAAATAAAGCTCTAGAAGAGTCACAGCACAAAAAATTGTAATATTATTTTTAATTCAGTTCACGGAAAAGTGCACAATAAAAAAAAAAAAAAAAAAAAAAAAAAAAAGATACGCACAGGGTTTTGTTGTTTTAAAAAATTGGAAAAAAAGTTACGTTCCAAGTTTAAGTTTCGGAAATTTCAATGCATACTTGAGCGACAATTTTCAAACAGTTAAGAAAACTTGGTTTAACTTTGTTTCTGAACTATTACAGCAGTAAAAATTCCATTTTATGAGTACGATAAAATTTTCAAACTTATTTGTTGCGCATCGAAATGTTTATTCGCTCCAGCTAAAGCTATTAAACTATATCAAAAATAAAAACAAGAAACAGTCGACTGATAAAAACTTATAGATCGTAAAATAATTTAGCATATTATAAGTACAAAAAAATTATCCGGATAATTTGAAAAAAAAAAAAAAAAAAAAAAAAAAAAAAAAAAAAAAAATGGAAACAAGAATTGGTGCAGTTAATTTAAATTCTTGAAATTATTTCAGCATATTTGCTAAGATGAGCTGGTAAAGAATTTTTACCTCAGCAATACGTGAGTTTTTTTTCTTCGCAGGGTCGGTGAACCGGTGGTACGGCGTTTTTTCTCCCTCTTCCAAAAATTCTCTTGTTGACCAAGATCAGAAACTTTTTTAAATCCTAACTTAAAAATGAGATGAGCAAGTAGTATATTCAAGGTTATGTCTTGTTAGCTCTTATTTCAATAAAACAATACACCGTAATAAGAAAAGATGCACTTGTTATAATTCTAAAGGAAGATCAAACTTTAAAAATAAAATTAAATTCAGTAATAAATTAGCTAAATCGATTAAATTATTTTATAAAAAGCTTTAAAAAAGAACGTATTAACCGCATCTTCGACAGACGACGAGGTTATATTATTTTTTTCATAAAATCTTTTATCGATTTAAGCGTTCGTATGTATAAGTCGGTATATAAGTATCACATGCATCGATATGCATGCATGTACGTAGCTGCAATATTTCAGGAACGGCTGGACCGATTTAGCTCAAAATTTTAACGGTAGTTTCTGGTACGCTTTTTGACAGTAAATAACTTGTAAGGTAATGGCATATATAAGAAGATGAAGATATTACTTATGAAGCAGACGCTTACATAGGTATTAGCATAATTTCATGTATTTTTCAATATTTTCTTTTCTTTTTTTTTTCGACTCCACGTACTGGCAAAATTTTTGAACGTCGTATCTAAGTTTTCTGAGAAAGTTAATTTGCATTTTTTGTGATTTATTTATTTTTTAAATTTAGAACAAATTTTCTAAACTTTCTTCTTCACTCGAACTATTAAAATTAATTTACTAAACTATTAAATAATTAAACTACGAGGCTCTAATGTATGTTATTAAAACGAAATAACTCATAAATATGAGGGAATTTTTTTTTAATCAGCGCGTTGTGAAAAACATCAAAACTTGTGTTCCTCTGAATAATTTGAATAATCTCGTTAACGCAGATCGTGAGGAGACTCAAAATGCAGATGATTAATCATTGCTACAACTTAAGATTGCAAATGTGGAATTAAAAAATCAGACGAAATTATTTCCTTTTTTTTTTGAGGTAAATTTTTGAGCGAACATCCTTGAACGACACAAAAACCTTGTTTAATAAACAATTAATGTTGAAATCAGAATCAAGTTTATTAGAGAAAAATTTAAATCTCTCATGCAGTCTCCAATGAAACTCGATTAGTCAAAAATAGCCCAGTAATTGTACTGTGGTGGAATTCAACGAAGATGAGACCGATGTAAAACCTCAGCACATACACCCTAGTTTAGATCTAATTGTATAATACATCACTCGGAAAGGTCGTGATTTAATTAGCGTGGAACCGCCTTGATGTCAGTCTGAGAGTGCATACGGGCCTCGCAACCGCGGCGACGCGACCCTCGCGCAGTATGTTGTATTACTTAATTTATGGTGTACGCGAAATCTTGTTTCTTGCTTTGGTTCAGCTTCTCCTGCTTCACGTGACGAGCTCAATGATACTTGTCCAAAATCTATTTCAATCGTACCACCAACGATTTATTTACGAGACGAGAGTAACTTATGCTGGTACATTATTTATTTCAATGTTTGACTATCATCTCGAGGACTCTTTTACTTGAACTCTCGTCTCAATAGTACTCGTCTAAATTTAACTTTGACTACAGTTCCATGAACTTATTTTATTTAACTTGTGATTAAATTTTCAATTGAATAATTAATTTTATCCAAAAAACTCTTTAATAAAAATTATGTACGTTTCCTAATTTATGTATAAAAATTTTGTTCAAAAAATAAAAACTACACCATTATCACTGTAGTAGTTAGTTAAATTTTTTTTGTAAATTTATATATATATATGTTACTTATAGTAATTGAAGATTGCCAGTCGATCGCTATTATAATACCCAGCCAATCTTAACTATACATTTGAAGTATTTTAAAAACGAAAATTTTTCTTTTTTGCAATTATCGGATGGATTTAAGTTTCAAAATCGAGTATAGATTTTCCACTGCAGACTTATCCGATTTCTTAAAATTTTAAAGAGCCTGGTTTTGCCAATCTTATCGATCCTCTCAAGCGCAGCTACATAATTAAAAGTCTTCGTTCGACGGGGGTTGGAGTAGCAAAAAGCATCAATTTATTTTTGTGTACCTCACTAATTCAAACGGTTTGATTGATCGGCTTAAAATTGAGCCTGCACACAACATTGTTACCGTGGACCCGGTTCGGGCTCCAGCTGGTGGGGCAGGATGGATGAGAATCACAGAGTTACACTTATTTAACATTCAAATTAAATCTAATGAATTAAAATGGAGCTTAAATCCGGAGGATTACCGGTGCTGGTTCCATTAGCATTAAGCTCATCAGCGGATTTCGGGTGCACAAAAATACTTCCCGCTCCCAAGATATATTATCGCTAAGAGAGAGAGAGGACACCAATAAAAGGAGGAGGAATTTCAAAAGTAACCGCTAAATTAAAGCGATCATTTTTCTCGCGCCCTTTAACGTCGCTTCAATTGCGAAAATAAAAAGAAATTGCTCGCGGCAGTAGAATAATACGTTGAATTAAACGAATTAAAGAAGGCAATTATTTTCGGGCTCTAAGTATCAACCGAGGAGGAGTCGGAGATTTCCTTTTTTTTTTCTTTCTCCTCCTCCTCCTTCTCTCACCCCCTTCCTTTCATTTCTTCCCTCTTCTCTTATTTCTCGAAGAAATTGCGACTACTTAGTGCGTCTGGTGGGGCGAGCGACCGGATCACTCGGGTTTAGTACGTTTCCTGTGCTCATCCGCACGCGTCAAGTGAGACGTGAACGAGCTGCTCCCCGATGATGCTAATTGTTGCGGGTCGAACCGACCCTCGGTCTCTTCGACGAGCGAGCTTTTTACACAAAGCGAGCCGGAGAAAAAAAAAAAAAAAAAGCCAAAGGGGGAAATAATGGCGTTTATTTGCAGACAATGAAGATACCGGAAGCGTTTTTCCGAGGAGCAAAGATTTTCCCCGAGTTGTTTACTTTGTTGCGTTTGAATTTACTCTGAATTCCATTTAAACCGCTCGGGTAATTATTATTTCTGGAGGGCTTTGAGAGGAGGGGAGACTAAAATTTCCCCGGGTGATTAAAGCCGATCTATCACGCGTTTGCGAGCGAGATTTAAACGTGAAAGGCTGCTGCTACTGGTACGCGAGCACGAGAGCAGGATTGAAAAGTAATCACGATGAAAATTCAATTTTGGGGGCAGAAAAGCTTACCAACAAAAACCCGGATCAGTACTGATTTTTAAAAATTAATGCCTTTGAAATTTTAGAGAAAGATCTTCGGGCGCCCTCGCGCTGCTACAAACGGTAACCGTTACGAGATTACACGGTCATTACTTAATCGCGTTTAACTTGATAAATAGACTACCCGCCGGGGGCTAATCATTGCATCAAATGGACGTTTACAAATTGATGCGGAGCTACGAAAAAAAAGAAGAAAGTCGTTTGAGAATTTAAACGAGATCGAATCAGTGCTTCTCACCATTGTTGTTTAGTTATTTTTTTTTTTTTACGAGTTTGAATAAACAAAGTGCATCCCGAGTAACTTGATTACCCGCTTTGATATCGGATTAAATTCACGTACGCGAGTTGACGTTAACTCTTTTTTTTTCATAATTTCTCGAAATGATTATGAGTGCCCCGGATGTAATGTACGTTTTGATGATAAAATATTATAAATAACTTTTCATGCAGCTCCGATAAGTCATATCGCACCGAAAAATTAAAAGGGAAGCGTAAAAGTGAGAGTAATGATATTTTATTGTTTTTAATGTAATTTGTTTAAAACTGAAGTACGAGTTTTATGGATCGTTAAGCGGCCTACAAGTGGGTTAAGCGTTAGAGCAAAATTGTCCGAGTTCGAGTCCCAGCCGCAGGGGGTAAATTTTTTGGAAAATATTCAACTCAAAGGGCAGGTCAAGAGTGACCAAAAACTATCATAAAAATAAAATTAAAAACCGTTGGCACTTGAAAAACCGACACAAATTTAAAATTTACCATGTTTTTTTACGGAATTTCAAATTAAACACTCCCTTTATACTCTGCGCCGCGTCGTAAAATAAAATATAAAAATTACCATATTATTTATTTATAAGCAGGGTATTTGTATACAACACGACGATTATTCCGCTTTTTGTGTATCCGTGAAACGCAATTAGTACAATTTTTTTTAAATTCTCTCTTTCTTTTCAGTACAGAAAATTTTAAGGCTAAGTAAACGATAATTAGAAAAAAGAAGGGAGCAGCAGCAGGAGCAGAAGCCCAACTAAAAAGGGAGACACTAATTTAAAGGGTTAAGAGGTTTTCCTCGGTAGACTGGTTTTGCATTGTGAACTTAAATCTCTCTATTTATATAGGGGCGAACTAAGGGAAGAGACTTGTTCGTTTTAAACAATGTTACTCCCTCTCTCTCTCTTTCTCTGCAGGTGCACTTAACGGCTTACGTTTTTATTTTTCATTTAAAAATTTTTTATTCGATCCCTCACTTGTAAAGGCTGCTAATTATGAAAAAAGGAGGAGGCTTTCATCTTATTATCTTAATTTTTTTTTCTTCTTCTTCTTCTTACCCGTCGTTACTCAGTGTTTGTCCGGGGCAAATTAGTCAAATAAAAAAGATCTCCTTTTAATGAGTACTCGTCCCGAAAATCCCTCCCTCTGAAGATGGGAATTTTCTTATTGAAATTCATCTTCATTATGCAACCTTGATGAAAGACTCGCGGGTTATACGACATCATCATCCCCCAACAACTTATTTGTTAAACTTGACGTTATTGTGTGAGAAATTAATTATGGCTGCTGCTGCTGCTACGAGCGCCCGGGTTTGAGAAGCTCCTCTTGCAACTGCATTCGGAAAATGTAGTAATGTAATTAGAGACTGTTTATATAAGCCTCTATAAATACGTGCTCGAGCAAAGTTCATTATACAATTATAACCTTTACGAATTTTCGGTGCAAGTTAGGCAGCCCGAGTTTCGTGCCAAAATTAACAGTTTACACGTGGCATTTACGCACGTGTGTTTCACACAGTCCCAGCGTTTTACTTTACCCAACAACTGCCGTAAACTTCAAGTGTTTTACAAGCGACCCGACTATTTAAAAGAAACAGCTCTTTTTCTTTCCTTCTTCTTCTTCAATTCTTATCTGCGCAACACATGTTTTTTGACAAAGAGCCACTCAAGAGCTCGCAGATAAAAAAAAAGAAGTATACAGCTGACGCCCCCGGTAATTCATCATCCGTTAGCAGACTGTTTATTATAATACATTTCCTCGTTAAATTATATTCTGAAAATAAACACGAAATTTATAGCGCGCCCGGGAAAAACGTTGAATTTAATGAGCCCAGAGACACGCCGCCGCGGTGTTGTTTAATTCCGGCATTTTCACCCGAATTATTTAAAAAAGAGGCTCGGAACACTCGAAAAAAAGCGTTGTATTCCCACCGCATCGATCGCGTCACAGGCCGCAAGAAAAACCAGCAAACAAATTCGAGGGGATAAAGAATGCAGATTACACGGGGTGAAAAAAGACGGGGGGAGGAAACTGCACACACGTGGAAAAATATCCTCGATGCGCGGGGGGTTGGGCGGGTAATTTAAAAAATAAACCAGGTGCCCTGCCTCTCTCTCTCTCTCTCTGCGGCATTACTCTTGTCGGGTTTTATCTCGCATATTTCTCGTTTCCCTAAATCTCGGCATTCTATGAATATGATATCACACGAGCCCCGCGAAAATACTCCGGAGCAGCTGGGATCCTTATTTCCAGCCGCATCTCGTTAAGGTAATCCTCGGGCGGGTATTTTTCAGAGAAAAAGGGCACCTAATTGCGAATACAAGACGGAGCGAGGATTGTCAGATGCATCATCTGCACGTGAGGCTGTTTCCGAGTCTCGAAGCGGCGGAAACAACGGAAATTGCAATTTCGCACGTCTGACGCCAGCCCAGCCGGGGCTGCTAATCGACTGATGATGTCGCGAGAGAGAGACGCTTGTGACTAATCGTGGAGTTGTGCCGCGGGAAGCCGGAAGCTACGAGTTTTTTCGCCTCAACTTCTGGCTGGCTTTTTTATATTGTTCCGTCCGGATGTTTACGGGAGTTCGTCGGCTATCTTAGAGTTTCGGGGAGTTTATAAATCACGATGTCAAAGACCGTGATTAAAATTTATTCCGGCTGGGTGGTCCTAAACTTTTCGGGCTTTTATTACAAATATTCATTAATAGTATTTTTTTTTTTTATTTGGATGTTGCTGTAAGAGTTTAGCTAATATTTGAAACTTTGCTGTATTCTCAATTTATAACCTAACTGATTGATCCAGACACACTTGACTATTCAGGAAAAATCAATAAACCAATGATAACTAGTTTGAGAGAGACTAATTTCTGGTATCTTTCGCACCAATCAATTTTTTATTGATATACTTATAAAAAAAGGCGATTAAAATATTTTGGAGGTAAACATGTTTTTATCAAGTTAAATGCAATTTTATAAAAAATTTTTGCACTACTAATAGAGCTGGTTTTTTTAGGGTCAAACATTTTTTGTTAACTGTTTCGATTTCAACAACGATGAGAGTTTTTATAATTTTCTGTAAAATTTGATATTGTACTTTTCTTTGTTGCAAGCATTTTTATCATACTGATTTTTTATGTTCGAGCAAAAAACAACACTAATCACTAACATACTTAACTTATCAGCGGATATTAATATAATAAATTAAATACTGGTTCAAAGTAGACTAATTTTTGGTATCTCTGATACAGATTTTCTCATAAATCTGTCTGGGTGATGTCAAAGAGCGTGATAAAAATGTTCGTAGAGTTTTGAAAAAATCAGTACATTTTGTTTTATTATTACTTTAAATTAAGAATAAGCTCACATATAATTAAATTTTAGTTAAAAATGTTTACTTTTGTTTAATCTAATTCTCAAATAGTGATTTATAACTATTCTCATCGATAGACACACTCAACTTATCAAAAGATATAAATAAAATAAACTAATAACAGGTTTACGATACACTAATTTTTGGTATCATTTACACGAATTTATTCCCAAATATCTCATGATAAGTCGAGGTATTTATTTAGATAAAACGCACGGACTTTTCATAAATAATCGTATGTACAAACTTTCATCGAAACTTTTCCCTGTGTATGAAGTTTTTTACTTTGTGAACTTCAAGTTTATCGCGTTTGATAGAGAACTAAATAGTCGGGAGGTCGCGCAGTTTGATAAATGTTTATCGGACTGTGAAGCTAAAATTACTTCTGTACGCAGTGGTATCATGGCGCTCTTGCGTGTGTTTTCGTATCACGATTTTTCGGTTAAAAACCGAATTATTTTTTAAACGTAAATGCCCCCGCGCACCGGTGTATTGTACAAATACACTGACCAACTGGGCTTTTCGATTTTGAATCATCGAATCGGAACTTCTGACTGCGCAAAAAGCTGATTTAAACTGACGAAGCGTGGAGTTTGCAAAATAATACTGCATATTTTACAAGCACCAGTTTTCCAAGCGATCATTTGCGATAAAAAAAAAAAAAAAAAAAAAATTCACGACCTATTTGATAAACTACACGCAATAATATAAACTAACGCTTTTCTTTCTCCCAGCAGTGTATTTTATTTTATCTTTTTTTCTGCAGCGTTGTCAAGCTGTATCTTATATTTACAATTTTACGATTCGAAAAAGAAAAAAAAAAATTCTTTCGTTCGCTTTTCAGTGCAGCCCACTAAAAACCAGAGCAGATGATCGGTGCCGATTGTAAACAACCTCATCACATCGCTCAAGCATTGTAGTTTTCTTAGCGATAAGAAAATTACGCAACCGCGTCGCGCGTTTAATTGATAAACGCGGGTATTCGAACGAAACGGTTTCCGGGCTGGCCGTTAAGTGGGTATTATGCGGGGCAAAACACGGGACGATTCGAACTTCCCCCCGCGCACGTGTACCACTCACCGGCAGCTTTAAATAAATTATTGACTGAACTTAATTAAATGATGCGCCCGCAAAAGCTTAACGCCCCGCTCGACACCTGCGCGCTTTAAACGAGTGGTGCTCGTTCGGCTCTCAATTGAGTTATTTAAAACCGTTTTATTCCTCCTCTTTCTCTACGCCCTCCCCCCCCCCTTTTTTTCATTTACGCTTTGCCACGCCGTTCATTTTTGTCGTTTACGAGGTAAAAAAAAAAAAAAAAATACGATTTTTATTCAATCCAAAGGCCCATTATTTTCACTGCGTTCTAATGAGAGATTTTTTCACTGTATTAATTAGTTTTTTGGATTTTTTTATTTTGGACAGTTCAACAATGCACCTATAAATTATGAAAACTGGTTCGGTGCGCCTGGGGGCCTGGTAACGAGATCCGAATCAAAGTTAATTATGCATATTGTAAATATTTTATTTAATTAAAATCAATCATTTAACAAAGGGTTCATCAATTACTCGGGGGAGTATGTTACACGTACAATTAACCGTGGGTCATAGTATCCTCGGTTAATTAACTTAGCCATGCATCAATATTAAATTATCCACTCTCAAAGAGTAAAAAAAAAAAAAGTAAGAATTGTTGAGATTGTAAATACCCATCAGAGTAATTAAATTTGGCGAAGCCACAAGTAACAAAGGGGGGGAGGGTCCAAGCTGTGGGCGTTCGTGCATATTAAATTCATTAGGTTTACTTTCTAGTTTGAGGTCCCAAGCGAGCGAAACGAGCTCTAGCTCACGACGACGTGTGTAATGTGTACGTATCACTTGGTGGTTTGCCCCCGCAAACGTTAACCCATATAGCGCAATCACGTGTATCCTCGCGTATGAATAATTCACGCAAAATTTGTCGGGGCGGCTCTCTCTCTACCGACGCATTGTTAATTACACACGGACGTTACGACGCTTTGCTGGTGCGTTTAACGCGACGAAGAGTCCCGCCCGCGGGCCGAGTTTGTTCCTTACTTTGTACTTACTTCCTATTGTTTTACCCGACGAGTTTCTCTTTTGACGGATTTTGTTTAGCGCAGCGTCGATCACCGCTGCTAATGGCACTTTTTTGATAAATGATGCGCCCGGGTTTTTCGGGAAAAATCGGATCAAAATTGATTGAAGTGGGGAAAATTTTTTGGGTCGACGGAGATTTTGATGGATTAATTTTTTTTTTTTTTACTGTTAATTGAAATTCGGTGTATTTTTAGTGCAGACACACCGAAAGATTCTCCGACATAATATTGATGATTATCGTGACTGATTGAATTATATCTCTTTCATAAAATTAAATTGTGTTTGATTCTAGACAGGTATTAGAAATTGATGATAAATTTTTAATTCTCTGATTGCGGGCTTTTTGTTAATTATAATGTCAATAAAAAAAAAAAAATTTATCAATTCGATTAAATAATACTTTTGAAAAATTATGAATTTATACTTTGCTACAAGTACAATTTTTTCGTTACCGTTCTTATAAGTTACAAAAACATTAAAGAAAAAGATAATTGTCTTTCCCTAATTAAAATGAGCGAATGAGATCCAAAACCCAGTGATTTGATCGAAAATCTCAAACTGAACCTAAAAACAACCTTTACATTGTTACATCAATCATGCAAATGACTGCAGGCCTATGCAGTTAATTAAAATTTCCAAAACGTTTCCCAAAAATTCAGCTCCAGGGATTCGAAAATTAACTTCAGCTAAGTTTGGTAAGGACGTGAGAAGTGTATTAAATATCAGGATCCCAATGGCTGTAAGTCTCTACCAAGCCGAGTAAAATTACGCAAAGAAACAACCTAGTGCCGTGGGCCCCGCTAATTTGAATATCAAAAGCAGATACGTCTAATCTAAATATACAACATTAATTTAACTTGATAAATTACAGTTTACGATCTTTAATCAAAACTCATTCGAAGCGAGCCGAGGTGTAAAAAAGGAAAGAGAGGAGGAGGAGGAGGAGGAGAAAAAAAAACGAGAAGGAGTTGGAGTAGAGAAGCGCATCAAATCGTAAAGTGTTTGAGTTCCCGACGATCTGGAAGCGATTAAGGTTATAACGGAGGGGAGGGGCAGGCTCAAGATTGCATAATGACAAAGAAAAACCAGTTACGTTCGATCGCACCTCTCTATAGCCTCAGCGTTATTATTATTATTATTGTTATGATTATTTCGACCGGGGAACGCTAAAAGCCTGCATCCTCTGACGGACACGGGACCTTCGGACTGTTCCAATCGCTTGGATATTGCATCGCTTCATTTATCCCTCGATTTGCCTGTTCATTCTCCTCTTTACTTTTCATTTTATCCCCTCCGAAAGCCGGCTGTTTTCTCAAACCCGGAATAATATCCGCTACTCTGAGATCGAATTGACACCGTAAACCGTGATTTGTCCTTTTGTAAAGCTTATTAGTGAACGAAGAATCGATGATTTTTTTTTTTTCGTCGAGCCTTTGAAGTAATATATCAAACGCGGATTAGTGTGGATGTAAATTTTCAGCTCGATTAATTTTAATAGTGCTACTGGGGATTCTGTTTACGCAACTCCTTGAAGTGACATAAAGTGATTTCGAACAAATTATTTTGTTGCTTACTCAAATCGCTTTGGTTATATGGCACCCGCAGTTCCTTATTACTTTCCAGTGCGCAAGCTGTTTCTAACAGAGCGAGATCTGATAAAAATGAAGTCTCTCTAAACTCGAATAACGGTGTCTTTAATCCAAACAAACAAAAAATTCACTCAAAATCCGTACTAAAAAATTGAGAAAAGCGTAAATTGTGTTTGAAAAAATTTATTCTCTACACGCAAATTTAAATTTTTTTCGTTATTAAAACAGTGCATCGGACTATGAAAAAAGCCCCAAGAATATTTTCGCGGTAACTTTTTTTTTCCCTACCCGTCTATTTTTTTTTCTTTTTCACGAAAGTTACACCGTTTAAAGTAGAAAATTGACGATTTACACTTCATAAATAAAACATGAAAGATCGAGCTTTGAAAAATGAATATTTATCGGAATAATTTCCCACAAACTTTATTTGCATTGTTTAATAACCGATAACAAAAACACCGTCGCACTAAAAAAGGTATCATCACTTAAAAAAACAATCTTTCATTTTTTTTTTGTTACTTTTTAAATGACAGCAATTATTACGTAGGATACACAGATTTTTGTTTGATATCCACTGTAAAAAAAAAAAAAGTATCTTTGTTTAAAAAAAAAAATGTACGTTTGATAAATCGCGTACGCGTCAAATTTTTGAGTCAACACTGTACAACTCGCTAAAAAATCGCGTACAGGTATAATATTCAAATGAATTATTTGGGGGTAATCCGTACGGGACGATTACTAAATCGACAAGTGAGTTCTGGTGTCAATTAAGCGACCGTAAATAAATTTACACCGCCCGACACACACATACGGTTAAAAAAACCACCTTTTTTGTTTCAAAAAAAAAAGGGGGGGGGGAGGAAGAAAAAAAAAGCCCCACCGAAATATACACAAACGGTCGTACAACACAAGGGGGAGAAGGCTCCGCATAGTGGAAAACATAATTCGCAATAATTCGGTGGCAACTGGCGTCGTCGCTGGAGGGGGAGGCAGACGCGCAAAATATACAGCCGTCGGTGTATTTCTCCTCTCCAGCCCTGGCTTCTGGCAAAGCAAATTATTGTTGCTAAATAATTCGCGCCTCTCTTGTTATTTAACGTCCCGTAACGCCGTAGCCCGCGACTTTTGCTCAACCATTGGACATCTGTCAGCCGTGACTCTTCCTTTGACGAATTTCGGTAATCTCGAGAGGAGTAAATTACCTCCTTTTGTTGTTGGGTAAGCAGGGAAGTAAGTAAAAAACGCGCGTTTCGTCAGCTTACAGAATTTTGAATTATTTTTGGTTATCAAAATAATAAAGCGTACAGCGAGCGGTGTGCACGAGAATAAGTTTGGAGGGTTCGGGTGTAGAAATCGAATTGTAAAGTTTCCGGGTCGGAGTCAATAAATTTATTAAAACTAATGATCGAATTAAACGCAAGTTGTGTATGCGCTGGCTGGAAAATTCATATGAATATTCAGGTGAGAGTTTCAATGAAATAATCATATCGTATATACACAGAACTGCACCGAACCTCGCCTCACGGGGGGCGGCTGGTAGCTAAGTTACGTAAATTTTATACCCGTGAATATATTAATAAACGTGCAAATAAAACTCGTAAATGGCATTGTAATCGTATGAATAATTTGAACACCTAATTTTACCTGACAGATCCGTCTCTTTGTTTATTTGTTTTTTCTCGAAAACAGTTGCGCACTCGGTACACACGGGCAGGGGGCATGATGGATAATAAGAATTATATTTTTCAATTCCGCCTGGGGTAATTAAAGCTCGTGACGGAGCTTTAAAAAATTGGCTCGAAAATTGGCTCGATATTTTTCACCCGCAAAAGGGGGGGGGGGGAGGCCGCGGCTATGGTATTTTATCCCGGCCAGAAGCCCATCCGGGCTTTAGCAGGCGCTCAATTTTAATCAAATTAACGTAAGATACATCGTACAATTAGACTTGTAATTTGCGAAATAATTTAGGTTAATGGCAGCCGCTCTCTAGTTTCGGGCGAATGGGTATAATCGAAAATTGAAATTTACAGCTCGTTGCTCTCTTTCTCTCTCGCCGTCGCGAAAAAAAAAAAAATTTTTTGGCCTCTGACAAGTTGGATTAGGAAATATGGACGCCGCGGGGGGAGTGTAATAATAATTATCGTAACCGCGACGAATTTTGCGTGACACGGCGCGTCATTTATTTACCTTCCTTTTTTCGTAAGACAGTTCGATTTACTTGACAGGTGCGAGCGCGGCTCTGACAGCTCGGATTGTGCGTGCTTCAGCGCCGTAACACGCGCCCGCCTTGACACGCTTTTCGGGGAAAATTCGGAAGCCGCGCACTTGTAGTGCGTGCTTGGCACTTTACTTTTTCAGCTCTACAGCTCTGGCTTAGATGCGTTACGCCTAATGATCTACCTGCTGCTGCAGCTGGTATTGGGAAACTTTTTCCTGCGTCGTTGGGTTTTTTTTTTTCTTCTGCTTCATTATGATTGCGCGGTTTTACCCAATATTTTTTCGAGAATTTGAATGAGTTTGAAAACTTTAGGCTGACATTAGTTATGGGCCGATTAATGACGGGATCAGCAGGTGGTTTAGGTTAATTTATTTATTTTATCAACATAGTATAATCAACAATGTACATGTGATTGTTTTCTGAAACAAAAACAACAACAACAGTAATGATAATAGTATTAAAATAATTTAAAATTTAATGAGTAAACTGCTAAGTAAGCTACAAAACAGAGATCAAAGTAAACAAAAAATTTAACTAAGACTTTAAGTAATTTTTTACATAGCACTTTTTACAACCTTTAAGGATTTGACGAATAATAATATCATTTTGTGGGCAAATTTCGAAAAATTTATTTCCATTTTTATCCTGTACTTGTAAAACACTTTGAAACACGTTAGTAGGGTAAAAAAAGCGTACACCTGTGCATAAAATGCTGAATTAAATTCAAACTTTAAGTGTATCATTTCACTTGGTTGGAAAACTTCCTACAGGTGAAATGAACTGTGTAGCGTAACTTTTTTCATGTTTCAGCATAACTTAAAGTTTAAAATCACAAAAAAGAAGAAGAATAAAAAAAAAAAAAAAAAATTAGAAACCTTCCCAAGTAAAAAAATTTTGTAAAGGTTTTATAAAATTTTTATAAAATCCTTTTTATAAAAAATTGGTTTTATAAAATATAACCTAAAATTTTTTATAAAATTTTTAGGGTATATTTTATGTAAAATTTTCTTTTACTTTTTATATTTTTGACCTTAAATTTTGACAAATATTATCTTACCTATTGCGATTACTTTACTTTGAATTATTTATTTGAATTGGGTTTATAGATCTGAAACAAAAATTTAAAAAACCACAAAGTCTCTTTTTCATCTATTTAAATTGTGATGGAAAAGATTTTATATTTAAAGAAAAAACTTATCTGATATGATGACGGAATTCCTTTGAAACTTTTGTAACCAAATTTTCTAGGTTCAAATTTTTCAAACAACCGAGCTTTGTTTAACTATGAAATCTTGCAAATTATTAAATTTTAAAACCATAATATCACTTTTACAAACTTTTTTTAGTTGCCAACGTCTTAAAATAAGCTGTTCAAAAAAAAATTGTAATGTTTATTAACCTCATACAAGCGAATTGAATAAAAAGAGATGACGAGAATGAAATTGGCGCGCAAATAATTTGATGAAGTTTGTTTGTTTCTGAAATTCACAACACATTGATTGCTTGAAAAAAGGTTAAAAAAACTTTCATTTTTTCTATTTAATTTTTTAATGAAAAATGCTATCAAATATTAATAGTGAAGTAATTTCGTCATTTTTTAATATACCAATTCTAAATTTTTAAATAGTTTAGAATAATTCAGTCACCGCACAGTTTAAACTACAACCTTAGTTGTTTGAAAAATTCGAACTTAGAAAATTTGGTTACAGGTGCCGTTTCGAAGGAATTCAATCATCTTATCAGATAAGTTTTTTCTTTAAACATAAAATCTTTTCTATCACAATTTAAATAGAAGAAAAAGAGACTTCGTGGTTTTTTAAATTTTTGTCTCGATTTTTGTTTCAGATCTATAATCCTAATTCAAATAAATGGTTTAAAGTAACGTAATCGCAACAGGTAAAATAATACTTGTCAAAATTCAAGGTAAAAAATATAAAAAGTAAAATAAAACCAAAATTTAAATAAATTATTTAATAAATTAATAATTATTTTATAAATTTAAATAAATTATTTATAATAAACACGTTTAACAAGTCTATTTTTTAATGATACAACTAAAAATACAATATGAAAAAATTTTAATAAAACTTTTACTTACACACTGGTTTGAAAAAACAGTACTTAAAAACTACAAATGTTACTATAGTATAAAATAAATTAAATTTAATAAAAAAATAAAAAAAAATTTTTTATTTTATAAAAAAATTTTTTTGTAAAATTTCGAGGTTAGTTTTTATAAAACCAATTTTTTATAAAAAGGATTTTATAAAACCTTTACAAAATTTTTTTACTTGGGTTATACCCGTAAATTTAAAAATCAACTTGAGCGCTTCATTATTCATAATGACAAAATGAAAAAAAAGGGGGGGGGGAGAGAAGTTTCCTGTTAAAAAACTAAGTATACAAAATTTTATAAATTCATGATTACATTTACGCTCATGTTTGAAGACCTGCATTTACTTTGAATAAATTTCAGAGCAAAAGACATTCAAAAAGGCTAATCTGGGTTGTAAAAAATTAGTGCACTCAGCAGCCAACGACGATGTTTCGTAAGACGATCCTCTCTGCGACCTCTTCAGTCTGCACTTGTTTGTATTCAAATTTTGATGAAAGCACACAAAAATTAACTTTTATTAAAAAAACCTTGAAACGTCGTTGAAGCTACTTTTTTTTTTTTTTTTTTATTCAAAGAAATAAAAAATAAATGATTTTTTTTTAGTGTTTATAAATACGGAATTTCATCAGCGTGTATTTTGTGCGCTCCAATTTTTTTTCAAGAAGAGTTTAATTAACACATTTAAAATTTAGTACCAAGAAGCTCTCTCGGTGCCTCTTGGCCAATCAACACCGCGCTTTTTTTAAAACCCCGGCGACGAAAAAAACTTCAACAGTTCTTGTTTGTTAATATTGAATAACAGACTGGGTGGTGGGTAATTAATTTGACAAAATGCCATTTGAGCGAGTGGAAGTGTGTTAATTGAGGTGGGCATTGTTTGTCAAAAAATTAAATCTTTTCACTCGCAATTTCGTTGATTTTTCGATTTTTTTTCCCTTCTTTTCATTTGAAACAATAAAAGGTAAATCATTTATGAGTAACGAATCGATTTTTTTTCTTTTTTTTAACGAGTGAAATCTGGTTATCGGTTCAAAAAAAGTTTTTAACTTAAAGAATTTTCTTTGTTTAAAACTTTTTAAAAATTTTATGGTTTTACATGTCAACAGTAACGACGCGTTGTTAATTGAAAAAAAATTTTTTTTTTTTTTAAAGCGAGTTGCTAGGCGCAGGGTATTATTAAAAATAATGACTATATAGTATAAAGTATTCTTTGTTTAGAATAATTTTCTCCGCTTGAGCGTAAATAAATAAACTTCAAAAGCGCAATTTCGTTACGGGTGAAAATATATTTTCCAAATTAGACATTCTAGAGTCAAGTTATGTTAAGAAGACGACGTTGATTCAATTTTTTTTTTTTTTTTTTTTCATTTAATAATGCTCTTTCCCTGCACGCAGAGCAAGAAAAGAGAGGGCGAGAAGCGTGCCCAGGTAAAAAGGCAGGCAAAGTAAAAAAAAAAAAAAAATAGAATAGAAAGAAGAGGTAAGGGAAGAAGAGAAAATTCAAGGGGTAAAATTTCAGGACTCTCGCACTCGGCACCCCCACCGCGTAATTTTTTCATTCGTAACGAAAGACTCGGAAAGGTAAGGGCAAGTTTCCCCTAAATTCGTAATCCTCGGGCGACATCTTGTTTAATGCAACAGCAGTTACTTTTCGTTTACCCGAGGCTGGTGCTGCTCCCGGTGCCTGCAGGCTCGTAAACTTTGGAGCCGCACCCCGGGCTTATATCAGTATTCAAAAAGTCACAGCTGACGAAGGAGGAAGGAAGGAAGCTCGAGTCCCATACTTTTCCCTGCCAGCCTGCAGCAGGATTAAACGGGAAAATGTGGCAAACGAGTTTTGCAATATAAACGGGCGACGAGGCTGCACCAGCGCGGCGTTTAAGGTCATTACTCGCGTATCAAGGACGCGGGAGGCGCCAAAGACACACACGAGCTGTCTTTGAGATATGGCTCCTTCATCATCGCTGGGAGAGGAGATAAAACGAGGAGGAGGAGGAGGAAGCGACGAACGCGATACCTGCTGGGAATCGGGTTAACGCGTCATCGAGTTCGAGCCGTTTTGTCTTGGCGTACACAATTCCCCCCGATGCTGGGATTTTTTTTTTTTTTTTTTTTAAACAAAATCGAGTTTTTTTTGTTACGCCCGCGCTCTCCCGGGGTTCGTATTTACACGAGGAGCAGGAGGAGGAAATTTTCTGAATAAGGTGCTTGTCAATGGGTTAGTCAAGCGGCTGGCTGCGCGGCCTTATAACACCTAACGCCGGCGCGTCATTGGTTCTTTTTAACGCTTATAGCTCTTACCTTGATTAAAATGTTTCTCAATTTTAGTGGCGAACTCGCACGGGTGTTTCTAATTTTCGAGCTTGACTTTCGTAACGATCTTTCTTTTTTGTTGGGATCGAATCGGAGGATTGTTCGAACTGATGAAACATCGATTGATTTATGAATTTTTCGAAAAAATATGATAAATAATACATTTTTTTTTTTTTTAATCGGTTTTATTATGAAGTATAAATAGTTTGTTCTAGAGGTGCAAGGCTTTCGGAACGAATAAATTAACTGATTTGCTGTTTGAACTTGCGAACGTATTCAACTGTGTGTAAATCCGAGCTGCTTTGAATTCATTTGGAGCGATGAAAAAGTGATGACATAATAACGTGTTAAAAATGGCAACTCATTTGAAAGTGATTTACCGTTCATTAGTGCGGGAAATGTTTGTTTTATTTTCTTTGAATTTACTGCTCGAGTGTATCTACTTTCGTTTTGTAGGACGAGGACCCCAATAATCGTTACTCTGTCTTAATTAACCGAAATAATTAAGTTTAATCGTCTAATTATGAATTTTTATTTTTAAGAATTACAATTGATTGCACCAATCCATATTCGTGAATTTTTCTATCAAATTCGTAGTTATTTTTGGTGTAGCTCCAAAATTTTCTGCCAAAGTGGCTAACATCAAGATACGAAATATTTTTATTTGCATACCGAAAAATTTGGAACGTGATTCTCGAATTCTTAACAAATTTTTCTTTCGCAAGATAATCAAAAATTTAGATTCGTCTGAAAAAATTTTAAATTAAAAAATTAACATTTTCTATCAATTACAATTTAAAAATTTATAAAAACATGACTGGGCTAACAGCATAAAAACCTACAAGAAGTTCTTGCTTTTGTTTAAATAAAAAAAAAAAAAAAAAAAAAAAAAACTAATTTATATTATTTTTCAAATATAGTACTTGGTTGCTCGTTGTTTTTTTAAAATAAATTTTAGGCTTGTGTTTGGTCTTCCAAACAGTGCTTTTAATGAATTTTACAATCACATTCACCAAAGCAAATGCTATTTTGAAAAAAACTACATTTTAAATATATATAGGAATTCAAACATTCACATAAGCACAGCTGTATTATCAGCCTAGCTAAACACGACACCTAATGCCAAGCCTAATGCTAATGTTTTCAAGGAACACACAAATTTTTGGCAAATCACACTTTCAAAAAACCATTAGAAATTCAAATCAACTCAACCCAAGCAAATCTTTAAATCAAACATCGAAAGAATAAACCGCTTCATCAGCTTCAATAAACATCTCGTATTCGCAATGAAAACATCGCATGGAAAGAAATTATAAATTCGTCGCGTTGCGGGTATCAAAATCCCCGAGTCAGACATAAACACAGATAGTGATAAAGTCCCAGCAGCGTTGATCAAAGTGCACCAGGCTAACTGCACCGAGATTAACTCCGTTTTAAAAGAGGAAAGTCACCACTCGGTCCTTAAAATTTCACGCGAAAGAAAGCAATCGGGTCCGAACAAACTTTCGCTCTCAATAATTAAAAGGTTTCAAAGTTTCTCGCGCTCGGCCCAGCGCCCAAATAAAAAGACTCCTTCTCCACGTAGAGTAAATATCAAAACTCAAGAACCGCGGCGGCAGCAGCGGCTAAGGCGATGAGTAAACCTTACCTTTCGGCTTTGGAGCTACAGCTGGTCACATGACCGCCGGGGGGTCCCCGAAACTCCTCCGTCCGTGCCACCTGTCATCCTCGCGCAGGTGCCGGGCGCCCTCACTGCTGGGCCAGTGGCTCCATGTATAAATAAACAAGCCACAACAACTACACCATGAACAAACAGCGATATCGGCACACTGAACTATCATGTATATCGGTGGGATCCGGTTCTCACGGCTCGCGTCGCGGCGGGCGTCCGGACCGGCTGCGAGTGCCGGACTGACTAGTTTGGCGCGCTCGCGAGTCACGGCTCTTGAAAATCGGTCCCCGTCACTTCTCTTCTCTCTCGGTCGGTGCGCGCGCGCCCGCCGCGGCTTACGTAGCATAGTACAGCCCACGTGAGCGCGAGCGCCGGCTTTTAACTTTGGCCCCGGCAAACCAGCCGATCCTGTATTCCGGATACGAGCGAGGATCAAGCGCAACAACTTCGATTTTACGTACACCGCACACGTATGCCCACCGAACCCTCCCTCCACCGGATGCTTAACGAGTTTTTAGGGCTTACCTTATACTCCTTCCAGGTACTCTTCGGATTGTTTTTTCTCTTTACTTGCTTCCCAGGGCCAGGCTGATTGCGACCGAGACTACCCAGACGGGTAAATAGTTTGATTTTCGGTCAATTGAGGGGAGGAAAAAGAAAGAGGAATCCCGGCTGAATGCTGGACCTGATAAATCGATTTATTTTACACTCCCCTGATGTTACATCCGAGTCACGAATTTTGTTGGTTCATCTATCGTCTTGGGGATTACCGGGGTAATTTTTTACACCACACGTGTGCTGTACTCCTCCGGAGAATAATTAATAGTTTACAGTGCACACGATAAAGAAACAATAATTCGGCTGGATGGATTCTGGAAGGTGTAAATAAATAAAGGATACGTAGGTACAAAATAATTCATATTTTTTTCTTCGTATTTGGTTTGGGGAAAAAGCCCTCGGGGGGTGTAGGTGAGCTTTTGAGTACGTAAAAACCAAACTGTTTTTTAACCACCGAACTGAATGCTCTCAAAAGATTTTTTTTTTTTTTTTTTTTTTTTTTTAATTAATCTTTGGGATTTTGTAGTTTAAAGATATTGATCGAAGCTGAGTTAAAAAAGTACTCCTTTTGGTTAAAGTTTCGAAAAGCTGGGACGCGATTACACTAACTAGATAAAAATTTTAATTGCAGCTGTAAAAGTATCTCAAAACAGATGCTAAAGTTTCCCTTACTTTATAAGGGTATAAAAAAAAAAAAAAAAAAAAAAAAAAACAAGAAAAAATTTTTTTTTTGCAGCGAACCCAAATTAACGCTGGAGTGTTGAAAGTCCTGAACAACACAAAAGTTCTTAAACAGACTCGAATTGAAGATAATTAATCACATTTCACTTTGATGTATAAATTTTCGTGTAATTTAAAAATTTTAAAATTCCTTTATGTTTCAGAGCACCTAACGAACTAAATTAATGACGAGGATTCCGACACTTTGTGATCTCTGCGTAAATTCAAGCCCTCCTTTTCATCTTAATTTTCGATCTTTGTTACAATTCTGCCCTTGAAGTTAAAAAAAAAGTTTGTACAGTTACAAGTTCCAAGCAAATCATAATTAAAACTTATTCCAAAGACAAAATTTTTTAAAAAATACGAAAAACGGGTGGAAATAAATTATCCACCAATTAAGTTTTTTCATTTTTTTCTTTAATTAAATTTGCCTTTGCTCAAAAAGCGTGAAGCTCAAGCTCCAGCAAGAATCATTTAAATAATTAAGACCGGTTCGAAGAGAAAAAAAAAATTCAATTAAATTCCAAAGGGATATTTTCCCAAACCCTTTGGTAAAATTTGAACTGCCAGTTTTCCTCCGATAAGAGAAAGAAAAAAAAGCCCCCCATCATTTCACAAAATTATTAATCAATAGCCTGCAGACCTTCGATCCCGTAAAAAAAGAGCAAGGTTCGATCTATTAACCTTAATTAATAGATATCTATTACCTAATACAAAGGTCGAACGATTTTCTCTCCGAAATCTCGAGTGCCCGGTGAAAGATGTGGAGGAGGGAGCAAGAAGGACGACCGAGCTCCCTCATTTTTTTTTTTTTATCCTCCACCCGCCGCCGTCATCTCGGAACTCCTGGGTTTTTACTCCCCTGCGGTGCGATCTCGCGTAATTCAGGGAATCTCCGATTGAAAGAGAATACACACCCGGCGATCCCCCTCGATAATAGAGTTGGGAGAATAATCGCGAAAAAAAGGGCGAGTTTACGCGCTGATCATTATCGCGGACGGGTTTCTTTATCATCCCGGGCGCGCTTTGTCATCCCGGAATTTAAATTTTTCACCTACGAGCCCAGTTCGCTTGTTTTCGTTACGTTCTCGGTGAACTGTGTTTATTTAAAAACGAAATTGGAGATTATTATGCCACTCTAAATTATTGTAGCGGCTTATCAATAAAACAAAAAAAAAATTACAATAATATTATTAAATTTTTTTTTTTTTTTTTTTTTTTGGTATGTTGCAGACGAAAGTCTCGATATAAATTAGATTAGGTTTTTTTCGAGCCAACGGGATTCGAATCATTCACCTTTGATTCTTAGACCAACGCTGCGAGCTGCGAGCCACGCTTTTAATATTCTGAAGCCATATTTTTACTGGATATACTCCAATTGACGATTATACAAGTTTAGTAATCCATTATTGTTTATTACGAGTTAAAATAAAAGAGTAATCAATATTTAAACTTTACAATCAAAACAACAAATGATACAATTTCAAAAGAAAATTGAGTACCGAGCTGATGTCAAGTATAAAAGCCTTTATTATTTAAACTACTTTTTACATCAAACTCACGTGTTTAAATAATATTCTTCAATTCCATTGTATTAATTTATGTATCTAATTATAAACAAGCAATCGAAGGTAAATAAATAAAAAACTTTGCGCTTTTAAATTAATTTAAATAAAACAAACGGATATCGTGCTTTATTTACTCACGCCAATGAAAGAGAAAAAAAAAAAAAAACAACAAAGACGGAAAATTAATTGTCAAAAGAAAAAGGGGGAGGGTTAAACATAGTCTCCCGAAATTGTATAAACAGCGCTTGCGAAATCTCCCCTCTTTGCAAACATCTCAAAGTGGGTCGAAAAATTAAGTGTACTGTCTCGGGTCTTAAAGATTCTAAAATTAAAAGCCGCACCGCGACGCGTTTCGAAAGCCCTCCTCCTCTTCATCTTCTTCCGTCCTTGCATCCTCAATACGCTCCCAAAGTGCGTTTTAGCGGATTAGATGAAAAACAAAGGAAAAAGTGTAACAAATTACCTTATAATAGAGCGCGTAATTCCGCCGAAAAACCCTGAATTGCTCAAAGCCTGGAAAACAATAACACAATCGCGGCGCGGCAGCGGGGCTCGACTCGGCAGCATCATTATGTAAGTCTCGGAGGCGGAGTGTAATCAGCGACAGGATGCAGATTCACCCGGTCTCATCTCGGCGTCGCGAGGTACCACGATAAAATAAATCATCCCGCGTGCAGCGCAACGACGAAATCAATTTGAGGGCTCCCGAGCTTCCAGCGTGTCGATGCAACTCCATAAATCAACAGCCATTTACATACGTATCCCGGCTTATTCTTCCAGCTTCCAAGTCCGGCTTCTTCTTCCTCGTTTCTTCCCTTTTTACATGCAACATTCGAGTTCGAGCTTTTTTTGCCCCCCGCGAATCGCACAGCTGACGACTGTATTACCATTTTTCAGAGCGCGCAGACTGCGTGCATGCGCCGAGAGTTGAGCGATGGTAAACGTCGCTACGGGGGCAAGAAAATTTATTCACCGGACAGTGATGAATCTTCGCGGGGGGTCTGGTCTGACTCCGGGGGAAATTGAAAATTGGTTTATTTTTATGCGTTCGGGATGGAGTCACTGCCGCAGCGCGGGTATCTGCATCCCCCCCCCCCCC
Source organism: Encarsia formosa (assembly GCA_038277355.1). Taxonomy (NCBI): domain Eukaryota; kingdom Metazoa; phylum Arthropoda; class Insecta; order Hymenoptera; family Aphelinidae; genus Encarsia; species Encarsia formosa. Next base: position 81,982,921 of record CM076185.1, on the reverse strand, counting down.
CCTCCCTCCTCCCTTCCCGAATGGAAATATGTTGCCGAGCCGCACCACCCCTTTCGCGGATAAGATTTAGGAGCTATCTATTTTTTTTTTTTTTTTTTCAACCCATCCCGGCGGCCTCGGCACCGAGCGATTAATTATTTTTTTCACATCGCTCGGTTTGAAGCGACTTCATCAAAGTTTGTATTCGCGAGTCGAGTCAATGATTCGTGTGTCCGCTCGTCGTGATTGAAAATATCCTCCAGCTTTTTTTTTTATTACTATTTTTGTTTCGTGACTACCCTGCACGTCACGTTTTAGCTCTGAATTGTATGGAATAATGTTTTTATTTAAAAAGGAAAATAAAAAATAAAAAAATAGCCTTTCAATAGGGACTGGAGTTTTGTTTAAAATATATATGTATAATATTTTTGAGCTGGAAAAATGTCCGTGGGCAGGGTTTTTATTTTTCACGATGTGCAAAATATCAATATTTTTACGAAATTTTTTTTTTTTTTTTTTAGTTTAAATTCAAAAACATGCACCATTCAGAAGCGCTTTATAGATTTATGGATGAATATGTCTAATGTTTTATTCAACCAGTTCGTATCTCACCTTCCATATACATTCGTTAGATACATATTGTAAGGCTAAAAAAAAGTTGGAAGAAAATGATAAAAAAAAATCCGTCAGATTCATCCATTTTATTCTTTTTTATTTGATTATTATGGAAACATTTATATCTTTTTCCCGAACTGACTGGAGGCGGATTAATGAATGAAAGAAAAATTTCAATCAGAAAAAATTAAAGTAGGTGGAATTCGAACCTGTACACACTAATGTCAGTCCTCAAAATCTCTTCGAGATAAGAGCCAGTGAGCCACAGAGCTTGCTTTGGTGTAAAAGTAGAATGAAAATATTGCTATTGCATCCTGAACCTTTATGCATTTTTCTTTTATGGTGCAAACAGCAAACTTTATGTTTTGAAAAACATATAATAAAAAATAAGATTTATTCATAATCTTCTGGCATAATTCATGCGCGGTTTTTATAATCGATACCGAGAAAATAGATTTGTTGTACTGTTTAGTGTGATTAATTCATCCCAAAGCCGCTTAAACTGCTACTTGGGTCTGTTATCGGGAAATATCGCTTTTAACTCTGTATCGAGAATTATCGGGCTTTGGAAATTATAATAATAATTATTTATCGGCTTCCAACAATATATTTAGCTGTTTACGAGTGTATGACCTGTTTTACATAATAGTCTAACGATAAAAGGTTTTCGAGTTTTTAGCTGCTGGAATTATATTTGAATGGTTTCTCAAAATTCTGATTCAATCTGCGTTTATTGCAGTTCCAACAAAAACTTTCACAGCACGGTTAATGAAACAGAATATTGCAAATATAATTATCAAAATCAAAAACGAAATTAGCGTAGTATTCAAACTTTGATTTTGACCCTAATTAAATTTGTAACTTGAAATTAAATTTTTTCTTCATAATATTTCAATATAAAAGCGTTTTCAATTTAGATCAAGCAATGTGAGAAGCATTCCCGTGCGAATCATAAAAACATAAATAGCGAAAAAGTGTCCAATTACTAAGTAATAAAAGCTCAAGCTGTAAAAGTGAATAGTTTGATTCAGCGTACGAGATATGATTTTTAAAAACTCATAAAAAAAAAAAAAAAACCGCGAGTAAGCACTATCAAGATGAATACGTGGTAGGGTAAAAATTGAAACTTCTCGCGCATTCGGATAACAAAAATTTCAATGCATACTTTATTCACACATTTGTATGAAAATGGTTCGACACCTCGAACAGTTTTAGCTTTGCACTTTCTGGCTTGAGGCAGCGGCAGCACTTGAAATACTGCTGACCCAAGGCTTGGCCGGTTCAATTTCATATCGTTGCGATTTTTTGGCAAGGAATTTGCAACTCATTGTTCGATTATCGCGGTGCGGGTATCGATTTTACCGCACGCATGCTCCCAAAGAAGACTATCCTAAAAAAAACCGCGTTCCAAATCCAGAGGTTGTTTATTTATAAATTCATCAAAACTCAGAAACGCAAATAAATAAAAATATGCTTTATAATTTTGAGCAGCGTCAATGAATATTCACGAAGAAAGCCGAGCGATGAGCCGTGTGCAAAGTAATCCATACCCAAAATAAAACGCTGCAACAACAGCATCTCAATTATGCGCGGAAGGGAGTTCCGGTTACCGTCTGCAGTTCATGCTTTTTCCCGAAAGATGTGTTACAGAAGCAGCAGCAGCAGCATCCCCTCTTGGAGTTGATCCTCCAGCAGCGGCTCTTATACTTTTTTTCCAATCAACGGTGTTCTCTCTTCCGTTCTTCTTCTTCTTCTCAGGCTCGCGGCCCACTTCGTCATTCGCTGCAACTTCGGCAGCTCCGAACTCGCAACTTTGCTCGTTCGCTCGACGAATTTTAGCGGGGAGAGTTAAGGCCATGGGGTTTCTGTGTTGAAGTGACCCTTAGCGCTCGCCCTGGTGGGTCTTCTCTTTCAACGGTACCTACCCCCGGCGAAATGCACCGCTTCTCTCTCTTACTCTATCACTCTCTTTTCGGGATTATTTTCTTTTTTCGAAAAACTCTACCTTTCTCTTTCTCTCTCGATCCCGCTTTTTTTCAATTTAACTAAAAGTTTTTTATCGTCACAGCCAAGTTTGCGTTGAAAATCTGCGGGGATTGAAAAGAGGGGTAAAGATAATTAAGTGGCTTTAGTTTAACAAGAAAATCATGAGTTTTATAATTTTTTTACTTTTGGGAGTGATAACTTTTCGAAGTTTCCATTTTGGGTGGTTGGAAACGTAAATTCGCGAGCTTTATCGTTTCTAATATCAGATTTTTATTTCTTTCTTTTATTCGGGTTTTTTTTCTTTTTTTTTTTTTTTTTTTTTTCGAAACTCTTTGTTAAGTGTGCGAAACACCGTTGCCGAGATTTCCCTGCGAAAGCGAAACATTATTCATCGTATTATTTCTTAAAATTATAGAGCCTGCCGGGGAATGGTTTATAGTTAATTAAAAGTCAATTAAACTTCTTACGCACATAAGATCATATCTGAAAACAATTTAAACTTGTTCCCCTCTTTCGAACAATTGTTATAAAATAAATCATTTTCAAATCAGATACCGCGTACTCTCCAATGAACTGCTATTAAAGTTTCGCTATTAAAGAGGAGGAGTAGAAACAAAAAAATAAGCTTTCAATTCTCTCCTTCTATCATTTATTCGAATTAAATGCTAATTTTGAGCATAAACTAAACTCACATTTATGAATGCGAGATTTTGATATTGTGTGCAAAGTAAAAAATGTTATTTCAAAAACGTTAACAGTTGCGCTTTTTTTTTAAATTTTCCGCTTGTCGATTTGCTTTTTACCAGTTTCCAAATGTCAATTAAAAACAATGATAACAATTTTTAAAAAACTTGCATCCAGAAGCAGTGTATTAGGTAACGAAAGAGAAGGAAATAATTCCTGTCGGTTTTTCTAGTGGTGTCTGCAGTTGATGAAAATAAAACGACAATTAAGTCACACTTTAATTCACGGGCTATCATAGCCACGATCTTCTTCTGCTAATCTTTATTTCTGGGAAGAGATGCACGTGTTGTAAGCTTGACTCAACAACGTAATCGCATTTCTCGTCTCTGAGCACGATTTTGCGATGCTGACAACGGAAACAATTATTAACTAAATTGAAAAAAAAAAATTTTTCTCTCACGCATAAAGATACAATGTCAGTAACAATTAAAAAAAATAAAAACTCAGCGGTTATAAAATGGTTTTATTGTTGTAGCGGCAATTAAAAGATTACGTTTGTGTTAAAGTTGAATTTTTCATTTTTGTTTTTTTTTTAATTCTTAGCTAAATTTAAGAGAGTATCGTGTTTTTCTGATAATAATTTCTTTTGATTCTTCCAAAAAGACTTATTTTCGGGGAAGGGCTTATTATTATTATTATAATTATTTTTTTTTTTAAATAAATTTTATTTTATTTTTATTAAAAATAAGAAAATATATTTATTTTAATTTACTTTAACAAAATAGTAATTATTAATATTATATAAATTTATTCTTCAACTAATAAAATTTCATCTTCTTCAATAGGGAACATCCACAAATGACGTCATGCAGGTGGGGGGGGGGGGGGTTGTATACGAAAATTGTGACAATTTGTGACATAGGGGGAAGCGGTATTAAAAGTCTGCATGACGTCATACATTGGTAAACATGATTTGTAGAGTTGAAATTGATGCTAAAGATAAACAATTGCGTATTAAAAGTAATAATAAACTTATAATTTATAGTTTAATTAACTGTTCAAATGTTATAATGTAAAAAATATAAACTATCAAAAAAGAAAATCAAGTATCAAATATCTATTTCGTTTTAAAATCTGTCTCTTTTACAATTTAAGGGGGGTCTGATAATGTTTTGTGACGTCCTTTGCAGGGAGGGGGGTCCCCAATCCTAACTACTTGTGACTAGAAAAGGCGTGGGTGTCAAAACCTTGATTTTTCGCATAACGTCATTTGTGGATGTTCCCATAAATCCCTCACACAAGTCTTAGTCCACGATTACCTATTTTCTTTGTGGTAAGGGTCGATCAGAGATCTAACACATGCTTCTGTGCATCTGTACAGCTCCCTGCACCTGCACGGCCTGTGCAACTTATGCGCACAGGAGGCCTGTGCAAGATCTCTCTCTTAGACCTAAGGAATAAATTTATAGCCCTGCACAGCTAAAACCGTCTTCTTTGCATAAGATTTTCTTGACTTAACCATGTTGCTTTATTGTTTGAGGTCTTTCAAGATCGACTGTACTTGAACCCTCAGCTGCTCTACACATTATACCTGAGTACGACATTATATGACATTAGACCTGAGTCGGTTTTCAATACTCTAATAAATCCAAAGGGGGCTTATTTTCGGGGGGAGAGGGCGGTCATGGTTTAAGCTGACATAAGGTTATTTACGACTTATGTGATCTTTACGCTGAAAATAAAAATAAAATTACCCTGCTGCGTATCATTGGGAAATTGAAAAATCTGAATGTTTTTTAAAACTACTGCTTAAGCTAAGACTCGCACTCGAATTCTTTAAATAAGAAATACTGGGTACTCGACCTTTTTCAATAAGCAACTAAGGTCAGAAGAGATCCTTTTAAAAACATCTTTTTCAAAGTACATTTCATGATATTTCCAAATAACCCTGACAATTCAGTGGTTGTCTTCGTGCAAAATTACATGTAGACAAGTTTTAAATTTTTTCAAAAAAATTTTTTTGTGCTCGGTTACCACGCCGTACAGTAAAATATAACCTGTTTTTTAAATTTAAAAGTTACAATTTGAGTTATAAAGTAAAAAAATTTGGTAAATCAGTTGTATATTTAACGTCCGTACTTCTGAAATCCCAAGATTTATCATTCACTAAAGATTCGCATAACAATTAGAAGAAAAAAAACGAAATGTATTATTGATCAGCGTGTAGTAATTAATTTCGGATTGTACATCGAACATCTTGATTCAAGAGTGTACTTTCGAGACTCACTTTTTTGTTAATGGTAATCTTTTTAAAAGATTGATAACACCGAAGGCATCCGTGAAGTCTAGACATTGAGATTCCAAGATCTTTGTTCGAGTTGATTGCATGCAGCACTTTCGATTCTCGGGTCACGGCCTTACTAGCCGATGCCAAAAAAAAAAAAAAAATTTTAAAACGAGCACAACGCTGTAATCATCCGTTTGCTTGTCATGCTAATTAATTGCATGAAAAACTTAATGATGCTGCTGCTGCGGTACGGTATAGACGGGATTTTACCAGTACTTTTAATTCCAAAATTCATATAAAACTTAATGAACATGTATCAATTTAGACAGTTTATTTCATCGACTATAAAAAAATAAACTTTATTTTCAATCATTCGTGTACTATAATTAGCCACTAAGTTTAATGGTCCAGTCGTAAATTTAATGATTGCCCATGAAAAAAGAAGACCTTGCCTTGACAATGAATCAACCTTAAATTAAAAAAAAAAATCAACTTTCATAACAACGCCCAAAGATCGAACTCGCATCCTCGAGTATAAAAAAAAATAAAAGCGTATGGCAACAGAGTTTCTCCGGTTAAGAGCGTCTAATTACTCGTCGTCCGCCGCAGGTGTCGTACGTGCACCGCGGCCGCAATCACGCCGGCGCGATCAGCAATTAACTCGTTTAGCCGGGGCAATCTAGGAGCTTAGGAGCCAGGATAGTCCGCTGTATCGGACTCGAAACCGGTCGCCTTGAGGGCCCGGCCTTGAAAACGACTCCCACGAGAAGGAAGAAGATGACGCCCGTGGCGTGTCGCTGCATTTACGATGGCCATAAGTTTAACACCAAAAGCGAATAACTCGCTCTTTACGTCCGTCTCGGGGGCTTTTTTTCCCTTCCTTCGTATTGATGTTTTTTTAATTTGATTTGAAAGCACGCGGCCTGCAGAGAAACGGAGAAGAAAATTCTTTGTAACGTAGGCGAAGTAATATTTAATGCCTCCTGAAGTATGTAAAGCCACTCGAGTGCGACGACGATGAAAGACGATGTCGCATTCAGGACATTATAAATAATAATTCAGCTATCAATTTTTTATCGAGGTGGTTAATTGAACGCGCCGAGCTTTGTTTTATGGTGTTCGCGACAATGTTTTTTTTTTACCCCACTTTTGCATAACCGCTTACCGGTGGGTATCAATAAAATTATTCAGTTATTTGTTGCAACAGAAAAGTGTTACAATTACAATATTCCGTCACTTATACAATGCTTATTATGCAAAAATTAGTACTATCCACTTGAATACAGAGCGGTTTCGATCTGAAATAAGATTGAATATGTGTACACACTGTCAATTAAGTTTTTTTTTCCAATCAAGCGATGGTATTTACTAAGTAAATTCACCGGGGGATAGACTGAAAAGTTAGTCACTCATTCTCCCCGCAGTCGAGCAAGGTCGAGTCGACTGGGAGAAATCAAGACTCTTTTATTTATAGAGCGAAAGAAAATTTATTTTCTTTAGAAACATATTTCTAAAGTATAAAAAAAAGTGAGGGCAGAAAAAAAAAAGAGAGAACCCCGGGAAGCCTAGTTTCGAAAAAGTTTGGCCAACAGCTGAAGATAATGGGGGGTGCAACCTATACATTAGAATTTTTTTTTTTTTTTTTTTCCACGCAGCGATATTCGTGAAAAGTTGATAAAGTTTGGCGTGACATCAATACCGTAAGTTTTATAAAAAAAATCTCTACCGGCCTAAAACTTCCCTGGACCATTTTATTAAGCAGACTGATAATCCGGACTCGTGATTGATCCCCGGGCGGAATTAAATCGAAAAACAATAAATCGCGATCTTAGCTGGGTCCGGTAAAAAAGCCCGCAGGAGATAAAAAGTCCGCGGATTTGGCTCCGGAGATCCTTGGAGCGTGGACACACACTTAGCCGAAAGTCCTGCCGCGTGCGGGGCGGCCAGGACTTTCGCAATAAATCGAAAGTGTCCGATCGAAGATACGTGTGTGCAGCACAATGCTCGGGAGAGGGTATTACACGCGGGTAGGCTCCGGGCCAAGATAAGGAGCCAAGCTACCGACTTTATCGGGGCTAGCGAGGGCGTTCACGGCTCTATAAACCTTTCGTCGGGGGATTGAAAAATCGTCTCTCAACGTACCTCTCGGCTTTATTAAGCCGAGTTCGCTCTCTAATGGCCGCTCCTTTTTCGATCAGCTTCCATTTAAATACATTGTGTGTGCTTACTCCCGCGAGCGAGCGCGGGCTTACCAGTTTGCAGGTGAAGTTGTAACAAACTACGCGGCCCCGGCTAATTGTACCACCGTTACAAGGAGATCTACTGCCAGGGCTTTAACGAGATCTCTTTAGCGGCCGATGCATCACTAATCCTCTTTTACTTTGGAGCGTTTACAACGTGCGATTGAGGAATAACCTCGTCAAACGGGCCGCGCGCGCGGTCTTAATTGATATTGCTCCGGGTTGCTCAATGCGATTGGTTTGGACTTGCGCGCTGTATGCTTGGTTTCAGGGTAATTTTTGAGTTCATTCAAAGGGGAGCTTTTTGTTTTATTTCGAATCGAAATGAAAATTTACCGGAAATTAATTCATAGTTGGTCACTGGCTTGTGAAAAAGGAGAGTGCACAGGGATTATCGATTGAAAGATTAGTTTATTAAGTTCTTTGGCTTTGTTGCTATATAGTTAAAAGAATATTAAAATTTTTTCATTCATTTACGTAAAGTATCAAATTGACAAAAAAAACTTTTTCACTTTCTACTTACGTAATTTAACTTTATTTTTTGTATTAAATTATATACTTCCATTTAAAAATATGAAATATATATATTTAAATGCTAACATGGTAAAATTTATTTTTTTCGTTTTATTTTACGTACAATAATTTTTCATTAAAAAAATTTTCAGTATACAAAAACACGTTTATTTAAGATTATGACTAGCAGTTCGGGTGTCTCATGCGTAAAATTACAGCTTAACAATGATAATATGATAAGTCAATGTTCAATTTAGTCCAGTTTATAATGAAGAAATCATGTTATTTTAGTTCAATCCTGCTTTATTCATTTTATGTATTAATTAATAAATAAATTAAATTAATTCCACGCTGGAATACGAAAATTTACTGTGTTACCAGTTTGAATTATATAACGAATAATTCATTCGAAGAGTAAACTCTAACCCTTAATTTCCAATGTGTAGAGTAAGCTGCATTTGCGCCTTAATGTAAATTCAAATGTTTGCCGAGAGCGCTTAGTCTGTACCTAATGCTTCTAACGCGATTGGTGATTATGCTCAGCTATTGGAGAATGACTTTACTATTTTGGAGGCAAAAACAATTGTCGGCTTGTTATTTCTAAGTAAATCCTTGCGAATAAAAACATTTCATTTTCATCATTCTTGTTAATTGAATTTAAAGTAAGCTTTTTTTTGGATTTAATACATTAAAAATTTGTCTAAATTCATATCTAAAAGCAAATAAACTTATATGTATTATTTTTCTCGAGAGACAATAACTCTTGTATTCCACTTAAGGAAAACTACGCTTCAAAAAAAAAAAAAATTTTTTCATCAGCAGACATCTAACAAAGTATTTTAAAACAATAATTCATTATTGTTATTTTCTGCCCGCAATCATTAGTCAATCCAATCATTAAAATAATTAAAAAATTAAATAGTTATGAATAGCGCCCTCCATGTTTAGAAAACTTGGGTTGTAAAGGATGTTCGGGGGCGAATACAAACAACACTTAATTAATGAGTCATTTATTAAAATTAGGTGCAACATTTCATCTGCCGATGTGCGACCTTTTCAAGCACTATTAAAGTAAAATTATAAATTAACAAAGATAATTTTGACGGGTGATTTTGGAATACCGTGTTTTCTCTTATTATAGGGAGAGGCCGCCCTCTCCCGATAATAAGCTTATCATTACTATTATTATTATTGAATAAATTTTATTTTACTTTTTATTAAAAATTAGAAAAAATATATATTTTAATTTACTTTATCAAAATAGTAATAATGAATATTTCATAAATTTATTCTTCAACTAATAAAATTTCATTTTCTTCAATAAAATCCTCATACAAGTCTTTTTCTACGATACCATCGGCATTCTCAGAATTTAATTTTTCTTTAATTAAAGGACTCGGTCCTTCGTGCTTTGCAATAGCCGTTTCTACAAATGGTTATTTTTTATTATAAGTAACTTGCTCGCAAACCACTTGAGATGGTGTCATTTAATATTTTATCCCAGGCGTTTTTGACCCAAATTTGGTCTTCTTGAAGGCAGGTTTTGACGAAATTACCTCGTTGATTCCTTTCCATTCGATGTTCAACAGTTGACTTGCACAGCTAAAACCAAGTTCTTTTCAAATTCTACTTCATGGAATAAATTTATGGCCGTCCCGAGGTGCACAGCTAAAACCGGGTTGTATTTAAGATTTTCTAGGCTCAACCATGTTGTTAGAGATCTTTTAAGATCGACGGACCCTCCACTTGCTCTACACTTTATACCTGAGCACGGCAAGGCTCGGTTTTCAATACTTTTAAATAAATTTAAAAGAGGGCTTATTTTTGGGAGAAGTACTATTTGGACCTATTGGCGTCTTGCATGAGAAGAGGGGGAATGAGGGCGCTTTTACACTTAATCTTATGGAAGAGCCCACAAATTCGCCGGTGGCGACCGCTCGAACCAAAAATTGCTCTATAAGAATTTACACGGCCATAACCTGAGGGCACTTGGGTTGTGCTAGATGCCCATTAAAGCCATGACCGAGGTTCAAGCCGTTCATATCGTAGTTCATAACAAGTCAGCTTGTTATTAAAACTATTGAGTTTAGTCTTCGACAATCCGAGTTTCATCATTCACAAGGTAAATATATTTTCATAATTTCTCAATGCTTTTAGATGGCATTGAAATGACTATATTTTTTATTTAAACAAATTTTCACAATCACCAACAGATGGCTGACAAAAACAATAGTTCAGAAAGTGTAGAGCAGAACGTGAGTGAAACCATGAGAGAAGAGAACGTGTCCGCAGAACACGTTACTGAAAAGATTGATTTAAAAACTGACGTGAGTGACGATACCACGACTGCTGAAGAAGATATTATCCTTACGTCTGTAGAAGGTGAGAACTTCACTGTAAAACCAGATTTCAAGAATCTATCGATTACAGTAAGAAGCGCTATCGAAATCGGTGGAAACAAGCCGATAAAATTTGAGAATATCAGCTCTGAAACTTATAAAATAATGATCGAATGGACAGATTTGTACTTGTACAATCCTCCTCCAGTAGAAGAGCTAGACGATAAAGTTCCCTTCCCTAAAAACTATGCTATGAAAGGCAAAATCATAATCAGCGATCAGGATAAGGAGTTTTTCGACAGAGTGAGTTGAACCTTTTAATAAATTACCTTTGATTTAAACAACGCATCTAAGCAAACCTGTTCATTTAATAATTTTACTTTTTTTTAGATTGGTTATAAAGCCGTTTTGGACTTGGTGCAGGCTGCCAATACTTTGGAGTACATGGCTCTGTACAAAAACTGCATCAGGTATTTGGCTCTCCAAGTAAAGGGGAAAACCTCTGATGAGGTTTATCAGTTGTTCAAGCCAGCCATGCAGGAATACGGTTTCTTCCTCGATGATGCCGAAGAAACATCTTCCAAGAAGAGAAAACATGATGAAGCTGGCTCACCCGGCGACTCATCCAGTTCCGATGCAGTGTGATAATGCAGTTTTCGGTTAGAAGGACGAAAAACAGTATATTTCCCTTAGGCCAGAGGGTTCGATTCGGCCTCCTCGTTGCAACACTCGCCTTCGTGTCGCAAACCTCTCGGAGGCCAAATCGAACCCTCTCGCCCGCGGGAAGGATATACTATTTTCAATCCCAAGATTGATTGTTTCATAATGTGTAAGGTGGATTTATTGTAATTAATGTTTAAACGTTTATACGAAAAAAATACAATTTAATAACTTTAACAAATAGTCCGTTTTATTAATAATTTGTCCTGTGTACTGTGCTTGTACAATAATTTTATTTTACACGTAATTTTATTTATTTTAAAAGTGCCAATTACATGGCTGAGTGGAATGATGATATATTGTCAAACCTAAGGACAAAGTTTTTCATAATCGTCTCGAGTGTGGCAAATTTCACTCGAGACGCCTCGTGTGGCGATTCACTCGAGACGCCATGTCAAACTTTGCCCTTATGTTTAACAATATATCATATCACGTTCAGGTCGTCAATTCTATGTACCTACTTCTGGTAAAAACATCTGATTTAAAGATCATAATCTGCAAGCAAAATATAATCAACTGATAAAAACCTGATAAACAAGGAAAAGTTCAAAATTATAAAAACTTTTTTTTTTTTAAATTGTATTTTTAAAAATTTCTTGATTATATTGAAATAATATTTTTTTTTTTTTTTTTTTAATACTTTTTTTATAGTTGCGACTTTTTATGCTCCGTATGGGCTTATTGACGACTTTGTCCCTACACTGCTTCGCATTAGCCCATGGCCCATATGGACCACGTGGAGTACGGGAAAGCCAGGGTATGTGCCTCATTCGAGTTAATCGTAAGACCAGCGCTGAACCGGCAGGCTCATTGGGACTTTTTATCCCACATATCGCCCCCAATCAGATAGTTTTGGATTAGACCAGTGCCGAAGCGAGTTTAGCTCATTGGGAAATTATGCCCCAAATATTGCCCCCAGTCGAGATAAACTTACGACCCGCGCTGCAATGATGGCCCCCGGTAAAACCGACTTCAAAGCAGTCGGGGTGAACGTAGGGATCGACATAACCGACGCAACGAACGAAGAAAATAATTCCAAGTTAGTTGCACGGAGAATCGAACCCAAGACCCCTCGAAAGACGTTGTTTCAGAAGCGAGCACGCTAACCACTGACCCAACGACCGCTCATTGAAATAATATTGGTAGCTCTAAAAAGTTTAGAGAAATGAATAAAATTTTTTGTTTCTAATTTCAATTCGAATTAATTGATTAATAATTCGTGATATTTTTTGGATGTATTTAATTTAAATATTTTCAGACTTAAAGCATATATAAATTTAAAAGCATAGCGAGTATTAGTTTTAAATTATTCTTATCAACAGAAATAAGCCTATTTTTTCCAAGAGTAATTTTTTATTTTTGTAAAAAAATTAAAATAGGTTATTTTTATTATTAATGCTTCGTAAGTAAAAAAAATGGAATTATCAGAAAAAATGTATTTTTTTTATTGTCAATGTCTTAGCGTAAATGGAAAAAGCATCATATTGCTAAATACTTAGCTAACAAGATTAAATATAAAATAACAGTATTCTATTATTATTAAATACTCTGTTCAATTAGTAAATTTGAAAAAAGAAAAGTTATGTTAATACTTTATTTCACGGATGATAAATATTTTTTTTAAAGATAATGAACATTTTTTATACATTATTGAAATAGATTACATACATAAAAATATCATGATGCTCATTCAAGTCAAGGCACACTTAGTTAACATTTTGAAAAGTTAAAAATATAAATATCTTTTTATTGCATCATTTATATTATATTATACAGAAGCTCTATAAAATTTGAAATTTTTTAATACCAAACTCACGTTAAATTAAGTTTTTTTTTTATAACAAATTCAATGAATTATAATAATTGATCAGTTTATTTTGAAAATCCATAAAAATTTATTAATACTTTATTAATATAGCTATCATTCTTATGATCGAGATGGTGATGGGGTAGTTGCAAGTGCTGCGCTCTGGTGGGATAAGAATAAAATAAATTTAAACTTACCATAAGTCGGCTTGAAAATGTCTAAAACCGATCGATAGAGTAGAACGCAACATTACTTACCTCCTTCCGGTTACTACTGTGTCTATTTTATCATGTCAATTTTTTTCAATAATATTCAATATAGCAATAATTAGTTTATATACAGAATATTACATTCAGAAAAATCATAAAAAATTATATGATACATTTTATTCGATGAAATAAATTAAAAGGACTGATCAGTTTTATCAATGCTTTTAATAACTTATGTAAAAATTATATTGTATGTTTATACGGCATTATAAACAAATTTCAAACTAAAAAGAAAAAATTGTTTCAAATACCGATCATTAGAGCTATGGCCAAAATTTTTTTTTTTTTTTCAAATTATTCTAGTATTTTAGGATATAATTTAGTCACTATGTATATACATATAAATACTTTATTTTGCACATTATGATTATAAAATATTAATAAGGTATTGAAATGCGATAAAATAAAAATATTTGAATTGAACTTTTTTTTTAATAATAATAATTATTTTGAAAAATTTATATTTTCTTTCAAGTCAACAGTATTACAGAGATAAATATTGATTTTAAAATTTCTGGTACTATTTTTTTCTGAGTTTGAAAACTAAATCTTCGTGCTAATTCAATAGACCGTGTGTATCACTTATTTTCAAAGAGGGATGGTCAATTAATATTATTTAAAGCGATAGCTATAACGTTTTAACGAAGGTGATTGTAGTGAGTATCTCTTCTGAAATGAATAGGGTTTGCAACCGCACGGAGAGAAAAAATACACGATTTTAGTGTGATAAGTTAACACTGCAGAATTCTGCGTGAATTGTACACAAAAACGCTGCGCCGTACACGAAAAAATTCTGTGACAGAGCACAGTTTTTTTGTAGCGCTCGCATAAAATTTATGCGCGACTTCAGCACACAAGTTTCTCGTGCAGCGTCCACACTAAAATCGTGTATTTTTTCTCTCCGTGCGGTACTTAAAAAATATATTTTTTAAAAAGTACTCGATTTTTAATGAATTTTAACATTTTTTTTAGAATTTTTAAATCAAAATTGAGCAAGAAGAAAGTTAAAAAAAGTTTTTAAAACTACGGGTTGATGACGTCATTAACCCGAAATTCCATTAAAAGTATACCTATATATATTGAAATTTTAAAAAATTTAAACACTTGTAGTTCCTTTAATTTTAGTTTTTTTTTAAAAAGAAAAAATACGTGTTGATTATTTTTTGATATTTTAACTAAATAAGCAAAAAAATATTATAAATTTCAAAAAGTTGCCAACCCTATTGATTTTTTTGCTTCTTTATTTATTGTCTAACTTACTTGAATATCTCATAATTTGATAAATTTTATTGTGTTTTGCAGGAAGTTTCGTATTAATGTAATTACTATTACCAGGAAGTCAAAAGATATTTAACTACAGAAAAATCAAAACTGGTATCATATAAAAAACTATACTAAAAATCTACATAACTTTTGCGTAATTTTAATTTCAAATTCCAATAAAATGTTTGAAAATCATCATTTTGGTGAAAATAATCTACTTATACATATGAATATAATAATATAATACTAGCTTCTTTTTTTCAGAAACAGATCGATTTTGGTAATTATCCGTGATGATTAAATAAAGTTAATTGCTTGGTTTTTGATCGATACAGACGTTCATTGTTTAGTTTTATTATATTGTCAACGATTCGCTGTCATAATCATGGAAAATCTCTTCAGGGTCTCAACAAATCTGCTAGTTTTTTACAAGCATATAAACATTTTATACATTAGTTTATGTAACATACCAATTTCAAATTACAATCTGAACTAAATCTGTTTTTATAAAATATATATCTTTGGCCATTCTATTGTTGCATATTTTATTGATAGAATCATAAATCAATTTTTACTAATTTCACTTTTGATTATATTTCTGTAAGTACTGTCGATCCTACATTATAAATAATCAATTTTTACTAATTTCACTTTTGATTATATTTCTGTAAGTACTGTCGATCCTACGTTATAAATAATAAATGCCTCATCATCGTTAAGCGCAACTCAAAAATCTAAAACAAAAAAAAATATCGCTATGAAAAAAATATACTAATAAAATCGAACGTAAAAAAAACGGAATAAATGGATATCACAGAGGTTTAAAAATTATCAAGTGGGTCTCGTCGAAAGAAGGGATGCGGAAGCCGGCATGACGATGCGGAAGATAGAGAGAGAGCGAGTGACATCCAAGAGAGGCGCCACAGCTGGCCGTGGCGAATCCATTGACGAGGCAGCGCGCCGCGGGGGTCGCTACCCTTCCTCCGCACTACGCATTGTGTGCACGTCCACCGCAAAGTGCGAGACCGATTATTAAGCGTTATTATTCTGTATTACATCAACTACGAATAGGGTAAGCAGGGAAAAAAAAAAGATATAATAAAGTGGAGGAGGAAGATGCGGTGTTTAGCAGGCTTGTAAGCACACATCGTCCGTCGTACCGTGATTAATACGAAAGGGACGATTATGGTCCCTGTAATCGCGCGCACCCCCGGATTATACGAATATAACGACAATGACCGGCGCGCGCGCGAGATTTTTTTTGCTTTAAATTCAAACCGAGGACCCCGAGACGTTTATTCTTCCGTAGTTTGATTCGATGTGGCTAATCACGATTTTGATGTTTAAAATAATGAAATTTATTCGCGCGGGGGGTTCTTTTTCTTTATTTTTTGTCAATGTGATCAGACAACATAGAGAAGTTGAAATAAAAACTCTAAAAATATTAGAATAGAAAGTTTTGTTTGTTTCATTAACGCACGATCAAGATTACAAAGGTATCGATATAAAAAAAATTTTTATTTTGAGCGTCAGAAAAGTAGATATTTTTAATTTAATTTTTTTTTTTTTTTTTCTAATTTGCCACATTATATTCATTGCTGCAAGTACGAAACTGATTCTGATAACAATTGGGACTCGGACTCGAACTAGCTACTTCTAGTTTGCGAGTCCAACGCTCAGTTTTTTACTGAGTATTTTTACTCAGTTTTTTACAGAATATTTAGAATCAAATATTCAAATTCTACTGTTTTCTACCATTACTTTTATTACCTTAAGTTAAAAAATTTGAGATAGTTTTTTGATAATAAAACGATATTTCCGTCATTATTAAATAAAAATGAGAAGAAATTTGTCTAAGGCTTCGGTAAGTCATTTAATTAATCATCAGACTGAAAGTTATTTGTAAATCAAGAGAGATATATATAAGCCACTCATCAATAATTTGGACGAAAAATATCCTCTCACCCTATCTACCTACGCGCGACAATGACGCATAAACTAGCCTTGGCATTAAAAACTTTTCTCCCTTAGCCACGACTTTTTCCTCTCTCTTTTCTGATTGATTACGCGCTTGAGCCCTCGCCCCTGATCATTTTGCTCCGCGTCGAATTATACATTTATATACCGCCGCCGACACGTCTTTAATAATAGCCCATGATTATGGCTTTTCATAGACTTTATGATTTTTCAGGAGCGCCTATACCCTCCCCTCGGCCCGGACCTTTTTTTATAGTTGCTTCTTGCATTGCATGATAGAAAGAGTCGCTGTTACTCTCGCATCATTAATGCACTAAGGTTCTTCTTCCCCATCGCCTTCTTCTTCTTCTTTTTATTGTTGAAGTTATGCCGTTTCTTTGAAACTTTTGTGGCTGCTGGCGGGGCACACGCATGCAACTTTTCGTATTTTATGCTTCGTAAACTTCATTGTCGATAATGCCCTATTAATTTCTTTGCGGCGCGCGACTCTTACCGAGATTCTGAATCTTTATGGGAGAAAAAAAAGTCTTATTTATGCGACAAGTTTTTTGGCAGAGCTCAGACAATTTTTACTCAAAATTATCGCATCTTTTAAAATTTTTTTTTAGTTTTATTTTATTCGAATGTAAAAGAATGTCATTTAACAAACAAATGTTCATCGTAGTTTTTGTAGTAAGAGTAAAAATAATTTACTTGATAATGTAGTGCACTAAGGATAAAAAACGGTTGATTCTGAACAAAATAATAAATAATTTTAATAAGATGTATATTGTTACCAATTATTGTAAACTATTACTAAACAGCCAGGTGATTTGTCGTATCAAACTATTGTTGAAGTTTGATAGTTGAAACTACTTAGCCTGACAAGTGTTTAAAACTTATGAATCAGATTTACTCTTTTTGATATAAAATATACTTGAGTTCTGAAAAATTTTTATTCGAACCTCTGCGTAACGAAATTTTTTTTTCAAGTCCCTATCCTACCGAACCCCACTGTCGCAGAATACACAAGTGTTGAAATATCCAAAACAAAGCATAAATCGCAGGAGCCTACACTCGAGAAAAAGAAGAAGAAGAATAAAAAAACAGCAGCATCAGTTTTCCACGATCGAACTATGTAGGCCACGACTGCATAGGTACGCGATAATCGTCATTCGTCTCGAGCAATAAATCACCCCGAACAACTCAAACGTCTCATTCACCTTTTCGACAATTTTCCAGGTCCTTATGCGGCTCGGAATGAAGCGATCAGCAGCGTCAGAAGAAGCTACGGTGGTGACAAATAGGCCTGCCTAACTCGCTGCCATTGTCCGGATTTCTCGAAGGATCTCCCTCGGGAGGGGAACCCAATAATTACCGCGTTTCCTAAACGCTGCTCCCGGCGCACGCGACCCCCGAGAGCAAAGTGACCGTACCCAGGCAGGGTGCACAAAAGCTTCCTTATTCCTGCAGGGCCTGCACCGTCATTCCTCCGAGTGTCCACCTGTGCGACGACATAATATAATGAAGTCGGATTTTTTTGTTAAAAACGTGTGAACGGCCGGCCTGTATCCTCTCGAGATTTCCAATGAATTCGTATCTGAATGGGACCCGATGCTTCCTTCTTTTTTTTTTTTTTTTTTTTTTTAAAGAGGGTGAATGTTTTCGTAAGCGTGGTCGCTCTGGCGAGAAACCGAAATTTACCCGAAAAAATGACTTTTTTTCGTTCTCTACTGGATTCCCGCCCTCCGATTTTCTGTCATCCACCGAGAGTTATTGGAAAAGGTCCTCGTGTGGGTTTTTCTTTCGCTTATGCTCTAAATCTCTGATTTATTGCCGGGCATTAATGTGAGGAATCACTAAGCTCGTAATAGAATTTACAAAATAAATATCTTCATAAGGACAATGACTTTTACGAGTTGAATCGGTCACTTCAAAGTCCTTTTACCATTGTCACCTTGGGAAAAGTCAAAGCGTTTATGTCTTATTTGAGAAAAAGGTCTTTTTAAATTATGGTCGTTTTCGAGAAAATTTTTGTATAAAAATGTCTTTATTATCATTGAGATGAAAGAGTGAGAGATTAATTCGTATTCGTGACCAAAATCTGTAAAACCCCGGAGCCTTTGCCCTTACTTTTTTACCGAATAATTCGAATGCTTCCATTCTCAGTATCTCTGAGCATACTATGCATATAGTTTTTTTCTCTAAAAAAAAAAAAGGAGAAATTTTTATAGGTATTCTAGGAAATTAAATTTTCAATTTTCTTTTTTATCCAAAGAATTTAAGAACGATTAGCTTAAAAAAGTTTTTTTAGGATACAAAATAGTTTTTAAAGAAATTCAGAAAGTTTTCGTTAGAAATCTTTGATAAAAAATCCAATTTTTATGGAACTGATTAGTAGAAATGTTTTGCTTGATACTTGGGGTTGCGTGCCGAATTTTTTCAGCTAAATTCATTTTACCAAAATCGTTTTATTAGGTCATCAATAATGTAAAATATTTAAGCTTTCTTCTTTTAGAAGTTACAAAAAAAAATTGATGAAAATAATAAATTTGTTACTACCTCTACATATCAGTAAACTTCTTTTTCTTTAAAGTTTAATTATATTAATCTCAGTGATGATCAAGCATGAATATTGCATTCTGATTGACTATTGAGTCAGGACCTCGCGAGAATAGAACCAGCATTCAATGATCTACTCGGCTGGCAAAATGTCACTCGAATTTTACACATTTCTTATAAACTTATGAATTAATTAAAATTCAGCTACAATTGAATTTAAATTAGCAAGAAACAAATGAAATTTACGACTGATGATCATGGCTTTTGCCAGCTTGATCGGTATAACATTAAGTTCAGAAGCCCTGGTTTTCGAGTTAAAATCTATAAGCTACCACTGCTTTCTAGTATGTACTATCATTTTTTTCATTAAAATGTATGAATGCTTAATAAACGTTACTTTTAATTTAAAAAAAAATTATGCGCATCACTAGTTCCTCTTGAGGGCTTTTTTTTCCTTAAACTCACAAAATTCATGTACTTAAAAGTCGCACTACGGAAACCTAAACCATTTTTCCAGTTACTTTAACTCTTCAAAGCGGCTACCAACTCTTTTTAAGCACACATGATTAATTATCGAAAAAAAAAAAAAAAAAAAAAAAAAAAATGAATGACTACCGCCAGTCTTTATGATGTGTTCAAACAATTTGTGACAATTTGAAACATTGTCTCTCGAAGGCTCCGGGAAGCAAGTGGGTGCGATGTCCCGCTGAGTGTTTCTATGCAGCGGTCGGTCCATTTCGAAAAGGCATTACGTTGCAACTCTGTGGACACACACCGCGTGGAGTCGTGTCTTGACGAGCGTTAGTTTACAAATAGTTCCGGCCCAGCTTCGCTGCAGCATCTTCATACCTCACTCCGGGATGCGTCATTTGACTTATTGCTTTTATACTCCTGTTTAGCTTTTTTTTATCGATTAAATCGATATCCGTGTGGGCACTGGGCAGTAGGATTAATGATTTTCCGCTCTTAGATTTGAGTAAGCGGTTTAGATTTTAAGATTTTTATTTTTGATCCTATTGATTCAGCATCTATAGAACTTGGTTTATAATCATTTTGTCAAATTCTGCGGCTCGCGAATGCGCGCCTACTCGACTCCTAATTTACATATTTAAAAAAGTTTATCATAATTTTTTTTTATCATTGAATTTTTATTTATTAAACGTAGTACCTTGAAAAATTTAAAGTTTAATATTACGCACAAAGTTTTCATTTGTGAATGCAGTTAAAAAAAACTTTTCTGATTATAAATTAGGTAATATATATTCACTTCTGTGAATGTCTAATGTTTGACTGACAGAAAAATAATATATTCGCAAACTAATTTTATGTATCAATCAATTTTTTTTTTTTTTTTTTTTTTTTTTTTTACATGTGACTGCAGACTCATTTTAAAGCTCATTTGATTTGCTTTATCTCTGGATTTTGTAGTGACATTTCATCGCAATCATCAGGTGACTCAAATTTTTTTTATGAAATTGCAAATATACTCTTCAAATGTATTTCATATACATAGTTCATGGTTTGTAGTTACATTAAACAAAATGCAGTTTTCGGTATTTATCTTAGTTACGAGTAGACTTGAAGTTACACACAGTTCCAGCAGCTATCCAGTACACATTGTATAATTTACCGTTTGATTATTCGCCCCCGATCCCAGGGATAATGATGATGATGACGATGTCTCAAAAGCCCCCATACAAAACTAGCTCATTTATAAACACGCAGTTGAAACGTCATTCAGGAGTCTTGCAGGATCACCGAGCGGTCATCCGTTACACTCGCTGCCGGGCCGAGAAATCTTTGTCCGTTTATTATCTCATGGATCTACCACGCTGGATCTTTGATGATTATTATTATTGATTTATGCATGTGTATGTGTAGCTATACACAATTCTGTAATTGAATGGACATCGTCATCGCGCGAGATTATCCGCCGCACGCGCACATTTATAACTCGCGCGAATTTTTAGCATTACCCCGCACGGGTATTCCAGCCTCGTTTTCTTTCGTGGTGACTTCTCTAAGATCTTTTATTTTTATTATCACTGTCAAACTCGAACGCGTGATTCATTAATCAAAACTGTTCGGCTTATTTATTCCGTCTATATCGATCTCGAGAGAGATAGAGATAAAAAATATTGATGTCGCCGAGGTAGTTGACTGAGCGTCCGAGTAAATTCCATTTAATTTTCATAATGTTCCTTACAAAGCCGTCTATTTTACTTGACTATTTTTATTTGTTTATTATTTTAATTTTGTATAATTCTCTTTTCATTATGCTTTTTAATCTTTGGTTTCTAGATACACGCTGTCCAAAAAATAAAATAAAATTTATATTTATGATTACTTTAAAGTGTCAAAAAATCATATTTATAATTATAGATGAAAGATGGTATGTCTGTATAAAATAAAATACCGAAATTTAACCATAATTCTCATTCTTTTATGATACTTTTTCTTATATTTATAGGAAATATTGCAAATTATACCTGAAATTTTAAAATTTCCATTAATCATTACATCATTGTAATAAACCTTAACGTATTTTTTCTAAAAATTATTCAGAATAATTATAATAATAATTCAGCTGTGGGAATATGATTTTAAAAAATTTGTTTTTTTTTTTTTTTTTGTAATTTGTATTAAGGTGAAGATGCCAATTATGATCACAAAAATCGCTACTTTTCAGCATTTTGAATTTTATAGAAAAAACAAAGCATGTTAGAGTAAATATTTTTTTATATACTTAAATTTTAGGGTCTTAGGAGCTTAAATAAATTTTTTTTATATGAAAATTGTATTTAAGGTAAAGATGCCAATCATGATTACAAAAATCGCTACTTTTCAGCATTTTGAATTTTATTGAAAAAACAAAGCATATTAGACTAAATCTTTTTTTATATACTTAAATTTTAGGTTCTTAGGAACTTAAATAAATTTTTTTAATATGATAATTGTATTTATTTATTGAATAATTAATGTTTAAAGTCAAGACCTTTTATGCATCCGTTTAAAGTCAAGGCCCCAGTATATTAGACAACTTCAGCTTTGGCCCCAGTTAATGGAACACTTTTACACGTGAAATCCCGTCTGTGACTTAAGTGCCCCAGTTGATGGAACGGAATCGTCAAAATTCGAGGGTTTCATCACTCTCAAACACGGACAAATTAAAAATCTAACATGAAAATTAGATAAACCGTTCCATCAACTGGGGTATGTAAGTCACAGACGGAATTTTACGTATAAAAGTGTTTCATAAACTGGGGCCAAAGCTGAAGTTGTCTAATAAACTGGGGTCAAAAGGTCTTGTCTTTAAACATTAATTATTCAATAAATAAATACAATTTTCATATAAAAAAAATTTATTTAAGCTCCTAAGACCCTAAAATTTAAGTATATAAAAAAATATTTACTCTAACATGCTTTGTTTTTTCAATAAAATTCAAAATGCTGAAAAGTAGCGATTTTTGTGATCATAATTGGCATCTTTACCTTATTTATTGAATAATTAATGTTTAAAGACAAGACCTTTTGACCCCAGTTTATGAAACACTTTTACACGTAAAATTCCGTCTGTGACTTACATACCCCAGTTGATGGAACGGTTTATCTAATTTTCATGTTAGATTTTTAATTTGTTCGTGTTTGAGAGTGCCGTTTAAAGTCAAGGCCCCAGTTTATTAGACAACTTCAGCTTTGGCCCCAGTTTATGAAACACTTTTATACGTAAAATTCCGTCTGTGACTTACATACCCCAGTTGATGGAACGGTTTATCTAATTTTCATGTTAGATTTTTAATTTGTCCGTGTTTGAGAGTGATGAAACCCTCGAATTTTGACGATTCCGTTCCATCAACTGGGGCACTTAAGTCACAGACGGGATTTCACGTGTAAAAGTGTTCCATTAACTGGGGCCAAAGCTGAAGTTGTCTAATATACTGGGGCCTTGACTTTAAACGGATGCATAAAAGGTCTTGACTTTAAACATTAATTATTCAATAAATAAATACAATTATCATATTAAAAAAATTTATTTAAGTTCCTAAGAACCTAAAATTTAAGTATGTAAAAAAAGATTTAGTCTAATATGCTTTGTTTTTTCAATAAAATTGAAAATGCTGAAAAGTAGCGATTTTTGTAATCATAATTGGCATCTTTACCTTACCTAGTTGTAAAATTTCTTAAGCTGGGTAAGTAATGAGTATTTTTAATTTTTCACGTACAACTATATTTTTATTTAGTTAGAATCTATTCTTATATTTTTATTTTAATTAGTGTATATAATTCTATCATGAACTGTCAAGTTTCATTTATTAATTAATTTAAAATTTAGAGTTAATTTAATAAACTCTAGCACTCACACTACTTTAACCACACAGTGGCTTTATTTATTACCTCAAAAAAGACATTATCACATTTCAGTTGTTAGGAATTCTTTAAAAATGACATTTGAAAAAAAAAGTTGAAAACTCTTGAGCTCGATCTTTGATAAGGGGATGGAATAGTTGCTTACACACCCATTAAACCGACTTTATCGAGGGGGTAGGTACAGGGATCGGTTGTCGAGTGGCATTTTTATGCTGTTTATAAACACTGTACAGCAGCCAGTACTTTGGGTGTCAAAGGCCCCCAAGCGACACGGGCTGCGGGGAACG
This sequence comes from Encarsia formosa, assembly GCA_038277355.1. NCBI lineage: Eukaryota > Metazoa > Arthropoda > Insecta > Hymenoptera > Aphelinidae > Encarsia > Encarsia formosa. The sequence continues at coordinate 81,959,046 of CM076185.1, read as the reverse complement.
AAAAAGGACACGATGTTGAAAAAAGGGAGCAAAGGAAAAAAAAAAAAAAAGAGGAAGAAAGGCAAGCTGATGGATGAAACCGATACTGAAATATCAATGCTCTTGAAAAAAAGTTACCTTGATTTTCATTACGATTTAGCAAATTAAATTTTTTTTTAAACTTTATTTAATGATAAAAAAATTTAGTGGTTGAATATAATAGCTAATTTGAAAAATAAAATAATGTGTTAATATTACTGGTTTTTTGACGATTATTTAATTTTTTTTTTTTTTTTTAATGATTGGTAGTATTAGTTTATATTCGATGAAAGTCTGCACAGTTCATTTTATTTATTTATTGATTTTTATATGAAGATATATTATTCAGCAGGATATAATTAACTAATTGAACAATTCTTTATATTTCAAACAAAAAAATATTGATAGTAGTAACTACTTACACGTAATTTTTTTTTTATCATTTTTTTTTTCAATCGACTCTCGTAGCATGTTTGTATTTTTATATTCTGAGCGATTGAGATTTAATTTTTTAATTAGGTAAAGAATGAGCGGGAATCTAACTCAATACCTCAGAGTCAAGAGTAGTAATCTCTATACCAAATCTATCCCAGACCATAAAATTTTGTAAGTAATAAATGATATGATCAATTACCAAACGGAATGAACATGCAAATAAAAAAATAAATCTCAAACATTCGAAAACTTTGAAAAAATAAAACAATAATGAGAAAACAATATTTTAATTAATATTCAGTTCAGGATTTTCGGCAAAGCATAAAAGGAAATAAGGGTAGGGGGAATCCGTGACACGAGAGATAAAAAGAAAATTAGTATAAACGAATAAAGAAAAGAAAGATGTCAAAGAGCCGCAAGAAAGACAGAGGGCGTTGTAAGAGATAAGAACGAAGGGACAGAGGAAAAAAAAAAAATAAAGCCGCGCCACCGCGCAAAGGAGTTTTGGACTCCTCGCGGTGCCTCGTCCGCGCTTAGCCTCATTATGGCCGTCCCGATATTTGGATACTCGTAATCCTCCTGCCTTCTTTTCTTCGGCTTAATCTACCTGACGACTATAACGGGGTGACAAATATAATATCGAGTTGCCGGCCGCCGCCGCTGCTCTCTTTCTCATCGTCCTTCCCCCGTGATTTCTTATTCGTTTTTTCGTATTTTTTTTTTTTTCTTTTTTTCTTCCCAACTCTCGACTCGCTTTCTTTATGCCGCTTCTCGACGCCGTCGCTTTTGCGAAAGATGATCCATGGGATTTTGGTGAGGATGATTTTGTTACCGAGACTGCAAAGAAGCGCCGCTGTCGCCTCATAAATATGTGGATTGGCGTTTCCCACTGACACGATTGCTTTTTAATATTCAATAAAAACCCGCACTTCTGCTTCTTTTTTCTTCTTCTCCTTACTCTCCATCCACTCTTTTTTATTTTTATTTTTTTGCCCTTTTTAATCCTTTCTCCGAGTCAATCGACTGTTTGCTTTGGATCCTCAAAATTGGATTCGTTTAAGCCTACTGTGGACTCTTATTTAATAATCAACTGCACACTGTATCCTTGATTTGTTTGATTAAAAGTTTGATGGACTTTTTGAATTGCATCACATTTTTCTAATCAATATATTATTCTTTTAAAAAAAGGTATTGTTGTTCACAATGCAACCCGATTATTTATCGTTTTAAGGTTACACTTCTGACAGAAACATGACAAAGTGACATTCTAATCGAGCACAATATACCCCACGCATACCTGCTTAGTCATTGTATGCATCATTTTTCTTGCCCTCTCTTTTTATACCGCCACTGACTTAAAGCTTATATAAATGGCTGCAGGCTAAATTAGATGCATCTTTTGAAAATTTACACGAATCGTAGTAATAGTGTACTGAAATTTTTTTAAACCAAAATAAAATAGTACATTTCGATGCAAGTCGGAGAGGGTTGATTTGTTCAATCGAGAGATTTGCGACGATTTGCGACCGCATTTCGAAATGTATTTTTCCGTACGAGACACCGAAAACAAGGGGTGAAGGTCCGATGTTGAGGTTACAATACAGAAAAATGATTTTTTTTGTATCTACACAATTGCAAAATTAAAAAAAAAAAAAAAAGCCAATTACAGTGATCAATTTTTTTTTTTATCTTAATTTTTAATTTGGCGAGTTGATGAAAAACGGCATTAAAAATGTGTCTCAATTAAGCACAGAGGGAATCGAACCCTGTATCGAAAGCGTACTAGTCCAAAACACTACTGGGCAGGCTGTACCTGTACTACTTCGGTACACTCGACGTCAATGATTATTTACTTTCAGTAAACATTTTCAACAAATTAATCAATAACGATAAAAAAAGAAAGGAACCACCTCTCTCGAAAAGCTTAATTCGACAGTCAAGCTTCTCGGTCAGATTAAAAGCCCAGAATCTCTTCCAAAAAAAATCTCATTAAAAAAGAGATAAAAGAGAAGGAAGAGTGAGATCCGTTTTTGATATAAAGAAGAAACATTCGAAATCTCATCAGAGCTCCGAGCGGGTAGGTGGTGTATGCAGAGCGAGTGTCCCTGTAAATCCTCGATGCGTGTCCTCGTATAAGCTGAGACTCCGCGAATGCACACGCATCCCCGATTCCCTCTTCGGTTCGGGTTTCTTTGATCTTCTCTGCGGGCTGCGGCGTAGGCGGCGTCGTTTCGCGTGTAAAGAGCTGTGCAGCCAGCCGGGCTGCCGAATGGCACGCGCTTACCCCGCGCTCGCGGGCACCGATATTACACACACCCCCTCGAGCGAGCGCGTGCAACAACCCTTTATGCCCTCCCTAACCGGTTCGTTAAATATCTTGATTTTTTCTTTGCTCTCTTACTCTTCTTCTGTTTTCTTCTTACTCTTGCGCACGTGTGTGCTCTTTTTTTTATTCCTTACTCGTGCACCGCTCATGCGGAAAATCTTGGTTTTATCACCGACCGAGCCGCGGGTTGAGGAGGGAGGAAATTTTTTGTTTGTGCAGGTGGTTTACACGAGTCAAGTGGGTATAACCTCGTACCTCGCACAAAGGGTAAATAATATGAATAACATGATCCAGTGTGGTCTTTTTCAATACTACATTATGTTGTTATGCAAATAAACTAGATTATAATTGTTCGAATAAGCGATTTAAGTATTTATTTGAAGTTATCAATTAATTATTAAAATCTCTTATAGACACTGGTTTCGTGAACCAGACAGGGCTCGACGTAGATTATTTTATTTGAAAAATAGCAAATTTAGGTTCAATTAGGGTTGGCAACCGGTACTTTAAAAATATATTTTTTTAAAAGTACTCGATTTTTAATGAATTTTAACATTTTTTTTAGAATTTTTAAATCAAAATTGAGCAAGAAAAAAATTTTTTAAAGTTTTTAAAACTACGGGTTGATGACGTCATTGATCCGAAATTCCATTAAAACTATATCTATACATATTGAAATTTTAAAAAATTTAAACACTTGTAGTTCCTTTAATTTTAGTTTTTTTTTTTTAAAAAAGAAAAAATACGTGTCGCTTATTTTTCGATATTTTAATTAAATAAGCAAAAAAATACTATAAATTTCAAAAAGTTACCAACCCTATTCTAGTTACTTATTTGGCATGTACTTTCATTTTGACTGGTTCATAGGGTAATTTTCTTAGTTGTGCGGGATCTGATGGTTCAGTGAGTAGATCGCTCAACGCGCATTAGAACAAATCTAGGTTCGAGCTCCGCTTCGTTCCACTTTGACCGCAAATAACTGGTTCTAACGCTCGTTAATATTCTTAAAAAAAAAAAAAAAAAAAATTGTAAATTGAAAAATTATAGTGACGATAGATCTTATTTAAAAGATAAATTTTTTTTGCTGATTACAAAAAGTACTTGAATCTATTTTTCGTCATTTAAATTTTTTTACTGAAAACTTTAAAAAAATGCTAAAATTCTCGATATTCACTTTTTCACTGTGACATTTTCTCTTACTACTTTAGTTTTTGAGATTAAGTTTACTTAATAAGTTCAAAAAAATGTTTTTATAAGAGAATTTTATCTGGTCCACTCGATCTATTCCCCTTGATTACCCCGAACAAGCTTAGCAAAGAAAATTCAGGTGAGTTTCAAGAGCTTCATTGTCGCCCTTCTTAGGAAAATTCCAGTCACGCTCTGCGAGTCCTCCAAAAAAAAAGGGCATTGTTTTGTCCCTGGGCATTTTTTCGCGGCTCGCGACCCACTCGAAAACGCTTTCCGGGCCGACGCACAATGTGACACGAGAGGATCAGAGCTGGCCTTCTCGTTTTCCCTGGATTCATTACACTTAACGAGGAGCAGGGGGAGTATTATTTAAAAAGGATTTCGTTAATTCGGGGATATTTGCTTACTGGGTAGCGCGGGCGGTCAACAAGCGCCACGCTTAAGAAACAAGCGATTATCCCCTTTTGCGGCTTTCGAGGGTAATATTTTACAAGGGGAATTTACGTTAGCACCGTATCGGTATCCATCATCTTCCGAGTTTCCTTGTCCTTTTCAGTTTGACGAGTCCTCGAAGACTAACTTCCCTTTGGCTATTTTTTCGATCCACCCAGGCTTATATACTTTCTGCGCAAAAAAAAAAAAAAAAAAAAAAAGAAAAGAAAAGAAAGGACAAGCGAAGCTCGTTAGACAGGTGTGAAATCGCCACACACGCAGCCGGCAGGCTAATTACGAGGTTCCGATCATTACCTCGCATCTTTGAAGGTATATCGGGAGGAGAGCCCCGGTAAATCTCTCGGGAGGCTCCATATTGTGCATAACACGGAGAGGCGGCGGCGTGCGGACGAAGGCTCGATAATGTTCTGTCGACACGATGATGGATCGAGCGTCCGTAACAGACCAGCTAAATGCCACGCCGGTATATATATGACCGATGCCAATCTGCAGTCTATGCGTCCTGGAAATTGAAAAACGCGGGCGCGTGTCAACCGATATTCCCCCGGGGGTAAATTTTACCAATATCAGGCTTTTTTGTTGTTGTTTTTTGGATTGTTTGATTAAATTCCGTCGAGCTTTTTCGAGCTTTGACTTAGCCAGTGGGCTTCGGACTACGAAAATTAAATTAGTTTATTGATTTTTTGTAAAGAAAATTTATGTGGATGAGTCGTGTATGAAGAACACTACCGTCTTATTCTAAATCAACGTAATCAGATCTGTTTTTATTAAGATCTAATTATGAAAACTCTAAAAGTTCGAAAATAAAAAAATAAGCTACCATTTTAAATTGGAAGAAACCATAAAATGAAAAATTTACTTTAAGAGAGCAGGAAACATATATTGTACTTATATTTGCACCTTTTATATGGTAAATGTCCGGGATTCTTGGACACTGATACCCCTTGTCCCAGATATATACGCACTCCCCATTATTTCTGATAAAATTAAATTTTAGGTCTCCAAAAACTGTCTAAATTTAGTTCAGTGGTCGTATTTTGCTATTTTCAAGTTTTCTTTTTCTTGCGTAAAAAATCTTATTATGTTGCCCTTTCAAACTTAATGACGCCTACCTAGACCATATGTAATATAATATAAACAAAAAATTTACAGTTGATTTGATGATCAATCGTTAACAATGTACCATGACTCACTATTAAATACTATAGTGGAAATTATCTCGTTATTCTTGAATAAAAAAATTATTTTTGAAAGTAATGATTGAAAAGTAAATATTGACATTTCAAAAAAGAAAAGTAAATCTCATTGCCAAAATTATCGCATCCGATCTGACCAAGATCCTTAACTAGAAATTTTCCTCGAAATTTTCCCTAACCCCGGGCTCGAAAGAGTCACCCCGGTAGGAAAGGGATTTTCCGGAACAATAGAAGGATTCGGGCTTAACGGCTGGGTAGTCACAAAGTTGTGGGTAATAATTACCGAAGCTCGTTAGCGCGACCGAGGGCCCCATCACCTGCCCCACAATGCACATCCCGGGTTCTAAAGCGTCGACCGCCGCCACCGCTGCACGTGCCACATAATAAACACCGACTTCACAGAGGCCTCGCGCATTCATTTGCTGCGACTTCCCTTTTTTATTTTTACAATGCAAGCCCATCGTAAGTTTGCACCCTCCTTATTCGTGCGCGACGATTCGAATCGCGCGAATACTCGCCTCTGTGCGAGATAAATCGAGCTCGATGATCAGCCCTTCCTGTCTATAATCAACACCCACTGCCCGACACCCAGACACGGCTCTTTAAATTCGCATTATGAGTTTCCAACCCCCCCACCGCACAAGTGTACCGTAACGAGGGACTTTTTTTTCATTCTTCTCGGTCTTTTGAACTTGAGGCTATTTTAAAATTGGACACGCCTAATTCTCTGAAAACATTTATGTGGTGCTATATTTTTTACCAGATTTATTTTAATATTAAATTGACGTGCGTATTTCGCTACCTCGTACATACAGATGGAAAAAAAAATACACAAGACTTATTAAAATTTTTTCATTAAAACCATTGATTTATTCCTCTACATTAAAGAAAATTGACTCGGTCCGACTGGCTTTTTTCGCGTAGTGCGGATTTTGACCTTTATAACGTCAAAAATTAATACATTCGACTCAAAAATAAATTATAAAGTTATTAAATAAATTAAGTTTTTTCTTTAAAAAAAAAAAAAAAAAAATTCAAAGATTTTTTTTTCTTGCAATTGAGCTCTTTCTTCCCTGATATTGATCGACTTGACGCGCAATTACGCGACTCTCCCGCCCAGTTAATTGCTTTATTCAAGAACGATCAATCAGTAATTAAAACCATACTGTCCAGTGAAATGTATGAAGCAGCGAGAGAGAAAATGCTTTAAACAAGACGCAAATTTTCGAGTGCGAGACGATTGCAGCGTAAAATTATGACGCAATCCGCTCGTCCGGAACGAGACGTATCATTACGCGTACATTGCAGCTCGCTCGTCTTCTATTGATGGATTGACGAGTTGTAATTTGTTTTTTTTTTCTTTCTTTTTTACAATTACACTCATTGTTACTAAAAATATATACCTTTGACACTTGAAAATTTTTTATGATTCCAAACACGTTGAGCCCGAGTTTATTTTTATATGAAAAATAAGAAAGCAAGTTAAGGAAACGTGTAAAAAACTAGTCCAAGGCAGTCTCAACAAATATAACTTGAATTTTAATTGCAGCCAGACCCCACGAATTTCAATAATTCTCCGTGTCACTCGTCCAGAGCTTAAATTACATGACTTCGAAAAAATTTTCTGACTGTTTTAAATGTTGATTTTATAAACAAAACTATTTATTTGCGCATTATTTGATTTTACCTGACGTAAGTACATTTTAATCATTTGCTTATAAAAATTTGATGATATATAGTTGATTAATATATTAATCTACTTTATCATTCACTGAAACAGCTTCCATTTTTGGTTAGAAGCATCAATTTAAATATGGTTTCATCTAAATAACGTGTAACTGATTTCAACGAAAAAATTATGGTCTTTACACTTCTACAGCAAAAAAATTTCTTATTTTTTGAAATTTAGATTTTATTCTGGACCAACATCAATAAAAATCTGAAAAAGTGAATTGATAGAATGACTATTAACTGTTTCTTTCTTTTACTCAGTACATATTTAGTTTAACACGTAATCATATGGAAAATCAAGGTTTTTAACGGTTTTTATTGGAATTCAAAAAAAATGTGAAAAAGATTATTTGATACACGTTTGCCAGCCTAAATGAACTTTGGGGTCACGTTAAAATTGGTTAAAAAATTCATTTAACACAAAAGTTTAAGTTGGTTTTTAGTTAGTAATTTGCTCAACTATTTTCTATGTAATTTGGGTATGGTGAATATAATTAGGACCAAAATTTCAAGTGGTAAATTCTGCTTCAAGGAATTGCGTGTCTTCTCTCTTGATGATCGTATTCTCGTAACCTTGTATATGTATCATTTCGAAAATTAACTGTTTTCGATTATGTTACTATTCGCTCCATACATGAGCGTTCACGACAGCACTTACAGAAAAATCCGGCTGTAGATTCGAGGTGGCGCTGCGAACGTGCACATAACAAATAATCCTTTGACCTCCCTAATTTAAGTTACCTCCCGAAGAGTATTATCGAACAGACAATCAACTTTGTTTCAACCAATTACAGCTCTGTAGTTGGTTGAGAGTAGGCAGTGCACTACTTTTGTAGGTACGTCCATGATCATTTGGACTATTTATAAGTCGTGATCGAGGTTCAAACCGTTCGTATCGTAGTTGCTCTCTTAACGGTAACACTTGTACTTTCAAGTCAGCTTGTTTATAAGTCTTCGACAATCCGAGTCTCAGGGTCTAAGAGGAGTCTTAACCCAAAACCAAGGTAAATACATTTTCATACTTTCTAAATGCTTTTTGACGGCATTGAAATTACTATATTTTTTTATTTAAAACAAACTTTAACAATCATTAACAGATGACTGAAGAGTACATTACCCTTATATCTAACGATGGTCAGAGCTTCGTTGTAAAACCAGAATTCAAGAAACTGTCCGATGTAGTAAAACACGCTTTAGCTTTAGAGGTCGAGGGAAACAAAATGAAATTCAAGTTAATCAACGCAGCAACTTTGAAACTAGTAATCGAATGGACAGAATTCCACTCGTACAATCCTCCTCCAGTAGTAGAGGAAGACGATAAGCCTATGTACCCCAAAAACTATGCCATGAAAAACAAAATCATAATCAGCGATTACGATAAGGAGTTTTTCGATAGAGTAAGTTAAACCTTATAATAAATTACCTTTGATTTAACCGACGCATCTAAGCAAACCTGTTCTTTCAAAAATTCTACTTTTTTAGATTGGTTATAAAGCCTTTTTGGACTTGACGCAGGCTGCCAATAATTTGGAGTACATGACTCTGTACAAAAACTGCATTAAGTATTTGGCTCTTCAAGTAAAGGGGAAAACCGCTGCTGAGGTTTGTCAGTTGTTTAAGCCAGCCATGCAGGAGTATGGTCACTTCCTCGATAATGCCAAAGAAACCTCGGAAGAAAGATCTCCTAAGAAAATGAAAACTAATGACGGAGCTAGCTCACCAATTTCGAGGTAGTGTGTTAATTTCAAAATTTAACAGAAACGTTATTTATTCAATACAAAATTTAAATTAAACTGAAAATATAAATAGCACATTTCGAAACCGATGCTACATCTTCGACGAAGTGGTTTAAAGGCACCAAGGACGAAGAGAATCACTTTAGTGTCAAAAATATTTTTTTTAACATTATTTTTGTAAAAAAAAGTTTTTTAACAAATTAGATAAATTTTTATATTGACTGTTCTACAACAAAGTTTTTTAAGAAATAAATACCAATAAATTAACAAATTGTTAAGTACTTCAATTATTTAACACATTAAACCTGATTCGGCTTGATTCTTACTACATGATTCTACTAAAGGTGTATGAAAAATGTAAAATAGTCCAATAAGTTTGTCTTTTCAATGGTTTATTTTTTTTTACAAATTTTTTCAACTAAAGTAAACTTTAAATTATTATTAAGTTTGTAATTTGCTCAACTGTATTCTATATAACAAGATTTAAAAATTTGGATGTGGTGAGCACAAATAAAAATTCACGATGTATTTTCTATTCAACTATCAATGTTTCGACTCCTCATCGAGTGTCCTCTAGTAAATATTTTTTCCTGAAGAGGATTCGATGAGGTATCGAAACGTTGATATTTGAATTGAACTTTAGAAACAACAACATCGTGTAGCCTTATTTATGCTCACCACATCTAAGTTACAAGCTTTAGATACTTCATGGAATAATACAAAATTTCTAATTTTGAACTTTACGCTCTTTGCATAATATGATAACTCTTTTCTTTCTATAAGATTTTGGATGCTGTTAATCCTTATATTTTGAATTAAACAATATTTTTAAAGCAGATAAATATATTTTCCAATTTTCCAAAGTCATTTATTACATAAAAAAAATTATGAAATGTAAATAGTGAGAAACTTAAATTGATCTTTAACATGCTTTGAAGCTATGATAAATTTTTTTAAAGTTATTTCTGTCTATATAAATCCAAACTATTATATTTTTTCGTTGCCGTTCGTTCTTAGCTGAAAAAATTTTCAAGTTTATTGAAGAAAATAAGCTTATGAAATGATACTCATGCGCCTAATTAAAATTGTTCAAGCGTCGGTATGTTATATTGCTTTTTAAAAACGTCAGGGTAACTAATTTACTATTGAAATAATTAAGGCGGGTTGGTTTCGAAAAAGAAAAAGAGGATAGGCAGGAGGCGCACGGTGACAAGAGTCGAGGCGCGCGCGCGCCCGGTGTGACACATTCGCGGGCTTACATGATGGATGAGTCGGCGTCGGTCAGTTTGCGTGATCGCTCGACAGACCTGGTGGTCCGAACCTCGACTCCCGACCAGCTTGGATATTATTATGCATTTATACTCCGAACTGGCGCGCGCGAACAACTTGCTTTTCCACGCCCAAATTGGCTGCGGTACATCGATAAATTCTTCGAAGCAATGTTCAAAAATTTCAAGTTTATTATTTTATCGGGAGTATTATCTGTCTCCGTTGCAAGGTATCTGTTAATTTCTGAATCGTTCATTTTTATTAAATTATGTGTAAGATGTGTCTTCATTTTTGAATATCAGTTTTTTTCAAGCTTGATTACCTGGTAAAGCGAGCCGACGTCACGTGCTTGTTTTTTTATTTTTTTCTTCAAAAAGGAATTAATCATCTGACTTTAAAATCAAGAATATTTTATTTTTTTAACAACATAACTAGAAAAAAAGAAACGAGGTGCAGAACTTAAGTTTCTTGAATGAATATATATATATATATATATTATTTACATGTACATTACCATGATAAATAAAAAAAAATACTTTTTTTCTCATTTTAAATTTTATGCACCCGCAGGGGCCCCTGCTAGGTATGACCCGAGAGCTGCCAAGCCTCCTCAAAGCATTAAAAAAAAGTAAAATAAACAAATAATTTACTTGCACGAATAAATTATTCATTTCTACGGTCGCTATTAAATTTCGATGGGAACATGAAAAAATTGTACATTTATCTTGTCATTAATATTTTTAGTTTAATGTAAATATTAGATCTTATAGTTTAAAGAAAGAAAACCAAAAAACATAATCTAAAATGGTTAATTTTCGAATTGTTACATATACAAGGTTACCTGGTTACGAGAATACGATCAACAAGAGAGAAGACACGCAAATCCTTAGCAGAATTTATCACTTCTTCCTTTAAATTCTATTACGAATATGTTTTGATCCATCTTCACGATACTTTGTTTTGATTCAGTTCATTGACAGACTTATTTGTATACCTTGCGTCTCAGTACTATTTTCCTCACTTCTCATTCTGATATCTCCAAAGGAAGTTCGCTCTCTCGGTTGTAAATTATATTCGCTCCGTGCGAGTAGGCAGCGCCACCTCGAATTTACAGCCGGATTTTTCTGTAATTAGTGTTGTCGCCAGCGCTACGTCACCTCGAATTTACAGCGCGAATTTTTCTGTAAGTGTTGTCGCGGACGAACTCGCACGGAGCGAATAAATAAAATTTTATACTTATGGATTATATATTAGGTTTGCAAACTATATATATTTTGTAATCCAAAATGAAACGTCAAAATTATCTTTGTTAATTGGTTAAAGCTCTAAGAAAAAAAATCTTATTTCACTTGATAAGAATGATTTGAAACAAATACTCGAAATGGTTTGCTTTTAAATTTATACATGCTTTAAATCTGAAGATATTTAAATTAAATACATACAGAAAATATCACGAATGATGAATTAATTAATCTTGATTAAAATATAAACAAAAAAGTTTATTCATTACTTTTAACTTTTTCAAGCTACCTATATTATTTAAAAATAATCGAGAAATTTTAAACATAATTAAAAAAAAAAAAGTTCTTATAATTTTTAACGTTTTTTTTTTTTATCAAGTTTTTATCGTTTGAATATATTTTGCTCGCAGTTTATCTTTAAACCAGATGTTTTTCTCGATGTTTTTACCATAAGTACAATTGACGACCCGAACGAGATGAATGAAATTATTGTACAAGCGCAGTACAGAGGACAAATTATTAATAAAACGGACTATTTGTTAAAGTTATTAAATTGTTTTTTTTTTTTTTAAACTTTTAAACATTAATTACAATAAGTATTTCTTAAACATTATAAAACTTAAACGAGATTGAAAAAATATTTTTTGTAAAATTTTCTTTAAGCTAAAAATTAATATCCTACTTCAGAATTGGATCGCTCGGCGAGCTCCGTCTTTAGTTTTCATCTTCTTAGGAGATGTTTCTTCAGAGGTTTCTTCGGCATCTTTACGGAAGTAACCATATTCCTGCATGGCTGTCTTGAACAACTGACCAACCTCAGCACCATTTTTCCCCTTTATTTGGAGAGCCAAATACTTGATGCAGTTTTTGTAAAGAGTCATGTACTCCAAAGTATTGGCAGCCTGCACCAAGTCCAAAACGGCTTTAAGACCAATCTAAAAAAAGAATAGAATTTTTTAATGAACAGGTTTGCTTAGATGCGTTGGTTAAATCAAAGGTAATTTATTAAAAGGTTCAACTAACTCTGTCGAAAAACTCCTTATCCTGATCGCTGATTATGATTTTGCTTTTCATAGCATAGTTTTTGGGGTAGATAGGCTTATCGTCTTCCTCTACTACTGGAGGAGGATTGTACGAGTAGAGTTCTGTCCATTCGATCACTAGTTTAAAAGTTGCTGCGTTGATTAACGGGAATTTCAGTATGTTTCCCTCGGCCTCTAAAGCGTGTTTTACTACAACGGCCAGATTCTTGAATTCTGATTTTACAACGAAGCTCTCACCATCATTAGATTTAAAGGTAATGCACTCTTCAGTCATCTGTTGGTGATTGTTAAAGTTTGTTTTAAATGAAAAATGAAGTAATTTCAATGTTGTCAAAAAGCATTTAGAAAGTATGAAAATATATTTACCTTGTTTTTGGGTTAAGACTCCTCTCAGACCTTGAGACTCAGATTGTCGAAGACTAAACTCAATAGTTTTATAACAAACTGATTTAAAAGTACAATTGTTACCGTTAAGAGAGCAACTACGATATGAACGGTTTGAACTTCGATCACGACTTTTAAATAGTCCAAATGATCATGGACGTACCTACAATAGTAGTGCACCGCCCACTCTCAACCAACTACAGAGCTGTCATTGGTTGAAAAAAAGTTGATTGTTTGTTTGAAAATACTCTTTGGAAGGTAACTTAAATTAGGGAGGTCAAAAGATTATTCGCTATGTGCACGTTCGTAGCGCAAACTCGAATCTACAGCCGGATTTTTCTGAAAGAGCTGTCGTGGACGCTCATTCATGGAGCGAACAGTAACAATCGAAAACGGTTAATTTCCGAAATGTTACATATACAAGGTTATGAGAATACGATCAACAAAAGAGAAGACACGCAATTCCTTAGCAGAATTTATCACTTTCTCGTTTAAATTCTATTACGAATATGTTTTGATCCATCTTCTCGATACTTTGTTTTGATTCAGGTCATTGACCGACTTATTTGTATACCTTGCGTCTCAGTACTATTTTTCTCACTTCTCATTCTGATATACCTAAAGGAAGTTCGCTCTCTCGGTGGTAAATTATATAAATAAAATTTTATACTTATGCATTATATATTAGGTTTGTAAACTATATATATTTTTTAATCCAAAATCAAAAAGAGCTGTCGTGGACGCTCATTCATGGAACGAACAGTAACAATCGAAAACGGGAGAAACGTTGCACCTAATTTTATTCAATGATTCATTAATAAAGTAATGTTTATAATTTATTTTTATTCGCCCCAGAGATCCTTTACAACTCAAGTTTAAAAAAAAATTTTTATTACTTTATTGAAAAATCGAATAAATTGCAAGAACTAAGGAAATTGGTAATAGGTCAAATAATTGCTAATAAAGTAAATAGATACTATGCTATGTGGGTTAGATCTATATACACATAAACATTTATATACAGATACACATTTTCATCCTAAATGATAAACTATTTTTTAATTTGATTTTCTGCTCTACCTAGGATTTGAACTAAGCATGTATATCAATAACCTTAAACGTCTAATAAGGGCGATGGCACAAACTCCGTGGGACGTCGGTCGTCCGCCGTCCCATGTTTTGGAGGAATGCAAAGTGAACGCAGCGTCCTATGGCGTTGCGTTCACTTTGCATTGCCCCAAAATTCGGGACGGCGGACGCCTGAGCGTCCTACGAGTTTGTGCCATCGCCCTAATGAACTTTTTATTTTAATTACGTCTCATTTTTATGAAAATAAATCAATACAGTAATAATATTTAGTCAAGACATTTTTTTAATCAGCTAATCAACATTTTTAATGTATATTTCACACAATTTAAGTTTAGTTAGTGTTATTCCAAAAGCTGCGTTTTAAATATAAACATAAAATTTTTATATAAAAATGATTATGTAAAGTTGAAATGTTTAATCAAAGACCTTGAAACCATGCTCTATCAATTAAACTCATCTAAAATTTAGCCATTAATCAGAAGATAATTTACAATTATATAACAATGCACGTAGTAGAAACGTGTATTTAATGAACTAATACAAACATAAATAATTAAAATGAATATAATGAATTAGTTTATGAATTCGACGGAAGTTAGTAATCATATTAAATTCTGAGAAATTATTAAAAAATTTAAGTAAATTTAATTTTTAACACACATGCTGTGCTTTAAAAAATAAACGCAAAATTTTATTAAATGTTTAAAAAAAAATTTGTTTGCAGCTTGTGTTTGAAAGTTTTTATTTCTATTACAATAACTTACAATTCATTTAAAAATTCATGTATTTCGTACTTATCAGCGAAAGGTAAAATTTTGTTTGCAATTTTATCAATATTTTCCAGTTTGCCGATTAGAATAAATTAGGTTAATCATTAATTCATTAAGTTAACAAATTTGTTGTCTAAAGGTTTTTTCTTAGAGATTTAAAAATACTAGACTAAATGCTGCTAAAATACATCGGTAGATTTGAAATTCATTAGCGCCGACTAGTAGTCGCTAAATAATCACTCTTTCAAAATCACTTCGAAATGATCGTGAAAATTTTTTAAAAAGAAGTTTTGAATTTGATGGATTATAAATTCATGTTTTTATTATAAGAAATATACCCTCGTAATATTTTTATAAAGCTACTATTTTCGATAATAAACTACACTGTAAGTATATTAATAAATTAAGAAAATCAATTTTTAAAATCGATGAGATTTTCATGCTCATTTTGATCTGTCGTATCACAAAACTTATCTGCTTTCTCCAATTCCTTTTTACATACTTGTAAGATAAAACCAACAATACTTGAGAAACGACAGGGCTACAAAAGGTTGAACAGAGAGAGAGGAAAAAAGCATCGCACGATGTAAGCCCAAATTTAAATAACGAAGCGCGACGGACAGTTTACGAATTCGGGTCCGAGACCGGTAGCCCCCGTGGATCATCGTCGCTGATATCCCGCTGACCTCTTCTGGTTTTTATCCGCGTTGCTCACGTGAAGACCGAGGGAGAATTAAAAGCAAGAGCAGAGGAGGAGGAGGAGAGGGAGGAGGGACCCAGTGAACCCTGACGGGAAGAATGCCTTTGCCAGGCGCCGAGCCGCGCTGTTACTGCTCAGTCGCGCGTTGCAGCTACCGGGCAGTTTGACGTGTGCGATGGAGAAAATAAAAAAAAAAAAAAAAAAAGTCGAGAGACGCTTTTATGTTACGTTTCGGTCTGATTTCAAAATTCCAGCCGCGTGATAGTTTAATTATCTGGCTGACGGTACGATACACTCCTGTTTTGGGCCGTCAGAGACCGACCGACAGTTTTTTTCGGGGGGTACCCTTGCTGTGGGAATTCTTATCCCGAAGGAGAAGTATTTGAATCTTGCAACGTTATATTTTTTGTTTTTTTATTTATTTTTTTAATTTTGAATATCTTATTGGAAATAAGATAATTATTTCAGTGAAATTTTTTAACAACTATTAAAAGAGAACGAAAAAAATTATATAATTGACCATTTTTGCACAAAAATATAGTTTAATTATTTTCTAGCTATTACCCAAAAAAAAAAAAAAAAAAAATCCCAGATCCCTACACTGGGGAAAATGTGATTCGTAATCGAGCCAACCGTAGCGCCGTAATGGAACCGACAAGGTGGATCGTTTCTTCTCCACGGTGCAACAAATTTGGCGCACGTCGTTGAAAATTTGCACCACTACACAGTACCAAATACCAAATCGCAGCCGATCGCAGCGCGTGCGCCAAATTTGGCTCACATATGAAGCAGTTACTGAGCGCGGCGTAGAGACATAACCTCTTCATTTTTGAGCCGTAACTCGAGCACATTTTTCTCAGTGTAGTTAATTTCAAACTTTTTTTTTTACACAGAATTTGGATAATTAAATGTAACTGATAAGAGACTATGAGGGGATCGAACCTGCAACTGTCGGATCACCAGTTCAATACGCTATCAATCGAGCTAGATGCTCATGTCCTAGTTAAGACGAGTTTCAAGATTTTAAAAATTTGAACTTTTAGATCACCTTACCTAGAATGTGAAGAATGTAAAATTGCAAACCAATAAACAATTTTCCAAGTCATTTATTTTTTCTTGCTTCTTAATGACTTTTCATAGAGGAAAAAAAAAATCAAAAATCGTAAAAGCGATGAATTTAAAGGCGAGTATATCGGGATAGGTTTTACATTAAATTCCTTGAAAAAAAATCCGGAGCACGGGTAGCGTGAATGGCTTTGGCACGAGCAAAATAGATTAGTCAATATCAAAAGGAGTCGTTTCACGTAATGCGGCCTGGGCGCACAGTTTATATCGCGATAAAGCCAGTCTTGCGTGTAACGTGGTCAATCACAGTCACATGGCGCGTGGATATAGAGTCAGAGGCCAACTGTTCTGCTCTCTCTCCCCGGACCGAATCCTCTCTGCTGAGCTGCTGCGTTTACGCGTACAAGCCAACATGTGCAAGTGCAAAAACCCGAGATTAAAGGGGCGCGTGCCTCTGTTTTACTTTTTTTTTCTCCTTTGCATTGCTTTCCTTTGGTTTCTGATCAGATTTGACGAATGAATATTTTACTAAGCTTTTTGAGAAATTTTTTTTTTTTTGATTGAGAGGCCAATTTTGCGTGTTTATAACTGCAACAGTTTTTTTTATGCCTATCAAGAAAAGGATGAGTGAATACAAAAATTTAAAATTAAATTTAAAATGAATTCTGTTTTTGAGTGTTTAATAATTTTAATTTCTCTTAAAATTAGCAATGAATGCGAGAGCTTTGAAAAATTGAACCATCTTTGAAAACACTGCGAAGAGCGCGAGACTTAAAATTATTTCAAGTTTAACTTTCAAATTACATTTTGGTTTAGACTACCATCCTTTCACTACCATCTGTATTTTGCAAATATGTCTACTGAATTATCTTTTTCTACTAATTTTTCTATCAGTGCATTTACTTATTTGTGATTTCAAGATCAGACTTGGTTGTAGCAATGTTAATCATTTCAAAAAATGAGAGTATCACCTAAGCCCAACTTTTCCCTTTGCTTATGAATCAAAGATGTTCCACCCCATTCTGTACTAGAACCCGCCCACATCTTTCTTGAGTTCGCTATGATTGGTTCATTTGAATAATTAATTAAAGCTTAATTTATTAGCTCAGAGAAAAACAATAGTTATATCCTAATTCAATTTTTTCCGCTCTTTCACGTGGTATATCTCACATGTTATAGTTAAGATACACCCTGTATATACATATATTTTTTAAACTGATAGGGAAACATAATGCATTTTCATATTCTCATATTGAATTGTTAATTAATTAATAAAAAATTAGTTTTTTTTTTTCTATGCTTAAATTTGAGTAAAAAGAATTTTTAATCATGAGAACGAGAGACTACCTGTAAAAGAGTTTCAAAAAAAAAAAGATTAGAAAATTCTGTGTAAAGAAAGGAGAGGGAATTGGAAGGATCGTCTATGAAAACTGATTGAAAGAGCGTGAGACAAAAATAATACGAGGCCCGTGTTGTAGAAAAAACAAGGAAAATAAGAGGAGTTTGGGGTATGGACATAGAGAGAGGACGGGTGTAACATAACGAAAAGGTAAGACACAACAGGTACCGCCGCGGTCGAGTGTCGGAGCCTCGGCTGGTATAAATTCCTAGACGGCTTACGCGAGCGCCCGTCCGACGGTCCGTCGCGGTCCCTGTATCGGTGCCGATCGACTACTCCTCCTCTCTTTTATTTTTTTCTCTTGTTGTTCTTTCTTTTTTACCCCTCGGATCCTTTCGCGTGCGGGTAGGTAGGTGGCGGATTTTTTTTTCTTCCTCGCTTATCCTGAAGCTTTTTTCTCTCTTTCATAAATGCCCTTTTTTTTCTCTCTTTCGATAATGGTGGTGGTGGTTCTTTTGCTTTGGGTTTGGTTCTTTCATCGGTGCACTCTTTTTACCTCGTCGTGGAAAATCTTTGATTCTTGCTGTTGTAGCCGCGGCGGATCCTTTGACGGCACCAGAGATTCTGGGATCGGGAATCGGCCACTTTCGTAACGTCTCGTTGCGAGAGTACAACAGATTTTTATAGAAACTCTGTGCTGGGTTATTTTACTTGGGGTTTTTTTCCAACATCTCGTATTTGTTTTTTCTTGGTCTTTTTAAGCTGTGTAGGTATCTTGCTGTGATTGAAAATTGAGAGCTCTTTTAGTTGAAATGCTTAGTTTTTTATTCAAGTATAGAGGATAAGTTACTTGATAGTTGTAAAAAAGGAAAACCCTAATTTTGTTTGGGATGAAATTAAATCCACGCAAAATTTTCATCTTCTTTATTAAAAAATCTTCGTCATTTTCAATAGACAATGATTCAGCGCCACTCTTCATTTTCGAATTCGGTAGCTAACAGAAGTATGTGATATTTCTTACTCTTTTATTATTTGAAAGTAATAATAAAAATCGTACATTCTAAAAAAATGTAAGAAAGAAATTAATATAGTTATTGCATTTTTTTTAATGAAAATTAAAAATGATTTATACTTATGTCTTGATAAAATATTCACTTTTTTTCTTTTCAGACTGTTTAAATTCACCTTCAACATTAGAACTTAAAAAAATTACTTTAATCGCAGAACCATACTTAACCATAATACTCTTATAAGAATTAAGAATTACCAACACACTTAATTTTCTATAAATTTGTAAAAAAAAAAATAAATTTAAAAAGATTATTACTCCGTAAATCACGATTTTAATGTTTTTTCTTATTAACTTACCAATAAATTACGCCACCAACCCTAGTTTTGACTCGGTATCATAAATGGTTGTCGATGATATTGCTACAACCCCATTTTGTTTTCACCGTAAACTATAAAAAACCCAAAGCAAACATGAACCGAACTAATTTATTATTTTTTCTATCAAGGTTTTAGCCAATAGCTCAGGGTCTCAAGGTTTTAAGTTTTATTTTTTCATCGTCACCCCTCGGGAACCCCTCTTATCTCTGGTTGATCGCACCCAATACTCTTATATAAAGAAGAAGCAGAGGAATAAAAAACACGATCGCTCTCTCGTCCCGCACCACCCTGGATTCACACCTACGAACAGTGAGCTAGGAGCCATCCATCCGCGAGCGCATAATATCAAAGCTCAGCCACCCCGTCGGCCTGGCGGCAAACCACAATAATATCACTCGGTGCGTAAAAAACCTCACGCGACTCGTCCGCATTAGCAGTGCCAAAGAAGAGGGATAAAAAAAGGGAACCCCATTATAAATCCCGATGCGCGAGGTTCTAATCGATAAAAAAAAAAAGGAGGGGGGATGGCAGTAGAGAAGAAGAATAAAAAAAGCCGCCTGCTTGGGTGTATACTCGAGGCGGCAGGGAAGAAGAAGACGAAGCAGAAGAGGAATTAAAAAGAAGGAAGGAGAGCAGTTCGTCCATGTAATCCTGGAAAATTGTGTCAGCAAACAGGACCTTTGTGCCGGTACAAACGCCAGGTCGTTTTACGTGACGGCGCCCATTCTCAAAAGTAATCTACACCACCGCGCATTGTCATGAAAAACGCCCAGCACTTATACCCCCGTAGCTTTTTTTTCTTCTTCCTCCCTCTACGACCCTGATGCGAAAGACATGCGAACAAGGAATATTCGCATAGGTAAGCGCGTTAGATTCGCTGCGTTGGGGCTGGCTTACTTACCCCCCAGCTGAGCCCTTAAGACTGTTTCTTTACCTGCTGGAGAACGCGCTAATGCTGCAGAGGGGGACTAATCATCGACCAATGAATGCGGTTTCAGCGGAGCAGGGACCGCGTCCACAATGGCCGACGACCAATTTGTCGGTTGAGGAAAGGGGAACCCTGTGCACGCACGCCTTTTTTGCAGAGATAATTTTTGGCTGCGGGACCAATCGGAGAATGTGGAGAAATAAGTTATATCTTGTTTTGGATCGAACACTTTTGTCGGGGTGAAATTGCGTGCGCGGCTGTTTGTGGTTGCCGACGATGTTTTGAATTTTCCGGCGGGCTCAAAGCGATGCGAGCGGTATCGTTTATGCGACCGTAAGAAAATCCCGGTTTCCGCCACTGGCTTACGTCCAACCGGAAGCAAGGTCGTGCTTCTTTTGTCGACTAATTTATTTTGATGTGAGGTAACTATTCATGCTCATAATAGGACAAACGTTAAATTAAAGCTGCCTGTTTGAGTCGGTAGATTTCTGCTCAAAGATTTAAATTAAATTCATCCAATTTAATCTGTATGAATACCTTTACAAAACAGTTGATTTTATCTTTCCATCAACTAATATACCTATTTTTGAAAAAACTTTTTACCGTGTATTACAAATTAAAAAATTAAATCATAAAAAATTTAAAAAAATTCTATCCATAAAAAAAACCATAAAGGTGGAACGGGATTTTGGAAATATATTTACTTTTTGAATTTTTTTTAGGCTTTTGCAGTCTATAATATTGGGAATTTATTCACTAGCAATGAACATTTAAAATTGAAAAAATTCAGTGAGTTGTGTCAAATATTGGTAAGTTATTATAAGTTGTGAAAAATTCTTTTGGGATCAGTTGTCAAACTTACGTCCTTGCTAATCATGCTTTCTAAAAATAGCGTTACGTAAGAACTCTATTAAATTGAAATTTTCTTGTTCAAAACAAAATAATTTAAAAATATTTTTAATTGGGTAATTTGATTGACATTCATAGAAAATTTATTAATATAGTCTTTAAAAAATTTTTTTTTTATTCTCGCAAAATAAGGATTGTTGAAATAATTCAAAATTCATAATTACGCCGAGTATATTTTAGTAAGCTCCTCATAACATTGCAAAAAACAAAAAATGAAGTAAAAAAACTAATGATATGAGCCAAATGATTATTCAACTAATACTATTTTAACAAATAGAAAATTTTCGCTACTTTCAACCCCCAATTGAACTCAGCACTTACTTTGAACGGTTTTGGTTGCGACTAATAGTTCACAATTTCGTGAGTGTCAACCTCGGCCACCAAGAACCAGTACAAGCCCGATTGCTCGCGCGATGGCCGTCGAACATTTGGCAGCTGCATCGGGCTATCATCCTGCAGCTAGTTTTACAAAGTTTTTAAGGGCGGCGGGCGGGCGGTGGTAACAACAAGCACCACCTGGTCGAGGGGAGTGACGGCCATTCGAATTCGCCGAGCCGTGCACCGATGAGCCAAATGTACCTACCTACTACGAGGAAAAGATGCGCCCGAGTCTGCTCTGTATCTCCCTTCTTCTTCTTCTTCATCTTCTTTTTTCTTCTTTCCACTCTCGTTGTTAGCTTATACCTATTTTCTCTTCCTATCTCGTACCTTTTCTTACAAGCTGAGATGATGCCGACGACGCCGAGTCGCGCGTGCGCCTGCCAGCCACCTTTCCACGAATTTCTTTATTCCTTTGTTTTCTTTATCTCCGGGGCTCCATCAGCTGAGGGGCATACTTATTGTTGAGACGGTAATTAATTTATTGGTTATTATGGGGACCCCATTGTTGAACCATTGTGTTTTGTGTCTTGTTTACCTTACCTCTGAGGATGCTTACCTGTAACGTTGATCCTGACTAATAATCTGAAAGAACATTGTAAAGGATTTTGTGGGATTTATTGATGGGTTATACGTGGTCTTTGCGTTATTTTATGGGTCTCATTTCGAAAGCTCTACCTGACATTCAGTGAGCGCAATGAAATAATCTAATCAATGTTTGGTGATACAGTTTCTGTGCATTTCTCTTGCAGAATTCTCCGGTTAGGTTAAAATTTTATACCATCTGCAAGTTTACATAATAATAAAATGTCTTGTAAAAGTATTGATGATAAAATAGTCAAATAAAA
The DNA here is from genome assembly GCA_038277355.1 of Encarsia formosa. NCBI lineage: Eukaryota > Metazoa > Arthropoda > Insecta > Hymenoptera > Aphelinidae > Encarsia > Encarsia formosa. Next base: position 81,936,611 of record CM076185.1, on the reverse strand, counting down.
GTTGTGTGATATATTATAATTATATAAGGTAGATGTACCTAATGTGGCCAGGCTGGATGCTGTGGCTCACAGATCAATATTTTTTAACAAGTGAAATTTCATTTTAAAGCTTGATCCAAGAGCTTTGAAACATGACCTGACACGTTTGGTTATGATAAACTGATTTCGAATCTCAGTTTATTTAGCAAAACTTAGTCTTTTGACGGACCAAAAATTTTTGTACTAAAAATGTCCACCTCCTCTGCTATATTTTGAGCTTTTTGATATTCTTGTTAATTCGATTTATTGTTTTTTACTTCTTCCGACCCTATATAGACGGTGTGGATTGAACATATTCAAAATATCAGGGGTGGACACATTAGGTAGACTTATCTTTCTCAGAATAGCAAAGAGACTATTAATAATTTGTTAATAAAAAGTTATTAGTTTAACAAGTGTTAATCCTGTAGTCAAAAATCCTTAACCAATCGTAGCAAGTATAAGCCGAGATATAAGTAAACCATTAAGTAAAAAAAAAGAGGGGAGAGGGGAAGAAGAGCTTGTATATATACATAGACAAGTAAGCGCCGTAATGAGTCAAAGAGGCAGGGCAAGGAGCAGCATCCCTTTCCCAATTTCCATTGGAGTGCTGGCGTAAGTAGTGCTGCTGCACTCCAAAAGAAGAGTGGAGAGAGAGAGATTAAAGCGCGCCGATCCTCTCCTTTCTTTATCATCGAGCATCCCCCTTTCCTCCTTTCTTTTTTCTTCTCTTTCAATTCGTGTTTTTTTCCCCTTTCTCCTGCTCTCACTCCTCCTCGTTGTGGTTTTCCTCTTTTTCTTCGTTCCTGCGATGCTTGTGTTTTGCCTAGTGGTTGAGGCTTTTAAATTATGCCGCCGCTGTTGCACCTATGATCCGTAAGCAAGGCCAACTTCCGCAAAAGATCAATCGAGAGCAAACGTCTCTTCCGACCTGTACAGAAATGGAATTAGTTTCTCGACCCGAAGGCGCCCGGCCCCCCCGTGGCAAGACGGAAACAGACTTTTTTTCCTTCTTTTCAGAGATTAAAATGGCGCCGACACGAGTTTTTCACGGATGATTAGTTTTAGATACACGCGAGGGTTTTATTTTATTTTTCAAAATATGCGGAAATACTTAAACCACCCTGATTATTGTGAGAACTTTGAAAAAATTTCCCATACCATTTTAGCTAAAAGCCAATCATAAAAAAGTATACGTTGATCATACAGTAAAGAAAATTGATTAAAGTGGGATAATTAGCTTAAGAGTACAATAACTTCAATCAGAACGATAAAAAAAAGTTTTTAATTGATTATGGCTCAACTTACCAGATGAATAATTTTCGAAAATTCAAGAAAAACCCTGATAGAATCACAAGACACGAAGTTGAACTTATAAACTTGGTAAAATACCCTCGAGGTACGATTCGTTCCTTCCTACGTAAGTCCCGAGTGATATTTCGCCGATAAAACAGCGTGATTAAGATTGATCGGTCGGTGTAGGAACAACCCCCTAGACAGAAAACTCCGAGCCATTAACTCGTACACATCGTCGACAACTTTCTAAATTCATAACAGCTCTCTCGTATAGAGACATAAACTCGGCTTCGACTCCATAACTCATTCTCCTCGATGGGCGAGTGTTGACATTTGCATAAATATACTTTTTTCTCCCCCCGATGCTTACGAGTCAGGGATCGAGAGCGTGTGATGTATCTCATAAATTAGCGCGATTTTACGTCGTGTAAGTTTTTCGACGCACGTGCGATATACACATGCTTCGTAACAGCCGAGGGGACCGTGAAGTAGTATACGGGGATGCCGCTGTTTGTACGTGGGGTGCGTTTAAGTTTCCCCGACGAAATTATTATGGGACGCTCGAAGGCTCTGCTTACCCCTTTTTTTCCTTTTTTGCTTAGAGTATCAGGAGATTGTTTGTGCGTGCATTTGTTCACTTTAGTTTTATGCGACAAGTAATGATGTTTACCTAGTAGTATACTTACATTACAAAGATACAATTATTCTTCTGGTGATGATGATTGATGGATATAACCTCATTGTACATCGGATATATTAACTTTTTATAAATAAAAGAAAAGTAAGATGAAAATAAAAGTGATCAATTATTAGTTATTATTTATTTATTTATTTTTTGCTATAAAAAAGGCAACTGTAAAAATTTTCATGACAGGATGATCAATTAAAAGAAAAATACACTTTAAGTTTAATTTTTTTTATATTAAACAAAAGTAGACGTTGAGCAAAAACAACAATAAAACATTAAATTTGATTTGAGCGACGCAAATAAAAATAAGTTGTACCTATAAAGAATGAGATCGGCATGAATTAATGAATGAATATGACCAATAAATAAAAAATGCAGCCTATAATTTACTAGAAGAACGATAAAAAAAAAGACTCTTCAACGTTAATGAGTTTCTATTTTTTTTTTTTAATTTAAGTTAGGTTTGATAAGTGTACTCGACAACGAAGACTTGTAACTAATTCTCTATAAATAGTGCGCTCGTAGGAATCAGATAGCGAACGAGTCAGATTCGAACCCGAGGACTATTCATTCCAAGCTCAGTGCTTTACCGACCGAGCCACTCCGGCACTTGACTTTAATCAAATTTCAGCGTCTTTAAATGATAGGTAAACTCGGATTATACATTGTGTATGAATCTTATCAAGAATCTCCGCCTTTGATTGAGTTTTTATTTTCCATTCAGCACCTCGCGCCTGAAAAAAATGCACAAAAAAGAAACGATGTTTACAGAATGTCCACAATTTTCATTCCACATACATTCAAATTTCGACAAACAAATCTTCGTTCAAAGAGGAAGAAGAGAAAAAAAAGCTCTCGAAGGTCCAACAAAGAGCTCATAATGCAAACGTAACTTATATCCTTTTGTGAATAAAAGACCTCCCAAAAGTGTATCTCGTCTATTCGTAAAAAAAAAAAAGAAGACGAAGAAGAAGAAAAAAACTTACAGACAATCGATGCGCCGCGTCGTCGGCGGCAGGTACATCATCGGCCGGCGACAAGGCGATGGTGCAAGGAGATCCACAAAAGCTCGCGATCCTGTGTGTGAGAAAATCTTCCTATTATTGCCGGCCGCTGCAGTCCTGCATGAAAGAAAAGCCGCTCGCGTCGGCTTCCCTTTTTTGCCCTACTTACGATGGTCTCTCTCTATACCCCCATATTGTGTGGGTCTACCCTTGTACCTCCCGATGTACTGCTGCATTTACACCTAGTTTTAGCCTGAGCCGGGATGCTACTTATCGCCCCGCTCATCCGGTGCGCTCATGCCTATGGGAAACTTCTTCTTTTTTTTTTTTTTTTTTTTCTTACCCTGCTTTTAGCTCCTCCTGACCAGGTATGCGCGGGGGATTATGCACGATCGCGGAGAAATTTTCGAGGGGATAATCGAGGTCAATTTTTTTCGGTGGACATGAAAGGGGCACGCAGTTTATGGAAGAACCTGCGACGATTTCCGAGCATACCTTTTTTTCGAAAAATCTCTTTTTTTTTCTTGGGGAAGTGTTTGTTTGAAAAGTAATATTTTCACTGTGGTGGAAGGGACGTTCCATTGTGGGACTTGAGAGCCCTGGGATTGTGTCGAATCAATTCAATGTCACCGATCTTTTGAAGAATTTTCGGGTGAGCGCGGTGCTTTTATGAATTGGAGTTAATTTTTCGCAATCACCAGACTCGTTTAATGTATACAAAAATTTCTTACTCTCATCATTTTAATGATTTGGATTGCTATGTTTTTCATAATTAATTTTTTGAAAATATTATTGTACACGTTTATTTTTTTTTCGTACTACTGTTTTAAAAAATTTTACCAAGCAAGGGTGCGATAACAATGATTATTGGACTGAAAATCATTTTATTTTAGACAGTCGTCTCATAGTTTTTTAAAATTATATTTAGAGCCTAAACTTGCATTTAATTGGCAGGATACGAGTTTGATTTCTGTTCAGCCCGTTTAATTCCTACCAACACTAATTTAATTTAATTCTGAATAACTGTCTTCATTTATAAGATATTTTTCTTTTAGAACTTTTTAAAATTTGTTCGGAAATGCTATGAAAAATGTTTTATTAACTGAAGGTCGACTCAAAAACTCTACATTATTTCATTATATGTAATTAATTTTTAATAACCATAATTTCAGAAATCGTTCAAATAAAAATATCAGGTAAGTTATTTATTACACTTAAAAATCAATTCCGCAAAGCATTGAATCCAAGAATGGAAGAATCGTTGAAAACAACGAACTAGGCTGTTTTAAAATGCAAAAAAAGGAAGGGTTTCTTTTTAATTGCGGGTGCATCACAAGACACGCGACTGGCTGGTCTGCGGTCCGGATCACAGGGAATCTCGTCATCGCGGATGATCTTTTTATTCCCCGCTCTCCGCTGTTTTCAATTACAGCAGCCCTCGCTTGCGGTGTCTGATTACACGGTAGATGTCGGTGCACTTGTAGCCTGCACGCGCCACACTTTTTAAATCCGCAGGAATAATCGCGCTCCTTGTGGCGCGGTGCAGTGGCTTCCTGGAAAAGTTTCGACGGAAAAGCTCTTTTGATGAAGATGCGTTTAGAGGAAGAAGGAGGAAAAAAAAGGCGCAGTCTGACTCGCGAGACAATTTTTTTTTTTTTTTTAACCCCTGAGACCCGTACGTTGCGTTCATAATGAATGGAGCCGTTGAAAGTAATGGCGTGGTTGGGTTGAGGAAAAAAAAGAGAGAAACTGCACTTGATGCTGCTAGCGGGATGAAATTATGTTTCTTTTGATTTGCACGAGGAGGAGGAGCCGTTTATGTTGAGTAATTCAAGCGGATGTCGTTATTTTTTCATAATGCCTCGGGAGTGACGCGAATTCGCGCAAAAAAGCTTTGTGTTTAATTATAACGAGTTCATCTCGTTCTTTTAACGTTTCGTTATTAAATTATGTGCTTTGTAAATTAATTTTTTTTCTTTTCTCTTTTTTTTTTTTTTTTTCGTGAAATAATGATGAATTGTGCAAAATGGAATTTCCATCCGACGCAGAGGCTCTATTTTTTACCGTAGGCATCGTAATAATTATCATAATGAGCAAAACTCTAAAAATTCATTTTAATTTTCGAATTAGTCTATAACTAAACGTTGTAATGATGATTTTAAATGTTTTAGCTAATTTTGTTTTTTATTTTTTTTTTATTTTAAAAATTTGCAGAAATATCTAAAAAGTTTTATTTTCAAACTCACTTAAAAAAAAAAAAAAAATTTTAAACACAAGTGCAAACAGAATTTTTGAATTTTTTTTATCAGCAGCATTATTATTTAAAATTTCAATTAGATTCATAAGTGAATAACGTGTGCTTTACCAAACTAGACTGGACTGGGATCGAACCATAGAAAACTTTGTACTACTACATTAATATCCTATTAGTTAAGCTTCGCACACAATACATTATTAATAGCAACAGATATTTATTTGAAAGGAAAACAATGACTAATTGAATTTTTAAATGTAATGTAAAATATTGTGTAAATATTTAAAAAGAATAAAAAAATTTTCATTGGCAAAAAAAGAAAAAAAGAAAAAATAAATCTTGGAATTAAACTCTGAACAAAGAAAAAAATAGCCGGCAAAAAACTCCCGAAATCAAGTTTTTATTATTATTATTTGTTGCAACATAATTTTGTGAGTATTCAATCATTCACAATCAGGTCCTTTAATTTCTCTCTTCTCTTGTTTTCTTAAGATTCGGTGTGGGTATAAGAAGCAGTAGTATAAAGTAGCAGCCAGAGAAGTATCACAACAACTGAAATAAATGAGAAGTGTCACTCAAACGTCCCAGAAGCAATTAGGCGGAGCGCGCGCATCCTACATAAAACTCGACTTACTCTTGGCCCAGCAGCAGTTCGGCGCAGTCCTAATCTGGTTATCTGACAATCGCTGCTCTCCTGTCTTCTTCTTCTTCTTCCACTGTTTGCTAAGTTCATACCTTTATTTCTTTTTTAACGCCTTTTTTTTTCCATGTATTAAACTTTAAAGTAATTTATCAATTTCTGTGGGTTTGGTCACGCGGAGATTTGACTACTCTATAAAAAGAGTTTTTAACATTTTAATTTTTTTATAGTAGTACGAGATCTTTTTGATTTAGTTACCGACTGTTTTTACTTGACTTTGATAAATTTAGAAATTAGAATGAAAAGTAATAAAAAAATTTAAATCCAACTTGTAAAATCCCAACTAATAGCTTTTGCTATGATCTTTAAAATGAGACCTTAAACGTACAAAAACATAAATGTGGTCACCCACTGTAGAAATTTTTGCTTCCAATTCCTTACTTTCAAAAATTTAGTAAAAAACAATTATCAGAAGCGTTAAAAACATAAAGGTGGTGGGGGTGGTAAGAGTGAAAAAGTTTTTCCGTCAACAGCGCGGTAACGAACTTATAGCATACAACAGCTCCAGCAGCGGCGGAAGCCAGAAAAGCCACGATTAGCCGACAGCATCAGGGTCGGGTTCGCGCTCGCGATAAAACCTAATGGCTTTTCGAACTGGCGCAAAGCTCGCAAAATACGAGATTAAACGAGCGGGACGGGGAGGAGGGCTAAACGCACCGCCCGGATCGATTGCCCGCGGAACGCGCTATACGGGATTTGTAAACCATCCTTTCTCCCCCCCCCCCCCCGCTCTCGTTTCGGCAAAAGTGTTGTCGACGAGCCGCCGAAAATTTTTGTAGCGCGGTGCAGACTACCAACACAGAGGTGAAAAAATCAGACTGCAGATTGACTCGGTTTAAAACGCCAACATTTTTGATGATATTTACCCCCGGTTTTTATGCTCCCAGCTTTTTACTCGAATTGGACATTTCGGCTCTTTTTTTTATTTTATTCGAGTATTATTTTCATTCTTTTAATTGTATTACTTGGTTGAAATTTTTTATTGTTTTATTTTTACACGTTTTTTTTTTTTTTTTTCTTATTAGCTTTATTAACCAATTTACATGATTATTAGCATTATTAATTAATTGTTACAAAAAATAAATACAAATGATGAAAAAAAAAAGATTTAATAAAATAAAAATATAAACCTTCATCGAAGGTCACAGTAATATATTCATTTATATCTTGATGCCAATTTCTTTGAAAAAACGGTGAACGTGTTGAAGTACTTGTAGATTTGGTCCAGACAAAAAAGAAGTAATATCAAGTGGAGGAAAGATCCTCATGTAGGCCAGTTTTTTCATGAGCGTTTGTCGTTGCTGTTGATGGAGCGAGCACTGCCATATAACATGGTTGAGATCTTGAGTTTCGTGGCCGCATTCGCAGTAAGGTGATTCAACTACATTGATCTTAAAAAGAGATTGATTGAGTGAGTAGTGGTTACTTCTGCAGCGGACTATAAATACAAACAGTTCTCTGTTAAGTTTAAGTCTGTGATACCATGGTTTAGAGTTAGAGGAACGAATGCGTTCGAAGTAAATCACGCCTTTCAATAGTCCCTCTTCTTGGAGTAGTCTTTCGTTGTCATCCCAAGCCAGTCTCTTAAAAAAGGCTCTATGGTCACTATATGGCAGTCGACAAACACTAGGGGCCATTTCTGTCGTCCTTCTAGCCTCTGTATCTGCAAATTCGTTCCCGATGATGCCAATGTGTGCCGGAATCCAGTGTAGCGTCAATTTTTTTGTGTAGGAGTTGGATTGAGAGTATTGCAGATTTTTATCGAGGATCTGGAGGAGATAATAATTAATGCCGTCATTTAGCTTCAGGGAATTGATAGCCAAGAGTGCACTCAAAGAGTCACTAAATATTTTAACGTTCATGTGTCTGTTCTCGAGTGCAATGTCCATAGCTCCGGCGAGTGCTCTGCACTCAGCTGTGAATATAGATGCCTTGGGGTTTAGACTTTCAGAGTTGATTTGTCCTGTATCCATAGAGATCCAAGCAGAGCCAACAGACGAACCATGATCCATTTTACTCCCATCTGTGTATATCTTAATCGTTTCGCTGTCTGCGAGAGTCGATTGGAGTAAGAAGTTTGGATGTGCTGTATTCCTAAGAGAATACCCTAAGCTAAAGTCAACATTGACCGGCGAACGATATGCATCAAATGTATGTTTGTAGATACTTGAAAATCGATCTTGATGTATTTCATGCTTTATTCCAATGACGCGTTTGATACTACGCCTAAGCACATCAACTCTCGAGCGTCGGCAAAAAATTATCTTCATCCCATGGTTATCTAGAGACCTGCGAGTGATTGTATGGGTGTGACTATATGCTTTTAGGAGAAAGTTGGAGCAAAGCAGCTCAGACCTGTGGCTTAACGTCATAAGTCGAGCTTCGGCCAGAAGAATGTTCGTGGGGGTGCTTGTTCTCATGCCAAAGGCCAGTCTCACCGCTGCGTACTGTATTCGTTCCAGTTTCAGTATTCTGTCTTTACGTGTCGGGAAGTAAATGTAGCTCCCATAGTCAATAATCGACCTCGTGTAGCTTTTATAAAAACATAACAGTGTAGCTGGATCAGCACCCCAATAAACTCCACGTAAGAATTTTATGATGTTTAGGGACGTGTTGGCCTTTCGAGTCACGTATTGTTGGTGTTTTTTGAAATTCATTAGGTAGTCAAAATGAATACCCAAGAATTTGACAGAGTCCGTAGAAGCAACCAGAGAAGTTGAAACTTTAACAGACGTTTCGCCAGGAAGAATACCTTGGTTATTGAAGTGAATTAGTTCAGTCTTCTCAGCAGAGACTTCCAAGCCAATTTCACGAAGGTTATTAGTAATTTGCCTCACAGCTTTTTCAAGAAGGTATTTAGCTGTCACAGGATCATGGGTCCTAAGGTATATAACTACGTCATCTGCATATTGCAGGATTTTGATTCTCCGGAAGGGGGAATCTCGTCTCTTTGGCTTTTTACCTTTATTTTTCTTTGTTTTCTTCCTTCCGTTGGCTTTGTTTCTTCTGCTAGAATTCTTCTTTCTTCTTCCAATATTTTTCTTCTTTCTTGATCTAAATTTGACTGCTTCTGCTACATAGAGCAAATAGAGAAGTGGGCTGAGAACCCCTCCCTGGGGCACACCCTTGTAGGAAGATCTAGGAGTGTTTTTGTTGGTTTCAGTGAAAATTCTACGGTGATATGTAAGAAATTTAACTAATCTGATGATTTTTTTAGAGCAGCCAATCTTTGAGAGTTTTTGGATTAGTATGTCACTCTGTACTTCGTTGAATGCGTTGCTCACATCTAGGTAAATAGCCAGTACATGATCTTTATCTCTCAGTGCATCTTCAATATCGAGTTTAAAAATGGTCAAGTTATCAGAACAAGAATATCCCTTACGAAAACCAGTCTGCGAATTGGGAAGAATTTCTTTCGTTTCAGTCCACCACCTTAATCTATTTGAGACCATGAGTTCGAACAATTTCGAGGTGCAGGAGGTCAGTGCCAAGGGTCTAAAGCCTCGTCCATTTGGTTTTTCAGCGAAGTGTACAAACGTGTCCTTCCAGGCTTCTGGGTATTCATCCAAACTAAACATACCGTTGAATATATCGAGGAGTATTAGATGATATTTTATCGGCAGATGGTGCAGTGCTTCATAGTTGATGCCATCTATCCCTGGAGCTGATTTGTCACCGCGTGACGATAAAGCAATATTATATTCCGAGTAAGTGAAGAGTGCATCAAGCATAGGGTCGTCTACTCCTTGCGGTTGGAAAGATGGATCAGTAGGAACATAGCTCGGGCAGAGCTTATCAAGAGCTTCCTCACGTTGTGCTTTGTGGACAGCGTTACTTTGTTTGTTGGCCTTAATTTTCGTCCACTTATTTTTCAACAGGCGAGCTTTGTTCCAGGTATACGTTAAGTCTTGACCAAAATCAATTGTGCTGGCAAAGATCCTGTAACTCTCGCGTTTTTTACAGCGGAACAATTTTCTGGCGTCTGTTCTTAGATGTTTATACTTGAGTTTATCTTCTTCCTTTTCGGTGTATTCCCATCTCTTGAAGGCTGCTTGGCGTAGCCGTTTGGCACGGTAGCACTCGTCATCCCACCATGTGACAGGATTTCTATGAATGGCGGCAGAGACGTTCTTCCTAACGGGGGTTGCTTTTGAAATCGCTGTGGAGATAATGTCCATAAAAACGTCATACTTCATCACCGGTGTCATATTTTCATACTCCAGACTAAAAAAGTTGAAGTATTCCGCTTCAAGTATCTCGTTGACCCGCAGCCAGTCCGTTCGTTTAGACTGAACTTTAAACGATTCACGTCTGTATATGAACTTATCCAAGTCAATCGTGAGCCTAATAGGGAAGTGATCTGACCCAAGTGTATCCGATAGCACCTCCGTTCGCACGTGTGAAGCGATATCTGATGTCGAGAATACTAGGTCGATGTTTGATTTCAATGAAGTGGCAGGATCAACGTGAGTAAGTGTATCGTGATTATGAAGTATAAGAGAGTATTCATCTGCTTTGTCCAGCAGTCTGGTGCCGTTGAGGTCAGTGTGCGAGCAGTTCCAGGCTTCATTATGAGCGTTAAAATCGCCCATAACAAGACAATTCTTATCAGTTGCAACATTTATTATAGCTTCCCATTCTTGTTCTGATAGGGAGTTTTCGGCAGGCGGCCTGTAGACCGCAATTAATGTAAGCGGCTTAGACAGACTGTTTAGCTTAATACATCCGATTTCTGCTTTACCAAAAGGACTGTCAACTTCAATAGGCTTGAACTGGAGAAAATTACGGACAAGGAATGCCACGCCTCCACCGGTGCCTTCAGCCCGAGGAATACTGTATAGATTGAATTGACTGAATTTCACTTGGCGGACCTTACTGAGCCATGTTTCAACTAATACCACAATATCATAATCTTCAAGTACTTTATCCAGTTCATCTTGCTTATTAACAATACTACGTGAGTTCCAAAACATAACTCTTAAACCACTAATTTTAATGCGATTTGAAGAGCTAGCGTTCGAGCTGTGCTCCTCCATGTACGAATAGTGATAAAAAAAAATTAAAAAAATGAATTAGGCAAAGGCGTCGGACTCGTCCGAGGTGTTAATAATACCACCTCGAAGCGCCTTAGCCGTTTTAGTAAGCCTGGATTTAAATGCTTTGACAGTCGCATGCTGTCTGACTTCTTCCAACATTATTACGAGGGACTCTAAATTCGTAGTAAATTTACTAGCAGTTTCCACAATATCAGCGTATCTACAATCTAGCGTAGCGGTGATGAGTTCCGTCAGCTGTTCGTAGTCCATCGGAAAGGTGGCGGCCGTCCCGGCAGGTATAGCCACACTCGCCGTATGAATTTCACTCTTCACTGTTTCAGGAGCAGTTTTGGAGGTGGCAACTTTCTTTTTCTTTGTACACAACTTTTGTGAGTTTTGTGAATCCGCGGTGCTTGACGCTGTAGAATTATGACCACGTTGTCTCTTATTTTCGTTTAAGGTTGATGGTTTAGTAAACAGCAGCGTGCCATTGAACATCAGCTCCTCTTCTGATGTCTTGGCTGTCGAGTCGATAATATTACCATCTGTTTGCTCGGTCGATTCGTCTTTATTAAACTGGCGGTCGGTAAAGTTGTTATCTTTATCTCCCTCCTCTTCAGCTGATTGCACTTGTGAAAGCACAGTGTTTACGTTTTGTTGGGTCATGTTTTGTTTAAGTGTAGGACAGAATCGCGAGATATGACCTTGGCCCTTACATTCAAAACAAGTCATAATATCCGTAGTGACGTATATGTGATATGTTGTTTCATCGTGTCGTACAGAGAAGTCGCCAGGAATCTTGTCAATATCTTCGGGAAGTACAAAAAATTGTCGTCTAAAACATTCAATGTGTGCGAACTCGCTGCTAGCACTAATGCGTATTAGAGTGATGGCTGACTTTATATTAACTCCAAATTCCTTTAATTTACTTTCAAGCACTTGGTTTGGAACAAAAGACATAACATTTGACAAGATTACTCGCTTTAGTCGTGAGACGTAGGGGCGCATGATAACTTTATTTTTGGTTGCTCCAACAATTATAACGTTGTTTCCTTCACGAATAAGTTCATCAGCAAGCTCGACAGATTTTACAAAGAAGCAGAAACGATTTTGAGTGATACGAGAGGCAGCGATGATGTCAGTTGGGTTTATTTTCTTGCAAATGGCGCGCAGGTAGTCGTCGTTCCTCATGCCGTCTACGGTATCGATCACGATCCCTTGTTCTTTCTTCGGGTATTTCACGGCAGACACCGCTACGGAATAGCCGGTGAGCACTTGGGTGGGTTTATCGTTAACAGACATTGTAGTTTTTCCTTTTCTAAACAAAAATACGCCTATAAAAACGAGGTAGGTAGCACACGCGAGAGATACTCGCTGCGCCGCGTACTACGCACGCGCAGCGCTGTTTGTCAAAAACTTGCGAGCCTGAGTTAACACGTCTACCACGGTCAACGGTCAGACGAACACTGATTTTTACACGTTATTAAAATAAAAGAAATTTACAAAAATTCAATTTCAAAATTTAAAAAATTTCAAAATGTAATTATTTATTGTCACGGTAGGCTCAATCAGCTTCGACTGGGAAATAATCGATTTAAATGTCGAATTTTTTGGGTTCAAATCCTGAGCAATTGATTTCTAAGTGAAGCATGTATACAAGTAAAAGGATACAAATAAAAACGAATTCAGAGTAGCCATAATATTTTGTTTCTAGATGTATAAACTTATGATGGGTACCTTCCAGAAATTCTTTATTTGTATTTAAAAAAATAAAAAATTTGAATGCGTTCTTATTTTTATCTTTAGAGACAAAATGTAATTTTTATTTATTTAAAAACAGTGAGTTATTGGAAAAATAATAACTTTAATTGTATGATAAAACTAGAAATGTTTAAAATTTTTCATAAAATTATTTTTTTTTTAATTTACTAAATGATAATTTTATTATTAGCTTTTAAAGTATAAATAAAAAAATTATTTAAATATTCACGTTAAGTCACGATGCATATTTAAATCAATTTTTGTCTGATAAAATATTGCAGACCTCGAAAATTTTTATAGTTTTATTATCATTATCAAAAAACCTATGGATTGGTACTCGAAAATTTTATCTCTAAAATTATAAATTTTGCTTTACGTGAAATCAACTATCACTTCCACACTGTTAAACTACAAAAGATATAATTTATATTGCTATCTATTATATCCGTTATTTTAATTTAAAATCTGAAACTAAAAATTTGGAAATATAATTTCTAAGCTTTTAATTCTATGATACAATAATTTATGATACTACCCTTTTTATTCCACTTTACAAATTTTACAATTTTCAAAATGAATTTATTTGCCGAATGGTATTTGTATTGGTAAATATCAATTTAATGCCGTGATCTCTGTACTTAATCCTTTTGAATTCCCATCATAAAACCCGTGTATACAATGAAATAATCGAGTTTCGATACGATGTTGCTTTTATAACATTCGTCATGTCAATTACATTTGATCCGATAAACGAAAGTTGCTGCAATAAAAGTAAATTGTTATTATTCATTACACTAAATCTCTAACTGAACAAACTATGACGCTTACTTAAATTTAAATTTTTTTTCAACTATCACTTAATATTTTTACTCTTGAAAAAAAAACCTTTTTTTAGATTTTAATAATAGATTATAAATAAAAAAAGACTCACAATACAATTCAAAATGTTTTTTTACAAAAAAAGAAATATATATAATACACAACAGCAAAAAATACGCATGTGGATAGTGTTAAAATTTATCAGAACATTGCCGTATACCCAGTTAGAGCCCAGCTACAAATTTATAAATAACATAGTTGAGGTGCGACAAAACTTTGGGTTCCTAAGTTCAAACCCACATTATTGAAATTATTTTGAAAAATGATCGTGTTACGTTATTGTTGGATTTGAATATACAGAGTAACCGAAAAAACCTTTGAACAAATAAAAAAGAAAAAAATGTATATACAGCTGCCAGCTCGGTACACTAAGAAAAAATAAATTAATAAAAAACTAGTAACTTCGGTCAATTTTTTTCTCTTTATTTTTGTGCAAAGACAGTAAAATAAAAATAAAAAAAAGTTAAAGCTCTAATTTATCACCCAAATAATTTAATTTTAACATATTAACTATCAAGTGATAAGCTGCACGATCACATTGCACAAAAACAAAGTAAAAAAAACCAATGCCATTCACACTGCACTTACATGAAGGTACTCTCACAACGTGCTCTCACAAAGCTCTCCTAACCTGCAAGCTCGCAAGCTTACTCCCCCGGGAAAACAATGACCGTCTGCGGGAGTATCGGCGATAAGCCATCCTCCCGATAAAGGCCTAAGAGCGAACCAGGCCTCTTAAAACTCTTAAACAATCGCACACTCATAAAACGCCGATGTCCTGCAGGAGCACACAAGGATTGTCGTCGCGGCGCCGACAGAAGTCTGCAGAACACATCCCCGCTCGTGCAGCAGGCGGCGCTGCTATCATAATCTTATCTCGCTCGTTCACCCCCTGCAGCACGTAACAATGGCGTCGCCGCGAGTCCCGTCCCGCCCCTTCCAGCGACCCCCACCACTGGCGCATTTGCCCCCACCTCGGCTCTCCCCCCACCTCTCCGACTCCAAGCCCCGCCCCCTCGGTCGCGGCGCGCTGGTACCTCCCCCCATCGGATGCGGTTTGAGCTCGGTCCAGCTCTCTCCCTCATTGTCGCGCGGGTGCAGGGGAAGGGATAAAAAAAAGGGCGAGCTGCTGATTTGGAGGGGGTGTACGGCGGTAGCACCGAAAATCCAGAGAGAGAGAGAGAGAGAGAGAGGTTGGTGCGTGCGCACGCAGCGGCAGCGAGTCGGTGGAAGGTAGCATCCACGACGTTCGCGCGGCGCCAGCAGACTCGGCTGGTCAATCGCGGGCGGCGCAGAGTACGCAGCAGCAGGAAGGAATATCCCGGGGCTGGCTTAACCCCCAGGCCCACCACCCGAAAAGCCCACTCGTCCAGAGTCGCGTCACTGCGCTCCGTTAACCGCGCCAGGCAGCACGTGCTCATCCGCTCGCACCGATGCGCTTCTCTGCACCCTGATACCGCTTGCTTCTTCTTACCCCAGATACCAAACGAGCAATTACCTGCTGCGGCTGCTACGACGGTTTTGTGATTTTTTTGTGACCAACAGTGTACCAAGGACTCTGGTTTTTTTTTTTTTTCATCGCGATTACTCAGTGCACGTTTGAAGACAGTGAGAACGCCGGCTTTGTCCGGCCAGCGAGAAACGTCCGAGCCACGGAGACGACGTCAATACCTCGATTGCCGTCGCGGCTAGTGCTTTTAGCTGGTTACAGGATCCGGCCTGACCACGGCCATTCTCGACACGGTTTGTACATTTTGTTATTTCACATGACTACCCGGAACACTTCTCTCTCACTTTTTTTTTTTTCTTATTAATTATACCACGCTGCTTGATTTCTCGTCGCGGTCTTGCTCAGAGATAAAAGGCAAACTGGTTGGGTACTCGTCACTGTCGGTCTTAAGATACTCATCGGCTTGGATTTTTTTTTTCAATTTTTTTTTTCCTTACTCTTTGACTTTTGAGGAAAAAAAGGTTGATTTCAAATTAGCAATAACAAAGTTCGCGAGCACATGTTGCTGCTGTGTTTTGGCTCTATAGCGTCGAGTGATAAAATATGCACACGCGCTCGGCTGGTGAAAGTTAATTATTAGGTTCATTTGTTGACCATTAAAACGGGTAAAAGCACGCGAGCAATTACATTAATTTATCTCGCTCTCAACCGGGCTTGAAAACTTTTTAACAAAGACTTCTGCTACAACATGAGTCACTGTGATCCGTCGATTATGTAACATGATTGATTCTCGAAAGAGTTACGAATCGATCATCCCGGTGAGAGTTTTTCGATGTCTGCTTATACTTTTATGAGACGTGAAAAAAGAAGAAGTAGAAATAAAAAAATAAAGTTCTCTCTATGAATTTTCATTAAGTAACCGCGCGAAAAATAAAAAAAAAACTCCCGAGGATTTATCCGTAAACGATGAAGTTTGTGCGCATAATTCATGAAAGATTAAAATTAACATTTTCCTTCGGATTACAGTGCAGAAAATTATGTACTTATCCCCGCTTATTTTTTAACTCGTCCAAAACTCGCTCTTTCCGCGAAAAACCTCCGTGAAAGTTGCTAATTACCGCTCTCGGGGAAAAAACTCTTGGCGTACAAGGGATCACGCAAGTGACAAACGTCGTCGGGTAAACAAAATTCTTGACTTTGCGCGATACCAGATACGGATCTTTCCCCAAAAAGGCCCCCGTAAATTGTGCAGGATTAGAAAATTTCCCTCGTTAGGCCGAGCGTCACTCCAAAAACTGCTTAGCGTGCCTCCTCGGACTCGTATAATGCGGTTAAGCGCCACCACTAAGTCCCGGAAAAACTCCTCGCGATAACGAGATAACCAATTCCTTGAGCTTTGGGGCACCGCGGGGGGTCCAATAAGTCCGCACTCTTTCGTTGGTCACGCCTACGCCGTCGCGCTTTGTCCTCGCTAATGTTCCCGGCTTTGTGGAGGTTAATGGGCGCACGCGCCTCCGTCCGACGGACCAGGGCATTTGCATGCTTCCTCATCGCTTATTCATTTTCTCTGGGTCGCGTTTAACAATCGGCCTTTTTTTCAACTTTTTGCGGCTTTTTAATCTCATTGAGGGAGTTGATTAATAGACCATCAGGGCTCGTTGTTTGCATTGTTCGATTCGGAAATCCGGGAGAAACTGCGTGTTATTATAATGCGAGCTTTTATCTAATCAAGTTACGCGAGAGCCGGTGCCGCGTGAAACTCCTCTTTTCGGGAATTACAGTTTGACGTAAAGCGACAGATTAATTTATGCAATTAAATAACGCCAACCCCGCCCGGCGTATGAGCCAAAACAAATGTTTAAAGCACAAATATTACAATGTCCTGATAAATTCATACCGAGCGAGGTCGTGACGATGATGGGCAAAAAATCACTATTTGTGTAAATTGATACGATTCGTGACGTTAATGGATATTATTGGTACCAGCATACATTGTCTTCTATTTTAATCCGCATCAGAAATTTCTGTATTTACCCAAAACTACTCATTTGTCTTTTCTGTACTGCACTGTAGAATAGTGAAAAGTTAAAATCGTTAGATTGATGTCAAAAGTAAGTCTCTCGACAATTCAATTCACACTCTAAAGCCAACAAGATTTTACTTTTAAAAATCAGTAAAGCCATTCGAAAAATCAGATCAAATAAAAACAGCGAGAATAAGAGAGAATAGGTAAAAGCCGGCGTTAAGCTAAGATTAAACTTGAAAGCATTCACGGTGAGTTTCTTCAATTCCAAACACAATTAAAAGTGTACTTCAAAAACGCTGAAGAAAAAAGGAAGAAAAGCAAGAGTCGAAGTCGCACGTGAATAGTACGAGAGTCGAGTTGACGAGAGCAGTAGTCCGACGCAAGAATCCCCGGTAGATAGTAATAACGTTATACGAGCCCGTTAGCGCCAAAAAGGCCGCGTACCTGCGCGCACTTATACGCTCGCTTTAACGACAGCGTCTGCAAAAAAGCTCGGAGCTTTTATACGCGGCTGAAGATTTTTCACGAAAAAAAAAAAAAAAAAAGGAGAAAAATTGAGGGAGGAATAAACTCCATATTCTCAAAGTAGTTTTTTAGTGTGCCGTATGGGGGATGCCTTTTTTCCACTTTTTTTTTTTTTTTTTTTTTTTTGAAAAAGAGCGAAGAAAAAATTTACACGGTGTAACCCAAATAAAAGCTCTGGAGTCGGTGAGTTTTTTAGTGCACTCACGGTGCTTACTTTTCAGCGCGAAAAGAAGGCTCTTTTGAGCAAAAAAAAAAAAAAAGTGGGGCAAAAGCGAGCGACGCCGACGTCTGTTGTCGAGTGCGTCGTGTTAACGCGGCCCGCTTTGATTAATGAAAATGCCAAAGCAAGTGTTAAAATTTTTCAAAATTTAATTAATTTTTACTCAACTTTTTTTTGTGTGGCGTAGCGGAGTCAATGAAAGAGTTTTGGTTACTAAATATTAATGAGTTTAATGTTTTTTATTTTATTTGTTAATTAAATTAGAAATAATTAGAAATAAATCGGTGTAGCTAAGATTTGAGTTGGTTTTTAAAAAGGCCTCAATATTTTTAGAAGAATAATTTTACATTAATTGCTTCTCTAATGATTTTATTTTTGTCTCTACACTTTATATAATGCTTCGATGCTTCTCTAATGATTAACTTTGATCATTGAATTGAAAAAAGTATAGATTCGGTAATTTAGATTTGGTTTTAAAAAAATTTTATAGTACTCATCGACCATACTTAAAATCTTTGAAATGATAATGTAATCGCAACCGTCTTAATATAATCATTTCAAAATTTTACTGATGAAAATTTTCATTCATCTAGTTTACTTTTCAGAATAGTACGAGTACTTACAATGTAAACCTTTTTAAAATAAAATTAGATTAATTACAAATAAAAATACTTTTATTTCCCGGAAGTATCACGCAATCAGAAAAAAGATCGATTGGCGTAATCAGTTGGTCGGTCCTTAATCACGCGTCGAGCTTTTCCCGAGGAATTTACGGTGCGCATTATCCTCCCACCGGGGGCGGCTATTATTTTGCAGCGCGATAAACTTTCCGATCGAAAATCGCTGTCATTGTAATCCGTATCAATTTACATGAAGCCGTTAAATTATACACCGCGGGCCGCGACGCACCGATGACGCGAGGAATGCAAAACCACCCGGGATTACTATGCGAAAACAGTGGTCATTCGTTTTTCACCCCCCCCCCCCCCCGCGAGGTTGAAAAAAAAAAAAAAAAGTTCGGAGGCTGTTGTTACTACACCGGCGGCTTTTAAACGCCCGGAGTTAAAATTTCGAGTTATCTCCTCCGGGGGTATATTACAAGAGAGCGAAAAAAAATAAAAAAATACCCTCACTTTTGGAATATAAATTTTAGCCGGGGGAATTTTAATAAATCTTTTTTTGCAGTCGGTTATGGAAATTTGAATTAAATACACATTTTAATTTCCATAACCAAGCGCTTATCTTGCAGAATTATCGAATACGTTTTATTTCATCGACTTTGAACGCCTACTCCGAGGATAATTAGAAACCGGGCTCTAATCCACGCGCTAATGAGCTTACGACTTTTAAAAATAAGGGGCTACTCAGATGTGCTCCGAGTGAATAATCAAAGTTTCTCATACACCTTTGACGTTTGTTTCAGCAGCATTGTGTTAGCTCGGCCGGTGGTGGCGCCGGCGCTGGAGGAGGTGGTGGAGGAGGAGGAACGCCAACATCGTCATCTTCGGGCGGTAACGCCGTCGCGGGACCCTCGGACTTGTACGGCTCAGCGGGTAGCTCTGCCGCAGCCGCAGCCGCAGCGGCCCGTAGCAGCCGGGAGGCGGCCGCGGCGGCGCTGCACGCGGCCAGGACCCTGTTGGGCGCGGGGGTGGCTAACCATCCGTGCTCGTCCACCCCCGAGCCGCCCCCCTTCTGGAAGATGCCGCATAAAGGTCAGTCCCATATTTCTGTCTTATTTTTTTTTTTACGAGGCAAATGTACTCACCGCAAGTAAGCATATGTATATTGACCGCACGATTCTCGAAGTCTCCGCGGTCAAAGAATTTAGCGAATCTTTAAGATCCAGTGGCAGAGGCGACGAGAAGGGGGGTGGGGGTAAGTAGATAAACACACGTCGGCGGAGGTGTACGGTTGCTGCGGTTGTTCCCCCCTCGTACGTGCGCACCTTGGTTGGCTTCTGTCGGGGCAACAGCCCCTGCAGGCAGGGCAAGGGTTGCGTGCGTAGGGTTACCACTTCTTTTGTATCTCTTTCCAAGGATTGATCCTACTGTATTGATTCCGTGTTGCGTGACTTATTACTTGCTAAGTGTGTACGCGTTATGAGCCTGTTTATTCTGGCCCCCGGGGCTGAGCATTTTAAGTTATTATTCTTTCGTACTAATGTACTCCTGGATGGAGCGCTTATATTCTCGGGTGTACGGTGCACTTAGGGGGTGGCTTTGCTACGATTATTCATGATGGATTTATTTTTTTGAAGATTCAAGAGCAGAAACTCTGACTTAAAGTTTCTTCAGTTGTTGTATAGTAAGCTTTCAATCATTTATAAATATGAATTTCAAAGTTTGTAATTTTTTTTTTTACTCTCATCTAGTAGCCACTCCGATGGCAATAATTTGGTGATAAATAATTATGTTATGATCATGATTTGAACCTGAGGCTTTTGAGCTACAAGTTCTTTCTGTTATCAACTGAGACACACTACAAGTTTGAGATCATATGAAATTTTTGGGGCCATGAGCAAATATCGTTATAAAATTTGAGTAAAAGTTATTCCAAGAATATTAAAATTTTGAATATTAACAAAATTCGACACTACAAAACTATTTATTCACAAATAATATAAAAAACAGTTTGATTAACTTCCAAAGTGGATATAAATTTCCATTCAACTTATCATCAACCTGCACCTATTTAGCTCGTTACAGACATAAAGCGGCATTTCCGATCTCCGCTAATTTGTCCAAATAAAAGAGACGCGGTACGCGTGCAGCCTAAACCATAATAAAATAAGCAGCAACATCCCCGCGGCGTCGTCGTGTCGCGTTACACGCATTTGAGTTAGCTTCCCCCAGTTTATTCCTTCGATTCATTCGATCATACGCTGCACACCCCTACAGCCGCGCACGTGCATCCAAAATCCTCCACAATAACTTATATAACCGCCGGTGCGGGATTTCTTCTTTTCAGCGTAATGCCCGCGCGTGCGCCATTCCAGCCGCGGCTCTTTGAAGAACAAACGCCTCCTCGAGAGGCAGTTTTTTTTCTTCTCCTTCTTCTTCTTCGATGGGATTCGTGTCAATGATTCCTTCTTCCTCCTCGAGAACGGGGATCAGGAAGGAACTAGAAGAGGGATTAGGCGTTTTGTGTCACGGTATTTCACGAATAATGGACCCACCGAATAATGTGGCGCTCGGTGTATAATAGCTCGCGCGGGAGGTGCGTTTTTCAAGGGCTGACTGGGCTTGTTATGAAATAAGTGGTAGGGTTTTTCTAACATAATTTTTGGGGATCTTGGGGGCTTGATTATAAAGCTTAATTATATATACGCTAATCTAACAAAACATACAATATTTAGTTTTCAGTTCTTAGATTGAAAATTTTTAAAAACCTCGGAATTTTTAATAAAAAAAAAAATTTTGAGATCGATAAATTTTGATGTAATCGACAATTACATATCGGCGATATTGAATATAATTTTTATCGTATTGTTATCGATCTAAAAAAATTTGTATCGTATCGAATATCGTATCGATATCGTCTCGTTATCGAGTCGATATCGTCTCGTTATCGAGTCGATATCGATATTTTTATCGGATATCGTGAAGCCCTATGAATAAATTTTCCGTTTATTTGCTTTATTATTTTTAATTCAACTGGAATTATATAATTATATCTAGTTTAAAAATTAGTTTTATCACACATTGATATATGAATAAGATTGTCTAAACTTGGCAAGAATTACATTTTATTTTCACTATGTTGTTAGTAGTCGCGACAGTTGAATAAAGGTCTAGTAATTTATAAGTCTCAGGTTCGAACCGCACTCTGGTAATTATGATCTATTAATCAAACTGCATAAAGTTATTGAAAAAAAAAAAAAATTTTTTCTCTAGGCCCCTTTTTTTTAGTTAATCATTTTAATGTGTATGAAATATTTTTCTTTTGGGTTATTGAAAAAAATAAGAAAAATTTAATCTTTCTTTTTTAATTATTAAATCAGAGAAAAAATAATGATCAGCGGTAACGAATTTAATTTATAAATTTATTTTTTAATGGAAAAAATACTAATTTAAAAAAGAACTAAAAATAATTACAAAATACTCAAATGATATTAATTTCAAGGGACTATTTAAAAAAATTTTTTACTTGGTAAAATGAAAGCTCTAGATTTTATTCATCGGAACGAAACTGCTCTCTTAAAAAAATGCCGTTGCGTTCTTGAATTAATTATGAATTATCAGTTAAAATACTTTTATAACTCTTTGAATAATAAATATTTTTTCAAGACAAAATGTACTTGTAAAATTGGAACTGCAACTCAGAATGTATATGAATAACGACATCGAATGACGCTCCTTAAAAACAGCACTCACTCGGGCAAATACGTCCCCTCCTCGGTGACAATAAAAGAGGGAGTGACGTGAAACAGCCTCTGGTGCTTCTGCATCGCGGGCGTCATAATGAATATAGTCTGAAGCGCAGGTGTCAAAGAGCAGCATCCACCAGCGGCAGCCGGTTGGTAATGAATTCGCGTCCTCGAGCATCCTTCACCGCGATTCAACTCATTAGAGAACGTTACTTCCACCATCTTTGATGTTGGAAAGCCGCGCCCCGAGTAAATGAAATTGCGGGAGACGCGCCTGGATTAACCCGAGCGAATATCATTCCGATGCTTATTTTATTTTTCGCGCCGATCTTGTCTTGCGATGTGTTTAGCTTAATCAGAGCTGCTTTCGTACCCTTGTTATCTCAAAGTGTTGATCAACTAAATCATAGAGTCGTAAGTGTGCGATAGATCAGCTGGTTGAGCGCTTGATTCTCTCGATTCTGGTTGGATGCAAACCTGCTAATAAGAACAAAATTCAGAAAAAAAAACTAGATTTTTTTTATTCACACGTTTCAAATCTCATCTCTTGTAATTGATAATTATAAAAATTTAAGTAAATATTGTTTATAAAAATATATTCATTTTATACATCTCAACGTCTTATATATTTTTACTCGGCTAGAAGCATAATCCATCAGTCTATAAGCACGCAGTAAAAAAAAATCACGGCTATAGATAATGCATTCAGCTCGGAGTACGGAGGACGAGGGGTTAATAATCCAAATTACGAATCAATGTTCATCCTATTAGGACGCTCGGAACTCGGGCGTGGCGGTACGTAATAGCCGGGCGGGGGATTTTTGTCGCTCCCGCAGGTTGTTTATAAGCCGGTCGAGGTGCGGGGGCGTTCCGATAAATTAAAGCCAACAATTCGGCGGGGCTTAATCGTCAACTTTCAACGCTTCGCGGTACACTTTTTACCCGGTCGTTGCGATGCCTGCACCCAGCGCTTTTGTGTGCAGATGCCGCGGGGAATCTAATTATCCGACGTTGCACTTCCTCGATCATCCCTTTTTTCCATTACATTCGTTCCCGCTTAATTACCGCCCCAGCTTTTTTAATTAATTTCTCGAGATGGCGCTATTAAGCTAAAAGGCTTGTGTGATCAGGATAAACGTTTGTTTACTTTTTTTATTTCGCTTGTCACTGCTTGGTAGATAATCATATGTCGAATAATAAAGAGGGAGGGGAATCCGGTTCGTCGATAAAACCGAGAGCCATCGCACTGAAAAACCGCAAAGATATCGAAGGCGAACGCGAAAAACAAAATGGCGGATCAGTACGGCCGACTGAGTTTTATCTCCGTGTGAGGCGCGGCTTAAACGTGTCGGGATATGAAAAAACAGGTACAGAAATTCGTACTTAAAAACAATAAGAGAAAAAAGAAGGGTGCTCAGGTGCGAGCGGAAAATAAGGACGATGCAGAAAACTCGAAGAATAGTGGCGGTGAAAAGAGTGGAAAAAAAAGAGGCTGCGAGGAGGAGGAGGGCTTCGCGACGCTGGGATTTAATCTGTGTCCCGTTTCACGCTCAGCCAAGTGGAACCTTTTTGCCCTCACTTTGCCGCTCGCTCGCTCGGCCTTTGCCGGTCTCGTCGCGTAGATTAACGCGAAATTATAAATAAAGAACCGCCGCCTCGCTGGCGCCTCCTTTCTCCTCCCAAGCACCTTTTTATCCCTGGCTCGGCTCGCGTGTGTGCCGGAGGAAAAGTTCAGGTGTTTCCTGAGCCCCCGACCCCCGCCTATACCCCGATTGAAAACTCTTGTTTTTTTGTGTGTTTAATATTAACGCACTCTTGAGTTTTTTTTTTCTTCTCGCTTGTCCTTTTGCTTTATCTTCCGTGTCGTTCCGTAGCAGCAGGTGGTTTTAAATTGATTGGGAACAGCTGATGGCACGAGTTTTAAAATTTGAGGAGATTCGATCGGAAATATTTTTTCATATTTTAAAAGTTGAATGATGTTTAAAAATGTAAAAAAAAATTCATTCTTAAATTTGACTACCATTAAATTTTTCTTTCTTTTCTAATCCAGTTAGAAGTTTTGATCTACAGACGTGAAAACTTGAAAATCTTTCATTCGAATAATTTCGAATCATTGTGGGATTGAACCCACGACTTCTTTGTTGATAGTTGAACAGTGTAGTAAGCTTTTACTAGATAGGCTACTGCAACTCTGTACACCCTATTTTAGATTTCTGTAACTTATACATGGATATTTTTAATCATTTTGATGTGTTGAAATATCAATTTCTCAATTCTCTCAATGATCTTTCCAACAATTTTCTTTTCACTGCATTTTTAAAAGTTGAATTATGTTTGCTCGTATTGATATTATATTATCATACAAATTCGCTAAAATTAACATTAACATTACTATCACACTCCATCCATAAAACTCGCTTTTGCGTATTTCGTTTTTTCGAGGCGTGCGTAAAATCAAGTCGAACGCATGGCGAGTAAAAAAAAAAATGATTGAAAAGCATGATTTTTTTTTTTTTTTTACGCTGAACTGGAGAGTAGAACGTTTTGCTAGCCATTTTCGGATCGAAAATTTTTGGGACGATGAGGGAATTGAACCATCAACCTACAAATATCGCTTCAGATAGATCGAGTCTTAAGCTTCAAACAACCAAGCTACTGCAACTCTGTTCTTAAAAGACAATTATCATATTTTTGAGTTCTGGAACTTTTCATAAATACTTCGCCATCGTACGAATATCCTGAAATATCAAACTCTTCAAGCTGCTGTCACGCCCGGAGAGATATTCCCAATATAGTGGCGACACGTATATCCGTGTCATCGGTCCCATTCAGCGTTGCATAAATTAAAATCGAAGAGATGAGAAAAAGAAGAAGAGGAAGAGACACCAAAAGAGACCGCGCCGAGGAAATTAAGATGGATGGGGACCGCGAGCCGGTGAGAAAAAATCGTGATCCGAAGGACACCAAAGGGGGTAAAACGGGTAAAAAAAAGGAAGATGAAATTAATAAAAGGATGGGAGTAAATAAAAAATCATCGGTTCACTTTTGTACGTTGAGAAAAAACAAAAAAAAAAAAAAGAAGGAAGATTATAAAGTCGGTAGGTTAGTCGAGCGTACGCCAGGGTAAATATTCATCGAGCAGCCGCGAGAATAAAGAATCTTTTGACGAGCAGAAGCAGCTTTGATCGCCGCGGAGTCGACGGACCTATCTTTGATCGCGGGGCTTTGTGCCCGCGTAATCGCGATGGACAAACGCTGAATGAAATCTTGAGAGCGGAGGGATCTTTTTTAATAAAACGCGTGTCTGTACCTACCATAATACCTTTTCAGTATCAAAACTTTTGAAATTTTAAACAAACCTCCTGACACTCCACTTCCTGGTTGTTTATTGTAATCGATTACTGTGATTTTTATCAAGAGTAAAGAAAAATTTTTTTCATGGATGATCACCGTTGATTTTTAAAACAAAAACAAGAAAAAAAAGAATCTCATTATTCCGAGGTAAAAAGAGTAAAGTCGATGCTTTTTTTTCGCTGCGGAGTTCCTGAGGGGAAAATAAGTTCAAGAAGATGTAAGCAAGTACTCGGAAAGACTTTTCAATCCGTTCAAAGCTTCGCGGAGGAAAAAAAAGGAGGGGGGGAGGGGGGGAGGAAAAGCTAGTGGTAGTTCCTGCGAAGAAGAAAATAAATAATTGGGAAGGGAAGAAACGTATAATATTCACAAAGAGTTTTACGGAAAAACTTGTTGTACCCGCTGTTGAATTATGCAAAGTGCTTGAGTGCACGAATGATCTTTGGCTAATTTTGTACGAATCGGTTGTTTTTAGAAGAAAAAATCGTTTATTCGGTAGGGAAACAATTGGAATTTCTAAATAAAATAAAAAACTAATGAAATTAATCTAACATGAAAAAATAATGATTCAAACTATGAAATCAATATGAATATATCATGTTTTACCAAACTTTTCACATTACTGTATAGAAAAAAAATGTGGTTTCGATTTAGGAATTTTTTTTTCCTAATTATCTTGTACTTATATCCTCATACATGTGAGTATGAATCATTTAATCCCAGCGAGGAATCGAACCCAGGACCTTCGAAGTTAAAATGTGCGGTCACTTTTACATTGAGCCGTGGTGTGTCACGGCTCCAAATAATAATTTTAAATAATAATTAAGACCAACATCCAAGAATGATCAGTAAAAATGTCTGAGCACAAAACGAATAATCACGCGGTGCCGAGAGCATAAAGAGTCTGGCTGGCTCGTAAACAAAGTAAGCGTTAGCAGCGGCAAAATAATTACATCGCACTCGAGTCCCGTCGCGGGGCGGCTCGGGCGGGCGCTAAAAGGGCTAAAAGTGTGCCCCGCGGCTCCCCGGCTTCTTTAGCACTTGTCGCGCATATTTCGAAATTGAGTAAGGTGGTGAGCACGTAGACAAACACGAAAAGTGCAGCTGGCAGACTCGCGTCAAACAAAAGTGGCGGATTAATTAAATTCGTTAATTGCATGATGAATTTAGCGCCGTGGTTATGCGCCGTGTACAAAGGAGGGGGAAAGGGGGCAGCTCGCTTTGCCTTCGCTCCCGCTGCAGTTCTCTAGGGTCAAACGTGCGGGAATAAAAATGGAATTGTGCGCGCGCGTTTATTTTTCTCTCCGAGTCGAGCGTTGCGTGCCTGACTTTTTTTATCATCGTTATTATTTAAATGTACTTTATCAATTGGATTCGGTTTAAAATTCAATTTACCTTTTTACACGAAAACTCGAAATTTTATTTTATTTTTTTTCTTGTTTGTCTTTACTTCATGCATACTTTATCAATTGTTTTAAATCTTGAATGAATGATTTCGAGGGTAGGGGTGGGGGATGGATGGATGCAGTAAAAAAGCCCCGGTCGCGAAAGTTTAAACAACATCAGCGGGAGGTTGTTTGTTCATTAAGTAAAATTTTGGTTTTCATTAACGAATGTTTTCGGGTGTGAGATTCGATGGCTGCGAATTTGTATTTACCGCAGCGTGCAATGCACACAAATCTGACGCGCTGGGAGCGCCGGACGGGGCGCGTTGAGTAATCAATCAATAAAGATGTGTGCTTCTATTTCGCACATATTTGGCCAACTCGCGTGTGTGTTTACGATCAAGATGGTTATATTTCGTTCTATTTTGGATGTCTGGGCATTATATCCACATTTATATAATGCCTTTACGATGAAATGATTAAATATAAATTTTCAATTTGTACCGCGAGCGCAACGAGTAATGTACATTTGCCTCGTAATTTGCACGACAAATATTTGACACAAAGTGTGTGTGGTGTACAAGGTGGCTTTTTAATTATTTTTCATTGTTATTAAAAAAAAAAAAAAATTAATATCATTTTTTTTTAATTTTATTCAAACAAATAAAGTTTTTTTTTCATTTGAAATTTAATTTAATATCATCAGCGACTAATATCGCATAACCAATTCATCACACAAATTTTGAGTGAAATAATATTCTAGTAATGATCAGATCGACATAATTTTATTATGTTTTAACAATTTATTAATTTTCAATTGATCTCCTAGTTTTCACTATTTATCTAAACAACTTCAGTTCAGATTTCTGAAGCAAAATTTTTTTTCAATTCTTTTTGTTCATTATCGATGCATGAAAAAATAAATTTTTCGACGAACCAAACTAATCAATAAATTAAAATCTTTCAGGTTTCCCCACAGAAGAAGACCTCATGCACGGGGGCGGCTTGGGAGGCGGTGGGATGATGAGCCAGGGCTCGATATTCGGCTGCTCGGCGGCGGGCCACAGCGGAGTCAACCAGCTCGGAGGCGTCTACGTGAACGGACGCCCGCTGCCCGACTCCACCAGGCAGAAGATCGTCGAGCTGGCCCACAGCGGGGCCCGGCCCTGCGACATATCCCGGATACTCCAGGTCAGCAACGGATGCGTCTCCAAGATCCTCGGCAGGTAAGTCTCGGCTCCTCGACCCTCCATCGATCGATTGAGTTCCATTTTCTAACCGAGATACGCACGTTTGATTGTTTCAGGTATTACGAGACGGGCTCGATAAAGCCACGGGCGATCGGCGGAAGCAAACCGCGGGTCGCCACCACGCCGGTTGTAAATAAAATAGCGGACTACAAGCGCGAGTGTCCCTCAATATTCGCCTGGGAGATAAGGGATCGGCTGCTCCAGGAGGGCGTCTGCAACAACGACAACATACCGAGCGTAAGTTTTTTAATTTTTTGGGGAAAATGGTAGTCCAATAAAAGTCTCGTCAGTACGCTCGGGGTGGCCTAATCGCTCCATTAGGTCCACCCTCTCGAGTACGTGCCCGCGTATTTTTATTTGTTTCACGGGAAATTCTGCACGTTTGTTTGCTCATCGCTGGGTAATGAGATTTCGAGGGGTTTAGTTGTTTGATCTTCGGGACTTTTTTTTCCCGAAAAAATAAATAAATAAATAAATAAATAAATCAAAAAATATTAATTTATAAAAAAAGATGAAATGCTTGTTGAAAACTTAATTTATTTTTATGTTTTATCTGCCGTCCGGATATAAAAGCTTCGTTAAAAGTACTTGCATCAAGCTAGTTTAATTTGAGCGATTGAGAATTGATTCGAAATCTATAAAGCATAAGAATTGAATTTAGGCCTCTTGGTCAAGCTGCTGATACCTTAAGTATTGAGCAACAACTCCATTCTTACTTTTCTTTATATTTTTTTGGTATTTTTTCTGTGAAAATGAACATAAGCAGCACAAAGCAGCTTTTTTATGAACAAGGTTCATTAGAATAAAAAAAAAATACTTGTTAAGTACCCGTAGAACTCATAATGATTTTTTTTTTTTTTTTTTTTTTTTTTTTTTTTTTTTTTTTTTTATAACTAATGCAAAAATTTAATGTCTTAGCTCACAAGTGAAAAAACGGGAGTCGAACCTAAGAACTCACATATTGAGAGTCAAGGTTTTAACTGACTGAGTCACTGCTCAACTGAAAATTTACCTTAAAATTGTATTGATTAAACATGTATAAGTTATAAATATCTTTAGAAAAGTGGACTTTGAACTTTTTCAAATCAATGCAAAACTCGATTGAGCAAAAAAAAACCTCAAAAAAGTTAACAAGTGCAACACGGTTACACGACAATTAAAAAGCAACAAGACGCAAATTAATCGATGCCCACCCCCTTCGGCACGCGCCTTTTCATCATCCATTATGTTTCAATGACGCGTCCATAAAAGGTTTGGCCTCCGCCCGAAACACGTGGGCGTATTCGTGTACAGCCTCCTGCGCGCGTCTTTTATCGGCCCCCCCTCGAAGCAGCCCACATTCGTCGGGCGGCGTGTTCGTTCGCTGGAATCAGGGGGACTGAATTCCAGAGGGTCGCGCAAATGAACCGAATCGCCAACGATCAATCGACTACCCGGAAAATATCCTGCGCGACAAGAATGATATGGCTCATCGTGTCCACCCTCTCGTTGTTTGTTTGTTTTCATCTGTCGGACTTCTTCTTCCCGTCGTCCTATTTTTTTTCCCCGTGGGAAAGTCATTGATTAGGTTAATTTTTTTTCGTGGATTAGTTTGTTGAGAGGAGAAAAATGGACTTTATATTAAGAAAGAGGATTAATTGATAAATTTTGATTAAAGTTTATTTTAACATTTTAAATACAAAGCATGCATTGGCTGAGTTTATAGAGCATTGGACTCTTATTTTATGAGTCTAATGTGACCATAATTTTGCTTATTTCAAACCAAACCTAGTGAGAGAAAAAAAAGTTTTTCTCCGGTCAGATTTAATCAGATTTAATTTTCTGACCGTCAGAAAATGCAGATTTTTTTTTTCTTTTGATATACCGGTATCTATTGAAGTTTATTAAAATTTTTAAAATAATATTCAAAATAAAATATAAAATTGTTCCGTCCAAGACGGTTGTTGTGCAGTTGGTAGAGCGTTGAAATCTTAATAAAGCGGTCATGGGTTCGAATCCTCGCTCACTTCGTAGTAAAAGATCCTACTAATGCAATTTTAAGAAAAATAATCAATGAATATAAAGAAAAAAAAAAAAAAAAAAAAAAAAATTATAACCTGAGCCCTACGTTTGTTTTTTTTTTTAAACTTATAAAAAAATTTTGTAACTGTTACATAAAACTCTTTATTCCATAAATCATCACTGACACGTCAAAAGCACTCGTTACAACGAAGAAAATAAAAAAAATCTCAATAAACGCAACTAAAAACTTAAATCAATCGTATCGACTCTTCCACCCCGAAGATAAATTATTCTCCAACCGACCTTTCGTAAGTGGGCAATCAAGGGCCCTAATAAATCACAAGACGGGGATTAAAATAAAGAATAATTACGTAAAATCCCGTGCTCATCGATCAGCTCGTCCGCCAAACGCAGCATTTTTTCACCCAAAACTGCTGCCGATGGCAGGGAGCGCCTCTGCGCCCGATGCAGCACGCGTATATGAGCGGGTGGTAAAATCGGGACCCTGAATGGGATCAGTTAAGCGTGATACGCGCAATTATTCGTGTCCGGTCGCGCGTGTAATGGCCTGCCGCTGCAGCAGCAGCCCCCGATGTTTGAGGGGATTTCGAGCTGTGGGAGAGTATTTCAGCCCCCCCCCCCACGCTTTTTTTATCTCTCCTAGGATTTTTGGTTTTTTCCAAAAAAATCCATTTTATTTTTACGTAATTAACAAAGTCTTTGCGATAAAAAGAAGAGGAAAAAAGGGGATTTGTGGGCGCAATAATTGTGAGGCTTTTTACGTTTCGAGTTTCTCGGGTTGAGCGCGGTCTCGTTTTACTCGCGCATCTTCACCTCGGAATAAGCGTGACTGAAATGTTATAACGAGCCCCTGCGACTGCCTGGCAACTTTCGCGCGAGCCGTAATATCATCCTTTCAGGAGGTCCGAGGTATTATGTTCCCTCTTGACTCTTTTCATCCCCGTTCCACTGCGTGTATAGTTTGCGGTTAATAACAAAACTGCGCCTTTTGGTATCGTTAAACTTTTGCGGCGTACACAATTGGTGGAAGAGACATTTACCGTGGGTGCACTTTTTTTATCGCAGGGGCAAATATTAGAATCCGGGAAAGTTACGAATTTGACAAAGTAAACTCGAAGTTGCTCCGGGGAGATGTGTGGCGACTATTAGAGGATTTCGCGTGTTTACTTTGCACAAATTTCATAGTGTAATGGGTCACGTACTCCACAGCTGAAAACAATCAGCGAACAAGCTAGCGCGAGAGATAAAACCAAAACACCCCGAAATCCCGTGTCAAACAACCGAGACAATCGACGGATGAAACGAACGAAAAAAGAGAGAGGGAGAGAGAAAAGAGTTAGCTCGACATTGTGGCGGACCGAGCCAATAATTTTTCGAAACGCCTCTCAAACTCGCGGTTTCCTTTGAATTTGCCGCTCGCTTTGTGAATCCACCCCCTCCTCCCAGTCCTTCTTTGATTGGCTTTTCGCCAAGGAAAACATGCATTAATCTCTGTGCCACGCGACTTTTTCATTCTTCGGCTCAAGAGCCTGAACCACTGTTGGACCTTCGTTAAAGGATGGTTTAAACTCGAGGGTCTTTGTAGTGAGACTCGCGCTCGACTTTTCCTTGATCGCGGCTTGACAATTTTTCGTTATTTGATGTTCTTTGAGCCTTTCCGTGAATATATCGAGGCGCACAAGTTTTCTTTATTGAAAGATTTTTCATAAATTTTTTTTTTTTTTTTACCTTTTTTAGAGGCTTGGCGGGTCTTTATTGCGGGTCAAAGGGAAAAGTTATACATTGGCGAACGCTTAACGAGGTGAAATAAACTTTTTATCAAAACTCATTAAAATTCAACTTGGTGAAATATCACTCGAGTGTACTCTTTTATGTTTTGCGGGTGGGGGGACCCCTAGAAAAGAAATGAAGAAATTGGTAATAAGGAAAGTTTAAAAATGTATGGTTATTTTCAAGGCCTGTACGTACTTGGCTTCTGGTTTTGTCACTTATTAGCCCCCATTCGAGCTCACTCATGTAGGATCGGGCGCAACCAACATGTGATTAAATATTCACTGAACCGACGCTAACGTCGGAATAAAAGATCAGTAACGTACCTTGGATTTTTAATCACGGGAGAACAATAAAGCCTGCATTTTTCAAGAATATTAGAAATACTCGTGGTCTCAGCTTGCTCTTGATTTAAAAATTTTTTAATCTCCCACTTCGCTTTATACCGTATTTTGCGAAGTCCAAGGAATTCTCCAGCTGTGGAGGTAAAATTGATCTTGGAAATTAATCATTTTCAAAATTAAAACCAGCCACTGTGTCCAAAAATGATTCTATATTCAATGAAGACAGTGCAGCTAATGATTCAGATGAATTATTTTAAATTTTCGTGTAATATTTTTAACACATTTCACCTCTCTGAAAAAACATAAGGCTTGTATACGTTTTTTATACGGGTTTGAAGATCCGTCTCAAATTAGTAGAAATACGGTTAAACACTCGAGCGGTTAAAACTAAATCCGACATGATACGTCCCAAAGACACGTCCCATTGTCAGGCTAATCCGGCAATTCTGTTATTTATCCAACCGGTCTGTAAAAACAAAATTCCGCATTGTTATGTTCCAGGTATCGTCGATAAACAGGGTGCTGCGCAACCTGGCCTCCCAGAAGGAGCAGCAGGCCGCGGCTGTTCAGGCTCACCAGGGAGCCGAGAGCGTGTACGACAAGCTCAGGATGTTCAACGGACAGGCGGCGGGGTGGCCGCACGCGTGGTACTCGGCCTCGCCGTCGCACCACTCGCTAGCGGCGACCGGAATTTGCGGCTCGGGGGCTCCTGGATCCACCCCGTCGCTGTTGCCGCTGGGACCGCAGCGGGAAGAAGCTTCCATACTGCCCAAACGTCCAGGTAATTTTTTTTTTTTCTTTTATTGCGCTTCATCTCAAAGGGGGAGTTTAAATTCTGTTGATTAAATATTGAAAGTTTTTTCAAATCTTAGGGATGAAAGGTTAAAACTACCCTAGTTATTTTAGTTTAGTCATTTGTAAGGTTTATCTTACGTGAGTTCATCAAATTTTAGGAGATTGCAAACGTCGAATTGGTAATTTGCAGTTAAAAATCGCATTTTAAATAGTTAAATTATAATATTTAGTTGAATAGTATGTGTAATACAGTATTATTAACAATGCATTTAACTTAAAATTATATTAAAAAAAAAAAAAAAAAAGAAAAACCAGAGTGGATACATACTTTTTTTAATTTTCATCAATATAATGGCCTTTAGCTTAAACATTTTATTCCAATAGATTTTCGAAACTAAAAATATTCAGTTAGAGTATGTTCAACCGGTAGGGTATCGAACCCAAATACCTAAGCGTCAGGCACAACGATCTAAGCATCAAGTCTACTCGGACATCTAAGTTTCGATTTAAATTTAAACGTCTCTGACACCACCCAGCACAATGAGAAGTCAAGCTCCAAAGCTCGTATTTAAAATTACCAACTAAAAAAAATCGATCCCGAAAAGTAAGATCGCCGGACAATCGGGCCCCGTTGCAGGTCGACAATGGCCCGGCGTAACCCACAAAGCTTCAGGGATAATATGCGCAAGACGATCCTTGGCATTGTGCCGGGATACGCAGACACGCGCTGGCATTCCCGGACAATAGGCCGCAGCACTCAAAGCGTGTACACTTTCGGGTCGGCTTAAGCCTGCATATGCGCTCGCAACTCCCGGGTTAAATACCTGCGCTCGCGCGGGCTCGTCAAATCGCCTCCGACTAATAGGATCACGCGGAATCAGCGAAGCGCGGGCCCTCAGATTGCGGCGCAGATTGCGGTCGGGCCCCGATCGCTCTCTTCCCCCCCTTCCTAAGCTGTACGGTAGGGGGAGAAAAAAAAAACCGGGGCCCTTTTTACATCGGTCATTAGCGGGTTGGGGGGGATGATGTTTATAACTATTTCAACCGAAGGCGCGGGGGAATTTTTTTTTATTCGGCTGTGAGTGCTTTGTAGAACGAGTGTCTTTTAAAATCATCCAGTGTCGCGATCTTGAAAATGAGCGTCCCGGTAACCTCGAAAATCAAGCTAAATTTGCGAGCTCGAATCAGAGCTCGGGCACGCGCGACGAGACCGAAGAGAGGCGAGGAAAAGGGGCGGCTGCTACCGCGAACGCGGTGGGGGCAAACGAGGGGCGAGAGGAACGGAGGGGTAACTAGAGGGGGGAAATAATTCAAACGAGTTTAAAGCGGGGGTTGGAGGCGATGAAAGTGGAAAATTGTACATGTTTTTTCAAGAGCCCTTTTTTTTCGTCTTGTTTTTCAAGAAAGGATTCTTGTTTTGTCTTGATTAACAGAGCTCTGGCGCTAACTACTTATTCTTTAAACAAACCAGACCTGCTTTTAAATATGATAAAAAAAAAGGGGGGAGGGAGATTGTTCAGAACGTCCATTGCCAAAAAGCCGATATCCCCCAAGGATGAAAACAATGAAAAAGAAGAAGGGACCGGAGATGAAATGCCTCCTCCCCTCCGTCCGACCGACAGAGATAGAAACAAAGAGAGAGAGTCTGATCGAGCGACGCCGGCAGCTGACGAACGGAGGGATCGGGCGGACTGGCTCCCGGAAAGAGGGTTCGGTGCGCGGAGGCGTAATGTAATCGCTTCTGTCTGTGCAGCTTCGCGGAGTTTGACAATGAGGAAAAATAGCTGCCGCCGACTGCTGAAGACACCTCTGTTCCCTTTTTTTTCCTTCATTTTTTCACGCTGAAGGTTTGGAAAAAACTGGATGGTCTTTCAGCGTCGAAACCGCTTCCGATAAAATAATCCACAAAAATCAATTAAACCCGAAAGCTCTTCTTAGGGAAAAAAAAAACTGCTCCTCCCCTCGTCGGATTCCCTCGCATAAACAGCGGCCGATGCACTCGGAATCGAAAAAAACGCGGCGGTTGGAAGGCTTCTTTTGAGCCGCTCGCCCGCAACCCTTTGATTATTTCCCTCTAAATAGAAAAATATTCCCTTTTCCGAGTTGCACGCGTATCCCGCGAAAAAGACGAGCGCGAGCAGTGTGTATCATTAACGAAAAGGCGCCTTTTTTTGCGGCCGGCTTTTTTCGACCACTGCCGGCCCTCTCGGGGAATCGATTACAGCCCCGGAATAAAGTTTTCAGGAGGTACTTTCAAAAGATTTCGAGGGTCCCTTTAGAGCCATGCGAATCAACGAGTCGATTTTGATGAATTTTTATGGATTGAAATCCCTTTTTTTTTCAACTTGCAGATCCGAATTTGTTATCTCATCAGCAAGAGACCACATCCGACGGTAATTCCGAGCACAATTCATCGGGCGACGAGGACTCCCAAGTTCGGCTGAGGCTAAAGCGGAAACTTCAGCGCAATCGAACTTCCTTTTCCAACGAGCAGATCGATAGTCTCGAAAAAGGTTTGTAATTACGTTTTATCATTTACTTGATTACATTTTTTTTCACTCTATCAAATCATAAATATTCTAAATTTTTCAAGTTCCGTGGTTAAATACGACCACAAATAGTTTATTTTTTGAAATTTTTTAATGTTCATTAAATTTTAAAGTTGCATACGACACTATTGAAAACGTATTAATTTTAAGAGCACGTTTTACTTTTAAATTTTCACCGTACCGAGTTTGTCGTAAACGCCGATAAACAGCTAAAATATTGCCTGAAAACAGAACTGCAGCCCACTAATTACCAGAAAAACCCTCGCCAGCCCCAAATTTGAATAAAAACCAATAATTGAAGCGCTCCGTAAAACGCAGGTCCCGCTAATGAAAAATTAAAAAGGCGCAGGTCAAATTAGGCGCCGGTTTGGCACGGCTGCAGTTTTTCCTCCAATTATCTCTCGGGTCGCGCCCGCCCGGGAAGCGCCGGAATAAACGAAAGTTCCACTTGTTGCCTCTCTGGCATGTCAACTACATTTGTTTGTTTTTTTGGTCTGTTACAGAATTCGAGAGAACGCATTACCCGGACGTGTACGCGCGGGAGCGCCTGGCCGAAAAGATTGCACTGCCTGAGGCACGTATCCAGGTGAGTGTGAATGTGCAGAGTGACTGGGCCCTGCTGATGAGCCTTTTTTTATTTATTTTTTACTACTTTCATTAACACGCGCTCAGTACTTTTAAGTTTATGTGTCGCGATGCTCTGTTTACTAACACTTGCTAACACGCTTTTTCTTTTGGACTTAATTTTTCAATAAAGTTCGTTTATGAGGTTTGTTTTGGGATTTTTAAAGACAGTTTTTTCATGAAATGTTACTAATATATAAAAGAATGTATTACTAATATATTATTAGATATATATCATTTTCACCAGTGCGTAGTAAAATTGTTTGTTTTTCAAAATTTCAAATTTTTGAACAGATCAGCTGATTTTACATAACCAAAATAAAAAGTAAAATTTTTCAAAATTTTTCAATAGAGTGAAAAAGTTTTCCACGCAGTCAAAAGTCAGCTCGATAAAAGAAGAATTTTGAAAAACTTCGAAAAATCAATTTGGAAAAAACTTCTCTCAGTTGCGGGGAACCGAAATCTTTCGTTAGTTCGGAAAAATCGAAGTTTGTACCGAAACGCGGTCTCTTCTCTTTCATTAACGCGGTCGCGCCTTTAAACACGCCTCAAAGTTACACTCGAGTGGCGGCGACGACGGCACTACTCGCGCGATTTGACGCGTGATAGAGCGCGAAAGGGAAGGTAGAGGGAAAAGTTTCGTCGACGCTGGCACGGAGACGAGCACGAACGAAGCGCGAGCGATGCCATTAATTTTTTATGAGTCACGTGCTCTCACGCTTTTTGATGAGCAAATTGATTTTTCACGCTGCTTTATTCGGAAGCCTGGGGACGCCACTGGGGTGTATCATTGCCGTTATTTTAACACTCGCACCGTTTGTTTTCAAGAAAAGGATCATACTTTTTGTTTTTAATTTTTATTATTTATTATTACTAGTACCACTCAGCGCGCTGCAAGCGCGCATAGGAAAAAAAACAATGATTGTAACCTCTAAAGGCACTTTTTGAATATTTTAAAAACTTCTACACCAATCAACTCACGAATAAAATCTTACATTGAAAATCTCACCAAAATAGCGATATCTCTCATTTATAGATAGAACATTCCTGAGACTTTTCAACGAGCGAGTAGTGCAAGCTGGTTATGGTCAGACGCGACTACTTAAACCACTTCTAGCTAATTTTCATCAACTTGAAAAGCTTTGAAAAAGTAAAAGGTCGGTGCTCGTAGGTCGGCAACATATTTTAATTAATATACAAGTAGCGCTGCACCAGGGGGCTAATATGTACGTAGCCTTGTCGGACATTGTTTGCCGCTCGAGCTCGCGGAGTGGAGTTTGTTGAGCTAGCTAGCTAGCGGGGAGAGAGAGGGTAAAGTTCGGCTGGCCGGCCGGCGTAGCGGCGTTATGCGAGCGTACAAACAGCAGCCAAGCACCGGTGTTGACGCATGTTTTCAAGCCTCGTTGGCTGGTATTGATCTTGCTAAGTGCAGGAAACTCACGGGAGAGGAACACGCTCCGGGTGGAGGGAGGAGGGTATTTCACCCATCTTTCTCGAGATTTTGTTTTTACTCTCCCTCTCCCCCCCCTTCTTCCCTTGTGTTCTAGGGGTGGAGAGATTTTGGGCTATTGATTTTTGAAAGTTTGGCCGAGGAGCCTAATCGTCCTTTAGGCTAAGACGATTTTAAACGAATACCAGATGAGCTAGCTTTTTAAGTCCAGCTAATTCTATTTTGGGGGTCGAAGAAAATTGAATTCGTTTAAAATTGATGAGAGTGTACGTGCGCACCATTTTTGCGGATCTCGTTGTTGTCGGGACAAGTTAAAAGATCGGACTCGGACTCGAAAGTAATTCGAAAGCGTTAAGAGGGCAGCAGCGTTGGCGAGAAGTTCGAAGGAGATAAGCCCCGCAGCAGGCAGCGGCGGCGGTAGAAAGAGGAAGAAGGAAGCCTCGGACGCCGCGCGGGTGGCGGGAGCCATGGCAACGCTCCCCCGGGAGGTTCGCCCTCCGATTGGCCGGCTTTTGTACGTGTGTATAGCACCCTCGGTTACGCACCCACACGATCTAACGGGACCGCGCGCGCGATTATCATTTCGCATCCAGCCATCCAGCGATGGCCGAAAGCCGCACGTGAGGGTCCGACAAATCCCACCGATTCGCTGATGCGAGAGAGGCCTTTTATTTTAAGGGCGGAGACGCCTGCCCTGACTCCTGCCTGTTTTTACTCCCCACCCGGCCTCGAGTTATTTATGAGATCTTCTTTTACGAGATGCAGAGACGTAAGACGATCCCTTCCGATCGCCCTTCTGCCGAGAGATAGAGAGAGAAAGAGAGAAACGTGTTTGGTTACCCATGGAGGGCCTTCTTTTTTTTCTTGCTATCGGAGGATCTATGAGATGTATGTTAATTTATGCTGAATAATATTTTCTGGGCTCCGGAAGGGTGGGGGGAAAATTTGATATTTTTTTTTTTTCGTCTGGATAACGCATAAATTTCAATGTTTTTTTTTTTTTTTTAGCGCTGGGATTACCGAATCGCTTTTTTATTTGTTGAATAAAATATAACTTCGAAAAATAAATTTGTCACTGCACTGAAAAAAAAGTAAGGTCTCTTCATCCCGACCGCTTGATCACGGCCATAAATCCCGAATAAGAGATAGATTTACAACGCACTCGGTTCCCAATTAAGGGGGGAAAAAGTACGTATTAGAATTTAAGAGAGCTTATCAATGATAATGTACGAGCTCCCGCAAAGACACCAAGGGTGGCCGGGGACGTACGTCAAAAGATTTTGAGAATCCGCGTGATCGAAGGCTTTAGGGACAAGATTTAACACCGGTGCGCGCCTTCATTGCGCGCTTAATGGGGCGTAAAGTAGCTTGGGCATAAAAAAAGAGGACGGGCGGGGGGCAAGGCAATAAAGCAGCACAAGCCCACATCGATTTATGGATCGCGGAGTGCCCGGAAGATACGGCTCGAGAAAGAAAGCCAGCCGGTACAGATAAATGGAAGAAAAGAAACTTCCCCGCTATCGGAAAAAGGAAAAAAGATTAGCGTTTTTTCCTGCCCCCCTCGTTGCTTTTTTTTATTCGAAATCAGCTGGAAGTATGAGTTTTTAAAAAATTCGGCAAATGTAATTTAATCTCTCCTTCAAAACCTGTTCGGAATTAAATTCCCGCAGGAAAAAAAAGGTCGATTCGTCTCCTTTTCGGCATCGCTCCGGCGTGAAAGCTAGTTAAGCGAGCCAAAAAGTCCCGCAAAGTTATCTCCGTGTCGCGCCATCTGGTACGATTTCCCCTTCCTCCTGGTAAACGAGAGCGAGAACTACGGTCGCGCTTTCTCTCTCTCTCTCTTCTTTTTTTTATTTTAGCTTCGGGAAAAACGATTGTAAATCGCGAAGGGAGGGGAATCGATGCGTGTACCGAAACCGCGACGTTTCGAGCCCAAAAACAATCGGACGACCTTCCCCCCGCTCGCGGCCCCGAGCGTTTGTTGTTGAGCTTTCGATACCCACGCGCCCGGGTAACGCTGTTTGACTTGTTTTATCGTTTTGTCGGCTCATTATTTGCACGCCATGCGTGAAATTTTCCCTTTCCTTTTTCCACCCCTTTTTTTTCTCTGTTTTTTTTTTGGGTTTACGCGTGTGATTAATTTGTTGTTTTAATTTTTTAAAGTGCGAGCGTCCATCAATCGAAGTGAAAAACTTTTTCATTCTATTGTGTTTTATACGAATTGTATAATTAAAGCAATAATTGATTTTACTTGATTAATTTAACATCTAAATTAATAGATAATAGAGGATTTGATATCTCTTGGGTTCGAGCATGTCGCTTGTAATCCAAAGACCAAGAGTTCGATTCCCGGTCTGGCACTTGAAGAACTTGATCTCTTCATGATTGTATTTATATTAATTCTCAATTACCTCAATAAAAAAAAGAAAAAAAATTATATGATAAATTTTTCATTTGATTGATGATACTAGAAAATTTTTTTTTTTCAAACTAAGTACGTCATTTGAACGAAGACAAAAGGTTTCCATTATTTTTTCAACATTGAGAAACATACCAGTGGCTTAGTAGTAAAGTCACACATGCGCGTGGGAGGGAAGAAGAAAAATACGGTAGAAAAGTGAGCGGTACTAACTTAATTTTCCATCCGTCGACTGCTCAATCGCAATTAACAGATTTTCAAGGGAGCCCGCGTTTCGTTAAAACAGAGAACGGTGGGATAAAAATGAGAAAGGGTTTAAAAAAAAAGAAAGAAAGGGAGAGGGTTGGAAAAATACCGAGGTAGAGCTTGATTGTGAAGCCCGTTTAATCAATTTCACGAAAAAACTGTCTACGCGTGTGCTTCGAGAGTGATTGTTTCTGGAATGAGTGCGAAGAGTCGAGACAAGAGACAAGGCGCTTGACCCGTGCGGTTTTTTTCTGTTGTTTACAGGTGTGGTTCAGCAATCGTCGTGCCAAGTGGCGCCGCGAGGAGAAGCTGCGGAACCAGAGAAGGGCGGCCGTCGACCAGGCGGTGGGTGCGCCTGCCGGGAGCGCCGCTGCAGCCGCGGCTACGGGAGCCAACGGAGCCGGTGGAGGCGGCGGCGGAGGTGGAAGCGCGAGCTCGGCACCCCCAGCGGCACCCGCGGCCGCGACCCCCAGGATACCCCTGAACGCCGGCTTCAACGCCATGTACTCGTCCATACCCCAACCGATAGCCACCATGCCCGACACCTACAGGTTTGTACTGGAACAGTTTTTTACTTTGATGAACCCTTGGAGAGTACGTCTGATCAAATAATTTTGTCTAATTGCTGTTATTTTTCTAAAAATATAGTACGAATAGCTAAAAAAAATAATTATAAAAAAAAGGATGGTAAACTGACAAACAATTTTTTTTTCTTTAGTCATAATCGCAGTTAGTCTTTAATTGGGATTGTGATTGAGCGAACACAGTGAGCGAACCAAGCGAAGCTCGAACTAGGCAACTTTCGGTTGATAACTTCGATGCTTACATACAAACAAGTCGCACCAGGCATTCATGATAAATTTTGTATTCACAATGTGGTTTAAATTTCAAAATTATTATAATCTTCAAATTGCTTGGTAATGGATACGTAAAAGTGAATCAATTTCATAAAAATTTTGTGAGGCTTAGGATAAAAAAAAATTTGTCTTATTAATTTAATCAAGAGTAGATTCACCTGTTGGTCGTACTCTCCAAACTGTTCAGCGCCCACTTTTTTTTCAACCCATTCGAGTAATTCGATGAATCATTGAATTGAAGTTTTCCCGATTACAGCTCGATGACGAGTAGCCTGGGCGGCTCGATGGGCGGCAGCTGTCTGCAGCAGCGCGCCGAGGGCTACCCGGCGTACGTATTCCACGAGCCGACGCTGCACTCGCTGACCCAGTCGTACTCGCACGCTGCCCACCAGTCGTCCCACGGGCAGCCGCACCGCGGGCCGTCCTCGCACGGACATCCCGGAGCGGCCACCACGCCGACCGGGCAGCCCACGGGGCCCACAGGGGTGCCCTACCAGCCCACCACCTCGGCGGCTACAGGTAATATTACATTTTTATTTTTTAAGAAAATATTTCAAGTTTCCTCGGGATTTTCCTATTGTTCTTACTAAATTCTAATCTGTTTTTTGGTTATTCAAATTCGTATTATGTCAATAATTTTTTTACCAACGATATTTTCATTTTCTATAAAAAAGTTAGTGGATAGTTCTTTTAAGATAAGGTTACAAAATTGTGCATTAAAGCATCAGTTAAGTTATCGATTTTTTATGTAAAACTAGTTTTGTCGTATTTTTCGAATTTTATTTTAAAATCCCACTGGCTTTTTTCAAACGGCTCAGTGATAGTGTAGATTTGTTTGAAGTCGTTTATGAGCTTTGAAAGCTCTTTAAAATTTCATAGAAATGTTGTTTCTTTTTTGAATAATAAAAGGCGCAAATTCAGCATAATACCGGGATCGAGTTTTTTTTTCGGTTTAGTAGCCAATTAGGTTTTTTTTTCGCAAAGTCTACCCTTCTTTTATTTACCAAGAGTGAAAAAACGAGAAAAAGAAAAAAAATAAACAACCGCTAATGCAAAAATCATCACTCGCGACAAATAATTGATGATAAACAAAGAAGCGTATCCCCGCAAATAAGTGTGTCCGCGCTTAGATGGAACGTGCATAAATGTCAATTAAAAATCCGCTTAATCCAATCACCATTAGCGCGTCGCTCGGCAATAACATTAATTTATTATCAAGCACAAAAGCCTCGTCGGAATTTAAACGAGCGCCTCTCTAAAGCACAAAAAAGTAACGCATTGGCCTCGTCGTTGTCCTTCATTGGCACCACAAAAGCCATCATCCTCCACCAAAAAGCAGCCATCCTTCGCGCTTTATTATTATTATTATCATTTTTTTTTCTTTTTTTTTTTTCATTCCAAACCAGCTAAAATCCATTATGTCGGGCCGAAAACTCGGGTCGCGCCCCACCAGCGAACAATGCGCGTTTGTTCGGCCGAAATAAAGTAGCTCCCTCCTCCGCCCACCCTTTCATCCACGCCCGGCCACAATGACGAGCTTGCATAATTGCACCGGCGCGAAATTCAAATCACGCAAGCGTGTTTGTTCCGGCTGTTTATCGTGAAAACAGGTGGGTCATTATAGAGTCGCTGTCGCTGGTGCTGTAAAAAACGAGTAAAGAGTCAAGAGCTCGCCCTGCAAAGTAAGGATAAATAGATTAATCGAACGAGACCCTCAACAATGGGGATTAAAGTGGAGAAAAAACACTGGTAAAAGTGGAAGTAAAATACAAAATAAAAAAAATAAAAAAAGATGATTATGCTACGGGATTAATAAAAACGAAGGAGGTACGAGTTGCTCTTTCTCGATTGTCTCTCGACAATATTTTTGCATAAATGCGCGCCGAGGCAAACAGTCGAGCGCGCGCGGGGGCAAAGTTTGTTTTCGGTGTATTTCTAACCACCACCGCGGCGCTGTATATATAAACCACTCGTTATTTATTGTTCGCCTGGCGGGCGGGTCGGTCGGAGCCGAGTTGTTGGATAAATTGAACCATACGAAACATGAAATTTTCCAAACTTTTGCTCTCTCCGTCCCAGAACTATTCGTTTGTTTTTAATAGAAAAATTATTTTTTTTTACTTTTGCCCCCTAACAATAATAGATTTGTTTTTCAAAGTGTGCTTTTTTTCATGAATACCTCGACATGAATGTTTCATAAATTCGTTAAAACTAGCACAAACACTTACCATAAAATTTTGTGTTTCCAGCGAAAAGAATACACCGTTGGTAAAAACAACGGACCGCAAGCTCAGCGAAAAATATTTTTCCTACGCGAAAGCCCGGAATTTATCGTAATTCAATCCCTCTCCCGTCAGATAAGCCGGGCGATGGATCTCCTCCACTTCGAAATAAATAAAGTGTCCGGGCCCTTTTTCCAGGGTGGGAGGGAGGATTTGTAACACACATTCCGCTGCGTGTATTTAGAGAATGAGAAAAAAGGAGGAAGAAGCCGGGCGGGCCTTGGGGGGATTACCGGCTCTCTCCTCGCACGCAATCTACGAATTGTAAAAGGATTTTAAAACAAATCTCGGGAGGTGCGGCGAGCGCTGGATTTTATCCGTTTTTTTTCCCCTTTTTGTATCGGACTCTGTCTTCGAGTTTCGTTTCTTCCCGCTTCGCGCTCGATAACCAGGCGCTCGTATGGCTGCTCATCGCGACGCGTTCGGTCACGCCTTTTTTATTTAATATTCCCGAGCGTTGTATGTTGGTACTTCTCCCTTTTCACAAGATCTAAAACTCTCCTTTAGTACACATATCTTTTAAAATTGTAATTTTTGTGGAAAACCGCCCTGAATTCATTATTTGCCTCGTATAATGTATACACAAAGTCGCTTTTTTTCATTTCGTCGGGTACAAGCCCGGCTGCGGTAGTGAAATTTATTCTAAAATCACCGCACGCTCGTTGGGAAAAAAAGTGAAAGAATCGGCTCTTAATTATTTAAGCGAGGGCACAAGCCTAATCGATATGCACCCCCCGGTTCGATTAACCGCGGGGGGGAGGAGACCGAGCGTAGTATCTAACTTTCGCGCTCGTTCGTTAAAGATGATGAGCGTGCGAGATCAGGAGTGACGGAATTAAACTCGGAGCTTTTCGAGTGCCAGCTTCGTCGACGTCGTGCGCGCGTTGTTGAATTATTGCGAGATCGATTGCTGCGCTCAATTAAGTATCCCTCTTACTTTTCCTTTTTTCGAGTCGTTACCAAGAACGAGGTTAAATTACTTTTTTTCTTTTACCACTCCAGGGTTGTGACACGTTTTGAATCTTTTAAAAAAATTTTTTACATTTGAAATCAGGGATAACTCTTACTTTTCGTGTAGAATACAGTCAAGAATGAAAGAAAGTTAGTTCGTCCGTCTGACCGTACACGCGCCTCCACTACTTAGTTAAACTCGGGGAAAAAAAGAGGGTCCCTTTGAAACTTTCAAAACTAAACAGTCAAAGTAGCAAACTTTTTCACGGCAATTA
The DNA here is from genome assembly GCA_038277355.1 of Encarsia formosa. Classification (NCBI taxonomy): domain Eukaryota; kingdom Metazoa; phylum Arthropoda; class Insecta; order Hymenoptera; family Aphelinidae; genus Encarsia; species Encarsia formosa. The sequence goes on along the minus strand of CM076185.1, from coordinate 81,891,818 downwards.
ATGCTGAATGGGTAATTCTTGTACAAGTTAGCGCAAGTACAAATGCTTTTAATTTTGAATAGTCAACTAGTTTAGAAACTCGAGAGTTGATTATCCTCTCGAACGATAACAACCGTAGAATTAATTCAATTTTCCCCTTTTACAATAAAGTATCTATATAATAAAAATTAAAATTTGGAAACTACGTTTATTCTGTTGCAGGAGTGATATCAGCGGGAGTCTCGGTACCGGTCCAGATACCGTCTCAGACCCCGGACCTGACGAACAACTACTGGCCCCGGCTCCAGTGATCCCAGCTATTCGGGTTCCCGCCGGCGAGCCTGCTCGTCGGCCAGGAGAGCCCGTCCCCGAGTCCCTCGCCCGTCGGCTCGTCCTCGACGCCGGCCACGAGCACGAGCTCCCCCCCGGGTCCTCGTCTGCTCGCCTCCCTGGGTATAACCGGACACCCGCACCACCACCACCACCCGGCCCACCACCACTACCAGCAGTCTTTCCACCAGCAGGTGCTCAACCACCAGGTGCAGCCGCCGATGGCGCACTCCTCGAGCTCGGTCTCGGGGGCCACGGGGACAGCCGCCGCGGTAACGACCAGCAGCGCCACCACCCCCGACAGCACGCCCCTGCACAACCACTCGGACGCTAGCGAGTGAGAGGTTTGAGTTGAGAGCACGCGTTGAGGAGTTTTTTCTTTGTACATTTTTTTTAAGTTTACGGAGGAGGAGAAGCTTGCGAGCAGCGAGATGGAATGTTGAATTATTTGTTTTTTATATGAGTAATTATTTTAGTTTAATTATTTTAGTCGCGATTCGGTTTACATTCAATGGTAAGCCACAAGTATTTATGAATCCAAATAAGTTTAACAGCAATCGTACACTATGTAGTATTGTCATCGTCGGCCAAAATAGTGCTTGTCAGCGTACTCATTTCACTGTATACGACACGTTTCATTTTACCTCACTGTTGTACAAAAAAAAATAAGCATGCAAACAATTGTTAAATATATAAAACAAAAGAAAAAAAAAAAAAAAAAAAGAATAAAGTACACGATTTTATAATTTATCCAAGCAGCAACTATTTATTTGTCATACAACACCCTTGCACCCGCATGCCAACACACAGGGGCGAGGAAAGAAGCTTCGCGAAGACAAACAGCGTCGTCACGCACAGTCGAAGATCGATGAGGGAGCCTCGCCGAAAATACCACTCCGCCGCCCGCCTGCCGCGTTATGGTAATCGAGGGAGGGAAGCCAGCCGCGTATATTATGGCTCTCCTCCCCCTCGACTACGACGCCGGGAGGGAAGGAGGGGGAGGGTTACGTGGGGTGCCGCGGGCTTTCTTCTTCGTACCGCGATGGCCGACCGAAGACATGGCGGCTAACTCTCTTTGGGGATCCGCACGCGTGCCTGCATGTTTTATGTATGACGGATCCTTACCTTTTTTTACCCACCCAGCATGCCGGTACCTTACTTTCGGATGCTGCATGAACATGATTTTCACCTTTTGTTTCGACGGCATGCGAAGAAAATTTTTTTTTCTAAGTTCAATGTTCATTGCGACAGAGGTGTTTCAGAGAAAAAACTCCTTTCCACGTAACGCCTGCGACGCCGCGAAGCCGTGTTTTTCTCCCTGAGATTACGCGAGTTTCGCAGTGCGTCTGTGGAAACTTTCGAAGCCGTACACGTACTTATGTTTAAAAACACTCATGCGTGCGTGAATAAAAAAAAAGCCTCTGAAAGGGGTGGGTTACGGTTGGACGAGAAAAATGTTTTAACGAATAATCGATCTCGATTATAGCAGCAGCCACACACCGACCTATGGAACGCCCAAGACTAACTGTTCTTTGTTGTGTACAAAAGAAAAAAGTTAAAAAAAAGAGAGAAAAAAAAAATCTGTAAAATAGTATTTGTTATTCCCAGTTTAGACTTTAGTGTAATATATATTAGAATGAATAATTTTTAGGAGGAAAAAAAAAAATTGTAAATAAATGATGAAGTGATTTTACGACTATTTGAATATCCGAGTAAGACACATGTGATTAAGCTTAGATAGAGAGAAATTTTGCGCAAGGGAGTAAGTAAGCTGAACACGATCGTACACACGATTGCCCGACTCGCTGCAGCATCAAATATTCGTGTTGAGTAGAGAGCACAAATTTTTTGAGAACTTTTTAAAATAAAATCTTTTTTGCACTTTTTCGCACAGTACTTAATTGGAAAAACGCGTTTTATCAGCATGCCAATAACTTTGCATATAAATAAAAAATATTTTGTAATAATTTGATTGAAATTGAAATTTCAGTTATTTGATGACTCCAAACAAAAAAACGCAAATAAATTTTGGTCATCAAAAAATTTATTTCGTGAAAGGAAATTGTAAATAAAACAAAATAATGAGATTTGTTTCATTTATGCTTGCAAATGATAAAAAAAAAAAAAAAATTTTTTGGAAGAATTAATTTTAAATCATTTGCAATTCGTAATACTTGCATCATTTTTTATCAACTTCCGACAACTGCACAATAAACATGAGAAAAAAATATACATGTGTATATTTAAATTTATTATTCGTACTGCACCAAAATTTGCGCAGCAATCAAACAAACTTAATCACTTTTTTAAAAAGCCCAAATAAAAAACAATATTTTAAATTTAATTTTTTAAACGCATCGCAAACAAATTAAAAATATCGCACGGATTACAATGAGAAATAAATAAATGAATGAATCGTAACAAAAAAAGCGAAAATTTTAAATAAGCCGAGCAAAATATCCGTGTTTTTCGCAAATCTGTAATTAATACTACAACCCCGCACATAATCCATGAAAACAGTTGTATTGTAATAAGTATAATGAATAAGTTCAATGTAAAATCATAAACATAAACCAGTTTAACTCATCGTTTAATCTCAGCCAATTTAATCAATCCGAACAATAATATTACGTTCATTAATATAGCAGGTAATGATAATAAATAATATTAAAATACCGATATTACGAATGCGGAGCTTATCAGATTCAAAAGTTTTCAATATCTTCACCACCACATAGCTTTTTTATAGTTACATAGTTTGCAGTAAACACACATTATTGAACACAATTCGAGCGAAAAACTATAAAATTCAGACGAAGTTTTTTGTAAAAATTCAATCGCACCCCCGTGGATCTCAAAAATACCGTATACGAGGAGTATGTGACACGAACGATAAATAAATAAAGCTGTAGAAATTATATAAAGTCTGATAAGTCACAAATAAAAAATAAAGAGTGTACACGGTGAAGAGCAACTTCCATGTCTCGAAGAATGAAAAAAAAAAAAAAGGTTGCGCGGTATGCTCGTGCTACGTGTTTTGGCCCTTCGCTAAGTAAAAAGGGGGGGGAATAAAACGGGTGAGAATAGCTTCGTCGTCGAGGCTGAAGACGCGCGGCAGTTTAAAAGGATGCTGCACGAGGTACACGTCTCGTTAAGCGTGATAATTATAATGGGCTTTACCGCTCTAATTATGTAAATTATTATTCAAATAAGCCGAGTGAGAACGAGACGGGAGCCGGTGCGTATGCCAAAAGCCAGCGTTTTTCTAGCGAAAAAATCGGCACACTTATTTACGTGTCTAAAAATGCAGCTTTTTAGTTTGAGTAAGATGAAAATTACAGGATACGACAGGATAAGCTTGAAATGAATGATGTACAATTTTGCAGAATAAATTAAAAAATTTTATTTTCGACAATTTTTTTATTCTTGACACAGTAAAAAAAAAAAAAAGATGTTTTGTACATAGGATGTAATCTCAGTCTCATTTATTCGAATGGCAGTGCATTTATATTGATTTTAAAAAGCGCACTTATATGTACGTTACGTCGAGCCGAGCGTTCAACGAAGCAACGTTCGGCTTAGTCCCTCCCCCCTTTCATTGTCTGTAATAGCGATTAATAAATAAAATCCATCGTGTACAAGTATAAACAAACCGATTATTATTAAAAAATATCGTATATACATATAATTATATAAAAACGTCAGTAATCCAATGTAAGTGTTGTGAATAATGAAAATAATATTGTTGCTGTGATTACCTTTTAAGATTGTAAGTAGTAGTCATTAGAATGAAAAATGCAAAAAAACCAGTTGTTAGGTGTCACACGTTTGTTTGTCTTGATTCAATACATGTTATTTCATTTTAAACTACGGCGAATACATTTCAAAAAGAAAAAATCATCAAGAAAAAAAAGATATATAGGAAATACTTGAGTGTGCGTGCGTGCGTGTTTGTGTGTACGTGCACATGTTTGTTTGGCAAATCACAAAATCATTGTAATAGCCTTCGCTAAGTTGAATGAGAAAACGAACATTGGGATTAAAATAAACGTTACTGAAATTTTCTCACAAGTGATTGAATTATTTTCTCTTCCACCTATTATCAATTTTTATTTCCCAAGTACTTTTCATTATTATTTATGGCAATTGTACTTTTAAAGAACTCTTTGAAAATCTCGTTATAGTGTAGTGTAAAGGAAAAAAAACTATCACTCAATTTATAGATTAAGTGTTCTACTCATAAGTATAAGTATTTAAATAATATTAAATTCGATGAATAATCAGACTCAAAAGTTTTTCCATGAAAGCATTACGTTATAAAAATACTTTCATTTATCAGTTATAGTAACATTTTACAGGCACTTGTTGGACTTAAAACTAAATTTGATTAATTTTTTGGGATACGTTTTTTCTACTTTTTCAATAAACAAGCAAATTTTAATGAAAAAATTCAAGTTGTTATTGTAAGTATCAAAATACCAAGACTAGAGGTAATGTACAATTTAACTAGTGTAATGTAAAAAGTCTTTTAACGTCTTACTAAAAAAAAGTACAACAAATTGCTAATGAAAATATCACCCAATATAAGAAAAGTCAATAATTCCGCAGTCCTTCAAAATGAATCAAAGCTTTGGTAATTTTGTCAGTCTAAAAATCGATTTGAGTATATCTTTGGGGTCCACGGTTGAAAAATGGCTTGCGTCTTGGTGGGTATCTGTTGTTTCCACCCAACATTAGCGGCGTACGCTCATTTTTGTTGACAAATACAGATGGTGGGAACGGTGCACGCTCTTGGCTGCTTGCATAATGCTTGCAAATACCCAAGATAACAATGAATATCCAAAAAACGGTAAGTAGGGCATCTGAAAAAAATTTATTATTATCTGTATGTTCAAAAACTTAATATTCTTTACAAGTTTATTTCTTACCTATGTCTTGGTAGGGTGGTTGGATGACGGCAATGTTAAAATTGGGGACCGTAGCACGTCTGATGGCGTTTATGATTATGTACTTGAGGTTTGATCCAGTGTAATAGTCCATGGCGAACACAGTTGCATAAGCGCCCAACATTGTAAAACATAAAATATTTCCAGTGACAGGAATTACAGAGAACAAGAAAATTGTGAGCGTGACAAAAAGTACGTAAAGCATCCAGAAGTATGGATCAAACTCAAGGTAAAATATTCCACCTGAAACAGAAAAAAAAAAAAAAAAAAAAAAAAAAAAACTTATAAACAGTTGTTTCTCTTAATCTTTTTCTTTGAAATAAAATATGCTGTATTGTTAGGGAGAAAATTTAGGGCCGTATCCTAACAGATTGATAATATTTTTACGTAACGCATAATCCCTCCTGTCTCAGTTTAGCTAGAGCGTGTAATCTAAATAGGTTCTGCACTAAATAAATATAGGGACACAATTAGGTAAATGTGAATCTTTCCAAGCTGGTTATAACATTTCGTGGGAGCTCCAGACCTTCTTTCCCCGACGGTTCAGCCTCCTCACATACGTACACATACATATTGCGTGCGAAGGGAAGGGGGGGGGGGCACAAAAGTGGAGTTTTGCTCAGCGCGAGGGTGGCCGCGAAACGAGGGAGCAAGAGAAACGGAATGAGCAGAGAGCGAAGTTATGGTGAGAAAGGCGGGAGAGAGAGAGAGTGAGAGGCATGCGGGGGATTCGGCGAGCGAAGTTTCCACATGAGCGAACAACATTGATAGAAGCTACCAGGGGGGACCATACCACTGCCGGCTGAGTTTCATCCCTTCGCCAAACTCGGGATACTAACTTCGGGGTTGCGAGAAGGCTACCCAGCACTCTTTTTCTCTCTCCCCCCCCCCCCCCCCCCCCATGGATTCAGCCGCATTTTAAGCTGGCTTTCATTATTTTACTATAATTTGCAATAGCCTCTCTCTCTCTATCTCTCTCTCATATTTTTTTATCTCTCTTTTTCTCAATTTCGCTTGAAAAAAAGATTCGGGGGTGAATGATAATTCTCCGATATTTCCGAATAGGGAGAAAGTGAAGAGTTTCTTTTATCCCAGCATACTGTGAGGTTTACTTTAGACTGTGATGATTGTACCTGGAGTAAAGTAGTAAAAGACAAAAAAGAAGAATGAGCCCAGAGTTACACCAGACAAGATCAAAGATGGAATTGGACTGGGGACGGTTGTCCAAAAAAGAAACCATATGAGACTCGTAAGTACTCCAGTTACCATTGCCATTGTAAATATTCCTAAAAAATGAATAAATTAAATAGTTTTTGAATGGTTAGATTTTTTTTTCAAGACTAAAGCGTATATAAAATGCGATTTTTCCCATACCTGTAGGGTCAAGTATTGAAGCATAAAGTCCTAAAGCGTAGCCAGTGCAACCACCAGCTACCATACTAATAAGAAACATTGATGTTTTAAAGTAGTGATATCCACGCATGGCTACAAAAATTCCGAAGAAAAAGGTGATAGCACAAAGCACTTTTGGAAATGAGGTTGCTGAAAATCGTACAAAGAATCAACTTATTAATAAATATATTCAAAGTGATTTTTCAAAATGAAAAAAAAATTGAACAATAACTTACTTAGATTATGGCACGTGTCTGGAGTATTGAGATCGCATCCATATGAGACAATTGGTACATAAGCGGAGGTGTAATTAGCGAAATGTGCTACCATGCCGTAAACCGATCCGACTCCGGGGTATGCACTATAGACACGTCTCATTGGGGATCCAAACAATGGTTGTGGTACCTAAAACGGTTCAATCTTATGAATAATTTGAACAAATATTATTTTTTACAAATTTAAACAATTTTTTCCTCGAGAATTTTTTTTTTTTTAATTTCCACAAATTTCTTCACAAATAAAACGATCGATTAGATTGAAATATAAAAATATATAAATAGTCTGTCAAAGAGTACAAGCTCGTGTAAAAGCTTTTACGGACTAAATATAAAAATAAACAAATAAATATTTACAAAAAACTTACCAGAACAGCGTTATTCTGTATGTCCTGCACCGTGAGCATACTAGCAATTGCTTTGAAATAAGTTTCGTTGCTGAAATCTTTTTCTGGCATGTACATGCGGTAAGCATCGTGACGTAGAGGGTACTTTTCGCAAAGTGGCTCGAGAGTTCCGATTTTAGGTACTGACGCCGGCTGTGCGTCAACTGTTACTGTAGCCTCATCGGACGTAAGTTTTTGAAAAGGCGACTTTTCAACATCAAACTCCATGTTACACCCACCAGGATAAGGAGCTACAAAGTAAATTTTTTCTTTTATCAATAAAAATTTTTTTCGATCAAAATTCAAAATCTTGGTGCCCCAATTAAAAATAATTTATTTAAAAGTTGATGCGGGCGATAAATTGTCATTAATTAAATAATAATATGTGTCGCAAAACATAATGATTTTTTTCCAAACCTTAATTTATGGTTTTTAATGAGTAAATCAAGGAATCAAATATTATTATTTCCTATAAAACATATATCTATTTTTTTTTTTTTTTTTTAATAAATATATTTATTGTTTAAAACAATAAATTTTTATGAAAATTCATATAAATTATCGGACTTGGTAAAAAGTTTGAAAAAAAATTGAAATATTTATTATTAGGAAAAAATTATACATACATGATCTCTTTAATTAATTTTTTTTAGCCACAATAAATAATAAAATTATACAATTGACAATAAATCAATAATTTTATTTCAATTGTAAACATAGAAATTTTTTTTTCAAAACTATTAAAAATATGTACATTTGTTTTAATATTTAAACTTCTTTTTTTGATATAACTCTTTTCAATACTTCGAATGGAAACACTATCATCAATCTCAAAGTTCTTTACCACTGTACATTAAAAAAAAGCATTTCAAATTTTAACTTTTAATACAATTGTTATAAAAAATTATTTAACTTTTTTTAATTTTAATTTATCAAGTTGTTTTTTTATTGTTTGGAAACTGAGTTTAACCAACTTAAATTTTCATTAATATTCAGTAACAAGTTTGACTCAATTTATTCAATCAATATACATCAGTAAAGTGTAAAAGTATTGAAAGCACTCATTGATAATACAAAAAAAAGGAAAAAAAAATAAAAGAAAAGAATTATTTACAAGAAATATAGGCCCTGCGCTTAAAAAAAACAAAATGAAACTTTGTATTAGCTACACTGTGATTTAAGAATAATATCTAAAAAAAAAAAAATCTTGCACATTACATAAGTTTTCAAGGTTCCAATAAATTATTATGATTTTTTTTAAATCAATCTTTACCTGATAAATATTGTTGAGATGGAATATTATGATAAAAGTAAAAGATTTAAACACTTTTTTTCTCTCTTTTACATAATTAATTTTTTGATTGTAATTCTAATTTATAGTGACTTACCAGTACTAAGATAGGCGACGACAGCTACAAGAGCATTTACGTCAATGGGGTTAGCGTTGAACACATATCCTGAAACGGCTAGAGAACCAGCAGTTTCATAGAAAAGTCCAACATTTGTACCAGTGACGGAGTTTCCTGGCTTATTTATAAATACATCATAGGCTATTGACACATTATACAAGTACGAATGAACTTGAACAATAATAAAATTCACTTGTTTAGGAATATTCACAACATTTACAAAAGTTTTTGTGTTTGCTTTCAAAAATACTAATTGAGTGAATGCTTGATCTTCTATATTTGTTGTATTGTATGAATCTAAAGATATACCAACTGCAAAATCACCAGCTGGAAAATAAATTTTTTTATCTAATTATCAAAAAATAATAATGTATAGCTTTACAATTATAAATTTCATTATGTATAAAAATTTTAAAATAACATGGATGACTAATATTACATAAACAGTAGAGTAGAAGATAACAGTTATAAGTATCAGATTACATATTTCAATAACTGTGCTACATTAATCTTAAACCAGTTATTAATTGACATAAATTCATAGAAATATTGGATCATTAATTTTTATTTTAAACTAATAAAATTGATTTACAAATAGCAGATCACAAATTTAAAAATTTGTATCCAAAGAAAGCAAGTTTTTAAATTTCATTTTGAGGTTAAGTTGTTTACCTGGTAGCGTCGAAACACTGACGGCTTTACAGTCCAAGAAAAAAGTAAAAAATAGTAAAATGAGGACTCTAAGCTCGACTCGAACCATTTTTGACAATTTTTTGTCTTCACTACAAATTTAAAAACTCATTACAACGACAAGATTACTTTAGCACGGCACAACAAACGACCAGATTCCGGAACACTCAGTAGCAGACTACGCTGGTAGGTACATACACTATAGTGGAGTAGTGGGTGGTGGCCTTGTACTTCGAAATTCCTGTGGGCTGTGGTGCATCTCATCTATACATATAAAAGAGATGATATATTTTCATTTATGTATAATTACAGTATAATAAATTAGTTTTTTTACAAAGATTATACTTGTGTTTGTAAAATATCATATAAATTAGATTGATTCTTAAAAGACTTATTATTTTTATTGAACTTTATCTTCTTGGTGATAACTGAGGTGCGGTAAATTTGAACTGGATGGTTCAAATCCCAATTAGTTGAAAATTTATTATTATTAAAACTAACTTTTTTTAATTTTGCGTTGGTAAAAATTTATTTTTATTTCTTAAACACAAAAAATACTTGACCAAGAAATTTTAAAACAAATTTTTTTTCGTTAAAAATCATTCAGTAGAAATTTAGTGAAACTTGATAAACCACGTTCACTCTGATCAATACATTCAATACATATCGTTCCAATAAAATATTTCGACCTGCATTGCAAACACTACTATTGATAAGATAAACTGTACGTGACGTTATATTTTTAATGATGATACCCTCATTTGAAAAATAGTGTAGTAGTAAACTTTTTGGAAACCTTTAATTATAATATTTTTTTAAAAGTTAATAAATATATAAGTCTGAAAAATCCTTAATAGGGTTCATGGATAAGTTGAAGTCAGGAGGTTTGTTTGTATAAAATAATAAATTTGTTTTCATTAAGAAAAGTTTTGAATTAAAATTTAAAAAAGTAATTAACTAAGTATTATTATTTTTTTTTTTTTCGAAAATTTATTTGTGGAAGAACCAAGTGATTCAATCGGAAAATTCGTTAATCCTAAATACTGATCGCTCTTTTGCTGCGATTGGTTATTTCCGCTTTTTCGAAGAAGCTCATCGACACAATATAAAGCTGTAACGAGCGGAAATATCCAGTCTCAGAATTGTTTCCAATAGTTTGCTCGAGTTTGCCGATAAAAAATACTTTTCTCTCTTGTTACTGTCAGCTGCTAATATTTTTAAATTTTATGCTATTAAACGGTTAAAATTGAATTTTTTTCACTACTATTTTTCCTTCTTCATCAAAAAGTGTGCGTGCACAGATTAATGTTTGTTTGTTGTTATTAATTTTTACTTTTAAAGACTTTTATCTTTTTAACCTATTTAAGGAACCCTAAGTCTTAACTTTAAAGATAAAAGGAAACAATTCATGGCAACTCATCAAATAGATTAACAAAATTGGAAACAATAAAAATTATATACTTGGCTTAAAAATTATGCAACTTCCTCCTGGTGAATTCGCAGTGTGAACCAATCAAACAATTTCAAACACGATCTTTTATGACGGTGCAACTGTGTCATAAATGTTAAAGTTTTATGGTATTCATTGATTTCTTTTACGGTGAAGTAATTTTAAGTGCAATTGACAATCTGTTAGATAACAATTCAACTGATAAGAATTATACTTGAGTGGTTAAAAAAAAAAAAAAAAAATCATAAAAAAAATATATATTTCAGAATTTTTACATATCACTTAACATTTTCAAAAATACATTAGTCTCCAGGGTATTTTGGTAATGGGTATTTCTGGGAACAGCCGGTCATTGTTGTTTCTCACGAAAATTCCAGCCTGATTAATTAATAACACTCTGGCATTGTCCAGAAATCCCTCGGGAAAGCCTCGACTAACACACGAGACGAAATTCAAATTCTCTGCAGTTAAATAACAATCTGCAAAACTAGAGCGCTTCAAACCGGGATGCTGCGAGCCTAAGTGTGTCCGGGCCCGGATAGGCACCGCGGGTCGCGCCCGTCCAATCCCGGAAGTGATACACGGGAAAATTGAGAACGCACCTCGTCGGCCCCCCAGCGAACTCAACAAGTGCGAGCGAGACGGTCGAGACTCGAGAATCAGCGCGGCGGCCGAGCGAGGGGCTAGTGCTCTCGTCGAGCGCTCGGCGTCGCCTCAGTCGGCCCAGGGCGCAAGATGGCCACGCTCCGCGCGCGCGGCGATCAATGAAACTCTGTCGAGTAAATCGCGTAGTAAAACACGTTGGCCCCATACGCGCCCCACCTAAATTAAAATAAAAAAAAAGCCTTCCTAAATAATCGCGAGTGTGTCATCGTAGCCTCTGGGTGCAAGAGTAGTTCGCGATTGTGCGGGAGAAGAGAGAGTGCGGGCAGCCTCGCAGAGCCGCCCAGTGCAACTGTAAGCCCGAGCCGAGAGGAGCAAAACAACCCAGCCCCGGTATCGTGACTTCATAAATGGGCCATGGGCAAGGACCAGGAGCTGCTGGAAGCAGCCAGGAACGGCAATGTACCCGTCGTCGAGAAGATCCTGGGCCAGCGAGCCAAGAGGAGCGGTCCCCTGGCAAGGTGGGTGTTGCACAGCAGTCGACGTGCGCTCTCTTTGTATACCTCTTTATCAACATTATCTCGCTCTCGTATTGCTGAGCAGCAGACTTTTTCATTTTTGACCATTCTTGGAGTTGTGACCGTGTCCTTGTCTGGGTGTGAATCATATGGGCGTGCGTGTGAACCACGGGGCTTTTAAAGGGACGAGACGCGGCCGATTGTGTACGTGCGATTTTTTAAAGAGCCTGCGTATGGGTGTGTGGGCGTCTATCTTGGTGCTGGCGATTGTTTGGATTTCCGTGAATTATTCATTCGCGTGGCTCACTGTACGTTTGTCATCATCGACAGACTGTTTGTTTTTTAAATTCGTTTCTTTTTTTCCTCGTCGCAGGGGATGCAGGGGAGACGAGATGATAGATTTAGAGAATTGAGGTTATGTGCAGCAGGAGCAAGTGTGTAGGAGAGTCGCGGGAGCGTTATCGGTCTGCTCCAATTTTTCCTAGCTGGTGGATTTTTTTTCATTATTATTATTGATTCCCGTCGTACCATTGTTTGTTCACTCCCTCCTGATAAGTATCGTTCAATCGGAAGCTTTACTAATATCGGTCTCGCGTTGAGTAATCGTACACCTTTTTTTTTTTTTTATCGCGCTGCTTTGTAAACATTCAAATGACTTTTAATCGTCTGATAAAGTTACTGTACGTACAAAGTGTAAGACTCAAACAACGCGAAATTGTTTATTTTTATTTTACCAACTCACTGTTTTGAAAAGAAAAGAAAAAAAAAAAACAGGTAGCGAAGTGGGGGCCCCTGACGAAATGGAAAGTCGTTGGGTAAGTAATGAAAATTCAGCTCAGGCCGCCCGCGGTAGGGTAATTACGACACACACGGGGCCGGGGATCCTGCGGCGTCAGGATAATCGGGGTCAATAAAGCCAAGACAGCTTGCCCCCCGCGAGATTTGAGGTCGTGCGTCTCTCTCTACTGGGTCAACGCCTCCGCGGGCGGCGACGCGTTTACGCGAGAGCGAGAGAAGGAGCGCGGATCGATCGGCCGCCCGGCAGGCGCCCGCGCATCCTTTTCCAATTCGCAAGTGCGAAAACCGCCCGGCAGGTGTGCGTGACGAGGGGGTTCGACGAACTCCCTTTTTCTCTCAAGCTCTAAGCTTGTTGCTCTCTCGAGAAGGAGGAGAAAAGTGGCCTTTTTGTCTTTTTAAGAGCCACTGCCTACTCGAGAACCGGGAAATCGTAATCCTTTATTTTGCGCGATCGATGCTTTTAATGTTATTCGAGAGGTATTGTAAAACTTCCCTTTGTTGGGTACTGTTTTTATGACGGGCGTTAAAACTAATGCCTCGCGGTGGGATTCATTGTTTACTAAGGAGCTTGTAATAACGGACGAGTTGGGTTGAAATATTTTAATTTTATTCAAGAATATAGTGTGGTGAGGGCACAAGTTCATTAGTATTTTCGTAAGGAAAGAATTTTCCTTCATTATGAACGTTTACACGGTGTTAAATGAAAAATAAATGGAGTTTCCCGAAACCTATGCGAGCGCACGTAATCTCGACTAATTTAAAAGTCCATTCTTTATTTCATAACTACACGGCTCAAGCAAGAGTAATCTTTCTTCGCTCCTACTTGAACACGTTCGGCTTACATTTTTACGCAAGCTTGTCTTACATAACATGTTGGTTTGAGATAAATGCTTTACAGTGTTTTAAAAGTACTCTAAATTTTGCATTTCGTTTTTTCAATCCTCTAAGATACGATATTTAATTAGAGACTAAAATGTCGACTACGAATCTATTTAAGAAATCTTTAATTCATCGCTTTAACTGAAATGAAATCAAAAATAAGAACCGATTTCCTGTTTGACCTAATTATGAGTCATACAGAGAAGTTTCAAAAAAATAAAAAATTTCATACTACCGCAAAGCATGAAAAAAACTAAAGCATAACTATTTCCAAGTATGTTAACCTTCCTCGCAATGACTCATTGGCTGCGAATACATTGATAAAGTTTACTTCTTTTTAGTCACTATTGATAAGATAAATTATTCATAGTCTGGAAAAATTCAACTTAATACTCAAAGCTACCGAAAATAAAATATTCAAATTTTAATTTAAACAACTACTATTCGACCGGAAAATTCATTTTTACAGAATTAATTTGTCTTCGTTATAAATTCCGGTAAATTCATCATGATCTAAATATTTATATTTTAATTACTTTTACATTGTTATTGAAAAATTTAATTAACTTTAAATTTTAAATATTTGCAATATATGAAGCAAAGGAGTAAATCAAAATTGGAAATTTTATAATTAACAATGAATGATTAAATTAATAAATTCACAGCAGAAATTCACAAAAATTTCATCGCCAATCAATTTTAAAAAATTCACATCGTCATGTTTACACAAAAAACAATTACTCTTTTAAGAAATGAATAATAAACTGTTTGGTAATTATTATACGATATTGAATTTTTAAAACTTTCATTAATATAACAAATCGATATGTTGGAAGAGTATATGACTGTCAAAAAAAATCTCTACATTGAAATTAATCGACTTCTCATGGGAGATAAGACTTAGATCTTATCAAGTTGTTGAACCTCTGGCAAAATCGATAAAAGAACGAGCTCATGTCCGATAGCCTTGGGGTAACCTGCAGGAGGCTCCAAAAAAAAAAAAAAAAGACGTATAGAAAAAGTAGGGCAGCCTAGATTTATGTTCTGAGCCGTATTTCCCGAAGGTTTCAAAATGTTTTCCCATCAAGATGAGAAAATATTAAGATCGTTGGAAACTTTTTCAACTCCACCCACTACCCACGACCGATTAAAGATTATTTGTACAAGATTACGACTTCTCGCAACCGAGTATTTCTAATAGAATGAAGACTTTATCTTCAAAAAGTCAATATTTTCAAGATTTAGCAAGAAATTACTTAACGTTGCCAAATAAATTTACTTGATACCTCGCTTGATACGATAGCGTACATAAATTATAGATATTTGATAATTTTTACACAAATAAGAAATAATAATTTTCATTGATATTGATCTTATTTTTGTTATACTACAATATTTTGAGAAAAGATTTGGTTTTTTTTGCTAAAGATTGAAATTTAAAGAAAAACAAATCATTGAATTGACTGTTAAGAACTAGCAGCTGGAAAAAAACAGAGTATTTAAAAAGGTCGTAGAAACTGAAACGTGCTGCAAAAATAGATTTCAATCAGGCAATAATCGCACCTGACAGTACGCACACACGTTCGTTTGTCACACAATGACCGAGTCTGTTATGTTGATTGATCTAATAACAGTGATTTTAGACACCAACCTGCCTATACTGAGTCAATAATATACAACTAGTATCTGACGATGCATCTGCTGACTGCGCGTACGATTATCCTGAATATACGTGATTGACTCACCCAGGTTTCGCGGTCCATAAAATCCACCCTGATTTTCCCGGGCTTTATATTGCGTCTACCTCTTTTTTTCATCACTTTTTCCGGGAAACGAGATTTTTACACACGCCGTGACATTGAATCTCATTTTCGATCGAGGTCGACGAGAGAGTTTCTTGTCGGTTAGACTTAAACGTTTGCTTTGAACTGATTGTCGGGTAATTAAAATACGATTATACGTTTTCTTGAAGGCATATTCAGTTGAAAAGTGAAAATACTTATGAATTTTGGAATTTTATCCTTGAAAAAAGTTAAGAACTTTATTAAGATAGAAACACTATCTAGATTTTAATTTTGCCAAAATTAAATTATATTTTCGTAAAATAAAAATTGATACAAATACTTTCGTAAATTTCTTGGTATTTGATCAAAAAACAAAAAAAAATTTGTATTGATGCATTGTTGTAATCACAACTTGATCCGTGGAGAGGTAAAGAAAAAAATAAAGATGCAAATTTGCAAATTTTTTTTAATTTTTTTCAAAATTTATTTGCGACGTTTCGTCCACCTGGTTTGTGGACCTCTTCAGGCTATAAATATATTTTAACGTAATACAATTGAAATTTAATATTAATATACATAAATATTACAAAGAAATAGAAACAAATAATTTACCTATGTAATTAGTTATTACTCGAGTCGAGCAAATCGTCTAATGAGTTAAAATGTGAGAGATACAGAACATTTATACTCGGGAGAAAATAGGCGTGTCTTAATTTTGAGTACATAATAGATGAGCTTCAAAAAAAAATTTGTATCAATGGTAAGGAAACATAAGTATTTTTTTTTTTTACTTTTTAAAATTAAGAGCTAAGAATAATCAATTCAAGCTATAGCAAGGTACGACAGATGATCTCGTTCCACATAAGGAATCAAACCCAAAATCTTGAGTTTACTACTACTTTGGGCATTCACTTTGACCATTATGCCTACACGCCGGTCTCGAATTTAATAAACCCATATGAAATGATATGATATAATGTAATGAATTTCAAACTTTTTAAAAACACTCTCAATTTACCTAAATAAAAGTGAAATTTTGAAACTAAAATCATCAAACAATCCTTCCAGGAAAATTGGAAAAATTCCGCGTACTTTTATTTTGGGTCTTAGCCAGAAAGAAATCTGCATTATTTCTCTTACAATAAGTTGTATCAAGAGCATTGATTGCTTCGTCTTCTCGGCTCTTAACGGTGGATAATAAAATCTATTTCGTCAGACGCTATATTTACTCCGAGGCACAAAGCCCAGCCCCAGGCTTAACGCTCATAATGATATTTTATCGCTCAAATTTTATGGAAACCACTTTCACTGAGTAAGCGAATTATTCAGATCCTCCGGACTTTGCGTTTAAAAAAATATTAATGACTATCGATTAGTTACACCGAATAATTCGGTCTCGTTAAAGCTTTAATTGCTTTTAAATCTTATTGTGTCGAGAAATATTCAATGTAATTTTTCTCGTAATTTTTTATGACTCTTTCACTTGTTTTTTATACAAAGTTTTTTTTTTTTCATATCGTTTTTAAACATTGACTTACTTGTTTAATAGCACAGTAGTTCTTCATTAATAGTACGCTTGTCAAAACCAGATAAATTTCTCACAGCTTAATCAAGGCTCATTCAATTTTCAAATTATCAATACTCCCAGCGCTCTTGACTAGATAATTAAGAAAAAGAAATTGTATAGAACTAGCCATTTAATCATCACACAATGGTTTAATGGAAAAAAAAAATGAAGTAAAATAACCTACCAAGCATTAAATATGCACTGTATCGTACAAATCGAGTGAATGGAAAGAATAGTTGAGAAAGAAAAAATCGAGTTCCTTCAATTTGCGCTTTTTGAAAAACCATTGATAGGTCGAGCCCGGGGGATTGGATCCTTCGAGTCTTGAATAATTTCGAATGACTAACTGATGTTCGCAAAAAATTTCCGTGAAAAAGTGCCGAGTGTAACTTCGGATTTTTAAATTGTGCAATTAGGGTGAATACATCTTTTGTGCTCAGTCGCAGGAGCTAAAAAAAATTTTATTCTCGCTGCGTTTCACGCATTTTATTTTTTTTTTTCCAGCTCACTCGTCATCTCTCTCTCTCTCTCTCAATTCATCAGCCATTTCACGTTGATGACTGCTTTGTCTCTTTAAGCTGTGCGTTTCTTTTTCACACAAGCATATAATGCGCAACTTCACTTTTCCCCGCGGTGGCTTCAATTTTTTTGTTTGTCTTTTGTATTATATACCAGGGACGTTTTTTCCTTTGACTTTGGAGTATTGTTTCATTTATAATGAGTGAGTTTTTATCTCATTGTAATGACTTTAAACTTAATAACTTTTTTTATAAAAATTGTAAGTAGTTGTAAAACAGAAATTTATAAGTTTAATTTTCTTGGTTATAGAAGCTTTAATAAATGTAGATATTATTTTATTTACACATATAAGTATAAGTTTATATGAAAGAACCTGATATTGATAGTCAAAAATATGTTTATTAATCAAAGTTTTGATTTCAAATATGTATGTAATTTTCATTCTATGTAATTTAATATTTGTAAATCTCATATGGGTGAACCACTGGTTAGAACATTTTATTCGTATTCCAAAGTTTCTTGGTTCGATTCCTGCTCTCTTACGCTAGAGTGACTTTGACTCTTAACATATAAGTCAACAGTCAATTCATATTAAATAAAAAAAAATGTATCCCTCAAAAATCTTTTTAAAATATTTTTTTAATGATGCGATCGTAATTTTTGTATTCATAAATTTAATAAAATATTTTTTTAGTTTAAAAAAATACAAAAAAGTTAGAAAAGTTCATTTGAAACTGGCACAAAAAGTCAAAAGCCCGTTGTAAAATTTGCATAAAGAGAAGAAAAAACAGGGCAGTCCTTTTTTATTCAGTAATCCCCCCAACAAGAAAAGTGGATTAAGTCGAAAAACAATAACAAAAATTACACGTAAAAACAAAAAAAAAGAATGAAACTAGTTCACGAAGGTTTAAATAAATCACTCGGATGTTAATGCCGTGCGGCAGCGAATTTAAAAAAGTAAAAAAAGAGAGAGGGAAGAAAAAGGGAAAACAATGTGGAAATTGAAGAGCCCACGAGGGAGCGTTTTAGCATTTCTCTGTCTGCACGCTAAATGTGATAGTCTCGTGCGACAAACTGCCGTTACGTAAAACTGGCTCTAGCACGTGCGTGCTCACTTTACCAGGAAAAAAAAAAGAAGAGCGAAATGACGAAACTGGCGATTTTCATGCGTTGCGGTGTGGCATCTTTTTTTTTTACGCTCTTGCCCTCTTTAAGAATTTTTTGTCCAGAGCGGGCGGTGACTTTTATGGAGCTTCGACCTCTTATACAGATGAGCAAACCGTGACCCGTTTACATTGCCTCCAGGGAATGATGAAAATGTTAGAGAAAAAAAAAAACGGATGGGACTAAAAATAGAAGTTCGCGCGTTACCCCTCGAGGTTCAAAGTGGCTCAAAGTGTTCCCGCAAAGCTAGTTGAGAAAAATTAATTTGCGGCAATTTTTATATGAAATTCGAAATGAGCTTTTATTCCTAAAATTTATCAATTAATGTACCAAAAAAGTGCGTGAATATTTTAAAATTTGAAATAATTAACTCAGATAAAACGAAACATTGAAATTTTTTTTTTTTCAATTAGAGTATTCAGTTATTTGTCGATATAATCCACAATAATAATTTATTGATAAATTCTATATCGACTATTATGGAGGATTGAACCCAATACTTCATTTTCCGATTACTTCACTGGAAGTTTACGGTGACTCTTAGCTGAGAATTTATCATCGACAATCAGCACTTTCTCTTGAAGCTATTTTTCGGTGCACCAGTTATTGAAATAGATTAAGTAAATGACGACCTGCATATCGGATGCTATAAAAAAAATTTTTTTATTATACATTGTCACAGTTCGGGATTGGGTCGGTCGGGTCGAGGGTGTCGAAACGCGACGCTTTATTTACATTGGGACGTGTGCCCGCCCGTACAGCCGAGAGACAGCTCAACGACGCGTTAAACGAGCTGGCAAGAGGATCATTAGCGTCATCATTAGGGCATCCACGCGCTATCAGATCAAGTAGCTTCCTCCTCCGTTTGCCAGTGCGCGGTTTCATAGTTTGCCGATGCAGTCTGACTCTGTGTCTTACCCAAAGACATGGACTCAGTTGACGATCAGTTGCAAATCTGTTTTGGCGTGCGGATGATTTAGATGGGCGGGTATCGCGTTTCACGGCGGTTCATCACTCGCTAAACCGAGTCTGTTCGTTATGCGAATTGTGTCGTCGGGTGTCAACGTACCCGCGCTTATCGTGTTTCAGAAGGCTCAAGAGAGTTTCATTTATTTCGAGTTTTTGATCACGACTTTGCTAACTGTTCAGGAGAAACTTAAATTGATTATTTGGCGGTAATTCGAGCTCGAGCTTGGTTATTTTTAGAAGCTGACGAATACGCGAAAAATTCTTAGTTTACTTCGGTGAGAGAAGTTCATTCTCAAAGCACGCTCAACTTTGTATATACTTCGTTTCTCGAAAACTTGTGGTTTAATTTTTTTTTATCGCAATGTATGTCCAAACAAGCATAAAAAACTCCTCAAACCATAAACATTTAAGTCAAAAAGCCGCAAGCTCTCAATTAAAAATTTTTAAAAAATCAATCTTTACGAAAGCAGCCGAAGCGTATACAGAAAATAATTTCGTGCCAACCCCGATCATAGAGTCGTGATTCACGCGTGGTCAGCTCATCACGGGTACGCGTCAAGCAAGGAAAGCCGTATAATTTAATAACTCGCGCGTTGCACTTCTCCTCGGTGATGCATTGTGTACGCGGCGCCCAACCCCACAGCTCGTACCTACAAAGTTTACTCTCCGCATGAATATGCACTCCGGTCGTTTTCATCCCGTCGAAGTGTCTGGTGTAACTTTTGTGTTTTAATCGACTTTCGCGCTAGAAAAAACACTGACTTGCTTGTGGTCTTGTTTGAATATTAAATTTTGCACGTTCGACGCTTGAAGGTTTTGAAAATTACCCGAGAGTCTTTTGTTTGAAAATTTTACCATCGAAACTGAGTTTTTTATTGCAAGCCCGGATTTAGTTGAAGGAAGCTGTAAGTTAGGATTTGGTTGTAATAATTATGTCTGGTATAACTTAGATGGTTTGAATTAGCGTGTTTGATTCTCATTTACCTACCCAATCGCTCTTACACCCTTATAACACAAAACTTTTTTATTTTTTAATTAATTGAACAGTAATTTTTCGCCCTTTAAGATTTAGAGAATTCGAATTTCAAGATTGTATCTTTATTGGTGCAACTATCGTCTCTTGACAATCCTATACAATCTGGGATGAATATGAATATTGAATTTACTTCGTTCATGGATTGCTTATTTTGAATACGAATAATAAATAAAATACCAGTTTCAAAAAATTGTTATTAAAGAATCATTCTCGGGATCATTTTTAATTTTGTTTTTATTTGAAAATTTTATGATTGCTGATAACATGATGTACGAATTTAAATTTATTTGTAACAGAATCTAGCATGGTACCGTGGTCGTAAAATGCATACGCTCTTTATAGTCACTATGATGGCAGGTTCAAATCCCACTGAGTACTGATCTAACTAGAACGATAAAATTACAATTGATAGCAAAACTACCTACTAAAACCTCGAAAAAAAAAAAAAAAAATCAGTTGCTTCCGTTTAGAGAATTTGAATTTTTTTTTGAAAACTTTAATTTTATTTTTTGAAAAATTATTTAAAATATAAAAAATACCGTACATGTGACAGTAAAAAATTTGTTAAATTTTTTATCAATGTTTTAGTTGAAAATTTTTTCAATGAAATTGCTCTATTTTGAACATATTTTTTGCAGCTTAATTTAAATTTATTTATTGAACTTCACTAACATAATTTATATATGTTTCATTATTATCATTAAATATCAATACTATTATTTTTTTTCATACCATTCTACGCTCATTATTTATTTCTTAATTTTATAAAACTTACTATTGAAAAAAATCTAAACCTGTTCTTAGAGAAAAAATCCCTCGGAATATATAGCGCGTGTTATCCGGAATCAATCAGCGTGACCGGGCGCACCTGTACAACTAGGAAAGCTCCCCTGCCGGTCGGGTCCAACGAAATCCGATCGTTAGTCCAGCCAGCGAAACAAACACAAAAGAAAGTGAGCATCGTCGGCTCGTTCATTAAAAAGATCACCAGCATCGTCTCTAAATCAAGTGCGAACAAACAATCGGTCCGTCGAGCCGTTGCATCTATGTTCAGAGACGTGTAAAGATAATTGGGGCCGCCGCTATACATATTTACCAACGCTCGCTCGTAGTTGCAGCACACACCCTTAATTAAGTACCGCGAAGGTGAAAAAAAGCCGAGTCTTCTTCTTCTGTAATACGGCATCCATTTCTCGCAAAAGGCCAGAGTGGGCTCCTCGTTTTTTAGTCTGTCCTTTTCGCTGACAATCTTTCGAGTTTAATTAAGGAACTTGGCTGAGTGCTGCTGCAGTGGGATGAACGCGATGAATGGGCGCCGACCGAGTCAAACGTCCCTTTTAGATTACACGGGATCGTGGCTCCTCTCTTGGCCCTTAGCTTGTTTGTAGGTACTTGTAGGCACTATTGCCTTAGATACGTTATAAAGACGCTCGGCTACATCAAAAGCCGCGCGCGTACGTAACGCCTCGACCTTAGCTATTTGTATGGGATCGAGGTGAATAGTACTGAAATTTTAATAGAATTACATCTCGTTACCCTGGGACTTCTTTTAAATGAATTTTTTTCAATAAAATTGCAAGAGTTTGTTAAAATTTTCCTTTGTATAGTAAGAGTTAAAAATTAGATCGAAATATCCCGATGGAAATGACCTAAGTACCATTTTAAAAAATAACTTTATATAAAAAAAAAAAAAAAAAAAAAAAAAAAAAAAACACAAAAATACAAAATATAGTCTTAAATAAAATATGTTTTTTTTGTTTATTATTTTATGACTCAATTAAATTATTAAATTGGTAGCACAGCATTTAGTTTGGTAACAGAATTGCTCCAATTATAATAGAATCCGTAGCAACTGCGTTCCGAACCGAATACCCTTGGATTGCTAGCCCATCGCAATATTGACTACAGCTACTACTACGAGCTACATAATGCTGAAACCATCAAATAAAAATGAAGTAGGAAATTATTTAAAACAAATTAAAAAAAGTGTTTGGCATGAACAAAAATGATTTGTAACTGTACCAAGAAACTGTGTCAAATTAAAATAGAAAATATAACTATCAAATATGACAGAAGTAGTAGCCATATAGATACGCCCCGGAGACTCGGAACATAGGCGCGCAAGTCAACTGGAAAAAGTAGGAAAAGCACGAGCTATAAATAAACCCAGATCTCGTTCGCAGGAGGAATTTCGTGTGCGATAATCGTTAACCGGAGCGTAAAAAATATCAATACATCTGGGCGCTCGTAACTAAATTAGTTTGATTGAAAATTCTCGTCGCATCAAAGAAGCTCGTCTCCCTCTTTTTCTTTTTTCTCTTTCTCCACGAAATGAAGCTCTCAAACGTAATGACTTTTTATCTCTCGCTCGTCATTACCGCAAAAAGCCAGAAATTCCACTCGATTTTTCAATCAACAAACCGAGCTGAATTGATTCAGGAAGAGTAGACTCACCTTTTCCATAAAAGGATCAAATTGAATCCGAGCGCATAAACACGCGAGGCGGTTCGGAACGAAAGGGTAAGCGCAGGCAAGGAACGAACAATAAACACGCGAAGTGGTTGGCTGCACCTCTCGAGCGTTTTGATCTTCCTCCCGCACAATAGATCACACGCGGGCGCCGAATCGGATTAATAAAAAAAAAAAAAAACGTCGCACGCGTCGAGTGCGTCACCGTACCCTTTCGCCCTCGATTGAATTTTCCCTTGTTCATCCCCCCCTGGATTCCTTTATTCCCCCCTTTTTTTGTATTTTTCTTTGAATTGAAGCCGCTCGATTATGGTGCGCGAAATGACGGAGCGCCGCTTAATTGCTCGCCCGCGCTCTCTCTTGCACTCGTTAGCCATGGGACTTTACTTCAGCGCAATTAATGTTTGGCTACGTTTACCGCTACGGAGTGTTGGGATTATCGGAGGAGCGGCGTGTGTGGTTTTTTAATTGATTTTTCTTTTCCCTTTGAATTTGGGCTTGTCAATGCCAGTGGAGAACTCTCGACGGTCCTTTGACGAACAACTCCTCATTATCAATTGTTTATTTCGAATGTCTGGATTCGGAGGCTGTGTTTTTTGAGTGCTCGTTTGATCGGTTTTGAGATAAGACCTTTTTTTTTATCGTTTTTGATATTGATAGTCTTTTTGATCCCTTTTACCGAGTCTTTAAAATAATTACTTGAAATATAATAACTAATTTTGTTTTATTTTCAAATTTTTTAACAAAAATAAAAATTGTAAAATAAAATTAAGATTCAAAGATCGATTTCGTAGTATATTAATTTTTATTGACACATGACAAGGCCATGTGTAAATTTTTCTAGATAATTAATTTTACTGCAGTCACCTATTGAATGTAAATTAAACGTAAAAGAAACGATGCACAGCGTACAAAATGAACCTTTTACATGTTTCAGTTTCTTATAAATTATGAATGACTGTACATAAAAATATTATGATGTGTTTATTTATTAGTCTATCCAAATCCATTTAAAAAATATGTCAATATTGTGTTGATAATCCAATAATCTTGTGAGTTTCTGTTCATCATTGTTGGATATGAATTAGTTTGAATGTGTATACAATACATCAATATGCCAGTCATGTCCAATCGTCAAATCCGTCATAAGTCGTCTGTTGCGTACAAAAGTTGCGTGAGCAGTTTGTGTGTGATATGATGGGGGAGAATGCTTAGAGGGTTGGCCGTATTTGAAAAGGTCATAAGATCAGAGCAAATATGGATCTTCTTAATAATAGAAGCGTGACGATTAATAAACCCCTCGGAGAGAAAAACAAACTGTATCGTCAGTACGGAAAAAATATCCAATTTCGTCCAATTGCGTGTAAATATTGTAGCGAATTTTTTATTCTGTAAACCTGGAGTAAATTTTTCTGTAGTACTATTACGTTAAAATAAAAATAAAATTTATTAATTAATGAAAATTTACAAATTAATAAGTACAAAATAACATTTTATATATATATATATATATATATATATATATATATTGCACTGAAACATGGCAAAGACTTTTTTTTCATTTGAATTTTTATGAGCCAACGGATTAAGCTAGATATTCCGTAAGAGCCGAGGATCGAACTTAAATCTAAGTTACAGTGAACGAACGGGAATCGATCCCGAAAGATAAAATCCTTTCATACTAAACATTGTACTTGGGCCATTCGGCATTTTTTGGTCGCTAGAAAAATTGTACTTATTTTTTCAAGAACTGGCTTTTTGTAAAATTTATTCTACTAAATGACTGCTTACCGTAAAATATACATAGATACATTTCTAGATAAAAACTGAAAAAATAAATCAGCTGTCAAAATCTTCATAAGTCGTCTGGCAGGGACATAAATTTTACTTAGTTTAACTAACCCTTAAAATCGAAAAAACAATCTATTACCCCAAACCAGACAGCTCCAACACTTTTTTCTGGTGGCACGGTACAAATTGCAAACCAAATTTGAATAACTCTAACGAGATTACATTAATCATAACTCCGAATCCTTACCGGGGTGAGCTGAAAAAGAAAAAAAGGGGAGTCGGAAGTAAACACGCGGGTTGCGTCGATAGATTATAACTTTGGTCGAACGCAGTACGTCCAGGCTCTCCCACGGGATTTGTCCGTAGCTGCAACAATGGCGCGTAACGAGAACATGTGTCGAACGCTCGGGTTATACACATCGTCGTTCGTTAGCGGACGCCTGAACAAACGAATCCTGCTGCCCCGGTCGCAAATATGCACCCGCAAACTTGTCCCAAAAAAAAAAGAATCTTTTTTTTTCAAAATCATTCCCATGTTTGTTGAGTGGTCGAATCAACGATACCGTGATTTGTTGGATGATTAATTTTAATAATTTGAATTTATGCGTTTCAGCTTGCGCCGCGGTCCAGGAGCTAATGTGCAGGACTCCAGTGGTTATTCAGCCCTACATCACGCAGCTTTGAATGGACACAAGTAATTAACTCATGATATTCACTAATTCTTCTTTTTTTTTTTCATCGTCGATTCGATTCGTAGAGTCACAGTAAATAACTCGTCATGCAGATATTACATGTCTAAATTTAATTTATGCAGTATTTTCAACGAAATTATAACTATCATGGTCCAATAAATGTAGTATTGGTCTTTCATGCTTTCAATTTATGCATTAATTTAGGCTCGAAAATTAAAAAAGATTCGGGTAAAATATACTAGTAATCAATTTATGCTCCGATGTTTGATGTTGATTCAATCAGATTGCTTCGAGTCGAGGGGGGGGGGTGAATTTTAATTAGCAATTAACATATAATGAAATTTTTTTTTGAATTTTCTGAAATAATTACAGCTTGTGAACGAAGGCGCGATTTTAATTGCTTGATTACGATTTTTGTCTTATAAATGACTCTAAGGCGTGCCATTTAATCTCAATGAGACAATAAGGGTATAAATCTTATTTAGAAAACTCGTTTGTAACTATAGGACCGTGACTGTCATAGATTTTAATGAGTTGGCAATTAATTTACTCGGCTTACGATGCCGGTGTAAAACACTGCATCATCTGTAAAATATTGTTCTCGAAATAACAATGAATGGTGCCACTAAGGAAAATTAATTATGAACCATATTTAAATTGGAGAAATTTTGATGACAATAAAATATTGTATTTTTGCAGGGAGGTGGTTAAGCTGCTGCTTCAGCACGAAGCTTCGACCAATATAGTCGACACCAAGGGCTCTTCTCCGCTTCATTTGGCGGCGTGGTCCGGAAACTCGGAAATCGTGCGATTAATTCTGACTCAAGGACCTTCGGTGCCGAATGTCAACCTCACGGTAATTAGATTCTTCGTACTTTTTTTTCCACAAAAATATGATAAATCTGTTCTATTGAAAAAAAAAAGTTAATTTATATTTGTACAAATTATGCAAATTTGAATAAGTCTTTGTAGCCTAGATACTTGCTTGAACGTATAGTTTCTTTGATGCGTTAGAACTCGGAGTTGAGAGTACAAATCTCCGAGTTTTGCATTCCTGCTATGTACAGGTTACAAGTAAAATAAATTGCATAAATCAAAAGAACTCAAAAGAAAAAAAATAAATATATATCATTGAACTTTTCGCTTATTATTTTTTGAAATATTTTTTACCAGACCAAGGATAACGAGACCGCCCTGCACTGCGCCGCGCAATATGGACACACGGAAGTCGTTGGTCAGCTGCTGGAAGCCGGGACCGATCCCAGTATCCGCAACGGCAAGGGAGAATCTGCCCTGGACCTAGCCGCACAATATGGAAGGTAAACTACATCGTTTTCAAATTACAATATTAATTATCATATCAGCTGTTTTTTAATTTATTTTTCTGTACTTAAAAAATTAAACTTTTAATGTTCGTATTTGTGAAACACTTTTCATAAATTACTTTTCGGAATTCATAACTAATTTTTAAAATGACCTGAAAATTTTAAAAATAAATTACTTTCTAATGCTGATTTCAAATAATATCATACACTTCATAATGAACTTTTGAAGAAGTCAGATGGTCTAGTCAGTAGAGCTCATGATATACGACTATGTAGGTCCTTAGTTCAAGCCCAGCTCTAGGTATTATTCTGACTTTAACTTTTCATACATGTGTGTCCAGATTTTATCAAATATATTAAAGGTCAGTTCTACTCGTGAAAAAAAAATTAATTAGAACTGTACATTTCTTTTTTTTTTTTTTTTTTTCTTTTTTTTTGACGCCGTAATAAGCAAAAATCTATCTAAAAGATAAGTTTTTAAAACTTCTAACAAAAAAAATCCAATTTTCTTTTTTACAGACTGGAAACAGTAGAACTACTGGTGCGAACTCATCCCGAATTAATAGAATCCCTGCGTAACTGTTCATCTTCATTCATCTTTCCACACACACCCTTGCATTTGGCGTCGCGCAATGGCCACCGGTGAGTACCAAACAACGTATTTATCTTCAAAATTTATCCCAGTCGTCGTCTTGTTTTTGATCAATTAACATTAATTATTACCATCGTCACCTCAATTTAACGCTCCTAATTGTTCGTGAAAAATTAGATTTATAGTGCACGCGTTACGTAAAATTCTCAATGATCACCTCCGTTAATGACCCACAACTCTTATTTAAAAATTCACATTGACTTTGTATTTTAAATTTTTTCTAATTTTCGAAATCGCGAAGAATCTTGAAAAAAAACGTTTCTTGCTTTTATTAAGCCAAAGTCAAGTTCGCACGCGTGCTTTTTCCCCGGGTTTATTTATTTGTCAAAGCCCGATTCAATGACCGGGACGCATCGCGTGAGAGAGAAACCACCGCGCACTCGAGCCTCCCCTGGCCAGCGACGCGACCGCGAATTCCATTTTATATCACGCTACGAGCAGTCAGTCCGCCGCTCGGTCTCGAATTAACGCCAATTTCCAGTTAACGCGAAAAGGGAGCCTCGTCACGCGATTCGATTCTATATATATATACATATATACATATTGGCCATGCGGCGGATGTGCCATTCCGCCAAATTTCACGCGCACAAATAAATGACGCTAGCTACAGAGAAGTTGACTTAGTGGACCTCGAAATTACAGTGGCCAACGTCGATTGGTTTAAATATCCTGACTCTTCCGAACGTTATTTACCCTCGCAATCGATCAATTCTAATTTTATTACCGTTTCTGAACAAAAAAAAAAAAAAAAAAAAAAAGAAAGAAAGGGTATTTTGAAGAAAACCCGTGCGAAAACCGGGGTTCCCAAAAGTTGACCCAACGACCAAAGAAATTCCAATATCGAGGGGGTACGCGCGGGTGTGTGCATAGGAGCGGGAATCTTCATCAAATCGGAAATTCGTAGCGGGGTTGTGGGAGCTTCATAACCGAAATCCTCCGGTTCGTCGACCAAAGGGCTGTCGTAGCCGGCTAAACAAACCCAGAGGTGCATCGGACTCGGGGCACTCGAATTCGGGATGTAGATCCGCGGCGCGGCTCGGGCTAATACGATTCCCGTCCGGCGCGATGGATAGGATTTCGGAAGGGACCGGGCTAACTACCGCCACTGCGTCACGTTTATCGAGGAGCGCGGGCGTAATATCGGCTGCGGGGACCGAACGTGATTACGCAGCGGCAGCTTTCCCTTGTATCGTGGAAGACCGATGTACCCACGGCTTTGCAGCTCTCGTTTGTCCTCCGCGCTTTGAAATTCTGCGTACACACTTCCGCCCCCCACCCCTTTATCGAATAGGTGGGCAATCATACGGACGCGTTATTCGTGCGGTCTTCGGGATGATTGGTGTCTTCGGGCCTGCGATCATTCATTTTGTAAAATAATTTTTCATGTTGCAAAAAGCTCCAAAAAGCTTCCGCTACTTTCAAGATTTTAATAATGGTATTTACGGTAACAGATTTTTCATCGGTACTATAAATATTTGAAATTAAATAGAAACCACACAATTTTTGTAGTACTATTTCCTATTTAGATAGACAGAAATATAAAAATTTATTTCTTCTTGTGATTTTAAACTATTAACCTCTCCTTTGAATACCGCAGTTTTGGAGGTTATTCACGTGAAAATTATTTTTGTAAAATTATTGTAAAATTTGTAAAAGGTCAATTTTTTGCAGTTTCAAGAAATGAATTCTTCGATAGTTAAACTATATGTATGTGGTTTTTCTAAAAGATCTCTATTGTAAGAAGACAAATATCAATAATTTAGTTTACTTTTTCAGCGCAGCGGCCATACGCGTAATGAAAAAATTCAATCTTTAATTTGCTATAACTTTTAAAATATATGGTCAATTTTGATCAGACTTCGTAGAAAAGTTTATTAATATCTAATAAACACCTCCAAATTTTAGTTAATTCTCTATTGTCATGAATTTGGTAGAAGACCACCTTAATTGAGTGAAGATATAATCAATTACACCGAAAAAATTACAAATGAACCGTGAATTAAAAAATATTTCCACCCAAAATCGGCTATCGGCCATATCAATCCCGTTAATCGGGATATTTTTTACATTCATAATTCCAATGCAGCAGATACCGGGCCGTAATCGATGAGAATCCTATTCGGCACGATAATGGATGGACTGCTCTGTCGGTACCGTCATTATGAAAAGCCACTCGCACGAAACAAATCCTCCATGACCACGCAAAACCGCGAAAAACCGCGGGAGTCGAAAATCCGATCAACAATACAGCCAACTCGATGGTGCGTGGCACTTAACATCGCGAGGCTCTAATCCCCTAAAGCCTTTAAATAATCGCGCGGGCGACTCCGGGCGCTGTGCACTTGTAATCGACGAATCTCTCTCCGTTTGTTTTCCAATTTTTCTCTTTACTTTTTTTTTTTTTTTTTTTTTTTTTTTATTTGACCGTTTTATATGCGCGCCGGGGCATTATTGCAGCGAGTAATCGCATTAGCAAAGCCTCGGTTGTAATGCGATCGCCGGGGTATTACGAGTGGGCGAGTTTTATTACTGCAGTTTCTTTATCTTTCCGGCAAATTGGAAAACGCTCCAGCGTCGGACGCGTGCAATACGACCGCGTGCTTTTATCGCGTGGGCGCGCGCGGAAAGGTGCGAGATCGTTTACGAAATTTGAAATCTTTTTTCTGTTTTTTCCTAATCGTGACTCAACACCCGTTTATTAGATCGCCGATTGAGTTTTGACGCGTAAGCTATGGTAATGTTATTCGTCATTGTATACCTTTTTGAATAAACTTAGTGGCTCACGTTCTCGATTTATAAACCGCATCGAGTGACTAATTGGATTTTATAATTTTTCAGTGCCTGCGTCGAGGTCCTGCTCGCAGCCGGGGTGGACGTCAACACCCGGACGTCGGCCGGCACGGCCATGCACGAAGCTGCCCTCTGCGGCAAGATGGAAGTGGTGCGCACCCTCCTGGAGCGCGGAGTCGACCTCGCCATCAAGGACTCTCGACACAACACCGTTCTCGATTTGCTTGGACAGTTTCCCCCGCACGTCACCCAGGACATAACCGCTGTGATCAAAAGTAGGTTTATTTTTTAATTTGTAACTATCAATTACTCTGTATGACCAAGTTTTGATTAATATTTTTGTGGTATGATTTTCAGGACACCGTTTGTCTTCCGGAATCGAAAGCGACGCCGAGAGCGAATATCTACCACCGATTCCGGTACACCACAGTGGTTCGCTGGGCAGCCCGTACGACAACGTGCTGCGACCGGGCGACGATTTTTCCCCGGCGGAAGGATCCTCGCCCACTCGGTGGCCACTCTACCACAAGCCCCGAGATGACGATCGTCGAGTTTCGGCTAACTCAGCGATGTCATTGTGAGTAACTCGTTTAGTTTTATTTAAATCAATGTTTCTGCTTCTACTGCTGAGCTATCATTCTCTCATTTTCAACTCATAATTAAACACCTCATTGAATTTGTTTGAGATCGAAAAAAAAAATTAAAATTTTCATTATTGATACTTTTGAAAATATAGTAAGTTTGTTATTGTATAACATTTATTTAAGTTATTATCGTGAGAATTAGTGAGAGTTTATCTCGATCGGCTGAGCATTGGATTGAGAATCAAAAGTTTGCCGGTTCGAGTCCCGCTCGCTACCTCTCTTGAAGAACAAGATCTCGAGCATTATTCTAGTTTTTTCTATACAATATCAATTAAATACAAATTAAATAAAAAAGAAAAAATTAAATGCAGATTAATATGATAATGAATTATTTCTTTTTTTAATTCATGAAATAATTTATTGAAATTGATTTAATTAATTCTTCAATTTTTTAAATTTTGTTTGTTTTTATTTAAATAAAAAAGAACATTACATATTCAAATCACTAATCTCAAGGCCAAAATAATTCACAGAAAAAGTCACCTCATCACGTCATAAATCACCCACTTGCACCTGGCTAAAACACCATCATCTTCAGCACTATACAAGGAATTCACACATCCAAAAAAGAACTTAATAATATTGTCCGCGTTCAATTTAGTCATAAGTGAATTTTCGTTAAAAAACACCACTCGAAAGTTGTAGGATCCCTCGGCGATTTTAATCTCAATCTTCGCTGGCAGCTTTGCAGGATGTTTTTTTTGGTTTTTTCGCTGTCTCTCAGCTCGAGCGTGATACCTTGCCGCTCGGCTGGGCTCTCTCGTCGCCGTCTTTTTCCCGAAAAAGCTGCATAGAAAAGAAAGAAAAAAGAGAAAAAAAATATCTCGGTGCAAGGAGAGACGAAAGCTAGAGGATGAAATTCTCTCTGTCTCACTCGGACCGGCTGGGTCTATTTAATATTTTACGAGTCTCGCAATTTTATCCACACCGCGAGAGAGCAGCTAGCTTCGCTCTTTGTGTCTAGATGTGCCGCCGCGGCTACTTTCATTAAAGTGATTTCTTTCTCTCTCTTGAGAATTTTTAATGAAAAATTTCTTTTTTCAAAATTGTACTTTTTCAAAGGTGGTGTAACTTTCATTCCCACTCGAAAGCAGTCTCTCATTGATGAGTTCTCGCTCTTTAAATTCATTTAAATCGGAGTCTCGGATAAGCTACCTGAAACGAATTTAAAAAAAAAGAGTGAAATCATCAAATTTAAAGTCTGTGTGAAAAAAAACTAAGGGTAATTTTCTCCTCTCGCATGGAGATTAGAGAGGGAGAGAAAAAGAAAAAAAGGTGGGCAGTGAAAACCTTGACCACCATCGGGGCATTCCGCCGACTCATCGCGAACAACAAAAAGAAGGAAGGAAGCCTCAACTAGCTTCGAAATGCCAGCGCGGCGGCGGCGTTTAATATAGGGAAGCGCGAGCAAACAAAAGAGCGGAGGCGAGGCTGAGTAGTGCGGATGATGATGGGCGAAGCTCTCGGTGAATGAAGGCTAAGCCCGGAGCGCTGAAAAGGGGGTTAGCCATCGCTTGGCTTGCTTTAATTTCACTGATGTAGCCCGGATGGACCGTACAGAGGTCAGTTATGTAGCCGCTCTGGACCGATTCGCGTGTACATATTATCTTATTGGTTTTTCGTCTTGTTTTTTGGTGATCATGAGTAATTATCGTTTTGGAGCTTTCAAGCGTGATGAATTTGGGCACGGCAGGTAATCGGAGTATAGAACTTGAATAATTAAACCTAGTTATCTTTAATTAAATTATATAAAAAATTAAGTTTTATTTATTATTAAACTTGAAAATTATTAGTTCAAATTTAATTAAATTAATTCCGAGATTAATTCCTCGATTGATTCTTTAAACAAGGAGAGTAGATTAGCTCAGTTAATAAGCTGCTTGATTTGTATTCCCAAGTATCGAGTTCAATTCCGCTTGATTCGATTTCATAAATAAAAATATTTTCTTAATTTTTTTCTATTCTTAATTTTTTTTACATTTTTTATAAATTGATTCGATAAATGACATCAAATTTTCCTGCAATTAGTCTTTTTTTTTTTTTTTTTTCTTCTTCAAAAAACATTTCTTAACATATGAAAGTCAACTCACATGAAAAATGAAAAGTAATATTTCCATTAAAAGCTCAAAAATCTCTCGTAATAAGTTCCACAAAAGGAAACCGGAAAATTCAGTGAAATTACCTCTCGGTGGGAATCTCGACTCCTGATGGCTCGACTTATCAGAGGTTACGAGAGCGGTAGAGAGAAAGAGAAAGAGGAACCGAGGAGAGTCAGTTGGCAGCTTGTTTGAGCTCAAAAAGAGCAAGCGAGATCGGTGGGATGAATTCAACACGTTAAACAATGTAAATGTTAGCCCGGTCTCGAGCGCATAAAACTAATAATACCCGGGCCTCTTCCGTAAATGCAGCAGATTTTTGCTCGTTTACTCGCTGCATTTACTCTCTCTCTCTCTCTCTTTTCCTCTCTTGCTTTTATTTCGTCTTTTGCCGGTCCGGTAACTACCCTCGTCCTCCGCGCATATTTCATTCGGTCCTCGCCGCCCACATTATGCTCTTTCATTACGTGCCTCCTTTCTCTCTCTCTACCTTTCTTCGCTAAATGTTGGAAATTATTAAGTATCTTTTTCGACAACCCCTTTTTTCACGGTTTTAAAAAAAAATTTTCACTATTTACTCCCCGTTGAAGTGATTGTTACCTTCACATAACTCATCTTTAATATTACTCCAACTTTTAATTTCGAGCTGAAAAATGTGGGAGCCCCGAGTGGTCTCATTAGTTTTTTTTTTTTTTTTTTTTTTTTTTTTTTTTACCAGCTATTAGTTTCCGGGCTAGATTAAAATTTTAATGGTTTTACATTATTATGATAGCTAGTAAAATAATTCAAATTCTCGCTTCAAAAAAATTGATGTTGATTAAACTCTTTTAATTTTCCTTCAGAAGTGCAAGCTAAAATGTATGTTGAGGCCGAAGAATAAATTTATGTATGAATTATTAAAATTAGGACTTGAATTTAGAAAATTTTAAATCCTGGGCCCTTATTTTGTAATAAATTAAGACTATTTTTTAAACGACAGCAAGGACAAGTTAAAGTTGAGTCAATAGTTTTGATCTTTTACACAATATCTATAATGTAATTTTTGATTGATGAAAATTGGTTAATTTTTTTCAATTAAAGTTCGTCAAAATTTTTCAATCAATTACACATGGCTGCTTTTCAAACAAATTAATTTTGTCACTAATTAATTCTTGAAGAAGTTAATCCAATCTTTTGGAAAAAATTTTTTTTGCATGGACAAATTTGTAGGCATTGTATTTTATTTTATTTATTTAAAAGTTCAATCAATTCAAAATTTACAGAGTTTTATTTAAATAACTTTACAATAAAAATTCTGTAATTATTGTTAAAATTAAATTTGTCTGATGCAACGTAATTTAAAAAAAATTTTTTTACCGTAAACCCAAAAAACAGAACTTATTTTGAGATCTGAAGACTGGATTGGCCTCTTAAATCAAAAGATCAAACAAGCGACACTCATAACTGGTTTCATTTCATCGTATAACGAGCTTTAAAAATCACTCATCGCTGTAAGAAAAAGCCAGTTTAATTTATTAGCGAGAAATATTTTTTGGTTGCCGGCATGTGCTAGTCATTACAACGCTAATCGATAAAAAAAAAATGCAAAAATAGAATTTTCAAGTATGCTGCTGATTAAAAAAAAAAAAAAGGAAGGAAACTAGAAAATTGAATGGAAATGAAAATTTTCAGCGAAGACGAGCTATACGGGGAATCGTCGTGGAGGCACCTCCGGCTGACCGAGGACTCCGACCCCAGCTCCGTCTTCGACAGCGTCTTTATGTCAATGTCCGACACCTTGAATTCGATAAACACCCTCGCAAGCTCAGACCAAACACCCGAAGACAGACCACTTAACACAACCACCAACTGCACCTTCATCACAACACCACCTCCACGAGACACTTTACGGTATGCCTGAGTTGTGCAGTACCGGTCGTTTGTGATATTAGTCATTGCATGCTTTTTCGTACATTCGCATCATTGCTATATTTTTTTATCATTATTTTTTGCTTTCTCCAGTACCTCAGTTCTCCTAAATACTTTTGTCAGCTTCAAAATTAGTCTAAGTTAATTCGTTTTTCAGTTTCATTATTTATCGAAGTAATTAGTTCATAGTTTGGCTTATTTTAGGAATATTAGGATATTGATTATTTTATAGTAATAAATTTTGTTGCAAAATTTTAAGTTTTCTTTCAATCAAAAATAAAAATAAACGTATGAAGTAGAAAAATTTAGTATTTAGTATTATTTTCTCTCATTAAATTATTAATTGCTTTACTTTATGTTTGCGGTAAGAAATAATTTTTATTTTTGTTTAATAAGCTTTTAACTTTTTTTTTCTAAAGTAGTTTAAAATATTTATTTATTTAACATTATTCATTTAACACGACAATAAACCAACTACTCTTAATTCCAACTATTTTGATTCAGGTAAGAATTAATTAGGTATTATAATTTGTAGTGAAAACGAAATATAGGTTTAATTATTATTAAGTAGCCATTGTTAAATTTTGGATATTTGATAATAAACTTTAATCGATAATTTAGGAGACCATTTAATTCTTAGATATTGTTGAGCTTGCAAGAGCTGAATTGGTAGAGTGAGTGATATGTAAGCCATGGTGAGTCAGGGTTCGAGTCTTCGGTGGCTGATTTTTACATAAGTATCACTTATACACTTACCTGATTAAGAGCTAAAAAAAAATTTAATGTTTGCACCTAATGTGATTTTAAATAATCATCTATAATATTTCAGAATATAATTGTTAATTTATCAATAACATTTGACTTCACGGATTTAATAGTCTAAAGTAATATTTAATACTATAAACGTTCACTTTTGTACGAAAAAAAAAATATCTTTGACTTCAGTGGTCTCCTGAAAAAAGCTTTCAACAAAAGCATCACGCATGTACGTAACGATGTCATTTTGCAGGGGCTCGGACAGCGGACTCTACCAACTGCCGCCAACACCTCGAAACCTGGCCGAAGGATACACCTCGGAGGACCAGCTATCTCTGACGCTTCCCGGTGCCGGGTACTACGGGGGTCGCGAGTCCGACCAGCTGAGCGTGTCCTCGTCGTCGAGCATGGGTGGACCGAGCCCGCGGGAACGGCGCTGCGTGCCCACCGACTCGCCGGCGAGCGGAATCTACCTGCCTATGGCACCGGTTCCCGGGTCTCTCCACAGCCCGGCTTCCAGCACTAAGGTCTCGGTAAGAATCGCTTTGAGCTCATGCAGTCCATGTCGTACAACCCCTTGTATCTGAAAGTAATTTTGTAAATCAATATTGACTGTCATGAAAGTAACCTTGTTAATGTTAAATAAGTTTTTTTTTATTCTGAATTGATCATCAAATCCAGCATATAAATATTTGAGAATGTCCCAGTATATTATTACGTACATTCCTAGCACATCCTTGTATCGTATCGTCACAGCACACCTTTGTTTGTTTGTTTGTCCCCTTTTTTTTTAATACCGTACAGAACGGCGGACTTCCGACTTTGCAGCCGACGCCACCGAAGAAACCACCTCGTCGGAATTTATCGGTCTCACCGACTCATCTCCAAACCCAGATGTCTCTATCTGCCGACAATCGCATAAGTCCTAGCAACTACGAGTACCTGTTCCTGGCTCGCACTGGCCCCAACGGAGGCCGTGGTCCGATCGACTTGGAGCAAATACAGGCCAAGCGGGAACAGCTCCGCCACGTGACCAGAAGCGTAGACCAGTACGTGGACATGAAGTCGCAGATCTTCGACGGCGGCGAGATGAAGAAGCAGCAGAGCACCGACAGCATCGACGGGGTCGAGCCAGTGGCCATAAGCGGCATGTACGAGAACCGGCCGATCCGGGTGACGAACCCCCGGAGAAAGCTGCGCAGGCACGCCTACGAGAGGTCGACCTACGAGAACTACGAGATGGACAGCAGCCCCAGCGCCGACAAGTCGCCCTGCAGCGAGAGCGCACTGGCCACCGCCCAGGAGAGGACCTACGTGTCGAACGCCTTCCTCACCCTCAAGTCCTCCCAGGAGAGCTTGCTGGACGACCGGAGGGACAGCGGGGCCAACACGCCCTTGGGCGAGGCCTTCGACAAGAGGCTTAAGAGGGTGCAGATGATGATACCCACCAGTCCGACTCACTACAAGCAGCCACCCACACCGGACCATCCGCCCCCCTCGGCTCTGCAGGCCGAGAAGTCCATT
Source organism: Encarsia formosa (assembly GCA_038277355.1). Lineage (NCBI taxonomy): Eukaryota > Metazoa > Arthropoda > Insecta > Hymenoptera > Aphelinidae > Encarsia > Encarsia formosa. The sequence continues at coordinate 81,854,477 of CM076185.1, read as the reverse complement.
CACGAACGCATACGTCCATTGAGTCAGGTGAGATTTTTAAATGCCTTTTTTTTTCTGGTTTACCTAATAATTTGCTTACATGGGTTTTAAACGCACGAGGAAGAATGGCTGCTAAAAAAATTGCTTGGCAAATTCAAGATCAAAGAATAAAATTTCGAAAATTCTTCGTAGATCCTGATTTAATAAAAGTCATTTGAGAGCGCGGAGTTCCCATGGTGATTTTCTTGTCTACACGTCGAACGAACGAACGAACGAATCGAAAAAAAAAGGGATATCTTCTCGGTGCAGAAAATGAAGCAGGCAAAGCCACTCGAAGGAAAAAATATTCGACGCGGGGAATCCGGAGTATCTTCCAAACTCATCACTCGACATACCTACGACAAGACGTACGTAGGTGGAGTGAGATGACGACGACGACGACGACACATCGTTTAATATCAGCAACTCCGGTGTTTGATCTCCGACGCGATTTAGAGAGATGCCTATCCGCGTAATCCTTGTGATCGCTCTAGTGTGAGACTCGCTCTTAACAGCCCGGGCTGATGCTCCCGGCTTCTTGTCCTTTTCGCCGGCGCACACGTGCTGGCTGGCTCTTTGCTTATCGCGGCTTTCAACGTTTGACGAGTGCATGCACGCCTGACGTACGGCAACCTCGAACTCGATGTACGACTATTTCCCGGCTGTATCGCGGTTCGACGGGGGGTGGTTTTTTCTCCCTTTTTTTACTGCTTTACCTCCTGCATCATGAAGATGGAGGAGCGTCTTTGGATATGTACGTGCTTATCCGCGAGCCTGCTTTGACTTGCTGCGTCGACGGTTCGCCAAGGAGACGTCTCTGTTTTGCGGGCTAGGAATTTCTGGCGACGATGACTGACTGACATGTAGGTCGGTAATTTTGAGAGTACAAACCCAGCCCCGAGTTTCGTTAGTTTCCGAAGTTAATTAACTTGGGTTATGAGATGTCCTTACGCTTTTTGAGAAATTGGGTCGTTAATTTGGAACACGAATTTGGTTTTAATTTTTTCTACCGATTTTGCTAGAAACTTTTCATTTTCGTAAGTTGGACAAAGCAGATAACGTGGCCCAATATTATTAAGATACCGTGAATTGTGATAGCTTGATGGCTAGAGTCAGAGTCTCGCCGCTCAAGCAACTTCGGTTCGATTCCTCCTATTCTCCTCTGACATTAATATATCTACCAGATTTGAATATATCGTTGTTTTCTCAAGCTGATAAAAGCGTTAACAACTTTAAAAAAAAAGAAAAAAAAAAGTCGGATTTACTTCAGTATTGTGTAGTTAAAAATTTTTTTTTGTAGCTATAATTTTCTTTCTTCTTTTAATTTTTTTAGTGTAAATAAATTAAAGTCAAAAAAATAGTGGCAGGAGTTAATAAAAGTACTTGATATAAAACTATAATACACAAAAAGTAACTCCTTGAGATTGACCAACTTTTTTGAAAATTTCGTTTATGGATCAGCGATGATAGATAGAATATTCATTAAATTCATGACACTCTACTACATCTGACATTCATGAACGCACCCAACGGACGCCTTTCTCCACAGTTTGACGATTCCTTTCTGATTTCTTCACAGCTCTTAACCGTAACAAGTGGCACCGAGCCCATCTCGCGCGCGCGCGCGCCAAGCTAGACAAACAGATAAAAAGGGAGTGACACGCGAACCACCGGAGCGAAGGAGTCTGCAGACGCTCCCTGAATAATGAAGCATCGTACCACCCACGGCTTTTGATTTTCGGTTTCATCTCTCAAAATCTCGGGAGCCAAGAGACTGCCTCGCGAACAATGACGAGAAGGCTCCAATTGTCAGCGATAAGTCACGTGTGTCGGAATGTGTTTAAGGAGTAAAATCTCTCTGTTTAAGGATGTTTTGATCTTCGTTATACCCCCGCCCGCGTCACACTTGATCGTGATGGATGTATTTCCCTTCTCTGCGTCTTTGAGGTTACTTCAACCGTGAGCTTAATCTTTATGAGGTAAATTCTTCGAGTTAATGGGAGCGTTCGACTTCTTGGGGCTTTTGTCTTGAGACTATTATTTTCAACGCGTTACCCCCGGTCGCTTTTAATGGGTCCAAATTTTATTTCCACCACGGAATTTTGAAAAAAAAAAAAAAAAAAAATTTTTGTGCCCATTTTTTCATTGTGACCCCGAAAAAAATGCGAAAGATTCTTTTTTTTAACTACCTATTCATGAAAATGAAAGGAAAAAAAATTTTCACAAAATTCTAAAAAACAAAAAAAAAGAGCCATTCTTCCTCTGGTGAAAAAAAAAGTACGAACCGTGAAAAAAAAAGAGAAACAAAAGGGATTTGAAAAAAGCCTATGATGTTGCTCCCATTGTGTGTCGGCAGGTGTACAAGAGACGATCGCGCGACATGGAAACGGAAACGGACGAGGAGCTGCTGGTGCAGTTTCCGGCAGCGAGCGCGGGCTCGCTCGACGCTGCAAACTCGTCCGGGTCTCTGTCCTCGGTGTCGCTATCGGACAAGAGCATGTCCACGGACAACGTCGAAGAGTACTTCGGCGACGTGCCCTTCGCAGGTAAACAACCCTCGCAACAGCAACAACACACGCTTGGCTGCACCGCATGACGCTTTCTACTTCTGCCCTCGTTTATGAATTGCATTTTCGTTGTGTTACGTTTTTGTAGTCGACGATTCGCCTGATAAACAAACTATCTATATCTGCCGGATCGAGCGCAGGTATTGGTGTCGATAACCGCCCAATTATGCAATGCAGCCAATTACTTTAGGCCAAGCTGAGACGCACCGAGTTTTTATTGTTTATTTATTTGTTTATATTTTTATTTGTACAAGGGATCAGCTGAAAAATTATGTGTATTTTTTTTTTGTGATCCCCGCAATCGAACGAGTACTCATGATTCTAATCATTTTTTACGAAAAGACTTCAATATTATCAGACTTTCGAGGATGAAAATGCGAATTTTAACAGGAATTTCGTAAGCAATATTATGAGCTTTTAGAAAAAACATCAATTTGTTAAATTGCTTACGGCTGTGTTTATACAAACGAAGGACAGTACGATAGGAAGAAATTCCGCTGTAAGCGAGTTAGTGAAATCGACTCGAGTTTTTTTGTGAATCGGTTGTTTTTATATTATTTTCAGTCAAACCAATTTATATTTTTAGAACACACATTAGTTGATCAGAAAACAACCGTAAATTAGAAATGCCCTGAAAAGCTGTAAAATTTTATTTTATAGATGTCGATCACATAGTTTTGATTTTAATATTATATATTTTATATTTTAGAAATATTATTATACTATATTTTTTATTGTTATGCATATTTTTATTTACACAAGCAATCAGAGAAATAATGTTTTAAACGGTTTTAACAATTTTTAATATCTATTAATGTTAAAAAAAAACTTTAGTTTACTTAAATCCTCATAATAATTTTAATTGTATAAACAAACCCTATAATTTTTATTTAAAAAAAATAATAATAATAATAATAATTGTATAAATAATGCATGGAATTAAAAAAATTTTAAATAACTATTTTTGGTTTAAAACTTTTTTTAAAAGACCATAATTTACCCACGAGTATTAAATTGAAAAAAAAAGTGGTGCTAACATTATGCCAAATATTTAAAAAGACTTAATAAACCTGTAAAATCTTTCGAGCTCCGTGGTAAACGGTAAAAATTAATCCGTGGTAACTTACCGAGTTCATCGGTCTGCAGACATAAGATAAAAGCTTTTAACAGGATCGCCTCACAAAGCCAATCAAGGGCTAATAATTCGCGATTCGTTGGGTTTCGAGAAACGCGTTCCCCGGTCATTTATCTTTCTCGAATCCGTCACGAGAGAATCGCTCGATGAAAATCGAGTTAACTGCGGGCTTTAATCGCCGAAGCTTTGGCCCGATCTCATTTATCTCTCTCGGTTAAGGAGGAAAAAGAGGGAAAAAACAGCCCTTGTGTGTCCTCCTACTCCTCCTACTTCTCCTCCTTTCGAAACCACGCAATAGCGCGCGAAACGTGCCGAGCAAGCAGAAAACCTTCGAGAGATCGGACTGGTTTGCATTTTGCGGGGCTCACGTTTCAGGCCACTCTTATCCCGAGGGAGAATATTAAAACGATCGATCGATGCAGGGTATAAGTAAATCGATCGTTTTAGGGTATCGAGATTTTTTCATTTTATTTAATATACGGAATTGATTCTATCTGATTTTACGATCGACAAATATTTATTGTTCAATATACGTAGGGATAAAAAATAATTGTAAATTTTTATTACTTTCTGGTGGAGAGCTTTAAACTAAACCATAAAAAAAATCAATTTTATTTAAAAAAAAAAATTCAATTCCATGCTTCAATGAGAGATTATTTTTCATTAAGTTTTGTTTTTTAAGTATATTCTTTTAACTAATTAGTTTTTAATGGTTTTAACGTACTCGCGATATAAGGGGTACCACTAGAGTAGGGCTGATATTTAAAAAAACCCCTTGATGTATTTCATTAAAAATGAATACGTTGCAATTGAATTATAGTGATATTATCTCCATAATTACTGTTAAACGAGCCAAGATTGAATTGTTCAAGCTACTATACATAGCATCCATATAATCTGTGATTTCATGTTCGTAACGCTAACATTTTTATCGTTTTGCGTTGCCATAACTAAAAATTATAAAATATTCGTGAATTGTATTAACTCAAAATTAACTTTAAGCTATTCTAAAATTTTGAATAAAAGCTGATCTTTTTTGCGTGTTTAAAATAAACTCTCGTATTTTCTTAACAACGGTATCTTCTAAAATAATAATTTAGTAGAATACATCAAATGAATGTTTGTAAATCAAAATTAATGAAAATAAAAACTGCTTAAAACAATCTTCTAAAGAAACATAAGTATACGAAGAAACATGAAATAAAAATCATCATAAATTAAATGTTTAAATCGGTGAAATTGTAAATTTTACATTTAAAAAATCTTTTTGTATTTTACAATGATTTGGCATAAACGAGAAAATTAAAATAAAAATTTTAAACATAATTGCGGAGACCATAAAATTTTTTCTGCAACTTCATGTGCAATATTTTCTGATTTGAACACTGAATTGCTAAAAATGGTTTTTTTAAATCATTCTAATATAAATATACTTCTTGGATTGGAAAAAAATAAAATTTAAGGTTTAACAATATTCCCCAATTAACAATCAAAGAGTAGTGCAATTCGATAAACTAATTCTATTTTTTTACAAAACATTTTTATGTTGTATAATTACACTTATTTATAAATGCATAGCAGATCACCATTTATTATGATTATAAATTTTGTTTTGTTATTGTTTGAATATTGTTGGCTAAGAGTATTTACTTTCAGATTCATAGATTCATACGAATGATTATTTTACTCTTCGCAATAGTCTGGTTTGTAAACATTCATATACAATTTATTTATAGATATTTATATAAATATATATTATTAGCGTTATATTATATTACTCAGTGTAAAATAGATTATTTATCTTATATTTTAGCTATAATAGTGCATAATATTTAAATATATATATATATATATATATATATATATCGTTGCCAATAAATATGCTAATTACATGTATCAATATATATGGCTATTAATTTATTTATTTAATGCTTTATTCATTTATTTATTTTTCAACCTTATAATTTAATATAACATTTTTTCTCTATTTTTATTTAATTGAAATTTTCTACACTTTATTTTTAATTTTGCAATTTTCATTTGTTCAAATTATTATAAGCAATTAGGATTTTTACGAAATATTTTTGCACCGTAGTTTTACTAGAATTTTTAATAATAAGTAGAGTAGTTAATAAAAATAAAATTACTATCAGTTTATATTTTAAAATGAAAATATAATATTTATATTATGATTGTTAAAATTTTTATTATCAATGTCTAATTGTGGAGTCACAAAAAATTTACAAAATTATTATTGGTATTGCATACAAACATAAATTATACATATTTACTGAAGTTTAAAAACATGACCTAATTGAAAAATTGTATTCAGAGTGAACTGAAAAATAAGAAATTTCGGTACACTTGAAGAAATTGTGAACCGAAACGTATACTATTTATGAATTTACTAATCACCAAGTCTAATAAAAAATTTGGGAGTTCAAGGTGAAAAATGTGTGAAAAATTCGAATAAATTTATCTATACTGTTATTATATTTCCCACTTGACTTAATAGCAGATAAAAATAAATGAGTAGAAAGTTGAGGAGGAAAAGCATTTGGAAACTAATAAGCGTTGAACTTTTGCTGCCGACACGACAGTATTTGAGATACATTTTTTTTTGTAAATTATAATATTTACGTAAGCTTTTTCTACTTCTTCACGAGAAAGTTCCTGATGATCCAACAGCTCGCAGTGAAAATCGGTAAGTTTTATCGAAATATTTTATATTTAGTGATCGATAATTAGCAGAAATTATCAACTTTTTGATTAGTCCGTGGAATAAAGGTAAACTCATCGGCTGCTTGGAAATAATGTTTCTAATTTTGAATTTGGAACAACACACGGGTTATTTTTAGTGACTTTATTGGTACTGGTAAAACCTGGATCGACCGTTTATAAAAAGTTAGAAAATATACTTTCTTTAAAAAAACCCTTAAAAATGTATATTTTACGAATAAGCATCGTATCAAAAAGAAAATTAGTTATCGCTCGTCAATACCATTAATCACGTGAAAACATTCTAATAAAATTCACTTTCATTTTAATTTCTGGTGTTTAATTCGGATACATTCGGATGCCCAGCCGTTGACTCTCGAATTTCCACAAATCAGCCACTTGATTCACCCAAAATCCTCGATAAATATTCATGTTACTCATTAAACGCCCATAAACAAGGCGATTTAAAAACGGCCACGCGCTGATCTTCTCTCGTAAACCGCGAATGGAAATAACGCACGGTATTCGAAGCGAAAAAAAAAATCAAACTAAATTCCACCTGTTCCTTTTTTTTTACCTCTTTTCATAGCCGTTTTCACTCGAGTATATCTATATTTACCTCGGTGTTGTACACTCCGAGCTCATGTGTGTGCGCTTGACCGATGACTATGACATCACGTACACAGGAATGTGTTGAGCGCGTGACTCACGCACCGCAGCCTGCATTCGGTCGTTCTTTTTCGGAATGAAACCTGCTGCTGCTGCATCATGCGGGGATGGGACGCGTCGCCTTTCTTCATTCGTTTGATTGGCCGAGGAATGCGTCCTTTGGGTCCCAGCTAATTAGACCGAGGCAAATTTCACGGATGCTGCAAGCCCCATGAGAATATTTTTATTTTACCTAATCTGGAGTACGTCGTGGGATATTTTGAATAAAAATTTCGCTCTTTTATCTGATTCTTTCTGGACCGTGTACAGCCACAGGATTTGAATTTTTTTATGTCTGCGGTTTACCTGCTCGAGCCGGGATGTGTTACGTAACCAGAATCTCCATAGAATACATAAATTAGTGGCGATTTATCTTTGTAAGTCAAGTTTAAATCGAGACTGAAATTACTTGAATAGATTAAATCAGTGTAACAGAAGATGTTTTACGTTTGATAAAAATCTCTTAACAAATCTGACGATCGGGAAATCATCAAATAGCAAACTGAAAAATTTTAAAAAATCCAACGGGCAAGCTTTTTCAAAAAATGTAAATTTTAATCTGGGATGATCTGCACAACCCACTTCTTTAAAAAAAAAAGTTCGCCTGATATTACTTGTGATTACAAGCCCTTCACAGGCCGGTAGCTATTAAAAAAAAAAAAAAAAACCAAGAGGAAGAAAAAAGAGTGTACTCCAAACAAAAGGCAGCGTCTAGAGGAATGCGAAATGAAAAAATTGAAAGAACAGGCCCGAATGCAAAAAGCCCCAAACGGTTTCCACCACTGATTATTAGGAATGGGGAAGCGCGCGCGGTATGAAAAAAAATTGGAGCGTGATCGCACGATCCCCGAGGTGGAACGAAAAAGGTTCGTCATCGGCCCGCGATTATCATTTCTCTTTTCAGCTCTGAATGAGCATCCCGATTACGGATACGTTTCGAGTATAAATAAAAAAAGTGTTTTTCGGTGGGCGCAGTACACGCTCGACCTTGATTTGTTTGAGGACGTCGGTGCATTATGCTCGCGCCGCAGCCTCGATCGGCTATTGAGACGGGCGATCGGCCGTGAACGATTCGATCGGCGCGATTGGGAGTGAAAAATTTGCGTACCGATCGATTTTTTAACGAGGGCTTGTTTGAGTACTTTTAAGGAATCAAGGTTTCCGGTTAATTTTCTTGTTTTTATAGAAACTATTAATCGATCATGACGAAAATTACTAGTTAGTTTAGAAACGTGGTGTGTACGATTATTTCGTAATCACTTGAAATTATTTTTCATTTGATTTTTCTATTGTGAGACTTGCTCTTTGATGATTCAAGCCAATTATAAAGTGACAGCGAGATAAAAAATGTCACAATGGATCGGTGTCTTATCGGTAAGAGTATATTCACTCAAGCGTACATCCGCTGCCGAACCTTTTATTGCACTCAGATCTGAAGATACGAATGATAATTTTAAACCAGGTTCGAGCGGTCGTTCTTTCAATTACATTGATCTTTTTAGAATTATTTCACAATGTTCTACGTACTTACTTTATGGCGCGGAGTAAAAAATTTTATGTTTGGAATGTTGATTACATGATATTAGTCAAACTAATGCAATATTTTGATTTTTTCATGATACTACGAAAGAAAATAATTTAATAAATCCTTCGTTCTAGAATTAAAAACTTTCATCGTCATTATATTAAGTTTCAATTCACAATAAAATAAAATTTATATTTATTTTGATTTTTTTAAAATTTTATCGATCTGAAATATAAAAAATTCTTGCAAAAATAAAAATGTAAATTGCTTTAAAGCAAACAAAATGTTAAATAAAAAAGGTTTTATTTTAAAAATTCGAATTTAAAAATTCTTTCTTGCAACTGTGAATCATGAAACCATTTTTTTTACAGTTTAGATAAATAACATAAAAAAAAAAATTCATAAATAAGTCTCTCTATGTTTATTTTTTACTCCATATAGGCTCTGATAAGAGACGAAACGTAAATGCAGATTAACTAGGAGTTGATAGGTACCAAACAAAGAGCAAGTTAGATTTGATCTCAAGACCAATGGATCTACAATCGATCTCTCTGGCTACCCAGCGGTTTTCACTTTTGTTAAGATCAGTTCGTCGAATCGTAACTTGGTCTTTTTGTTTTTTTATTAAGAATGTTATTTTAGACTCATCCAAATTTTGATGGTTTATTACTGAATAATGCCTCGAGAGCTCAAGTACTTTGATGAAATAAAACACATGTATGAAAAAAGCCAACAAAAGCGAACCCAAGATTTGTCAGTCCATAAAAACCGCTTTGCTTATCCTGTTATACTAAGCGAAAGCGAATAATGAAGCAACTTATTTTCAAAACATTCCTGGCTATGATGCATCTTCAAAATTTGTTTCGTTATTGAATTTTTTCATCAGAGTTAGTGTTTTTGTTCGAAAAATTACTTTCGTAATTTTGAGATGTAGCTCGCTGGGTAGTTCTAAGCTAAATCAAGTTCAAGGGTCATAAAAAAATAATAAAACCTGTAAGTTTCGCAATAATAAACATATTATTACTAACCTACAATCTTGTAAAAAAAATGTGCAGGAGATCAGTTCGTTCTTAATTTTTGAGTAAGAAAACTTCAGTCGACATATAAAAGATGGTCAATAAAAAAAAAAAAAAAAAAAAACCAGTTGAAACGTCTTGAATATATTTTTTTTCTTTTTTGTATTGACACTATTATTACTAAATAATACCACTTGGATTCCTGCACTGTAAAGGATAGACAGAAAACCCTTGTACAAAATGTGCTAAGAAGGTACTTTCTATTCTGGCTGACCGAGTTGGATTCGAACCCGAGACCTCCGAGTCCACAATAACTCACTGTGTCCTCTGCTCTACCCCAAACTACATCAAGCCCCAACTACAAAAATCCTTAATTCCCGCATCAATAAAACTCTCCATAAAGAACCCAGGCTCTCGTAAAAAAGCCCCGATGTTCAAAAAAGGCATAGCAGTTCGTCATAACTCGGTCTCTCCTTTTTTTTCTCCAAAACTGTTGCTGCATGCAGGCGCGTCTTTATTCCGTGTCTCTCCTCTCGCCCCCTCCTCCTCCTCCCGGTGCTCCGGCCGGCACCGCCGTTCTCCACGGCGCGCTCGGTCAGCAGTATGCGAAGCGCTCGCTCTCGAATTAGTCGGCTCGCTGAGTTCGGTTCACCGTTTGTGAGTTTTTGTGCGTGCTGCAGTGTTGTTTTCTTCCTCCTACTCGACGCATAGTTTTTCCAAAAGTTACCAGCAGTGACGACCCGACGATTGTGGTATCAACCGCTGCTTATGCCGCCGGTGAGTTTTGGCTTCGATCGCGACCTTGGAATTTTCGTTCACTTTCGCTTGGTTGACCGTTACCGAAATCCAGAGTTTGTTTCTTCATTCGGTGTTCTTAAAAAAAAAAAAAAGTAATTATCGGGGTGACGAGAGGGTAACAATGGATCATTGTGAGGATAGTCGACGATGATGGTGCACTGCCGGGGTCCACGTCACCGTATCAATTATAATAGCGGCCGTACCGGGGATTATTCGTAGTTAAGTCTTCGGTGAAAAGAGATCATGGCTGATTCTCATTAGAGTCCCATAGTGATCTCCCGGCACAAATAAACGTATTGTTCGTTCGTTCGCGGGTTGTTAATTACGGCGAGCGCACTGCACTTACGGGATACCTGCACGTTTCGAAATTTATCGTTCGTATTCGAGTGAGACCCGACGGACTAATGTGTAGTAGTGTAACGGGGCTTTTTATTCGAGCCGCGAGCACGCCTACTTTTTAATGTCACGTAGAAAATTTGTTGTGAACGCGAGTGGGAGGGCCTGAACCACTTTTAATTGTTGCTAATTAATGACGATCAGAAGGCTACCTTGGACTTAATTTTAAAAAATCGCGGTTTATCGGGTGTCGTGATTCCAAGTCGTTAAACCATCAATTGCATATTTAAATAATGTTTTGCAACGCGGTTTTATACCGCGACGATACGTTTGTTTTTGATTTTCTCAGATTATCGAGTATGATAAAGTACGGAGGTGGATTGCGATAAATCATCATTCTCGGCGCAATTATTAATCCAAGGAAAATAGTAAACACCAGTTAACCAGACCAGTCATTTAACTTAAATCACTCGCAATCAATTCAATTTTTTTCTTTTTTTTTTTTTAAATCTTCTACGAAAAACACATTGCCCCGAGTTGATAAAGTTCGACGGGCACGCCTGCAATTTTTATCGATCCCGATAATGATTCTCACGCTCGGATGAGCTCGTACAAGCGCGCATAAAAGGCGGTTTAAAATCGCTCAGCTGACGAGCTGCGTGTGTCGCTCGAAAAAAAGAAACTCCGGGCGCGTATACGAGCCTCGTCTTCGTCTCGCACTTACGAGTCCCGGGTGTGTTTACTCGGTAAACAAAGCCAAGACTCTGTGCACTTTGGAGAAACCTCATGGTAAACAGGATTAAAAAAAAAAAACTCAAGCTTTGTTGCTCGTTTCGGAACGCTATATCGGTTCGATTACCGCCTCTTCTTCGAAAAACGTCGTAATTCACCGATCCTCGAACAATTCGCCTCCCCTCTCGAGCCTGCCCATTTGAATATTCCATTACAAAAAAAGCGACTAGTGCTAAGATCGTCGATCGAGATAACGGGTTTCGGTTCAAATGGGAGCGAACGATAAGAAAAAAAGAGGACCGCGAACAGGTGGTCACTTGTAACCAAAGTGGGAACCACCGAGGCCGCGGCGCGCGCAACAAGTTTACTCGTGACCTCAGAGACCGGCTGCGTAGCGTAACGACCCGAGCTAGCGCGCGGGCACCGATGCGAAACTCTCGAGGGTCACAGCCCGCATTAGCCTATCGAGCTTTCTCGGTAATCGCGCCCAGTTTCACGCATGTTTTCTTCCGCAAGGTGCACCTCGGCCTTTTTCACCGGTGAAGGTCGTTGAGCAGCAACCTGCAGGAATGAAATAAAAAAAACACTACTTTTGGAAGAATTTTAATGATGTTAAAAAAAAAAAAACCTTCTTTTTTTTTTTTAATCAGTCAGCATTAGTGTGCGTTGACAATTATGCGATTTGGTAGCAAGCAAGATTCGAACCTCTATCGCATGGATTACGAGCTAAGCTCTCGTTGAACTGAGCTAATTTGCTCCTAATACGTATATGATTTTATTTGCTTATTATAATCCTTGGCTGAATCAATTAAATTGACCATCTAGTTTAATTTATTAGATGCAATCAAATTTTTTACAATAATAATAGTTAAACAGCGTCAATTTTTTAAATTATCTTGTCAACTATATTATAAACTTTATTCTGAATTAGGCATTCTTCTAAAATGATTTTTTTTTCGAGTCGTAAATTACAACTTTGAAATAAGTATGTTCAAATAACTCAAATCATTAACTCATCATAAAAATATGCATTACCAAACTTGTACAGTAAACATTGCTAACCCCAATACCTCAGATAGATCAGTCTCAATCAACACCCTGGGTAAAAAAGCGCGAAACGATGATGAGAACGAGAAAGAGAAAGAAAGAAATAAACGAAAAGAAAAAAAAAAAAAAAACTAAAACAGCTGCTTGGCAAGCGAGTGCATCGTCACGTGCGCCGCACCGCAACTCTATCCCCTCGGCAGATGCAGCAAAAAGTCGTCCGCACATGCGACGCGAAAAAACGACTCATCGTTCTCGATTTTCGCGCGCTGAGTCTAAAAAGTTTCGATATCTGTTGCACTTGCTCTGTCAAATTATGCAAAGATTTCGATTCAATTAAACTCTCGTTTTGATTTATTCCAATGGCACAGTAGGAAGAGGCCGATTAGATAAACGAGCGCGTGTGTGGCGCGGAGTTTGATTTATTACACGTGATTCATGGCTCCTTGCGCGAATTCATAAGATTCAAAACCTTAATTCTATATTCGGACGCATCGGCGAGCACGTGTTTCGACTACTGAGCTTCAAAGTCGCGCTTGTTTGTTGTTTTCCAGGTGGCCCCTCGCGATTTACGAAAACCCAAAGCAGTGGCTTTGATCCGCACGAGCGTGCGGTTAATTGCCTCAATTCGAATCTCAATCGATTTGATGGAATAAAGAGTTCGTCGTTTCATTCGTTTCGCGTCGGACGAAGTGCATTCGACGTTTTTAAATTTAAATTTTATGATTCGCGACTTGATTTTTTATGATCGCGTCATTTTTTCTCGGGAGAAACCCATTTATATACTGTCAAGAAAAAAGTTGATTGTTTTTAAAAAAGAACAATTGGTATGACTTTGTAAAAAGATTTCGTGTAATAAAAAAAAAGATAATATTATTGGAATTTCCGTATTCTTCAAGGAAACTTTTTTTTTTTTATCAAACTTGTCCTTTTTGTTTGGTTCGTTTACTGCCGTGTAATGACAGGAGATAAAAATTTACTGCGACTTGAAGCACTAATATCATGCACTGAATATTACTCGAAGATCTTCAATATTTGAGTCTCGTAGTTAATCGATATCATCAAGAATCCTTGGTACGATTGGTAATAAAATAGTGTCGCACGCTCAATTATTTTGCAATCATGTTAATGGTAATCGTAAATGACAGAGGATAATCATTTTCATTTTTTCACCATCGGACCGAGGTATTATCATCGCGTGGCGCTAATAACTTCGTCGTAAAGAAGATGAAATTGGTGTCATCAGCGCGTCGCTGCATAAATTCAAAATGCAATAATAACATAGAAAGGCCATTTTCTACGTGGCATTTTTCGATTTTTTTTTTATTTCTGGTACGGTATAATTGCGGCCAGATAAACTGCGTGTGAAAATATTGCGTAAAATAACAGGTTCGACGGAAAAGCTTGTATCGACGCTCAGCGGCCGTTCACTTATCTTGTTACTGGCTGCTTACCACCTTATCTCTATCGAATTAAGCGGTTTGAAAATTATTTTCTCAAAATAACATGTGCTGGGTAAATTAAGTGAAGTTTATATTCACAATAATTACGTTGATTCATGTACTTGGTGGTTATTTCAAAATTTTAAATTATACGTTCTCGACTACGTGCATGCAGGTGTTGTTTGGTATTCCATTAAATTATTTGACTATAAAAAGTCCGGGGACTTTTATTAAATAAACGGTTATGACTAAATTAAATGATAACGCCATTTCCTGCTCCTAATTTTTGTAAGCGGTACAGTAAAAAAAAATTGAAGCTTAAAATATTTTATTTGACAATAAGCAAAAGCTTTATCTGGTTGAAATAAAAAATAAAAAAATTAAAATATTAGAGTTTTTAAAACTTAACAATTGAAAAAAAATTATATTGAATTTCAAATAATTCCTATTTTCGTTTTTAATCTTCCTTTTTTTTTTAAAATAATATGAATTTGTACCTAATTACAAATTTTTTTCTTTTTCCCTACGAATAGGTGTGTCTACCTTGTTCATTGAAATATAATTAGAATCATAATGGTTATTAATTTTAAGATTCGAACCGATGCGACAACTTTCGCGTTTAAATTGAATGCTCATACCTGTAATAAGCTACTCGCAATATGCTGTAACATAATGTAAAATTTCATATTTCACTACGTTTGAGTTTAGTTTAAAATTACAATTAGTACAATGATAAAAATCAGTGTAATTGGGTACCTACATATTGGTCGAAAAGAAATTTCTTGCTTAGTTTGAAATTTTTATTTGCTTTATAAAAAAAAGAACAATTAATTAGGCAAGATGATTTTTTTTCTTTTTGTTGCAAATTGTGAACGGGATTTATGTAGGTAGCCACCACAATTTGGTAACTAAAGGCTGTCACAGGAACTCGGGGGATTGCGAAATTCGCTCGATCCCTCAATCCCGCGTCCCGCGTTCCCGCGTTTGCTGCTAACCTAACCTCGTTGAAAGAGAGCGAGACGCGGGAATGCGAGATCGAGCGAATCCCGCACTCCCCCGAGTTCCTGTGATAGCCTTAAATTTCTCAGTTCGAGCGGGATTTGAACCAATGACTTAAGTTCTTCTAACCCTGTGCTCATATCAATCGAGCTACTTGCCAGACATATTGGCTCTGAATAAATTTAATTCTTGATTTCGTTATTGAATTTACAAGTTTGTAATTTTCTTTACATATACAGCGTAAAACTTATTTCTACTTTTCCTCGTCTACGTGTACAATTAATATTTTCGTACTATAAATTTCTGTTTTTCATCAATTATTTATCCAAGTTAAAAATTTTTGTACAAAACCTCAGATAAAAAAGCTTACCCGATTCTAATCTTCGAAAATGATTCACAATTCCCGGTAACAAACAATGCCGGTTGAAAAATATAAAAGCCACGGTCAGCGTATCCTGCCGGCAGTGATCGAACAAAGAAAAATTAAACGGAGGTGAATCAAAGTAATTATTTCAAAGAAAAATGATTACCAAACGATCTGCACTGCGAGGATCGTCGTAAAATAAGTCCGTCTAATAATGGGAGATAGAGCCGAGAGCACCGGAAGTTTTTCGATGATCCCCAGTCCAGCTGGATTACTCTTCATTCGGCATTCCGGTCGAGTGCCGGATTGACCGAGTAGCCGTTTCGGGGAACCGATTCTGAATTTAAACACTGCCGAGCGCACGGTAGCAGCTCCTCAGGGTCGGTGATTTAAACCAGAATAATAATGATAAAACAAACAAACTAACTGTCCTTCTTTAATTACTTCCGTCTCGTCTTCTTCGCGGTGGAATTTTATTGCCTTTCCTGTTGTGGGTGTCACTGATGCAGACTTAGTATCGAGTTACTGCGATGCACCACCGATCTTCAATTTAATCGCATAAGTGCATCCTGTGATAAATGCATTTTTTCATCGGAGTATGAAGCACTTTGATTCGTAAATATAATACCATTAAAATTAGTTTTTAATTGAATCTTCGGATGAATGTGAAGTAGTTTTGTGAGTAAAGCGCTAGACTATTGACCGAGAGATCTCGAGTTCTAATCCCAATCTCTTACTAAAAATTTTTACTCGATAGCAAAATATAGAGAATTGGGATTATATATATGTGACTAATAAATACGTAAAAAAAAAAATTGATTTGCTTCGTTGCGTTTTTTTTTTCTCACAAACAGGTATATATTACAATTGAATGAGTATTATGTTTCGAAAAATTATGAAAAAACTTTTATCAACTTATATTAAGGTAAAGATGCCAATTATGATCACAACAATCGCTACTTTTCAGCATTTTGAATTTTATTGAAAAAACAAAGCATGTTAGAGTAAATCTTTTTTTACATACTTAAATTTTAGGATCTTAGGAACTTAAATGAATTTTTTTTATATGAAAATTGTATTTATTTATTGAATAATTAATGTTTAAAGACAAGACCTTTTGACCCCAGTTTATTAGACAACTTCAGCTTTGGCCCCAGTTTATGAAACACTTTTACACGTAAAATTCCGTCTGTGACTTACATACCCCAGTTGATGGAACGGTTTATCTAATTTTCATGTTAGATTTTTAATTTGTTCGTGTTTGAGAGTGATGAAACCCTCGAATTTTGAGGTTGCCGTTCCATCAACTGGGGCACTTAAGTCACAGACGGGATTTCACGTATAAAAGTGTTCCATAAACTGGGGCCAAAGCTGAAGTTGTCTAATAAACTGGGGCCTTGACTTTAAACGGAGGCATAAAAGGTCTTGACTTTAAACATTAATTATTCAATAAATAAATACAATTATCATATAAAAAAAATTTATTTAAGTTCCTAAGAACCTAAAATTTAAGTATTTAAAAAAAGATTTAGTCTAATATGCTTTGTTTTTTCAATAAAATTCAAAATGCTGAAAAGTAGCGATTTTTGTAATCATAATTGGCATCTTTACCTTACCTACAAAGTTTTAGTTTTTTCAAAAGAACTTTTTTCTCAGAAGCGAGCACTTTATCCCAGTCTCAAATTGAATAATTTATGAAATCAAAATTATGATCTCATGCCTCGTTCCTGTTTTGCGCGTGTGCATTCAACAACAAACGCCGGGTGCGAGCATAAAATTAGTTGCACAATACCCAGGCGGTAATAAAAACCTTCAAAAACGAAAAGAAAGACAAAGAGAAAAAAAAAAGAAGAGAATAAGAAGGAAAAGGAAGTGATTCGTTTTTTTGACGATGTGATAGTGTAACAGACCGCGTGACCGGTTGTAGGAAGAAAAATACCGAGAAATTTTCTGGATACGGTTGATTGGCCTGCAGCACAAGTGTTGTCGTACTTAATTCCACGGCTGTTATACGAGAGCCACCGCGCCATTAGAACTCATTGCTTGAATGATCTTTATTCAGTATAATTTAACGTGGCCATAGAATACGCTTGAGCGTCATTTACATACGGCATTGTCCGATTTGTTTTCTCAGTGTTGTTGCTGAAGCAAGGGAGAAAGCTCACCTTTGAAAAAGCTCCTTTCAAATTCATCCACGATAAGCGCGCTGAAAAAATAACGTTTGAGAAAGCTATTATGTATTAATTTATACGTTAGGCTAATCGTGTTTCAAAATTAGAAAATATGTCTCAATAACGCCCGTTACATACAGCTGAGCGCTTTAATTTTTAAAATTATTTACTGCTTACCTACAAACTCTGAGATTGAATAATCACTTCACAATTTCATTATAGGTTTTTTATTTGTAAATAAGTAAACAACTATTTTTACACTAGAAAAAAAAAAAAAAAGGATTGCGAGACACGATTATATCTAAGTACGTGCGAGATCTGATTGATCAAACGCCTCGGGATATCATTTAAAAATTCATTCAGCGTTTTATTTTGTGTAAAAATCTCAAAAGCTCTTTGCCACTTAAACGCATGTCATTTTTCTCGCAACAATGATATAGAATAAAAGCCGACAATCGTAATACCAGAAATATACAAGGTACGCAGTACGATATTAAATACCGTAAGCCACCGCTCAACAGCTAGCGTCTAATAGCTTCCCCGCGCCATGGAAATATATAACCCATGCTTTACGAGGCACCCAGAAATTTAATAGATTTTACGAGCCCTCGCGCCGGCGGCTGCGGCATCCCGCTGAAAACTAAATCTAAATTTATTATTGTTGTGAATACCGCGATATTAACAGCCGATGCGCACATCGGAACTCTAGAGAGCTACGATACGAATCGGCCGGCGTGCATGCACCCGGAAGTTACTATTACTTAAATCGCGAATTCAAGTTACACCGTAATGAGTCGTTAATCTAGCCATCGTACCGTGCGATAATTACACAACGCCAGTGTATCAAATTTCAGTGCTTAATGGAGATGACGCTTGCAGTTACGAAAAATTAAGTCATCAACGCTGATACGATCTGTCGTGTTCTTTCAGGGGCAAATTACTGTACGTTAAAACCAACATTATTTAACAGCAAAAAAAAACAACACGCTAGCTGACTTCAAAGTTCTTTTAAAAAATTGTTGGTTACGTCAAATTAGTGCTTTCGAATTTTCAATAAGTATACGAAGTTCTTCAAGGATCTGAGATAAGAGTTTAGTAAAATAATACCTTTGAAATTCCAGGGATGATTCAGCTGGTTTATTGATATAAAGAAAAAGCCTGATAAGCTCCAGGGCTCATAAAATTTTCTGGAATCCTTTGATTCATCGTCCAGTCGCATTCTTTGCTTAACTTAACCAATTTTCTTCGCGACAATAAAAAAAAAAAAAAAAATGAAATCAGGATGCCAATAGATTCCAATAAGGCGAGCCTCGGGCTTAACCAGGCATGGTTTGTTTGGCCGGAACAGATGCCAGAGTAGGTATCGCCGGTAGCCACGGGCCAATAGTAATCAGCGCGAAAAGTTTCGTCGGGTAGTTTCGGTCGCGCGGGCAGGGCGCACTTCCTCCTATTTCTAGATATATTCACCTCCGCTCGGCTCGGCTCGGTGCAAAGGATCTATTTCGAGCGTAGCGCCGGGCCGCGCAATTTCGGGCGTCGGGTTCTATATTTGCACAATGGCCGCTCGACGCGACTGATACCGCCCTGACTCCCGATATTTACCATCCACTGTGATGCATCCCGCACCGCCGAGGAAATGAAAGCTAATGGGTCGTTTTTAAGTGCCCGGTGGGGTTTTATTGCCTACCCCGCCAAAGATAGGCTGATGCCAAAGGCTGTTTTAGTGTTCGATCGGAGGGATTGATTGCTTCTGAATATCCTAGACTAATGCTCTAATTCTCTTTCAAAGGAATTTATCCGGGTAAAAAGTCAATTACCGATTGTGCGCTCGACCTTTTTATCTTACGGTGAAAATTATTGTATACTTTCTAGGTAATGCAATTAAATTTTACTGCGGTATCGGTTGCTCACTTTTTACTGCACCGCTGTAAGAAACTTAATGGGTATGGACCCGCGCAACTTAACATTTATTTTATCGCAAAATTCTGGAATTTACAGAAACTTATTTCGCATAAAATACAATAATTATTATTTTACGTCCAGAAGTACGCTCGCTAATGAACAAACTGATTAAATTAATTTAAAGAAAACGTCGCTCGCGCTCGCGAGTTTCTTCGTTAAAACTGGGAAAAAAACATTCTCGCGATGACAATAACAGCGACTCTCAAGAGAGAGAGAGAGAGTGATAAAAATCCTCCGGGACGATTCCCGCTTTCGAAGTTATGAAAATCTAATGCCGCCTGCAGCTGCAACCGAGTTTGCTCTCGGCAAAGGGCGAACGCGAATTTATGTAATTTGCTCGTACGACTCGGATAACTTCCTACGCGAGGGCGAAGGGCGAGAGCAAGTCGAGGATGCCCGAGTGTGTATGTGTGTAGTGATGTTTGATATAAATGAGCACCGCGCGTTCCACCTCGGCTTAATTAAAATTACGTACCGTTTGCAGTTCTCGGAGATTTTTCTTCTCGGTCTTTTTTTTACCCCCGTAATGTGTGCAGGGGCATCTGACCGAGAGAGATTTTTGAAAGCTACGTTTTTTACCATCCAAGACAGACACTTTTTGCCCGCATAATTATTTAGTACCCGTAATTAAGACGAAACATGAAATATCATTCTTGATAAAAAAAAAAAATGTTTCATATTTATGATACGAACTCCGAAACAGAAAAAAAAAATTCCCCCACTGTCTGCGAACTCAACGCCTCAGGATATTATCGTTCGATTCCAACCAACCCCGAATCCATAAACAGAGATCTTCCCTCACTGCCATGGGTTTGAAAATTTCGGCTCGTCGAAGCGAGCTGCTTTTCTTTTCCCCCAGCCGCGCAAGATGATAATAAGAATTCCGCGGCTATAATGCACGGTAATATAATCCGTGGGTGCAGGCGTCGCGACGTCTGACGGGGCGCTAAGTGCCTCCAGACCGCGAGCTCGCGATGATTATTTCGGAAAAGAGGATTCCTTTCGCCCGCGGAGATATCCATTCTCTTACGCTCCCGGATTTTCTCAAATTCACGCTTCGCGAGATCTTATAACGACAGATCAGGGATTCCCCCCTCTACCCGGCAAGAAAAATATGATCGTTTTCGCAGGCACCGACAGCTGTGCCCGCTGATCCACGCTGTTTTGCAATTACAAGTATTTCGTTTTTTTTTTATTGGAGGAGCCGTCATTATTGAATCTATGAAATTTTTACGAAGATTTCGGTGTTGGTATTCGGTCTTCTTGTGGAAAAATCAGAAAGTCAGTTTATAGATTTTTCTTTTGGATTATGTTTAATTCATTATTTTATGAAGGAGATTGGTGGAGTTCGAACAAGAAATAAAATTAGAAACTATAGAAGTATAAAACAAAGAATACTTTATCAAAAGTCAAGTTCATGCAATTAAAAGATTCAAAAAAAAATTTATAACTCAAATCACATCTGAACTGTTACGTTATTTTAAATCATTAAAAAATAAAGTTTCACAAATTACAGAATTAAGAATTTTAAAAAAAATGTAATTTTATCAATGAATTAATAAATTATAAGAGGTAGTTATCAAATATTTGATGTAACACGAAATAGCTCGGTTATCAGCATATAAGACTCGTAACCTCAAGATCTCAGGTTCGAAAATACGTTGACTCAAGTAATACCCGAAGCTCCTGTCGTTTACCCAAATCAAGTGTAAAGCTCACTTAAAATCGTATGAACCATCCTTGAAAAAAAAAAAAAAAATCTATTGATTGATATAAAAAAAAAAAAAAAAAAAAATTGTTTATGCACATTTTTATAAGAATTTTTTTTAATTCAAACATTACTTTACAAAGTGGCAACTGGGTCCAACAATTTTTCTTTTTTTCTTTTAATACCCAAAACACGAAGAACTAAAAACCCCATACAAAAAAAAAAGGGTAACGAGATTCCGCGTCGAATTTCCGATGGTCGAGCGATCGCATTGTAACGGCCGATAACCCATCGGAGCTTGCGGAACAGCGCCGGGCCGCGCTGAATATGCAACGTTTCCCGGAGGAGAAGCGCGTCGGGCCGCGGTGCAGTGTCCATTATGAATATCTCTTCGTTCCAACAGCCAGCGTACACTCTTGTCTATTTGAGTTTGTCCTCGAGGCTGCTACTGTCCGCGTGTGATGCATACGTTCGCTACTTCGTGCGCGAGCTTACGCATACACCGTTTGTTGTTCCTGCATCCTAACTTGCGGCATGGATTTCAATCAGTCACTTTGATTGATGGCCCTCGTGCGATTTATCCTCTTTTTACCTTTTTTTTTTATCTTCTCGTGGGATTTTATGCTTCAAGCCTATTGGTTCTTACGAGGTAGTTTTTTGATCCATTGAAAAATGACTTTTTATTAATAACTAAATAATGTTTAAATTTTCAAGTAACTATTTCAAAGCTTTTTTTTATAAGTCATTAGTTAGATTTGATAGCTCAGTGTTTGGTTTAGGTTCAAATCTTGAGCACGTCTGTTCAATGACGAATTCTAATGAGGATGGTTAGAAAAAAATTCCGTGGCGCTAGTGACAAGGACGCTATGTATCTATACATAAAAAAATATAGATATACTTTCAATGAGGAGGGTCTTGCCACTAGCGCCACGGCATTTTTTTCTAACCATCCCAATAGGATTGATTTTTCAAATCCACGTAAAAGTCAAAGAAAAAAAAATTGATTGCTTGGAATCAATTAAACTATAATATAAATTATTATTTATTAAACGATATCACAAATGTTTATCAAGAGCACATAATAACGTCAGGTGATAAGTTTTTTTTTTTTTTTCAATCTGAAAGTGTATGCAATACCACTTGAAACTATAACGATAAAAATAGAACAAAAGTAAATGCAAGGTTTTGTTTATTTGATTACAGGTTTGTTGAAGGGCTCGGTTACAGCGGCCGAGCGTCCGCGCACGCTGCGCCGGCTGCGCAACGTGTACTCGCCGGCGGCGGGCGGAGTCATGGGCACCGGAGCCGACGTCGCCGGCGAGCAGCGGCTCGACCACCAGGAGGCCAACACCGACACTGGCAGCAACCACCAGCGCACCGACCGGGAGCAGCGCGACGAGAAGACGCTCAGCGTCATGAGTCCCTTCGACGAGCAGGAGGAGTGGGCCAAGATATCCGAGATCATGGCCTCCTTCGGCACCGGTCTCGTGCGCGAGTCCGTCTTCGTCAACGAGCTCGAGAAGGAGTTCCAGGCCAGGCTTGGTTAGTTTCTACTCTGTCTTTTTTTTTTTTAAATCAAAAAATTGAGGATGTGTTTACATCCATTGATGAAAGAAACTCGATCATCAGTTTGAAGTAATGAAAAATAATCTTTCACTTTGAAACTTGATATTAAAAAAAAAACCTTTTTTTGGAATTTTTCGACTCAGCAGCTGTAGAATTTTACTCAAATCCGGAAAAAAATTTTTTGAATTTTTAAAATCCCTGTTTAAGCTTTACCAAGGAAAAATTTAAGATCACGAGTTTAAAATGACTGAATATATTCAAAATGAAGATGGTTTGGTTTAATTAATTTTACGTGGAAATGAGGATAGGCTTGACATTATTAGAAAAAGACCTGCCTGTGTATTGTAGTGTAGGCGGGGCTGCAAATAGCAAAGCCATAAAGGCCAGCTTTATCCTATTCAGTCTTGAACAGAATAAGAATTGTTGAAGTGCAATAAAAGTTTGTATTGTTTCGGCATTCAGCAAACGTTCTATTTTTTTAATTTTTCATTTCGAATTTATATTAGCATAAATAATAAATAAATCTTGGTTAACGAAGCTGAAAAAATCATTTCTTTGAATTAAAATAGTATTATAAATAAAGACTGAAAACTCTTTGAAATTTGTTTTTTCATTAATACAAGTATTGAAAATTTCAAAGAGCTAGACTTATTGTAACTCTAATTAAAAAATCATTTTAAATTGCTGACCAAATTTTTACTAAATCTACATCTTTTCTTGGTCTTACAAAATAGGTTTAACTACCGACATGGGCAGCCCTTGCGTAACAACTTTAGTCGGTCAGTGGTTATCGAAATTAAACTTGGCAGACTACGAATCGCTCTTCTTGAATTATGGATTTGACGACTTGGAATTTATTGTAAGTAATGAATAAGATAAAAGCTCTCAAGTTATTTTAAAATCAACCTTAATAAATCAACATATTTTAAATATAAAAAAAAAATATCTAACAAAGACATTTTTTCTTCGTTAATAAAGAACGGCGTGCTGGACGAATCGGACCTCAAGGAGATGGGCATAAGCAGCGAGCAGGACCGCTCGGTCATACTCGACGCAGCCTCGCTCTTAAACAACCGAGTGGACAAGCGACCGGTCATCAGCAACCAAACCGTGGACGACTGGCTGAAGTCTATAAACCTGGACAACTACGCGGAACTCTTCCGACGACACTTGTACACGGACATGGACCGGGTGCGTCGAGTGTGGGAGGTCGAGCTGGCCGCCGTGCTCGAAATCCAGAAGCCGGCCCACCGTAAGAGGATACTCGCCTCGGTCAACGGCGGTGGGACCTCGCCCGGGGACTTTTCTACCACCACGACTCACGCTAGGAACGGAAACGGACCGACTTTCGATGATCTCAATAAGGACCTCAATACTCTGGTAAGCTATCAATGGCGCTGATTTAAAAAATCTATTGTTAGAGACTGATTACCAGATTTTATCCACTTATCCAATCAGTCAAATAAGATTGGTTCGAGTTTAAACATTACTTGATGAATTAAAAAAATCAATTTATTTACTCGGTGTCACACTTATAACCTCGCAACAGTCACAAAGCAGCGAATAATTAATCTACTTTGGAAAAAGTAAAAAAAAGTTGAAGCTTTGATGAAAAATCATCCACGCGGGCGTCGAAGAGCAAAAAACGAGCTACATTCGAAACAAAAGAATCTCCGTATCATTTGATTATCAGTCTCAAAAGCGCGCAATCGATTCCTCTTCACCGCAACAAAACCCGGCCGATCAAAAGCGGGAATATACCTGGGTGCGTGCACACATTCGATCAAATATCGCGGCTAATTGGAGTCGCGCGCGCAATTGTGAATCGAGCAAGTCGTCTCCTCTTTTGTTTCGCGCTTCTTTTTCATTCTCTCTCAATCCTACACCTGTCCTTTCACCGGCTCCTCCTTGAGCCGTGGCGTTCTCTCGGTCTATCGCGTTCCCCTAATTGGCTTTATAAGTTTCCCTCAGTCATTCTTCTCCCTCTCTTTTTATTTTTTCACTTGTCTACTCTGTGTACACGCGGAAGTTTTTATCGAGGGTCGATGCGTGCGCTGTGACTTTCCTTTTTTCTCGCGCTTTGACACTTAATTAGAGCCCACGCGCTTTTACGCGACACACTTAATTGGGGAATGCGACTTTTTCGCTATTAGTTTACCCACACGCGGGGGGAGAAAAAAAGAGAGAGAGTGTGTTTGCTTGAGCGTGTGTTTGGCTTTGATGCGCCTGCATGCTTTTCAGATTTGTACATTTAAACGTGGGAATTTCACCTCGATCGAGCTGCATGCTATTTTATTATTTCTTACTGTTTATGAATATGAGGTGAAAGTGATTTTTTGCTGCATAGTTTTAAATCAGGATTTTTAGTTCGCGACTAGAATTTAAAGAAAAATTAATTTATCAGCGTCAAAATATTATAAATTGATGATTTATTTTTAATTTTATCTGTATTTAGTGAAAATTTGGACCACTGAATTCAATTTTCATTTAATTCTTTTTTTAATTTATGAATGCTTTATTAAATAGTTTTAAGCGATTGAGATTCATATATATATTTTTAAATAAAATATTCAACCTCAAGAACGGAATAGCTCAATTGATAAAGCTCTGAGGATCGCAGTTGAAACATTTCGGGTTCGATTCCCCCTATAACAATATCGACCCGCATTCATTCATCGCACTCTGGCTGTTAATTAAAGTACTGAATGTCAAAACACTATTATGTTATAAACATGTACAAAAAAAAAAAAAAAAAAAAAAAAAAAAATCGGAGCTGGCGGTGTTATAGGAGTTGTAGTTTTTTTTTGTTATGTAATTATCAAAACTAAACTCTTTTTTTTTAATTTCATCGAATAGTTATAAAAAATTTAAATAAAATAAAAATCTTTGACATAATTTGTTTGAATTTAATTTTTCCAGAAATCTAACATCCAGCAGTTGAAGGACGAGATTAGGGAGAAGCTGCCAGAGACTCCGACGTTACCAGTGCAGAACAACGGCCTTCCAACGCCCACCTCGACGACCGCGACTATAACGTCTTCGTCGAGCACGACGGTCACAGGAACAAACGCGAGCACCACGGGGACCCTGAAGCACCGGAAGAACCGTCCGGCTCCTCCACCACCTCAAAAACCAGCGGCACTCGCACCGCACCAGAACGGCGGAAACGGTCACTCGCAACCTACAACCGAGCACCTGGAGATCAGAGGACCCTCGGAGCTGCTCTTCGGGGTCCCCTCCACCCTGAAGACCCAGTGGAGACACAAGCCCAAGGAACTAGTCACTGGCTGCGTCACCTACGTCGCCAGTGTGAGTATTGAATTTTAAGAAAGTATGATAAGTGATGAGTTGAGTGTGCTTATAGTAACGTGGGTTTTTTTTTTTCAGTATTTGGGTTCGACGGTGGTGAAGGAGCTCAGGGGGACCGAGTCCACGATGAAGTCGATACAGAAGCTCAAGAGCGCGCGCAGGGATCACCCCAGGGGCACCCCCGGCATCACGTTGTCCATCTCTTATCGGGGCGTGCGATTTTTGAACACCCTCACCGATGTAAGTACATCCACTTGGATCAAAAATTTTCCTTTTTTATGTTTATTTGAGATAACTAATGTTTACAAATTTTTTTATTAAAGGAACCAATTTGCGAGCACGAGATACGAAATATTCACTGTGCTTGCCAAGACGCCGACGACCTCACCCACTTCGCTTACATTACCAAAGATCACCCGAGTCACACACACTTTTGCCATGTCTTCTGCGTGCCAACAATGGTAATTAACCTCAATTTTCCTCACTTTTATTTTGTTAAAGTACAGCTATTTGCAGTTAAAAGTTAGTTTTGATTATTCACAATTGATTTCAACGAAATTAAATACTCCTCGTCGTTTCTGAAAAATTTCCTTAGTCACTTCTTGGTCAAGATTACATGCAATTGTGTGGGCTTCGAAAAAAATTAATTCACCATTGTGCTGAATAATCTCTTTGCGAGAAAGTGACTAATGAAAAATAGTTTTAAACAACATTTACTAAAAAAAAAGTATGTTTCTAATAAAAACCTAATGGATAATTTTTTGTTTTTTTCAGGACCAAGCAACCGAGATAATACTGACGCTGGGTCAGGCCTTCGAGGTAGCCTACCAGATCGCGCTGAAGGACAAACTCGGCAGCGGGGCGATACGTTCGCAGTCCGCCAGTCAGCTGGCCACTCTGGCCTCGTCCACGACCAGTGCGAAACCAGCCAAATCGCCCTCCCAAGAAACGAACCACCAAAACAACCACCACAACAACGACGCGAACAACCACTATCAGACCAGCACAAATCCACGGCCCAAGCATCGCTCAAAATCCATCACAAATCCATTCGCAAACTCGAGCAACCACTCGACCCCGCAAAAGAGCGTTTACCGCGTACCGAGTCCGAAAAAGTCAGCGTCCAGCGTAAACTCGAAACCCGTGACCGCCAACTCGAGATCGGGCACCAACGGCAGCCCGGTCGCGGTGAAGCTCCTGGCGACTCACGGTCGGTCGCACTCGGTTAACGAGATCAAACTCAACGGTAACCAGTCGAAGCTCATGCCCGCCCCGGTCGACGACATCGGGATCGGCGTCAAGGACATGAAAGCCGGTTCCAGGGCGCCCATAGCCTTGTCGGAGGAGCTCTAATGCGGGCTTTACCTGTCGATAGCTCGGTGCAAGGACCTTTTTTGCTTCGTCAATCGATCCGAACCGAGTAACCAACTGTAAATTTAACCGATTAATAAGTATAATGGTAGCAGTAACTTTGTAAATAACTTTCGCGACGATTGTAGTGGATAAAAAAAAAATAATAATCGTGTATTATTGTGATGACGAGTTCGCGACGACGGACTCGTGTTAAAAGTATAATGATATAAAAAAACAATTTTGTTACGTGAAACACTTGCTTCCACGAACGGTGATGTCACGTTGCTGTGACCGCGCGTCAGGAATTTAATTTTTTTTATTATTTTTGACGATTGATATTATTTATTGTTACATTTTTACAGCTTGACATGTTGATTAACATGCCTTATGTTTTATTCGTAAGATACTATGTGTAATAAATATTATTTTCTATTATTATTTTGTTTTGTTTTGTTTTTTCTTTTCTTTTATTTATTTTATTTTTGTGCTGTTTACTATTTTTACGACGTGGTTTATAAAGATACACAACCGTTTATTAAATAATTTCTTTTATAAGGGTTGCTCATTAACTTAGCATGACTCAAAATGACAAAAATCGTTAAAAATTTTTTTTACTAGGTTTTCGTAGTAAAAAAAAGTTTTCTCACCGTGAGTGATATTTAATTGAGTTGGTAATGACTGAACATTCTTCTCGGGAAGAATTTTTAAAACGTACCAGGTTCTATTAGTTCGATAAAGTAATACAAAAATCACATGCCAACGAGTTTATTATAATTTCAAAGGTAAGTGTAAGCAATCAATTTTTCTCAAGAAAAATTAATAACGTTACATGGATTAATAACAATTGCAATATGACTCAGAGTCGAAGCTTTTAAGAAAAAATTTTTTGACAATTTTCAGAAGGTAATTTGAAAATAGAATTATTAATAATTAAGGCCTACACCAAATTTTTGTCGTGTTGCAATTGTGATTGAATGAATATTCTTAAAAATTGTCAACGATTGTGGTCATTTTTATCGAATTTTTATAAAAAACTTTTTGACTACGGTCATGAATTTTTAAAAAATTTAAAAACAAGTTGTGAGATAGGGTACGACAAATATAAGATGCCTAAATCAAGTTCTATACAGGATTTCATCGATGCATTTTCATCACCTTATAAAGATTCACAAGTACCATTTAAAATAACTTAAAAAACACTAATTAATAAACTTGAAAATAAGTTTTTTTTAAACAAGAAATAGGTAACAACCGAGGTAACAACTATTATTATGACAAATAGAACCTTATTCCTAGGTTAAAAATTTTTATACATTACAATATTTTTATGGTCTTGTTTTTTTCGTTTTTTCTGACACTTTTTATTCCAGTAGTAATAATTCTTAAATAAGACTAATAAAAAAGTCATTTTAATTGCGTTAAAAAAAAAAAAATTATAATTTATTTTATGAATTTTTATAAATATTTTTCAAATTATTTGAAGTTTTGAAACACTCTATGAGGTAATTTTTTTTGCTACAATAAGTTTACAGTGAGCCATTAGTAATAAATAAATCTTTAGTTTTTTTTACGAGGATCAATAATTAACACTGTCATAATAATAGACAATAAAAAAATTTTGCTTCAGCAGGTACAATGTTAGAATATTGCTTTTTTGCGTAAGTAACTTACGAATTTCACAAATATAAAACTAACATGTGTCAAATCGTGTACAATCTTTTACAATAACTTCAATTATAGTAAATTTTTAATATTAAATCAAAAACTTTTCTAAAAACAGTTTTTAAACCATTTGGCTAGGATTTGCTATAAATTTAAATTGTTGAAAAAAATCTTTCAAATAATATATGAAAAGCCAAAATTAAACATTAACCTCGACATTAACAATTTAGAAAAAAAAAAGTATTGATATGCTATTTACATGTATAAAATGAATGGCTTTAACGTTCAAAAAATAAAATGACATATTATACCTATAAAAATAAATACATCATATAAACGTGTTAATTAAAATTACTAAATTAAGAATACAAAAAAATTATCTAAAGTAATTGAAGAGTATAATAATGCTAGAATATGATTCGTGTTGAAAATGCTATATTAAACAATGTACTTATATCCAATTTAAACATCAATCTTTAGGAATTATAAATATTTGTTTTTAAAATTTGAAATATAATTATTTAATATGCTTTAGGAAAATTTGTAGTTTAAACTGTTGAAACAATATACTATCCTGAAAACCTAAGAAATTTTTTGAGTTCTGAAGTCGATACGAACGAATTTTAGTAAAATTGCTAAAATTATTTTTAAAACAGTTTTTTATAGTTTTATTATTAAAAAAAAAAAGGAATAAGTATTTTATAAATTTTGAATCTTATACTTTAAACATCAATAAATAAATAATTCTTAATTTTTAAATGTATTATAAAATAATTTAATATTTTTCAAGGCTTTACATAGCGACTATAAAAGCAAAACTTTAGTAAATGATTAATTAAATAACAAAAAGTACGAAAAATAAAATATATACTTACCATTAATATCTTAAAATTATAAAACTGCCAAATTTAAAGTTACGTAACGCACATTGAGAACCGTCGAATTTACTAATATAGTAAGGATTAACATTACTTTTTAATTTAAAAAGAAAGAGGTTAGTGTCTGATAATTTTTTTTTTTTTTTTTTTTTTTTTAATAAAATTTAAAATACTTTAGTGATTTATTGAAATAAATAAAATCTATAGTATTCGATATTAAATATAAAATAAAACGAAAATATGTCGCTATGTATGTCTCATGAATGAAGAAATCATAAACTCGATGCATTTTTCACTGATAACAAGTAATTCACCTTTCATCATCAAAAATTTTTAAAATTCGTGAAAATGATTGAACTACTGAAAAAAAAATCTATTTAAACTATAATATCCTTTAAGAAATTCAACTGAAATTTTTCATAATCGACAAATCCCCATAATGAAACAAACCACTTCATGAAACTATCACCAGAAATGATCTTATGCCAATGTGCACAATTTTTATATTATTCTGACGGACCAATGAATAAAAGATTGAAAAATAAGATCCGTTTACGTGATGTTTCAATGCACATGAGGCAAAATCGAATGTCGATAATGCGAAAACGAGAAATATGATCGAACTTGCTGACCTCGCGAATTTGCTTGATTCTGGGGTTTCGGTGTGAAATGTGAAACAATGATTTAAATGTTTAAATGCTTAGACTGTTAACAATGAATAAATGAAAATAAGAAGAAAATTTGTGTATAAAGATAGTCATGCATATGTGTAGGATAAAATCAAAAAACTTCTTAAAATAAACTAGTCATAATTTCTTGGGCAAAGAGAGTCAGTTTAAATTAAAGCTATAATTGTATTATTTAACTTTGTACAAATGAAATTATGAAAATATTACGATGGTTGACTTATTATCTAATTCATATAAAGCTAATATATTAAAATGTTGAAATTATTAAAAAATATAAAATGGAAAACTGTCAGAAGTATCAGTTGATTGTTAGATTTTTATTTTTTATTTAAAAGTTATTTACTTATATTGAATAGATTTTCTCTTTTATATATCTTAGCGGTGTAAATAGTGTTTTTATGATTTTAAACTATTTATTTAGTAAATAAATTTTACGTTAAAAAGTTATAATTGTTATTAGTCGATATGAATTCATTGTTAAAATTTACTTAACAATTAGTTTGAAATTAGAATTTTTTCAATCAAGTTTTGATTAGGAGTACTATTCCCCAAGTTAAAAAAAAAAACTAGGTTATTAAATAAATCTATAAAATTAGAAAATTAGCGAAATGGAAAAACATTAGCTATAGTAAAGTTAACTAATTGTGATAAAACTAATTCGTTCAATAAAGTAAAAGCAAAGTCTCACTTAGATAATCAATAACCAGAAACAAGAGATTGCTGTAATTGAACTAAATGTACCACATTATCTAATTTTATCAAAATTTTTTTATTCATTTTCTTGTATATTCATATGATGTATGAGACGCGTTTGCGTTAGAGACTCTAATGGCAGCTTCGCTGAACTTACGAATCTCGGTAATTAGACCCTCTCCTTTGGTTAACGCAATTTGAAGACTCGGATCTAAAAGGTCGTCGTTTATCGAGCCTCGTGTGCTCGCACGCTACATAACCACGTCTTCAAAATTTCCATGTGCATTTAATTTTATGCATTGTTTATTAGCTGCAATACCTCCATAATTATCCGTCGCATCCCCGTACCGAGTAATTAGGAGACTTAGTGGAGATTCCAATTTTTTTCTTTGATGTCTCGGAGATTCATTCATTAAGAGGCACGTGCATTTATATACGCGACTAAGTGCAGGCATCATTAACGCGTCGTTTATGCGGTTTCACTTTATAAGCGAGAGTCGAACGTGCCACTTGTGTGTTCCAACCTCTTGCTTTGTACACTTATTCACACTCACCTTCGCCCATGAACGATGTCTTTTAAAATTTTCACATTCATACTGGTTCCAGGGACGACTCGCAATTTGAGTCTCTGTCCTGCAATTACTGAAATTTTTCCTTTAATTAATTAATTATGAATTTCATAAAATCAAAAGTTGTGACAAAATACTTTACTATGAAAAATTGTTGTCATTTTCAAATAATATCATGCATTTATATTTTTTTATAACAACCTAGACCATACTGAATTTTCAGTAAATTGTGAGAAAAAAACTTTCTCAAAATTTATGAGCTTAATCTATAAAATCATTGTAATCTGCCTATATTTATTATGAAAATTGGCTGTTAAAACTGTTGTTGGCGACATTATATTTATTTTCTTAAATAACGATTCATATCATCCACCACCATCATCACTATCATCATCATAATCATCATGACCATTATACCTGTCATTCCAAATACCTGATCATTCGCCTCTCTTTTATGTAGCTAAAAATATATATATCTATAATTATTAAAAAGTAGATAAAAAAAAAAAAAATTAAAAGTAAAAATTTAGTAAAATTGTTTGTTTTAAGGGGGATAAAAAATTTCTCTGAAATAAAGATTTAAATGCACATACTATAAAAACGTATAGAACTGATTCTCTTTGACCTCAAAATAACATTAAACGTGTACTTAAACTTAAACTAGAAGTTAAAAAGGAAAATAACTGAACGATCCTTGTTCGCTATTGTCGTTTCAAGTATAAAATCGTCGCGTGTACTATTCAACGCGTCTTACATAATTATCGCGAAATAAGTATGAATGGTGAGTGCAAGTACAAAATCACCGTCCTTGACTCTGTTCGCTTGTTTTACCAATACCGTCTTCGTAGGTGTTAATTTCGTATTCTTTCCAATGTTAACAAGCCGATGAATTGCATACAAATTGAAGTCATGTTGCGAGCCTAGTGTGAAATTCTCTCAAATTTCAGTGTATACGTAATAACTTCAAATAAAATTTAACATCAAACTGATGCCTACACATTTCTGCAAAAGTCTTGAGGTTATTGCTGTAAGCAAAATTCACACTTTTAAAATCGACCGCAATGATAATAAAAATTAAGACTCGCATTAGCATAATCTCTGAAACGAAGAGTGAATGCAACACACAGATTTGTATGCATAATAAGTATAATGTACTGCGGAAATTCGCGTGACGAAACATTCGAACAGAGTAGGTACGAGAACACGTGTATGCAAAGAGAAAGAATGAATGTTGTATCAGATTCGTTTCGGGATTGCGAAAACAGTGTTTCTAATAGTTGTGAACATCACGTGGAATGTGTATGTATTTCTATGTATAATAAACAAAATACTAATGTATAAGTACTTATTATATAATAATGGCAGGGTACCAGTATATGTATATTGTATACCCGCATCAGATGCGCTCGTAAACGTAGCTTTGTCATCTCGATAACGTAGCAATATTAAGAAGACACCATTAAGATTTACCACTATTATTCTTTAAAATACTCACGATATACGTTTTAAGCGCTCGTTATTAACTTATAGAATGTCATTGTAATAGCTTGGTCTCTATTTCTAACGTATGTATTTTTAAAAATATGTCGTACATTTGTATTAATAAACTAAGAAAACTAAACTAAGTATGCAGTTAGAAAAAAAAAGCAAGGATATATTAACTTAATAAATATTAATAATTATTTCACGCTTTTTGCCGCTGGTTAGTCTTGAATCGAAAACTCGCATGTGTTCTATTGAGCTGAAATTTTCATCTTGATAATTAAGCGCGTAATACTTTGATTGTTATTATTTTTTGAAGCGTGAAGATAATCTTCCATTTATCTTGTGATATTTTTTACCGACTTTAATAATTTTAAGTCAAGAAAATAAAATAAAAAAACGATTAAACTCGGTCCATTTTAAAACACCATTTTTGGCAAGTTCGATAATTTTACAACAGCAATTTCATCTTGAAAATGTTTTTCATTAGAACGAAATGCTGACAATATAAACGATTCATCGACTCTCGGCAAACTTGATATTCATTTCTTATTTACACATGCATACATGAATGATCGAAGCATGATTTCTACAGAAGCTTAAGAATTGATGGATTAAACTAAAATAGATAAGTGAAAAAAACAAATATTAAGGTATAATCTCATAAGTATCATCTCATCCTCATAACAATCACTCGTCTTTTACGTTTTAGTTATACTCTGAATCAAATCAAAAGTTTATCTGTTTTTATTTATTAAATATTTTTGTTTTATTCATCGCAAGAATATCGATCTACCGATTGAGTTTTAACAATCATTAACTGTAAAAATTTATTTATCATTTGAAAAATTTTTCACTTTTAAATCATGCTCATACAATTCAAAAACTCATACATGTACTTCATATATCACCCCCATTTATCTCGGCTGCGATTCCCTTCAAATTTATTTTAAAAAAAATTGAAACTATACTCTACCAAAGGTTGGTAAAATACTCTAATATTTTTATTTTATTCAAATGTGATAGAGATTTGATCAACACTGTGTTGCTAGCAGTGAAAAATAAAATTTCTCATTTTGAGCGAAAACAGAAAAAAAAAACAAAGTCACACGGAATTTGTGTACATAATGGTATAAGAATGCGGCATGTAAATTAATTATAAAAAAGATTAATGATTAATGTTTCAGTCTGTAATGTGCAATAACCGTAATACGGTAATGTGGAGAAGAGGATGTGAAGAAGAGACCAAAAATCAATTTCTTATTTTCTGTACTCATCAAATTTCAAAATGACAAACCCTGAAATATATTAGTATTAAAACTATCGAAGTAAAATTGTGGCTTGAATATTTAATTGTATTTATGTAAATGTTTCAGCCATTATATTTTTAAGTGCGGTTAAAGTAACATAGTATTAAAAAGTTTCTGCTTCCATCCGACGAAATTAAAGGTTTGTGAATGCACTAAGCGATTTATTTTTCATCATTTTTTTTCACTAATCATATTGATATATTAATTAACATATTAATGTTATAACGAAAGAGAAAATTGTATTATTGCTTCAGGCATATTGAAAATTATAAATAAAAATTGTGAAATATTATATTAATGAAATGTAAGTGCGGAATTGTAAAGGTGCAAAAGGTTTAGTGCTGCTGACCTCATAAATAATTTATTGAAGAAAAAATATTTTCGGGTCTTTGATGAATCAAAGGGGGTATACGTACAGCAGCGCTAATCTTTTTGCTATTCTGAAATGTACATGAAAACAAAGAGCTGGAAACAAAAAAATATATCATCGGTCAATATATCAAAAAAATCAAAATAAGTATAAAAAGCAAAGTAACAAATTATAAATTATTGGATGTAAAGAATGAGTATATAAGAAAGTGCTAACGAAAAGGTGCATGAGTTATATATTATTCGCTCAAAGCTTATATTAACCGGGGATGCCATAATATTATTAAAAAGATGCGCTATATTTTAAATGAACGCAGCCTCATCGTCATTAAATCACCTATAGACGCAGACTTCCTAAGTTTTCGTATGCATTATACATATTTATCATTGTTCATGTTTACTAGAAGTGAATATATTATATATATATAAAATATATCAGAGATTATTCCCCCGGAACACTTATATAATATCTACGTCTTATATAATAAAAGCAAAATTACAAAATCTACAAAAAAGCGTTTTTTTCTGATTACCTAAACATTAATTTTATTTTTTTAATAAGTTCCAAAAAATGTATTGCTTAGCTTTCCATTAACCTTTTTTTTAATTTACCTACTTTTTTTTTTAAATATTAGCGACGATGACATTCCAGGTTTTCATATCACAGATCAAACCAAACGAAAGCGATTGTAGGACAATCAAATTGTCAATATATCATTATTAATTCCATAACAGAAACACGAAAATAAAAAAATAAAAAATATTTTTTCCAAAGTATTCCAACTCTCATTCTTTTCCATGAAGCAAAGAAAAAAGCTCAGAAAGCTCCTGCAAGTTCGACAGAGGAAAAAGCTCCGGAGGTCGAACCGCACGAGTCACCCCTCCCAGCTGCAGCAGTCTCGGAACAAAAGAAATAAACGAGGGCGTGGTATGTGCGTGACGTTGGTTTATAAGGCTTGCGAGGAGCTATAAAATGCCCGCGCGACGACAACCCGAGTAACGAGCTTTTGACGCTCGACGATTTTTAAGATAAATCATGACTTATGTTTCTTCTTCTTCTTCTTCTGCTTCCCTCCATCTTATTCTTTTTCTCGAGATTGTCGGAAGAGAAGCGTTCGATTTGTCTTTCAAGTCGCTATGAAAGGCGCCTACCAACCGGGTTGAGGGATTGTAACCGGGGGATGAATAGCATCAATCATTCAAATTGGACTGGATTTTTTGTTTCCCTTCTTTTGACGCTGTTTTTATCGGGGTAAATCTTGTTGACGGGCTGATTGAGTTTTATTTTTATAAGCTCTGTTGCTGTATGGTTTTTACAAAGTTTAAATTTTTTATTTAATTTCATTTGACTCTGGTAATGTGTAGCCCAGTTGGCACGGCATTGGAGTAGTAGCCCAAGTGTCGTACGTTCTACTGATACTCATTTTACGGATTATATTATGTTATCTTACCACATGATGTAATTCTGCTGCTAATACTATTAGTAAAGGGAGTTTTTAATTCTCAACTAAAAATATAAAAAATTTTGCAAGAGAATCTATACGAAATAGTATTTTTTTTTTTTTTTTTTTTTTTTGGATAGTAATTTTAGCAAGCTCAAACGTAAATTTCTCAGTTATTATTGATATAAA
Organism: Encarsia formosa; assembly: GCA_038277355.1. Lineage (NCBI taxonomy): Eukaryota > Metazoa > Arthropoda > Insecta > Hymenoptera > Aphelinidae > Encarsia > Encarsia formosa. The sequence goes on along the minus strand of CM076185.1, from coordinate 81,817,723 downwards.
TAAAATGAAAAAAATTCCTTGTCGAATCATTTTATAAATAAACGAGTAGAAATAATTTTAAAAAGCTTAAATATTAATAAATTCCAGTAAAAAATAATTTTTGTTGATAAAAAAAGTTTAATGAAAGTATAAATAAGCAAAATTACAACGAGATTGGTTATAAAATCTGCATCGATGAAAAAAAAACTCTTCTGTCGAGTCTGAAAAATTAGCATAAAATTAAGAATGGCCACAGTGTGATGAAGAAAAATAAAAGCACTTGAATATTGAACGAAATCTCACCCCAGTCGGCATAGACGTCGAGTGCAGTAAAACTTCTCAAAGAAAAAGTACGCGAGTCAAAATCAACCTCAAGTCCTTAACGATAGAACTTGCCATTATTTTCCGTCGATTCTCTCGTAGCCCTGCCCCGAAGATGATGATAATAATAAAGGCTCCTCCGACTTCTCCCCGTCTTCCCTCTTATTTCGCACAAGACTCGAGAAGCTGTATACATTAGAAAGAGGAGCCACGCTCGTATAACAATTTACGGGCTAATCGAAAAACTTTGTTAAGACTGAAACTTGGTTAATTAGCATCTTTGCGGTTGCTCCGGCGCTGCTTACCTTGCGGGTGGTGGAAAAGGGGCTACTCTCTGGAGCATGAGCCGGCTCCGCCGAGGAAATAATTATTCAAAATACAAATAGCCCCCCTGGAGCTTGCGCAAGCCAATGGCTAGCGTCGGGGCCGTGCTATGTGGGGCAGAAGCGAGCTGGGCGGGCAGCCGAGGTTTTTCTTTGATTAGAGGGGGCGCGACCGACCAACCGCCACTCGTCTACCTTGTTTTCACTAAAATTTCAATTGTAAATTTTTTAAGCCCCCTCAAGCTTGCTTTTTATTATCGTTCTTGATTGGCTTTTTGAGAAATTTTTTTTATTGCTTCGAATGATTTTTAACAGGGTTTTTCGAAATGTAAAAAACTGTTATAGTTGCATTGTGATGAAGTTGAAAAATCTTTCTTTTTCCACATAAATTTTTTCATAATATGTGGATGTTTCGTAGGTTATCATGATTTGGAATCAATTTTCATAAAAAAATAGACTAAAAAAAATACTGGCGAATCGCCAGTGGCGATAGCTTTTTTTGTAAGTCTATTAAGCACAGTTCGTTGAAAATATTTTCTAGAATTTTGTTTCTTTGTCTTTTTCTTTGTTACTGTGTTGTCATAGAACATATTTATCAAGAACTGTTTAGTAGTATTCTTAAATATTTGTCATCTCAACTCTTGCATGATTCAAAAGATAAAGTTTTTTTAAAGAGCGACTTTTGAATTTCAAATTTTAATTTTTAATCCTCCTGGTTAAGCATGTCAACATTGAGAACTTGGTAATAACAATAAATTTTATAAATTGCACTTTTGAAAAATTCTGCTGCGTACGAGGAGCGTGCATACACTCGAGTCATAGTTTAATCAACTTTTCACAGTTTTTCAAACAAAAAAACCTTATAAGATGTATAATTAAATTAATCAATCAAAAAACCCCAAAAGAATAATCGAAATTCGAACGTTATAAAAGCACCATCGAAATGAACTTTTTCACTTTTCTTCTATGTAAACTGAAAAAAAGTACCATCGATTGTTTTGAAAACCATCGTGCCACAAAAAATAAAGCAAAAAAAAAAAAAAAAAAATGTCGGTCACCGAAAATTTATCCCCTCGAACACCTTGACAGGAGGGCACAGGCCTGCAGTTATGCCCTCGCGCTCGACTTGGCGGGTCGTGTACACTCGGGAATTCGAAACACACGGTGCGTGCGAGATAAATGGCTCGGTTCTCAACCGGGAGAGAGGCGCGACTCCGCATCCGATACGTTATCTGTTCTACGTGCGTCCTACTCGCAGCGGCTCAGATAAATTTCCCTAGGATTACCATCCCCCGTCGCTTTCATATTCGGAGAAATACTTCAACGAAATGACCCGTCCTGTTTTTTTTTTTTTTTTCTGCCCAGCTCTCTCTCTCTCTCTCTTGGATCACTGACCATTTTTATCCGCGCGTCGTTCATCCCTTTTCGCCCCCCTTTATCGGCCTCGGATCGAAATGAATAGGGGGATATTTGTGAATTTCGAGTTAAGACAGGGAGTGGACAATTTTTACAAAGTGTCGCTTATGAGAAAGATTAATCGCGGAGGGTTGCGTTTGAGTTTTACCATGTGTCGAGTTGAAAAATTGAAATTGTGACCCAAATTTATTTAATGTTAACACTCGTAATCTTTATTCAGACACCCTGGTAAGAGCCTCAGTCAATCAGGTGGGCTTATTAGCGTTCACCTAATTTCTTCGCTGAATTTTCACTGAACAGGCCCATGTAAGTCCTATAATGAGTTCAGCTTAGGTTCAGGTAATAGTTAGAATAATTGTTGGGCCGTGGCTCTAAATCATTTAAAGTGAGTCAGAGTACAGGTACGTATACGTTTATAACCACATTCGATAGGAAAAACTCCTAGAAAAAATAGGAGTTTCTCCTGCATTAGATGAGTAAAGTTCCAAGCTCATTGATACACTTGGGGTCCCCGAGCAATTAGATAACCGTTAAGAACTCGTTGCGTTCAGGATTGTTTACTCAGTCTCCAATTCAGCCCGGAGCGAAATTGTTTTCGCCGCTTTATAAGTTGATCGCTCGTTACGTGTATTTACAGTCGCGGCCTGGGAGAAAAAAGGACGGGAGTGCGATAAAAAGAGACGTTAGCCCGGTGGTGGTGGTGGTGGTGCTGCAGCATAACGCTTATGCGCTGTTGTCATTGACAATAAAATCGTCTCATTGTTACGAGGGATCAGAGTGAGTCGCACGTGGCGAGGGACGGTACGTGTTCCTTTTTCACGTCGGTGCGGGGCCGATCGGGCCAGGCCATGCGTGAAGGCGACGGCCCTTAGGGCGAAGATCCGTGATCGCCGAGGCGTAAGTGTTGTAGACGCACGGGGGGGAGGATAGAGCGTTATATAAAAATAGATGAGAAAAAAGAGCGAGAGAGAAAAAATGAAGGAGGAGGAGAAGAAGAAGAAGTGTAGGCAATATCGGGGTTACAACATTGAGGAAAAGGGATAATGGGGGAAGGGGGATTTGATGTGTAATTCTGAAGAATATCGTTATTTTTACCGAGTTTATCTGACCCTTGTTACTAATTTTATAGCTGTAATTTAATAAAAAAATAAAACAATGTAAAGTTTTTTGAAAACTACACAATATTTATTAAATGTGACATTTGTTTCAACGTCGTAGCGCTTTCATCAGACTAAATTTACAAATTGTAACTCAAAGTAGTAAATTCGTTAAAGTGTATAGAAGCAGAATAAATATTATTTTTTCCAAGAATACATATAACAGACAAAATCAAAACAAAAACAAAATCAAATAAAGTTAGTAATGGTGAAGAATTTAATTGATCATTTAATAAGCAACGTTAATTTTTGAATCCATTAATTTGTAGAGACTCTATTAAGTAAACTTCCTTTATGACAAGCAGGTAAACCTTCATATTCACTATTGCTAGTATTATTTTTTTAAATGGCAAAAAAATTCTATTGTTTTTCATAAACTTCATACTCAAATTGAATATCTTTTTCCTCTTGAATTCCTTCAGAAACTTCTGGATCTCTAAAAATTTCAAAGAATAAATATTATTTATTTGAAAATTGAAAGAGTGACCCCAAAATTAGCTCGTTTTGGCGCAAACGAAATTCGATTTAATTTTTGGTCTAAATAGTAGTTTATAGTTTAAAATGAATCCCTGCAAAATTTTTATTTGCGAAATTTTTTTGTTACAAAGATATGATCGAAAAACGTCATTTTTTTATACATTACGGGCAATTTTTTAAAGTTTAATATTTATAAAACAAAAAATACTATCGTATTCAAAATGAAATTCTAAGAAGAAAATATACTTAGTGTTTTTCCGATTTATGCAACCGATTTTGCATGAAAATTCATCGAAAATCACGATTTTTCAAAACGGGCTAAAATTTGTCGATTTTTGGGGTCACTCTTTAATGATTTTCTGGAAAAATAAAAAATATTAGACTCACTTGATTTTGATACAATCTTTTGGAATTTCAGGAAAAAACGTGTCACAGTCAAAGTATCTTTTTATTTTAGTTAAGTAAAGTCTGTAAAAGTTAGGTGACTCCATTGCAGCCTAAAAAATAAAAAAATATTTGAATAAATATTCATTTGATAAGAAAAATTATATTATGAAAATACAAATACAGCACAAACTTTATACACTGCATGGCCTCCAATTACCCACACCTGTTCCACTTTCTCTTTTAAGGGACTCTGAGAAATTTTTTCAATAGCTTCAGATAAACTTTTACAAACGATTACATCTTCTCCAAGGTCACTAAAAATTAATTCGATGAAAAATTTCTCTAATTTTAAATATCATCGTACACAAAAAATCTTAATAACTTACTGTAGCTTAGTCGAAAGTACGATGTTAATTCTATTTTTTAATGGTTTAAATTTCTCTGGTAAGCTCTCCCATGTATTCCTGCCCATCAGAACAACATTTTGTTTACTGTCATGTTTTGTCGTTGAAGTCATCTTAATGAAATGAGCCATTTCTTTTCTGAATACGAATGCAACAAAATTAAAATTAATGTTAAGTTTAAATATGTTTGAGTAATCACCCAATAGGGCGTATGGATCGGTTGAAGGCAGGAGGTGTGTTTGCAAAAAGAATTTTTCAAAAACAAATCTATAATCTGAATTCCTCGACGTTTCGTCGGCCAGGGTTTGCCGACCTCTTAGGCAAAGTTTATTTTTGAATATATTACAATCTTGTAACTATATTTTACTGCTTTAAATTTTATTTTAGAGAGCTATGAGAATCTTGAGTAAATATTTAATTAAAATTTTTTTTAACTAGCTTCTCTCAGCGTGCTGCAACCGAGAGTTTCGCAAGTTTGGGAATCAACCCCCTACGACCGCATTTCGAAATGTATTTTTACGTGTGAGACACCGAAATCAAGGGGTGAAGGCACAGTGTAATCTTCGGTTACACCATGGGTGTAGGCCCAATTTTGAGGTTAGAAAGCGGAAAATGCACTTTTCGAATACTTTAAAAACTTTTCCATCAATCAGTTCACAAAAAAAAGTTTACGCACCATGATGATAGCTACTCTATACGATAGGAATAAATACAAATAAATCAAGAGGTTAATTCAATCATTACTGTAATAAAAGGCCAGGCTATATGAATATATTTCAAATAAGTATTTAAGAAAAATAAAACTTTTAAATTACCTTAGCCGCCAAGGTAAATCTCCATTGTTACCAATTCCCATGTTTTCACATGCTGCCACAATTAATTTGAGTTTAACTGGCATATTGTTATACTTGGTATAAGTAGAATGTTGAATGTTTATCGCAAAGACGAAACTTTTGCAGAGCAGAGGTCAGCTAGATTGCGGTTGATGACCGTGATGAGTGAAGAGACGCTCAAGCATTAGGACTGTGCGTACGAAGAGCACACAGAAGCCCAATATTAATATACATACATAGTTAGCTATTGAGGCGTAGCTAATTCATTGATATGTACACAATAACTATCGGAATATCACATTGAGAATAATAAAAATACTTAAAGGGAGAGTAAAAATTCAAGTTCATGGAAATGTTTTATGAAGATCAGTCTAGGTCCTGTAGAGTGTATGGAAGATTCGATACCCAAACTCAAGTGGATACGGAATTTAACACTGAATTAAATTATTAAAATATTATTTCTTAATTTGAAAAATCTAAAACAAAATTTTATTTGTTTCGATTTGCTTACTTTCTGCGGTCGATAGTACCAAATTTACCAATGCGTAAACATTTATTTATCTAACTAGCCATTTTTCTCTTAATTTAATAGGAATTCATTAATTTAAAATTATTATACAAACAGGTTAATACCATAGTAGAAAGTTTACATGCAAGCTTTATTTATTCATTATACATTAATTCAACAAAAAATATGATGTTTACAAAACTGAAATGTAATTAATGTTGAAATTCTAAATAAAGGTTGACCCATACCTGTAAGATCATTTCCACCGTACATTTCAACTGTCAAATTAGTTTTCATCTTTTGTCCAATGTAACTGTATATTGTGGAATTATTTTCTAATTCAAAAGAAACTGAATACGTGTAGGTTTTATTTTCTACAAAAGGACACCAGCTACCGACTAATGATCCACAAGGAATAGGCATGTTGCCAGAACCGTATAAAATACTTTCCTCTTCTCCTTCAGGAATAGTATATAGTTTGTAAACCATTAAAGGATTATCTTCGGACCGAGCTATAAAATTTGAATCGATAAGTTTAAGTTCAATTCGTTTTGTCAAAAAAAAAATTTAATAATTTTAAAAATTACGCATGACAAATTTTATTGTTATAGGGATTTTCGCTCGTTCTGTCAGAACACACCATTCTTCTTTACAGCCTGAGATTTCAAAATACTTAATTTTTTCGAAATCACCAATATCGAGATAAGTTGGGGTCTCGATCGATAAACAACCTATTAGAAATAATTCGCTAATAGATAAACCTGAAAGAGAATTCAGTAAAATTTAAAAAAAAAAAGTTAAATTAAAACTTCTATATGTACAAAATATATTTGGAATGAAATAACTTACTAATAGTACAGAGCATCAAAATTTTATTCATTTTTGCTGTGAATTGTGGACTGCCACGTTATAGAATGATCATAAAATAATTGAAAATATCAAAAATTATTATCTACCGCAATGTAGGTTGAGACCAAGTATATAATAATTATCACTTGTTTAAACACAATCATGATCTAATTTTCGTAAATGAAAAAGTTAGATTATTTTGAAGTTTGATCATTCAAGTTGACGGCCATCGATCAAAATAACATACTTTTTAATTTTTTAATTTTTTAATTTTAAAAATTATGCATGCCCAAAGCGGACAAATTTGTGAACAAAAAAAAAAAAAAATTTAATCATTCTTTTTAGTAGTGATACCTTGAGTAACACTAAAATTGTTACTGAGTAATAAACAAAATTAGGATTTTTTTTTCTTGTTTTTAGTTTTAATATTTAGTCTAACATTTGGCGATTGTTTTTAAAAAATTGTATTAAACAGTTTAAGGAGGTTCCCTACTAAATAGATCTAGCCCACAGATTTTGTCCAAATTAAATGAACACATAGTTTTTAGTATAAAAATAGCTCAGCTAAAATTTCAAAGCCCTGAGGAGCTTGTGAAAAAAGTTATAAACATTTCAAATTTCACAAATTTGCATGGGTTCTAATGGGAAATTTACTAAAGCAGCAAATACTTAATTTCCAGCCCACAGATTTTAATGTAACTACGCACAAAAATCGAAAAAATCAGACTTTGATTATACTTGTTTCAAAACATTCATTAGGAGCCTGTAGCAATAATTATAAACAATTGATTTTATATTCTTGTAAATATGACTTCTCATTGGCTCATACAGAGGTTAGAAAGTAGCTGAGCCAATGAGCAGACGACTACTGTAGTCAAATACACATTTGACTTACGTAGATGGTAGGGAACCTCCTTAAAACTCTATTATGAATTTCCAATACAAATCAAAAAATTGATTTTTTAATGGTAAGGTTTTATTTCCTCTGAAAAAATCGATTGCAGCTAGTCTCAATCACTATCAAACTTTTTACTGATAATTTATTTACAGCAGAATAAATCATAAATATGCTATTTGAAAGGAAACTGTAGTTTTTTAAATCTAAAATTTCCGGAAATTCATAGGTTTGGTGTATAAACATGTGGTTGTACAAACTTATCTTTTTTGAATGTGTTTAAATCTACAATGACTTTAGATTGATACTTCTTCCAAGTTTATAATGCTCATATGAATAATTTATGTTCTTATCTAAAATGTGTCTACCAAGTTATTTAATTTCATAATAATTTATGGTTATCTTTTGACTAGCTTTTAGTTTTTGAGTGTAAAGTTTGTAATTTATATTTTTTGAAACATATAGATATATTCTCAATTTTATTATAATTTGTAGGTGGTAATTTTCAAATAAAAGAAAAAGTACAGTATCGTCAAACCTCTAATATTATTAACAATGAAGGACTTTTTTTTTGTAATTTTGAAATTCTATAAACTTTATATAAAATAAAATTTTTTTTTAATACCAGCTTCTAAAGTTAATAATTTAATCTATGTTTGATGAAGTTATATAATCTAAGTGGATTACAGAGATAGGTAGATTTAAAGTTGATGAAAGTTAGTAGTAAAAATAAACAGCAATCGAGCAAATGACTTTGACGTGTGGATAAATTTCCAGCTGTGTACATTTAGGAACTTAGTGAAAACGTCGAAAGGGCATTCATGAAAGCTTTCAGGACGATGTCCATCAGGCTTAGGGAGAGAGAGAGAAAAGCCCGAATACCAAGCGAGAGTGAAAAAGTAAATTTATCTCTCGCACGGATCAAGATGCTATCGCTAAGCTAGTCAGTCGGTCGATGCCTTTTTTTCTTCCCCCGTACACGATTGTGCGCGCCGTTACTTAATTATCCGGAGCCACTCGACGGTATCATCATCTTCAGAAGGGTAAAAGATCAGTCAACTTGCTCGTCCACCGTTGTGTTGACGTTGCCCACTCAATATCCTAAATTGTTCTCTTTTAATCTCTAAAAAATTACGGAAGCTTTTGAAATTAGATTTCATTTTAATTGAGGTACGATGGAATCTGGATAACTGGTTCATTCAAAATCTTCATTCCATTATCATAAGTTAAATTTGAGAATCATTTTTCCAGAATGTAATTGTTACAGTAAAATATCTGTAACAAAATCTTGGACCGGCATAATAATCAGACAGGGCATATCGATCCCTCCATTTCTCTCCGGCATCATAAATGCACAAATCCACACCAGGCCTCTGGCCAACAACTCTCAGCCAATGGAGTATCGATGATATCGACAGCCTCCTCCTCCTCCTCCTCCTGCGCCCACATAAAGAGAGAGGGTGGGAGGATGGGAAGCTCTCCAGTCTGTAGCAAGTCTGCGGCTGACGCAGTCTCCCCTGTAGTATCTATCGGATAATTAGCCGGTGATTACGTGGCAGCAGTCGTTCAGCCGAGCATCGAGCGAGCGTTGCAGCAGCATCCTCCTCTCCTCTGTCGATCGCAGTCCGGCCCGCACTTCCTGCAGCAGCCTCATAACGCACCGGTGCCCACCAGCCCCATTATACGGCCGCTCGGTGCATAGTTGCCACTCGGACGGTTCACCCTGCAGCTCCGGAGCCAGCCAGCTCCTGACACGCGTGAGCGAGCCTCTCATCCCCGCGGCCTGCCTGGAACCTGATTATCATTCGATTCAAGGCATAGCCTCCCGTAAGCCTGCCCACCCCGATGATTATTGACGCGTTCGCACTCTTGTATGGCCGCTGATGAGCGTAGGATCAGCATCTACGAGGAGAGTGCACTCGATCAAAGGATAACCCGCGTCGATAATACCCAAAGCCCTGCATATTGCCCCCGTAGATGATCGTGCTAGAGACCGGCCCCAGCCAGACGTTCTATTATTAACGAGACGCTCTTTTTTATGAAGATATTTTTATATTTCCTACGTTTATCAGAAACTAAAAAATCTCCCTCTTCTTTTTCTTTTTATGGGTAAAGTACTTGGGTCAATGAAACTTTTTTATTACTTGGTGACCAGAATTCGATCCATTGATTGACGACGACAACTCAGCTAATAGCTTGACAAGAAAATTGATCCTTCTGTTTGGTTCAGAGAAGTCGAGCTGAACTTTTAAACTCTCATGTGTCTCGCGATCGAGGGCTTTGATTGAAAGTCAAAAACTTGTAAAGAGTCACACCTGTTACCACTTCAAGATCTTGGATGTATCAATTACGTTTAAGTGTTACGCCGCCAGCATACTTCACTCTCGCGCGGGTAACATATTGCGTCTAGTGCGAGCTAATACGACAAATATTTAATAATTTCAAAAGTTGTTGCGGTTAGAAAAATTTTCAATGAAATCTTTCCAATTTCAATTAAACATGAAACATTTAGTCAGTTTTATAAACGAAAAATATAATTTCTTGTTTTTTTTTTTTGTTTTAAGAAATTATGAATTCATGCAAAGTAAGAGTATAAAATTTTTTGGTATCCTCCAGTTAGTAGACAATTTTATTCTGAGGCGTCAACTTCACTGATGAAAATTTTTAGTCATTTTTATATTTATTCAGTTGGTTTTTATGAGAATCTTCATAATTGGTGATTGCTATTTTAAAAACAGTTTGAAAAGCTTATCTAGTAGTTTGTACATATACATTTTAGTAAAACTTTTTCCTGGAGTTTAGTAATCATTAGTATAAGAACATAGTGAAAATTGTAACAATCAATAAGTTGAAAATAATAGTCAAATTTTGAACTTAAAAATGAATAAAATTTATTTAATCTATGTAGTTGGTAAGTACATAACTATAAATTAATAAATTAAACTTTTATATATATTATATTCTCAAGTTGTCCAATTTTAGGTGCCATTATTAGTCAAATAATTTTAACAACGTGCTTATCTCCCGGAACTCCAGTCATTCTACATTCTGATAATTTGAGCAATATCAAATACTTTAAAATATCCGGCTGCAAACACGATGATTGCACGCTGACAGAACGAAAAGATATCCCCATCGTAATAAAATTTACACTGCGTAAGTTTTATAAAAAGAATATTTTTTATTATACTTGAAAAAAAAAATTTATTTAACAAAATTTTCAAGCTCATAACGAAGAAAATCCATTGATGATGTACAAACTGGGAATTCATGAAAAAAGAAGTTATCATGGTTTCGATTACATGCCGATACCTTGTGGTTCACTACTTAACAGTTCGTGTCCTCTAAAAAAAAACGAAACTTATGTTTATTCAGCGTCATTTCAATTGGTTAATCGGAAAATCATCTCAAGCTTATTTGGTGGTACGGCTCCAATGTATCTTACGATTGAAATGTATGGAAGAAACGGTACTACGCTGATGATGAAGCAGCCTTTATTTCGATTATCCCTATTGATTTCATTTAAATTTTGTATGATGCATATTTTTTGTTAATTTTTTTTTTTTTTTCTAATAAAAGATTACAAAAAAGATTGCTACTTTGTAAAAAATCAGTTCGAAAAAAAACTTTTCCATTCCTAATCGTAATTTTTAAGATAATCGTTTAAAATACTAAGCAAACTCATTAATTTTCTATATTAAATGATGAATAATTCTTTTAATTAATGTAGAAAATTAACTAAGAAAAATTTAAAGTCGTTCGTACGGCAAATTTTTACGCTTGAACTTCGTATTACGAGCTTCACTTATGCGACCTCGGAAGTCATATCCAGAATTTTATCAAGCACCGATGAGCTTACAAAATTCGCTTGCACGACCCGGGTATGATTCAGCAAAGCTAGACAAGCGAAATTTTGATTCGCACATAAGTATTGAAAAAAGCCTATTTCCGCTCGGTCGACCGCGTGAACGTAATAACATTCCAGGTCCGAAGTGTACCCGTAATCCCAATAAGGACGGCGGTATAACAATCCCTCGGTTTTTGCCGAGGCGTCAAGAATCGAGGGTGCGTCGATAATAGCCGTCCACGCCAAGCTGGTAATAACCCGGTAATTAAACAATTAAGCCAGGGCAGGACACGCGTCGCTGCGGGTTCAAAAAGCGTCCAAGTGCAGCATTAGTCATGAAAAGCGTACGTGAGCTCGAGAAACGACGATTCGGCATGCTCGCTGGACCCAGCGGGGATGATGCGTTATGCATGCATAACCCAATAGTAATAATAACTCCGGGTAATTGAGGCTCGCCGAGGAGTGCGGTGGCAGCACGTTTTTCAGCGATATGAAAAAGAGAGTCGAAAGAAACTATTGAGTCATTCGGGAGAAATAAAAATACAGCGGGGGTGGCGATTGGACCTGACGTCACGAGCAGAAGGCATTCAGATTGAAGAGGTCTCGATGACTCTTGAGATTTGTATTGCCATTAATAACCGTACGTACGGGGAGAACGCCCCGCGGAGAAAGAAACTTGCAACTAGGAGGGGAGGAGGAAATTGCATTGTCGTAGGAGTCACAGAGTCGCGTGTCCAACCGATTCCGTACGATAACTTTGGTACTTGTGTTCCGACGGGCTTTTGTTTCGGTAAGTTTGATCAAATAACTTGAATGGGAAACCGTTTGATTTCGATGGGAGGCGGCCGAGTAATTGGGTGACATACGCAGTTACTGCTTTATCCTAGTTTTTAATTTTTTTTTAGATTTTTTTTTGCAATCTGCCATTGAACGGTAATTTGAATTTTTTTAATTTTTTTATCATTGTTATTAAATGTAAAGGGTATAGCCGGGTAAGATAGTCGAATCGGCCCCCAGCGCGAACCCCTACAATATATATATCATTCGAAAGGGCATGAAAAAAGAAAATTTTTGGCGCGAACCAGAATTTTGTATACCCACTACTGCGCATGCGCGGTCCAAAATAGTGATTTTTCAACTTTGATTTTTATCTCGAAATCTAAGAGGGTTAGAAAAACGCAGTTTGCGGCAAAATTTTGTTTACAAAAAATGTAGTTCAATCATATTTTTTTCAATCATTTTTGGCGCCAAATTCAAATTGTTAAGGCTGTTTTTCGAATTTTTTTCCCTAAAAAATGCGATTAAAAAAAAACGGTGATACATACCTCTCTGGAAAAATAATATGTCATGTATTTTAAGAAAAAATAGCTTTACAAATTTTTTCAAAATTTTTGAAGTGGTGGAAGACACTTTTTAGGCCAAATTATTGAAATTTTTTATCTAAATCGCCACCTAGCGGCTGCATACTGCGTTAAAATATAACAACATTTATATCGCTGAACTACATTTTTTGTAAACAAAATTTTGCCGCAAACCGCGTTTTTCTAGCCCTCTTAGATTTCGAGATAAAAAATATAGTTGAAAAATCACTATTTCGACCCGCGCATGCGCAGTTTAGGGAATAAAAAATTGCGGTTTGCGCCAAAAGCTTCCTTTTTTCAAGACCTTTCAAATGATATGTATATTGTAGGGGTTTCTGCATAAAAAAATTTTGCCTACCTGACCTAGATTGAAAATAACTAATTTATACAATTTTTTAGTGATGGACATGGTTGAACTGATCTCGTTAGAGGTATTAAAAACTTTTTTTGCAGAAATCCCTACAATATACATATCATTTGAAAGGTCTTGAAAAAAGGAAGCTTTTGGCGCAAACCGCAATTTTTTATTCCCTAAACTGCGCATGCGCGGGTCGAAATAGTGATTTTTCAACTATATTTTTTATCTCGAAATCTAAGAGGGCTAGAAAAACGCGGTTTGCGGCAAAATTTTGTTTACAAAAAATGTAGTTCAGCGATATAAATGTTGTTATATTTTAACGCAGTATGCAGCCGCTAGGTGGCGATTTAGATAAAAAATTTCAATAATTTGGCCTAAAAAGTGTCTTCCACCACTTCAAAAATTTTGAAAAAATTTGTAAAGCTATTTTTTCTTAAAATACATGACATATTATTTTTCCAGAGAGGTATGTATCACCGTTTTTTTTTAATCGCATTTTTTAGGGAAAAAAATTCGAAAAACAGCCTTAACAATTTGAATTTGGCGCCAAAAATGATTGAAAAAAATATGATTAAACTACATTTTTTGTAAACAAAATTTTGCCGCAAACCGCGTTTTTCTAACCCTCTTAGATTTCGAGATAAAAATCAAAGTTGAAAAATCACTATTTTGGACCGCGCATGCGCAGTAGTGGGTATACAAAATTCTGGTTCGCGCCAAAAATTTTCTTTTTTCATGCCCTTTCGAATGATATATATATTGTAGGGGTTCGCGCTGGGGGCCGATTCGACTATCTTACCCGGCTATACCCTTTTTGTAAAAATCGAGTAGTAATGCTGCGTGATTTAAATAAGTTTTATGAAAAAATTACAATAAAATTTTGTTGTTCCTATATCAAAGTTCATTATTAGCTGATTTTTTAAAGAGGAAACGGTTTTTGAGTCTATATAAAAAAAAAGTCCAAGCCAAAAACAGATAGCACTTAAAAATTTCTGCAAACTTGAATTTTTTTTATTTTTCATTAACTTTTGAGGTAAAATATTGTATTCTTCAATGAAATTGGCCATGAAAAATTTTGATTTCAAAATGCACTTTCTATTTAAATGCACAATTAATTTTATCTTTGTAAGGCTCAAAAATATTCTGCCACAAAAATTAAAGAAAAATCGAACGAGATAAATTGGGGTTGCAAAATTTTTATATTCATCAGAGTTCAAGCATGAATTTTTGAAAAATAGCCTAAGAGACTGTTTTTTTTTTTTTTTTAATGGGCAAATGATTAGGGACGTTATTGATTTGGTTCATCATTTGGAATAAGAAAACGATCTCCAAAGTTTCGTTAAGATTATATGGTTCTGCACGTCAAAAAATGTTCTTGTCAGCATAGAATTTTCAGAGCACCATACGCAGACTCCAAAGAGCGAGTTAATGATTTCCGATCGACAAAGGTATAAAAAAAAACGTCCTCGGCTGATCGACGTCTTTCATAATCGAAAGAGGTAGGGAGAACCCAGCGCATGGCGTTGATTGGAAAACACAAAGCCCGAAAGCCATAGCCCCTTCCCTAATTGACCCGACATTCCGCGCGCTGGCCTCTTTGTCCTACCGCTATAAGATTTTTCAGGGAGCTCATCGCACCGTCACCGCAAATTACGAATGTGTTATACGCCCGCACTCGAGCCCTTCGAAACGCAGCACTCGACTCTCTTTTTTCTCCGTCAGGCATCGATTTCAGAGGAACAATGCGCCAGGGGCAACAATGCTGCACTCGAATAGCGCTCCCGCCCGACGCTGAAACAAGTCAAGCGTTTGCGACCGCACAATGCCACGGCTTAAACGCCAGTAATTATATTTGCGGCTCGAGTCTATACCCAAAACAGAGAACATCTAGGAGCTTGGATTATCATAAGTTCTAATCTAGAGTCTTGATTAACCAAGTGTTATTATATTTATTCGTTTATCTGACATGAATTATTTTTCTTTAATAAAAATTCGATTGGTATGAACCGTAAAAATAAGAATTCGCTCTTACAACGCGTCTGAAAATTCCATTCTCGAAATAAATTCCAATAAACCGCTTTCACAAAGCGCGAGCACAAAAGAAAACAGTTTCTTCATCTCGGAGTCGATTTACAACTCTAGCGTGCAAAAACCCATTCCATTAGTCGCTGGGATAGAAAAAAATTTTCTAAGCCATGCGTATCTATCGGGATCTGCGAATAAATTTGTATAATGTACGCAATTTATATGTCTTTTCTTATTTTTAAGTGCGTTTCATCTCAATGCAAAGCCCGTAGGGGGAATCCTTTATGCTCTGTCGACTTCGGAAAAGCGGATATAGCGCGGAATTCGTTTTGGGTACGTCAAAAGCTCCTTCGCGACGCTAAAATTTTTCTCGCAAGCTGTCTCTTTATGCGCCCACACGTCATACCGCACGGTGACGAAGACGACGGCTTTTTTCTTCTTCTTCTTCTTCTTCGTCCTTTGACGCGGGAACATCACGTGTCACCTTTCAAAGCTGGCACAAGCAAAGAATTTTAAATGTTACCAGCCCTTTTTACGTTTGAGAATGAACTGCTCCCTGTTTTGACAAATGATGAAAATGCTGGGATTCTGAGGGAAAAATTTCTTCTTTCTTAGTGTTGTTGTTTTGACATTAAAGTCAAAACTGAGATAGAAAACATGTTTATAGGATTCTATATTAATGTCCATGCAAGTTTAAAATTAAATTTTTTTGTTTTAATTTTAATGCTGTCATTTTATGAGTTTTAAATGAATATGTGTTCATACACTTACTGTTTATTCAATCCAACCTAATTTGAAGTAATTCTTGTCTTATTGCTTTAGGACCTTAGAAAAAACTACAGTGACTTTCAAAATTTTTCATGCTGAGCTGCAGCCTAAAAATGCATATCGATGATCTCAGCGAAGAAAAACTTTAGCCGAAAACCTGCAGATTTAAAATTATCAATGAGTGATTGAAACCAATTAAAAAATCGGAAAAAATAAAAAAATCTGATTTTTGGGTACTGATTTATTAAGATTCTTAATTTTTTCTTTTTTTTTTGGTAATTTTAAACAGACAGATTATCGGATAAAGTTTTTCTTCGCTGGAACCATCGGCATTTTCTTCCAAACTTAGCATTAACCAAATACTACAACATCACGTTGAACACTCATGAACGACTTCGACTGCCCCCGAAGCCTGGGGGAGAAGTTTCGGGTGCGTCGGGAGTTGCACGCGCGTGCATAATACCCACCGCCGATCTTCTGGTTTTCCGGGTCTTTAATACCCCGGGTTTAACGGCTTGCTAAACCGAAGCGTGTAATTTTGCAGCAACACGCCACCTCTCTTTTCAACTCCAGAAGCTCGTTCGACTATGAGCACACGCAAGAGGTTTTCTAGTTTAGTGGACCACGAAATTTGTGAAGCCTATATAAGGCTCCGCCGTGGCTTACTCGCGATCAGTCCTTTTTTGAGCATCGTTTGTACGAGATCGGCTCTGGAGTTGAATGTTCTATTTTGAGATTTATTTGTGTTTATTTGATTGTATGTGATAGATACTAGTTGTGTTTCCTCAAAATTTTATGTTTAAAAAATCCAACTGAAAAATTCACCTCATTTAAAAGAATTTCCTTGGAGTCTTTTTTTAACCTTCAGACTGGTAAAAAAGAGATACTCGTGTACTTTCCCGCCGGCACTCAAATTAGTCGCAATCACAAACGAGGATAATCAACGGGCACATCCCCCACTCGAAAGTCTCAAGGAATTTAAGCCAAGTACGTGTACACGAGGTAGGTCGCGGCACAAAAGTAATAACAAGGAGCATCAGCAGACGACGCTCACGACGACGACGACGGCGACGTCACTCGAGATTCTCCGGAGAGTAGTTCGGGGGCGTCGAGTATCGCAGCGGCTCTTTTGCCTTCCGCGCGACGAATACGAGGAGGAGGAGGACTCAAGGTTGGCTGGGCCTCACAAAGGAGGGGACGTCCTTGAGGATCATCGACGCTAACCCGACTCGAGATATCTCTTTTAGCCCGCGCGCGCAAACGAGGGCTCCGCCGGCATCATAATAAGCTTTGTGGATCTCCTCTTCTTTGCGGAAGAACATCCGTCCCCCCTTTTGTCCGCGCAGCCAGAGATGAATTGAATCCCTTTTTTTTAGCTCTTCTTGCTGCTCTCGGTTGTTGGGCACGCCAAAAACAGGATGTTCGCATGAGGTAAAAATTCGGTGGCTCTGTAACCTTCGGAAAAGTTCGGCTGTGGGCTAACGAGCTTCCGCAATAGTTCCGTTGCCCTTCGGGAGATAGAAAATATTTTTCGAGTGCTGGAGTAACTGTCACCTTAAAATAAATGTTTAAACATTAAAACTTTTAATGTTGAATGAATTAATATTCATTCTTTTATTCATCAAAATAAGTCTTGACGATGATTTTTGAGGATGGCTCATCAAATTTATGTACTATTTAATCATTAAAAATATAAATCTACAATACTTTACTTATTTTCATAATAATTAGAACAAGAGCGTAAATTGCCAGATTCTTTCTTTCATACCTCCACTTTCTTTCAATTTTTTGTTTAAAAGAGAGAGAGAGAGAAAGCCCTCTTGAACGTCTGTAGCATCTTTTGCAGATTCACCGTTATCTTGGAGAGTGATTGCCATCGGAGGGAGGAGGCTCTTTTGGACGAGAGAAATGGAAACAGCGCGCGGCGGAGAACTTTTCATTTAAAGGTTGCCTCGAACGAGTGTCTTTTGCATTTGTCGTGGCCAGGGGGGAGGAAAGAGGAGAGCGGATACCTTTCAGAGTTTTGTGCGAGGTGGTGGATTGCACCACTATACCGCTACCGAGGAAATGAAAAAGCACCAACACTGCAGTTTATGAGTATTTCTCTTGCGAGCGAGGGGAGGCTTATTTGCGACTTTTGTTACTTTAGATACGCTGATGAAGAGCTTTGGTGGGGGAATTACCTTCCTTTGTTGGATCATCATTTTTAAAATACTAATCGAAATTTTTTTTTTATCTGATAATTGTTCCTAATTTTGAATAATTTTATTCAATACTTGATTAGGACAATGATAGTTTTTGAGGTCTCATACAAAGTTATTCATGGAAATTTCATAGGATAATATTACGGATCAGATGGTCAAAATTTGCGTATCGAGTAGTTTAGCTCGAGGGCACTCGAAAAAAAAAAACAAAATCCCTCACTTGATTACTCAAGAGTCAATATGCACAACTGTGCGAAATGAAAACGACAATATTTCGTAACGCAAACACGGGGGCGGAGTGGGGGTCGAGTGCATCGATAAATACACTTGTTCGCGGAATGATTTCAAAAGCCAAACAGATCGAGGCAGAACACTCGAAAGTTTACACGCCTTTGTGGCTTGTCACTGCTGGCGAGGGAGGAGGGAGAGAAAATAAAAATCGGTAATCCGGATGAGCAGATTTCTAGCCACTTTGGTTTTGGATATGGAAGCGTATAATCCGAGGAGTATTTAGACGGGGGAGCTTGAAAGCCGATCGATTTCTCAAAGCGGGAGAGCACACGGAACGGGCGCGTCGAACGCGATGTTTGACTTTCAAAGCCAATGACGTGCCGCCGAACCTATAAACGTATGTGCGACGATCATTCGAATTACATGATAGAGTTTGCGTTTAATCTCCCTGGATACATTTCGTGCTCCTAGTGGAGGATATTACTTTATTGAAAAACTCGATATCTAGTTTGCCGGATCGTAATCGAGTTTGGGAGGCTATGATTTAAACGAACGGTCTTTTAAATATCACAATTCGTACTGAATTTTAAAAATTACAAACTTTTAACATTCGAGCCGATTTTTCATGAAAACCAGCTCCATCCCCAATGACTATGATATTTTAAGTATATTAAAAAACATGAATAACCAGGTATCGCACAGACGATTTTTTTTCAACAAAAAAAAAAAAAACGAGGCTTTGAAAAAACCAGCTCGCTGCATTCAGCGGATAGAATCCCAGCGCATAACCCAGAATCCGGGCGGAGTGAAGCAAAAAAAGAGGTAGGAGGGGGGTTGGGGGGTAGCAGCTCGTTGATTTTCCGTTTTCATATTGAATATGATATGTTCCTCTGGCGGTGCTGGTGGTGGGTTGTGGATGCAGCAGCAGGGGCGGCGGCATTGTATTCATTGAAAACGAGTCAACCGCGCACGCAAGATGAGGAGAGTGGATCGGTAATGTCGGCTGGTTGGTTGGCTGATGCAACTCCAACTAATGAAAGGAAACTCGGCCCAGCCGCGAGATTGCCTAGCTGGCTGGCTGGATCTCTCTCGCTCTTTTGATGAGAGGCTTAAAGTCGATGTGTCCTCTTTGTACACACCGCAGGCGGTCCGGAGATCTTCTTCCTCTTCTGCTTCTTTTTTAACCGGCTCGCGGACGTCTTTGGATGAAGGAGCCATGAATAGAGCTCAAGGGAGTAATACAAAGTTGTTTACGGTCTCTTTGATCGACCCCCGCCATCTTTGTTATCCCCCCCCCTCCCTTTCAACTTTTGACGTCTCGCGCATTCACGTGAATTTGGATTTGGGTCGCTAAAGACCGACCTCGGCTTTCTGAGAGCAATACCTACCGAGCAAACTTGTTAGACAAACTTGCCGGGGATACCTGGTTTTGCTTGCATTATAATGATTATGTCAAACTTCAATGGTTGCAATATCATGTTACAGAATCATCATATAGTAATTATGATACTTTCCGAAAAAAATTCTTGTTAATTTTATTGTTTTTTGATACAATTATTATAAAATATTTTGTAATCTCAGGCTTATCGAACCCTCGTCCCACGATAAGCAGATTCCTCTCCAAGAACAATCTGAGCTAGTCTAACGCATCACTATTCACGACAGACTTATTAGATAAATTTGAAACGAATTATTTCCATATCATTTGCGATCGTTATGCTTCTCATTTTATTTAATTTTTACAAATTATTTATGATTTCATCCCGTTATTACACTTATAATTAGAACGTACTTTTAAATACCGACGCTCTCGAAGAATTGTTACTGTTTAAAACTGGCAAGCTCTTCGTCATCTTCTAATTTTGCACTACTCTATGTCAACTTACGAATATCATAATTCAATTTCAGTATCATGTACACGCACTTACATTATCAGTATTCACATGAATTTTCTTCTTCTTTTTTTTTTTTTTAAATATATTGTATGCTTTTTTTGTCATTCAAAAATATCAGGCGTTACTAATTTTTTTACCCATCTAAAAAGTGGATTGCGGCTAATGTACGGTGTCGTCTTTTAAATGAATATGTGTATACAGTAAGTACTTTTACACTTTGTAATGTTTGGAGAAATAGATAATGAATACGAATAATAGTTTATGAAAAACCGATGTGTGGTTACGGTAGTTCAAGTGACAAGACACGAGCTTAGTAATCTAAGATTCAGCTGTTCGAATCAATTGCCGTACCGCTCTCATAAACTAGTAAACAAATGTAAAAGTATTAACTGAAGATCCAAATGGGGATACCGATTGTAATAAAGAAAAAAAAAATTTTTAATATTTATATAATTATATATATATAGGTGAATTTGAAAGGTAAAATTTTTTTTAAACTATTTTAACTTCAAAATTATTACAGTTATAGACCAGATAAGATAGTTTTGGCTTATGTGAAAATTTTTGGCACACTACTTTTTTTATCTAGATGATACAATTAGTTTGCAAAAGAAACTATGTGAAAAAAAAAAAGTGAAATATGGTGCGTAAAAATCTCGTACGTTGGTGTCGCAAAAAATAAACTGAAGTAAACCAGAATGTAAAAACTCAGTGCTGCATATAAATTAACATTATGCGAATCAGGTTTCACGAGTTCTGCAGAGAGAAACGTCACTTGGTTACAATAAGTAAATAATCTCGCTGTAGAGTAAACAAAGTGAAGTCAGTCACAACAACGTACTTCGCATTTAATAAACTCGTCGGGGGAAAAAAACTTCATCTCTGGACAGCGACAAAGGCCAAAAAGCAGAAATTGAATGAAACGGGGAACGAGAAAACACGATTCGCGGACACTCGAACGCGTGTCCACGCGTCTTTGCAAAAGAGAGAAGGAGAATAAGTAAAAAAGGAGGGGACCTGCATCCCGTGGAAGGGGGTAGAGATAGAGAAACAAACCCTGGTACTGCAGGAGCCGGCCCTCGGCTCCGCCCCCCGCGGGTAGAGGGGAGAGAAAAGGGGGCCGGGTGCATGCGCGCGCGCGCCACCGGCAAATCCGCAGATATGTGCCGAGCGATTCGCGAATTCGTTCCTAATCAATCTGATGAGTCTTGTTTGACGGAGGTATTTCGGGCTCAACTTCTTGCGCTCTCGGTCCCGTTGATTATGGATTTATTTGGGTTTGATAAGCCGAAAGCCATGAGCACTATGCAGAAATTTTGGCAAAGGAGTGGAAAGCTAGTTACTCTAGATTCGAAAAATATTTGGCGTGATTTTAATTTTTGTAGTTGGATTCGTTAATTTATACCTATAAAAATTTTTTTTTTTTTTTAGTTTAAGTCTGACTTAATTTATGTTTGCACCACTGCGTCAACCTTGTACCTTACCTAGTTTGGTA
The DNA here is from genome assembly GCA_038277355.1 of Encarsia formosa. Lineage (NCBI taxonomy): Eukaryota > Metazoa > Arthropoda > Insecta > Hymenoptera > Aphelinidae > Encarsia > Encarsia formosa. The sequence goes on along the minus strand of CM076185.1, from coordinate 81,795,990 downwards.
ATATCGACACTTTTTGGTCAAGAATAAAAAATTCCATCAAAGACTAGATGATCTAAATCATTAGTAGAGCTTTAAAGATTTTATAATTAAACACAATAATATATGGCGGTGTGTAGAGTATGGCTTCCTTGGCCGAGCGCTCATCTTACAACCTTAAGCGCTTGAGTTCTAATCTCTTTTGCTTATCTTATACTTACTAAACCGCTAAATACAGAAGATAGAATTGATTTAAAAATTCAAAAAATTTGTTCATCTACAATATTGAGTTCTTGCTAATGTCCTAGAAATTAAAAATAATTAAAAAATAATTAAAATAAGTAATTCTTTTTCAATAAATAATTTTACCAACAAGGCTGTTTTTTTGTAACTGTTCGTTTTATGTTTTGTTTTATGAGAGCCAAAAAATCTCTATAACCAATAGCTTATGAAGTTTTCAGAATTAACGTAAAAATTTATGATTAATCAGTTATCCCAAAAATCATAAAGTATTTCTTCATTTAAGTATTACTTCATTTAAAAATTCATCTTTATTTTTAAATGAAGCTATGGTTAAAAAGTTTTATTTTTTTTATTAAAAGTATAAAATAAATTTATATGAATTATCGACTTCATTCATTATTTTGAAGTTATTTATAAATTATACAGCATTTTTTTGTTTTTAAATTATCTTTGAAATGATAATTTTTTCGAATTTATAAAAACTTTTTTTTAAAACACTTTTTTTACAAGTTTTATAAAACTGAATAAATTTTAAAGATTTTTTGCAGGCATGATTGACACAAGGTAGACTTGTAATATTCCAAATTGTAAGACTTGCTTCAGGCTTACAAATAATTCGTCTAATTTTTTTCTAGTGCAGTCAGCACCAATTTTGAGAATCAATATTTTATAAAGTATTTGAAAAATTTCTGGTAGCGTTGTTCTTTCAAGTGCTCATATTTGTGTTATGATTTTCATAAACGTATGATACTTTGATGATGAAAGGATATTTTCATAAGGAAAGCATGTTTATTGTTTTTTAAATTATGCAAGTCTACACATTATACATGCTTCGAGTAGACATATGAAAAAAAATTTTGAGCTACACAAGTTACGCTCACCTTATTTTTTATGTACATACTTATTCGTTGTATAAAAAATAGCTTAAATAAATAATTTAGCATTAATTAATCACCCATCTATAAGCTTTGACAAGCGAAAAAAAATTCATGAACTATCTCGAGTAGTACGTGAACTCATTTCCATAAAGCATAGCACCGGGCAACAGACTGTCAAAACACTTATTAAAATCAAACAAGATTAAAGCTTCCCCCCACTATGCAACGGGAAAAGCACTCCACCCACTCAGCAACAAACTGGTAAACAGTGTCGCATCGGCACAGAATAAAGAAAAAGTAAAAAATAAATCTGAAAAACATAAGAAGCAAGAAAAACAAAGCTCAACAATTGCAAAAATAAAAGCAAAGAGAGAGAGAGGGAGAGATGAGAGACGTGTAGTAGGCAGTAGTCGCGTTACTTCCGGCTGAGCGATCGCTGCGCCTGGCAGCTGCGGAGTTTACCGTGGAAATACGGCTAAGGGGGGGTTGGAGAAAGGAGTGAGAGCCTTTCCATGGTGTTGTTCCATCCTGCAGCCCCGAAAAATACGTGTGTGTGTGTGTGTGTGTGCGCGAGCTTATCGATTCTCTAATTCGATTAGTCCCCGTCTAAATGGCATTAAAACAATCCCATTGCGAATTCATTCCTAATGCGAGTTTTGTTTACGTGACTCCGATAGCGGTGGTTACATAAGAATGAAAGGAAAGAAAAAATAAAAAAGAGTTAAGGGAGCGAAAAGTTGTCGACGATGCCGGGCACGACGACGCAGCTGTCGGGGATATCCGAGCTCTGATTCCACTGCCAGGGAGAGAGAGAGAAAGAGGGAAAGAGCAGAAGAAAAAAAAACCACAAAAGACAAGGAGATGCATTTTAAACGCGTTTTATATACGTCTGCAGGAGGTATCTGGGGAAGAATCCTGTTTCCAGCACTTTGCGCGCCAACTTCGCGGTAGGAGGATATTCTTCTCCGTGACTTGGGCTGGTAATCTTTCCGGAGTCGTTGGATGCACATGAGCCGAGAGTGGAAAATATTATTATTGGATTTTATAATTTCAGCTAAATCCGAAGAAACTCCTGTTTTACGGTCGTTTAAAAATTTTTCGAAAAAATAAGTGTGCAACAATATTCCAAACTACTTCCCTTAATTTCTCAATGATTTTTTAAGTAGAAACCTCTAAGTTTGGGAGGGCACAAGTGCACTCATCAGAGGAGCTATCAATCTGAAATGTTATTTATTTAAATTGTATGTATTAGTTTATTGCCGATTTTTACCTTTCAACAAAAAAAGAGATCAATCTTAAAATATTTGCAATGTTCGAGTACACGATACAAAATTTTAAAAGTACTTTTCAAGAGGACCTTATTTATCCTATGGTAAAAATGTGATTACTGCACTGCAGACATTCAAAGAAATTCAAGCGATTACGTTAAACAATCACATTAATCAAAATAAATCAGAGTAAGAAAACGAAAGAGAAAAAAATTACATCTTCAATCAAGAAGTTTCTTTGTGTAAGTTTTTGGCAGAATCACAAGAACGAGATTTCTTTTCGATGCGGACACATATATTTTTGGTATCGTTCCCCAGCGTCAAACGCAATACGGTTCTGCTGCTGCTGCTCTCATATAGTAGCTACAATGCGCCAGGCCATTAGGCCCGTGAGTTATGAGCCAAGTTCTAATACACTAATAATCTAACTGTTGATCGTTTTTACGTATAACAAATGTCATCTTGCTCTACATGGACCATTCTGTGTAGGGGGATTTATGTTCCGAGTAAGATGATTGCTCCAATTTGGTGAAATTAATCGTTTGAGATCCTTGGAAATATTATGTCAAATTATGGATCTTTTGATTTCTACAATATATGCCTTCAAACAATCAAAAGTTAATTTTTTATTTTTATTTATTATCGTTTTTTAATACCTCTTACCACAGTGCTTTTTTTTAGATGATTTAAATTGCATGATTTTTAACAGAAATTTTCAGGTGCGCTGATCTCAGAAAGAAGTTTGATGATTTTCGTCAAATGATGTGCCCTAGTTTATAGAATCATCCAATTGAAATAATTTCAATATTTTCAGAAATAAACTTTTGGAAAAAATATAATTAATTTTATCTCTTTTTAACTTTTAATAAATTTACTTTTTTATTTACTGCACTTACAAAAACTTTAGAAAAGTACAGCCGAGGTGCGAGCCTCAACAGCAGGAGATTCTTGGAATCCGACTCCTTGATTGTAGATGGACTCGATGTGCTTATGACTACTTAAATTGATTCAATAATATTATCAGATATGGGCAAAAGTCAAAAAGTCGGACACTTTTTCGTTGTGTCATGTCACGTAATTCCGCCGAAAAAAAAAGTAACAAATGTAAAAGTCTCTCTCAAATGACTATTATTATTAAAATAAATATAACTCATTTTTAGTAAACAAAGCACATTGAAAGGCAACCCACGCTCCAAAGTATCATCCAGTTAACTCGAGTAGAAAAGGTTCGGGGCATATCAATGCTCTCGATATGTATCTCCTCTCCAAAAAAATATTCTGATCAAGATTCCCCGCGTGCGCGTCTCCCTCAGGCAAAAAAAAAAACTGAAGAGAATACGTAACAAAAAAAATAAAATTCTGAGACCAAATCGGTGTGAAATCCAGCACTCGCCCTTATTAAAGCTCACACCCCTGCAGTGTGGGTCACAACTTTACTGCTGAATCATTCCTGGCGTTCGAAGGAAAGAAGAAAAAAAAAAAAAAGATATATTATAAGCCGCTCGCGTGTCCCGGGCACTGTAACTAAATTTAAAATTTTCACTTACTTCCAGGCTGGTGCTCACCCTCGAGGTCTGTCATTACCGGGTGCAATCAGTGCCTGGCTTTAGCACCCGAATCACGTGGCACCGTGGAAAGAAACAGAAAGACAAATCGGGAGGGAGAATTTTTGAGATTGCGGGCATCATATTTGGGATGCGCCCCTTTCGGGACACCTATAGCCTGGCTTAACGCTTCGGCTGCTTCCTCCCCGCGAGTACACATCTCGTAACCAGATTAAACCCCAACCGGGGGGGTGTGGCCGGTTAAAAGTTAACGAAAAATCGTCCCGACAAATGGACCCCCGAGGCCTTGTTTTACAGCTGTTACCGTAGTTTTTTAACGGGGAAACCTCGGCGAGAATTTAGGAACGGCGGGGAGAAAAAAAGAGAGGATTTTTATAATGAAAGCCGTATAATAAGAATTATAGGGATGGCGTAACTAAATTATGCATTCAATGGTGGAATCACATTTCGTAATATTGGACTTAGGGACGAAGTTTTGCGCGAAAAGTTCCGAGTCTCGAGGAATATGCAAATTAACTTTTTGGTTTATGCAGATCGTTCGCTATGAATCACGGGGAAAAATCTATCGCTCCTCCTGCAAGTTTATTCGCAATTCTTAAATTCAGCTTTATTATGAAACAAAGATCTAGATTTAATTTTTACCATAAAATACTGGTATTAATTAATTTTAATTAGTTACTACCAAAATAAAATCTATAATATGACAGTGATTTAAGTGAATATCTAGGACACTAAATATGGGTCTTCGGAATAATATTTTCTTTCTTTTTTTTAAAACCGTGGAAAATGGAAACGTTAAGAAAAAACCAGTGAGTATTAAATATGGGAAGAATTACTTTGAAAGTACGGTCCGCGTTAGTTACTTCAGAGGTCTTTCTCGAAACGAGCTGCAGAACAACTTTTTCACCCCGAAAGTGGAGAGTCGACTTCCTCTCAGACGTAAAGTCGTCGGGGGGCCATCGTCGCTTCGCGACTTCTTTTGTCTTTCGACTAGACGACTTTTTCGCTGCCGTCCCTCCGCCAGTGCCAGAGTTTCTTTCGCGCCGAACGAGAAACAGTGCTCTCGCGAAATTAAAAAAGAAAGAAAAAAAATTCTACTACCGTAGAGAGGGGAAAAAAAAAATACGGATCGAGAGAAAGACAGAGGGAGAGAGAAATTGTTTCGTTCTGATGAAAATCCAGACCCGCATTTATGGAGGCGGAAAAAATCGAAGTTTTATTCACACAACTCCGCTCCTGATGCCGGACTCTTTTTCTTTCCTTGATTTAAGAGATTGAAACTTTCCTTCTTTTTTTTTTTTTTTTTTTAGAAAGTTTCGAATGCTACCAACAGTTAAAATTTTAGAACTTTCAAGGTGGAAGTTTAATTGAAAATAAATGAAACGCACTGTGAATTTTCATAATTACTTTTTTTCTCCCCGTCTTGTTTTAATTTGAGCGCTAATTAAAAATCAAAACATCCAGCGAGACTTTAATCATCTCAAATATATAGTTGATAAACAAAAAATACTATTTATTACAATTTTTCAAAAAAAAATCACGTAAGCTTACGAATTAAAACTTCGGAGGTAGTAGATCACCGAGGTGTCGCGGGTCGCTGTTATCCCATTAAAAAGAGTAACAATCGCGTTAAAAACGATAAATCGAGCATCAACGGGACAAAACATTAAACCCGGGGTATTCGCTTAGAGCCCGCTGGTATTCGCGCGAAAGCGCATTAATCTTCATTAAAAAAAGTCAAACAAAGACAGAGAGCGAGAGCCGGAAAAAAATTCCAATCCGGCGGTGGCCATATGAACACGTAAATGATTACCCCCCGCGACTATCGCAGCGATAGGGCCAAAAGTAATCGCGCGGGGTGCATAAGAAAAGAGGGCAAAAAGACGCTCATTAATTTACCCCGGAGTTAAGTGGAACTCGAGGATTATGGAAATTTTCCCTCTCTCTCTCTGGAAATCTTATATTTATTATCCCGGGACGAGAACAATCGCGAACTAATTCGGTTCTCCTCCACCCCCGCTTAATTACCGACAAAACGAACAATAAGATTTCGCGCTTTTGTCTCGGGCAAAAATGAGAAATTATATCGCGGGTCAGCGGATTCGAGTGCGGAGCGGACCTTCGCTTCGCCCGCCCGCCCGTAGGCTGTCTGCCCGAGCGACGGGGTGAATGCGCGCGCTCTCTTTTTTACTTTTCTCTCTCTTTCCTCCTTTTTTGTGTTGGCTTTTTCACTGCGAAGACACCCGCTACGAGTTCGAGCTTTCTACGCGCGTGCTAACAACTTTTTTAATTAATGAAAAAGGGATGAATTAAATAATATACTTACTCGGCTCTCTCCCACCGCCGCTGCTGCTTTTTTTTTTGTTTGCTTTTGAGCGAAGAATAAGCTGCTTTTATATTTGTGTAACTCTTTTTTAGCTTTCAGCACGAGTAAAATGCATCCTTTTTTTCTACCACTTTTTTTCTTTTTTGTTATTATTATTATTATTATTATTTTTTTTTTTTATAATATAATACACGGGGGTTTTGTTTGTGCTCGGGGTGCGGAATTTTTGAATGGTTTTGATAACATCGCTTTTAATGATTATTATTTTAATGAATGGTCTACTTTCAAGTTTTTTCAGTTAAGTACTTGACTAAAATTTTTGGTTCTTGAATTCAAATGTTTGAACTATGTATAAATTTATCATGGATTCGCCAAAGCAAAGTGATATTTCTTGAACATATAATAAATCATTAATTCTATCTAATAGAAGACCAACCAATATCAAATGTATTTTAAAAAAATGAAAGTTTTTCATCCAAAAACATTTGAAAATATAAATATTTGATATATAATTTTCGATGTATTATCATTGAAGTGCTCTAGCTCGATCAACAAAGCATTAGTCTCCAAATCTTATGATCTGCGGTTCGAATCTGCTAGCTACACTTTTGTACAATGGTTGAATATCTTTATTTTCACAGAGATGTAAAATTTTTACATCAATTCAAAAATCAATAATAAAAAAAAAAAAAAATTTCGACGAATGAACATTTTTTTTTTTTTTTAATATGAAAATATTTTGTATTTTATGAATTACAAAGAGTCTTTAAAAATTAAAAAAAAAAAACAAAAATTTAAAATTTACTTAAAATATAAGGACAAGAGGTTTTTTTAAATATGTAACGCTAACTATGAAATTGTTTACCGCTAAATTTTTTTGAAAATGGGCAACGTGTCACGCTCTTCCCCATACACTGCGGAAGTTTTCGTCCTTGGCAAAATTCCAGGTCTCGCGTGATTGAGTATCCTTCAGGCCGAAAACACGGAGGTAAATTCACTTTGATTTCGAAGCTCAAGTCGACTAAATATATTACATTTTTTTTTTTTCATTCAAGTCAAGTTTAAATTCGTTGAAAATCGGTCCATATGTATAAGTATAACATACTTTGTTCTTTAAAAATTAATCATAGTTGAAAAAATTTATTAAACTTGGCAGCAGTTAAATCCCAGCAAGAAAAAACACTATTAAATTTTTGAACTGTAAACAGAGTTATTAATAATGATTTAGTGCACATGTTGTCCTAACAGGAATCATAACTTCTCATACTGATTAGATTAATTTTGAGCCACTAATCAGAATTCACGTATTTCATAACTTTTAGTAATTCAAGAAAACTCGACTATAGTATTCCAAACTGCTATTTAAAGTAAAAAAATCTATGAGAATAAATCTAGGAGATAACCCCCTGCAAGTATATCGAAGACGCACCAAACAAGCTTTTAATATCAAAGCAAAGAAGGGAGTAGGAGCATCCTGAGCCATCGTCGACTTCCGGTCCGGCTCATCAGAGCACGCGTCAGCCCGCATTACGTGTAATCACGCTTTCCGACGGGCTCCCCCTTGCCGCACGGACTATTGTGCCGGCGTTCTCGCGTAAGCGATACGACTACCTAACCCCCCGCAGATTTTTCGGCCGGGCTGGGGGAGACCGAGTAGACTTACTTTTTTATCGCTCGCCCTTACTTTTTGCCCTTTTTTTGAGGCCATTGTACCTCGGTTTTTCTCGTTACTACACGCTGGGATGTGAATAAAGGATTGGTGAATTTCCGTGGCCGGACCAAGGACTTATTTGATGATGTGTTCGCTACGCGTCATTGACCGCTAGCATTCATCTGGGCGTTTGGACTTTTCACGTACATTTCGTTTGACGCTTTATTATTTGGATATCTACGTTGAGAGTCTTTTTAGATGACATTATTCACTTTCCAAAGGTGAATTTATTGGATGCTTCAGTTCATTTTTAGTTTTTAAGCGTTACTGTTAGATTGAAATATCTGAATCAAAATTATTTTGAAAACTGTTTTCTTTAATCGAACAGTCACTAGCTCATCATTAAACTAATTACTAAAGTTGGATTACACAGATCTCATCACTGATTTTTTTAATCGTTATTTTAAAAAAAATTTCTTTCTCATGTTTATAACTAGTAATAATGCACACATTCTATAGAAAATTTATTCAATTTACAAAAATTAATCTAATAATTCACTTTTAAAAAATAACTAAAACTCAATCGATTGCTGAAAACAAATATTGAATTTCAATAATGTAATTCGCGACGTTAATATAATACAACGAAATAATAAATACAAAGAAAGAAAAAAAAATTGAATCATGTAATTTTCATAATAAATATATAAAAAAATTAATTGTACTTGATCAAGAAATATTTTTTTTTTTTCATGAAATTAAATTTTACCCATCTTAAGAATTGAACTCATGATCCTATGGGTAACAACCGCAGGACGTAACATGTTGCTAAAATCAGTACCTCTAATTATTTACCGTATTAAAATAATCAAATTTCATGCACCAAAGATATGTAAACTACATTTTTTGTAAGGACACTATCTTTCAACGCGCTTTTTTAAGGGCAAGGTGCAATTTTTTAAATTTAAAATTATTTTAAAAATCAACAGTTTTTATTAAGCACACTTAAAAAAATACTTTTCCAGCTTGACATCACAGTCGGTCTTAGCGTTAAAAAAATATTTACTCTCATCAAATAAAAAAATTCTTGCTTATTTCAGAACTCTGCAATTAAAAAAAAATTACTTCTTATTTCCCTTGAAATTTACCAGATATAACGTTAAACATGCGCTTATCGCTCGATTTCGCCCTTGCCAATAATTGTCGAAGCCGACATAACCGTGCAAAAAAGCCTCCAGCAATCTAGAAAAAAAAAAAAAAAAAGAAGAAGACGCAAGGGGGATGAAAAGCGGTAGGAGCTCATTCCCGCTGTTCCGGATTAAACTTTAATTGATTTAGGCCCGTGGTCCGTGGGCAACGAAGCGAAACAACGAAGGCTCCTCGACTCTTTTTCCGCTTCCATTTTCTTCGTTCCCTGTTCCATCCTGCTGCAGCCTATTTCCGTCGTCAGGATGCGCCTATTATTTCCTCTCCTCTTTCATCCCCAGCGCTTCTTCTTCTTCGCTCTTTTGGTTTATCTCTCTTAATCGGCGATAGGTAAAGGGGGGTTAATTTACCATATTAAGGATTGACGAGGTATTTTGGAGCCTTTTTTTCGTCTGTTATTAGCGCTTTGCCAAGTCTTGCAATTAAGCCGGCTCATTGGCTTGCATTGGCTTAAGTAGGAGAGACCTGAAAACTTGCAGCTACTTTGTCGTGTAAAGTCGCGTTGTAATTTCGTGTATACCCGAGCGTTAAACGCGCCAACCGACTCGTGAGAGGATTCACGCGCAAACGAGCTTCGATTATCCTCAAAAGACCGCCGAAGAATGTTTGCAAACAGCGAGAACGAATATTTTGGCCAAGTTACCGATCCCCGTGCGGCCATCACGAAAGCTTCTCGGGCTAATTTCGACGGGCTTTGATCGCTCGTCGAGAAGAAATTTGATTACGATTTGAAAAAAAAGGGAGTAATCTTTTCGACCATCCGTCAAAAATCACACATCTCAAAAAAAAAAAAAAGAAATGAATGATCAAAGAACGAAGTAGAGAAGGACACAATCGCACCTCATTTTCCGGTCGAAGGCTCCGCCTATGTCAGTCGCACCGCGAATCGGAACATCGGGGAGGCCGAGCAAGAACCCTCCTCCCCTAAAATAAGAGAGAAGGGCCCCTAAGGGGGTTGAATCTCGTCACCACCAGCGTTTATTTTTCGGAATAATAATTGCGAGGAGCGCCAGCTGCGAGACAATAGGCAAGCTGCGCGGGCAAGGATGAATCGTATTACGAAAGGGAGGGAGGGATTTCGGATAACTCGATCGGGACAAGAGCCACCCTGAACCATTTTTTTTTTTTTTTTACAATGTGTTTAACGCAGCCGTAGGCGGGATGCTTCTTTGGATGCGGTCGGGATTACGGGGGGTGAATCATGCATATGCTTTTATTTAATCATTATGCGGTTGGTACGGGAGACAGTTTTTTGGTTTATTAGATTGGTGGTATTTTAAATATTTTTCAATTTTATTTTAAAAAATGACTTACAGTAATAATAGTTTTTTGGTCACTATTAATTTTTACCAGGTGTAATTTTTTATTTTTTATCGAAAACTTGATTTTATTTAGGTATTTTTACGTACATAGCATATTTTTGACGCGCAGTGAAAAAGGTAGGTCGACTGAGTCATGCCCCGATGCTTCGTAGGAAGCCAGGGCGAGGCGTTTTGATTGAATTTCATAGCTAACAAGAAAATTATATTCGAGATTGGGTAGGTGGATAAACGTGTGGGGAAGGACGTCACCAGGTACCGAATGAGATTTTATACAGCATAAACTTTATAATTCAATATTTTCTCCGAGATTTTCTCCGGGAGCATTTGAAATTTTAGAGCATTACACGTTGAACCGATTGAACGTTAGTTGGAAAATAATTTTTTTTTTATTTGTATTAAATAAGTGTAACTAATATGGACTCCAGAGTGATTTTTAATCTAGTTTTTGGGTAGTTTTTGAGTTAGAAAAGATTAGAAACTTAAAATTATGAAGCCTAGAAACATTCCAGATATTAAAAAATGTGTGTAACACTCGTTTCTTAGCAAAAGTAATTTTTAAAAACCCCGTTCTTACATTTTAAGTTAAAAAGTGATAAATTTAAGGCTTTTCTAATAAAATTTAATGCGTTAAATTAAAAAATTAACTACTAAGATTGATTATTTTTAATCATTATTATTTTACCTGGTATTTTTCTAATTTTTCACGAATTTGTGTTGAAATTTTTTTTAAATTTTCTTAAGTACTTGAAAACTAATATAAATGACAACGAAAAGCATAAAAAAGGTGAAGAGTCCATATTAGTTACAAATATTTTCGTCTCTCAAAAACTAAATTTAAATGCTGAAAAATTCTGTTACGAGTAGATGATAGAGTGGCGCAAATCATTAAATCGAAGTTTCTCTATACAAAGTTCCCGGGTTCAAATCCGGGTTACTTAATACAGAGAAAGAAAAGTACAGTCACTTTGCGAATTCACTAGCTGAATTATCACAGTTTATTAAAAAAAAAATCTTATTTGTTGCTATATTTTTTTTAACCAATCGATTTTATTAAATAAAAAACTCTCATGAATTGACCTTGATTATAAGCCCGCGTTTCACAATATTTTTAGTAAATACTTATTTGATTTAATTTAATTTTGTAACCTTGAATTTTTACATATTTCATCAATAAATTATTTAAACTTTGAATTAAAAACAGGAAATGTTTTTTTCGCTAAATGAAGAGTATTTAATTCTCTACATTTCTTTGAAATATTTTTTCATATCTAAACGCTAGATTGTGTGTTTTAATAATTTTCAGACTTATAAATCACCAGAGCAGCTAACAATATCTCAAATCGAAAATGGGTAGCCGGAAGCTGATCGGTTCCGTGGTTGGTCGCGGTAAATAAAGCTAACGAATAAGTAAATCCTGTCAGCTCTTTTAAACGATCGTACGAAGTCTTATTCCCAGGGAAAAGTGCAACCTCGTAACGGGCCATTAAGCTCCACCCCGACAATAAGGTACAATAAGGATGCGTTTGTCGCGTCGCACGAGCTGGTCCGTGTCAGCGGTAACCGCTATTAAAGACCCAATGAGCCGCGGAGCCAACTCACTGCGATTCACTTTATTCTCCGGCCTTCCGGAGATATAAACGTGGGATTCTTCTCAATGGGTTTATTATGCCACTGGTGCCCAACCAACCCGAACATCACTCGGTTACTTTCGGACACGTTATTTATCCCGATTTTTTTTTTTACATCTGGTCTAAAAAAATATACAAGAATCATTTTTTTCAGTGTTTTTATTTATTTTTGTAGGGATTGTTGAAAATTATATTAGATGTTCACCATTTAATTTTTGTTAGCTTATTTGTAAATTGCTCATTTTTGAGCTCTGAAAATTGATAAGAATTTTCGATCTAAAGGATATACTTTTTTGACAGAAAAATAATCTACATGATATTTCTATAGATGGGAAAGTTTTTTATTTATGTGATTTGAGCGATTGTAGTTAGTAATACAGACTAAAAAACTAAGCATCTAAATCTAATTTATGTTGCTTTTATTGAAATTTGGTAAAAACTGATTACAATAATTAATTTTTTAAAGTATATTACTTGATTTTACAGTTATTACGTTATATTGTATTAAAAAAATCAAACTAAAGTAAGCCTATACAACAATTTCAATAAAGAAGGCTAAAAATGGATGATTTTTTATCAATTTTAGGGTCACGCTCTACTGGCTATATATCCTTTTCTTCATTCAATGTACTTATTTGCACTCATAAAGTATTCACGTCATATAAAAACAAATATTTATTACATATGTAAATATTAATTCTTGTGATAAAAAAACTGAAAGCGCATTAATAAATTAGTGAGTTTTCTTATTCAGCACTTGCATTTCATTTAGAATTGTAAACAAAGCCATACCAACATCGCTCTTAAAAAGAAATGAAATTTACTTAACAAATTCAAGCAAATATTTTCATCACAACGCAAAGTAACTTACGTCCACAAAAAAAAAAAAAAAAAAAAAAAAAGAAAAAAAAAAGAAATAAAAAAGATTCCCCAGCTGTGTTGTTGGTGGTTAATTCAAAAGCAGTCTCGGGTCCTTTGATCCCCGAGTCCGGGATCTCCCAACGCAATCATCGCCGCGGTCCTCGTCGCTTTATTAAGTCACAATGAATCACGGACTGGCCTAAAGCCATAACTCGAGTTTAGTCTCTATCTGTCGCGCAAAATCTACCCCCTGCAGTACCGCAGTGGCAGTTCCCTTTCCTCGACCGGAGCAAATCCTCATCGAGCCGATGCTAACAATGTTTGGAGATATATTGTATCTCACGCATCACTTGCTCGCCAAATTGTTTTATAAACAGATTATAGCGACAGCCGAGGCTCCTCCTACTGGTTTATATCGCTTTCTCCGCGCTTGCTCTTTCTCGATTTACGTTTCCTTCCTTCTTCTTTTTCCTCCCTCCCCCGTCCCCCGGTTATTGCTCTCTCGGGGATGGAGCGCGTAATTGAAAATATTGACCGCAAATCGTAATTTTACTACTGCGAATGAGTGCCGAAACTTAATGGTTCGTGCGTTTGACAGTTGGAGGATAAATTAATTGTGAAAATAGTCTGATGACAATTAAAATAGTACGGATGCCTCGTAAAAACACAATAACTACGAATAATGAAAATATTCCAGGCCATCAAATCTCGCTCGATTCGTTTTCATCATTTTCCCGGATTCTCTTTTTTTTTTTTTTTTTTCACTTTACGTGTCTTATTTTCTTTTTTCCGGCTCCGGCGGAGCGAGGGTTAAACCGAATTGGCATTTTCGAGGTCGACGTGGAAGTGCCGACGACCGGCCGAGCGCCGTCTCATCAAATTCCCAATTGAATAAGGCGAACCGCACCAACCAAATACATGCAGGCACAATCTTAGTTTCATTTTCTTTTTCTTTATTTTTTACTTCTACTCGTGCAGCGCACGCGACAGGGAAAAAGAGTAACCGAGCTTTGTATCCGGTGACCCGTGACCGGACACCAAATTCACGCTTCGATTTTCGACGCAGCGTTCAAAAGAGGAATTCCCCGGCCGTACGCGTTGATTTTTTTTTTTTTTTTTTTTTTTTTTGGTAAACTCGTTTTCGGAAGGGCTATCGGATTGATGAAAACAGGGCTGTGGATGTTCATGAAGTGCCGGATCTACATGGAAAATATTATTTTAGGTTTGAGTTACATAAAAACCCCTTTTTTCATGAATAAAGCACGGAAATAAAAAAAAAAAGTGACCGGTGGAATGAATACATTTTCAATATACATCCTGCGAGTACGAATACTAAAAGTTTTTATAACTAGAATAAAATAACGAAACATTTGGATGTACAATAGATTCATGTAAGCGAAAATTAATACCCCCTCTTAACCCGTGAGTTAACTCAGCACGCCCCAAAAAATCGCAGAGACGATTCCCCATCCATCGACGCGCAGGGATATCAAAAGTGAGGAGTAAAAAAGGGACTCTCGGAGACGCGTAATCAGGCAATTCAAGTACATAATAAACCCGAAAAGTCCCGTTGCAAAAAAGAGGGAGGATCGAGGCTCGGCCCTTTCGTTTTAATTAATCCGAGCTGCACTCGCGTTTATTACGGTGCAGATGCAGCAGCGAGCGTACGAAATGAAAAAAAAAAGGGGGGTGGGAGGAAAAGCTCGGACGGGCTCAATTACATCACGTGCCGATGCGCATATTTTTTCGAACGTGTAAAACACGTGACTCCGAAAAACACACTGCAGTGACAAAACGTCCACGGTCTTGTTTCGCGGGCTAAATCCGCGCCGGCTCGCGTCATGTAAACCAGCGTGTCATCCCTACGTTTTAACAAACCTGTACGTGACTCTCTTTATTCACGCAACAGTAATTTCATCGTTATTTTTATAAATTGGACGGGCCAGTTAACGCTCGGCGCGTCAGGCTCGACCATCGGATCCGGGATTACGCCAACCTCGACCGACGAATTTTTTCCGCTCTTTCTTCTAAAATTATATTTGAACGACGCGCCAAAACGAGATTTAAATTATTCTCTACGGATTTTACCGAGATCGGTGGACTGGACGGAATCTGTTGTGGTTATTATCGAGTTGTTTCGTCGTTCATGCTGATTATTTTTTGAGACCATCTGGAGTCTTTCACTTTTTTCGAGCGAGCTTGGTGGAATATTTTATTTGCATGGATCTGTTTATTCAATGCCTAATGCGGTTATATTGTTCATTGTCGATGATGCTGGATCAGTGACTTGTACACAGTGGCGCACAAAACGATTCGCCCATGACATCTGCTCAAAAATCAGTTTTGCAGGAAGACTCATTTCATGGTGCAGCATGATCAATGAATTTTCTTGGCTTTATCTAGTAAGGTGTGAATCCTGTGTTTCACATGATTTTTTTATAGTAAAATTTAGTAAGCCATTCCAAATTGCCTACATATTTAGACATTTTTATTAAACTAATAAGAAACTTCTGTCGAATCATCGTGTGATTAAAAAAAAAATTTTTAACCATATTTTTTGATAAAAGAAAAATATATTTATAATAATTTGTTTAGATAACTGATAAAATATGTATATGGAAGAAAGTCATCCAAACAATTTGATCATGTCACTACAACCTGCCCTTAATATTGAAAAATTAATTAGTTAAAAATATTTCGATTTTTATGAAAACTGAGGCTAGTAAAACCTCGAGTAAAACCAAGAAAAGCCATTACGTTTATGAATGTTTAACTTTTTCGAGTTATAATTTCTGTACGAATAAAATACAAATCATTTTTCATCAAATAAAAAAAATATTTATTCTTATAATTTATTTCCGCCCGTCCAATTGAAAAATCTTTTTTTTATCTCTTGATATTTTATCAAGATTTTGAGCCATAGTTTAATAATAAATAATAAAGAAAAACTGACAAGGACTTATTTTACGTTTGCTTTCGTCCGATGAGATTCGAACTATCAATGATCGAGTTTCAGGTCATGAGCTCTGACGATCAGACCAAACCCTGTTTCATAATAGTTTGTTCAACGATTCTATATTTATACACGCATGAATATTAAATTTAAAAAATTTTTTTATCGATTATTAATCTCTCAAACAGAACTACTATTTTCTCGTCACTAATAACTATAAAAACTGTAAAAGCATATCATTAAAAAAAAGGTTACCGCACAGCTAGGTTTTTTAATTTCATTAGATGAAATAATACCATGCGAGAAAGTAGAGAAAATGAGATAATCATTATTTTTTGGTTTAATTACTTTTGCGATTTAGGTGGGTCGGTTTATATTTGCAGTGCGAGGCGAAAAGCGACGAGAGGAGAAAGGTAAAAAGTTTCAGAGGAAGGGGCTGAAATGAGAGAATGGAATGATGAAACTAGCCGTGAAAAAAGCCGAGCTCGTCGACGCGTAAGCCATTTTTCCCGATGAGCGAGGTACACACGAGTCCCGCACGATTCGGGTAATTAATTCAAGTTTACGCGCGACATTTCGTTTTAATGCTCAACAACCTTTATACCGTCAAATTTCATTATTATTATTAAATGTAAAAATAACCTTCTTTATTTTTTAATAAATTATTTACGTTAGCTCTTATTTTTTAGAAAATCACTGAAGACTTGTGATTGAATTAAGTCAAAAGAAAAAAAAAAAAAGGCTTGGGTTAATTAATAATATTATTTACAACAACACTTATTAGTTACAGATTTCCGACCTATTTTTTTTTTCTTTTTACATCATTTTTATACAGATGACAGACTATTAACACTTAGCGATCATTTTTGGGAATTCTCGAGCGGGGCTCGAACCTGAGATTTCACGACAAGAATTCGCGAGCTTTAGCTACCAAGCCTTCGAGACTCTACCGTAAACACATTTATTCCCAATAATCTCTCACTGTTAAAGCCCTCAAATCCTCTACTCAGTACACGCAGAGTGAAAAACGTCTGCGCTCTCAAAAATAATGATCCCGGTGATGAAAAAGTAATCCACAAAAAAAGAGCCGCTCGAACGCTCACAGTCGAGCAGTCGCGCATTGTTTTGAAAATCGATCCACCCCGAGGGCGAAATTAAGAAGTCACACACTTTGGGGGCGGCCTGGCCCATTGTTCGGATCTCGCGCGCGCTGGATCGTTTAAACGCGGGCTGAAAGGGGCTGCAGGCGGGATCGAGACGTAAATCCTCGACGTCGCCGCGGCGGGCGCGCATCAAATCGCGCATTATAATTGGCGCAACTTGCCCCGCACGTGCCGACCGACGGCCATCGGTACAGTAAGACCTGCTCGTTTATTATTGCTACTATGCGAGGAATCATAACTGCTGCTTATACCCCCCTGCCCCTGCCTTGCTTGATCTCGATATCGAATCGAATTTATACGGCCATCAGGGGCTAGGGCTATGAATTTTGTGTACTTAGATGCACCCTTGATGCCGTGAGATCTTGTTCAAGAGACGTTTAAATAATTTTTTTGTGACCTTGACTTCTTGTTTTTTCTCTCCCTAAGTATTTCAATTTTTTTTGTTGGACCTGGTACTGTCCGACTTTGACTTTGCTGGTATGTGCATAAATTCTACCCAAAATTACTTGAAAGATCTAAAATCCCGTAAAAATTGTTTATAAAAAAAGTGGTCATAATAATTAAATTCTGAGAATATGTCTTTTTTTTTAGCAGTACGCTATTCATGTGTTATTAGTCACCATTGCAGATTCTGCTTACAGAAGTTTAAATTGGTTTTGGTTATAAATTCAAAATTGGACGAATACAACTCGAACAATTTTTGGGTTGTTTTTAATCAGGCGTTCAAAATCATTTTGACAAAATCTTATTTTATTGTAAATGCTACTTATCTCATTTATCAATGGTGTATTTAATCTATATTACTTATGACTTGTCCCAGACAAAAAATTAATGACGCGGGATCCATCAAGAATCAATTACTATGATCGGGCAACAACTCTCAAGCTCCTAATTACGTGTCGCGCGACTTAGCTCCGAAAAACTCTCATAACCCACGCGACTCATCATCTGCCTTTTGGAGATAAAAAAAGACAAAAGGGATGGTCGGGCAGGGGGTTGTTCAGTCGAGCTTCCATCGTGTATGAAATTGCTGCTTATCGGCGATAGCTCGTCGGGGTCACAATAAACAGCATTTCATGCCTGGTGCGGGAGGAGTCTGTTCTTAAGAGCCCGCTCGCTCAGCCGTGAAGTCGCGCTATTACCCGGCGTCGTCGTTTAATACGAAGACGTCTCCGGTGTACGCACGGGGGGGCAGGAGGTCACGTGCCACTCGGGTTCCTGTCACCAAGCCACCCACTTTCGGGCCGACCGACCCCTGCTGCCTGCGCACCCCGCTGAGGAAATGAGAAAGCGATAAAGTATCAAGCGAGAGAAACCGAAAAAAGTAATGAGCTGGTCGCCCCGCCCGTCGCGTGTGAAAAAAAAGGCACAAGCGTTTACGAGAGACCTGGGAATTATTTTGGCCGAGAGTCACTTGAACGAACTGACACTGGTTTTCATTTAAATTATTATTAAGTCTTGTAATGTTGCTCATTTTTTTACTGTAGGCATAATCTTTTTCAAAATTATTTGTGAAGTGTCAATTGATAGATTGCAATAGTTTTCTGAATGATGTAACTACCGTATTCACCCATTTATAAGCCGTACCTAAAAGTCGATTTTTGGTGTCTCAAAACTGGGTCACGGCTTATACATGGGTGAATACGGTATTTAATTAGTTTTTTTTTTCATATCGCCATCTTCACCATTGAACTTAAACCAGGTGATCTAAATCATCGTTCTATAATAGATTGGACTTCCATCAGCCTGAATGCCTTGAACGCAAGTCCGCGCTTGGGTGATGTGGATTTACTAAGACTCAGACTGGCGAACTTTGCAACGATTAATAAGGAACTGAGGTATTTCTCCGAATAAACTGTTATCGAGCCAACCTTTCTATAATATATCTCATATATTTTTGTTACCTAGTTATATTATCTATTTATAGTTATGTATTTACTACTTAAACTGTAAGAATCCACATACTTTCTATTAAATATGTATATCATTTAACTAGCGATGTAAACTTAATAATATCTTTATTTTTCATATGATATGTAAAACACCTAACTATTTTAACAAATTATGTATTAAAGGGTTAAAAGCCCGTAAATAAAATAAAATAAAATAAAATAAAATAAAATATCGCTTTTTGCTAATTGAAATTTCAATTTCAATCATGACACACAGAGAATTCACGAGAAATATACATAAATTTTACAAATTAATTGAACGTACTTTACTCAATAAAACGAAAAAAAAACCTTTTTTTTTACTATTGGAAAATAAGAAATTAAAAAAAATTTGGTGGAGAGATCTTAGATTATATTATTTTGTTTTATTTATTTTTTCGTTGTTTGAGAATGGTTTAATTTTTACTCATAGTCATTCGATAAATTAGTACGATAATAATGGAATCCCAAGCGGGAATCGAACTCATGATTATTAGGTCCGAACTTTACGGGCGGTCCTTTAAACCATTTCAAATCACGGCAATCGAATAAAATATAGCGCATTTTTTAAAAGAGTATATGGATTTTTTTTTAATTTCATTATAAGATAGGTGTGCCTGATATGGTAACCCCTGATATTTTGAATGTGTGCATTCCGTGGCCACTCTACAAGGTAAGAAGTCAAAAACAATGTATTATGAAGTTTTGAGTAGTATTGAACATTTAAGTGGTTTTTGACACGACTGTTCTTTTTTTTAACGGCGAAAATCATTACACTTAATGTTTATTAACAATAAACTTGACTTGAGCACGAAGAGCATATTACCTACACTACGAACTTGATTTATTCACTATTTCATAAACAGTTTTCTCAACAAATCAAGAACGACTCTTGTCTAAGTGAATGACGGGGGGAGGGGGGTGGTGTCATAATTGTATATCAAATAATAATTCGAAACACTCAAGTTGACTAACATGGCTCGGGAGAACAAAAGGAGAGAAAAAAGAGGCTACCCCAGTGCGAAAAGCCGGGTAGTGTCCCACCCCAGGTTTATTAAAATACTACGAGCAGTAAAAAATTGATCGTCGAATAACGAGGCGCGTGGCGGCGATCCACCCGCACCCCTTTTTGAGCTCTCGAGCGAGCGCCGTTTATACTGCATGTCGGTCCGATCGATCGGCCTAATTTGCATTTCGTAATGACCCCAACGCTGGTAGTAGTGGTATATGTATGCAGTGACAACATTGAAAACGCCCTGTTTATTTGTGCGTGAGGGTATATATGGGCTAAGGAAATGACGCTGCCGAATATAAATTATGCACGCGGGATCTTCGACGATGAGTGTTTGCGCGCTATCTCATCTAGACGGCCCTTCGCTCTTCCGTTTTCAACGTTTATGAATAGATAATACCATGGCTGTCGTTTGCATGAGTTTACAATTTTTCATTTTAATGAGCGTGCCTTGTTCCTTTTTTTTTTCACTTTTATTGTATTCGTTATGATGACACTTTTGGGAAGTTATTTTTAAAATAATGACTTTGACAAGTAAAAGAGGCAATTTAGCCTGGTTTAATTTAAAGTGTTCATATAAAATATTGTCGGAAAGGAAAAGGGAGTGCTTGAGTATAACTAATGATTGTCAAGATGATTGTTCGAAAAATTGTTAACATTTACATAAGTTAAAGAAAATTTAATTCATTTTTCAGATACAGTTTAAAAAAAAATTAATTTGAAAGCCCGAGTTTTAACAGAAAGTTTTAAGTCTACCGAATTCAGAAAACAAAGTTACAAATTTTTCTATTGGTAAAAATGGAAAGCGATTTTTCACTTTTTAAAAACAATAATATGAAGCCTGGTGAAATTTTCTGTACGTCAAACCATGCAAGTAATAAACTTATGATTAATTACTTGTTTTAATGTTTTTTTGGGGACGGGGCGGGGGGCTGTTTAATAAGACAATTTCATATCATTTAACATTTATTCAATAAAAAATTTTCTACTTTGCCTGTATTAATAATAAAAAAACCAAATATCCAATAACTAAATATTCATCGAGAGAGAAAGTATCCATCAAGTTCTATTTAAAAGTAATGAAAGAGACTTTTGAGGTAAAAGAAAACCGAGCTGGTATCATTGTACGGATCGTTCTTTTAGTGGTTCCTCCTATATTGTACGGACGCAATATCGCCTTTTATTTACGAGCGACTTGTACATACTAAGGTAAAAGTGGCATTACTGGGTCATTGTAAAATTTTGTGGTATTAGTGGGTCAGGGTAGATAAATACAATTTTTCAAATAATTAAGTATATGAAATCTCACAACGTAAACTTTTAATTTATTCGTAGACTAACATCGTTTAATATAGTGATATTATTATGATTGTTTTTTAAACAGAAAATTAAAAAAATTAATGTAAAAGTCGACCCCACTTAAGCAGCCTGAATTAAGGTAGAATTCACTGATGCAGTACTAAATCTGCTCGGTCAGTTTTTATCGAAAATCATGAATAATTCTTCTTTCAGCGACAAAAAAAAATGTTTTACTAAATCTGTAGGTCTGCAACGGTAAAATTTCATTTTATTTATGTGGAAACAATAATTTATAGTTTTCAAATAACGTGACCCAGTATTAAATCAGATAAAATTGATTTGACCGACAGTGGGTCACGTGGAAATTGTGTGAACCACATTCGATCACAACTTAGTGAACGAGGTACGCTTAGTGGGTCAAAAGTTTAATTATATTTATTAAAAATTACTTAAAGATTTTAAAGTACTACAGCGTACTTATGATAAAAAAACTGAATACTAATTATTATATATAAATGTGATATTCAGAAAGTGGGTGTAGAGTGTGTTGAATAAAATAAACATCTTAACCTCAAAATCGAATTTTTGAGCTTGCCGATCAGTGCATAAGGCGTCATTATTTTTTATTGTGTGAATATTTTGAATATTAAGAACAACTTTTTAAAATGAGAAAGCTCAAGGACAAAAAAAAGAAAAAAAAAAGTTTGAAAAGAAAGAGACGTGAAATGCAGTATACTAAATCTAATCTTGAAACTGCTGTGAAATCTGTTTCCGAAGGAATGTCAATCAGAGAAGCAGCAAAAAAATATGAGGTCCCAAACACAACTTTACAGAGGAAAGTCAAGAATCCAGAACTCATAAATTGCAAAAAAGGTGCATCTACAGTGATACCCAAAGAAATAGAAGACAAAATTGCACAGTGGGCCATGCAAATGTTTGAAAGGAAATTTCCAATTACAAAAAAAAGGCTCCTTGACGAAGTTGAAAGATATGTGACAGAGGAGGGAATGAAAACTCCTTTCAAAAAAAATCGGCCTGGTAGACAGTGGTACGAAGGATTTTTAAATAGACATTCTGATCTCACTGAGAGAATATCACAAAATTTAACCACTACTAGAGCCAAAGTTACTGAAGAAGAACTTAGGAATTGGTTTTCAGAAGTGCAAGCAAACTTATTGAAAAAAGGTTTGATTGATTTGCCTCCAGAGCAAATCTTTAATCTAGATGAAAGTGCTTTTAAACTGGTACCAAACAAGCCTAAAGTGCTAGCTCCTAAAGGAGCAAGAAATGTTTATAACATAGTCAGCGCTGGAGAAAAAGCAACTGTTACAATAATGTTCACTGCTTCAGCAGCTGGAAGATTGGCACCACCATTAATATTATTCGAATTAAAAACCCCTCCTAAAAGGAGTACCTTGAATAAAATCCCTAAAGGATGGGGAGTTGGAATTACACAAGGTGGTTGGATGACAGCTGAAAGTTTTTACAGTTACATAGTTAATATTTATTATCCATGGCTGGTTAAAACTGGTATTCCGTTTCCTGTTATTTTGTATGTGGATAACCATGCATCACATGTGAACCGTCCAGTTTTAGAATTTTGTGTGGAAAAGCAAATTGAATTAACAGCTTTCTACCCTAATGCAACTCATATTTTGCAACCGCTTGATGTTGCTTTTTTTCATCCATTAAAAGTTCATTATCCTGAGGCTATGAATATATACAAAAAAAAACACAACATGATAAATGTAAAAAAAGAAGACATACCAGCAGTATTAGAAATTGCTCTTATTTTAATGAAGAATTCAGAAGAAATTCTAAAAAATGGGTTTAGAACAAGTGGGCTGTGCCCATTTGACCCTAATGCTGTGAATTATGATATTGTTAAAAAAAAAAAAAAAAGTAGATCTCAAGTGGTCACAGATAATGTTTGTCCATCAGCCGAGCAGATTATAGAAAAATCAAACAAACAAAAAGAGTTACTAGCAGCTTTAGAAAATATTATTCCAGTGCAAACTTTGAATTCTTTTAAAGAAAATGAATCGGCTCCTGAGTGGATGGGAAATACTGATGATATTTCTCTATTTAAAACTTGGAAAGTGCTACGAGCAAATGCCTATGTAACTGTTGACCATGCACAAGAGAATGTTCCATGTGATATTAATTTAAGTGCAAATACTTTTGTTCAACAAACAGTCATCGTAGATGTTCATACCAATGAAAAAAGTCAACACTTCCACAGTATGGATGTGGACAGTGACATGGAATTTCCAGACTTAAGCGACCTGTTACATAGTTCAGTGACAAAGGGGGAAAGTCCTAGTTTCCAAGACCCATTGAGTGATGTTATCAATTTAAATTTGAAACACAATGAGCAAGTGGAAATATTAAATGAATTTGGCAAAAAAGAAAAGGCAATTTTTATTGATTTGAGTACTGTGGCAGAAAAAGAATCTGCATTTCAATGTTCGAATGAGACTATCGAATTGAATTCACCTGAATGCGCTGATAATTCAGAAGCTATAGAAGAAATGGAAACTAATGAATCCTCATCAGTTAACTTGACACCGATTGCAGGTTTGTTAAAAAAAAAAATTTTTATATTGCACATGCTTATTCAGTATTTCTTTTTTAATAATTATTTTTGGATATTGTTCTGTTTTCTTCCAGATTCTCAGTTTGAAGCTTCGCTGAAGTCATCTAGTCATGTACAAGTTGAGGAAAATAATTGTAATTTGAATCAACCAGGATCTGCTGTTAACTGTATCAAAGTTCTCGCACAGGCCACTAGCATTGAAAATTCTTGTGAAGGTACTCCTTTTTCCACATAAATTCATTTATTCTGAATATTTTATAATGTTTTTGTTTGAAAATTCTGTTATTTTGTTTTAGAAATTTTTGTCGATATTTTACACATCTACTCATGAAGACACACCAATTGTATATAAATTTATACATATTTTACACCTGTATCTATACATATTTATACATATTTGTCACAAGCACCTATTTTTTATAAATTTATACACATTTATTATAAATTTTTATTAATACATTAAAATATTTTTTTATAGACTCCACTTGTAATGGTAAAGAGCAAGTTCTTAATTTACCCACTTCGAATAAAAGTTGTATGACATTAAATTCCTCTGAAATCACTTTTAATGATGCTCGAACACCTTTGAATGACTTAGTTAATTGTAGTACCATTGCTCAAGAAAAACAAATAAATGCATTTGATAAAATATTTAAATTGGCTCCACCACTAAAAAAAAATGAAAGAATTAAAGAGCTCGAGGCAACTCAGCCTATACAATAGATGACTTATTGTTAATAGAAGATAAAAAAGATAAAATACATGAAGATAAACAGCAGAATACAAAAATATTTCACGCCATAAGAAAAATAACTAAAACTGCTGAAGAGAAAAAAAAAGATTTACAACTCCAAAAAAGAAATTCAAATGCTGAACTCAAAAAAGCAAAGTCTGAACATAAAGCTGCCAAAGGAAAAGAAAATGAAAAAGAAGTAAAAGAAAAACTTGAACTTTTGCAAAAACAAGTTGATGACATAACTGAAAAATTACTCTTGCACGATTTAGAAGTATTTAATGATAAGAAAAAAGTAAAAAAAGAACTTATATAGTTACTTAATTTTGTTACAAATTGTACTTATTTAAATTATATTCTTCGAAGTTACTTTAAATATTTTATTGAAACATGTGCATTAAAATTATTACAAGTGTTAAATTATGTAACATAATTTTATAATTTGTATTGTAATTAATAAGTAATAAAAAAATTATTTATAAAAAAACAAAAAGAAATCGTTTTGTAATGCAAATTTTTTTTTTTTTTTTACCCTCATCATTAAGACCATTTTTATCAAATTTATCGACAGTTCAACAGTTGAGTGTATTTAGATTTTTAATACATTATTAATTAATTTGTTCTGACAGTTTAAAATTGCTTGTACGTTGAAAAATTACTGATCTAATATACTCTTTCATCTTACCTGACCCACTATAGGTCACGCTTAAAAGCAGGTTATAAACAAGGTCTTTATTTTACTATTTTAAAATTAATTCGTATTTTTAGAACATTGCAAAGTTTTAAAACATCATTTTAGATTTTGATTGTGAGAATGTTATACAAAATATTGAGGTTTCATCTTATTTTCCTATTTTTTTACCCTGACTCAGTAACGGTACAATTTCAGCTACATTCCTATTTTTCCGCAAAACTGACCCACTAATAGGGCAAAGAACCTTTTTATTAAAAATTCAATATAAAATTTAATTATGGGTTTTTTAAATAATATTTTATATCAGTAGATAGATAATGAGTTTTTCTACTAGATAAAACACTAACATTTATCAAAATATTAAGTATAAAGCTTTTTTTCTTCCTTAAACTGAAATCATGCGAAAAAGTGACCCAGTAATGCCACTTTTACCTTACACGGGTTTCGACTTTGTTAAATGTAGACACGATCGGAGGCAGTAGTGGAGCTGCTCTTTCTTGCGGGAGAAAAAGGCCCCGCGGCGGTGGCGCCCTCACCCTCCCGCGAAAAAACATTCAAATCAATTCCGCGCAACTAGCTTCAATGATGGCCGACCCTCGCGAGGACTCGTGTGTGTAAGAACCTGAGTTTAGCCGCAAGCACTACTGACACGCGCTTGCCTATCTCTCTTTTAAGCGTGCACAGTTGATTCGGTATCGTCTCTCTGTAGGCGAGTAAACAAATCAAAATTTATTGAAACCTTCTTTGTGGCTCGGGCAAAGGCCATTCTAATGAGCTTTTATCCATGTTGCAATCATTTTTTTTTATATTACTGTTTAAAAAATTTTAAGGCTCTAAATTTTCTTGTACGTTTATTATTTCAAGAAAATTAAATTTTTTTTCAGAAGTAATAAAAAAAATTCTATCCTTTTAAAAGTTTCAGATGAAAAAAGTATAAAACAAACTATCCGTCTATCTATTTCGTATCTTGAAAAAGTCATTATTGTACACATCGAGTATGTAGAAATAATCCCATACAGGATACATGGTCCTGTTTTGCATATCTTTGCTGCTTTCTTGTCGAAAGCATGCGGGGAGTCTGCAGGATGTGCGGGTCCGTTGACACCACACTGAGGAAACGATTCCAGAAATTTCTGCGGAAGATATTTGAAAAAAGTAGCGACCTCGAAGGGAAGCGTAATTTATTTTGAATTAAAATGTCCATTTAAAGTTTTGAGCTTTCAACCTTTGTATTAAAATAAATTTTTTTATTTTTTAATTTTACCCATCAAATTATCACAAAGAAGCTTCTTGTAAAATATTCATAGATTTAACATCCCATTAAAACCGGTAAATTTTGTTTGACTTATAAGTTTGAATGGAAATATGCGACTCCATCAGAAATATCACTGGCAAGTCTTTGTGAAGAAAAGGCCTCCGTTTTTCGTACCCTAAAATAATAAACAGTTGTTATATTTGTAAAGTAAGCTAAAATTCGGGAAGAAAATCAGGGGGACTCGCTCGTTTGCGGATTCTCTCGAGTCAGCAACAGCGCCGGCAAGTTTTCCTCCCTTTTCCAGCCAGCTGCAGAGGAGGCGGGGGGCAGGAGTATTTTATGTAGCAGAAGTGATGGCTGCATTCGTTCGTTATTCCCCATGTTGTTTTTGTTTTTAGCCCGAACAGCGCGACTTTATTTACGACCGGATAGCACGACCGCCACAAATATGCGACGCGATTCTTTCTCTCTCCCCGTGGCATTTTTTCTCTTTTTTATTTTGCTGCTTTTTTTTTTTAACTCTCGCGATTCGCGTTTGCCGTTCACCGCACACGCGTTTGTTCGCTCGGCGGGCTTTTATGTATCGAACACAGGATGATTCGCTGACGACGGGAGGGAGGCTGGCTGGCTGCAACCCGCGCGCGCGCGCGCATCGACTTTTCGTCTAAATTTGGATATGGGAAAAATCCGCGGGTCTACCGGGGTGACGTTTGCACGTGCTCAACGGGAGTTATGGCGCTGAATAAATCACTCCTGTGTAGTGTGCGAGATTGACGAAAAAAAAAAAAAAAAAGAACCGCGGGGAAAAAAATTCCGCGACAGTGCACTTCCGTGGCTGCAATTCGCGGCTAGTTTTTATGGAAGTTTTTTTTTTTTTACCCTGCGTATTGTCACCTGTCCCTCTGCCTTTTTTTTTCATGATCGAGCTCTGTTATTGTCTTTTCAAAAATTCCATTTTAAAGTTGCGATTTTTTTTTTTTCCTTTGGTTTATTTTGGTCGTATTTTTGTGTTTTGAATTTTCGAAAAAAAATTTTTTCTATCCTGAATAGAAATTATTCATACCTAGTGCGTGTACTTTTTTTTTTGAATTTACTAGACAAAAATTTAAATATCAAAAAATTCGAACAAGAGCACTTCTTCCTTTGTTTGGAGCTATCACGAATGTTACAAGTATTACGGTGTATAAAAATTGAGCACTGAATGAAAGTCGTATACAAATTCGTTTCATTAAATAAAATTTAATGTATCAGTGCTATAAGTGAAATTTTTACTCAGTATTACTGAAATTTTTCATTTACATTTGATAAAAAATTCTGAAGATATTGAGAAGTAATGATCATGACAAATTCTCGTTACGATTTCTTGGAGCGTATGATGTAACAATTCATTCTGCTGGTGTTGTTTTGACAAATTCAAGAGTCCGTTACAAGACGTTGTTCTTGATACGACGTCAACGACCCCGCTCGTTTTGGAGGTGAGCTTTTTTGCATAATAAATCTGTAAGGTGTTCGAGAAAGTGAAAAGGCATTTGTCTGCGTTAAAGTTATAATGCAGACTTTAGAAGTAGGGAAGGGAACAACGTGTGCCAACAACTCAGTCGGCTCCATCTATCAGCGAATCTCGGCAAGCACATCAATCCACGACGAACGCCAGGCTGGATAAATTTAAGGGTACGATCAGAAAAAATAACAACAGTTGAAAATATGTTTCCACATTTATTTGGCACCCTGTTTTTTCATTCTCTATCATCGCATTATTTCGTGAAATATAAGTATCAATTAGAGAGAGCTTTTGCTTCTGGAAAGTGGTTTATCAAAAAAAGTTGGCTCGCGGGAAATGGAAAAAACTTTTTTTTTTTGAAGAGTCAATCCAACGAGATCATTCAGATTTATAGAGCTCAGAGATTTTTTTTGTGAGTGTGGCATGATTTATATGAGCTCTAAATTATCAGCCCACAACCTGTACATATTTACCTTGTACTTCAATTGAGTAACACAAAAATAAAAAAGATATTTGAAAAAAATCTGGACTAATTGAATCAATCCGAAGAATCAAACAACGGGGGGTAGATTGCAGCGCGTCAGGAATGTGCTAGATTGGCACGCACGGGAGGGTGGCGCAGGTTCAAGTGGTACGCGCGCGCTCTTCCGTGCGACCGCGAAAGCGCGGGCCTTTGAAACGAGCCAATTTCGGGAATTTTTCGGGTTGCGGAGGTGGCTGCATCCAGAACCGAGCACTCGCCACTGATAATCGCGTAATTAGGCAGCAGCCGGCCGTCCGGTCACGTGCGGCCGATTCATCACGACGTATCGTTGCTGTGAAACCCGCACGTGCGACTGGGACTCTACCAGCGCCCCTGCGCGCTTGTAATTTTACGTTTGTCACGGCATAATGCCTCGTAAACGATTTTCTTTTTTAACATCTCAATCTTTGTAGTTTGAAAAAAAAATCTGTTTTTTTTTTTGCGGTAAGGTCTTTTGATCACTTTGAAAATTTGTGATAACGTGAAGTTGAAAGTGAGTCAATCAATTATATGGAATTACAGATAATGGGATTGATGAACATTGAACAGTCGATAAAAATTTCTACACTTCAAATTTTTTTAAATGTTTTCATCGTCAAACATAAAATATCAAAGAAGTTTTTAAAATAACTTCTTAAATCATTATAACGAAAATCAAAATTTGTAAAAAATGTTTTCAACGATAATTTTTTACAAAAATTTTTTCGGGTATATGTACTATATTTTTTACTTTTAAAGGATTCAGAGTTTTTCTTTTTTTATTTTCAATAACCTTTTTTTCTTTCATAAATTGACTAGATAAGATAAGAAACAGATAAGATATAGATTCAATTGGTCTCTGAAGCCTGCATGTTGCAAAAACAGACACTCACAGTGCAGCTTATAAACCAGTTAAATTATCAATGCGGTTTTTTTAATGAAAAATTTAATTGTATATTTCTGATAAACTTTAGTCTCGATCATTAACGAATTAGTGTTAAAAGTATCATCATGTTCGTCTTTTGATCATTATAAATATCCACTATACATATTTGTGCAATTTTATTTCTTACTGGTGTTTTTTATAGACTGTGAAAAGCCAAATAAATGGATGAATTTAGTTTATGTGACTTTTTAATTTTATTCAGATATTTTTGTTTTTCAAGATAGAATATTCTATAAAAATTGAATATAATTCTCATTACAAAACATCGATGATAATTACTATGGATCGCAATGCACATAAGAAATTAAACTTTTCTCAACATGCTAAAGTAAGGCAACGACAAAGAAATATATCAGATGATGAAATTTCTTCTCTGATGCAGTATGGGTTAAAAATTGATGGTAAAGATAGCACAACATACACCGATCAAAATTTAAAAATAGTAATTTGCAACAAGAGTAACATAGTTCTTACCGTGAACAAAAATACGCGTAACACAAGATTTTTACTATCTGAACGTACTCAACAAAAAGAAGAGTCTTTACTTTTTGAAATACAACAAAATAATGACCATGCAATGTGTCAAATGGCTGATTTATACCTAAATGGAGAGTTGGGTAAGAAAGATGTTCAAAAAGCATATAGTTTATTCAAAAGAGCTGCAGATATAGGCAATAGTCATGCTATGTGTAGAATATCTAATATGTTTGAAGCTGGCCATCTTGGAACACCCGATCAAGAACTTGCTGATAAATGGATGAGAAAAGCCGCTGATAATAAAAATACTAATGCATCGGCTTTTGTGGGCCAAAGACTGCTTAGTAAATATCTAGAAAAGTACCCAATAAAATCAAATATTTCAGGGCCCAGTGCTTTAAAAGAAGAAATATTATACTATTTAACCAAAGCAGCAAACAAAAGTCAGACCAGAGGAATGTATCAACTAGGGGAAATATACGAAGAAGGTCAACTTGGCGAAAAAAATTTATCTAAAGCGATTGAATGGTATGTAAAAGCAGCATACCTTGGTAGTCCTGGTTCGCTTGATTCACTGTATCGTTTAACGTTATACAGTAAGTTTAATTCTATAAAATTTGAAGAAATATTGGATTACGTTTCATCATTCCTTCCTGAAACAAGCTTAGGCATGGCTTTTGAAATAGGTGTAAAACAAGTTAATGGAAATCTGGGAAACAATCCAGTCAGAGGTTTGAATATGATAAAGCAAGTGGCTTTGAAACAATATGACGAGGCTATACGTGCACTTGCGAAGTATTACCGTGACGGAAAGATATGTACACAGGACCTTCGGCTTTCACAGTACTGGTTTGTTA
Source organism: Encarsia formosa (assembly GCA_038277355.1). NCBI lineage: Eukaryota > Metazoa > Arthropoda > Insecta > Hymenoptera > Aphelinidae > Encarsia > Encarsia formosa. Next base: position 81,765,147 of record CM076185.1, on the reverse strand, counting down.
AATTGCACGAATTATATGATGAAAGCGCAGGAGCAGGTAATGTTTCGTCTCTTTGGAAGTTAGGTAAATTATTTTTGAAAGGTTATTTTGAAACTATCAACCTCGATAAAGCTGAATTGTGTTTTGAAAAATGTATTGAAAAATCATCTGATCCTGATCAGATTTATAATCTTGGTAAACTTTATATAGAAGGTAGATTAGGAGATAAGCCAGTCGTAAGTGGAACTAAACTAGTTGTAAGAGCAATTAAAATATGGCAACATCAAGCAGCATTAGGTGATACAAAAGTATGTTACAATATAGGTAATGCATACTCTTTCATCAAAGATCCAAAGATGGCTGTGTATTGGTTATCAAAAGCTTGTAGCAACAATATTGAAGCACAAATTTTTTTAGCAGAAATATATTTTGATAATCTATCTTCTGAAAAAAACATATCACTAGGTACCCAAATTTTAGAAAATCTTTTACTAGAACAAGATGTTTCTCCTCAAGAAGCATTCAACTCAACTAACTTTCAAATCACTGATCAGACTATTGTTTGGCTTCAAGACTTTGTAAAAAAATTTACAGAATTCACATCTGCTAAGAAGCTTCATGAAGACAGTCGTCAAGAATATATTATTTATACTTTAGCAAATGCCTTTGAAAGAGGAAAGTTTAATACAACTAATTATGATCTGGCTTCTGAATATTATTTAGAGTTACTTATTGACTTTAAAAATACCGAAGCCGGGAAAAGATTAGTTTGGTTACATTATGATCAACATCTACCAACAAAATATTTTGATGTAGTTAAAAATTGGGCTACAAAAATTCCTGTATTGCTCATGTCTTCTGAACTTGAATGGTCTGACTTTGAAAATTACATTTTGTTGTTAGGTAAATTATATCAAGTAGGAGATATGTTACCTCTGAATACTCAAGAGTCCATCAAATGGTTGTATTTGGCTTCTTACATTATGTGTGAAGATAATGAAAAAGAACGTATTAAAATTGACTTAGAAAATTTACCGCCACTGGATAATAACAGCAAAATACAAATAGTATTTAACTTATCAATTGTGGCAAAACATTTAAAACATACGTCATTATTCATCTATAAAATTATGAGTCGAGTTCTAGGGGAAATTTTTTATGATAATAAAATTGTAAATCAAAGTATTGATGACTCTATATACTGGTACACTGAGGCTGCTAACATGAACAATAATTTAGCCTCATTTGAACTTGGTAGGATATACAGATATGATAAGCAAGATAACAATTCATCTATTAAATGGTTCTCTATATCTTTACAACAAGGAAACAAAGATGCGCTTAACGAATTATTAAAATTAACTGAAAATCAAAGGGATCGTAATTTGTTTCTGCTTTTAAACAAGTACAAACACGAGTCTGTGGTTCAGGAATCTGAATTAACAAATGTAAATCAGTTAAAAAATTTGGACTTTTATCCAAAAACAACAGGACAAATGATTGAATTAGCAAAATCCTACCTTGATTCAAATAAATATGATGTACTGAATGCAGCATATTGGTTTAGAAAAGCAATGAACAATGGTTGTATTGAGGCTGGGGTGGAACTTTACTTTATGTATGAGTCGGGCCTTTTAGGAAATAACCTAATACAATGCGCTAAAAACTTATATCCAGATATTTTATGCATGTGTTATCAACGATGTATTGAAAGTATCAAAAAAATAAACTTAAACATATCTGAAATAATGTTACTATTGAAGAATACATCATCAGTTTTGAAAATTTCACGTTTGGATTCCGCAAATGCACTAAACCAAAAATTAACATTGATTATTGATCAAGCAGACAATATAGATTCTAAAGTATTAAAAGATACAGCTGCAGATCTAGAATTAATAATACGAGAACTGTACTTCCAAATACAAGCTACTCAAAGTATTGCAATTAAGCTGTTAACAGAATATGTCTCTGATGCATTAGATTTTCAGTAAATTAAATAATCAGAAATTTTATTTTTGAATTTTTCTTTTTAAAAATGAGATACTTTATATTTCCTTTAATTTATAATTATTTATGGTTATTTATTGTTGTAACAACTGATTGTTTTTCTTTGATTGTTTGTGTTTATGTTAAATATTTAAATTATATTGAAAATAAATTATTTTAAAATAAAATATCTTGTTTATTATTTCATAGTACAGTTTTTATTTTTATCAGCTAATTGTATTTCGCGCTTCCTCCTTCAAGATCAAATACGTAGTACCCCTTTCCCGTGCCCAAATACCACACATTCAAAGCATAAAAATCAAAAAACAGTGACGCCACCACGCCTCGACGTGGGCGCGTGGGGTACTAGCTCCCGACTTCATTCCGTTTTCTAGTGCGAACGGTATCACACGTTCAGAGCGTTGCTCCGCGTAAAGTGTGAATTCTAGTGAACAAAAAAAAAAAAAAAAAAAAAAAAAAAAAAAAAAAAAAAAAAAAAGATGGAAAGATTTTTTTTTTTTTAATGCAATTTACTGTCAAGATCGGCATCAATTGATGAATTTTAGCACTCGCTCGATTTTAGCATGGCCCAATGGCCTTAGAGACTCTGAGTCTCTCTCTGCCTGCAGTCTCCAGCTGCCAGCACAGCTGACACTTGACAGCACTGTATACGTTTGACGTTAGAGTCGACTGCGTGCTGTGACGGGCAGTCGATGGATAGCGTCTGCTAACGCATTGGTACCTAGCCAGGCCATAGGCATGTATTTTTGCTTACGAGTAATGGGTTTGAGGATTAGTTTAGAATGCCTTGATTGGCTTGACAGATGTTTCATAATCTAAGAATGCATCGTTGATGCATCAACGATTTTTCATGCAACTTTGATCTCAGAAGTAATTAACCTTAGTTTTCTGGGTACTGTATTCAGAAATTCAGCTGATTAACTCAATGAGTAGATTGTGATTGTTTCTGGACTTAGGTCATTGTTTTTTCTATCAAGGATGACTACTTGATTGAATATTCAAAAATAATAGTGAGGTTGCTCCTATTAAGTAAAAGCGAGAGAGAATTTTCAAATTCAGTTTTTAATATTTTGATTTAGTATGACTGCCAAAAATTTAGTTAGAATTTAATGATCAGACTTGTGAAACTGTTGGAAAATTTATCAAGGCTACTGAACTCGTAATTTAATTTAGATTTGGCAAGGCCATTGAGGATTATTCAGAAAAATTATGATCAAACTACATATTTGATAAAATTGAGTCCTTCAATTTTATTTCAGCCTAATCATGATGGACAGTTGTTTTTGAAACAAGAATGAATTATTGTGATTATCAATGTGAGAGTGTGCATACATACAGATAACTCACCTTATTCCAGGAATACAAAGATTTATCTCAGACAGAATAGGTGTCAACAATTTGTTTGAAGAGCTGCAGCAGGAAAATGAAAGTTTATATAGGAACAACAATGTGGAGGATTAATAGGTTTTGATCTATATTAAGATTCTTTTACCACATTGAGTGAATTGTGAATTTTAAATCCTTGTACTTGTTAGCGATAAGTCAGTCTTATTGAGTGAAGATGGATGAATAACTTCTCACCTTCATACTTACTTAAACTTTCAAGTTTAATACTTGTGTGGTCAGCCCACAAGGTTGTTGATTTATTATTGAAGGCTTGTCAATTATACGACTTCACTCAACTTTGGAAGTTTTTTGAATTTAATTTAGTTTTGAGAACTGGTACATGTTTACCTGGTACACCTATTATCGCTTTCCAAAGAACTTGAGTTTCAGTCAAGTTAATGGAGCTGATGTGAAAGTGAACTTAGTATTATATTAAATGGCAAGTTTGGAAGCCTTAGAAGAGGCAATATTTGATTCTAGACTATTTTTATCTAGACCATTGATTTGGGAAATTTGCAGAGCTGATTTTACTAGTATACATGAATTTGGATCATGTAAAATTTTGCATTTGTACAAGTCAAGCTCTTGAAAAAATTTAAGTTTGGAGCTTGGAAAAGTTTAGTTCATGAAGTTGAATATGAGTGAAAATGTGTAACTTTTATTTGAGGCTCATTGATATTGAAAATCTATTGTCAGAATGGAAAGAGTGCATGGGAAGATTTTGAGTAATCAGGACCAATCGGGACACAGCTACCTGGGTGGAAATTTCTGTCGACACCACATTACTCCTCCATTTTATAAATTCAGACTATTGGAGTGAGATTTCAACTAATTTGCACCTACTTTAACCATGTTTACACATGGACTTTATTTTGCAAGTTGGTAGTAAGCTCAGAATATTATCTCATAGGCAAGGTAGTGTGAGATGAAGTTATTCTGCTCTATTTTATTTTATGGGCAGATCATGAAGTGAGGATAATTTTGAGGTTTTCTATATAATGTACCTCTTACTGTGAGTTAAAGCTGGGATAGATTGTTAATTTTGAATTTTTTATTGACTGATATCTGACCTTTTCAGATTACATTTAAACTGTTTTCTCATCACAAAGTGCTTTTATTTTTTTTTATTGATTCATTGCCTGAAATAGTTTTGGGAGCATAACTTCATTATTTTAATTTTTTCAAGTTATTAGCTCAGTTATTTATTTATTTTTTTTTTTTATGGAAATTTTATCAACCATTGATAGAGAGGAGTGTTTAATGTTTTATGGAATTTTGGATTTATGTGAAACTTAACTTTAGAATCATCTTAAACTTTAGAGTGGAAGCTTTAATATAAATTCTCAAGTATAGTGTGAGAATAATTCTAGGCTTTAATGTGAGGTATGGAATGGTGGAAGTAAGATAGTGAGACTATTGATGATATTTACTGAATAATTAAATAATATTCACTGAAAGCCTATTGAGAGCATTGGTTGTGGAATTAATTGTTTTATTGACTTTATTTTATCATTTGAATGATAAGGGAGACTGAGACAGTTCGGATTTTAGATTCTTTCCTTATTAATTTATTATGCTTGTTTGGCATAGGGGTTTTTGTATGTTTTGCTGAAGTTTGAGGGATTGATTGGAAAGTAAATCATTTAATGCAGAATATTTGATGAAATTTAATCTGAGGATAATTTTTCATTGGATTTTGGATGACACTATTTTTTCAGCTTTAGTATTTCATGATGATTGTCATCGTCGATTATTGTTTCTAATGTACGGAGGAAAATAGAATTGGATGAATGAATTATGGAAAGATTCTGCTGAAAGATTAAGATTTTCTTGGTTGTTGCCAGAGAATTATAGTCTGTCTTTGATGATTGATATATATTTTGTACGATCGGAATTTTAAGTAGCTTCGAGTATTTGGTAGAATTAACTCTGAATAGGCAATTTCTGAAGATTACAGCGGATATGATCAGTCGAAGAAGACAGGAACTGCAAATTTTCACTTAGTGGAACACCTTTGAATTGGGTTTTTGTCAAATTTGACTATTATGGTCAGAGTTGAACGGTAAATTCGTAGCCAAAGGAAAACTTGGTTGGAGGATGTACAGTATTGATTTGTCCTTTTTTAAATAAAAACTATGGAAGTTTGATCAGTCTAGTACTGGGGGATGATAATATTTACCGATTGTTCGTATTTATCAACGACAATGCTTTTCTAACATACATTGTCGCTTGGAAGATTCTTTATTCACACTTTACTGCCGTAGATTGCTTTAAACGTCTACGTATTTGATCTTGAAGGAGGAAGCGCGAAATACAATTATACAATTGAACGAACTTCAGTGAAGTTCAATTACAATTGTATGAGCGCTTCCTCCGAAAGATCAATCTCCCACCCAGAGATTTCCCTTAAAATTTTGGAAAAAATTTTCTTTTCCCTTTGAATCTACGGCATGACTTTGAAGGAATGAAGTCGGGAGCTAGTACCCCACGCGCCCACGTCGAGGCGTGGTGGCGTCACTGTTTTTTGATTTTTATGCTTTGAATGTGTGGTATTTGGGCACGGGAAAGGGGTACTACGTATTTGATCTTTCGGAGGAAGCGCTCATACAATTGTAATTGAACTTCACTGAAGTTCGTTCAATTGTATAATTATAACGAAAAGTTACTCCAAACAAAAGTCTAAATGATATTGCTACAAAAGTAGTAGTGCCTAGAAAAAAAATATCCTAGTTCTAACAATCTAAAAAAATCTTGAGAAAAAAGGTATAGTACACCAAGACGAATCGTAAAATTTGAAAAAAATGGCACCGCTGCGGGTATCGCGCGCCTGCAGTTTAGCATCGCGGCGCGCGTGGGTGTTGCCATAGTAACTTGGCCTGCAAAGGAAGAGTAGCAGCGAATACATAATGGTGGAGAAAGCGATAAAGCGCGAGGAGATTCCGCACGCACGTGTACCTAGAGAACCCCCGCATACCAAACCTGCAGCCCCGCAGGGTGGAGGGATAGTCGACCCCCCAGGAATTTCGAATCTCGCGGCAACCAACCGCAGCACTTAGCCTCGTTACGGGGCCTCGTACCGGTATCATCGGTGCCTAACAAGTCATTAGAGAAACCTGCCCGCTTTGTGCCTGTAGACGATTCGATGGCCACTTGCTATTTTCCTGCAACTACGCTCTAAGGGTCTTTTTTCTTTTGTTCTTTTTTTTTTCTTTTTTAATTGTTTTTTTTTTCTTTACTAAGTTTATTTAATACTGTGGTCGTGAAACAGGGAGTTAGTAAATTTATTTGTTTTTTTTATTTTATTATAATTTTTCCTTCTTCATACTTTTTTAATTTATTTACTTTTTAACTAACTTTGACAGTTACTTAATGCAATGCTTGCCATTTCCATTTAAAACCATTTTTAAGATTTTAGTCCTTAGAAAGCTCAATAGGTATGAATAGAAATCAAAATTGACAAAAGATTATCGGTGTGAATTGCAAAAAAACTTTCACACAATTTTTTTTAACTTCTCAAACTCACTTTTCTGAAACTTTCAATAAGACGACTAAGAAGATTTAAAAGCTGCTTGCAAGCTCTTCCCTCCCAAGGATTTGGGCCAAGGCACTTCATCTTCACAGACTTTATATACATATTCGTCTACCGCACACCGTTGAGGCGAACGAGAGTGCACGGGTCGTAAAACCAAAATAACTTAATTAAAGAATTTCCATGAATTTAACGCTCGCGTTAGATAATATACATATTTATGATTCGATCGTTTCCACGAGCGAGCGTTGAAAATTCGAGTAGCCATCCGAGCGAAAAAAGCTGTCAGCTTCTTCTTTTTTTCAAATGTCCCTCAGCGTTGATAAGAATATTTTTTATTAAGGAGGAAAATCTCGTGTTTTATAAGTATTTAAGTTTTTATTTAATAAATGTACTATCGTCTCTTGGGCAAGAAATAACATGAGTGCATTATTTGTAGTTGTGTAGTTGATCTTACACTGAACTTGTATGGAACTTCACAATTAATGAATAGAATTATTAACTTTTCTAAGTGTTTAATAATTGTAGTATATGTATTACATTATTCATTTAAATCATTGAAACATCGTTTATAAAACCTAGTTTTTAATGGATTTTGCTCTCGGATTAACTCTTCGCAAGATAAAAACATAGAACTGAATTTTCCGTATGCAATTAAAGTTTGAAAAATAAAATGACTAATATTCATAAATAATCCATTATCAAACATTTAAGATTAAATATGGAATTTTTTCGAAAAATCTGAGCATAGTTTTTTAATAGTCAAAATAAAGTATAAAAGGCTGAACAGAAGTTAATCAGCTTCATTGTAGTTTAGTTGTTTCATCAAAAATCCATAAAAGTAAGCTTGATTTTTTTAATAGTTTTTACTTCTTTAAATTTATTTTAGTATAAAAAATTGATTGAATAATCCTTTCATAATGATTTTACTTCTTTTAAATTACAGAAATTTTCGAAAAATGAATATTTTAAAGTCGATGTTTATAATATTCTTAGCTACTGTAATATCAGTCAAAGCTGCTTTGACAGATTCATTTGTGAAATTTGGTGTAGTAGAAAATGATCTAAAAAAAGATGACACTAATTTTGAAAATTGTATTGGTACACGAAACTGCAGGCCAATGTTTGAGTTGCAAGATGGTGAACGAAAACCTGGCGATAAACTTTTAGGAGAAGAAACTTTTGACACCTCAACCGAATACATAAACAGAAAGAAATTTACTTTAAAAAATGAAACCTTGACCATTACTCAAGTATCGTTCAAATATACAAGCAAGGAGAGAAGACGACCAACTTGCTCATTGAAAATTGTTGCCGGTGGAGAAGGACACAATTTCGTTGAAATACAAATTTCTAGTGAAAGTAACAAAATGTGGGCTTGGTATGCTTTGTATGGTGCCGAAACAAAACCTGCAACAACTACCACAGCACAACCTGAACCTTCCGCTACGGCCACCGAACCGGCACCTGAAGTACCTACAACACCTACACTATTTCTATTGTAATAAGGTTCTTCAAACTAAATCGAAGATGAAGCATTTTAATATTTTTACTAAATTGTCAATTGTCAAATGAATAGAAATAAAAAGTATCTAAACAAAATGAGAAATGTAGAACCTGAAATAAACGTTTATTAATGAGCAGAAACTTACGCCTTGATTTTATTTTGAATTTATTTTCATTTTCATTTTTCAGTTGATTGCCTTTGTCTTTAATAATGGCTTTTAAAAGTATTTCACGATAAAAAAAAATGTTCATAAGCTTGAATTTGTAGTTTATAATAATATTTGACTTTCTTCAAAACATTCTAATATATAACTTAATAGCTTTTCAAGTTTCTAATTTTTGATTTAAAAAAAATATATTTAAATGCGTATTAGCTTTTACCCATTTGTTACTGTACTATCAATATTAAAAAATCATTGACTTGATAATCTTATTCTCTGATTTAAAAAATTGAAAATTTGAGACAAAGTAATAATACAAAAAATATAGACCGTTGAAGTAATCTTACATTAAGCACTCGTGTTGTAACAAAAAGAACAGTGCTCAAATGAAAGCTCGACTTTCGGCAGGTCCCAAGTCCACTTTATTAATCTTTGGCTGTGCGCATCAAAGTTCTTTCAGTGTTGCAAGCGAAAGGGAGTCACAAAGGGTCCTGACCACAAATTAAAAGGGAAAAAGCCATAGAAAAAGAAAAACACAGCTTCGGAGGTAAAGTTACATAAAGGCAACTGCAGAGCGTAATAGTGAAGCAAGTTTTCGGTCTGTAGTACAAAAAGATGGCGACGAAAAAGGGAAGAAGAAAAAGACTCTTGTGTATGAGAAAAGAGAGGAAGAACAGCCCGCGAGTGAGATGGAAGACTTTGTCGAATGGGATAGGTAGAGGAACGCAGCCCTGGGACGGATTTCATTTCGTCTTGTCTCTTTGATGTCTCTGACGCGTACTCCTGGCCCGCTTCTTCTTCTTCCTCATACTTCTTTTTTACTGCCTACTTGTTTCTTCCTCTCTCTCTCTCTCTCTTTTTTTCTTTTTCAACAAACTCATCTCCTTGGCGGCCCTTAATCTCCTCCTTCTCCAGACTCGCTCTCTTTCTTCCCTCGGCCGCGCCATATTCTGGCTGTTTCTACTTTTACCTCGGGTCAAGGGAACACACACCGGCCAACTTGAATTCTGAAGTGGGAAAAGAGCTGCGCTGCTGCATGACTGTCGGGAATTATCAAGGAAAAAATTTTTCACGCACGCGACAAAGAACGTGTTTTGGCTCTGAGATTTGAGCGTAAAGCGAGAGGGGTGAAACCTTATTTTTTTAATTAATTAAGTCAAACTCTCGCTCGGGGGAGCTTTTATCACATTTATTTAGCTGTCCGTGACTCGATTTTACTTTTTCCTTATTCTCGCATTCACCAGTAGGATGAATACTTCAGAGCCCTTTGCTTTGCAAAATATTCCAAAGGACGTACGTTTCTTACCTCTTGCTTTGACTCTTACAAAGTGCGCAAAGTAATCTTAAAAAGTATACAACCTGAGAACGAGTAAAAATAAAGTAAGAAGAGAATTTTGATCTCCGAAGTCAGGTTGGTAAATTTTGTGCAGCGCGGGGGTGCAAAGCGAGAAAGATAGAGGATAAATCGAGAGATCGGCCCTCGCCAGGATTTCACGGGAGGCTGGCCACGAATGGGGGGGAGCCAGGGCGTCTCTGTTGCTGACAGCCAGGAATTGGAATTGCATCGGCAGCGCCAGCAGCAGCACGTCGCTCGATAGCCAGAGCCACGAGACGTTAGTGTCACTCTGTCGCCGGGGTAACACACTGCATACGCGAGCTCTGTGAGCTGCAAGCTCCTGTTATTGTCGCCTGTATCGGACTCCGAGAATTTTGATGCCGAACTGTGAGATCTCTGATGATTTTCACTGGCGGACTCCAAAATTTTATTTTGGATGAAAAATTCCGGTACAATGCTAAAGTTACGAAATTTTCAAACAGTTTTCAAATTTGAGATGCGGTGACTTCATTTCAGTAGTTGATTCTTGTACAAATTAAAAATTAAGGTACCTGTACCTAATATGGCCCCCCTAAGCGAGAATCGACGTTGTGGCCAATCAAATCACTATTTTTTGACGGGTAAGGTCTCATTTTAAAGCTTAATTCAAGAGCTTTAAAATGAAACCTTTTACGTTTGATTTTGATCAATGAGCTTCAAATGCCAGAGGATTTACCAAAACACGGTTTTTTAAGACACATAAAATTTGTGTCCTAATATGGCCCCCCTCTCCCCCCTGAAGTATTTTATTCATTGCGATTTTTTAAATCAATCAGAATATGAGATTAAAAAAAACTTCAAAATTTTTAACATTTTAAAAATAATTTATTTAAAAATTGAGCCTTTTTTACAATTTTTTTGAAAGCTTTGCAACCAGTAGAAAAATTACAACTTTAAATTTTTATCAAAGTTTGATTTTTGAGCTAGAATGCTTTTTTAGTTATAAAATGAAAAAAAGCTTTGAAACAATTAAATTTATTTTTCTTAAATAAAATTAGGATAGGATTTTCTAAAAAGTAAACATGAAACTAAGGACTCTTAATATCGGTATTTCTACTAATTCGCGGGGGGCCACATTAGGAACACTGGAGAATAATAAGTTATTTAAGAATAAAACCCGTTAGAAAACGAGTTGAACAAAAACTAAGGTCGCGTTTTAAAGCTGAAACAATAACGAATCGAAGCTTATTCAAATTTTGGTCAGATGCGTCTAAATCTTTTGACAGACCATTTAATTACAACGTAAAATAATAACGGAGGTATACAAAACGAGTTTTAGCTATTAGGCGTGCGCAAAAATAATTTTAAAATGTTCTAAACAACTGAAAACTTCATAATTCAGTGTTTTTGACTTCTTCCTACCTTGTAGAGATGCCGCATATCGAGCATATTCAAAATAACAGGGGGGGCCATATTAGGCAAGGGGTCATATTAGGCACACTTACCTTATATAAAAACTGCTTAATTAAAAAAAAAAAAAAAAAAAAAAAGATAATACTCATGTATTCGACAATTTAGAAAACAAGCTTACTGAAAAAGATGTTAAAAAAGTGTAATTTAGTCTTCATCAACAGAAACATATTTAACTTATTTGAGTTTCTAAGATACAATGAAAAGTAGATTGACTGGGAACCCTCTGTTTATTTATCGAAACACAGACTTTACACACTCCGAAAATTAAGGCAGCATCGCACCCACCTTTTGTTCGAGTCGGCTTATATCGAACGATTACAGGATTATAACCTATATAAGGATAACAAAAGCAATCATGCTGCGTGCAGGATGGAAAGTGATGCAATTAGGGGAGAACATAAATCCCGCGTGAGTTTAGCACACTTCCTAGCAAACTGCTAGCGCCGATGGCGACGAAGCTGGAAGCGGATCAGGCGCCGAATACAAATCAATCAGTTGGTTACGGACGACTGCGCATTTAATTTCCAACCTCCACCCCGACTGCAGCCTCCCCCTTCTATGACCCGGCAGGCCGCTTGATGTTGCTGCAGGCGGTGACTCCTGCACGTCCGATAGTGGCGAAACGATACAAGTGCTCGACTAAAGTGACGAGGGGGATAAAAGTGGACTATCCCGAGTAATGATCGTTTGATTAATTAAGCTTCGCTACAGGGAAGAATTTCTTTTTTTTGTTGCTGATTGTTGCAGTTACTACTAAGGATTGAAATTGAAACTTTTGTTTTTTTTTTTTTTTTTAAGAAATTACATAAAAGTAAAAGTATTAAAAAAAATATATAATTGATTGAAACTGATAAGTTGTATAGGAAGTGTCGAGGAAGAAGTAATAAATCAGTTTTAGTGACAGATTGAAAAAAATTTTTAAACTATAATGATTTCTGAGGTCAATTTATTTTAGTATGAATGTAAACATACAACTATTACCTATATTATTAATTTAATTTATTAAAAAGCTCAATAAAAAATTAAAAGATATATATTTCAATGTTTTTTATCTTAAACATCTTCTTATACTTACGAGCATAACCTGCAGTTGCGTGTTGATTTAATCAAAAATATTATTTAAAAAAAATTAAGTACCTTAATCATAATCCTCAAGAAGAATTTTTTTTTGTTTTTTAATTTGTACTGGTAACAAGTAGCGACAGTTGATAGCATCGCAAAAATTCAATGATGCCCACTTACTCACTTTTATATTTTTAGTACCAGTCGGGCTCGATCCCGAGAGCTTTGAACCAGCGGCATTTACTAAATCGACCAAACCATCAGGCCAAAACAGTTTTTGATTATTGTTTATGGTAGTAATTATTCGAATAGCTCTAATTTTTACTTCACATATTTTACTAAGGATAAAAATATCATACTTTTAAGAGTTCTATTGATAATCAATCTGAAAATGATAAAAATTATCCAAGTAAGTAATTAGACAGACGATTAAAGTAAAAGAACGCGCAAAACACATAAAGCGGTGAATCAAAAATTGAGATTGGCTTCGAGCGGTTAACAACCGTCGCAAGCTTCCGCATCGGGGAGCTTCCGTCGAAGTCGTAGCCGAAGAGCACGCAGTAACGCGTTGTTATTGCTTCCGGTGTCGCACATACACACGCACACAGTCCACCTGGCTGGTAAGAGGAACGCAGACGACAACGTTGTTCCCAAGCACAAGCCCATCTCTCTCTCTCTCCGGGTTTGAGATATATGTACGCCGGCCGGCTTACCTCAGTAGGGAGCGAGAGAGAGAGGAACGCCGCGGCGCTGGACGTCATTGCCGGGTAAGTTTATGGCCCAGACCAGCGCCCATAAACTGTGCGAATGGTAAATCTACCGTGAGATCATCCCAGCCGAAAATGATGTATTGTGGGCTCTCGCACCCGGGGTAAAGGACGCCCGGCCCGGGGACCTGCACGTATGGTCTGCTCTCTTTTTTTCTGCTACTGACGACTCTTTCTCTCCTTTCCTAGTTTCTTTCTTCCCTTTTATTTTTTATTACGTGCAGCAGCCAGCCAACTTTGGTCGCGCGATTTTCCTTCCTGACTACCTTTTTTTTTGTTTTTTTCTTTTTTTAACGAATAAATCAATTACTGTCGCTGAAGCAAGGAGCAAGATTAACGAAGCTTTAAAGATTTTCACTTAATTTTAGACTTTTTTAAAGAACTATCGTTGTTATTGTCGTTAAAAATTATTTATTACAAAAGGCTCTTGTTCCAGAACAAGTCATTGGTAGAAATTCGAACAAGTACTATGATGATTTAAAACACTTTTGAATTTTAGAAATCTATTATACCGTTTACAAGCCCCGTGAACCTATTTATAACTTCCGGGAAACTCCACGATTTAAGTCGATTATAAATCGTCTGGACCAAACTCCTCCCACTCCATCCCTCAGCACGCATTCAATAGCTCGATGTGAATATAAGCTATAATTCTGGGAGCTTGGAGCCGTGCATCCTCGAGACTCAGTATCCTCCAAATCCACGCAACAGCAGCTGTAACGCAAGCTCCGATCGCGCTTGGCTGGCGTTCTCCTCTTCCTTCTATTGTCGTCTAATCAGGTGAAATCCGTCGGAAACGGCATCGACACGTTTAGCGCGAGCGACGATTACGTAACCGCTTCTGATAATGCTTGGGCGGTGTGTATATAAGAGCGCGGCTTACGACGCCTCCGAAAAGACGGGATTCCGTATTGAAGGGACGTTTCTTGTTTTTTGAACCGTTAAGGATCTCGCGCCATTGTCGATCCGAGGATGCTGGTGACTGAATTTTTAAGAAACACGAGGAATCTTCACGCGTCTACGCCTCTGAAAAGTAATCATTTTTTTTTTATCTTTCTTACAGAGATTGTTTTGAAAGTTTTTTAGTCTTACGTACACAAGTTACGATGTTTCGATTAGTTCTTATAGCAAAAATCCCAGTTGATCATTTTTGACTGTTTAGATTAGAATTTCTTTTTTTATTGTGAAAAAATTTTGTTGTTGACTGAAATGTTTATTCAAAATTCTTTATCGCTTTTATTCAATTTAAAAATTTTTCGATCAACCTTTGATATCAGTGTAAAATAAAGAACCGATAGTTAAGTGTTTTTTCATAGTATAGAAAAACACATTTTTCAAGTATGGTTTTTTTTTTATTTCTCTACTTTTACAAAAAAAAATCAGTTTGGACTGGTTCAAAATTTGATAGCACCGTTTCAAATTAGACCTCGAATTTGACAAAATCACTTTTATTTTTTTTCAATATTCCTTACAAACTCTAAAAACTTTGATCCTGCACCCTGTATAAAAAGTAGATCTTAAAAGGTCTAATAGCTCGTGCCTGTGCACCCCCATCTCAACGGACCCGTAACGTTTGTTTGAAAAAGCAATCCCCCTGGCATCTTAATTTTTAAAAAGATGTACCAAGAAACCACGGATTAAACCCGAGTCTTGTGGGCAACACCTGTGCTTACCTGGCGCAGGGCAGCACCTAGGGTGCGATGAACCGCGTCTAATGGGACCTCGCATTGTGCGCCGCGTACCCATCGAGGAGTTAATAATCGAACCCGGCTTTTCTCTTTAAAAAAAGTAGAAGAAGAAGAAGAAAAAAAAAGGTATGAAAGAATGAAAGAAATCACCGCGTTATTGCGGCGCTGTGGATGATGAAGAGCTGGTGCACGAGGAGAACAGAGGGGTGGATCGCGAAATGAGCTGACGGTAAGGCATTGTGCGTCGTGGCTGCACGCGCCCCGCGCTTGGAGGAACCGAGAATGTATATATAGAGAGAGGGGGAAGGGGAGGGAGAAAAAAAATCCTCCGAGCCGCGAGCTTCTTGTTGTCGAGTGCCTATGGCTTTTCAACGCGAGAAATCGAACGATCGGATTTCGAAGCTTCTTTTGTGAGGAGGAAGGAGAGTGGGAGAAGCGAGAGGGGATGAGAGCTGGTTTTTAAGAAATCGATCACGAGTCAGAAAAATATCTCGCGGTATACCCCGAGACCCCTTCAGAGTTATGAATCTTTTATTTTATTTTTCTTTCCTCTTCGGGCTTTATTAAATGAAGTGCGAGCTTTTGAGTTACGATTGTTCTAAGAACAATCTTGAGGCCTCTTGTAATTTTTTTAGTTTTAAGCTCTTGCAAGTCATTGTGTTAATATTGTTTCAATGGTGTGTTTGAGCATTAAATAAAGATTATTTAAATAAAACAAACAGCTAGTTGAGTTTAAAATACTAAAAACTAGAAGGTTTTTTAAAAGCTTAGCTTTTTTGACACAATAATTATATTTTATCAAAATATTTATACAATCTGTAGAATTTAATTACTTCTTATTAGTTGAATCAACTTCATGGCATTAAAAAATTACAAACGATTAATTAAAATGTTTACTTAAATTTATAAACATCAATCTTTTAATTCATTTTTAAATATTAATATAAATCTTGTTAAAAAAAATAATATTCAAATTATATTTTTTTTCATGAAAGTAGTTACTTCTTAGTGATAATTGCGTGAAATTTTTTAGCAAAAAAAAAGTAAAATGAATGAGACCTGAATGCCACCTTGAAAACCCACTTTCAATCGGCGCATAATGAATCCGAGCGACGAAACGAGCTCAACAGCGCAACGAAGCAATTAGATAAACAAGAAAAGAATCAATTTTAATCCTGGCGCCATTACAGTAACAACGCGCATTTCGCGGGCGCTTCATTAAAAAATAAGAAAACGTAAAAAAAAGAAGAGGCGTGACACACGAAAGAGTACAACATCATCGAGAAATAGAGCATCGGCCGGTCTGCCGGGGGCAAAGAATATGCTTGCCGCAGTGTGTTGTCCCGCAGCCGCGGCGTTACTTCCGTTACGGTGAGCTCGAATGCGCGGCGCCGATAGTCGAGCCTACCGAAGCCCTGTACGGGTGCTCGAGTCTATAATTTTTTTCCTTTTTTTTTCGTGTGTGTATATATATGCGCGGCGTGTGGCTGCCTGTATCGCGTATTCGAGAGGGCGCGTTGTACTCCGAAATAATAATAGAAAGAAGCCGAAGAAGAAGAAGAATATAAAAAAAAAAAAAGCGGGCGGGTACGGAGAGAAAAAAGAGTAATAATCTTGGGGGATCTTTTAAAATCCATCGAAGCAGACGCGTGCGCCAGCGCCCCGGAATTGTGTCGTGTGTTGGAGGCATCCTCGTACTTTTTCTTCCTCCATTCTTCTGGCTTTTATCTATCCCCGTCTACCTCAAAATCACTCCTTTTTTTCCGCTGCCCCCCCCCCCACCCACCGCGGCTACCCCCGTAGCGTCGTCTTCCGAATATCTAGCCTCCGTCTCCATCTTTTTTATTCTTTTTCATCATTCCTCCTGTGCCCTGCACTCGCTCGCTCGCTACCGACTTTTCTACTTATTCTCTCTTTTTTTTTTCTATCTGTTTGT
This sequence comes from Encarsia formosa, assembly GCA_038277355.1. NCBI lineage: Eukaryota > Metazoa > Arthropoda > Insecta > Hymenoptera > Aphelinidae > Encarsia > Encarsia formosa. The sequence continues at coordinate 81,748,335 of CM076185.1, read as the reverse complement.
TTCTTTTCTTTTCAACGGTTTTTACCCCTTTTCCTCTTGGTTATTTTCCATCGCCATTCCATCGTCCTCTTTGTCTCTGTCTCTCTTCTTCTCGATCGACAGCATTGTCTACCCTTTATTTCCCTGTTCTTTTTTTTTTCGTGGTTTTATATACATGCTACTGTTCTGCAGTCTTTTTCTAATTTTTTATCATTGAACTTTTTTTTAGTGATGGATTGTCTGGCTTTTCCCTCTGGCAGAAAATGAGAAAAAATATACGAAATGAGAAAATAAACTTTAAAAGTACTTTCAGAAACTGTAATTACGACGGCTTATTCGACGAGTTTGTTAGTTTAATTTTTGGTACTAATGAAATTGGTGTTAATTTTATTTGGAAATTTTTGTTTACGCTCGGTCAACAATGAAGTATTTTACCGAAAATCACTCGTTTTTTAATTGAACTAATTAACAAGCAAAATATCTCAAATTTACATCTAACAAACAATATTTACTTGGAAAATCTTGTAAATAATTTAAGCACTGGTGTTGTAAATTTTGAGATAATTAAACATCTTGGTTACATTTTTTAAAATTATACTTACTAAAGAACAGTTTTTATTGAATAGTTATGAATAGCACCCTCCATGTTTAGAATATTTGGACAAGTTTTTATTGAAGAACTATCAAAAATACATGTTAAACCAAACTGTTATGTTTGTCATCATTGAGAGTGGTAATAGAAGTAATTTCGTTTAATGTTGCTGACGCTCAGCCGCTAACTACACAACATTCAAGAGAAAAAAATTAACTTAAACATCCAATGCGTTACTGAAATGAATTTTCAATTTATTACTTAATTTCAAGTTAATCAAGGTTAATTTATATCCGTTTCCTCTGGAAAAAAAATTTTTGCTCATTGCATAAAGATTAGAATATTTGAAATGAATTACACCAGTTTCAACTATTGAATATAATTACTTATTTATTGAAAAAACAAAAATTTTTTATGATCATAGGTTTTTTTATTACTATCACAGATACATTAAATCTTAAACGACTATTTCAGTAAACTAATTGATATAAAAACTGCTTCCTTTTTCTTAACTGCAAGACTTACAATGTTATTGTTTAAAGATTAAACTTGCTAATAAATTTGATTTTAATTTGCTTATTCCGAAGTTACACTATCTACCGCTGATGCTGTTGTATGTTCTTGACGGTATGGATCAGTTCGGAAACACTCTGCAGGGATCCAGTACAGAAAATTGGAAATATTTTTGCAAATAGGCTTACATTGCGGCATTTCACATTTTAAATAACTGACTGGTGGAAAAAAATAACTAATTATCTTCAATGGCTTTGTTGATTTTATAATTTAATTCAAGATTAAGTAAAACAAAATAGCCCGTTATAAAATCCAAATTAATACGTTTTTTGAAAGCGACTTTTTCAAACGCTAAATCGAAATGTTTGTAATTACATAATTTAAATTGTTTTAAGTTTGTTCAAATTATCTATAAGAGTCAAGATATTATTTTCAATATACTAATCAATCAAAACTAAAGCACTAATAACATAAGAAATATAAAATAAAATTTTAAGTTATGTACCTTCATTAGCATGGATGACTACGAAAAGCGTTAATATTAACAAAAACTGAACACAATATTTAAAGCCCATATTTATTTAAAAATAAAAATCACTGAACACTCTTTTCTGCTTCGTGTCATTGACAACACTGACTTATCTGATGTTTTCCTCTTCTTCTTCGTCGTCTTCTTTAATTCGTTTAAATGGATGGAATCCCACAGCGGAACTCGGGGCTGCTTCTATTCAACTTATGTGGCTCATTCTGTTCATCACCCACACAAGTACAACTAACTGTCGTGCATTCAATTTATCCTCCATCAGCGCCCTCGATGTTGCTTAGCTGAACTTTTACTTGCTGGTCAAACATGTATAATGTATCTTTATGTTGTACATGCATCACAGATTTGGTAGTTTGTGATAAGTTTTGTACTGAGAAGCGCTTCCGTTTAATCTTATCGCGTATTGAAATTTAAAAGTGAGGAGCCTCATTTCACACTGTCTATAAACATTCGGCTTTTATCCAATTTGAAAAAACAGATGAATCGCACTGAATAAAACTATGTAAATCACTTTGAATAATATTATATAAATAACCCCCATTTTTTAAATTAAAAAAAAAAAAAAAAAAATTTCTTGTAGCATTAGAATGATCAAGATTAGGTATGAGATATCAGATAAATCTATGAAACATAAAGTAGCTGGAAGTTTTTTAAGGAACGATAATACAAAATGTAGGTAGTAACTTTCTTTTTCATTAATTTTTGACCAAGAAATTTGATGATATTCAATTACTACAACAAATCATTATTATTGTATTATTATAAAAATCTTTTTAGACTTTTATATCCTTTACGTGATAACTGATGATGAAGATTATATTAATCTGTTTAAGTTCCATTTTTCGCTTTTTAGGCTAATCTAGTACAACTTAGCTTCTGCATTGTATAGACAAATTTTTATTCAAAAATTTTTTTTATTAAACTTCAATTTAATTGAAAAAATAATAAATAAAATTTCTGTAAATTTCATAAAGTTCAAACGAAGAATAATTTCTCAGAATCTTTCTATAACTTACCAAAATATTTCTTCATGATTATTTTTATAAAATTAGTTCATCATTGAGTCATTTAATACAAACTGACTATCATAAGTTTATAATTTAAATATATACAAAATTTTTATCAAGAAAAGTTTCAGGTGCTGACATCTTTTACGAGAATACCATATCTTGAAAATTCAAAAGGATCAATAAATCATGCACAGGGAAAATTAAATGTTAGAAAAAATAGACAATACAGTTAAAATATAAATTCATACAAATTCTTTTCTATTTTCTTGGATATAAAATTTTTCTCCTCAGAGTTTATTAAAAAAGTTTCATAGAAAAATTCAAAACGATCGTTGGTTTGGTGCCACCAGTTGATAAAGTAGGAAACGTCAGTGCTGTTTACTGTCTACTGCTGCGTTACCTTACATTAGAGCATACGGTAAAATTTATATATACGATACTATCTGCAATCAAACTGTTATTAAACACAAAAATATTAAAAAAAAAAAAAAAAAAAAATTCAATGACATTTGATAATTTTTAAATTAACATGAATTTAAAAAATTAAGATTTTTAAGTACTAGTGAAATAAATATGATCTACCAATACGTTACTAAAAAGACCTTTTTAAGTAATAAATTTATAATAATAATACAATTATGTGGTGAAATTCAATATTATAAAAAAAAAATTTTAACAAAAACACACAAAAAATTGTTTAGTAAAAAAAAAATGGTCAGAAAAATGTTGCGAAAGATTTGTTCTGACAAAAAAAAACACTGATGTATCCTTAATTCAATAAATATATTGACTGATTACTAAAAAAAAGAAAATGATTGTCAACAAATATTTCTACAAGCGTTATAAAAAGTAAAATTTTTTTATAACTAATTAAACATTATAAAAATGAAAACTAAAGTTTTTTTTTAATTGTCTCAAGAAATGTGGTTAACAATTATTTTTACCATCAATCTTACATTCAGCTTTAAAGAAAGTTTTGTAATTCGTCAAAATTCGATTAGAAAATTAAAAATATAAAAAATAAAAATACGAATCCTGCGATTTTTCTAAAATATTAATGTTTTTGGTAGGAGAACGATAATTTAACTCATTTATATGCCTTGGATATTTTTTAGGCCGATGAAAATCAAAACTTCAATAAATTTTTCTATTCATGAAAAAGAAGTGTGTAAAAAAAGTAATTGGAAGAAATAGTGTATAACCAAGACCAGCCCACCCACCCTCAAAATGAGTTTCATTATAGCTTTTCTAAGTTTCTATAAATTCTAAAGTTTAGGAAAAATTAAAAGAAACTGTTGGATTTTTCTTTAATTATGCGTGGTTGATAAAAAATAAGTGAAATAAATAAATTGAGTTAAAATTAGGCTTTATTACAATTAGTTACAAAAACTGGAAAATACAAGAAAATACGTCTTTAACCTTCCCTGGCCTGACCTGTACTGAAGCGAGTGCAGGCAGCAGATGCAGGCCCTCAACCTTCCTTCGCACCGCAGGGGTCGAAGTTAGGAGAGCCGTCTAATCCCTTAATCCCTTGTTTACACACTTTTACAACATGACCTGAAACTTTCAAATTCCCAAACTCCAAACTCACAGTTCACAAAAATATTCACTGAATTTTCTTACTTAAATATTACTGTCAGCATTGAATAAATCCAACACTTCCCCTCAATATTGTAAAACCCCTTTTTTTTATAATATTGCAATAACTTCACATAACTGTAACACTGAGAATTTTTAAAACCTTTCGCACTGTCTTGTTCTCGCTGGCAACTCTTCCGTTGTAGACTGGTTAGTTTTTTTCTTCCCTTCTTTCGCATCTTTGTCCTGAGCGTCTACCTCGATCACTGCTGGTTGGTCCACCACGTCCTCTCGGCAGATTACCTCAGGTATATTTTCTTCCCCTGTTTCCTCGTTCTCTCCTTGCCTCTCTTCTGTTTCTTCTTCTGCTTCTTCCTCTTCTTGAACGTAAGCAACGGCTATCGATTTGTTACTTTCTTGCTCTTTGACAACTTCATCAATAAATTTCTCTTCCCCTGAATCTATTGAAAAATGCCGAAATTCGATCTCTACTTCTGAACTAACTTCTGGTTTCTGACTTTGATTTACCAAATTAATCTTTTTGTATTGTTGACCTGTCTGTGACTCTTTACAAATTAATTTATAAAAACCATTGTTTTCTACGGCGACAGCCACAATAAGGTTCTGTCTCATTACTTTGCAAGTCTCTTTTTCAAATATTACTGTAAATCCTTTCTTAGTCAAAGCTTTAACTGATAAAATATTGCATTCTAACTTTGGCACTAATAAAATATCTGTCACTTTCATTTTTTGTATTTTTCCGGCAACAATTAAATCAACTGATTTTGTTCCTTTTCCTGTACTTACTTCCTTTCCACCATTTCCGAAAAATACCTGACTTACGTTTTTCGAAAATAATTCAAAGTTGTCCCCACTATTTGTCATATGGCACGACGCTGCTGAATCTATCACCCAGGCGCTTTTGTTTACCGCCTGTTCTTGACTTGCCGAATAAAAACACATATCGTCGTTGTATATTGCACAAGCTGTCTGTTCTTTAATGCTCTGACCATCCTGTAATTTGTCCTGCTGAGCTTTCCAATTTATGTAATCTTTACATTCTCTCTTAAAATGCCCTTTGCTTTTGCACCAGAAACACTCTTTTTCTCTGAAGATTCTGGATTCACTAACCTTCATTGCCGTTTCGATTTCTTCTTCACACTGTATTTGAACTTTGTCTTTCCTTTTATTAAATTCATCCATCAGCTTACCTTTAACAAAATTCAAGGTTATTTCCTTTTCCGGCCTGCTTTCTAATGCAGTCACGAGGGTGTCATAGGAACCTGGCAGGCTGCATAAAAGCATCGCTGCCAAATCTTCATCGTCAAATTTCTTACCTACTGCAGCGAGTTGGCTAACAGTTTTTAAAAACTCGACGATGTGAGCTTCCATGTCTCCACCTTCTTCTAGACGCATTCGGAATAACCGCTTTCTCAAGTAAATTTTACTTGAAAGAGATGATTTCAAATTATAATCCTTCAAAATATTCCATGCCTCTTTTGCTGTAGTGGCATCAAGAATATGTATCAGTTGATTATCCTCTACTAACATGTTAATGACTGTATAAGCATGATCATTTTTTCTTTTCCAATCCTCGTAATTCTCATCCTCAGGCTTGAGAATTTCCTGATCAATCACTGACCAAGCATTATCTTTCATTAACATGATTTTTATTTTGTGCTGCCACAATTGATAATTTTCACCATTTAATTTTTCAATTGAAAAACGCACATTTTCTGAACCTGCCATCTTGCACTGTCACTTTCCACAAAAACTGTCTTTCCAAAACTTTTAACTGTTCCTGTCCTTTGTGAACACTAAAACTGTTCCTTAACTGTCTTTTCACTGTCTTATTCACTTAAAAATTAACAACTATCTGGGCCCATAACCTGTTGGATTTTTCTTTAATTATGCGTGGTTGATAAAAAATAAGTGAAATAAATAAATTGAGTTAAAATTAGGCTTTATTACAATTAGTTACAAAAACTGGAAAATACAAGAAAATACGTCTTTAACCTTCCCTGGCCTGACCTGTACTGAAGCGAGTGCAGGCAGCAGATGCAGGCCCTCAACCTTCCTTCGCACCGCAGGGGTCGAAGTTAGGAGAGCCGTCTAATCCCTTAATCCCTTGTTTACACACTTTTACAACATGACCTGAAACTTTCAAATTCCCAAACTCCAAACTCACAGTTCACAAAAATATTCACTGAATTTTCTTACTTAAATATTACTGTCAGCATTGAATAAATCCAACAGAAACTGAGTTTATTCTGAGTTTTTAAAGATCAGATTTTGGCGAATTTGATAAAGGTTCTTTGGTAGTGATTTCGGTATGACTGGTTAACAAAAAGTTAATATTTCAACGAATTTCTTGTATTCGATGCAATCAATTGATAATTACAAAAAAAAAAAAAAAAAAAAAAATTATGTCACTCAAAACATAGAGCTTTTCAATAAGAGGTAAAAGTGCTTTTTATCGAAAATTTTTTTTAATTTGTCTATTATAAGAGTTATCTCGTTCTAGTTGTATGTACCTATATTTTTTTATTTTTCGTGATTAGTTTGTACTTTAAATTTTATGGAGTTTTTCAAATTTTATTATCAAATTGACGGACATCGTGTCCGAAAACAATAGTTTTTAAAACACCATTCATGCGCATTAAAGGCTACCATGCCAAATAATTTTTATTCATTAAAAATGTCAAAGTTTCCTGCAGTGGTGAATAATTTATTTATAAAAATTTTTATTCAGGTAGTCTCTCTAGTATGTACTGTTATTTTTAATGATAGAAATTTTTATTTTTTCTATATTTCGTCATTTCCTTCAAACCACTTTGAATTATTTTTATGATAAGATCTTAAAATCCGATTACTATATTGCAATATTAACTAATTATGAATCCAATAATCATTTTTTCAAACATGATCAGGTCATATCAATAATAGTACCTATGTGTAAGCCTGATTCAATAATAAAGTGTCTTCGTGAGTTTTTTTACTAATTTTTTTTGCCTAAATAAAAAGTTTCTTATTTTTATTTTTAAAATATTTGTTTGCATTGCACACGTTAGACATTTAATTTTGCTGAATTAATTATTATAATTATTTAATTTCAAAGAAATCAATATTTTGTCTAAAGCGAACATCATTGATTCGCTACTGCCAGAGTTGTATTAACGCACGTAGTTGAGCCTTCTGTACGAAGATGGCGTTAGGCGCTACAAACTGAGCTTAAACACAAAAAAAACGAATTATTAAAATTTTTAAAACTTGTGATGATTAATTTTTAATAATTAGTTAATTAGTAGTATTATTTATTAACACATTTACTTATTTTCATTTTTTATTACTAGAAATCGAAACTGTGAACAATTTATAACAAATGAAAGTTTTATTCGAACATCTGATTTTATTCTTGATTGTTAACAATTAAGATTTGTTTATGTTACATAACCTATTTCAAAACGTGAAAAAATAAATAACAGAGAATTTTTTTTTATGTAAAAATGTTTTCTGTATTTGAAGTTTGTACGCCGGATTCATCACGGAACCTATGCAACGTAAAGGACAGAAATAAAGAAGAATACATTGATTGGAAAGATTGCGCGAAGAAAAAATTTAAAGGATTTTTTCGGGCTGCTCATGAAAATCCAAGCGCACAGAGATTTTTAAGGAGCCATGCATCGATTGACTATGAGAGAACTCGTCAGTGCTATAAATACACATATATTGTTCATCCATTTAGCTTTTTCAGGTAAATTCTTGGACTCAAGAACTGAATTAAAAAAAGAAATCATTTTGGATCTTGCCATAAATATCCTACACACAGGCATTATTGGAACATTTTAATGGTTTTACTGCTGCTATTTGCACTAATCTCAGTCCCATTCCATGCGGCATTTGACATGTACAGAAAAGTACAGTGGTGGACAGTGACTAAAAATGTTATACTGAGCTTATGTATACTTGATATAATCATCAACTTTATGACTGGGTGAGTTTGTTGTTTGAATTTTAAATTTGCATTCTTCAAAAAATGTTTTCAAACTAAAAATTTTTAAACATTTGAAATCTAAAAAAAAAAAAAAATCCACAGTAAACTCTCAGATATACAAATGTAGATTAAAATACTTATTCAATGATAGTATTATCAAAATATTGTCTAAATTTAATCAAGGTTTAGAGTCTGATGGATATTCTTAAATTCAATCGTTTTCAAAGGTACTTCGACAAAACTCAGAGTATGGTGGAGCTCCGATTCAAAAAAATTTTTACAAACTACTTGAGTGGAACCTTCGTCTTTGATTTTTTTGGATCAATTCCGACAGACATATTCTTTCTCAATAAATGGGAATATGACATTGTGATTCGCGAAGTGAGTTCTCTGATCTTTGGTTTTCGCTTGATTTCATTCTTAAAGTACGGAGAGAATCTAGCCCTGGATTACTTAGTTCGTCGCGCAGTGATAGACTTTAGCATTACTATGATATGGTTGACCATAGTTCTCCATTGGCAAGCTTGCATCCACTGGATTTTTCCCGTGGCCTTTACTAATTTGCACGTACCTCAGAAACCAAGTAACGACTCTTGGATAAACTCCGTAGGTTTGTGGGAGGAAACCGACAGCATGCGATTTTATCACTGTTGTCTTAGATCAATAAGCTCCTTTTTTCGGGCGGGCTTCCTTGTGCGCACCGAGCCGAAAACTCCAGAGGATCAATTTTTGGTTAGTACAGTATTCTTATTTCAAGTAAAAAAAAAAAAAAAAAACTAAAAATTTACTTTTCCTATTAGGTAACGTCATTTTACTTTACGGGCACGCTGGTATTTTGCTACCTCATAGCCAGAACAATGCAGTTCTTCAAGGGCACTTACTCGTCAACACTGAAGTACCAAGCAGCCCTGTCGCATCTGAAAATCTACATGAGCCACAAGCAGCTGCCTCGTAGGACCCAGTACCGGCTCGAAGGCTTCTACGAGTTCAAGTTCCAGAGTCATTTCTTCCACGAGAACGAGATATTGAGCGTTTTGTCGGTGCAGATGCGCCAGGAGATGAGGATGCACAGCTGCCGCAAGCTCGTCGAGAACGTCAGCTTTTTCAACAACCTGCCTCTGTCGCTGCTTTCGCGGATCGTGGCCCTTCTCAAGTCCGAGATTTTTCTCACCAACGATCTCATTTGCAAGGCTAACTCCCTAGGAAACTGTATGTACTTCATAGCCTCCGGAACTGTCGCGGTTTACACCTCGACCGGCAAGGAGGTCGTTCACCTTGAGGACGGAGCGCATTTCGGCGAGATAGCTCTGATCATGCCCGACTCCAAGAGGGTCGCCAGCGTAGTCGCAGTGGAGTACTGCAAGCTCTACAAATTCGACAGGGCGGATTTTGCGAGAACCATACACCCGTATCCCATGCTGTGGGAGAGAATCAGAAAAATTGCGGTGGAGAGACACGAAAAAACCACTTCTCTTTTGCGTTCACCCTAGTCACGAGTAATAATTTTGTATTGTCACAGTTGAAGTTGAAAAATTTTATATTAATCTTACGATAATTTTCTAATTTAAGGTATTGTTTGAAAATGCATTAATATTTTCATAGTTTTTAAATTATTATCAAGCCCAAGTGTTAATCATAAAAATCTGAAAAAGCTTTTTTAATATAATTTTGATAGCACAGATTGTCTTTTTCAATAAATTAAATTACTGTAAGATTTTTCCAATTAAATCAGGAAATTGTAGTCATTTAAGAAACATCATTGTTACAAGATTATTAGCTCTACTGTTGATGATGTCAGCAAATTAACGTAATGGTCAAACCACCTAACTGCTGTCCCAAGGAGCCTTGGTTCGATTCCTCCCGTTCTACTGTTGACTTGTTCCCAGGTTCTGGAAACAAAATAGATCAGAGAGAGCTAACTTATTTGATTGATTTCTGCATCAAATCCCACAATCTGAGAGTTAAACAAACAAAAAATAAGTTGATGCAACCCTCGATGCAACCATATAAAAAAATTTTAAAAATCAGTTTATACTACGTTTTTTTTTTTTTTTAATTTAATTAACTATGCAGATAATTATAATCGATCGGTGAATCAATCTAAGAGTCATTATCACTACCGGAAATCCAGATTCTAACTTTAAGTGTAACGCACAGTAGCAACCTCCTTTCTCCTCCCAGCGAGAAATAACTTTCGCACGACACTTTATCTAGATCGTCGTAAATAATCTGTTGATACGATGCAATAGTATCTAACTGACTTGATCCCCGATAATAGCTATAAACGATTGGGAAATTGATTTATAACGTCATAATAGAAGCTTAATAAATCACCGTGAAAACTTAAAAATCTACCTTCAGAAGTTAATGGAACTTTATTTTGTTCAGGCAAGAGTATATTTTAATGAAAAGCTTGTTTCAGGTAATCAAGTAGTGAATTATGATTTTTGGTCATTTCAAAGTCAAAACTATAATGAATTCAATAAGATTCAAAAAAATTTCATTAAGTTTTAAATGACTGAAGAAAAAATACTAACAAAAATTATTTGATACTATTATTTGGTACTAATCTCGTCATTACCTCACGCCAAGAGTTACTAAAGAAAAAGTTGCATAAATCGAAGAATAAAAATTTTCTTTTATGAATTTTCCGTTCTAAAATTTTGGTTTAACTTACATTGTTCTTTTTTTTAAAACAAAGTTTGAAACTGCCTCTGCAGAAAAAAGCTTCTAAATTGTTAAGTTGTATGTCAAAAGCTCTTCAGTGCATCGGTCTATAAAATTGCTTCTGATTAGAATTTCACATAGTAACTATAAAAGTAAACAATATTAAAATATATGCATTCAACACATTTAACAAAATGATGTTCGAAATAAATTACTGATACTTGTGAAGTTACTGGAATATGTAAGTTTAAATTATAGCAATTGATAAATAATTTTGATTTTGAAATATTTGTAATATTTTTTTAATAGCAATACAACGATGATAGCCAACAATAAAACCCCACCAAAAATGTGTAAGATCCTCTGGTTCGCCAAGGCAACAATGGCGGCCAACAAAGAGGGCCGCCCCCGCACCGAGACAATGGTTTGCGCGGCTGCGCGTCACGGACGTTGAGCACCGTCGCCGTCGGAGGATGACAATGAGGCGCGGGCGGTTACGGCATTGTCATAGGCCGCGGCTGCCGCGTATAGGGTTGAAGCGCGGCCCTCCCGTTGTTTCTTTCGCGTCGGCGCACCAGATTCGCGTTATTCTATTGTGTCTGCTACCGCTATGCTTGCCACCACAATGGAGGCCATCCAGAGCAATATACATTTTTTTTAATTTTTTTGTTTGCGAAACAATAAGAGCAACTGATAGTTTAATTCAAAAAATAGAGCTACTAACAGAGTACAATAGCAGGACTTCTAGGAAGATTACTTGAATAGGTTTTTTCTTACGATGGTCTATAAGGATAATTTCTTGAAAGTATATCAAGCTCTTGTAATAGTAATTTTAATCAGATCGTAAGATTTTAATTTTACATTTTTTAAATATCATCAATTAAAACTTAATGATTTGGTCTAATATTATAAATTTTCACTTTGTAGTTTTTTATTTGACTGAATTTTTTAAGTGTCACTGTTTGACTATTAAATTTGAAATTTCAAAATTCAAAACAATCCTAGAAGCTGTAGATCTTGACACTTCAGAGAGATCATATATAGAATCAGAAACATCAAAAATTCAACAATTAAATATTGAACATCAACATGGTAAAATCTTTTCTTTTACAAAATTTCTTAGTTTTCTTAATTTTTGGAAGTTACTTAAAATATGTAAAAATTTTACAATTTTTATTATACATATATATACTTACGATTCTAGTAGAATTTTTTTTCATGCCCACGTGCTTAAACTATGTGGCTAAATAAAACATGCTTTGAATAAAAGTTAGTCGTGAATAAGAGAACAAGGATTGAAACCAGGATCTTTCAGATTTGAACTTTATATTATATATATCGAACGTTATAGTTCGATTCGTATCAAATGTAGTGCCGATCGTTCAGAAAATTTTAATAAAACCAGGAAAAACGATATTGTGGTATATTGATGACAATATAATAATTGAATATTAAAGTAAAAAATTAAAAATTAAGAGCGCTCCAATTGCTGCAGACTAACTAATTGCTATTTTCTAGTTTGCACAGATCAAAAACTACTAAAAATTCCGATTTGATAAAAACGTTTTTACAGATTTACCTTATCTAATCAATTACAATAATATAAAGTTCTGAGCTTTTTGAAGATTCTTAAAAATATCCTATAAAAAAATTTACAATTTTTATCAAAAAAAAATTCATTGATTTCACTCGACCTAAATTTTTTTTTTTTTTTATACTGAACAGGTTTCTACGGTTTCTACGCTGACTTAAGTGGCTAAATAACATTCTTTGATCAATTTAAGAGAAGTGTAGAGATCAGGAATCGAACTCACGAACTTCATAAGCATTCAACTTGAATACTGTCATAATCCAAATTCAGAACATGAATGACAGACGGCTAAACAAGTAGTCAAGTCTGCGACAAGTGTCTCATCTCAGATGGTTGTAGTCTCTACTGCAAGCGGATCGTTAACACGTTTAACGAGGCGTAAGCGATGCGAGCGAATCGCGATCCTCCGCCCTCCGTCCATCCCTTTCACAAGCGCATACATCTTTTTCGCTCTCTTGAAAGATATTAAAATTAATTTGATACTTTTTGATCCCTTTTACCTACCCGCGCACTGCATCTTCTTTTATCATTGCGAGTGTACAAACTCGAGGAGGTCTTTTTTTTTTGCGATCTCTAACTTATCGCTTTGCTCATTTGGCTGCTCTCTTTTCAACTTCTGTAATTTACCTTTGCAGAATTGAGAGCTCAGTCGCTTCCATTATGAACATTCATAGTGATTATAAAACTTAACGATGCATCAGTTTTTTAACAATTGCATTATTTACCCTCGCCTAATTATAATTTTGTAGTTTTTTTATGTCAAGGTTCATGATAATTATCTCTGTGCTCAAGAAAAAAAAAATTATTTTTCAAAAGTAAGGCCGCAGCTCTTAATCAGAGACAAGTCCAATTATCACCCCTTTTATTTTGAGCCGTGACCCGGTAGAGGACAAGGGGATGAAGGAGAGACAGAGAGAAAGACGCGCGTTTCCTTGTACCCGGAGGGGTAGGGGGAGTTGGGCGCGGTGTCGGCCCTGGCTCACCCGGGGAATCGGTGGGAGACGCAGTGTCTCCTCTCGCGCGCGAGGAGTTCCTAGAGGTGGAGAGGCAACATGCCTATAGTAACAACTACCTCCACCCAGCGGGTCGATACTCTTCCGCGGGTACGAAGACCCCACCCCTGTGTCTCCGAGACTTTGCGCCTACACGTATATCTCCAGAGTGGAGAAGAAAAGACGACGGTCCCCAGGGCTGGTGCACGGCTTTTCCCAGAAGTCTTGCTTTTCTTTGACGGAGCTTGAATTATTTCGAGCTTTTCTGGAACTATGTCAATTCTTTTTTTTTGAGCTGTGATTTCTTTTTGCATTTGCCAGGAGGGAGAGAGGTCGGGGGCTGTTCTGTTCAAACAATTGAATTTTCTAACATTACTTTGAGTAAACGGCAAACCTTCTATGATAAAAATATACATTTGGATAAAAAAAAATTTAATATTTTTTACCATAGAAGATTTAATAATACTTTTCGTATCGATACGTTTATCTATTAAAATTCAACATCCGTCAATTGAAAAAAATAATAATTAAAAAACGGGAAGTCGAAATTTTATTTTTTTAAGCTATAAAAAGTTCATTAACTATCACAGACAGGTATAATTTAAAAAAAAAATTTATACCGAAAACCGAGTCAAAAACCCTTGCAAAAACTTTTTTTATTTTTTTTTACGATAGTTTCAGTATCATAATTTTGCCGAGTTAAGTGCAATAAATAAATAAAAATTAGCTTCTAGCCGATACAGTGGGACTCGAAACTTCGAGTTTTTGTTTTCAAGACCCATATATCTTCCAACCACTGAGCCACTCAGTACTCGTGTATTAAATCTAATCAGTTTGACATTTTAATGTATATTAATGTATAATTATAATTGTATTCAATTATTATGCTTATTGCGTTGATAATTTCAATAAATTATGAAGTGTGAGGTACTTAAAGTTTTGATTTTTTAAATTTCAGGGATTTAAAATTTTTTTGAAAAAATAATATCTTAATAGATTGAAAATATTGTAATTTATATCTATCATGGAAACTCATAAATTTCCTACAAATGAACAGAACCCTCAAAAAACTAAAAACTTCAAAAAAACAATATTTTGGAAACTCTTTTATTCGCCAACCCTTCAAAGATCCTCCCTCCCTTCTTGCACGCGGCCATCTTCAGAGACGTTCTCCTTTCTCGAGAGCTTCGCGACGCGTGCGCTTTGGTCGTGCAGACTGCAGCACACAGGTGTGCAACGTCGCGGCTGATTGATCGTTTATCGTCGGCCCGTATATGTGCACTCCCGAATCGAGCGTCGAAGCGAGCAATATGCATTCATGAGGCTCGCTCGTGCGGAGGATGGATACGGCTTGACCCACCTCCCTGATGTAGATTTCACGGCTTCCGAGATATAGACCAGGGCTTGCTTTCTCGGTCAATTCGATATTCCTTCTTTTTTTTTTTCTTTAATCCAGAAGTTTGAATAAAAAAGTAATTACCGGTATGAAGTACGGAATTTTCAGATGTTTTTTAAAACTTTAAGCAGTTATATGGTAAAAAATTCAGCAGATTCAAAAAGGAATACAATTTTTATCATCTGGCAAAAATTATATAACAGCACTAAAATCGTATACTTACAAAAATTTATCTTGATTATCTTTTAAATTAAAATCTTCAATACTCAAATTCGAGATCCAGAAAAATTGAAGTTTTAAAAAAAAAGGTTGCTTAACAAAAAATAAGGAAAAACGCGAAAGAAAAGAAAATAATAAATATAAAGCAAGCGATTTATTGAATAACCCTATAAAGCCAAATTTCGGTGAAACGAAGTCGGTGCGCAAAGTAAAAAGAATGGCAGTTACGAGGGTACATGAATAAATAAACGTCGTGAAAGTTATCAGTAAAGGATTATTCGAGAGAGAGAAGTCTGGGTAGGGAAGAGAGCATTATTTTGGCCTCCTTTTTCCCGAATTGCGTCGGAGGAATCCCAATGCACAAGAGATACTTATTGATATGGGTTTCCGCTCGCTATTGACTTTCATACGTGAGGTAAAAGCTGCGGGCTCTGCGATCCCCTCGTCTTATTCTCATGCACTTCCGGGATCAGCGGTATATCAATTTTTAACGGGGTTGAACAGCAGATTTATCGCTACTTATATTCCACCGCAGCTACTGGTAGTCCATAGGTACCCATACATACGTATATATATACGTTCGACCGGCCGCCCATGAGCTGAGACGGGGTGCTTTTTCCCCAGAGAAAATGGATAAGATAAAAAATATATCGCGGGGGAGGGATTGAAAGAGCGTACGCGTATGAGGAGGTACCGTGTATTTTCGAATGCGGCCGCGGCAATGCTCACTGAATTATTATTGTGGATTTGTGTCTTAAAATTCACGGCGAGCTCGAAGAATAATTTTATTTTAGGGTTTTCATTGCTTATTTCGTTCATACATTTTTTCAGTTGTTTAATATTTCCATAAATTTTTCATTATTTATTTAATTTTCAAAGCAGACGGAAAACATATATGGAAAAAATTACGAGCTAAGATTAAATTATATTAGCATAGATTAATAATCATCACTTGACACCTGTATCAGTCTTGTTCAATAAATAATGTTTATTTAGAGTACGTTTACTACTTATCAAAACTAGAATTATTCAAATACTACCTATTTTGGCTAACATACCGTGTACTTTAAAATATATTGCCTACTTATACATTTGAAGATATAGCTTTGCAAAGAAACCACCAGGTGGCTTAAAATTCGACAAAACCTGTAAGTAAAATTAAGGAGTCAGGCAAATATAAACTGGTCCTAGACTCAATTTAATCACTCTGGTTTCCCTTCAGTAAACGCATAAATCTTTCGCCTTTTACTAAAGATTTCCGTGGAGGGGAACACTTGATGAGTCTAAGACTAATTTTTACTAAAGCTCAACGAAAGTTGAGCCAAAAAATTTAATCCAAACAAAAATTTATCTAAGGTCATAAAAAGAACTTCGTAAATGAATTCGTGAAACGACATCATCTACTTGATTTGATGCTAAATACATTGTTTTTTTATGTAATTCTGCTTTTTTTATGGAATAATTCACATTTTTTCATTATCTAATATTGCCAATGATTTCCTGCTATTATCGAAAGAAAAGTCGACTTACTTATGGGCCAATCGAAAGTGAACCTTTCAAATCAAAAGCTTTCCTCTAAAATGAGACTTGTAAAATCATACTTGTAACAAAATGTAACTTAGACTCATTAATTTCAAACCATTGAATAATTCTAAGGCATCTTTTTTTGAGAACTTATATATTGCGATAAAAATTGTTACGACATAGCAAATAATAGTAACCACGGAATTTAAAAGTTATTTATCTATTATTTTTTACGAGATTTTATACTTTTAAACTTTGATTATCTTCTTTCGAAAATAAAAATCTCAAAGTTTGTGAAGAAATAAGTATTACAAGACGTAGATTGGTATCTTCGTGGGTTTTTATGGTATCGTTACTTTGTGGATGCATACAATCAAGAGTAGCGCATTAAAAGTTCTTTTATGAGCGTCGAGACAACCGGTCCTTAAGGGCCACCACCCCGTGATCCTGCGAACTATAGAATCTTGGTATCTTACTTAGTCTTGAGAAAAACGGTTACATCGAAAGTCTAAATTTAATAAAGGTATTCAAGCTGAGTGGCGTTTTTCTTCTAATTAACGTACGAGAAACCAGATAAAGTTATAGGTTTATTATAAAATTGTTTTTGAATAAAAATTTTTTTTAAGTACTTAATTTGCAATTGAATAAATTTTGCAACCACGTAATGATTTAATAACTTTATTTTATCAACAGAAAACAAAGTGATAAAATTATATTGTTCAATAACTTAAGTTAATTTTATACTGAGTAGCTTTGGCTTATCGAGTAATGTACTTTTTGTATTGGTGTTAATGAAATGAATTCAAAAATTTTTATTTTGATATTATTTTGAAATTTATCATGAAGTTATCATCCAAAAAAGCTACTCTTTATAATTAATTTGGACAAAGCTGAAAACTACACAAACTTTTATAATTATTTCTCTTTTCTATTGCCATGAGCAATTAAGCCAGAACACCATACAAACACAGATTCCCGGGAATAAAAATGAGTCCGATTACTCGAGACGATTAAAATCAGAAGCGCAGGTACAGCGTTTATGATAGCTCTGTGGGGCGATTTGTCGGAGCACCTCGGCACGACACCAGCAAATTCGCACCCGGTGTAGTGGCGCATGGCAGGAGCCCTAATGTATTCCGCGGCTCTCTCGTAAATCGTGACGAGGCACTTATACAATGCCCGCACGGACCGTCTGTCAGCCGTCCCCTGATGTTTATAAGTCCGATGTCAACGGGCGCGCCGCTCGTAATGACCGCGGCGTTACACAGCGGGCGGTGCATCCATCGCGTCATGCTACATTGAGCTTCTTCCATCCCCTCCTCTATGCCCTAACAGTGTTGATCACACGCGTTTTATCCTTCATATAGTGCTGCTTACTTTTTTACTAGGGTACTCGCGGCCGATCTGGAAAATATTGTTTTGGGGGGGCTGCGATGAGTCGATGAATTTTACGATTCCTAGTTCTGTTTGGATAAGGATAGCTCGATAAAGCTCGTTTTTTGAGAGAGAAAAAGCAATCTATTTTTGTAATATATTGAGTATAACATTGAAAAAAACTCCTCATTGAAAAAATTTTACTTGTAGTCAGTTTCTCATCAATTTAATCAATTTGCTCTTATATTTGTTTAATATTAATTTTCAGCCAAGTAAAACACTAACCTTTTACCAAATTTAGACTAAAAAAATTATAAAAAGTTAATAAGTAATTATGAACGAATTTAAATGATGAATATTGTCTATTTACCAATTAACCCTTAAGACATTAAAGCAACAGTAAACACAATTAGCAGGTCTTGATATTTCTGAAATTTTAATAAACTCATTACAACGAAAAACCGTCTCTCGAGAAAGGGGTGAAGCACCCCAGCCAAGTGACAATAAACTCCCGAGTCTTAATCGCAATTTCCCCACCCGAAAAAAGCCTCTTTGTAGCCCCTCCGGTAATCTGCATAATTCTCAGGATCCAGCATTCTCAGTTGTCTCTCCTCTCTTAGGAGGGTGTCAGAATTAACGAGCAGGGGTTGTTTGTGCAACTCACCTTTACACCGGTGCCAGCCGATTATCTCTAGCTTGTTAAGGCATTCATCGAGACCGATTCGGGATGATTTGCACAAGCCGGCTGGAAACGTTTAGATACGATAAAAAAACTCTCTCTGCTAAGGAAGCCTGCCACGCGCCCATTTTTTTACCAAAGACTCGGAACCCGCAGAGTCATCGTCAATGACGCCCGAGCTTCCCTTTATTTTTTGTCCATCCGACGTTTTTCTCTTCCTTCCTCCCGCAAGCTCTTTTTTTTCCCACGAGGTGACAAAGTGATAAGAACAGCTATTGGTAATAAATCTTGTCCGGTCGCTTGTCGTTATTTTAATAAATGCCTGCATTATGACGGCGCGACTCATCGCTTCGGTATATATCCGCGCGGGGATAATGGCCGAAAGATTACATTGAAATTAAACACGGGGATTTGTATGGGGGGGATATACCCCGCGCGTATTCAGCGGCTTTCAATGGAGGGGATTGCGATCTTGCTAACTAACCACGGGAAAATGAATAATATACTATCCCTAAAATTTTCGTATCGATAGTGCGCCGCAACTATTCAACTAATGCCTGGATTTTTCTCTCCTCCATTCATTATTCTTCGTTCGGGTGCTTTTTTAAGCTCCGAGGATGTACCAAACCAAAGTTAAATGGAAGAAATTTCAAGAACAGCTTGATTGAAGTCAAACCGCTGAACCAAAGATTAAACACGAGCTTTTATATCTCGGGGGCCGGGTCCATTCAAGATTTCAAGAGATTTTTGTCCCGGACGTTTCTCGATGAAACTCTGATGACGATGACGAAGGCCGACGCGGTTTCTATTCACAACAAAACGCACGAGCCGGCATAAAGACGAGAGGCCCCTCAGAATGGATTCGGGCGCCCGGAAAATTCATAAACTTCCCCCCCTGCGAGAACGACACCGCTCGAGAGCTGGCTTATATATACAAACACAGCGGCTGCACCTGTAAATGAAAGCCTCGGCGAGTCAAATAGCTACGGAAGACATGACTTTGCAGTTCAAAACTGTGCCCGCGCGTCTCCTGAACAAACAATTTGCCTTTATAAATGAGCCGGCAGAACTTGCGAACGAGTTTTCAGTCCCCGGGCATTCATTATCATCAGCTTCTTTTGGTACGTGCAGCAAGCCTTTGCCGGTGTGCTTGTCTTCTTGCCTCCGCCTCCTCCTCTGCTTCTTGACTTTTCGACTTTCCGGCTTTTTTGCTTCCCCCTCGGCACAACCGTTTGTTACTCCCGCTAATTGTGTTAATTAAAGAAAGGACAAGTTGACGAGGATTCCTCGGAAGGTACTGTCATTCGGCTAATTAATTGCCGAATTTTTCGAACAAATTTCGGAAGCGGAAAGATTTTTTCTCTTCTGTTCTTTTACACGACCCATGAATATTCGTGGTTAATAATTATTGTTCTCGAATATCGTAATTGTTTTCCAGAGACTGATCGTTAATTTTTCGAGAATTTTTTTTTTGCGACTCGACGGAGTTAACGGTCGTCTGATTTTTTACCCGAGTTCGATAAACACTTGAATGATCGCATGGTCTCGAGTGCACAAAGTCGCATTTTTTTAATTGCAATCACAGAGTTACACAAATCGTTTACATTTTAACGATAGCCGCATTTATAACGATCCATTCAGGTGCGATCACGCATCTCGAGTGCTTTTCGATGCTTATGTTTACATCTGTAAATGAATATTTTACAAATGTATCACCTCATTTTGTTGTATTTTCCTCATTAAATTTGATGTAATTACATATACTCGCGCACCGCTAATGATCTGAAATCACATCATCGTTACAAGAAAATAAAAATTTTTTAATTGTAACGAATCACCCCTATTAAAAGTCAATCCGGCTCGGATTTGGCTGAGATTAAGCTTTTAATCCTCCCGAATTAATATATCCTGGCGTCGTCGAGATTAATCATAAAATTCTTTAAAAAACAAAATACCCGAAAGATAAAAAATATCTTCCATCGTTTCGAGGAAGAAAAAAAGGATCTCAAGAATTCACATACGTAATTTACGCTAAAAATTATCACTCGCCTATACCGTGTTATCTCGATCGATAATTACTTTTTTTTTCGGGCTGGCAAGATGTATGAGTTACATACGAGCGCGCGCGCGCGCGGCTTCCAGAAACCAAATGAAACGGTCAACCGATCGATAAATCACCGCTTAATGCACGCGCGCGTTTTGCGATTTAAAATTAAAGGCGAAAATAAATGAAGGAAAAAAGGGGGAAGCGGGGGCGCCTGAAGGATCTTCGTCACGAAGTTTTTGTGCTTGATTTAGGAGTCGATTGAGACTTAGATCTATGAGGTAAAAATTAAAAAATTTCACAGTACGTTTACAATCAAAAATTCATCTCTGTAGAAAAATCTCAGTAGCTCAGTTGCATTTTGAAAAATTTAATAAAAAAACCTAGGGTTTTTCTACAGGATTTTTAAGATTTATATTTTTTGAAAATTTTTGCTATTAAAAAACTTTTATCCAAAGAGTTGGAGGTAGAAAATTGAACTAGAGATTCTCTAGTTTGCTGTCCATCATGATACTAGGCTAACCAACCCATCTCCACCCTTCATAATCTTAATTTCATAGCAAAAGAAAATTATGTTTCAAAGAAATATAATAGTTTTTTATGTTACTTTTTAATCAGTAGAAAAAAAAAAATTTTACACACATCTAGGTATACTGTACTTTAAAACTTTTTTCTTTAACTTCTCGTATTTCATTGATACACAAACCAAATACTTGTGTTATAAATGCTAATGAGTTGAGTGAAGGATTGAACTTAGGTTCGAACTACAGACCATCACTGTATCGATCGAGTCAACCTTCTCCCTATATTAGTAGCCAATTTCTCATACATTATTCATGAAAGAAAAATCTATTCGCAACAATGAAATTTTGCGCTCCGATAATCACGAATAACAATGAAAAAAGAAAAAATTAAAAGTTTTAATGATTCTAACTGAAGCTTTCGCTTGAAATATCGTACTCAGATATCAATCACAGCGTTCTTTTTTTACCCCGCATTAAAAATTTAAATAATTGTTACAAACGATGCTTGCTCGTAAGTAAAGCGCGCGCGCACCGCAATAATCTTGATCTGCGAGTGGTCATTGATTATTACGGCGCGTCCCGGGCTTCCTCGTTCTAAACCCGGGCCGTAAGTCAGGCGGGACCACCCGTGGCTGGCGTTGGTCGGAAGCCATTTGCGCTGGCCGAATTAATAATTTGTTTTAATATTAAAATCCACGGGGGTGTGATTTAGCTCGTCTCCGGCTTCCTTACATAAACAAGTCGGTGTCGTGTTGTGTCCGACCGGGAGATGCATGCGCGCTCGCCCTAACGAGTTACACCACCGGTGTGAAAGCCATCCTTTTTTCTTCTTTTTATCTCCTACCGTCTTGCGGAGTTCCATATACGACTGCAGCAAGGGACGTTTTATTCTCAACTTCTGGGTAAATTGACTAATGAGACGGTGGCGAGCTTTTATTCACACGAGCCGGGCGCATATTTCATCAAAAGAGTTATGGTACCAGAAAGCGAAAACCAAGCCAAAGGCGCCAGCCTTTTCTGGCTTCTGGGCTAAAGTATTTATGAACTTTGAAACAGTGAGACCCCCCCCCCTCCCCTTCTTCTTTATTTATTTTTTCTTCTTTAATTTTCGCTCGCGAATGGCATCATTTCTCTGTTTTACTTTTATGCTCCTCTACCTGCCCCTCCCCCCTTTTTATCTCTTTTTCATTCGTCCCTTATTATGGCTTTGGGTTTCCGAGGATGTACATTCTTTTAAGTGCCTTGTAAATTTTGCTCCCTGCTACTTCAAAAAATGACTCGACTCGTGTGTTTGTGTGTGTAAAGGGAGTTTTTAAATGGGCACCACCTTGCGTTTAAATTGTAAAGGAGTGTTTGTTTCTCTTTTGGGGGCATCTTTGCCTGAATCTTATCTTCATTTCCTTCATATTTTGCGGAAATATGATACGCCGACAATTATAACCTCGTGGTCGCGTCTTTCGTTATTCAAACGTACTTTTATGAGTACGACATTAAATAGAACCGCGCCAGAGATAAATCATCTTTTTTTTTTTTAACTCCGAAAATTTACTTTTTGCGACGTCGTATTGTGTGGATAATTTTTTAATTTGAAGTACGCTTCTTTGAGTTTCATAAATATTCATTAAATTAAAAATAAAAATATATCATTTACTTTTTTTATTGCTTCTTGATGTTCATTTTTAATAGCAGAATGCATTTTGAAAAAAATGATTCTTATCGAGTTTTGAAAAAGAGTAATCATTCAAACAATATTAACGACGTAACCTTAGATCATACGATATAAGATTTACAAAACCAATGTGAACAATTGATAAACCGCTGTTTGAATGATTGCATACTTTGAAAATTATTCAAAAATTTAAGGACCATAATTCTATTTTAATCTCGTAATCGTAAAAATTAATTGGCCAGTTTTTTTCATAACAAGTAGTTCCGAGCTTACAAAAGAAGAAAAAAAAATTGGCGCGCGCGCGAAATTTGAAATAATATAAATTAATTCGAATTCAAAGAATGCGCAGGCGAAAAAAAACTTATTCAAATATTCGCCAGCGAGCAACGTCGGGGTAATTTAACTTTTGAAAAGGGGGTAAAAAAAAATATCCCAGCACGGGACATAATGAGCCGCTAATGCGGTACAAAACGCGCGGCTGACTTTGCCGGCCGGTGTAGTTGGTAGCAGCACGCAATGAATAATCGCGTGCCGCGGTTTGAATAATGTCGCTCTCGAATTTTAGCGAGAGACCTCCCGAAAAAACAAATCAAATTAAAATAAAAAGCCGCGCTTGGAGCGAATAAAGGGATCCCTCTCTCGGAGAGCCCAACATACTATTTCACTTTAATACATAAATACCGGAGATAAGATCAAGTACAGTCAAATTGGCAGGAAGATAGAGTTCGCCCTAAAATCAAAAGCCAACAATCTAAATTGCCGGATGCTCTCCCTCCTCCTCCTCCTCCTCCCGGGCTGTGTTCTCGTTTTCTCTCATTCCCCGAGGCCAACATCAGCGGCAGCAGCAGCCAGCGTTGTTGTTTCATCGTTTTTTCTTATTTCGTCTCCCTGAATTCCAGAAGCCAGCACGAGAGAGAGCGAGAAACGAAGCAGCAGTAGGCAACGGAGAATAGTGTCTCATTCCCCGGTCGGTTTGTCGTTTTTTAAACCCGCGAGGAGGACGCGTGTCCAGGGAATCTCGTTAATGGATGGAACGCCGCTACCCCGGCCGCATGTAGCCCCGAGAAGAACTGAAAATCGCGAGAGCCCACTAATCACCACTAATGTTAATATTATGCAGCCGAACGCCTGCACAATGCCGTTGGTCGGACCAGCTCGAAGCTCCTGGTAGATAAACCACCGAGCTTCTTTTATGTTTCTCTGTTTACTTACCCACCGAGCTCCCTGACTTATTCTGCATGCGACTCTCGCGTGCGATACTCTTGTAAGGAGCCTTAAGGATGCGGATAGATACGACGGCTTTCCTGCTTCTGCCGACACCGCTTGCACGACTCTTGCGGCTCTTGGACCTGTTCAAATTCAGAGACCCGAGTTGGTTTTTGGAAATATTGTAAATGTAACCTGAATGAGGTCAAAAAATTTTCATTAAAATCCGCGATGTTTTTCATAACAAGATGTCTTAAATTATGTTACGGTTATTCTTTATTTTACGATGTCAATTGCAAAATCTAACTCTGATCTTTTTTTGAAGAGATTAATCTAGGCTTTAGTTTTTGTAACATGTGATTACAACTGCAACATCATTTTTCGCAGATACGAGTTGGAGAAATGAAAAATTCAACCCACATGAAAAATAAAATGTTGAACGTTTCCAACACAGATAATATACACGCTTGAGACAGACGTTTTGGACATTTATCCCTCACTAAGATCTCTTAATGATGTATATGGAGTAGCGCCGTGCAATATTGCACTCGTAAAAGATTCATAGGTTTGAGCTTCACCATAATATCAACATAAGTCAGGCTTTAATACGCTCTCTGCTCTATCGTATCGTAAAGTACCAATCATATGGCCTCTTAACGTTTGAGAACTGAGAAAAACTTTTACTAGAGTATTTTTCACTGAATTCATTGCAGTCGGATTAAATCATTCTTCGCATAAACACAGTAGAAAGTTTGATTAAATTCTAAAATCAACTATTTTTGTTACTTAAAAAATCAAAGTTAAAAAAGGTCAAATGAAATAAGGTAGAAACTGTTAGAAGCGTTTAGAATCAAAACCAGCTAACTCAAATTTTAATAAAAAATCTATTTTATCTTCTGAAAACGTTTTTAAAAGTAGCTTACATCTAAAAATTGAATATACAATGTTCTTTAAAAACATAACATAATTTTTCCTCGTAGTTAAATTTTATTTAATTGTTTTTACTCATTTTATTTTAACCAAAAATGGATTAAATTAATCTTTTATTTTTCACAGTTTTGAAACAGTTGCAAGCTTTTCCGGAAAAATTTTACAAGGTAATGCAAAAGGTATGTTTTATGCACAGTCTCAAACATACTCTAAAATTTTAATCAAACTACTTGAGTTCAAGCTGAAGTTTATACGTTAAAATAAAATGTTGTCATATTCGTTGAAAAGCATGCCATGACAAGCTGAGCTTTTACTATTTTGAATGAACTGTAAGCTCGACTGTAAGTTAACATCGGCTTAAGCACAAACATAATTTTTTTTTAACTCACGCCGTAAAATCACTGTAAATAAATTTCTCAAGAGTTCAAGAACAAAAGCTCGGTAGGATTTTTCCGTATCGAAATACCCCAAGCTCGATGATTAGCCCCCGGCTCCTCGGGATTTTCCCAAGACAGTAGGGCGTCCGTTATCCGGTTGGCAGATCGGCTCTTTCTCGGTGTACATAAGGCATATAATCAGGGCGTGAATTCCACATCGGGTATTTAAGTGTCCCGGCCAGCAGCAGCACAGTAGCACTTCTTTTCTCAACGCGAGAAAGCCTGTAATGATCTCTTTGTCCTGGCGCGACTTTGAGCGTCCATTCAGCGCCGCCGTGCCGCTTGAGGCGACAATAGTTCGTGCCCGGAATATATTGCCTCCGATTGCGAGGGGAAGATAAGTGTCCGGGCGACTGACTTGCAGCTTTTTTTTACCTCTGTCAACCCCCTCCGTGCCCCCTTTTATACTCTCTATTATGACCCCTCTTTTTTCAGCTAATAAGCTCGGAGCTGAGTGCTTCTTCATAAATGGGATCTGATCTGAATAAATTCCGGTAGAATGTAAATATTCCGCATTTTCAATTGAATTATGATGAAAACGGGAGGAGCGGTCGTTAATGCTTTACTCATCTGCTAATTGAACCACATTTTACTTGGGCTCGGAGCCGAGCAAAGATACTTTTTACCAAATTACCTTAATGAAAGAAGAAGATGATATCGGTAAAACCAGCTTTTAAGACGGGTAGCGAGCGAATTCTCCTAGTTTAGCGCTCAATCTTGGGAGCGGAGTCCTCCTCACCTTCGATCTGCCCCGCGCAACTGAGCGAATTATCGGGTCTCATTGGCGCACGCGAGGTGCAAGCCGGCGCCGACCACCCGGACCGGGCCCCATTACCACTTTATCTATAATGAACGACCGAACGAGGGAGAGAATTTTTCTTGACCACCAGCCTTCTCCTCCCTCTTTTTTTATTCGTACGAGGGAAAATGATTGAGCATCACGCGGTCAGGTGCTAATGAGCGGCTAAACAAGATTGTAAATCATTTAGTAAGTAGGAATATTTTGTTTTTATGGAATAAATTTGCTTCTATTCGATTTAAAATCTTAAAAGATGGCAAATGTTATAATTTCTATTTCTCAGACAAAAATATTTTTCAATTTAAAGGTAATTCTAATAAATCAATATTATTATCGAATGCCCAAATTATTAAGGTTCACTTTGTGTCATGTATTTATAGAAAAATTTATCAACGATTTTCTAAGGAACTAGGAATGCCTATAAAAATTTACGTATAGCCCTTTAGATCTTGTCTTTCAATATCATTACAGTTCGAAAAATTTCAAATCAATCTAGTTTTGTAAAATATTTTTCGGCAAAAATCCGAAAAATGTCTAATTACAATTTCCAAAGGCTTACTATGAAATTAAAATTTGAAAAACTAATCTTCTGCAAGTAAACCTATTTTCTCATCTCAAGCAGCAATCAAAATTTAGTAATAAACGAAACTTCCTTATTAAATTTCCAAAGTCTTTAAAAGCCATCGCGATTGTTGATAAGCGCAATTAGTAAGAGGGCGGAGGCTGCCTGGTATTTCTCATAATTTTGATTTTTGCCCTGTCCTAATGAGTTTCAGCGAACTCGGGACTTTGAAGGAGCTCGGTTAATCGGTTCGCTGCGTGCTGGCTGTCACTCTCGGAGACGACGACGACGAGGTGAATTCAAATGTTCTCGACTGTCGCCGCCTCTTCTTCCTCCTTCTCGGGCGTGAAAATAACACGCTTTCGATACTCGTTCGGCGTTTATGTGTCTTTAAGGCTTGCGAGAAAACTTACGCCCAGGCGATTAGTATGCGAAGATTATAACCTGGGTAACGAAGTCCCATTAAGCCCGGGGCGATACAGCCTGAAGAGAGCTTTTAAGTTCTCTGCTCGAGCTTCCTTCCCTTTAACGAGTCGTTGCGTTCCTGGTGGGTGCCCCAAATGAGTATAAAACGATGTGATGATGTGCCCTCTCTCTCTTTTATC
This sequence comes from Encarsia formosa, assembly GCA_038277355.1. NCBI lineage: Eukaryota > Metazoa > Arthropoda > Insecta > Hymenoptera > Aphelinidae > Encarsia > Encarsia formosa. The sequence goes on along the minus strand of CM076185.1, from coordinate 81,720,907 downwards.
TTAAGGAATCCAAGATTATCATTATTATTTTTTATCTCTAATGACTGCTGTGGGGTTTTTTACATGGAAGAGTGATTTTTCGTAATTTACATAGAGAATTTTTTCAATTACCCGCGATTCTTTGAAACAATTTTCTCCCAAATGTAAACAAACAAACCATTTGAGATAAATGGAAAATATTGAAATTAATTTTTGAAGTAATGTACATCTGATTTACTTATGTTTTTGAATTTTAAATTTCTAGTTGTTTGTTTACATTATATACATCTGAAATTTCATTCAAAAAGTTTTTGAATGAAATCCTTGGCTAAGGCGATAATTATCCGCACGATTTAGCTAAAATCTTCACTTAAAGATACTTATTATCGAATTCTGCTTGTCAACGTTGAATCTTAAGTCGTTCGTACTTCACCACAAACTACGTAGAAGTCAGATACGTATAATGTATTCAAAGGATCATCTTTTTTTCGTACGGTAGCGGCGAGACCTATTAATTATCTGCCACTTCGGGAATGATAGCCTTTATTCAATGTTGAAACTTTTAAGAAGTCAAGTATAATTACAAGTTAACCGAAGTTTAAATGGAACCAGTTTTTCGAAAAAATTTTAAATCCATCAGTCTGTAATTATTATAATTATGGATATGTAGTTTTTGAATGCCGAAACTGTATCAATTTTGTCGCTCGTTTAATTTCCGAGCAATATTTTAAAAAATAATTAATTTTAAATTGCTTGATTTATGAAATTTTTTTCTAACAATTTTTTGTTTTAATTTCATTTTTTGTATTATTTACAAACTATTATTAAAAAATATAAAAATTTCAATCTTTGCAATGAATCTTTTCTACTTTACTAGCCATTGATTATCTAACTTGTGATTGAAATTTTAAAAATATTTTAACTAAAAAAAAAACACTCCAGCCAGCTATCAACGATTATAACTTTTTTTTTTTTTCAATTATACTTTTACGATAAAATTTATTTATGCGAGGATTTGAACCTACTCACACCGAATAGGTCTATTATAACACTTCAGTCGATTTCCAAGATTTAACCAAAGGTGCTACGGTGACTGTTTATAGACTACATGTATTAAAAATTTGAGTGATTGATAACATTGATAATACGTTGAAATAAGTTTATAATCCTTCGAGATATTCTACCTTGAAATTTTCTAATAGAATAAGCACTGCCCTAAAAAGCGATTGAAATATTTTTTAACATTAAAAAAAAAAAAAAAAATTTCTTGAACCATGAAAGAGTTTGTTCTAATTTAAATCTTCTCAGTTAAAAAAAAATTATGAACTTTATGACAAATATAGATTAGTTGATCAAAGATCAGACCAAAGGAAGTAATATAGCCTGCACCTTGCTTTGTCAAACTGTCAAATAAAACTGGAGCAGACATTTAAGCGTCTATCTGTATGTACAATGCTAAATGTCGGTCGTCTTTTTCCCGCATAAAAGCCAAAGAAGCAGGTAAAAGCGAGCTCATATGCCACGGCTGCCGCGGTAGCTTTGGGGTCGCTGACTCGAACGGTCGCCGATCCGTCAGTCGATTACTCGCGGGCGATCTTACGTGAACACGGAAACAGGTTCTTGGAATCCGGTTCTCGATTCTACATACGCGGCACTAATCAACGCAGTTAGATTGCTGCATCGCTGGCTCCGCTGCAAAGCTCTCTTGCTCGCTCGCTTGGCCGCGCGTGCCTATTCGGCCTTTATTATCATCATCTACTCCGCTCAATTTTAGTTTATGCAGAATAAAGTATCGTGACGCTAGTATGAATGAGCTTGAGAGACTGAAGGAATTAATTTTTCAAAGATTTCATTTTTTAATTTTTGGTATCAGACCTCATAAAATTATGTTAAGTATAAGAAAGTAAAAGTAATATTAGCATGAATAAGTATTACAAGAAAAAGAAAATTTTAAAACCAAGGTGCCGAATGATGAGAAATGTAAAATTGAATTATATCAATAGCTCGTTTTGTGTTAAAGTCCTGACAGTGCTTGACTAGCAAATCAATGAACTCTGGTTCGATTTTACACAAGCCTCATTTTATACAAGCGTGTATAAGTGAAAACATTCCGAACAGAGAAAGATTATTCTTATAAGTTTGGTTATTTGTTGTTTATTATAGAGCTTGAATAAAATTAAATTAAATAGATAAAAATATGAGTTGAAAATTACAGGATTTACTATCTAGAACCATTTTTTTTTTTCTCTGGATATGTTTTTAAATTTGTCGTTAACAATTTTCATGAAATGAAATCTTACTTAAATTTTACTTTGAAAAAATGTTAGTGAGAATAAGTTAATTCAAAATTATTTTTTATTCAAAAACAAATAGTTCGAGCCACCTGTATTCACTCCTGTTAGCTTATAATTGGAATAAAAACGACTCGATAATAGTCTCTTAACTGTACTCAAGTTATTAAAAAAGTATAACTTCAGGGTTTGGAAGAAACGGTTCCAGACAAAATTGAAATTTTTAATTCGTTTTCAAATTTTCTCATCACTGCCTTCAAAACTTCAAGCATCTCCAAAATTCCCAAGGCATTAACTTCGATTCTTCTTCAAAAAAATCACGCAACCCTTATTATTCTCGCTATCTCGTTTTTTATTCTTTACCTGAATTTTTTTTTTAAATCGCGTGATATTCTTCTCGCGGACAAAGAGAGGGCCGACGGAGGCTCGGAACGAGCCACCTGGTGTGTGCCCGTGTACGCACGCGACTCCTACGTTGATTATGCATATCAGCCTCATTCTCCTTTATTTGGAAATATACAAAGTCAAGAATTTTCAAAGTATTGCCCGCAGGCTAGTACCTTGAAGTACGGTTCCAACAAAGAAACAATCAGGTGGAAGAATGAGAATGATCCAGTTTGAAGCTTGTACCCCGAGGTCGAATGTAGTTGAAGTTTGAAATAATTATTGGTTTACAGGATTTTTGGAATTTTTATGTAATTCTACCTGATTAGTCGACGGATTTTCAGGTATTTTTGTGACAGAAGTTTCTCTTAAAACTTTTGATTACTGTTTTTCGTTTGAAACAATGTTGCAAACCAAAAAGCTTGTCTGTTCGAGTGTAGTTCTAGCAATCCGAGAATTTTTGGTTCAGTTCATCTTTAAGTTTATTGATAAAAGGGCATGAAATTAACAATGTTAAGTTAAATTTTCAATGCTTAAAATTCCATAATGAAATAGCTGAATACTTAACAAATCAAAAAATAACTATGAGAAAATGCAGCAAAAATTTTTTTCTTAAAATCATAAATTAAAATTTAAGCATAAAAGTTTCCTTATTTAAATAAATATTTTTTAATTTTTATGTACCAAAGGATTCAATTTATTTTTACGTAATATATTTGACTTAAAATTTTAAAATTCACATAAATTAGAAATGATTGCGTAGGCCACATGAAAATCTTTAAATTTGAATACTTGTTGAAACGTAACAACTGTTGTGGACTATGATTATTTTTCAATAACTTGAGCTTTAAACTTTAAATTTTTTTTATTTCTCTACTACATCAAATTAATGAATCTGTCTAACGAATCTAGATTTTTTCTACTTAAAATGAATTTTTCCTCTCACCCTTGCACGCACGGAATTGAGTGAGCCTGTAAAATGACAGCCCGCAAGGTATCGTCGGGATCCGATCGTACGTGAATAATAAGGTGCGCCCGAGGAACAAAAAGCTCCGTCACATAATAAATCTCGAAATTTGGTGTAGAGCATTGAGCGCATACCAGGCGTGCATTACAAAAGGGGGAGGGCAAGTGACGCGCGCGAGTGCAGTAGCTGCCAATTATCTTTAATTGAGATCCGAAAAGCTGCCGGTTGGTGCAGCTGCTGGTGCTGTTTTTAATCCCCCTTTGGCGGTGCGGCAGCTCCACGGAAAGAAATGGTTCCGCTGGAATTTCAATAAGAGATCTTTGTGTCCGATCGTCTCTTTTCTGTCTTGCAGCGCTCGGGCTCGCCGCCGATTGAGATAACTCCGCGCCGGGCCGGAATGCATGCCGCTTACGCATCGGAGGAGGCGGAGGACGCGAGAAAACCAAGAGGGCCAGCTAAGTTAATTGATCGTCGCTCTGCTCTCCGATCCTCGATTATCCGGTCCATCTGCGACTCGCGGCCTAGGCTAGTCCTCCAATCTGCGGAAGAGGAGAGGGAAACTGATAAATTTTCGAAAAGCCGCGGATGCCGGCGATTGTGAAGCCCGGGACTCACTCCTGCCGCGGGAAAAACCTGCGACTGCCGAGAAGTAGGTAATTGACACTTAAATTATGCGGATGCTCGGTTTCTTTTTTCTTCCTCTTAGTTTTTTCGAGCCTTCTTTTTTACTCGATTCTACTTTTATCTGCTCGAGGGATTTATAAGCGGTCAGTTTGAAGATTGATTACGACCTCTTTACGTATGCATACTTGATTGCGCCTAGTCGCGGATGGTTTTGAATTTGTTTGAAGGCTCCTGCTATCCCGCGCTGATCGCTGATCCTTTATCGGATGTTAAACAAACTACTACTATCTCCATCTACCTGTCATTTGCAACCTTTTTTTTTCTTCGTTTCGAATAACTCAACGTATTTAATCAAAATAAAAACCTTTTTTGTTCTTTTTTGAACAAAACGGCGTTCAAAAAGTAGTTTTATTTTTTATAACTGTAAGTTTCGATCAAAAGAATTTATTATTTTAATTGTATTATGAAGTGTTTGGCGATACACTTGAAAAAAATTCACGATATCAGATCTTAAACTTCAAACATAATAGACACGATGGATTCAAAATCCACATAAAGTTTGGAAAGATCTCTCAAAAAGATCGATCGGATGCATCAATCATCGTTAATTAATTCTTCCCAACCTAAACGTATTCCCGGTTACAGTCCTAGAACGCCCAAAAGAATTGAAATTTATGTAGTGCTAAATGGCATTGATCGATTAAAACAAAAATCAGACCCGATTAAAATGGATGCCCACGCCCTCCGAAAAAAAAGACAGTTAACCGAACACGAAGATGGACAGGGGGAAGAGGAAGAATGCACGCGGTTGGAAGAAGAGAGAGAGAAAAAAAAAGTGGACCGAGCGGCCGTAAAAGGGCCGATAACAATATAAATGCAAACTCCGGATCGCGCGCGAAGATCAACGGCCTTATCCGGCTCCTCCCACCTAAATAGCTTGCGACCAGGCCAGCTACTGTGTACTGTCTTGATGAGATAGCAACCGACAAGTTGTCAGTCACGCGATCCCTATCGTGCGGCTAATCGTCTCATTTGACAACACACAGTAGTTGTGTTTTCTATCGCGGGGAAGAAGAAGAAGAAGAAAAAAAAGTACGTTTCGCCGAGTCATCCGACGAAACGGAAGCCGAGGATCATTCGCTAAAGTGGACTGTGTTTATTCGGCTTCCGTTGCTTAAGTTGAAAAAAGTGGCTCGGTAAGCTTTTAGTTTGATAAATCATCCACTGGTTGGCCTAGTCAAATCGATACTAACTATATTTTGATTAATATTGTAGGTCAATGTGGTATATCGATTTCGAGGGTGATGTAAAGGTTGTATTAATGCAAGCTTCTGGTAAAATTCACGACAGAAAAAAAGGTCTCTTTTCTTTACTAAATTATGTGCACTTACTCGAAAATTTTAATCCCGAGGCTGAAAGAGTTTTTGTGGTTCTTTCAGGGATTTTTTTTTAACTCATTCACAGGTGCGTCTATGCGGTAAGCCGACATATTTTAGTTGTTCGAAGAATGACTAAAAATAACGGAATAGTGTTCAAAGCCATTGTGTGTATCGTCTTCAAAATCGTACGACCTTCTTTTTTCCTCTCGCCTCTCGAAGTCTCATTATACTGTTCTTCGTAAAAAGGCATTATATTTTAGAAAACCAAAAAATGTGGTTTTCGAGCCGAAACTACAAACAAATCAATGTAATTGGCTCATTATGCCCCGGCCGTTAGCATAATGCGACGCTGCAGACGATAAAGAGCCCCGTAGCCGTATTCGAAATCTATAGTGCTAATGGAATTTGGTTTTAGGTGTCTGTTAAAATACATATATTTTATTTTTTATTTTATTGAATCCTTTTCTAAGTAAATCTTCAACTAATTAACATAAGCTTTTCTTATGCAGCTAAATTTTTTTAAAAATGTATCTGAATAAAATTAAGTATTAACTAAATTCCAATAAACTTTATTTGTAATCGTATATTTCATTAAAAAATCTATACGGCTGTGGAATTTACCTGATGACCTCTGGTACGCTTTTCCCGTTGCTTTTATTTTCAGCCGAAGCATTTTATTTTACGAATTAGAATAATCGAATGATTATTTGTTCCGTTAATGTATTCGTCGGGTCGATTCGACGAGAGAAAACTCATCATTATTAAAATAGCTATGAGAATGGTAGATGGAATTAATCGATGTCAAAGAGTTGCGCTATACTAAAAAGGGTCCTCGTTCAAGGTCGTCCACCTGTCGTTCTCGATCGATTCTGGCGTCCGCATGGTCTAGTAGTTTTCCCTCGCGCTATCTGTGAAAATAACGCTTGCACAATAACCTCAGCACAAGAGACTTTTTTACCGAACTAATCTTAAGTACTTTTTATTTATCGCCATGATTGGTGTATACCAGTTTTTTCACAGTTTGATCTCGATCTAGAAAACTATTTAGAGGTTGAGTTGAAATACAATGGCAGAGTGTTTCGCTTTGACCGAAGACAATTATCAGAACAGACGAAAAAAATACTTCTTTTATTTAAATTACTAAAAAATACTTTGTTATAGAAACTTCAAAAAAGCAAGAGTTAAGTATGTTATTTTTAATAATGGCGTTGTAGTTTGGTGGCAATCAATCATCAAAGCCTTATAAAAGAATCAGTACACGTATAATGCCGTTTTTTTTTTTTTTTTTTTCGCAAAGTCGTCGTTCTCTTTTTCATTCTGTTTCTTTCGATTTGTAGATATCCCATGAATTCCGAATAGAGACGTCGTTCCTTCGACAAGTAAATCTCATGACACAATTGAGATGCGGTCCCTGGGGAATTTCAGACTAAAGTTTCCTCTATTCACCAAACTCGGTTATGTTATGTATTCATAACGGCGTCACGGCGCGTTGACTTGGAATTATCATAAGCTGCTTTACAATCTTAGACAGGATAATTTGTGACGATACATTTTTTATCTACTTAATGCCGTGTCTACATGATAGAAAAAAAAAAAATTATTTTTGATTTCTTTTCTTCGCGTACCTTGCGGATCATCATTGTTGTCAGTTTATTTTGTGTTCATCCTCTTATGCAAACGAATTTTTTTCAAAGTTAAAAAAATTTGCTGGGTGATTAATTTTATTTTTTATGGACATTTGCTATTTAGTTTTTTTTTTTACTCCAAGCAGTGTATTTTTGATTGATTTTGAATTTTTATTTGAACAATAACTTATACATACCATACTTCCGATCATACTGAGCATAAAAAAAATCATTCTCATAATTGGGATTCAATTTTTAATTGAAATTGGATTGTTTAAAAAAAAAGATATAAAATGAAATTTTCATTTTATAAAGAATAGTCCAGAATATATTTAATCTTGACTGAAAAAACTCATTTAAATTATTTACTAAATAAAACGATTTTTTTGCTTTTATTTAAAAAAATTCAAGTTAATTATACTTAAAATTTAATTACATGTTAAAAAAAAAAAAATTGACTAAGAAAGTCCGACTATAAAAATTTTATTTTATTTTTTTTACAATGTGCAGTATTATACATTCAAAAGTTTAACTAGAAGCTCGGATCGAACCTGGGGCAACTGCAGTACAAGATACGCTGAGCCATATGACCACTGATACTTCATGGTTCAATTGTTGACAACAAATAAATGCTTGCTGAATATTGTCTTCAATCTAAGTTTTTTCTCATCGATAAAAATGTTCTCAAAAGTTTTTTACATAAAATAATGAAATGCTCCACCGTAGCAATCATGAAAATTGCGGAAAAAAAATAATTTCAAATAAATAAACATCAAAAGCAACTCAGTTTTTTCGTTTCCCAATCTCAACAAAAAAAAATCGTTTTAAATTTACAATTGAAATTAAAAGAATGGTAACTTTGGTAAAAATCCAAGAATATGACACGCGCTGGTCCCTCTGGTTCATTCTTGAAATACCTCCTTCAAACTTGGGTAATTCATGGAATCTCGAAATCCGCGTATTTCACCGGGAAGGTTTTTTCGGGACCCACCGGAGCGGTGGATTGACCCCCGATGAAAAATCGGCGGTCGATGAAAGAACAACAAGCGTCAATTACGGTTCCCCGTTCGATCGAAAAATAAGATTCCCCGTCACAAGAAGAATAAAAAAGCCGGCACGTGCGTGAACTCTCGTCCGACGGTGTTTACACTCTTAATTTATTTAAGGACGTGCCAAAACTGGTCGCCGCGGGAGTAAAAAAACTCTCTTTCGATCGCGGCGGTAAGGCCCGAAAAAAAGAAGCAGGACATTCCGATCGCGACACATATACGCGGGGGTAATAAACGCGAAAAGCTGCGTCTTTTGTCTTGCGGGCGGTGGTTAATGAGAAGCGGCCCCTGGAAATACCTGGGCATCATTACCGGTGCCCCCGAACTTTTGTTCATGCGTCGATTCTCCTCCGGGCTTCTCCAAACTCTGATCGACAGCTTGTTTTCGGAAGAGGAATGCGCGGAAAAAAAAACCCCGCGCACCGATCGACCGCGCGGAATTCGCTTTGCGATAAAATCGAACGACACGGCGAATTTGTATTGTTCCTCGTTTAATTTGTCCTCTTTTGTGCATTATTACCCACCGAGTATATTTTTTTAATCGATCGCACTGAAATGTTTGAAGATTGATTCTTCAAAAAATTCATCAGGATGACGGGGGTTGAAGAAAAAGCGGAGGAATATTTACTTAATCACGTATGGATTAATTTGGGCCGGTTGATTAAAACATCTCTGGCAGAATAATTTCAATCATCCGCGAGGACTGATATATATAAAATAAAAATCGTCGTCCCGGAATTCCTGTGACAGTCGGCGAAGGCGCTCGTTTTGAGAAAAAGAGTTCGAAACCGTTATACAATGCAGCTTTGGTTTTTCAAGAGTCGCAGCTGGGTAAAAACATTTTTGAGCCGGGCGCGTGCCCTTATAATGAGAATCTTCTTTTAGCCAGCTTCCCCCGATCATTATACGTGCCGCGAAGAAAGAAACAATTCGCTTTGTCTCTCGCGATCTTGTCAAGACGTGTGCAATTTAACGTAGCTATCCCTCCTTTTTGCGCGGGCGCGCACGTCAATCAAGCTGAGTATCGAGGAGATAGGGCAAAAAGTGCAAAGCCTGCGACCGAGGGAAAAGAAGACTTATTGGGTGAAAAACGATAAGGGAATATCGAGAAGAAATTTAATTAGGCTGCTGCTGCCGCCACGCGTTAACATTATTTCGAAACCCAGACGTGGTATTTTTCTCCTGACAGACGCGATTTTTCTTGCGACGTGGCTGCCGGCTTTTGCTGCAGGATTCGGGTATTGCAAACGGTTTCTTTTTACAGACAAGATCGATTAATAATGCTTAGTTTGTGTAATTCGATGATTGCTTGTGGTGTATAGGATCAACGATAGAACTTTCATTGCTAAAAAAAGCGATCCGTTCGATGATGGGATATTTTATTTTTTTGTTTACTACTAATTGGTGCTGGTTAAAAAAAAATACTGGGTGCTATTAAAGATTGGATAACAAACCATCCACAGTCACATTTAAAAGCTTTTTTTTTTTTAATTGCAGAGTTTAGCAACGCATTTTTACTGTTTGCATTTTGATAGATAAGACTCGAGCCATTCGCAACATTGGATTTTCTTCTAATAATGCATTTTATTTATAAAAGAATTTTTTGATAACAAGTAGGAGAGAGTATTTATTTGCAAAAACGTTTTTACATTAAGCTACAAAAATATTTTTAGATTATTTAGCTTTTTGACTTTTTCCTAACTATTAATTAAAAGTATGAATTTTGAAAAAATTATTTATAAATTTTTTTTTCTCTAAATATGAGTAATATATTATTTAACTACAAAATTAAAGATAAAAATTCTAAGTTTCCTAATAATTTGTACGACTAAAAAATGGTCATAAAAATTATTTTGATTCATCAATAGACCTGTAAAATATAATTGATGAACTTCATTTAACAAAACTCATGGTAAAACAGATTACACCACAATTTAAGATAATAACTTAGGCTAGTTTAACGCATTAACAGGGAGTAATTCTTCATGAAAATTGCAAATCGAGAAAAAAATGTATGCGACTCCCTGCGAACGTACATACGTTTATGTTTAGCACAAAAACTTGAAAACACGTGAATCTCGGACACAGATACACTGCGACGATAAATCAGGTGCCAAAGCCGCATGCACCAGCACCAGCAGCAAAGTTTATAATCAAGAAAAACCAATGGGCCGAACGTACACGGTCTCGCATGCACGAAATTTATTATCTTAATTAAAATATGACAATAAAACATCGAAAAACAAATATCCTACCCGGCAGCACGAAAATTCATTTCCCGCAGCGGATCCTCGCGTGCGCACGCACACCGCGGAGACAGAAATAAAAAAATTTCATCCGAAGAAACGATCCATCGATTTGTAACCAATGTACGGGAGACACGTCAATGAGAGAACAGAAAAAAAAAAGGTTCGAAAAGTCATCCGAATTTCACTGGCTCGCCTCAGGTGCAATGAAAGTTTATAGCTTGTTGATTTAAGGGGACAAGGATCGATATGCGGCCACGCCACCGCGGGTAATGAACGAGCCCTGACCGTAAGCAGGTGCACGCGGACGGATTAAAGTGCGCCTGCTAATACGCTATTACCGAGTTACCAAGACAAATGGTGCCTTCGAGATCCTTCGATGTTTAATTTTTGTGAGGGTTTGATTAACTAGATCGAAGTATTGTTCACTGCGAATGGATGAGTTATATTGTGATTTATGTATATCAGATTGTGCTCGAGATTGTGTACCTATGTGGTAGTCTGGTCAGTAGAGAGCTTTACTCTGGAACCGAAACTCATATGCTCGAATCACTACTCGCACTTTACAAACTTAGCGAAACGGACACACCTAGTAGATTTTTAAAGTTGAGAAAAAACTTCTGTTTATTGCAACTGAGAATCAACTTAAAAAAAAATAATAAAAATACCTAGGGATGCAAATTCTACCTTAAAAAAAATAAATAATAATGTTAAAAATTCTCTTTATAAAAATATTTTTTGCTTCTAATGTTGAAGTTTTTAAGCTCAGAAGTACTTTTTAATTAAAAATTTTGAAGTTTCCATTGGAAAATTAATCACGTCTGTAAACTTCTAATTTTAGAGACACTGCCAGCGTGTGGTTTAGTTAAAAAAAATTAACAAAGTAGTTTTAAACCTCGTACTTTGAAAAAAAACAACATATCAGTCGTTAAAAAAAAAAAAAAAAAAATCAGCTCCTTCTCAGGAAAGCTATCAAGAGTCAAGCAACAAACAGAGCTAAATGTCACCAGTTCCATTTGGGATTTGATTTCCGATAATTACACTTATTAGAGTCCACTTAGGTTTTAAAATAGTCACCACACTAAACTCGAACAATTTACAAAACGAATTTGGTACGTTAATTGGTACCTTATTTTACCCACGAACTCGCGCGCACGCGAGAATGCCGAGTCCTATCGTCATTATAAAACTTTTATCCTCGATTTTGTCTCTGTCGCGGTAAATGACCGTCACTCCTTACGTAACTATTTCATACGTTTAACGATTTTGAGCTAGTTAAGGATAAAACGAGGTGGCTCAGTCCAACACACCGACAATGGAAGAAGGAAACGATCCTTTTATTCGATCGGAGACCGGTAAATTAAATACGAGCGACGATTAGTCCACAGCTCGGTCACAAACCCCGGGGCGTCCGGATCGACGGCACAGGGCAATTTGTATAGCTTCTCTCGTTCTTTCGATTCTTTTTCAATCGCTCTCTGACAGTTTTGGAGTAAATACCTTTTTTTTTTTTTTAATTCGGGAAATTGCAGAAAAATCTTGATCACCGATCTAATACTAATTTAGACAAGATATTTTTGTTGTTACAGTTCTGTTGCTACTTTTTAGGTTGATGAATCTGATTTTTACATCAATTTATTTACCGTTTAAATTAAACAATTCTATTGAAGAAAAATTCGGTATTGTTACTTTCATAAAAATAATTTCCTTGTTATTTTATTACAAGAGTTAATTAATTAAAATTAAGTAGTGGTGATCAATTATCGTCAGAAAAAAGTAGATCTTACTCGTGAATTTCAAAAACTCTTTTAAGTTGAACTAATATAAAAAAAATATATAATTTTCATCGCAAAAGAAAAAAATGATATAACTTTGTTCACTTGCATGAATTTTTTTTTTCACAGAGTGTTGATATTACTTATTAATATTGGACTGTATTTGGAATACAGAAGTAGAATCGAACCCATAGTACTGAGGTCCCAAGCACATTTTCTATGGATTGAGCTATTCGGTGCTTCGAAAAATTCTCCTGATTTAAGTTCCTTTTAGATTTACTTGCACATAAAAGTACCCTCAAAAATAATTTATTAAATAAAAAATCAATAATAATAATCGAATGTAGATTAGTGCAACTTTTTTATTGAACTTACAATGATAAAAATGAGTTTTTTACATTAAAACTGATATCTCATCATTGATGATACTCGGCATTTTTTACACTCCCCAAGAATTTAAATTTACGAAATATCTGAATTAATAATTCGTTATTTTAAGTTAAGCACGTGTAATTTAATTGAATGATCGAGGCTCATTAAGTCGCGTCACTAATTGCAGGAAGCCAATCGCTCCTTAAACTCGCACATACGGGTAACGGTGAATTTCGTTAATGGAAACTTATTTTTACCATTTAACTTATCTCAAGAAGCATTTCGCTTGTAACTCAGCCACTTACGTGTGTGCGGTATACAATCGATTATTCGGACGGAAATACCAACCTTTTTTTCCTAATTCATCAAAGCCCCCGGTAAAAAAAAAAAAAAATATCTCTGGATCGAGTTTACCTAATTATACTACAATAAGATTTAGTTTATATCTGATTAACATAGTTATTTTTTTGGTTTATACTTGGATGGGTTTCGGCCGCCAATTACCGTAGCGATCGCTAACCGAGAAGATCAAGGAAGGAAGACGAATGTCTAATCAAACTTGCGCTAATTGACAGACGAGAGAATGAGAAGGCGTTGTCGAGATCCACCAATCATCTTTAATCTCTCGTTCGAGCGAGAGACAAGCGACCAACCGACTGATTGTATAAGAAAGTGAGAGATGTGTAAGGGGAGGTTTAAAAAAAAAAAAAAAACGATCCAACATCGATCAATTATTACCGACGACGCACGCGATACCTCGTTGACGTGCGCTCCGAGGTTTCTAATGAGTCCTCGAAGACAACAACAACACCATCCGGCCAAAACGATCAAAAGGATAAAGGCCTGCTCGACCTATTAATAGTTGTTGTGATGGAGTTTTATAATTTGTAAGTGATACTTAGAAACGGATGAAATAATAATTTTCTAAAAAACTAATTCGAAGTTAATATTTTAGCGCATGTAATTTTGAATTGATCCCTTCGTATGGTAGTATTAAGAATATTTATTTTGCTTAAAACAGTTTTACTAAGAATTTCATTTTTAATTGCTTGCGACATAGAGAATATTTTTTAAACGTATTTTCAAAAACTTGATTCTTACTGATCATAGCTCTAGATCAGAATAGAACAAAATTTGTTGAATTAAATATTTATTAAAAAGTTTACCAACAAAAATGTGTTCTTTTATCCACATGAAATTATTAAAAAAATTTTTTTTTTTTTTTTCATTAACTATATAATTAAATTAAATTTTTTTTTTAATTGTTTTATTTATACTTATGATTTAATGATTTAATTTACAGGATTAAGAGACAAAAAATTTCCTCTTCCGTAATAATGACTTGAACTCATAATCTCTGATAAGAGAATAAACTCACTGTGTCTAAACTCTATCAATCTTGCAACACTAAAGGATTTCATTTGAAAAGAATAGCATTTTAAATCATTAGCTTTTGAAAAAATAAAAATTTACAATTGTATGAAGCAAGTCGGTAGTTTTTCTCCCCAACGATAAAAATTAATAAAAAATTGCTAAGTATAAGATGAAGTGATTAGCTGCATGAGAGAAAAAATTACACAAAATTGTGCTATTTTGTACAGTTGCATAAAAAAAAAAAAAACCGAATCTCTAATTTTTTATTTTTAATACATCCACAAAATTGAATACTAACCATTAATTACCTATACTTTTTTAATTTATTAAAATAATATTTTTAAATAAATGATCTAATCTGCACATTCTAAAGTGGACGGTCACTAAGAGTAAATTGAAAATGTAAAAGCCAAAAGGTCTTATGCAACACCCACAGGTCTTTGTTAGAGTAAAGAGGCGCACGTATGAGAAAAGGACTGTGCAACAGAAAGAAAAAAAAAAAAAGAGCTCTTGATTGGCAGATGAAGCCGAGAGCCGGACAAAAACGAAGAAGAAAAAGGTGGAGAGAAGCCTAGAAGACTCTGGGAAGCGCGCTTATAAAAGAAGAGCGAGGGAGACAAAGCCTCTCGGGCCAGAGGCTCGTATAAGGTGTCCGAGTACTTACTCGCGCGAGAGGTGAGTAAGCAAAGAACGTGAGAGACAAAAGAGTAAGATAAAGGAGGAGGTAATACACGAAGGTGGCAAGAAACGTAAGAAGAAAAGAATAGGTAAGCCATTACGGGATCGCGAAGAAGACAATCTGTTATAATTAATTTTAATCTCTTACGTAAATATAATATAACAAAAAATACAGCATCTTGAAAAAATCAAAAAAATTAATGTTCACTCAATAAAATGTTTACAATCAAATAATTGAGTTCACATCAGCCTAAACTTGAAAAATAATCGTGCTGGCAGCAATTGTATTACCTCGAGCAGTGTAGCTCGTTGATACCGCTGAAGCTATTAAGCCAGACAGCCATGAGTTCAATTCTCCGTTCATCTAAATCTTTGACTATAGTTACAGAAAAAAAAAAAAAAAATTCTTCGCAGACACTGCCTGCTTTATTAATTTTTTAAAATTAATTTAAAAATTTTGACCAAAAATTATATCGCAATAACTGCGACGAAAGATGCTTTGAATCTTGTTGCCAAAAATTGATAAAAATAAAAATTTTATCGCAGTGTCCACTTAAAAATATTATTTTACACTTACATTTATCGGTACGCAACTTTGTTAGTCGAACACTACAATAACAACTCTCAGGCTCGCTGGATGACGAGTAGAATTTTCCCGCCGTGGTCAATTATCAGCTTCAAATTGCCGGTTGTACCCGAACGAGTAAAAAAAGCTCGAAGCGACAATGAAGCACCGTTGCTCGCGAGGTTGCTCGTACGGAGAGAATAATAAAAGTACGCGTCCGAACAACAGTAAAGCCCATTGTTTTCCCCGGGTCCCTTTCATCAAGCGCGTGTTTAAACGGCGCGAAAAAGGTCCACGTGGGGTCTAAAAATAAAGCCGACGGCAATAAGCTCATTGTCCAGGAAGATTCTCCGATTGCGTCCGCCGCGGGGAAGAAGAAGAAGAAGAAGCGAGGCTGCTGCCGGCGGTGGCCTCCGGCGCTAGTCCGACGGCATTCCGGGACGCTGGACTACCTACAGCCAGCCCCCATCACTTCATTCTCCCCTGCATATTATCGACTCCTCCTCTGACTTACGTTGTACGATAACGTCCCTTCCTTGCTTCCCCCCGCGAGCGCAGCGCTAATCGCTGTCTTGTCGAATTTGTTCTTCGCGCGCGTGGGAATATTCGGTGGCCGATACACCCACCCCGATTAGCTAGAGTTGCGAGTGAAGATAGCGTTGCGTACCTTTTTTTAAGAAGATCGTGTTAAATTAAATTAAAAAATTCTGTATTCGATCGTTGTAAATTTAAAATTTATTGGTCAAAGCTTTTAATTTAGGTTCTGATTATTCTAGATTTAATGGGCAAATTTTATTACGAATAAACTCTAAATTTTGTTAATTTTTATTAGCTTGTCAAGAAAAAAAAGTCTATTTTAACAGTGCACCATACTCTTGCCAATTATTAACGTGTACTGTTAAAAAAATAATTTTTCAATCTCCACTACAAGAAACACAATAATTTATTTATTTTTATTTTACTAACAGTCATTACTGCTCTTTGCTTATTTTTTTTTTTTTGTAAAACAATACTAGAATTCATACGAGAATTCAATGTTGAACCATCACTCAAAGAGCAGGTATCGAATGTTTCCATCGGTTGTCTAAACTGAGAATTCAATAATCAAGTTTTTTTATTCAAAATCAGTAATTGCTTTAGTCAAGCTGACAATAATTTAACAGTTCGATAAAGCCTTCCGGAACAAAGGAATTTTCCCACCAGATGGAGCAATTAAAGTCCGAATACAAATGAATAGAAAATAATTAACGCCCCGTTGTATTATTCGCTCGTCGTAGTAGCGTGTACCAGAGATATTTCTATCTGCATGGCAAGTGACGTGGGTTGTAAATCACCGGTTGGCTCTTCTCTTATCAGTGAATGAAAGTGCCGAGCATTAGCCACTGGTGTAGCGCTACTCGCATTTGCGTCCCTCCCGGCGGCCAGCTATAGGCAGTAGCCGTAATACGTGAACGTGACGTTATACCCGTAGCTCCTCACAAAAGTGCCGCGAGAAATCGAGAATAAATTATAACTCGAGAGCCGAGTTATTGTGAACAGGTTTTTTAAGGATTGTTTATTTCAAAACCGCCTGCCGAAATGTGCGTGGTGACAGGTTTTTTTATTGGCTTCTTGTAGACTGATAGTTACGAGGATAACAGTCGTTTCTCTGTAAATAATTATTTTCGTAAAATTAGTTGTACGCCGGAGACTAGACTTAAAAATATATTATTGCAAGAATTCTCGAATTTTTTTGATTAAAATCTATCAAACGCTGTAGTTCTTTTATATTATGATAAAATTATGAAGTAAGGAACTTTTTAATTCTACAGCTTTCCTATTTTCAACGATCTCGTAATATTAGTTTGTTAACATGATAGAAAAAAACCTAAAAATTTTTTTATCGAATAAAAATAAAATTTTTTGAACATTTATAGAGCTAATAAAACACCATTATATTGCACTTGTATACTTAGTGGCTTGTAGTATTTGCTAATCGTCCGAGTCTATAATTAATAGTCTGAATTCTATAGTTATCGGGTTCAATTGAGCAAGAAAAAAAAAATCGACAAGAATTTTTAAATTGTTACTAAAAATCATTTTTTTTAGTTTTTTTTAGCTTTGAAAATTATTCCAGATATTTAAAAATTAATTGGCTAATCTTTTTTTTACAGTAAAAATAAATTTTACTCGAACACTTGAAAAAAAGGTATAAAATTCAAATGCAAACAAATATAATAACTGAATAAACTAAATTTTTAGTAATTTTAATGAAATTTCGAGTTTTACAAAAAACATGTACTTAATAAAAAAATTTATTAAAATTTTACAATAAGAATCGAGCAAACAGTAAGCATAAATCGATAAATAAAATTTTATTATCGCGAATGCATCGTGGGTAAAAAAGTGTGTGAATATCGAGAATACCAGGGAGCGAGTGGGGGCCCAGAAGGTAGAATAAGAAAAAGAAAGACTCGGGAGAAATGAAAGGGAGGATCGCATGAAAAAAGAGAATAAAGGGTAATCTGCAGCAGGAGTAGTAAGAAGCGCAGCGCGGGATGGTCAACCGTATCAGCGGTAGCAGCTCGCGGTAGGCTCCTCTTAGTCTACAATCTGTCTTACATATTCATTATAGCTCGAGGGCAGCCTGCACGGCTAGTGTATTATCTCCGATGTCTGAGCCTTGTAATTTTCAGTGGTCCTGCTCCCTCTCGCGCCTTATTCGTTCCTGTTTTCCCTTTGTCTTTCCTCCCAGCGACTGCGCCCTGCACGCACTTCAATTACCTCCGATTGTTTTTCTTTTTTATTCTTCGCTTCATTACGAAGATAAAATCATAGAGCCCCCGCATTGTTACGAGTGACTATATTTTATTTGGAGTGCCCGTTAAAGGGGTTATTTACGAGTTGGTCTCAAACAGGGGGTAGTTTACGTGTAAATTTTCATTAACGGAGACGTGGAGTCGTACCGCTGGATTTACGCTCTTTTTCATTTGGCGCGGATCATCCCTGTTTCATGAGATAATCAACGGTTGTCCACTGTGAGCTCCTTAAAAATAGCTAACAGATATTAAACTTTCTAAAATTCAAACTTTTCTAAAATTTTAAAATTTTTTAGTTTTTTTGAGTTCACGGAGAGAACAATTCACTGTGTTTTTCAGTGATCAGCAATCACAGTCAAAGCAGGTGATCGTTCAGCGTGCTGCGTTGTGCTCGGCGCCATCTTTTTATGTGAACGCGCACCCTCTACACGGGTATTGTAGTGTTGTTCACTAGATTTTTCAGTGATCGCTTAGCGTTCACTAGATTTTACCGTGAACGCAGGCTTCGGGAGCGTGAGCGATTTTTGGTCACTGTCTTTGACCCTGAATAGTTCCCTCCGTGTTGGTAACAGGGTTGAGAATTTCAAATTGTAAACTATCGAAGCTTTTTAGTGTACGAGACCTGCAGCGTGCGTGTACGTATTATGCAGATAAAATCAGACTTCAGTACAGATTTCTTGCCTCCCTCGGCTTGTCTTCAACTCCCCGCGAATTCCAACACCTCTTGGTGCGCTCGCCGCCGCGGATCCAAAAGAAATCGTTTGACGGTCAAAGAATTTCAGGCATCCAAAGCGGCGCCTTAACAATCGAGCTCTATCCTCCACGGATAAGATCGCGTCAAAAAAAAAGACGAAGAACATGGAAATAAAAAAAAATAAGCGTGCGTCGTACGTATCGGGGTATTTTCTATTTTCGCCGACCAATCGACGGCGCGTTGAGCAAGAAAACCTCGATAGCCGACGTGTTGGGAGCAAGATCATTCAGCACCTCGGAGACTGTTCCGTAATTTGCATAATCGGCTGTTTACCAATAAGGACGTAATTAATCAGCTGAGTTTTTTGCGCGAATTAGGAACGAAGCGAGCGCTCTTTAAGGATCTTGGCCAAAAGTCAACCACTTTGCGCTTGAATATAATTGAACTGGATCTTTTTGTTGCACACGGGATTCACTCACGTTCCGTAATTACGAATAATTGAATAATTGCATTATTGGAGTCTATTGGTGGATCTTTTTTTTTTATATATATTTTTTTTTTCTACGACGAATAATATTTTTAGCGAGTAGGAAATAATGGTGACAAGGCTGCACCAAGTCTAAGAGACCAAATAGTAATTTGATTTGAAAAGGTCCAATGTTGCTGCTCGTCCTTGTGTATGCAGAGAGGCGTCAAGTGCTGCATACATCAAAAGAGCCGTGTACTTAGACAGAAGCAGCACGTTCTAGGCAACGCGACGCATGTTAACATCCATGGCTTCATGTTTATTTAGGACTTCAGTTTACTCACTCGCTTGGATTTTGAAAGGTAGGCAGACACAGCTCTGTATCCTGTGCGAATTTTGAGGATTGAAAGTTCTCATTGTTTTTGAATTATTCACGAGCTTGCAAGCGTCTCAAATCAAATTTACCCTTGGATCTTCAAAGTAAATTCCGTCTATCTCTTAAAATTTTCTTTATACTTTTATTAGTCAAAAATCTTACAGCGCTCTAGTAAATCTACGATCAAATAATACATTGACCAGGACAAAAAATCATCTACTATAATAGAAAGTTGCAAGCTCCTGCTTAGTAGGTTTTAGACTTGACTTTTAGCAATGCATAATAGGGTTGGCAACCGGTACTTTAAAAATATATTTTTTTAAAAGTACTCGATTTTTAATGAATTTTAACATTTTTTTTAGAATTTTTAAATCAAAATTGAGCAAGAAGAAAATTAAGAAAAGTTTTTAAAACTACGGGTTGATGACGTCATTAACCCGAAATACCATTAAAAGTATATCTATATATATTGATATTTAAACAAATTTAAACACTTGTAGTTCCTTTAATTTTAGTTTTTTTTTAAAAAGAAAAAATACGTGTCGATTATTTTTTGATATTTTAACGAAATAAGCAAAAAAATATTATGAATTTCAAAAAGTTGCCAACCCTATTTTGTGCCTTAGAAGGAAAAATCATTAAAAAATTAAAGTAATTATTTTATCCTAACAGCTACACCTTTATAAATTTTATTCTGTTTTATTGAATTATATTCTACACTGTTTACTACAATTTGATTTCTCAATTCTAACCAAGATACGAAATTGAAAAAAAGTTTATATTAAAAGTCCCACTCGTTAAGATAGTAAAACCAGCTTTGAAAAAAACGATCGATAAAACGTATAAAATCAAACAAATATCCAGGGTGGAAAAACAGGAACTCGGCTGCGTTAGAAAAAAAAAGAATTACTTCACGAGAAACAAACTCAGGTAAGAACGTAATCAAGCGGATAATGGTTGAGGTACGACAGTTGTGCGCGGCTTGCACATATAACAAATACTCGCACATTAGCGTAGCGCTGCTGGACTAACGATACGCTTTCTAACTACCTGGCAGGTGCGAGAAGGAATCCGAAAATTTCCAAACCTAGTCGGCTTTGATGCGGGGATTTATTCTAGGCCGGAGCCGGTTTTACCTAAACCATTAACAAATAAGCTCCCAGGAGTAGGAGTGGAGGGGAAAGTTAAATAAACCAAATTAGATGCGTGCAGGAAAGTGCTAAGTGGTCGTTTGCAGTCGGAAAATTTTATTATGTCCACGTGAATCTTTATTTAACTTGATGAGCTTACTTAAAGCTACATTTTTAAGAGTTTTGGTTTCGGTAATTCAAAAACTCTAAAATCCTTAATTATCAGCCACCGTCCAAAAAATGGGCTTCGAATGTAAGTTAAAACCCATCAATCAAGAAGAGCTTCAGCCTCTCAAACAATCCGATGATAGTCCATAATTCACGAAATAATTTGTCACTTCTGCGATACGGCTAGCGCATTGCATTTACAATTCCAAGTTCGAAGGAGAAGGAAGGCAGAGTACTTAGTTCGTACATCATGGGTACGGTAGCCCAGTCGTAGAGATTGCCACGGCGGTTGAGTCTCTTCTTCCTTTCCCGAGGGTAAACGGAAGCTCGCGCACCTGTCAGCCGGGAGATAAATCGAAGAGCGAACCTCGACGTGTATACATACATGCATGGCTAAAGCCTCCAGCGCCAACAATAATCAATGGAGTTTGTGCTTCGGGGTGTGGCGCTTCGAATGTCTTTCTGCAACAACTGTTAACAAATGTTTTCGATTTAGCTTGGGTTAATCAAACACTTTGTTGAGCTTGCAGGGTATTTATTTCTTTTTACGTTCTCAAAGGGTAAAAAGATAAATAAAAAATTTAGACCGAGGTTGAAGGAAGTTTTTTTTTTATCTACGTAATTTTGAAAAAATAACTATCAAGTTCGTTAGTAAGAGATTTCGTATGTTTGAGATCTTGAACTCAAGACAGTACTGTTCCAAAAAGGTTCCTAAAGGACCGAAAGCTCACAAGAAAAATCATTTCAGAGCTGAGCTTTGGTAGACTATAATAATCCTCTAAAAAGTTGCGAAAAAAACTAAGTTTGCTAGAAATATTTAATTATCATTGATTCGAGATGAAAACCATGATCTCCAAATGCGTTAATTTTTATAAAAATTATTTTTTTTTCAAGGGGTTACGCACTTGGTCCTGTTGAGACAGGACTATGGCAGGACTGTCCACAGGACTATCAAGGGACTATAAAATAAAAATACGATATCAAGCTCTCGTAGTCCTGTCCCGTTCAAATTAGGCTGGCCAGGATTACTCAGGACTACTCAGGACTTTTTGACAGGATTAAGTGCGCAGCCCCTTGTTTTTTTTTCTTTGTTCCAGTCATTCATACAAGTACCGTTTGGAAATCCTAGAATTCCGTTTATTTTTTAATATCTTCATTAAATTATTCAATAAATCAAGCAAGTTTCTCACGAAAAAAATTTGATGAAGAATTAATTTTTTCTTGCTCTCTTTACGACCAGTAAATCGCGGTGGCAAGATTACATTTGAAAGTAATTTAAAGCGCATTCTTTTATTTTTTACCTCTACCTAGAAGTAATTACACTCTGGTAGCAAATTTTATCCTTTTTTTTCCAAAACCACCCGTACTAAAAATCACGCAAGTACTTCTAAGGAAGAGCAAAAAAAAAAAAAAAAAAAAAAAGAGGGGGGTAACAAAGTATACGGGTGCGTGACGATTGAGACGTTAATAAACATCCCACACAAGAGCGCAATAAATCTCCCGGGCAAAGGAGCTGCTCCTGCGCTCGTAAAAGCCCCCTCGGTTTGCGTGTCACGGTGCGCATCATCCTCGTTATGAAATTATATATCAATGGGATGGCGCTGCAAGACGCGAATCTTATCATATCTGGCTACCGCATGGCGTGCGCGGGTTGTAAAAAAAACAGCGAGCCATAACTCACGATTTCGTGTTCGTAAATCACGGGCATGCTACCGATTCAAAACTCTCTTTTTGGGACTAGAGATTTAGGTTCGTCGATGATGGACCGATTAGGGCTTGCAAATTGATATCATAACGCGAGCGAGCGAGTGTTAGTGCCCAGGATTCAACTTTCCATAATGTTACCACCTCGCGATATAGACGTTGCCGGGCCTTTGCATAATTCATGCGCGGCCTTGTAAGTGTCTAATTCCTCGACGCTTACAAGCTCTAGTTTATCCTTTTTTTACCGATAAGTTTTACAATATATTAATCCCGGGGTACTGAAAATTCATTAAGCGACGCGCGCACTGATAACGCGACTCGGTGCACTTTGCTGTCGGGGTCCAGTTGTTATGAAAGCCTGTCCTTTCAGCTGCGCGGGAATTGATTTAATGAGTTTACAAAGACCTTGGTTTTAATTAATACATAATGCGTACTCTGGCGTAATATAGTTTTCGAGCCAGTGAACTTAATGATACCTCCGACAACCTCTTATATCCAGAACGCGAAATAGTTTAAATTTTTTTAACTTTTCAATTCAAGACCGTTTTGAATTAGCAACGGTATCAAGTTTGATTAATAGTACCAAACGCACAATTTGGTTTAACTCCGTAGTTTCATAAAACCGTAATGATATGGGATTGGATAATGCGTCAGTCAATTCGCACCACCGCCAGGCTTTAATTATCCTCGGTCAGCAAGTGTGTAAGAGAGAGAGACCAAAAAAATAATGAAAGCTTTTAAATTACTTTTTAGGCGAGCTTTCGCCTGCAGTCGAGAAAGGAATAAAAAGGCAAGCTCCACAATTTTTCTAAAAACCTTAATCACTCGCTCTTCCCGAGCAATCACCTCAAGTTACGTCTGCTCCTGGACGCGCGTAGGTGGCGCTGAAATTACGATGAAGCCGCAGCAAGTGCACGCACGCCGGGCAAAAGAAGCACCTACTCCTACGGCCACATTAGCAAATGCAAAGGACTAGCCGCTCTTAAAGACCGCAGGATTTTTTCGTAATATGTGGCGCTAAGCTTTTCCTACGGATACTCTTCGAGTTTCTCCTTTTTTCGTCAAAACCCCGGATTACTGCATTTTTCATAACGCGCGGTGTGTTGCGCCCTGATTAAAGGATACGTACCTGGCGCTAGTTGCGGCTTTCTTTGAGACGCCGCGAGAATTTTCATATGAATGTCCTGGTTAATATTTTTCTTACTCTGAATTATGCTCAAGGGAGCAGGACTTTTTTTTTTTTTTTTTTAACAAATTAACGTTTGGAGGTACTGCTTGCTTAAGGTCGCTTATTTTTAACGGTTTAAAGTAGATTTTTCTACAATTATTTATTCACACATAGTTCATCAGTGTAATGCATTAATTTCTGAATTTAAAAGTAAAAAACAGTTTTAATTAAAATGTTATATATATATATATATAGGTTAGTTTCGTTTAATTATTTTTAGTAAAAAATTTTTTATTTTATTACAACTAAAAATTGATTGAATAAATTTATATTCTTGAGTTTCCTTTTTTTATTTACAACATTTTAATATTAATATCTTGCGACTACTTAGAATAGGTACCGAAATTGGAACATTGGTATCAGTTTTTAAATTTGCCTTTGATTTTATGGAAATTTACATTCTAAAATTTCGAGTATATTCAAGCCATGAATTTGGTAACCTCTGACAGGTTAGTGTATCACTCATGTTGCAGACCTCAACATGAATCTACCCTTAAAAAATTTAAGTTCATAAAAACATAGTTAAAAAATTCAAGATAAAAACTTCACTGAATCCAATGCAGGGCTACGATCAACAAAAAAGTACAGTTCGTTTAAAAATTAAAAAAAAACTGATAAAAATCAGCAGCAATAAAAGTTAAAATGATGGTTGATAGTCAACTTTCGATTTTACAATCGGGATATTTCACTGTTCCACAGTGTAAAGGTAATAATTCTCCATCTCGGGCCTTAATTGTTATCTGTGAGATATGTCGTAAAAAAAATATAGATTGTAAAATTACTGGATACAGCAAATCAACTGCAAACTTTAAAAAACATTTAAAGGTTAGTTTTTCCTATTATGTATTTTGTTTCACTGTATCTTCGACCTATTTTAAAACTGTGTAATAATTACATTTTCATTTTATTAATATGATTATTTATATCTTCTCGACTAAATATTATTTCTAAAACTTAAGTCTTAACCTTTCTACATATTTTTCAATGTTATTAAAATTTTTAATAACATTGAAATTAATTAATCAATTAATTAAGATTGTGTTTATAATCGAAGCACTTCAATTTTTTAGCGTACACTCTAATTTAATGTAAGTTAATTTTTTGAATAATTTTCAAATGAGAATTTTAAAACTAAAAAAGAAAAGAACATTTATTGATTTTTTATTTGTATTGAATAATATGTGTGACTAATTTCCCCACTAATTTTTCTAATATTTTGCTTACGATTGATTTACAGCTCGAGCATCCAGAAGAGTATTTAAAATATGAAAAAAAAACATCTCAACCCCCTGCTGATGAACCTAATGTTAATAAATTAGAAACTCTAAATATTAATTTATTAAACTATATGATTAAAGAAGTGCAACCTTTATCTCAACTTTCCAATAGAAGTTTTCAAAAAATTTTTACAGGTGTTCAAAAATAAAAAATTTATTTTACAAATTAAAATTTATCAAAGCTCGTTTTTATTGAAGAAAATTTTTTTTATTTACAAGATTTCTTAGCATGACAAAAAATATATATATATATATATATAACTCAAATTTAATTATGATTTCAGATATTTCAAAAAACTTAGAAATTATGAATGAGAAAGATTTTATCGCACACACGAAAGAAATTCATAGTAATGTAAAGAACTACCTTACTGATATTCTAGCCAAAATTGAATATGTAGCATTAACGTTTGATACTATTTTAACTAAAGACGCAAATATATTTATAATTACAGCTCATTGGGTAAGAAAAATCTTCACCTTGTTGACTTTAATAGTTTTTTTTTTTTTTTTTTAATAATTTAATTATTTTTTAACACTGTATAACGTTTATATTCTTTTAGCTTGATTACAGCACATTCGAGCGAAAAAGTGTTTTGCTTTCCTGTAGAGTTAATGAAGAGAATGATTTGAAGTTATTAAACTCTAATACCGTGAGTTGTTATGTCGTCAAAGTATGCGAAGAGTTTAAATTATACCAAGATCGAATGATATCTCTCTCGCTGAATAACATCAAGAAAAATTGTTTCCACTTTCAAGATTATACCTATGACTTTCAGAGTAAGTTGTGCTTTAATTATTCATGTTTCAAATCACAAATAGTATTTTTATACCTGGTACTTTCACTGCAATCTTGGACTAATAAAGTCAGATTTTTACGAAACCACAAATCAGCTATAAATCAAACAAAAATTATTGAATACGTTTTTTTTAATACATAATTTTTTAACTGAGTTTGATAAATTTAATTTTACCGAATTTTTTTTTTTAATTTCCACTAGGTTCTGGCTCTAGCACTTTCTTTGATTCTCAGTCATTTCAAAGTATCGACTTCAGCGTTGAAAATAGATCGGATACTACGATTCAAATATATTGCGCCAGTAACGCTTTATTAGAAATGGCAACAGTTGAATTAACAAAAACAATTCCTGAAATGTATCTTTTGTTGCACAAAAGGACTTTTTATAAGTGTGCGAAACTTTGGAAAGCAACAACTTCCAAAATTAAAGATCAGCCCATTTATTGGTCGGAATACATTCACTTTTTAATCGAAGTCAAATACCTGAACACCGAATCTGATAATTTTAGTGAGACTGAATTAAAATACTTGGACGAATTTTTGGAAATTTCAAAATGCCTACTCCGAGCCATGGAATCGCTTCACAAGGATAACTTTTTTCACTACGGCTACTTGCTCCCGGTTTTGTTGAAATTAAGAGAAGATTTGAAAGAATGTAAAAATCATTACATTTACTTCACCCACTCGGCCTCGGACATAATAGATCAGCTGGACAAAACATTTGAAAACATCCTCAGTTTTCAGTCACGCGAGTCCTACCAGGCGATCATAGCCTGCACCCTGCACCCGAAAATAAAGCTCAAGTGGATGTCGCGAATACGTGGGATAGAACACCTACCAGAAAATTTGTTAAGCCTTGTTACTGAAAAATGCATAGCAGCTGTTCGAGAGTTTGCTCATGGTATAGAAGCTTCTTCGGTGTTGTCTGACGTAAGCGAAGAAATATTCATTGACAGCGAAGACCCGTCCAAAAGTTTAGCTTACGTTTCGAAGGTCGAAGAAGAGGTTAAACATTTTTTGCTCGATCGTCACCGTTCTTACGATGTGTTACAGAAGTATCCAAATGTCAGAAAAGCATTTTTCAAATACAATGCTCCGATATGCAGTTCGAGACCTGTCACTAATTTGTTACTTTCCAGCAAGCTTATAAAAGCCATTCCAGCCGAATATGAAAACGAACTTATTGAAATGATACCCGTCATAAATTGTTTCAATGACTCACAGTTCAGCCAATCATTTGCTCAATCTTCTAAACAGAATCTGTCAGAATCTAAACAGAAATTAGTTTTGGATTAAACGTCTTTCCTAAAAATAGTATATTAAAAAAAAAAAAAGTATTCTTGTCTGTAACATAATTAAACTTGAGTAATTTGATTGTTTACCGTTATATTGAATATACCCTCTGGGTTTTTCTACAATATTACACTTTACATCAAGGTCTAATCGATAACATAATTTAAATAAAAATTTTACTCATATTTTATGCAAGTTCGAGTTTTTTTTTTCGAAACATCATTGTCAAATATAATAAATAATTAAAAAAGGTTTTTATATTTTTTAATAAGTATTTTGTAATCAAATTTAATCTTTACTCAAAACTAGAAATTTTGAAATTTCTTGTAAATGTACTTAATCGCAAAAAAATTGTACTGTGAATTCCGGGACCTTCTGCTTTCGCGGCAACTGCTCTGATTTAAATTTAAAAATGTTTTTTTAAATCAAATTTATTTTTGTTTATTTGGGCTTAATTGAAGTCTTGGATCTATAATAATCCCTACTAAAATAATCTTTTCAGGAAATACTTTTCCATAAACATCTTAAAATACTCAGAGTAGCTTTATATTTATACAGCCGTGTTAAAAATTACCTCATTGTATCGAAGAAAGAGCTCAGCTTCAGTCCAAGATAACAGATACATTTGTCCGTTTGGAATTCGAAACACGATGTTACGGTGGAGCTTTTTTCTTTGATTCGCGGGTCATCTCAAGAATAACAAGGACGAGGCCATTGTGTGCGAGCCTGGAAGATGAGCGTGAAGCACTTAGGCTTCATTATAGAGTCGGACATTTTTTTCGATACCGGAAGATACATTGTTCGTTTGCAGGGATGCTTTCAAGTACGAGAAACTTCGGTTGAATCTCAACACAGAAGCATCTAGAAAAAAGCCCTTACAACCCAGCTTTATTCTTTAAAAAATTGTCAATAGGTTTTTATTAGAATATTTTATCACCAAATTAATATCCTTGATGAAAATTATATAAACCTTTTAAACAGAAAATTTTTGTACTTTGAAAAATTTTTTAAAATTCACTGCGGATAATATTGTTATCCAAGTAGATTATCGCTTGCATAAACAAATTAACATATTTGCACGGTTAAAGTAACCACGACTCGTAAAATTAAAATATAATCATTATCGTACCGAACGCAAAATTATTCTCAACAACAAACCCCCTGCGCAGGACATTCTTCTTAAACGAAGTGGTATTCATTATCCATAATGGCGGAATAATGCAAAGCAAATTAAAAAGCGCTCTAAAACGACGAAGAAGGACGGTAGGAAGGCGAAGCCAGCAATAATTTTCTCTTCTCCCGCGTAATTCGATAAGACCAAAAAAAAAAAAGAAAAAAAAAAAAAAGAGAATCCGTATAAACACCGATAAATGCAGGGAGATCACCGCTTGCATCATAAATATCCTTAGGGTCCATTATAAAAGCTCGCTCCTCTGCCTTTTTTTTTTTTTATTTTCATTTAAACTCTTCCGATCGCGCACTTTTTTAGGCCCGATAATCGCGCAACAATCGAGGGGGGGAGGGAGGACCATGAATTATTCAGGAGCGGAGGTTATGCTTCAATTAGTAAATCGAACACACAAACGCGCTGGTCGGCGCTCATTGTGATGGTAATGAAGGCGGGGGCGCGCGCGCACGGGAGCAGCCAAAGAAGAAAAAAAAAGGGGCCCAAACAATGGACAGGCACCCTCGGGCAATTAGCCGACATTCTGGCAGGCCGTGACCTACAATTTCTCGGGCGCGTTCATTGTGCTTGCGTGCGACCTCGTGGGTGACTTTGTCGCGGTCGTAAATCAGCGGACCCGCATATTTAACCGGCGCTTGCTGGGTCCATTGTGGGGACGCTCGAAAAAAGAAGAGGAGGAGGGGAGGAGGAGAGAAATCCCGCGAAGATCGAGGAAATTCGCACCGGAGCGCAAATTTATTTATTGCGGGGAGAGGGAGATTCCCGCGCTCCGGGTGATAATATTGAAATATGATACGCCCGCCGCGGGGTAGATAGCGCCCTCAGCGAATTTATGTACCATTCTTGTGTGTGTGTGTACTATTTCCGGTGTGATCAATCTGACCCCCTCCCCCTCCCTTTGGCGATCGATCGGTACGTTAAAACACGTGTTAACCACCCTTTCTATCTTGACCTTTTTTATTTTAGGGTTATACCTTGTACGCGGGTAGGTATTTCACCCTTTTTTCGAGATGGTCTACCAGATAAACGCTTTGAATCGGTTTCTATAATATAAACACGCTTAGTATAGGTGTTCCAATAGGACTTTAAAATTGTTGTAGATTACTTTTTTTTTAAATTTGTATAAAAAAATTATTTATGAAAAAGTTCAGTTTGTTTTCCAGCAGTTTCCGTTATAATATAATATCGATAAGTTGAGTACTTCATTGCATAAACTGGTCTGATGCACAAAATTTAACTGAAGATATCAACGATTAGAATTTAAAATTTGCACTGATCGTAGATCGGTTTTTTTTGTAAACTTCAAAAGAATCAAAAAAAGGACTTAATAGATTACTTGAGAAATAAACTACACTTCCGACGGTTAACCAAATCCATAATTTCCTCGAGCACCAAATGATTCAATCTTACCGTCATAAATCCAAAGTCAGAAGCAGTTTCTCTTTCTGCACTCAAAAAACAATGCACATTAAAAGGGAGCGAGATAAGCATACGAAAAATGAAGTAAAATCAAGCTGGTCTCCTCTAAAATACCTCGGATTCCGGGGGACTCCTAGGATTACAGTTGCAGGCGAAGCTCGCAAAGCGGTGGTGCTAAAGTTCTCGCGGGCTTGCTCGGATTACCAGCGGCAGCTGGGAGACGAGACGAGAAAGCTCATGGCAGTGTTCTTCTCCTCCCGCTAATGGTGACGGGGCATAATTCAGGCTCCTCGGGCTAGCTGCGCCTTGACAGCGAGCGCGCGACTGTGTACTCGTCTTCCCGGCAAAGAGCTCGTTATCCGCGGGGAGAATCGCTGCGAACCTCTCGGACGGACCGTCAAGCCGAACGTACGTTAACCCTGACCGAAAGAAAGGGATGTTATCTTCGAGGCATCTAGCTTGGAAAAAGGAACTTTTTTCGGATGACCTTACTGTTCAAGTCAAAGCTTTGTTTTTATATTTTAACGAGTTTAGTATTGTTTTGACTGCCCTTAGCTGAGAATATGACGATTTAAAATCACCCAAAACAGGCTGAAATGAATTTAAATATCAATAATCTTAATAATTTTTTACCTAATAAATCGGATTTTTTTGGTAATTTTAAATCGTCTAAGATTTTTCTTTGCACGAGACATTAATTTATTTGCAAGATAGCAAAAATAATAAGATTAAATTTGTTAAAAATATAATCATAGTTAAAAAAAAATTATTATTACATTTATGAAAATAATTGTTTTAATTCATTAGCACAAGAAGAAAAAAAATATGAAATGATATATTTTGATCAAAAACGAATGAAGAATCATAGAAAGATCAGAAAGCAAGGAACAATTAATAGTTTTTCAATGTCGCGAAGTTAAATTAATTTTTTTTTCAATATTTTGACTGGTTCTGTAAATCTAAAAAAAAAAATTTTTTTAGCAAATATACGACTTAATAACATTTTTTCTTTTTTTTTTTATTTAAAATTCATCACAATCTTTCAGTTTTTCTGCTTTAAAAGTCTTGACAAGTAAAAGCAGCAGCTAAAAGCTTTGGAAACTTATAGTCCAATGCTTTACACATCGGACATCGGTAACCCATTAACCGCAACATAAAAAATTCTAATTCGCAAGATGATACGAGATAATAACACGTCGGGTTGATCGATAACAAAGGGGGGCGATTAAACCGTGAGCAAATTAGCAGCACACCCTCCTCCTCCTCCCGAAAATTAATCCATGGAGAGAAGAATGTCGGCAATTTTAGGCAGGAAGCGGGGTAGAAGAAAATGAAAAAAAGAGCTTGACAATGGGAATAAGCGGTGGCGGCGTCGGAAGGCAAAAGGCAATTACGGTGTAACTTGGTATGCAGCTCTGTGCTCTCGCCCCCTGCTACTCAACCCTAATACCTTCCGTAGCTGCAGCAGCCGTAGCCTCCGGTTAAACTCTCGGCGTTTAAACATCCTGGCAGAACGGCCACGGGGTGAAACCGGTCGCGTACGTGTTTGCGCTACACATACGCGGGAGGAGAGGGTCAATCTCCTCTCTCCTCTCTCCCGATGCTTGTTTTGTTTTTCTGATGCCATTCTCCTGCCGCTTCTTCTCCTCCTGTTCTTCTTGCCCCGAGGTCGGGCACCGTTGTTTTCACTCAAAAATATCATTGAGAACGAATCGACGGCGGCCCGCCAGCTACTGCAGAAGCCGGACGCTGCCGCTGCTGTGTTATTAGCCCCGGGCGAATACTACCATCGGCCACTTTTGATTATCCCCTCAGATAAAAATCTCATTATTCAGATTCATCTCTTTCTTTTTCTTTATCATTAAACTCTTAAGATAATTGTATTTAAACGTAATATCGTAAGATTGTTGATTTATTTTAACCGGGGGAATAAGATTAAATCGTATTTCTTATTATCGTTGTATGATGGCTGGGTTTTTTTTTGATTTACTCAAACCATCGATTAACGAGTTATTTTCACGAGCCGTATCATTATTCATGAGTAACAATCATTTTTTTCACTGGTTAATAAATTGATGTTTTTTAATGTCTCACTAACTTAAAAATACATCTGAAAATTTTATGGAAATAAAATTTTTTCAATACGTTTGTTAATAAACAAAGATTGAAAATTTTCGACCATGGTTCCTCTTTGAGGTCCGCGTTGTGTAACGACTACCCGCTGCTTTTATAATGAGCAGAGGATGCGGGTAGTCCTTACGCAGCGCGGACCTCAAAGAGGAACCATGGTCGAAAATTTTCCATCTTTGTTTATTAACAAACTAATTAGTTGTATTGTAAACTAAATAAGTACTTACTTTACATTTGTGAAATAAATATGTATCTTGTAAACAGCAGTATTTTGAAAAGAAAAAAAAACTCCATAGCTCGGAGAGTAAAATTTTCTGACAATAGCCACTGTCTTCATAACAACCACTTTTAATCAAAATTTCAAGCTAAAAGCTATAGGAACAAGTTAAATATGGTTTTACTATAAATTACTTTTCCATAGAGAACGACATCTTTGATGTAAAATATTTTTACTGCGGAAGAAATTTTGACATATTTTTGATTGAGAGATATACATGAATGTATTTGGATGAAAGCGTATAGTTAGATATGCTAGGTACCAACGAAAAAGAATGTGCGATATAATACTGATACACTTTGTTTATTTACTATTATAAAACCTGTAAATAACACATTGTACTGAGAAACCCATGAATAAATGAAATATTTAAAAAGTAAAAGTAAGCTATAGGATACTCTTTCAGGAATATTTTAACAGAGTAGTGTTTACGCGCCCGTAAATTCATAGGTGTTGAATCGAGTGTCCGCTCGAAGAGAAACCTCTAAAACTGAAATCTTTGTTTAGTAGAATACAAAGTCTACCGGGTGTGTTTTTTTTTTTTTTTTTTTTTTTTTTTTTTCTTCACGAAAGTTAAAAACCCATCTATTCATTACAGGTTTATTTTGCCGCGAGATTTTGCATGTTATTATATCTTTTGTTGGCACACAATAGCATACCACTTTGCACATCTTCGTCTCTTTCTCATATTCTCGCTCGCGTGTGTGTTTACGCGCGAGGCACGCAAGATTTTCCAAATCGTCGTGCGGGTAACATCCACGGTGTGTGTATAGAGCGCGGAATACATTAACGCCGCTGAATTTGCATATCCGTATGGTCAAATTGACTTATGACTGCGGCCCCAAAGACAGTTGCCGCGGGACGCTTATGAAATGATTTTTTTTTTTTTTTTTTTTTTTACTCTGCCCCTCTTCTTCGTCTTATTTACGTGTATTTTTTTCGCTTCCACATATTCGCTCCTTGTCGTACTATGGAAATTAAACGGAGATACAAAGTATAGGAGATGTCAGAGTGAAGCGGCTGGAATAAAGAGCGC
Organism: Encarsia formosa; assembly: GCA_038277355.1. Classification (NCBI taxonomy): domain Eukaryota; kingdom Metazoa; phylum Arthropoda; class Insecta; order Hymenoptera; family Aphelinidae; genus Encarsia; species Encarsia formosa. Next base: position 81,687,618 of record CM076185.1, on the reverse strand, counting down.
CGAGTTAAATTATAAGCTTCAAGATGAGATGATTATACTAAATAATAAAGTGTTCGAACATTTTTTAAAAGCGAGGTTTAACCGAAAATAAGAAGAACGAGAAACGTAATGAGTCCTTTTCAACATCAGCAGCGAGTCTTGTGTATACACTGAAAGACAACGAGAACGAAAACATATTTAAAATTCGTCTGCAAGGTTCAGGATTAGGGCGAATGATCTGATTGAAAATAAATCAAGTTGAAACGGAGAATAACAATTTAGTTTTTGCCTTATCAAACGAGCACTCACTTTTAAGATTGAATTGTATATTTTGTTAAAGATTAAATAATATACAGGATAGGGATGGAATTCGAACCGTAAAAATTTTTATCAGTAGCTCAACGCTGTGAGGTATTTATTAGTTGCATTATCCGATAATAGCTTCGTAAAAAGTTTTAAAAAATTGTAAATTGCAGTTACTAGTCCTTCAAAAATTCCATTATTTTAAAATTAAAGAAGACTGCAATAAAAGCTTGCAGCAAACTCAGAGAAGCCATTAATTAAAAACTAGAAATTTGTCAAAAAGTTTTTTCGTAATAAGATTATTTTAAAAAAATGTAATTTTCAGGTAGTTTCAAATATTTGCCACTAGGTGGCAACCAGTTTTTCAAACCCACAAAAATAATGAATCTTTTAACCATATATGTAAGGATCCTATGATTTAAAAAAAAATTGTAATTTATGGTGAGTTCAAAATTTCACCGCTAGATGGCTACCAGTTTTTTTACACCTACAACAGAAGCATGAGTCCTTGACCATATATACTAGGATCCTGCAAATTTTTTCTTAGTAAAATTTTATTAATAGGTTGGACAAGTGATTCGTTAAGTAGTGATATTCGCGAGTGATTGTGACGTTGAAGAAAAGAACTGTACAACGGCGAGTGATTTCTACGTGAGCTGCAGTAGAACGAGAAGAGACCGAGACCGACTACAGCGGCAGTGGAGTGAGTACCTTTACTTGTAGTTTTCAAAAAATTATATATATCACAACACCGCAAATATAAAAGAATGAACCCAAAAAGAATGTCAGCAATTTATTCGTGATGTGATTGGTTATTAAAGAACAAAATTTAAACTTAGAATTTTTATTTTTAATTTTAATATTACAAAACATTTGGAAAATATATTTGATAAAAAATAATTATTTAATCAAGTGTTAGAAATTATCTGATTAAAATCAGTGAAAATAATAATAGTTAGTAAATAATAAAAACCAATGAATTCACAACCACGAAAGTTCAAATGAATTTCAAACGTAGCGGCATATAACTTGATGTAATACAATTGCGCGCGCTTGGGCGTTGAGAGAGACTAGTAAATTTTTAATTTATAAAAACTTCCCACAAATACAAAGCGAAAAATCTGATACTAAAGAACTTCGAGATGTAAATACCATGATTTATTACTTCGTCTAGTTCCTTCCCTTCTTATTCTTTGCCATTCTCTTTTCATCTTTATCTATTACTTTCTTCTTTTATAAACACATTTTTTCTTTCACTCTCTTAACTTTTTTTAACCCTCAAGTACACTACGAAAGTAAATTTATTATCGTAAGTTGGAATTTCGAAAATAAAGCACCATGACTCTACATCGTAGGGGAGAAAAAAAAAAACTTTTACCTTGCAGAACCATAATGCAACCACGGTGCCTATATATATTAAAGCGCGTGTGCCAACAAAACGTTTAATCATTCGTCCGGTGACATAAGGCAAATGCATCTCCTTCTTGGCCTTTTAACGTTTATATATTTAATCCAGGAACGAGTCTATCTCGGAATCTCTTTCTCAGGTGTATATATTCACCGTGGAAGTAAATTTTATGTGCTCCCTTGAATTATGAACACGAGTTTAGGCCATATTGATTGTATCTGAGTCTTATTTGTGCTAGGACAAATTTATACTACTTTTGAAATATCCCTCGGAAAAAATGACAAGCGAACAATGAGTTTATGTTAAAAAAAAAAAAAAGATAAAAGGAGAGGGAAAGAATTCCAAACCGGAACGATTTTAAACGTGTTATCGCGAGCAATTTATCGCTGAATAATTTTTGTTGCAATGAATGAAATTATTTTTTGAGATTAATTAAGATTATTTTAAAAATAACAATCGTTTCTTTACCACGGTTATTTAAATATAATAGCTCGTGTAAGTACATCGTTTCTCGCCTGGCGTGTTAAAAAGAGGGGACATGGATAAAATAATAATATAGCTCTATTGCACGCCAGTTTGAATTGAACCACGCAATAATTGTGGCCTTTTTAAAATAATAGTAGTTGCTAAATATTTTTTTATAATATTACTAATTTTTTTTTTTTTCTATTATTGTTGATAAAATTAAAAACCTATTATTGCGTTAATTAAATAATCTTGAAAAATGTAAAAAGTTGGATTTCACCGACTAAAAACCGGTAGGGTTCAAGTCTCGCTTACAATTGAATTATGTTACATTTTACTCGTTTCTAAGATTTGAAAAAAATTTTAATTTGAAAGGACCTGTTTATACAGGAAAAAAAAAAAAAAAAAAATTGACTCTACAGTCAAAATTTTTTTTCTTACACAAGCAACATGAAAACTGCATGAGACTGTTATTTTAGCCTATAAGTAAGTTGTATCTTTTTGTAAAGAATTTTTTGTTGACCAGGCATCACCCATATTTTTTTTTTCTAAAAAACGACTATCAGTTCATTTTGTTTACTGTCTAGTTTTCGATACCCATCACCTTATTAAATTAAGCAAGCGATTTCGACTCTCGAGCTTAAAATTTTTATTTTGTCTGATGTTCGCCACTGTTCTGAAAGGCGAGGATCCAAAGGGGTCAACAGCCCAAAGAGCTTATCAAAGCGCGCGCGACCAAAAAAAAGCCGCAGGAGTTATTAATTACCGATCTCTCCTTTTAATCACCGCAACTCGATATTAACCAATACACAGTGTATCGCACGCGAAGGTACGTGTAAAAAAGGAGGTAATAGCGGTGCCACCGCGGATGAATAAAGAGACGTGGGTCGGTACGTATTACACCTCGCTGCAGGTGAAAAAGCGATTACGGCACGTCGTGAAGAGGAGAATAAGAGAGGCCGGCTGGCTGGCTGCAAGCGCTCGATACATATATAATTGCAGCGCTGCTCCGGAGGAGAGAGAGAGATAAACGGGGTCCCCGCATGCAAACAAGACCGACCGAGGGGGTGCACCTAATTGATGCAGGATGTGACGCTAAACCATTGTGGTACGTGCCATTACCACGCTGTCTCGGTGCACCGACGCGACGGCCCGAGATGACATTATCGCACTTAAACGAGATAGGAGGGATCGCGCTAAATAATAACGGTCGGACCTCATTGTTACGGACACCCCGGGCTCCGACGCTTCCCGCTCGATCGTGTAGCTCGGAGATTTTTTTATTTTTGAGTGCTAGTTTTTCGTGCGTGCGGTTTGTTTTATTGCAGTGTTTTATTCTACGTTTTTGAGGTGTGAGTGGAGTACTTCCATTGTGGAACGATCGCTATTATTTTTTACGGTAAAAAGAATTATTTTTATTACCCGTCTGTAAAAAATTATACGGCAGAGATAAATTTTCGTTTATTGAATTTAACGGGCATTTATAAAAATCAATTACTTCTTTTTATTGGTGTTTTATGCTTTTCATATTTTTATAAATACTGTTAGACTTCATAAAATTATGCAATTTTCATTTTTCAACCCGAAAAATTTCCCCTCGGCTACCCGAAACTTTTAATTGAATCAATTAAATTGAAAATAATGAGCTAAAACAGACGAATGACAATAAAACCCCTCGGCCAGAAGTACAAATAACATCGGGCCATTAAGTAAACTTTATTGCTCATCAATTTTCATATTTTATTGGTGTAATGAAAACATTTGTATGTGAACAGTTAGTAATGCTCACTCGTATAATTACCAATCAGCGTTTAAACTAAGAGCCATTTTGCATTCCTCGATCCTCGGCGCTTACTTATACCCAGAGAAAATAAAGCTATAATTTATACCCCGAAAAATTCACCGACCACCCCCTAATTCGGTACCCATGGAATTAACTCCAGAAAAATTCCCGAACCTCTGAAAATTGAAAAGAAAACCGGTGTTTAAATCTGCAATAAAGAATTGGTCCGCTAAGCTCATCACATTTTTTTGAAATTTCTATATCCACCGTACCCTCTCGAAAAGAGCTTCCTAATTGCCGAGGAACGAAGTATAAACGACACCAAGATTGCGGAGCACGCTGTGTTTAAAAGAAAAAAAAAGGAAGGGAAGAGGAATAATAAAATATGGTGGGGGTATCGGTGGCCATCGACCGGGGTGCATTATACATCCCGGGGAGAAACGAAGGAGAAGAAGGAGAACAAGAAAAAGAAGAAGAGCAGCCCCGGCTACTTGGTACGCAAGGCGTATGCGCCGCGTAATTGCGTGCCCGAGTCCTGAAATTATTCATCTCCCCGAGCGCGGCGCGCGACTGCCGCTGGTATGATAATGCATAGAAGTGCCAGTCATTACCCAACCCGTGTGTATGTGTACGGGTATAAACGCGTGTACTCGTATGCGACGAGCAGATTGGCCGAGCGATGTAGCCCTTTTTGCTGCCTGATACCTTCCTTCCCTGTGTTTGATGCAGCGCTGGTGTGCTGCAGGTACGCGAATTATTCCGTGTTTAATCAACCGAGAGTTGAATGGACCGCTCAGAGTAGGGGAGAACCGGGTAATTCGGGCAGCCGGGCTATTCGGGCAGTTGTCAATATTTCAAAGAATTTATACGAACTAGCTTAAAAAAAATTAGCAAGTGATAAGGTAGGTTTTATTTCATGATTTTACAAAAAAACCAAGTTAAAATAATAATTTTTATTGTTAATAAAAATAAAAACTGTCCAAACTGCCCGAATAGCCCGGAATTCCTTACTGCCCGAATAGCCCGCTCGCCTTTACAATTTCAAGAAGAGAAAAATTCAACAAATATACATCTAATAAGTTACCTATTGATGGATTTTATTATTTTAATACATAAAGATTGATTTGTCAACAATCAAAAGTCTGCTGCACTGGTTTTAATGTAAAATTATTCAAATGCCCGAATAGCCCGCGTCACTGCCCGAATAGCCCGGCTAAAATAATCTCAGTTTGTATCATTTATTAATTTTTATATCATCAGTTAAGTGCTGAGTTTTTTTATACTTATTCTCAAACAGTTAATTTACAAAAATAAACTGTTACCAAGTGCAAAAATTAATAAATTTTATTTTTATTAAATAAAGTTTGTGTAGCTGGCTCAAACTGCCCGAATTACCCGGCTCTCCCCTATCTTGCTTAGATGTTTAATTAGTTTTTGTATTACGATTATGATACGCTTAAAGTCAGTTGGGTTTTAAACTTATGCGTTAAGTTTTAATTTAATTTTTGAAATTTTCGAGCTTTTAATAACTTAAAGTTTAGTAATTACTTAAAAAATAATTTTATTAAGCTACTCATACTGAATATTTGAAGTCCCTAGAATTGCCGCTTGACGTGAGATCTTCCAAGTACATCGGACACGAACGGTGTTTGAAACTGTGTGGATTTTTCATTTAAGGACGTCTCGTGAGCGCAGTGCTCGCATGAGCCTCCAAGGAAAGGGTTTTCTTGTACGGAGTTATTTTAATTATTTATGGGCTATGGTATTTTTGTGTTAACCACGTGCTGTACGATATAGCGTAGGGTGTGTAATCCCAGCACAATTCATCTTGGCTTCTTTTTTATCTCTTTTGTTGTGAGGTGACCACTTGCATACCAAATTAACTTTATAAGACCCTTTAAGCGCTAAAAGATGTACACGTGATCATGCTACCTTTTTTTCCACTTGTTATGTATTACCTGTGCATTTGAGAATTATTTATTTTACTGTTTGATTATTTCTTTCCACACCTAAAAATAATTTTAGTTTTGTCAATTTAAAAAAAAAAATTAATTTAATTATTATAATTTTTTATTAATTGTTAACAAATATTTGGAACACTAGTAAAAAAAAAAATAAATAATCATCTAAATCAAGATCAATTTTTTTTTATTTTTTTACTCATTATTATCATAGTAACAGTTATCACAAAAAATTGGTAGTTCAACATTATATACATTCGTGATGCGTGTAAGCGAGTATCGAACCCTAGGTATCGACTCACAACCGCTAGCGCTCTACCGACGAAGCCATTCCAGGGCTTTAAAATTTAAACTTAATGAAGCGCACATACCAAGGAAAGAGTAAGCGAATAAATGAGAAAAGCAAGATTAAAGCTGCGTGCGGCTAGATTGACCAAAAAAGCCAGTGGGTTTTTTAAACTCATACCCGAGCATAATCTTATTCTTCTTCCCTTCTCATTTGCTTTGTTTCCGGGAGTTAACAGCTTATGAATGCAATTGCGCTTTTTGTCTTTGGGGAATGATGGCATATTAAGCGCGCGCGCGACCGACTCCTGCACGTGAATGAGCGGGCGCTTGATTGTCCGGCCGAGTCTCGCTGAAACCACCGCCGCGTCCGGATACACACGTGGATGATGATTGCACAGGAAAAGGGAGAAAAACGAATTACCGCGACGACTGAGAGAAAACATGAATGAAGGAGATGAACTGACGTAAGATCACTTTGTCAAAACTGGAATCCGTAGTCGGGTGTATTACGAATCCAACGAGAATGTGCTTCATTTTAAGTTCTTTTATTTTGGTTTGTCGGTGCACAATGATCTCTGGTGTAAACTTTTCTTGAGGCGAAGGTAAATGTAAGCTCTCAGCTAAAAAAGTTTTTCCAAGGTCAATTTTTATTTTTTTTTGGATTCCATAAGTAGCTTTTGTGCGCTAGAGCTTTTATAAATATTTTTGTAGATAAAAATTAATCTTAAATTTTAAGAATAACTTTTTCAGCTGAGAGCTTACATTTCACATTGCCTTAGTACGAGAAACAGAAAAATTATTTATTAAACAAAACGATATGCAAAAAAAATATACGATATTGATTAAGTATAAAAAAAACTCAATTCCATTTATGATATTTTGTTTCTAGATGGATCAAACATATTAATATTTTTTTCTAATTATCTTCGAAATATTTAAAATTTTTTTAAAAAGATGCTTTCAATGTAATAAAATAATCTCTTTTCTCGAAATGAACTGAAAAAAACATTATATGTAAAAAATTGATGAACGTTATTCGTAACATAATAAATACTATAAATTCATTTAACTCCAACACAACTTCTTCAGCATTATCAGCAATTCGGTTTTTAAAAAATTGACTCCATTTTTTAGGTGTCAACACTTTAAAAAGTCATGGGAGAAACGATGAAACTTGATACCTCGATATCACGTATAAAAAATAAATAATAAATAATAAATAAATAATAATGAATCTCGCCCGCAAATTGAACTGACACCAGAAAAAAAAAAAAAAAAGAAAGAAAAAAAATTCAGATCTCAGAGAGTAAGGATCCAAAGTTGGTAGTAACTAGCCCGACACGCACACGCAGCTCGGCTCGCGAAATAAAACTCGAGGCGTGTGCTCAATTGCTCAACCCCATGCGGCGCGACGCGTCATTTATTTTATTGTCCTCGTCGCGGTGCTTCTCACCATCCACCCCCGAGTTTTATGAATCGGGCCCGACCATGCGAATACGGCATTTATTATGGCCTTGTACTTAAATAATACAGGTCGGACTTACCCGGACCAAATTACCTGGCGTCGATGGGCCGTGTAGTATATCCATTCGATAAAAAAAATAAAAGAGAAGAAAATGACAAGCTGCTGCTGTCTTGCCGCGAATCGATTATGAGTATTAGTTCTTCAGGACGTTGAAGAATCGGCTCCGTGGTGCTAACGCAATTAAATCCTTGGCAGGGTTTTAAAATAAAAAGTTTCGATAGTTTGTAACAATTTGTTTCGTTGGAATTGGTTGGATCGAAATGACTGCGGTGGTACTTGTACGAATGAATCATTTGATATTTTCAAAATTATTTAAGCAAACATGAAATTTTAAAAAATACTGCGATTAAAGGAATAAAAAAAAATTTTTTTACTCATTTTTAACAACTTATTTCATTAAATGCAAATTAAATATCATAGGTAGAATAACAACAAAAAAGTCGAACCACGAATGAAAACTATTGTTACATTGATAATCAGCATATATAAAATATCATGAATTAATCCACAAACAAATTAATTTTGAATAATCAATGGATTTCCATAAATTAGCTTGGTTTTTGTAATTATTTTTACCATTTAAAATTAACACTTCAATTAAAATACTTTTTACAATATCCGTGAAAATTAGCATAAATCGGTAAAAATACTTCGCTCTTCTCACCTAATTATAGCGAAAAATTTGTGTGAAAAAGTAAAAAAAAAAAAAAAAACTTCTTTACAAAGTGGCTTGTTAACTTTGCATTCGATACTGTAACAAAACGGCAAAAATCCCTCATTAAAGTCACGCCAACATGAGCGAAGGTAAAAAAAGGGCCTCGGTGCGCCCAATGGTGCAGGATCGAGGGGGCGAGGTAAGAAAAGAAACATGATAAACAAAATGAAGGAAAAGCAAGGGGGCCTGCGGTAGCATCGCAGCGGCACAAATTCTCAAAAAAGGGAACAAAAAGTATCAAAGTTCTTCGCGCGAGAGTAGAAACCTTTGCTGGAACAGGGCATGCGAACAAGAAGAATGGGCCGATTCGCGTACTAATGTATTCGCGCGCGATGCCACATATACGCTCGGCTCATTATTCAGCGATAATTAATTGACGTCCATAAATAAGAGGAGCTGCTGCTGGAGGAGTGGGGGGAGGGGGGCATAAATAAATGCCTCGCGTGAAACCAAATGGTAATGGGTGACTTTGACGGACCGTTTAAAGTGGAATAAAGCAGAGCAGCTCGCGCGGGAGAGCAAGAGAATGGTAGCACCGGAGCAAGGCTGGATATGTGGAAAGGACGAGTCCGGCATTGAGTATATATCACAAGCGCGGCGCGAGCCAAGGAGTGTCAGAGCAGACGTGTCTTCTCCTCCTCCTCCTTTTTCTTTTTTTTCTCTTTTTCTTTAGCTCTCGATCCCACTGTATACCGTCGTTTTCTTCTCACTCTTTTTTGGAAGAAGATATTTACCAAAGCTGCCAGTTTATCCAAGTGCGTGAGATGCATCGATCTCTATGACTTATTCGTGTGTGCTTTACACTTTGTTTCTGTTTCTTTGTGATTTACCGGATTTCCATCTCACGAGTTTTATTTTTTATTATTTTAATTACTCTCCAGCGGGGGTTTACTTTTCAATTCTTTTTTTCTTGGTTAGTTGAATTTGTGAAACGTCGTGAGATTTATTTGCTCTAAAATTGATGATTCGAGTGTCAGAAATATCTACAGCGTGTACTTTTCATTAATTGATAAATCTCTCGCTTACTAATTGGAAAATTTAATCTGTCGAAGCTTCAAGGGAGATTGATCTTTCTTAATTAATCAGATCGATCGACGTTTGAATTCATCACAGTTTTGAAAAAGTTTGGGGCTATACATAAAAAGTTTTTGAATTATTATTAGATAAATAATAATTTTTTATTTAGTTTTGATAAAAAAAAAAAGAATTAGTGTTTGAATAAAATATGGCAGCAAGTTAGAATTGAACTCTTAACGATGGGATTTAAACTTAATCCGAGCCATTCTTAGCTAATACATCTGTTAAGAAATTTAGTAATATTAATTACTTTCACTCATATGACAAAAGTTGTATTCCAGCAGATAAATTTAAAATCATGCTGATTTTGTTTTTTATCCAAAAAAACTCACTGTGTGGTTAATTTTGTTGAAGTTGTAGAATAAATGATGCTTTTTTCCTTAGAGAATTTCAAATTTAACTTTCATTCAGTAATAACTAAAGAATCAAAATGTTAAGAAATCAGTAATGGATGTGTGGGCCATTAGTACACTATTATGAGTTTTGCTTATTAAAGTTTTCTTTTATTATTAAAATCTTTAAAAAATTTAAGTTTAAATAAATACCTCTGGGTGATTAATTTTATGGAAGTTGTAAAGTAAATCGTACTGTTTTTTATTTTAAAAAGTTTTAATAATCTCGCCAGTAACTTCTCCGCAAGCTCTAAACTGTAAACAAGTATCAATTTTTGTATAAAAGGGTTGAAAAAAATTCAATATAAGTTAAAATAAAATAAAAAAAAAGTATATCAAGAAAGGTTATAATTTTTTTTTATGAGCTCTATGTAATTATATTAATTTATAGTACTCCTGGTCACTCTAACCTCAAAATCAAATCTTTGATGCGTGTTTTCGGTTCCTACACCCGTACTATAATATACTATTATATAATTTTATCATTCGAAATAATATCTTGCTACTTATAAAGTTGAAGCTCGGGAGAATCGAACTCACAACCTTAGACATCAGAGATGCACGCAATACTCACTGAGCCACTCTTAACTGACATGTTTTTAAAAATTTTAAGTACATACTCTATGATATTATATTCATTAAACAACTGCTCTCTAGAGCAAATAAAATTGACATAATTCAGATTTCATCCTCATTCATTATCTTTCGCGTCTTAAAAATTTCCCGAACCCACTTCTCTGGAAGCTCTAAGCAATAAATATCTCTGCCGAGCCAATGATGAATTAACGGGCCCCATCAATTACTGGACACTTAAAAGCGGCAGATAATTAAGAGTCAATTAGCAGTAGCAGACAATTGACGTGAAAACATTACAAGCAGCCAGCGCGTGTATAATCTCGGAAGTGCAGCGGCAGGTGCACCGCGCCGCAAAAGCTCCCGCCGGCTGTCGCGAGGACCGCGAGAGAGAATCAGATGGAGCGTCTTGGCTTTATGCGCCCGGACTGACGCAAATTGGATTGAGAGGCCCTTGCGTTCTTTATTTCTCGCAACGTTTTTTAGTCCCGATTCAACCCGGGAGAGCGACGAATCGACGTGCGATACCGTGATTTATTCGCGTCGAGCGAAGCCCTGAGTGTTAACTCGCATCTGATACGCGCCCGCGAAAAAAGAGACTGAAAGCTCGGAGGGGCTGTTTGAGCAATTGACATCGGGACTGGTAACTGTACACGGGTTCATAGGTAGATAGGACGCTAATTATACGCTATGTAAAAATTGAAACGTATCTCCGGGTAGTAGACAAATAATTTTAATTTTCCGGCCGAGAGGAGCGTGCGTGAGGGAGAGAAGAGCGCGTACAAAGCACCGTAATAACAGCTGGCCGCGCGATGCGATGCAACCGAGAAATTCCATTAGAAAACAACGCCGACACATACGCTCCCCCTCCTCCTTCCCCTTATATACCGAAACGAGCAATTACCCGAGACAAGCGCTTTATACGGAAATCGTGAGCTTTGCTGGCGCACAAATAAATTACTCCCCGTACTCCGCGCGTACAAACATTATGCAATTTTCCCCCGAAAGAAGAAGTTTGGAAAATCTTCTGTTCGAATTTTGCTGTGCCCGTAATAATCGTCATTATACGCCGACAAGGGGTTAACAATAAAAAGTCAGAATTAAATTATATCTTCATTATATCTGCGCGGGGTTAATGCGGCGCGCACGGCTTGGCATCGCGGAAGCTGTAAAAGCTCGCGGGTCACGAGTGGAAGAGAGAGAGGAGGATTCGGCCCCGATGATAGCGTAATTCCTCCCGGCGTCAGATGCAGAATCTCCCTTATCGCGCGTCCATAAGTTTTCCCGGGACCGTTACGCGACGCCACTAAGGACAGATACAACAAATATTTGAATAATTTTTCGAAGCTTTCTTTATTGCCTGCCAAGTGAGCGTGCGAAGAAGAAGAAAAGGCAGGAGAGGAGATCTTTTGAGTGATTAGGGTGCTCGTGCGATGATACTTTTTTTTTATTCAGCCTTAATTGATTAGCTGACGAACGTGCGGCGCTAAAATTAAAATTATATGTATACAAGTAGGGGAGAGCCGGGTAATTCGGGCAGTTTGACCGAGCCCCATAAACTTTATTTAATAAAAATAAAATTTATTGATTTTTGCACTTGGAAATAATTTATTTTTGTAGATGAACTGTTTGTGAATAAGTATTCGTGAGCTTAGCTCTTGAATGATGATCGAAAAATTTGTAAATGATAAAAACTGACACGATGTCAGACGGGCTATTCGGGCACTGCTGCGGGCTATTCGGGCACTTTGATAATTTTAATATTAAAATGCAAGTGAAAGACTTTATTTTATCAACAAATCACTCCTTAGGCACTTAAATAATAAAATCCATCAAATCTTAACTATTCAAACGTCCCATTTTTATTCATTCGAAGTTGAGGTTAGGAGAGCGGGCTATTCGGGCAGTAAGAGATTCTGAACAATTCGGGCTATTCGGGCATTTTTATTTAAAAAAAAAAAGAACTTATTATTTTGATTTAATTTTTTTTAAAATAATAAAATGAAGCCTATTTTATCGCTTACTATTTTTTTTCAATCATTTACTATAATTTCTTTGAAAAAATAGCAACTGCTCGAATCACCCGGCTGCCCGAATTACCCGGCTCTCCCCTAGATTTTTATTGATAAAAATTAAAGAGGTATGAAATATTATTGAAGATTATATGTATATAATCGATGAGCTTGAACTAAACAAGTTTTAATTTTTAATATACTTTGAAAAAAAACAAAGTTTTGGTATAAAAAAAAATATGGGATGTTCAGAAATCAACTAAATTTTTTTTTAATCTTTAATTTTCTTGATAGTCACGGAAGACTGAAATTGTAAATATAAATTGCACCGCTTATAAAAGTTAGCATCAACTGGGATAGAACGTCGGGACTTAAGTTTTCAAATTTATGATGCACTCGCTGAGTCATTACAGGCTTAGTTATTTTAAAAATCTTTTATGCTTATTCGAATGTCCAAGCCCCGACAGAGGGCGCTCTATAAGTTATACCAAAATCCTATCTCTTGCACGAGTGCGAGAGAGACAGTTGCTGTAAGTTATACCAAATTTCACGTGTAATTTGTACATCTATAGCTATTCCTTGGATGTCCGAATAGTCTATAATTTTTTGTAAGCCAAATCAAATAGAATTCTAGAAGAGTTTTTTTTTTTAATTTCCATTTTATTTTTCAATCATAGTTTTAATCGATGGTTTTATTTTATTTGTTTTATTAAAAAAGAAAAAAATCTATTATTAATTATTTTAGCTTATAACATAAATATAAAAAAAACTCTAATATTTTTTTTTTTTACTTATTTATAGTCGCGACTTTTTATGCTCCGTACCTATGTGCTAATTGACGACTGTTCCCTACACTGCTTCGCATTAGCCCATCGTCTAAATGGACCATGTGGAGTACGGGAAACCCAGGGTGTATGCCCCATTCGAGTTAATCGGAAGACCAGCGATGAACCGGCAGGCTCATTGGGGACTTATCCCAAATATTGCCCCCAATCAGATAGTCTTGGATTAGACCAGCGCTGAACCGGGTGGCTTATTGGGAAATTATGCCCCAAATATTGCCCCCGGTCGAGATGATCTTCCGACCAGAGCTGAAATGAAAGCCCCGGGTAAAACCGACTCCAAAGCAGTCGGGGTGAACGTAGGGATCGATGTTACCGACGCAACTTAACGAAGAAAACTTTCTAAGTTGGTTGCGCCGAGGATCGAACTTGTTTCAGCAGCGAGCACGCTAACCACTGACCCAACGACCGCACTCTAATATTTTGATCGATTAAAGTAATTAACAATATAAATTCATGATAAATAACTTTCATAGGTAAAGAAGTGGGTGTTAAAACGAAAGATAAGGCAAAATTAATATGATAAATTATCTCTAATAATTCTCAAAACTTTTAACCATTGAGTAATTATCGAGATTTATCGGCAAGCAATTAAACATACGTCATAATAAAGCAGTAAACCCGTTCGCAAAGGTCCGCAAACGAAAAAAAAGCCATCGTCACGGGTCACAATGAAAGGCCGCAAGTATGATTGAAAATACAATATAAACGCATAAATAAGCTTGACGTTCAATTAAAACATTAGACATGTACGCGCGTACATTTCACACGGTGCCTTAAACACACGCGCCCGCCAACAAATTTAAATTTGACGTCACGCGCGTAGGGTTGACAGTCTCGCGAAATGTTAACCTTATTACGGGGCCTCGTACAATCGGCCCGTATTCAGCTCAACAAAGGCCCCCGCGCGCGTGCGAATAAATCGTATTACAACAGGTTTTAAACACCGCCGCCGCACCGCCGACACAAACCGAACTACCGTGCAATAATTTCTAGCTTTATCTATCGGCTGCTACCGCTAACGGGAAACCGAAAATATCTCTCCACGAGAGCGGAGATAATTATATATGCCACTGGTCATAATAACAACGGTGCCATAAATAAGACTCCCCGTGTCTGCGTTGCGGGAAAAACTCGCGCTTATTGAACGGACCGCGGGGCTGATGCTGTAAAGAATAGGCACGACCACTTAAATTCATTAAACGAATAATTTTCGTTTCAAAACCCGCGTTTGCACACCATTATGCGTACGCACGCACGGAGAGAAAAACCTTACACGGCGGCTTATCGCCCTGCTACCAGGGATCTCGATATGCAAGCGCGCTTGTATACGCGAAACAAACGCTTTATTTCAGCGTTGACTGGACAGAAAATTTTACGTGTTTCTTGTGCTTTTTTACCAACCATACTTTACTCGTGAATATCTCGAAATGGTTTTTATCGTTCAATCTCGAATTCTAATTAGTACGTACTAGAATGCGTAGAGAAAAAAATAGAGCGACTTTTGTAATCGAAAATTACGTACCCATACTTCGTCTAACTCAAAAATCTTTCAAAACAACAAATTTTTTCACGATTAAAATTGTATTTAATTGATATTTTACTTGTTTAAATAATGAACGATTGACAGGGTTGTACGATGCACCTTATTGACGAAAATTTATAGATAAGTAATTCTAATTTACAAAAGAAAAATTTCATAACGTGAACTTGATTAATTATATCAAAAATTAAATTTATCATAGACAGCACATTTTTTTTGCCACAAAATAAATTTATTTATTTATTATTGAAAGATTTCTGAACATAAGATTAAATTATTTTACGTAGGAGATTTTTCGAATCAGTAAAACTTTGCAAATTACTAAAATTATTGAGTTTATCATCGGCTTGCTTTAAAACTGTTATGATCAATTGAAAAAAATAAATAAATAAATGACTTCTGATGATACTTATCTGCATTCAACTTTTAAAAATCAAATCCTGCAATAATAATAATAAAATAACTTTTTTTTGCTTCGCAAAACATAAAAACAACCAAATAAGTTTCCACTGTAACAAACAACAAATCAAATGAAATTGACTCGATAGATTAAGCGTTAAATCACGCTAATAAAATATCCATCTCGGTGGTCACCTCGTGTGCGTACGCATAATTTAAGCAATAACGCGAATAAAACTCGTAAGTCTTCATAAAAATAAGTCCGCGTGTGCATCTCGTTAATGACACTGTAACTAACTCCAATTAATGGAGGCGTCCCCTTTGGAGACAAATAAAAGGCGAGAAGCCACGCGATCCGCGAGTCGAGTGGTTTGCAAACAAAATACAATTTACCGAAATCGTAAATAGCCGGTGATCGCAAATTAACGTTAATTCTTACACGAGCTGCGCCGCGGTCTTCCCCCGATATATATGAGAATTATCCTCGAGAATTTGTAGCCCAGTCGACAAAGTGTCGCTTATGGCGCGCCACTCGAGCAGGAAAATGGCTGGACTGTCCGAGCTCGTCCTTTTTTACTTTTTCCAATATCCAACAAGAGAGGCTCTCCCATGACGTATGGCTCGTTACGCATGCATAGAGTGCTAAAACTGGTTGGGGTATCGCGTGACTCGAATTTGCAGCGCGCGCGGCGTCGGAGCTAAACCGATTTTACCTGCCTTAAGTTGCCTGCCTGCCTGGCCGGATCTATAAGGGAGGCGCAATAATTAATAATGCGATTACCGATTGATATAAGAGCCTGCTGCATCCCCAACGCCGCAACCTGCCGCTGTTTATTGGATGATAGAAATCGCGAGCTGAGCAAATATTGAGCTAGACTGGAAATCTAAGCCGGATTTAATAGGTGCATTCACAGTGGCCGTGGACTTGAAAAATTCTGATAATTAAGTCAAGCTACCGTGTAGTCATCGGCTAATAGGAATATAGATTAAAATAATATTCCAAGGTAACCATAAAATTCGCAACACGTTGCGTCGGAATGTACGCGACACGCATGAAAACGATGAAGAAGTAAATCGAAAAGTCAATTACTTCTCGAACTCCTCTTCTTTTTTACTCAAAACTATTATATAGAGTTTGGACTTACCGCGGTGCCGCACCTAACAGTTGATGTTGCATTAATCACAACTCGACTACCCGAACGAAGATAAATTTTAGCCCAAAATTTGTCTCGAATAAAGTAACAACCGGAGCATTTGCGGTGAGAATTATGAATTTTGGCTACGGCAATATTTGTGTAAATGACCTTTGTTACTCGGGGGTAGAATCCACGGGGTTGGAAAAATATTTC
Organism: Encarsia formosa; assembly: GCA_038277355.1. NCBI lineage: Eukaryota > Metazoa > Arthropoda > Insecta > Hymenoptera > Aphelinidae > Encarsia > Encarsia formosa. The sequence continues at coordinate 81,671,004 of CM076185.1, read as the reverse complement.
TCGACACACCAGCCTCGAATAAAATGACCCCTGCAACGTTTTATTAGCTAAATATTTTTACTTTTTTTATTCGCGGCAGAAGCGTCATGAAATTTTTTTTTCGCCCCCGTGGATCAACGCTTTGGTAGTTTAAGTCATTTTTACTTCTATTGCCGCAGGTTAAAATCATAAAAAAAGTTTTTGTTGAGCTAAAAAAATCGAGCAAGCTGAGCCGTGAGCTTCGAACTAGCCGAAACGATTCTCGGTTGAGCCGATCTAACCGAGCAACTTAGGTACACGCGGCATGGTTCAAACGAGAATCGTTTGGCGTTCTCGGTTTGCTCGGCTCGACCATGAACCATCTCGGCCGCCACGGCGTACTCGGCTCGACCAAGAACCGTCTCGTCTCGGCTTGCTCGGTGCGGCGCGGCTCGACCGTGGCTTGTTCGGTGCGGCGCGGCTTGGCTCGGCCGCGGCTCGGTTCGTCTTGGCTCGTCCGCGGCTCGGCTCGGCTTGGCTCGTCCGCGGCTCGGCTCGGCTTGGCTCGTCCACGGCTCGGCTCGTCTTGGCTCGACCGCGGCTCGGCTCGGCTTGGCTCGTCCGCGGCTCGGCTCGTCTTAGCTCGGCCGCCGCGGCATACTCGGTCACTCGGCTCGGCGCGCCGCGGCATACTTGGTCTCTCGGCTCGGCGCGCCGCGGCATACTCGGTTTCTCGGCTCGGCTGCCGCGGCATACTCGGTCTTTCGGCTAGAATACCGTATGTAGTGATAATTACGCATTGGAGATGATTTCCCCAGGAAGTTTTGATTCCGGAGGGGTCAGGGCGGACACCTGGTGCACCTGGTGGAAATTACGCCTTGGGGATGACTTCCCCAGGAAGTTTTGACTCCGGAGAAGTCAGGGCGGAAACCTGGTGCACCTTGTGGTAATTACGCCTTGGGGATGACTTCCCCAGGTAGTTTTGACTCCAGAGGGGTCAGGGCGGACACCTGATGCACCTGGTGGTAATTACGCCTTGGAGATGATTTCCCCAGGAAGTTTTGATTCCGGAGGGGTCAGGAAAGACATTTGGTGCACCTGGTGGTAATAACGCCTTGGAGATGATTTCCCCAGGAAGTTTTGACTCCAGAGGGGTCAGGGCGGACACCTGATGCGTCTGGTGGTAATTACGCCTTGGAGATGATTTCCCCAGGAAGTTTTGACTCCAGAGGGGTCAGGGCGGACACCTGATGCGTCTGGTGGTAATTACGCCTTGGAGATGATTTCCCCAGGAAGTTTAGACTCCGGAGGGGTCAGGGAGGACACCTGGTGGTAATTACGCTTTGGAGATGATTTCCCCAGGAAGTTTTGATTCCGGAGGGGTCAGGGCGGACACCTGGTGCACCTGGTTGTAATAACGCCTTGGAGATGATTTCCCCAGGAAGTTTTGACTCCAGAGGGGTCAGGGCGGACACCTGATGCACCTGGTGGTAATTACGCCTTGGGGATGACTTCCCTAGGAAGTTTTGACTCTGGAGGGGTCAGGGTGGAAACCTGATGCGTCTGGTGGTAATTACGCCTTGGAGATGATTTTCCCAAGAAGTTTTGACTCCGGAGGGTTAGGATAAATAGTTCGCGTGCTTGGTAATAACTACACTCCAAAGATGCTCTTCTTACCGAATAGAAAAGGAAGCTCAACTGTACGACGGCCCCCGCTAGTTCCCCCGTAATTCTTGCCAGGTCCTAGCAGGGCTGAGCAAGAATTGTAATGTAGCACTACTGCGAGCCTAGCAGGCAGACTTATTTTAGTAATCAAATGAATTTTTTTTTTATTATTTAGTTTTATCATAGTAATTAAATGAATTTTTTTCGTTATTACTCCAGTCGGTGAAGCTGAAAGTGCACTTAAATAAAGTGAAATTATAATTCTCTCCTAATATATTGGATTTGTACGAAAATTTGTTTTCGATGTCTTTTGAGGGTCCAGATTACGAATCTGATTTTCAATTTTAAATTTGATGACTCTAATAAGGTCTCTACTCAAATAAAGTTAATTTGAAATTTTTGCCCCATACATCTGACTCGTAATAAGTTTTGTGTATTGGGATCTCTAATGCTCCTCATTTTGAATATGACCGTAGTTTTTTATTTTACCCTGAATGAAGTTTACTTATATTAGGTTAAATTTTTCTTTGTTCTCAATCTATATTAGAACAATCAGAAATTTTGTATACACCTGTTTTCAGGGGGGCTGATTACAAGTATTACTTTGAATTTTTAATTTACCTCAATATTTAACAACACTTAAATAAGGTGAAATTATAATTCGCACCTAATACATTGGATTTGTTCGAAAATTTCTATTCTTTTGCTTTTGAGGGTCCAGATCATGAATCTGACCTTCAATTTGAATCTAATGACTCTAATAAGGCCTATAGTTAAATAAAGTTAATTTGAAATTTTTGCTCCATAAATCGAACTATTTATGGAGTAAGTTTTTTGTACTGGGATGTCTAAGGTTGCTCATTTTGGCTATGTATGTATGTATCTGTATTCGAATAAGCCCAGACATTTGAACGACTTTTTTTTTTTTTTCATCAGTTATATGGTTGTAGATTTTTGTTTTAAAATATTTTAGATTAAATTTATACTCTAAATAAAGTTTAATCATTTACGTAATATCATAATATCATAATATTTGATATTATTGAATATATTTGTCTATGCGCGAGTGAGCGAAGCGAGCGAGCGTTTTATGCTAGTTAACATTTACTTAAATAAAATGCTCAAGAACATACATACTTATGACATATATAGGTATACTACAAGCAGGCGCAGAGTCGCGAGTCAGGTGCTTGCAAAGATATTCGTGGTTACGTCAGCTGATAGTTGATGCCGTACTATATATCAATATATGTATAACAATATTATAGTACTTTTACCTTCTATTTTTTTCAAAAATCCTGCAACAGTAAGTTTTTATTTAAAAAACCGACTACTAAGATTCTTAGCTACCGGCTCATATTTTTTTTCTAAACTCTCTGCATATTTGAGTTGGTTAACGTAAAGCAATAAATATTTATTATTTCGTCTCGGCGGAAATGTCCTTCAATTATCACCAAATGTCCCCCCGGACCCCTCCGTACGCAAAACTTCCTGGGGAAATCATCTCCAAGGCGTTATTACTACCAGGTGTCCTCCCTGACCCCTCCGGAATCAAAACTTCCTGGGAAAATCATCTCCAAGGCGTAATTACCACCAGACGCATCAGGTGTCCGCCCTGACCCCTCTGGAGTCAAAACTTCCTTGGGAAATCATCTCCAAGGCGTAATTACCACCAGGTGCATCAGGTGTCCTCCCTGACCCCTCCGGAATCAAAACTTCCTGGGAAAATCATCTCCAAGGCGTAATTACCACCAGACGCATCAGGTGTCCGCCCTGACCCCTCTGGAGTCAAAACTTCCTGGGGAAATCATCTCCAAGGCGTAATTACCACCAGGTGCATCAGGTGTCCTCCCTGACCCCTCCGGAATCAAAACTTCCTGGGAAAATCATCTCCAAGGCGTAATTACCACCAGACGCATCAGGTGTCCGCCCTGACCCCTCTGGAGTCAAAACTTCCTGGGGAAATCATCTCCAAGGCGTTATTACCACCAGGTGCACCAAATGTCTTTCCTGACCCCTCCGGAATCAAAACTTCCTGGGAAAATCATCTCCAAGGCGTAATTACCACCAGACGCATCAGGTGTCCGCCCTGACCCCTCTGGAGTCAAAACTTCCTGGGGAAATCATCTCCAAGGCGTTATTACCACCAGGTGCACCAAATGTCTTTCCTGACCCCTCCGGAATCAAAACTTCCTGGGGAAATCATCTCCAAGGCGTAATTACCACCAGGTGCATCAGGTGTCCGCCCTGACCCCTCTGGAGTCAAAACTACCTGGGGAAGTCATCCCCAAGGCGTAATTACCACAAGGTGCACCAGGTTTCCGCCCTGACTTCTCCGGAGTCAAAACTTCCTGGGGAAGTCATCCCCAAGGCGTAATTTCCACCAGGTGCACCAGGTGTCCGCCCTGACCCCTCCGGAATCAAAACTTCCTGGGGAAATCATCTCCAATGCGTAATTATCACTACATACGGTATTCTAGCCGAAAGACCGAGTATGCCGCGGCAGCCGAGCCGAGAAACCGAGTATGCCGCGGCGCGCCGAGCCGAGAGCAGGGTTGGACACGATATTTTTTCTAAAGGCAAAAACGCTATGTTCAGAGCTTACAAGCCGAGACGCTGGTTCGGGCATCCGATATATAGGTATATAAGCGGACCGATTCCATTTAACCTCGAGAACATCTGCTGCGGACTGTAGAACTATTTTATTGTTTTTTCTTATGAAAATATATTTTTGCTTGTGGCTTTTTGTACGCGGGTTTTTTTTTATAAATAAATGACTCAATACATAATCCCCCAAGCTGCTACAACCCCATAACGCCGAGCTAGCTAGTTTTTTTTATGAATAAATAAATAAATACGAAATTCCCCAAGCTGCTACAACCCCATAACGCCGAGCTCGCGAGTTTTTTTTACAAATAAATAAATAAATAAAAAATCCCCCAAGCTGCTACAACCCCATAACGCCGAGCTCGCGAGTTTTGTATGAATAAATAAATGGAAAAAAATTCTCCCGAGCTCTTGCGAGTTTTTAAGAGATAAGTAAATTAAAATAATCCCCCAAGCTGCTACAACCCCATAACGCCAAGCTCGCGAGTTTTTTTAATAAATAAATAAATGAATACAAAATCCCCCAAGCTGCTACAACCCCATAACGCCGAGCGCGCGAGTTTTTTTTATAAATAAATAAATAAATAAAAAATCCCCCAAGCTGCTACAACCTCATAACGCCGAGTTCACGAGTTTTTTTTATGAATAAATGAATAAATACAAAATCCCCCAAGCTGCTACAACCCCATAACGCCGAGCTCGCGAGTTTTGTATGAATAAATAAATGGAAAAAAATTCTCCCAAACTCTTGCGAGTTTTTAAGAGATAAGTAAATTAAAATAATCCTCCAAGCTGCTACAACCCCATAACGCCGAGCTCGCGAGTTTTTTAATAAATAAATAAATGAATACAAAATCCCCCAAGCTGCTACAACCCCATAACGCCAAGATCGCGAGTTTTGTATAAATAAATAAATTTAAATTAATAAATATCCCCCAAGCTTCAAACCATCAATACCCTGGGCTTCCGAGTTCAATTTTTGAATAAATAAATCATCCCTTAAGCTTCAAACCCACAATACCATGGGCGTCCAAGTTCAACTTTAAATAAATAAATGATCCCCCAAGCTTCAAACCCACAATACCCTGGGCTCCCAAGTTCAATTTTTAAATAAGCGAACAATCCCCCAAGCTTCAAACCCACAATACCCTGGACGTCCGATTTCATTTTTAAATAAATAAATGATCCCCTAAGCTTTAAACCCACAATACCCTGGGCGTCCGAGTTGAATTTTTAAATAAGCGAACAATCCCCCAAGCTTCGAACCCCCAATACCCTGGGCTTCCGAGTTCAACTCATAAATAAATGAATGATCCCTTTAGCTTCAAACACCCAGAATCCCCTGGGCGTCCGCGTTCAATTTTTGAATAAATAAATGATCCCCCAAGCTTAAAACCCACAATACCCTGAGCGTCCGAAATGAATTTTTAAATAAACAAACAATCCCCCAAGCTTCAAACCCACAATACCCTGGACGTCCGAATTCAACTTTAAATAAATAAATGATCCCCCAAGCTTCAAACCCACAATATCATGGGCGTCCCAAATCAATTTTTAAATAAATAAATGATCCTCTAAGCTTTAAACCCACAATACACTGGGCGTCCGAGTTGAATTTTTAAATAAGCGAACAATCCCTCAAGCTTCAAACCCACAATACCCTGGACGTCCGAATTCAACTTTAAATAAATAAATGATCCCCTAAGCTTTAAACCCACAATACCCTTGGCGTCCGAGTTGAATTTTTAAATAAGCGAACAATCCCTCAAGCTTCAAACCCACAATACCCTGGACGTCCGAATTCAACTTTAAATAAATAAATGATCCCCCAAGCTTCGAACCCACAATACCCTGGGCGTCCGAGTTGAATTTTTAAATAAGCGAACAATCCCCCAAGCTTCAAACCCACAATACCCTGGACGTCCGATTTCATTTTTAAATAAATAAATGATCCCCTAAGCTTTAAACCCACAATACCCTGGGCGTCCGAGTTGAATTTTTAAATAAGCGAACAATACCCCAAGCTTCGAACCCACAATACCCTGGGCTTCCGAGTTCAACTCATAAATAAATGAATGATCCCTTTAGCTTTAACCACCCAGAATCCCCTGGGCGTCCGCGTTCAATTTTTGAATAAATAAATGATCCCCCAAGCTTAAAACCCACAATACCCTGAGCGTCCGAGTTGAATTTTTAAATAAACAAACAATCCCCCAAGTCTCAAACCCACAATACCCTGGACGTCCGAATTCAACTTTAAATAAATAAATGATCCCCCAAGCTTCAAACTAACAATATCATGGGCGTCCCAAATCAATTTTTAAAAAAATAAATGATCCTCTAAGCTTTAAACCCACAATACACTGGGCGTCCGAGTTGAGTTTTTAAATAAGCGAACAATCCCCCAAGCTTCAAACCCATAATATCCTGGGCGTCCAAGTTCAATTTTTCAATAAATAAATGATCCCTTTAGCTTCAAACCCAGAATCCACTGGGCGTACGCTTTCAATTTTTGAATAAATCAATGATCTCGCAAACTTCAAACCCACAATACCCGGGGCATCCGAGTTTGATTTTTAAATAGACAAACAATCCCCCAAGCTTCAAACCCACAATACCCCGGGCGTCCGAGTTCAATTTGTAAATAAATAAGTCATCCCCCAAGCTTCAAACCTACAATACCCTGGGCGTCCGAGTTTATTTTTTAAAAAAACAAACAACCCCCCAAGCCTCAAATTCACAATACCATGGGACCCGAATCATATTTTAAATAAAATATTTAAATTTAAATAAACAAATGATCAATTTAAGCTTCAAACCCACAATACCATGGGCGTCCCAAATCAATTTTTAAATAAATAAATGATCCTCTAAGCTTTAAACCCACAATACACTGGGCGTCCGAGTTGAATTTTTAAATAAGCGAACAATCCCTCAAGCTTCAAACCCACAATACCCTGGACGTCCGAATTCAACTTTAAATAAATAAATGATCCCCCAAACTTCAAACCCACAATACCCTGGGCTTCCGAGTTCAATTTTTAAATAAGCGAACAATCCCCCAAGCTTCAAACCCACAATACCCTGGACGTCCGATTTCATTTTTAAATAAATAAATGATCCCCTAAGCTTTAAACCCACAATACCCTTGGCGTCCGAGTTGAATTTTTAAATAAGCGAACAATCCCCCAAGCTTCTAACCCACAATACCCTGGGCGTCCGAGTTTCATTTTTAAAAAAACAAACAACCCCCCCGCCTTGAATTCACAATACCCTGGCACCCGAATTATATTTTAAATAAATAAATGATCCATTCAAGCTTCAAACCCACAATACCCTGGGTAAATATTACTATTTATTAAAAATTGAACTCGGACGCCCAGGGTATTGTGGGTTTGAAGCTTGGGGGATTGTTCGCTTTTTTAAAAATTCAACTCGGAAGCCCAGGGTATTGTGGATTTTAAGCTTGGGAGATCATTTATTTATTTAAAGTTGAACTTGGACGCCCAGGGTATTGTGGATTTGAGACTTGTTGGATAGTACTTTTTAGTTACCCTGGGCTTCCGAGTTCAATTTTTGAAAAAATAAATGATCCCTTTAACTTCAAACCCACAATACCCTGGGCGTCCGAGTTGAATTTTTAAATAAGCGAACAATCCCCCAAGCTTCAAACCCACAATACCCTGGGCTTTCGATTTCAACTTTAAATAAATAAATGATCTCCCAAGCTTAAAACCCACAATACTCTGGGCTTCCGAGTTGAATTTTTAAATAAGCGAACAATCCCCCACGCTTCAAACCCACAATATCCTGGGCGTCCAAGTACAATTTTTCAGTAAATAAATGATCTCCCAAGCTTCAAACCCACAATACCCTGGGCGTCCGAGTTTAATTTTTAAATAAACAAACAATCCCCCAAGCTTGAAACCCACAATACCCTGGACGTCCGAATTCAACTTTAAATAAATAAATGATCCCTTAAGCTTCAAACCCACAATACCCTTGGCGTCCGAGTTGAATTTTTAAATAAGCGAACAATCCCTCAAGCTTCAAACCCACAATACCCTGGACGTCCGAATTCAACTTTAAATAAATAAATGATCCCCCAAGCTTCGAACCCACAATACCCTGGGCGTCCGATTTGAATTTTTAAATAAGCGAACAATCCCCCAAGCTTCAAACCCACAATACCCTGGACGTCCGATTTCATTTTTAAATAAATAAATGATCCCCTAAGCTTTAAACCCACAATACCCTGGGCGTCCGAGTTGAATTTTTAAATAAGCGAACAATACCCCAAGCTTCGAACCCACAATACCCTGGGCTTCCGAGTTCAACTCATAAATAAATGAATGATCCCTTTAGCTTTAACCACCCAGAATCCCCTGGGCGTCCGCGTTCAATTTTTGAATAAATAAATGATCCCCCAAGCTTAAAACCCACAATACCCTGAGCGTCCGAGTTGAATTTTTAAATAAACAAACAATCCCCCAAGTCTCAAACCCACAATACCCTGGACGTCCAAGTACAATTTTTCAGTAAATAAATGATCTCCCAAGCTTCAAACCCACAATACCCTGGGCGTCCGAGTTTAATTTTTAAATAAACAAACAATCCCCCAAGCTTGAAACCCACAATACCCTGGACGTCCGAATTCAACTTTAAATAAATAAATGATCCCTTAAGCTTCAAACCCACAATACCCTGGGCGTCCGAGTTGAATTTTTAAATAAGCGAACAATCCCCCACGCTTCAAACCCACAATATCCTGGGCGTCCAAGTACAATTTTTCAGTAAATAAATGATCCCTTAAGCTTCAAACCCACAATACCCTGGGCGTCCGAGTTGAATTTTTAAATAAGCGAACAATCCCCCACGCTTCAAACCCACAATATCCTGGGCGTCCAAGTACAATTTTTCAGTAAATAAATGATCCCTTAAGCTTCAAACCTACAATACCCTGGGCGTCCGAGTTGAATTTTTAAATAAGCGAACAATCCCCCACGCTTCAAACCCACAATACCATGGGCGTCCGAGTTCAATTTGTAAATTGATAAGTGATCCCCCAAGCTTCAAACCCACCATACCCTGGGCGTCCGAGTTTAATTTTTAAAAAAACAAACAACCCCCAAGCCTCAAATTCACAATACCCTGGCACCCGAATTATATTTTAAATAAATAAATGATCCATTCAAGCTTCAAACCCACAATACCCTGGGTAAATATTACTATTTATTAAAAATTGAACTCGGAAGCCGAAGGTATCGTGGGTTTGAAGCTTAAGGGATCATTTATTTATTGAAAAATTGAACTCGGCAGCCCAGGGTATTGTGGGTTTTAAGCTTGGGGGATCATTTATTTATTTAAATTTGAACTTGGACGCCCAGGGTATTGTGGATTTGAGGCTTGTTGGATAGTACTTTTTGGTTACCCTGGGCTTCCGAGTTCAATTTTTGAATAAATAAATGATCCCTTAAACTTCAAACCCACAATACCCTGGGCTTCCGAGTTAGATTTTTAATAAATAGTAATATTTACCCAGGGTATTGTGGGTTTGAAGATTGATTGGATCATTTATTTATTTAAAATATAATTCGGGTGCCAGGGTATTGTGAATTTGAGGCTTGGGGGTTGTTTGTTTTTTTAAAAATGAAACTCGGAAGCCCAGGGTATTGTGGGTTTGAAGCGTGGGGGATTGTTCGCATATTTAAAAATTCAACTCGGGCGCCCAGGGTATTGTCGGTTTGAAGCTCAAGGGATCATTTATTTATTCAAAAATTGAACTCGGAAGCCCAGGGTAACTAAAAAGTACTATCCAACAAGTCTCAAATCCACAATACCCTGGGCGTCCAAGTTCAACTTTAAATAAATAAATGATCTCCCATGCTTAAAACCCACAATACCCTGGGCTTCCGAGTTGAATTTTTAAATAAGCGAACAATCCCCCAAGCTTCAAACCCACAATACCCTGGACATCCGATTTCATTTTTAAATAAATAAATGATCCCCTAAGCTTTAAACCCACAATACCCTGGGCGTCCGAGTTGAACTTTTAAATAAGTGAACAATCCCCCACGCTTCATACAATACCATGGGCGTCCGAGTTCAATTAAATCAACAATCAATCCCCCAAGCTTCAAACCCACGATACCCTCGGCTTCCGAGTTCAATTTTTAATAAATAGTAATATTTACCCAGGGTATTGTGGGTTTGAAGCTTGAATGGATCATTTATTTATTTAAAATATAATTCGGGTGCCAGGGTATTGTGAATTTGAGGCTTGGGGGTTGTTTGTTTTTTTAAAAATGAAACTCGGACGCCCAGGGTATTGTGGGTTTGAAGCTTGGGGGATTGTTCGCTTATTTAAAAATTCAACTCGGCGCCAAGGGTATTGTGGGTTTAAAGCTTAGGGGATCATTTATTTATTTAAAAATTGATTTGGGACGCCCATGGTATTGTGGGTTTGAAGCTTGGGGGATCATTTATTTATTTAAAGTTGAATTCGGACGTCCAGGGTATTGTGGGTTTGAAGCTTGGGGGATCATTTATTTATTCAAAAATTGAACGCGGACGCCCATGGGATTCTGGGTGTTTGAAGCTAAAGGGATCATTCATTTATTTATGAGTTGTACTCGGAAGCCCAGGGTATTGTGGGTTCGAAGCTTGGGGGATTGTTCGCTTATTTAAAAATTCAACTCGGACGCCCAGGGTATTGTGGGTTTAAAGCTTAGGGGATCATTTATTTATTTAAAAATGAAATCGGACGTCAAGGGTATTGTGAGTTTGAAGCTTGGGGGATTGTTCGCTTATTTAAAAATTGAATTTGGAAGCCCAGGGTATTGTGGGTTTGAAGTTTGGGGGATCATTTATTTATTTAAAGTTGAATTCGGACGTCCAGGGTATTGTGGGTTTGAAGCGTGAGGGATTGTTCGCTTATTTAAAAATTCAACTCGGACGCCCAGTGTATTGTGGGTTTAAAGCTTAGGGGATCATTTATTTATTCAAAAATTGAACTTGGGAGCCCAGGGTATTGTGGGTTTGAAGCTTGGGGGATCATTTATTTATTTAAAGTTGAACTTGGACGCCCATGGTATTGTGGGTTTGAAGCTTAAGGGATGATTTATTTATTCAAAAATTGAACTCGGAAGCCCAGGGTATTGTGGGTTTGAAGCTTGGGGGATATTTATTAATTTAAATTTATTTATTTATACAAAACTCGCGAGCTCGGCGTTATGGGGTTGTAGCAGCTTGGGGGATTTTGTATTCATTTATTTATTTATTAAAAAAACTCGCGAGCTCGGCGTTATGGGGTTGTAGCAGCTTGGAGGATTATTTTAATTTACTTATCTCTTAAAAACTTGCAAGAGTTTGGGAGAATTTTTTTCCATTTATTTATTCATACAAAACTCGCGAGCTCGGCGTTATGGGGTTGTAGAAGCTTGGGGGATTTTTTATTTATTTATTTATTTATAAAAAAAACTCGCGCGCTCGGCGTTATGGGGTTGTAGCAGCTTGGGGGATTTTGTATTCATTTATTTATTTATTAAAAAAACTCGCGAGCTTGGCGTTATGGGGTTGTAGCAGCTTGGGGGATTATTTTAATTTACTTATCTCTTAAAAACTCGCAAGAGCTCGGGAGAATTTTTTTCCATTTATTTATTCATACAAAACTCGCGAGCTCGGCGTTATGGGGTTATAGCAGCTTGGGGGATTTTTTATTTATTTATTTATTTGTAAAAAAAACTCGCGAGCTCGGCGTTATGGGGTTGTAGCAGCTTGGGGAATTTTGTATTTATTTATTTATTCATAAAAAAAACTAGCTAGCTCGGCGTTATGGGGTTGTAGCAGCTTGGGGGATTATGTATTGAGTCATTTATTTATAAAAAAAAACCCGCGTACAAAAAGCCACAAGCAAAAATATATTTTCATAAGAAAAAACAATAAAATAGTTCTACAGTCCGCAGCAGATGTTCTCGAGGTTAAATGGAATCGGTCCGCTTATATACCTATATATCGGATGCCCGAACCAGCGTCTCGGCTTGTAAGCTCTGAACATAGCGTTTTTGCCTTTAGAAAAAATATCGTGTCCAACCCTGGCCGAGAGACCAAGTATGCCGCGGCGCGCCGAGCCGAGTGACCGAGTATGCCGCGGCGGCCGAGCCAAGACGAGCCGAGCCGCGGACGAGCCAAGCCGAGCCGAGCCGCGGTCGAGCCAAGACGAGCCGAGCCGTGGACGAGCCAAGCCGAGCCGAGCCGCGGACGAGCCAAGCCGAGCCGAGCCGCGGACGAGCCAAGACGAACCGAGCCGCGGCCGAGCCAAGCCGCGCCGCACCGAACAAGCCACGGTCGAGCCGCGCCGCACCGAGCAAGCCGAGACGAGACGGTTCTTGGTCGAGCCGAGTACGCCGTGGCGGCCGAGATGGTTCATGGTCGAGCCGAGCAAACCGAGAACGCCAAACGATTCTCGTTTGAACCATGCCGCGTGTACCTAAGTTGCTCGGTTAGATCGGCTCAACCGAGAATCGTTTCGGCTAGTTCGAAGCTCACGGCTCAGCTTGCTCGATTTTTTTAGCTCAACAAAAACTTTTTTTATGATTTTAACCTGCGGCAATAGAAGTAAAAATGACTTAAACTACCAAAGCGTTGATCCACGGGGGCGAAAAAAAAATTTCATGACGCTTCTGCCGCGAATAAAAAAAGTAAAAATATTTAGCTAATAAAACGTTGCAGGGGTCATTTTATTCGAGGCTGGTGTGTCGAGAAATATTTTTCCAACCCCGTGGATTCTACCCCCGAGTAACAAAGGTCATTTACACAAATATTGCCGTAGCCAAAATTCATAATTCTCACCGCAAATGCTCCGGTTGTTACTTTATTCGAGACAAATTTTGGGCTAAAATTTATCTTCGTTCGGGTAGTCGAGTTGTGATTACTGCAACATAAACTGTTAGGTGCGGCACGGTAAGTCCAAACTCTATATAATAGTTTTGAGTAAAAAAGAAGAGGAGTTCGAGAAGTAATTGACTTTTCGATTTACTTCTTCATCGTTTTCATGCGTGTCGCGTACATTCCGACGCAACGTGTTGCGAATTTTATGGTTACCTTGGAATATTATTTTAATCTATATTCCTATTAGCCGATGACTACACGGTAGCTTGACTTAATTATCAGAATTTTTCAAGTCCACGGCCACTGTGAATGCACCTAATGCTTAATAATGCGTGCACCGATTTAGATGTCTCACGATCGAGCTGTAAATCATCGCACTTATAAATAAGTTTAATGGTTACCGTATTAGAGTGCACGGTTTTTTTTTTTTCGAGTAATCATGCTAATAGAGCAATTTAATTTTATATGCGAGACTAAAGTTGAAATTTTTATTGTCATTCAGCGCGCTAAGATTTTATATCGTTTTATAAAGAAACGCGCCACGCCATGATATGCTTCATTAATTTGAATTTTAATACTTTACCGCGAAAAAAGTCTTAAAGTTGGTTAAGCTAATTAAGGCTGTTGGAATAATGACTTTTACAGTATGATCGAGCATGTGGAAGCATAAATCTTTAAATTTTATTTTATCGTCATGAAAATTGTAGACTAGAATTTTTCACGACTATTAAACTAGAATTCTGGTCTAGTGGTACACATTAAAAAAAAAAAATATTGTAAAAAAGGGATTAAAACTATCTTAATTATATACACATATTTTACAAATAGAAAATTGAGTTATAGTCATAAGTATTAAGACAGCATTTAGCTTCGTTTCACACTGAAAGCTGATAACCGGTTTTTTTCTAAAATTCAAAAGTAGTTTGACGTCATTAGAAAACTACAGATTACTAAAAATTTTGTGTTAGAAAACTACTCATCCCCGGCAGAGACTTTTATCTCGATGAAGCTCCCTAGCTCTTCGCAACGTCCAGAGAGGAAATGTAAATTCAGAATGTTTACCATTCGTCATACACGGAAAAAGGGAAGAACAAACTCTCGACGCGGGACGAGGAAACGGAAACAAAGCCCCGCATGAGAACGACGAGAGAGGATCGGAAGAAAGAAAGAAAGAGAATAAAAAAAAAAAAGGGTTAAGAAATTCTCCCGCATCGGAGCTAGCCGAAGAAGATAAAGAACGCAGGGGTACAATTTGCGCCGTTACATGGAAGCGCGAGCCGCGGACAAAAGCGATAGTTTTCCTTGAGTCTCTAAGGCCCAGCGGGGCAATTTATCGTCCGGTGTGTCTTCTCGCGGCGTTTGGTGGTTGCGGCCGTACCCGCTTGTCGTCGCGATAGTTATAGATAACAGCCGGTTCCGCGGCTAGTTTCTGCGGATTTTCACACACGGGGCTAAGGCTATCGCGAGCCTATTGATTTAGTGCCCGAACGAATTTACGCGGGGTTACACCCTTTGAGGCCGGCCCTCCTTTCTCGTTAGCCGCCTACATTATATTACCCCTCCCGAGGTCGTGCATCATTCTTCTCCAGATCTGTGAGTATCTGTAACAGCCTGAGAACACAGAGAGCGCCGGAGCATTTATTTTCTCTTGGCCTCTGTTAATCTCTTTCCCCTTTTTTTTGCGCGCGCGTGTGCGAGCTTTTTCTTTTTTTTTTCTTTCGACCCCACTTCCGGCACAATTTTTCATTCGTTGGGTTGAAAAGCTTTGGAAAAAATTAGAGCAAAAAAATGTCAAAGTTTAATCTCGGAAGATCAGTTTTGTAAATTTAGAGCTTTCAAACTTGTTCAAACTCGTGTTTCTTGTGAGGATTCCGAATCTTATAAACATGAATAAGAAACTTGTTATTGATGAAATGTATATAATTAATTATGTATTAAAGGACATTAATGTCCGTTGATGATGAAAATAAATAAATGAATACAGTAAAAGTAAAATAAAGATTTGTTTTTTACAACAATAATGCTTCAATAGCTTGCAAAAAAAAGTATGAAACATTCTTTCGAATCAAAGATTTTTAAATTCAAGTAAAAAATCGAGAGATCGTAAAAGATACAAGCGTAAACCGTGATTGAAAATTTATAATCAAAATCTTGATAAGTCCAACACAGTGCAGAGAGATAATAAAGTGCTAATAAAGCATGTAAAATTACAATGGAGCCGATCTGCGCCGAGAGAGGGAAACAAGGAAAGCACGCGTCCGGTAATTTATTAAGGGTTGAATTTAAAGCCATAGAGCCTGGACGCGGTACGAGAGTTTATGAGTGTAATAGGTGGTCGCGTGGGCAGGCCGGACGGGGCCGGTGTGATGTATCTGGAATTGATGTAGTGCACCGCTAAGACAATGGCTCTGTTCAACACAGGCTCGCGCGGACCTCGGATCATGTATCCGCGCGCGTATTAAACCCGCAACACCGTATACACTTGTCGGCCATTCCCACGATCTCGGCGCTCTTTCTCTCTCTCTCACACTTGCGTACCCCATCCGTGTGTGTATTTTCCTTCCCCGCGCGAGTACGTTTCATTGCCTCAATCAAATCCGCGATCTCCCGAATAAATTCTGACCCCGGCTTAAAGAATTGAAAAGATTGGGTTCCATCCACGCGTATACTCTTTCCGCGCGCTATCACTACTATTTTACCACTTTTGTTGAAAAAGAGATAACAAATTTTCTTACCTTCTTTACCTAGACTTTGTATCTCGAATGTACAGTTGAAGATCCTGCTTCGTGTGATAATTGAATTTATAATCTATCTAAACCAATTGAATTTTATTTTTTTGTTTACTTTATTACCAATATTACAGCCTTAGACTTATTTTTTACGACTAATTACAAATCTCAGATCAATGAAAAAGGTTATTATTTAACTTGATTTGTATGTTAAAATCAATACAGACGGTGACAGAGCGCTAAGTAGTTTCGAGGATGACATTATTGTAGAGTTTGACTCTCAACCCTAAGAATACAGTCATATTTGTTTAAAAAATACAAAATACAAAAAATAGAATGTTTTAATAGTTATCCTTTTTTTTTTTTTTATTAATTAGCATTATTTATACTGGTTGGTTAGATACTAAAAAATTAAAATTATTAAACAATTTTTTTAGTAAACTTAGAAAAAATATATTTATTTAAGAGCTCAAAAATGACTATTTCTCTAATTGATACCACTACCTGTAAAATATTTAAAAAAAATAATTTTCTAATAAAATTTCATTATGATTTGTCATTTGCCTTAAAAAATGTTGGCTGTAAAATAGTGATAGGCTCGGTGATAGGCGTAAATTTATTTCTCTTAATTTTAAATTCGTAATATTCGTCAAACTCAAATGGATCATCAAGATAAAGTTGACGGTGAAAAAACCCGACGAGGTGTAAAATCATGGAGTGCAAAGCTCATTTGCCTCGAGAGGAATGAAAAATTTACGGTCACCGGGCTTCGGTAGGCTGCGTAAACCCTTTCTTTATTCTCGCTCTGCAGCAACACACGAGTCTTCTCTCTCGCGCCGCCACATTGTTGCAATGTTACCCGAGTTGATGTTATCTGGCTTGACGTTGTCGTGAATTGTAAGACACTACTTCGACGAGGTTTTAAAAAAACGAGTAAAATAAAATAAAATAACAACGGAGTCCGGACCTGTAGTGGTCAACTCTTATATATACAGATGGAGAAAGAAGTGGAAGTTATAAGTGAGTGAGAAGCGCGAAGTTGATATTTTTTCGTCCTTTTTCGACCCCATAAATACCATGAAGCTTTTGCGATTAACTCTGGTTTGTCGTTCGCTAAATTTCAAGGATTTGACGGTGCGTGGTAATGATCTTGATCTGAGCTAGAGTGCAGGAGTTATGCACTTAAAGTCCTTGTTTAAATTTACTTTAATTTTTCATTTTTTAAGGGATCCTTATAAATAATAAAATTACAAACAAAAAATTTTTAATTAAAATGCGGAAAAATTATTTAATATTCTTAGTAAGCAGTTTTAAATTTTACTACTTTTGTTATAAAAATTGATTTTACATTCCCCCGAGATGAAAATGATTTTCTTTAACTATACATATCAGAAATTCCAATTGCTGACATTGATACAAAAAATTCCTACGGTTACCCGATTTTATTTCTTTCGGTATTTACGAGAACCACACAAAATATACATAGAAACATTAATATTTCTGGGAGCTGATGTCAATATAAAAGATAAGGATTTTTCGAGGTAGTTATTTTTATTTTTCATCCGAAAAATGTTATATCACGAAATATTTGACTTTGTTTTAAGTAAATTTATATTTTTTAACTACAAAAAAGTATACTACAGCCGTAAAATGCAGACAATAATAAAAAAATCATTTAAATAAAAATTTTCGATTACCATTGAAAAAATCTCGGAAAAAATCTTCTATTCGATTAAAATTTTTGAAAAATTGACTTGATAAGTAGAGAATACTGCTAGATGAAAAAAAAAAAATAGGCATGCAATTAAGGAGGAAGGGAAGAAAAGATTGGAGAGGCATTCGTTAGAGCCCGAGCTGATAGTGGTAGCTCATTGATACAGCACTCCTCCTCTTGCGTGTCCACGCAATGACCGACGCATTAAACTAAATCTCGTACACGGAGAAGAAGCCCCGATACACGAAGTCAAGGTAATTGTCGTCTTGTATTTCAGCGGCGGAGTTAATTTTTTTTTTTCAACCTGCGTAATTTGCAATTTCAATTTAAAAAAAAAAATCTTTGGGAATCCTTTAATACTTCTGAAGCGATTCATTGTCACTTTGCATAACTCGGTTGATCTGATAAAAAAAAAGTGTCGGAGCTAATCCCGTGACGAATTCCTCAACAATCGGTTCAAATTTTATTCTTTCTCGGATTGTCGAATAATCTTCTCCTCGGCATTGATCCGGCTTAAGAAAAGGGCAAGACCGAAAGATTCGGGGAAGAAGAATAGTCGAGGAGTGGACTTTGAAGTCGTGACAGCCAGAGGTGTCGGCCGAGTCCGGAGCTGGGGGGAAGCGCTGCGAACTCCTCCGTCAACTTGTCAGCCTGTCGGCCCACGCACGTCGTCGTCGTCGTCGTCGTGTTGGCCCGCTCGCGCGTGCTTTTGTCACTAAGACCTTGACACTGAGAATCTCGGGGCAACTTGTAAAAAGATCGCTCCGACTTTGATAAAGTATATTTTTCGAGTTTTTAATCGGTTTTGGTTGTTTTAATTGATTTTTTAGTTTCTCTTTTTCTAAATATTTTTTATTTTTTATTTTGCATCAAAAACTGAGATACTTTGAGTGAATATCGACGTTTTTTGTTACCTTATAGTTTTTAATATAATACAAATGTTTTTAAACTCGAAAAAAACCTTTTGTATTACATTTTCGTAATACCTACCTCGCGTAATATAGACTGCATTAATAAAAAAAAAAAAAATTTTAGATTATATGTAAGACCAGAGACAAATTTTTTTTTTTAATATTGTATAATTTAAACCTGATAATTGATAAGTATTGAATAGTTTTGAACTTGAGATCTTCAAATTTCTAGTTAAATTCTCCTCGAAATTCTCAATGCGTAAAATAGAAATCTAGTGCTCCTCAGCAGTCATGGATCTCAAAATCTCATGTTGTTTATCCATAAATTTTTAAAGAAAAATATTTTAAGATGAAATTTTTATCAGTTTAATTGTATTCGAATTTGGATCTAAATTAGATGCAAGACTTGAAACAAAATTTTTCAAAAATACGCTAAAAAAGTAAAAAATTGACAGATCATCATCTCATCAGTAAAATTATGGGAATTCTAAAAAATTTTAAACAGTGAGCTCTCAATCGTAAGCTTTGTAAAGCAAAATTATTCATTTTATTATTTTTTTAATTATTCAAATTAAACCTTCGTTAAAAAATTTCAAAATATCAAATTTACTTAAGTGAAACATTAATTTTTTTATCCAAAGATTAGTTTGATAAAAAGTTTTTAGTCTTGTCATATCGAGCTTTTTCATAGGACTAGGACCCCTCAGCGCGCATAGGAAAAAAACAATTTCAACCTTAAATTGCACTTTTCGAATATTTTAAAAAACCTTCTCCGCCAATCAGCTCACGAATAAAAAGTTTACGCAAAATGGCACTAGCTCTCTTTTAATAGTGGAATAGTATTCGTTGCCCTTGCAAGTTTTTTCAGGAAACGTACAAATTTGATATCTTAATTCAATCTACACCTTGTATTTCGAGTTACTCATTGCATAAAAAAAGGTAAGACGGTATTAAAAAAGGGACGGAATCGATTGCGATCACGTACCGATGAAAAAAGAAGTCATAATCAGCACGACCGTGTGCGAGTATAAAATCGATAAAGCGAAGGCAGTGCGTCTTTGATAAGCGCTCGCGACTTTACAGCTGTAATTTTGGCGCGAGGCTTTATTATGCAGAGCGTTATAAAATCTTCTTTAATAACCCCTCCGACCACCGAAATAAGACGAGAGGGAGACCGAGAGAGAGAGAGAGCTAAAGATCGAGTCGAGCGATTATCCACCCTTTCGATTCGGCAGCCATTGGGCGAGCATGAATCCTAATTAAAAAATTCCCCGCGCCGTCGTTATCCTCTTATAAGCCCTTTATTTTTATTTTCGAAGCGCGTAAAAACACAGCGAAAAATTTGATGGGCCAGTTTTAAAATCGTAAAACTTCCGGGGGCCCAGGGCACAATGAAGTCGGAAGATAAACGACGTGTCGCCTCCCTTATACTTCTCCTTATTATTCTTTACCTGGACGCACGGATATTTTTTAACGAGCCGGGGCTAACTCCGAACGACAGGTGTTTTCGTGGTTTATTTCATAAGAGAGGAGGAGGAGATGCGAATTTATTGGGCCCGGTAGACGGTATCGAGCCGAGGCGATTACTCGCGACGATCACGGTGGCGAGGCTGAATTCTCTTCTCCTCCAATTAGGCGAGACCCAAAGCAAATGAAGCTATTATTTCAGCCGGACGTTTTAAACGTACCTGCGACTGTGCATGAAGCCTCCTCCTTCCCCTTATTCTTCACTCTTCTGTCCCTCGTATTCGTACGCTACTCCTCCTGCATAATAATTGCATCCTGATATTTTATTGGCTCGCTTGTTTTTTTTTTTTTTTTTATGGATCTTCGTCTTTAGCGATTTACAAGCCGTGGGTGACCGAGATCATTGACGTGAGAACTTTTTGAAAAGTTTTTCGTTTTTCGCTTACCGAGGAAGTTGAAAATTTTGATTGTGCAAGAGGCGTAATAACGATACACAATAAAAACGGGGTACCCTGACTCGATACTAAAAACCACCGAGTTTATTTATTTACGATACACTTTACGGAAGATTTACGATAAATTTTATTATTTACATAACTCGATCCAGTGATTAAGTTGCATAAGTTGGTCCCAACATGCCATTCAAATTCGCTGTAAAATTTTATATTCTGTAACTTTTAAAAACAACCCGCTGTCCGATATACGTGATTGCGAACTTACCCCCTTTCGTAATTTACAACGGAAAAATCAAACAAACTCGTAAGTCATTTCGAGAGAATAATGATTTGAGATAACGGTTTATTCGCGGGGTAGCAGCGCTGTCTCGAAGATGAAGCCGCACGGACAGTTTGCAAACAGCTTTCCGAGGATATCTCTTTCTTACGCAGCGGGCAGTGCGGAAGTCAACTTTCGTATGATGATTGCAGTACGCACGTGCGTGAATTACACGGGCGCACTCTTTTAAATAAAAGTAAGGCTTGAGGTGAGAGAGAGGAAAGAACGATAGTGCGGTTTGGTCTGCGTAAATGAAAACAAGAGATAAGATTCTCGTCAAGTGACCTGTCATGAAGGAACAATATTTGTCTGAAATTTTTTACTTGCGCTCGTAGTAATGATTGAGACTCAACAAGCGCGTAAATTTTCTGAGTGATTCAGTATTAGGATTAAGAATTTCAACTTTTACATATTATCGGCAGAGTAAAAAGTGTTATTTTCGTCTCTAGACAATATAAGCTTCGGCTAAGTACACTAAAAATTTTCATTACATTTACAATGATTCAATATCCACACATCACTTTACTTACTTATAAAATTTTCTGGCGTTAACGTTTTTTATGATTCTACATTTGATTTTGACTGCACATGATTTTAATTCTACTTATAGC
The DNA here is from genome assembly GCA_038277355.1 of Encarsia formosa. Classification (NCBI taxonomy): domain Eukaryota; kingdom Metazoa; phylum Arthropoda; class Insecta; order Hymenoptera; family Aphelinidae; genus Encarsia; species Encarsia formosa. Next base: position 81,649,679 of record CM076185.1, on the reverse strand, counting down.
TTACAAAGATATTAATATTTTCATGCTGTATAGTTTGATCCAAATAACTAGTGTTTATTTCCATTAATTTTATAATGGCTAACGTTTATTTACTTACTATACCTAAGTAATTTATTCAAAATCAATAATTTTTTAATTTTTACAAGATCTAGTGTAAATGAAAAATCTTAGGGTTTCATAATAGTAGTATATTTTTGCTGAAAAATCTCGTATTTTTTAAAACTCGTTATTTTCAAGACCTACGCATGGTAGCTTCTCGTACTTTTTTTTGGAAGAAAATTAAATTTAGAGATAAATTGTGCATTAATGCCGAAGCGATTAAAGTTAAATGCGTAACCCGAGCCCCAATAAATTCAAGCTTAATAAGCTTCGTATTATTTTAAATCGACTCATCAACTACCCTGCCAGAAAATACAGTGGAAAAAGAGGTAAAGAAAAAAAATTTAAAGAACACGGTATCAAGTTACCAATACAAGAAGCACAGGTGGCACTTTAAAGGATCCCTGATTTTTTTTAACCCCTTCAGTGAGTTTGATCGAAGAGTATACTTAAGTCAAATATTTCAAGTTCATATACATAGAAGGCTTCAAAACTCGAGTGGCACGGATTTTCCCCGCACTCGGTTAATAATAATTCACGGAGCGGCTTACGTACATACACGTCGAGCATTTACCCCCCCGAGATGGGACGAAACGATTAGGTGATAAGTGGAATAAATCAATTATCCGCGGGAGTTATTAAGGGCTCATACGCCAGCAACTAGGAAATTCCCGACGCGCGACTTTACGAGGCCGCGCGTTAAGCGTCGCCGGGGGGCTTGTTTACCCATCAAAGCGCACCACCACGATGAATAAATTACGAACCTTTGAAATAATCAAGCCGGGGACTTTTTAAAAAACGCACAATGCTCGAGGAATTTCGATCCCAAAAAAAACTTTGTTCTCGATCTAGGCTGTCGGAGTCACGTCACGTGTCAAATTAATCCCCTGGCCTAGCGAGCCCGGCAACGTTCTCGTACGGCGGTTATTCGACGAAACGCGGAAAGGATTACGCAGCGCGCGGATGGTGCACCTGTTTCAGTCTAAACCCTCGGCTCTCTCGGGTCAAGGTACGGGGCTAGGTTACGCCGTCGAGGCCGTTAGCCTCGGTGCGTTTACGCGCTCTCCCGTATGACCGGTACGTGCCGGGGGAGGACTCTGGATACGGTGCGGTTTAATCTTGTTCGGCTTAATCGTGAGCTTATGTGCCAAGCATTTTTCTTTTCGAGGGAGGAGTAGGAGAAGAACTCTTGTTGCCTTGATGAGACTTACGGGGAAGTGGAAAAAAGTTTGACCCGTCGTCTAGGCGTGGAGCTTCCTTTACGTATTTGATAGCTAATGTTATTGATAAATATTTTTGATCTATAATTTGAGCTTAAGAAGTTGCTGCTATAGGGCAGTCATTCGATACATAAAATTACATTACTGCTAATCATTTTAGAAAAATTAAATTTTTTTTTTCTAATTTTATTTTTAAAACTTACTGAGGTTTTTTTTTCACTTCTTTCACCAACTTGTTGATTCAAGTAACGATTAATTAATTCCTAAGATTGTTGTTTAAAGTACTGTATCAGGATCAAAACCCATAACAGCTACTGCGCCGATACGCTACTTCAGCTATATCGCAACATTATAAAAATTATGAAATTAGGAAAAAAAACAAAAACTAAAAAATGTTACTTCAAATCTTACACTTGATAATTCATGATAACATAAATGATTTAAAAAAAATAATGACGAGATTTTGAACTCAAGTTTCAAAGATTTGCCACTAGATGGCTACCAGTTTTTTAAACCCTCAAAAATAATAAATCTTTTAATTATATATACAAGGACCCTATGATTAAAAAACAAAATTGTAATTTTGGGTTGTTTCAGAAATTAACCACTAGATGGCTACCAGTTTTTCAAACCCACAATCGAAGCATAAACCCTTTGACCATATATACTGGTATCCTGTTGATTTTTTTTCAGTAAAAATTTATTAATTAGTTTGACAAATGATTCGTAAAGTAGTGATATTCGCGAGTGATTGTGACCTTGAAGAAAAGAACTGTACAACGCCGAGTGATTTCTACGTGAGCTGCAGAAGAACTAGAAGCGACCGAGACCGACTACAGCAGCATTGGAGTGAGTACCTACCTTGTAGTTTTCAAAAAATTATACATATGGCAATACCGCAATACCGCAATATAAAAGAGCGAACCCAAAAAGAATGTCAGCAATTTATTCGTGATGTAATTGGCTAAAGAACAAAATTTAAAATTTGAACTTTTATTTTTAATTTTTATATTACAATTCAATTAAAACACTTATAGAGAATATATTTGATAAAAAATAATTATTTAATAAAATGTTCGAAATTGTCCAATTAAAATCATGAAAATAATAATTATTGGATATTATTTAATAAACAATATCCAATTTCTTAAAGCGTAAAAGAGTTTCACTAAAATCTTTTCTTGTTGCTGTGCTAAAATTTTTGAAGAAACCAATTGATACTTTTCAAGCCCAGTAATAAGCAGGTTGAGAATAAGTATTCTTATGATGTGAATCATAAAGTATTTTGCGGCTGCGAATTTTGCTTATGCTTTAATAGGAAATGAGAAAAAATTTAACAGGATTCTACCAGCGTGCTTATTAAAATTAAAGAATCATGGGATGCAATGAAAAGTATTGATTGAGTTATTGTGAGCTTATTTACGACGATGAAAGAAATTATCTTTGCTGCTTGTTTGAAGAATAAAGTTATTAATCAAAAAAATTTCAATCAGATAAAAGATTTTACTTTGGAATTTTCAACTTTATTTATCGTATGATTGTAATACTGAAGTTTGCATTCAAATTTACGAACTGTCTGTCGAGAAAGTAACATAAATTGTCTCGACGAATATTTAATTTCTTTTGAGTTTTAATTGTTTGTTAGGAATTTACGAGTAATTTTGTTGTGAAGCGGTTGTCGCGATTAACCAAGCGTTGGACTAGAAACCCAATAGACTATACTATAAAAGAGGATTGTTTTAAATATCGTTATTTAAAAAAAAAAAAAAAAAAAAAAATTAGGGTCTCAAGTGTTAGAATCTAGTTTGGCTATTGATTTTTTTATTTAACCAGATTAATTTCTAAGTAATCTTTTTTTAATCGAAGTCGTCAACAAACATAAATGTCCTTGACAAAATTTGATGCAAACATTATTTAATAGTAATAAATTTTTAGTACATTATTAAAAATAATAACATTCTAATACATAACTAAAAAAAAAGAATTTATATTCAGTTTGAAACCAACTAATATTATTACAATTTTTCAAATTAAATGTAGCTGTGTTTCAATCTTTTCTTAACCAATCAGTACTATGAAAAAAATTGAAAATTATCAAGTTATTCTCATTCAATATTCTTGTTTTAATTGAGATTAAAAAAAAAAAAAAATTTATTTTGAACTAACTTACGAATTATAATTTCTAAACTAAGATGAAAAATCTATGAAATTATGGACTCAGTAATTTGTGAGCAACCCATTAAAAAATTCATGCTGTTCTACTTGCGCGATAATAATTAAAAAATAAATAAAGATGTGTTGGAGGCAGTGAATCTCGAGAAACAAAATATCAATCTTTTCGTGCGGCATCGCAGTGCACCAGGGTCCCTCTTTCCGTTGTTGTTGTTGTTTTTTTTTATCTCGCTTCTGCAGATGCCCACTGCGCGCGATTCTCTCTCTCTCGCTCCTTTTCTTTTTTGAAGCCAAAAAACAGGGAGTAAGAGAGGAGAGAGAAGGAGCGTGCACATGCGTTATAATCTCGATATCCCATATATTCATGTACAAGACATGCCTCCCATTTTAAATATAGCATCGTGTAATTCATAATAAATTACTTATAAATGCAATGTACTTTTTATTTCGTTAAAAAGAAACAAAGAAACGCAGAGGTAGGAGGAGGAAGGAGAATAAAAAAAAACGGTCCAGAAGCAGCAGCAACACGCACTCTTTCCTTTCTCACCTGGGCCCCTACGTCACTCGCGCAGGCTACTGGTTGCTCTTTTGTACAAATAAACCCTGTTCTGGATCATTGCACGCGAGCACCTTGTACCGAAGTGTTTTTGTAAATAGGTACCTGCAAAGTGATAATCAAATCGGAAGAAATTTTATTTTTCTTATAGTCTGCGCCGTTTGTAAGTATCCTGCCACCGCTTGTGCTTCGGCATAATTGCCTTAAAAATACATTTCCTGCGTACAAAATACTGGTCTTTTCAAAATCTACAGTATCGATTCTCTAAAAACAATTCATCTATAAAATATTAATAACTGGCTTGGTGGAAAAGTAACTTCCATTATCAAATTAAATCTCGCGCCCATGATAATTTTCGCCCACGGTAGAGACCCTCCCGATAATTGAAAAAACGAAACAACAAAAGTCCCGGGTTTGTATTTATGGATTGGCTGGCTCGCGTTGCCTTGCACCGACCGCAGTGTCGTATAAGTTAAAACGAGAAAGAAAATATGAAGTTATAGAAATTACACGCAGGGTACCCGGCACCACCGAGATACGTAAAAATAGTAATAAACGAAAAGGAGGGGGGGGGGGGAGACGCAGGAGAATATGCACTTAATTACGTTTACAGCCGGTGCAGGAACGCCAGTGCCGGGCTTTTATTTCCTTTATGCCCGCATGTATGCTTTATGGCTGTGCACCCCAGCAGCAGCAGCATCACGATATCTCTCCTGCTCCTCGGCAAAGAGAAGGAGAGGAACAACGCGTATACTCCTCCTCGCATCCTTGTTGCTTTATTAGGCTTAACATACATTACGATACCCCGGGAGTTTGTGTGTGTGTGCGCGCGTACAATATATATTTGTAGCCGATGATTTAGATAAATTGACGCTCGCGCAAGGCCGCGCAGATTCGAGTCAATGAGAGGAAGGAGTAAAATGAGAAATGCCGGGGGAGAGACCGAGCCTGATTAGAATGCAGATGACAGATACTGGTAAAACGCTTGTACCGGTAGATATTTATTATCATTGGATTCCGATGCTGCTGCTGCTGCTGCCGTTGCTGGTGCGGTGTCCTGCTGCACATCGCGTTTTTCTTCAAACGTTGCGGATTTACATCGAGCTTGCGATCGATACCGCCTACGAGTTGTACTCCCTGCATAATCGTGCGTTTTGCCGGCTACCAACTATGTTTTTGGTGCGTTTCGTATTTTTTTTCATAATAATTTTCAGAAAAACTCCGGCTGCGTTACCCGAGCCGACTGGGAATTCGGATGTAACCGAAAACTCCAGATAATCAGCAGGAAGAGCCGACTGAAAACTTTGTTCGTGGATTTATAATTTTTCCAAGGGAGCGCGCGTGTTCTTAATTGGCGTTTGATTTTAATAACAATATTCACAAGCGGAAGTTTGGTCAGAAAAAACCGATTGTTTTGTCGATGACTTTGAAAAAAAGCGAGCTTCGTAGGGGCATTAAAATTTATAACAACTAGTGCACGCGCCACAGTTAAAAGCAAATGCGCTCGCAAGAAGTGTGTTGCGGGGAGCGTACAATTATGCATAAACTATCATTAAGTTGCCATAATTCTCGGGTTATTGCATTATTTAGCGCGGCACCCCGTCGTGTGCCCGAGGAATACCTCAGTTCACCATCAGTGCGGTGCCGTACGGCTTATTTATTTTTATTTTTCTCGTCCCTATTTTCGACAAGTAATTTTCTATTAAAACTCCCGCCAGAATCTTTCTTTATTGTAGGTACTTCCGTGCCTTTTCCATCCCTGTCTTTTTGTGAAGGAGAAAAGTTATGTCATACGCAGCTGAGAAACTTTTTGCTTCTGGTAAAGTTTTTGTGAGGGTTACTTATTAGCTTCATTGAGCTCGTAACAATGTTACTTTAACCGAAAAAGACATTTTTCTTGGATTCAAAGTTTGCTTACTGACAAATAATGATACGAGTGCATTTTTGCAATTAAAAATTACTCTTGATTATCTGCTTTCGAAGACATTATTATGAGATAATTTGTTGAGTGCTTGTAAAAAAAAAAAACCAAATTACAAGAATAATTAAAGTAAAATAATTCAAGAATTTCACAGTTTTTTTTTCACTTGAGAGTTTGCCTTGGTGTGCTTATTATTTAGCAGAATAACGTGAGATTAAGGCACAGTGGGAGATATAATTATGCGCGTTGTTGATGACAAAAGTGGCGCGTTGAGCTTCAGGGATGGAAAAAAAACCGCGTCGTTAACGCATTTGTTTTCATTGCAGTGCATCTCGTCATGTGCACGTACATATTATGAATGTCAGATTTACAACTCTTGCTGATGAGTGCACTCAAAATATGCAACTTGACCTGTGTCAATTGCCTAGTTAAACCGATGATTTCGTTTTAAAATGAGTGACAAACTGGATTGAATAAAAATAAATCTAAAAATTGCTTTTACTCGAAATTAGGAAAAAATTTGATTGAAAAAAAGTAACATAAATCAATCAACTTTAAATTTCAATTTAAATTTATGGTACATAGAAGTGCTTATTCATTAAGAGAATGCATCAAAATTGATATGCATAGCGACTTTACCTCTAAAAGTCCCAAGATTTTGCATAGTTTAAAACATATCATTATATTTTGCATAATTGGTCTATAAATTATGAAGCTATGGTTTTTGCACACAATTTAAGTGTGAAAAATTTACATGTTTTAAGTTTTGAAATTACTCATTTTCAATTTATTGTATAAAACTGTACGTGCGTAACGATTAAGTAAATTAAGTGCAAAACTTGTTTCAGTATAAGGTGTCACAAGTAAAATATTTCTTCATTACACTTAAAATTTCAATCTTTACAGCTGCCGATCAGAACCGGATGATGAGCTTTCACGGGAAGAAGCTAGTTCCTAAAAAGAGATTATAACCCATTAAAAATGTGCAACATGTGATTATTTAATCTCATGATTTATTCTTTGCTTACTGATTAATAATTTTTACTAAATAATATGATTTCATTAATTTTTTTACTAAAAGAGTTATATTATTATTTTTTTTATAATTCACATAGTTTTTTGTAGCAGGATGAAAGAATTATTTTTTTTACTTTATTACTATTATTAATTTTTGTATAAGGTAGGTGTACCTAATTTGGCCCTGTGCCTAATATGCCCCCCCCCCCTGTTGTTTTGAATATGCTTGATATGCGGCATCTCTACAAGGTAGGGAGGAGTCAAAAACACTGAATTATGAAGTTTTGAGTTGTTTAGAACATTTAAAAATTATTTTTGCGCACGCCTTATAACTCTTAAACTCGATTCGTATACCTTCGTTATTATTTTACATTGTGATTAAATGATCTGCCAAAATATTTAGACACACCTGACAAAAATTTCCATAAGTAGCTTCGATTCGTTATTGTTTCAGCTTTAAAATGCGATTTTAGTTTTTGTTCAACTCAATTTCTAACGGGTTTTATTCTTAAATAACTTTTTAAACTGCAGTGTACCTAATATGGCTCCCCGCAAATTAGTAGAAATACCGATTTTAAGAGTCTTTAGTTTCATATTTACTTTTTAGAAAATCCTATCCTAATGTTATTTAAGAAAAATAAGTTTAATTGTTTCAGAGGTTTTTTTCATTTTATAATTAAAAAAACATTCTAGCTCAAAAAACAAACTTTGATAAAAATTTAAAGTTGTAATTTTTCAACTGGCTGCAAAGCTTTCAAAAACATTGTTAAAAAGGCTCAATTTTTAAATAAATCATTTTTAAAATAATAAAAATTTTGAAGTTTTTTAAATCTCATATCCGGATTGATTTAAAAAATAGGAACAAATCGCAATTAATAAATAACTTCAAGGGGGCCATATTAGGTACACAAATTTTTGGTGTCTTAAAAAAACGTGTTTTGGTAAATCTTCTGGCATTTCAAGCTCATTGATCAAAATCGAACGCGTAAGGTCTCATTTTAAAGCTCTGGAATCAACCTTTAAAATGAAACCTTACACGTCAAAAAATATTGATTTGATTCGCCACAACGTCGATTCTCGCTTAGGGGGGCCATATTAGATACACCTACTTTACATAAAAAAGATCTTTTCGATGAAAAAGAAAAAAAATTTGGATCAATGCAACGAATTAATATTTTTTTTTATTTGAATTAAGGAGGTTCCCTACCAAACAGATCTAGCCCACAGATTTTGTCCAAATTAAATGAACACATAGTTTTTAGTATAAAAATAGCTCAGCTAAAATTTCAAAGCCCTGAGGAGCTTGTGAAAAAAGTTATAAACATTTCAAATTTCACAAATTTGCATGGGTTCCTCGATGGGTTCTACTGGGCAATTTACTAAAACAGCAAATACTTAATTTCCAGCCCACAGATTTTAATGTAACTACGCACAAAAAATCGGAAAAAATCAGACTTTGATTATACTTGTTTCAAAACATTCATTAGGAGCCTGTAGCAATAATTATAAACAGTTGATTTTATATTCTTGTAAATATGACTTCTCATTGGCATATACAGAGGTTAGAAAGTAGCTGAGCCAATGAGCAGACGACTACTGTAGTCAAATACACATTTGACTTACGTAGATGGTAGGGAACCTCCTTAAACCGGAAAATGTACTAAAAGTTTTAATAAAATGTGTGTAGCAATATCAGGTAGAATCGATAGCATAGCCGGTTAAGTGAACGTATAAAAATTTACTAATGCAGAGTTCAAATCCTGCTTCTGACATTTATACAAATGCTTTTCTAATATGCATTTGCGTTGTTTTTCCTATGGGTTCTAAATACAATAGGTCAGTTAAAAAGGAAAAAAAATTAAACAAATGTCAAAATCTCAAGTTTTTCAAACATTTTTTTGTTTTTTTTTTTTATTTTTTTTATGCATAAATAATAATAAATATATTTACCGTGCCGAATATGTTACGTTGGTATTTAAAAGCGAGCAGAATCGAAAGGAGATAACTACGTAGTCACGTGCTTTACCAACCGACTCAACACAATCATTGATCGATGATCAGAATCAATCAATAATTAAGGCCTGTTTACATTAAACACGCTTATCATATCAGTATAAACGAGCTTCGCATGCGTCTTTATTTATTTATTTATGTTTTCTTTTTTTCTGACATGGAACGCACCGCGCCAAAGGGACGTATAATTGCAGGGCAATTTAAATAAAGTGTATCGGCACAAGGAGAGAAGAAACGGACGGCAACAAAGCCATGAAAAAAAAAAAAAAAAAAACATTCTATCAAGCGAATTTTTCATCGATGATAATTTGCATACTCTCCAGAAGGGAGGGAGCGACGGAGCGTAAAGCTTTCATAAGGAAGGCAGCCGGCCAGACGCGTGTGAAGATCTCAACCGGCAGCCTTAACAGGGCAGGACGTCATTGCACTTTTATTCAAGAAAACCAATCATTGAGACATTCAGCCGGGGACGGTGGCCCATTGGAGACTTAATTGCCGCAAAAAGCAATCATTCACAGCTCCCGCTGCTGGTCTCCTCGAAAACAAAACGTAAAAAAAGTAAACAAGGAGAGAGAGGAAGAAAAAAAAAAAAAAAAACGGTGGGTAGGTTGGTAGTCCAGCTCCGAAAAGATAAAAGCAAGAGCGCTAAATCGAGAAACGCGCGCATAAATCGACGGACGACGAGGAGGCATTATGAAGTCAGGGGATGGTAATGAAAGCACGTATGGGTATTATACCCGTGGCAGTGGGCGAAACGACAACGTAAAAAACAAAAAAAAGGAAGAGAGGAGGAGAGGGTAGGAAGGGGGCTGTTGCGTGTCGGGCCTTAATGAATGCGAATCCTGTAGGTTCTTCGCCCGTTGTTTTCCTGCGGCCAGACCAGATAGCCTATAATTTTTATTGTCACAGGGGGGCAGCCCCGGTAGCAGCTTATCTGGTCGGACTTATTCTCGTTGTTTTGTGTCTCCTCCTGATGATTCTCCTACGTGTTTTTTTTTTTTTTTTTTTTTTTTTTTTTTTTTTTTTGCCCTCGGTTTATCCTTCCTCTCGTCTATGTTGCTGCAGCACCTTATAAACCGCTGGACCTTTATTCTGATCTTCGTTCGTTTGCAAACTTTTTTTTTTTTCTAATTCCGAGGAGTCCGAATTTAAGGAGTGAAACAAGAACTCATTCAAGTTCAATGATTATTGCGTGAAATTTTAGCAAACGAACGAAACTCGTTAGCGTAATCCCCGGTGTAATAATTCATCTAGGCACGGTCGGCCTCCCTGCTAGAAGTTTCAACAGAACGTCTGGGGTGCCCGCCAGATAGTGGGCAGAAAATTCTGTCAAGCTTATTATTTTATGTATATGTCTATATATATACACATATATGTATATGTACCTATAGATGCGTTGATGGGAGGTTAGTTTACAAATCGGAGCAGCAGCATGCAGCTCCGATGTTACAAAATTGATGAAAAATAATCAAATAATTTTATAGAAATATAACTTTAATCGATGAATCATGCTTGCTGTTTGAAAATCCTAACCTCTCCCTGCTGTATAGCCACACGTACAATGGACTTGAACAAATTTTTTTTCTTTTGCTAAATATTATGGAGTCAGGGCAGTGACCTAGCACATAGGATAGCGATTACAACCTGGAGATGATTTCCCCAGGAAGTTTTGACTCTGGAGAGGCCAGGGCGGATACCTGGTGCACCTGGTGATACTTACGCCTTGGAGATGATTTCCTCAGGAAGTTTGGACCTCGGAGGAGCCAGGGCGAATACCTAGTGCACCTGGTTATACTGAGGCCTTGGAGATGATTTCCCCAGGAAGTTTCGACTCCGGAGGGGTCAGGGCGGACACCCGGTGCACCTGGTGATACTTACGCCTTGGAGATGATTTTATCAAGAAATTTTGACCCTGGACGGGCCACGGAAAATACTTGGTGTACCCGGTAATAACCACACTCTGAAGATGCTATCCTAATAGTAAACTTGATGATGTGAACCCACTGGGATCAAAAATTTCTGAGAAAATCATCTCCAAGGCGTAAGTATCACCAGGTGCACCAGGTGTCCGCCCTGACCCCCCCCCCCGGAGTCCTTACTTCCTGGGGAAATCATCTCCAAGGCGTAATTCATACCAGGTGCACCGGGTGTACGCCCTAACCCCTCTGGAGTCCAAACTTCCTGAGGAAATCATCTCCAAGGCGTAAGTATCACCAGGTGCACCAGGTGTTCCGCCTGACCCCTCCGGAGTCCAAACTTCCTTGGGAAATCATCTCCAAGGCGTCAGTATCACCAGGTGCACCAGGTATCCGCCCTGGCCCCTCCGAGGTCAAAACTTCCTGGGGAAATCATGTCCAGGTTGTAATCGCTATCCTATGCACTAGGTCTCCGCCCTGACTCTATAGGTGTTACAATATTTAGCAAAAGAAAAAAAATTTGTTCAAGTCCATTGTACGTGTGGCACACGTATGCCACACGTGTGTCACATAGCTCGCCAGAATCCCTATGCGTAAAGCATTGGCCTTCTGTCAAGAATCTGGCGATTAACCCTACTAAATTTCTGCCCAATTTCGCTAAATCTGCCCACTGTCTGGCAATATTCTGGCGGAAATTTCTCGCAGGGCTCGTATTATTATAATTTCTCGGCACATCATCTGTCTCTTCAACTTTCGTTTCCCTTGTATCCGACGTACATCGTTTCTTTTGATTTGAGAGGAAGAGAGTAAAAAAAACACATCGATCGCCATTGAGGAAAAATACAAAGAACCGTGAGATATTACGAGCCAGTGAGCACAGAGCTGGGGGTACAAGAGTCCAGGTTTTTCTCTCTTTATGTATATATCTTCGATATATTCTTATCTGCTCTCTGGGAGAGCTTCGCGGACAAGCGTCGAGTCTTTACGCTAAAGCGGCTCTTGTGTACCTCTTTCTGCCACGCCGATCTCGCTCAATCTCCACCGGGCGATATCATCTGTCCCTGCATTTACAAACACGTAATTACATCGGTACCCTTTTTTAAATCCTTGCTTTGACGCTTTCTCTGTGAATTTTTTGGAAACTTATTGAATTCTGTTCTGGATTTTTTTTCAGTCGAAATTGAAAAGTTAGTTTTTCAGACCATTGAGCTTATACTATGGGTAATTCTTGAAAGTTTTGATTCATTTTAACGCCTGCATGGGTATTTTACACAAACTGTAACTAGAAATTTTACAATTTTACTGCATCTCTATATTTTGTAATCATTTATACGTTATGAAACTAGTAACCTCAGTAGAATTATCTCAGTACTTCCTAATCGACTTATAAGATGTCATTTAAATTTTGAAATTGATCTCCAATATTAATATTAATAATAAAACTTGGTATTTTGAGTTTGGTAAGGTGCTGCTCTAGATGCAGTCGTAGAATTACTTCATCATTAAAAATACTATTCTGAGGTAACAAAGAAATGAATAGCTTAATAAAGTACAATTGTTTTCGAACAGATAACTCTGCACAAATTTTTTAATTCAGATAACAAGTTTCAATTCCCTGATTAAACTTCACTTTTTCCTGGCTTTACCCTGGCAAAGATTTCGATGACCCAGCAACAGCTACAATTATTTGTAAAGGCACAGAAGACCCTTTTGATAATCAACTTTTTATACCAGTCAGCGTTAGAAATTATAAAATAAACAGTTTGAAACCAGAAAAAAAAGGAAAATGTTTAACTCTTCTTCAATTTAAATGTTGCATTCACCCAAGTGAATAACATTAGTTTTCTCCCTTTGAATGACGCTTGTAGTGCCGTGAGACGGGCGCGAGACAGACGTAAAACGGAACTCGAATAAAAAGAAGTTAGCCGATGTCTTTATGCAGTCCGCGTGCGAGAAAGTGACAGCATGAGGGAAAACAGAAGCGAGAAGAATCGAATGATAAAAACGCGCTTCAGGAGTACTCACCCCGCAACAGGAATAATGAGGGAAGTTGTTTATGCAAATGCGAACAATTTGAATCAGTCTGTCTGCAGATGTGCTTCCTCACACTAGCGAGCATTTTTTATTGAAATTCATGTTTATAAAATCTCGTATAAAATCTTAAAATTTAATATTGATACATCACTAATTATTTGTAAAAAAAATGATAAAGTTATTCACTGGAGGAAGATTTTTTTTTTTTTTAAGATTCATGTAATTTAATCTGTTGAATTTTTGAAATTCAATATGAATTTCTAGAATTAATTACATCTTTTATTAGAGTAGCGGGAATCGAACCCAAGATCCCCAACTGAAGCAATATACTGTATCAACTGAGCTATCAAATACAATGTTTTAAAAGCCTTTGACTTACGACTTACTTAATTTACACATTTAAATTAGCTTAAATTTTTCATCTACGTAATCAAATGATCTAATACTGCGTTTTAAATACTTCCTCCTGCAAATTTTCGATTTTGAAACTTACAGTTTACATTGAAAACCAGAACCATCGAATAAAATAGAGTACAGAACCAAAGCTTTCAAAGTCGTGTGTAAGAGTCGTTCGCGGTAAAACGCACTCAAAGACGCATTAAGCCAGCCAATAAAATAATTCAGATGGTACGGCCTTATCCTAATCACGCAGGGTCTTGTGTAAACATTAAAATACACAAGTCTCGCGGTAACAATATCGGTTCGGCGTACAAGCTCCATAAGAAAGGAACGTTTTATCGCAATAGTGGTCGTACTCGGGAAAGCCTAAAGTTTGCGGGCTAACAGGTATACCGTGTCAAAATGCTCACTTCCTCCTATCTTAACTATTAATCTTCTTCACACCTACGAAGCTCGCTCTCTCGACACAATGTTTCATTAACGCATTAAACGAGTACATGCGCGGCACGCAGCAAAGAAGAGGTCGGGAGTTAAGAAAAAAAAAAGACAAGGAACAGGGGGAAGGGGGAGTATAAGCGGGTACGCTGACCGCAGGGCAATCAGAGTCAACAATGTTTTATTGTTACGTCAAATGGGCGACGCGCGCGCACGATACGCGCGACAGGCATGCATTAAGCTTATCATAACGGTATGCCGTTAAGCTCTCCGGAGAGGCCCGAGAAGGCCATCGACTGTCAGATTGTTCGGGAGGTGAGAGAATAAGTGCGGCTCTCGCGACGGACAATGTACGTGTTTACCCGTCGTATACCCTGGGACGACTTTTTTTTTCCCTCAAATCCCCCTCTTCCTCGACATCTTCCGTGGGATACTTTTTCCAAAAGCTACTTTACTTATCTCGGCGTCGTTTTTCCTCGTAGCTTTAGCGGATAATATTTTTTCTTGGCTTCTAAAAAAATTATTTTGAGATAAATTAGAAGCTTACCTTGATTTTTTACTCGGTGTTGATGAAAAAAAAAAATAGTCATGAATCTGCTGTAAAGCCATTAAAAAATTTTCTGACTTCGAGTTCTTGCTGTGACTAGACTAGTGATTACTATTGGGCTGAATTATCGACTGAAACGTTGTTAAAATACACTGTGTCTGTAGCTCAACCAATAGTACGACATATTACTTTATGAAAAGTTCCAGGTTCGAGTCCCCTGACCACTCGAGCAGACTGCCAAGTATTCGTTTGCGCCTTTGTTGCTAAATAGCTAATTGGGAAATTTTATTTAAAAAAGCTCTCATTATAATTTATAAACTTGTGAAAAAAAAAAAAAATGAAAATGAATCACTGTCCAATTTTTTTTTGCAATTTTGAAATTAAAATGTTTTAACCTGAATTTTTCGTTGGTGCAAATAATAATAAATCCAATTTTGTTTGCTATCTGAAAAAAATAAGCTTTTACGAATTATTATTTATTATTATTATTTTTTTTAATATGCATGGATAGAAAACTGGGCACATTGATGCTTTTTCAACATTTCAATCAGACTTGATTAAGAGTGTTGGATTAACCTTCTTTTATCTAACTTTATGCAGTTAAAGTCTTTAAAAAAATTTTAATTCTGGAAATGAAGCGATTTTACAGAGCATGCAATACTCCAGATTAATATGTTCTTAAAAAAAATAATTAATACTACTCTGAGATAACATCAATTTTAAAAATTCAAATAATTGTTTACTATGATTCAGTTTTTACAATTTTGAGCAGCCAGCTAATAATTAAAATTTTTATCTCCTAGTAAATAAGTACACTTTTAACAAAAAAAGTAAGAATCATAAAAGCCTGTCATTACAATACCGACAACTAAATTAAATAAGACTTCCACTTTTTCCCGCTGATGCACTTGGCTTTGAAATTTCCATTTGGGTTCTCCTTCAATTTCATCCGTTTTTCTAGTGCCTGTTTTCCTACCCCCCCTCATTACCGTTTTTTACGAATTCTGGATGGATGTAAGTGCGCACGTGTGTGCTCCTCGGGCACGCGCGCACCGTAACGGTAATCGCACTTTGCGTATTCATCAAGCGCGACCTTAAACCTAAGCAAGGTTGGAAATTAAAAAAATTTTGACAGCCTATTTATAATCCATGGTAATTGCACGTTTACCCCCCGCAAAAAATTAAATCCCCTTGATTTAGGTGTGCGCACCGTGTTTTTGAGCTGTACCTCCGGTGCGTTTGCTTACTTGTAATGAGTTAATTTTTCCATTTACATCTTTATTAAGTGCTTGTAATTTTTTTATCTCTGCCCCTCTTCGAACGACAAAAAAGGGTAATTAATAGTTTTGAATTAAAAAATTTCTGCAAGGTGAATTGTAAAATTTTAATTGTTGCAGTAAGAAACGGCTTGCGGCAAACGGAAAGCTTAATCCAGCTGCTGTCCGTCCTTTTCTCGGCTGCCACTGGTATTTTTATGCTCGAGATATGTTGCCATTCGCCACGCTTCTTCTTCTCCTGCCTCGTGTGTGCATATGCATGGAGTCTCTTTTTTTTACGCGTATGACATGACTATAAGTCGCGGTCGACCGCAGCAATGCGAGACGTTTTCGAATCTCTCACCCCCTTTCGGATGGAATTACCTTAAATTATTTTCATCATCTCAAATTTGAAAATGACACGAGGGAACTCTTACTTTTTTTTATTCGCAACTGCCCAGATCACCTCGAGGGTTTTGAGTTATGCGTAATACCCGAATCGCGAGACTTAGCGTCGCGGTTTATTAGTTAAGTGAATTTTAGTAGGGTCCTCTCGTTTTTATTGAGTAAAAGTTACCGAATCCATCGAGACGAGATTTTAATGACTTGTTTAATCAGTTTCAAGATAAATGAACTCAACGTCTTCAGTTATTGAAGCGATCGGTTGTCGAGACACATATAATTTGTCTTCGAAAACCAGGTTTCCGTGCAAAGAGTTCGCAGCCGCAAAAAGTTATAAGCGAACATAAGGGGTGGCCCATTAAAGGTGGAGGCCGATCGAGCTCCTTAGGCTAAATGACGGCCCCGCGGGACCGTTCTCATTACTCTACATCTCGTCCTTCGAAATCCGAGAAACTGGTTGGCTGCAATTACCACACAGCCGTTATCTCTCTCGATCAAAAGAATAACCGACATCATTGTCTCCCGAATCCCCCGTCCGGTTATTTTATTTTTTCCTGCAGCTCACGCGACGATTTATGCCGAACCCGGGCTCGTTCGTGCGGGGCAGTTCGGTTATAATTTGCCAGACCCGGACTTTTATTTTCATTTACGAGGAATGCAATCGGATGCAATATGGCGGTCGTTAATACGCACAAGGGTGGCTTTAATATCCCCGCGGAAATACCAACTCGGATAATAATAGTTATTTTAGAGAGCTTTTTTCATTATTACCCCTTCCCGGCCATAATCATCTTTTTATCAAACAATAAATTCAATACCAAGCAGGTTGCTCGTTGGCGCGCTGCGGTGTAGAGGCCACGAGTAAAAGTTTAATCAAACGATCAAGTTTATTATCACGCGTAATAGGAAAATGTCTTCATGTCACTTTACCGTTCAGGCATTAAATTTGATACGACCGGACAAAACTTTCATTTCCCAATCGAGGGGACTTTTACTTATAAACTCGCGCGTGAACTTTTTTTCGTATGACTTTATTCATGAGACACAGCCTTTTTTTTTATTCTGTTTTAATTAATATTTTATATTTCTTATCGTTTAATTTAGCAACTGTTCTCGACACTTTAGATAAAACCACTCTCTTTTAAATTATCCCAGCAAAAATTTAGAAAGTTTATCTAGGCCTCGATTTTTTTAAATTTATTTATTTATTTATTTACTTGTTTTTTTTTTTTTTTTTTTGAATAACTGAGATTTCACCGCTTTGCCTAATGGTATTGCTCGCAAATTACTATGAATGACGGGTTCTAAATATAAATGTGACAATTAAGGTTACTTAATAATTTTTCTTATCTTTTATAAATTTATTTGGTGCTTTTATACGTAATATTTTATATTTCACTGAAATTATCACTTTTTACCGTATATGATTTGAAACATGAAAGTCCACATATTACTTTAAATAATATGAATTTAGAGAGCAGAACAGCAGAATATCGGCGTACAGATATAAATACTGAACATATTTACATTAACTTTTTATTTTTTCAACTTTGTATTGGGAGGAAAAGTGCAGTTACAGAGAGGGAAGCAATATGGCTGCACATAACTATTTTCAATGCGATCAGCGCGCATGACGACGAAACCCTAAATTCAACATGGCTGCCCATAACTATTTAAATCCACTAAAACAGCGCGTGAACCACGTGACCTCATCCCCACCATGACTGCACTTTTCTTCCCAATAGTCCAGCGAAATAAATAATTATATAGTCAAAAATGCTGAATTTTTATTTATTACAAAATCTTGCCTGGATAATCAATACAACGTCAGCATTTTTGATTACATTTACATTAAATTAAAATTCACTAAAAGCTTAATTTTAATTAGGAAATAAGTTCAATGTTTCCTAATGTTGAATCCAAATCGAGTAAATATCACGTGAAAAAATGAGTTTTTAAACTTTTGCAAAATATTTACGCGCTAAACACGTGTACACACATGTTTCGATGCACCTGTAGATCAATTCACAGGGGGGGTTAACTAGCTACCCTCACTCGAAATTTGAACAAATGGAGCGTAAGCGTCGGCCCTCCGGAGTCAAAGGGAGAGACATAGGTCAGATAGCAAACAAAGGCTATTTTAGCCCTCCCGTACGGTCAGTCTTGTTCGTCAATGTTTGTCAATTAAACCGGGGGGTGGGTGCACCGGGGGAGTATTCGGCAAACACGAGCCTCATGACTCTCCTGGTGCACCGACCGACGAGTAGAGAGCCAATGGTCTAATCTAATGGAGCCGACTTCGGCTGTAGTCCATTACACAGTTCGGCCTCTCGTTCGTCCATTACCCAGAGTTTACACTCCCGTGGTTTCGGATAATTATACATCTCGCTTTTCAATTGATTGTCGAAAAAAAGGTTTTAAAAAGGTAACAATCAATCACGCGATATTAAAGAAGAATAAATCACTCGATTTTATACTTATATCCAATATGACTAATTTTAATAGCGTCTTGGTATTCAATCACATTGCGGCAATCGTTCCCCTCAGTCAAAGTTGTAACCATTAGCGTCGAATAAAGGAAGGAAGAAATAAGGGATTTGTACGTGTTTTATTTCTCAAGCCACATACATTATCGACGGCTTTAACGGGGGGTGACGCGACGACGCAACCCCTCGAGAGATTTATTTATTAAATCACGAGACGAGCGATTTGCATATCGACTCTGGGATTCGCCATTAAAATGTTTTTGCGTTTAAAGCCGCACTGGCAGATAAGCCATCGGGGACGGGACCACTTTATACTTCATCGAAGGGGACCCTATCTCCGGGCCTAAACTTCATTTATCATGACGAACGAAAGGGCTCGGCCCTCTTTTTATCGTTCCTTCTTCTTCTTTTTTTTTTTTTTTTCTTCCTCTTTGATAGATAAAGGGAGCTTGAAATTTTGTTTGATTATTCTCGAAGTGAGAGATATTAACCGGTAGATAAGATACTTTCAAACTCGAAAATATCGTAATTTTTAAATTCGAACTAATTGGTAATTGAAATTTTGATTGAATCGATGAAAAATAGTTATTTTCCAGCGAGTTGTTGCAACAAATTCAAATTTTTAGGAATATAAATAGCCATTTTAAGATAAAACGAGAACTGGCCGTAATTTTGGGAGTTTAATCAATCGACTAACGGTACCGGGTTATTACACCGATAATCAAAAAAAGGTAAAGATCGCTTACCTCAAAATAAGATGACGTTCCCACAAGAGTCGGGAATCGATACGAATTTATCTCGAAGATAAAGGTAAGAAGATTCAGGGCGCACAATGCGTGTTGTTTGACAATACGGGGGCTGTTAACGGGGGTCCCCGGGTAATATATACGGCGCCTCGCTCGCAGGTATTCATAATTATACGGCGCATTATTTGCTCGAGTTGTACGCACGCGAGGAAGAGGAGTATTTTGGTGGAATAATTTTAATCGCCGCGCGCCGGCGCGTCGCGTGTTCGCGTATGTTTATAAAGCCACTCGTAAATTACCGAGCGCGGCCGCGTGGGGGGATGTTTAATGTATTATAGCGTAACAAGGCCCCAGCGCTGTAACTACACCGATGAGTTATGACGAGCGATTTATTTGATTTTTGACCTGGCGCCTCCGCATCAAGGAATCAATTTCCACCCTCGAGAGTTGGGTTATTCAAACCCCTTACATTGTGTCTTGTAATGAAGCGGTCGTTTGTCCTACGGAGTGATGAATTTTCCTACCTACCGATTATTATTGATGCCTCCCCGCGAGCTTTGGGAACCTGCACTTTGTTTTAAACGGCGGGATCAATCACGAGTGCAGCAGTGATTCGGTCAAAGGTTACAGGCCCCGAGTGAGTTATGAACAATCCATTTATCTCGGTGTGCGCGCAGAGTGTAAATCAAATTACAATAACAATGCGCCCCCCCCCCCCCCCCGTAACTGTGTTGTCGGAAAGAAGAAACGCTAATTGAGATTTTTCGGGGCGCCCGCGCTATTCCATTAGGCTCCCCGGCCCGTATTCCCTTGTTTCCGGGTCGCACCCGCGTTTTTTCTCACCCTTATCTCGGATCCTCCCACTCGTGACTTCGACTTAGCTGCTGCTACGTACGTGTATGGTTTTTTTTTCGTCACCCCCTCCTTCTTTTGTGTGTCTGTGCCTCTTCTTCGCCCATTGTGTACATTCATCAGCGAATTCATTCATCCAGGGAGCCATTGTCTTCGGCGGTCTAGGTCCACACTTGAGGTCCCTCTAGACGAGGGTAATTTTTTTCCTGTTCTTTTACTCGTCACCTCGTATGATAGTGATTACCATCGGCATGAACTATTGACTATGGTGCGCATTGTTTTCAGAATTAACCGTTACTCTAAGAAGTGATAGAAAAAAAAATTTTTTTGTGTTAAAAGTATTTTTAATAAGTAGCAATTTAATTCATTCACGCACCATGTCTGAGACTAACAGCTGAATTAGTTGAGTGTAAAAGGTTCCAGGTTCGAAACCCATAAGATTACATGTAGACACTGCTTACATCCAGCATATTTTATTACAAAATCAACTTTTAACAAAAAAAAAAAAAAGAAAAATTTCAGTGCAGCTGTTTTCTTTGAAATTTTTTTACCTGTTAAAAAAATGTGAGCAAATGATTGAGGAAGCTCAAATTTATTTTATTTTTTTTTATTAATTTCTACAACTTTGTAACCCTACAGTATTTTAATTATCTGTGTAATTCAAATGATAGTTTTTTTTACAAATGGAATTTGTAGTTTTCTTTTTAGACGGTGCAAATGCCGTTCCTTCGACGGAATTGATAAAGTTAAGATAATACTTTTAGTATAAAACCATTTTATTTTTGCTAAAAAATATAAACTTTCTAAAATATTGTCTATAAAAATATAATTTTTCTAAGAAGCATTCTTAGATGCAAAAAAAAGATGGTTAACGCATTTAGTCTGTGCGCAATCAAGTTACAGTCTTCCGCTCAACAAAGATGCAATCAGAGTGTTGAGTGAATTTCGGGGTAGGTCGAGGAAACAACCGTAGTCGTAACAGGCTTCCTTCGATTTATATCCCCGTGTATGTGTGCAAAGGGGGGTAAGGAATGACATTTGTCAGCGGGAATGCCAAACAATCGTATTTCCCGAGTGAATTACGTGCCGAAAGCCCGCATGCAATATCGGCACGGATATTGTTTTGCGAAACATTAAGTTCCGGTCGGGCTCCTACTACTGCCGCTCACGCGCGTATACAAAATCACTCTTGAATCTGCGTCTGGGTGTAAGGGAATTAGGAGTTGGGGATTGGGGCTGTTTCTCATTTATCATTCTTGAATTTTTTTTTCTTTTTTTTTTCTTTACGTGTTCAGTCTTTGATTGAAATTATAAAGCGAATTTTTGGTGTGTTGAAATAATTTTTTTCAAATAATTTTTAAAATGCATTTAAGAATCTATATGTTGTAAATTAATCGGATGAAAATTTATGGATTCAAAGCTTGACAGCTATGCAAAATTATTATCGTAAAAAAGTTGAGTTTTTTATTTACAAAAAAAAATTAATGTCTACGAGAAGAAGTAAATATTTTCTTTTTTTTTTTTGTATTAGTTATTTCACCAATAATATTTTGAAGTTGTTTATCAAGACAGATAGTTATAGCATCATTGCAATTATTAGTATAGATTTGTACGGACAAGATTCGAACTCTGTCACTTGTGGTCGTAAGCCTTACACTGCACTGACTGAGCTACATTGACTTGTTAAAGTAATAAATATCTAAAATTTGATCAGTAAAAATTTGAAAGAATTTTTTTGTACTAAATTATACTTTAAAAATTTTTTTTTAAATCCAATGTATCAGTACAAAAAAATAGCTTTAACAAATAATTTCATCCGCAACGAAAGAAAGAAATTGAGTCATTCAAAAAACTTGAATCGATTTGGAAACAGTAGCCCTCACGCGTCCAAATCCTAACCCTTGCTCAAAGAAAAAAAAAGACATTTCCAATCAAACCTCCTGATTGTCCATCATTACTTCGTCCTTTTCTTCCCATCGAAGACAGTGAGTCCCGAAAATGTGGATAAAAGCAGACTCGGAAATAATAATTCGAATGCCACACACGGTGGCAGGATGCCTCCTCGTCGCGAGGGTAGTCAGTCAGTGAGTCAAGCAGTACGTAGTTATAGGCTCCCAAGCCTGAAATACAATTACCCGGGAGCTTCGAAACACTACCGCCGGCGCGATTACCGCCAAGGGAGAGAGCCGAGTTGCAGAAACCCCAGCTACCGAACACAAGTAATGACGCTTGATTGTATAAGCTGCCGGATATTGGGTTAAATAAACAATATTAAATCTCCAAATGGAATTTGCGTTTCACGTTAGTGCGCTGAACCACCGCGGGAATAATCAAGGACTCACCTGTGCCTCGGAGCTCTGAAGTCTCAGCTTTATGCTTCACCGTAAGAAAAGTTAATGAATTGCTGATTAAAACTTCCGAGATTACGATAACAATGTGATCAATCTTACGGTAAATTAATCACCACCAATCTCGTTTTATTAATTTTCAAAAGATGGAAAAATTTTACTATCTATTATGGCTAGAAAAGTTATTATAAAATAACGATATTGCGCCAGGTTTCAGTCTCCGAGAAACCGATCACGCTAAAAGAGTCCTCTTGACGAACTGACAAACTCGACACCTTCGTTTACGAGCTCATCTCTTTTTATCGCAAGGGATGAGAGGAGGAGGCTGGCTCTTTGCATTTGCACTTATAACCGCGCGGCTCGAGCGCGATTATAAATCGCGAAACTCTTACCACGTCAAAGCTCCGAGATTTAACGGCGATTCAATTATAGTTAACCGCCGAGCGGGAGTTCTAAAGATAATGTTTATACGCGCGCGCGTCGGCCGAAAATGTGTGGCGACGATTATTATAACGCCTCCTCTTCGATGCCAGGCTCACGTGCATGGAGATTACCGCGCCGATATTATTTACGAGGCCTACCCCTGCCGATGCGATCATTATTCGATCGAGCGAGCTCCAGTCCATCTTCTTCCTTGTTCTTTTTTTTTTCAAAGAGATCATTGCGTAATGATAAAGTCGAAATAAAGAGCGCGGTTGGGATATGACAATAACGACTTTTTGCTTCTTGTTATTATAGTTGGTAATTACGTCAAGCAGGAAGTGTTTTAAATACCAGCGATCTCTGGTATTTAAAGCACATTTAAGAGTATCCATATCAAATTTTACAGCTTGTGAACACTTTTCAAAAAACTACAAACTGTTATTGTAACGTAAAATAATAGAGAATATTAAAAATGTTTATCAAGTATAAACACAGTTTTTCAAATATTTATCTAAAGTCAAATTCGAAAATGAATTCAGAGATAATTGTCACTTGTCTACATAAAAAAATTACTTTTGAAAACTTATTTGAATGTATGAGTTACAACAGTTCATCTGAATTAGTGTTGTTAGTGGAGGAAATCCATCATCGAAATGTACTAGATTATTCAAATTAGATTATTTAGCTGTACACGTAAACAGTAATTATGAAATATTTTATCTTTGACATCCAAAAACTCTATCACGGAGAAGGAGATACACTATGAAACACTATGTGTGCACGGTGTTTTCCAGTGTACGCATTTGACGCATGCTTTTTTCTCGGTTACTCAAGTTCTGCTGAATCTCTAACCTCGAAACTTTAAAATCGTATGAATATAAATATCAAGTTCGAAATCATAATTGAAGTTTATAAATTTGTTAGGAAAGACAGCAAGAATATTTCAAAGTAAGAATCGTACACAATTTTTAGTGTAAAACTTTAAAAAACTGATAACGTGGGTGTTCCGAGCGCCGTCGTCTGCTCTATCGAAACTGTCTCTCTAAAAATTTTGCACTGGAAAACACGGTGCGTACACTTGAAAATACGACTGTGACTTGGAATCACGCTGCACCACGCATCATGTAAACGATGGCGCTGTACACCAAGTTTCATGATGTACCTCTTTCTCCGTGATGACATAAGTATACGGAACTCTTTTCTTCTTTCGAGGTATTTCACAGCTATGTCCAAATCCTAGGTCTAAAATATCAAAATCGATCATCGATGCCCTCAAAAAGAAGACGCATCAAATTTGATAAAACACCAGTCGAGCTTTTGAAAATTGATTCGACAGCTTCGATCAATAACGAATAATAACAGCGTGCAGAAGCGAAATTTTCCTCCATTGTATAAATCAAGCAAAACCACAGGCATCGTATTACAAAGCTCTCGCCTGGTGCGCACGCACGTTTCTCCGCGCATAAACCGTTGATGCATTCATTCTTCTGGAGGTGCTAATTTCCATGATGGCTCGCACGGTGAAAAAGTATCGGGGGGGTGGGGGTAATGTTAGGCCTAATCAATAGCGCTCGGTAGGTGCGCGAGGTTGAGAAAAATGAGAGCTATCGGAACTCGATTTTACTTTACCAAGCTCCTCTGCGCAGCCTGCTCCACGGAAGTTGCTGGCTCTTACTAGTTAGATTGGCATGCGAGCTACGCGTGGAACTAATAACGGACTTACGCGGAGCTACCACCACCCGAGCTAAAGTTCTTTCTTCTTCTTCTTCTTCTTAACTCATATCCTGCGGGCGCGTCAGTCGCTTTTTCTTCTCCTTTGAAAAGTATCGAACGGAAATCTGAAAAATTGCTTTCTTCGATTTGCCCCGATGCCTTTCAGTGCAAAAGACGACGCGGGAAGAAGAAAAAAGAAAAAGAAAAGATAAGCCGCGCCAACTTCTTGTATTACGTCTACGGCAAATACGCGTGCGGCAAAATGACACTTGGAAAACTACTTTGGCTCGGGGATACGCGCGCTCATCCCCGGTATTTTCTTTCCTTCTTCGCGAAATTATTTCCGAAGAATCTCCTCGCGACGAGATTGATATGACATCCCTTGAGGATGAAAAATATTCCATCAAGACAATACCAGATCAATCGTCGGAAAATTTTTTAATTACCTTTCAACTAAGCTGACTCCCGTGGGATTTGAAGTCTTTTTTTTTACCTCATTATTGATGGTGAAAGCGGGTAAAAATAAAAGTATTTCGAAAGCCGATAACACCATCAAAGGCTTAAGCTTTTCCTGCAGGAGCAGCGTAAGACTCTCAGCGGTAGTGTCATAACCATACCCGACGTAACTCGTCAAAAAATCTAATTTGCATACTGCAAAAAATTGATTTCCTTTTTTTTCCTTCGTTCGTTCGTTCGGTCGAGA
This sequence comes from Encarsia formosa, assembly GCA_038277355.1. NCBI lineage: Eukaryota > Metazoa > Arthropoda > Insecta > Hymenoptera > Aphelinidae > Encarsia > Encarsia formosa. The sequence continues at coordinate 81,624,421 of CM076185.1, read as the reverse complement.
AACCAATTTCTCCAAAGTCGAGCATCATAATGCGGTGATGTACGTTAATCTCTCGAAAATGCAAAGGGGGCGAACGATGACAATAATTCGCTGGCACGCGTATAATTTGAGAAAATAAAGTCACTCAATTTATTCAGAAACATGCACCGGGATAATACCCCCAGCTCGAAAAAAGTTTAAAAAAAAAAAGAAGCGTACGCAGGCAAGAATGATTTTCGTAATTTGTAACAAGCGCGCATGCAGGAGGCCCCCAAAAATATGAAAATTACGACGTCGGCGCTCGGAGCGTTGCTGCGTCGGGACATTGTGTAAAAAGTATTTTATGCAAATAAAGAGAGGGGCACATACCTCCCGGGAGATCGTTTACGGAAAGTATAAAGCCCTCATCGCAGCCAACCGAGGGCCCGCGGTACGGCCAATGTTGAATTACGATCAATTACCTATCAATACTCTTCGGGGTCGTCCGTAATTCGCAGCTGCCCGGTGTACGCAGAGAAAAATGAAGGAGAAAAAAAAAAGCACGCTTAAGGAACACCATTATTTCGGTCTCGCGGGGACCTGATTGCAAAGACCACGGAGAGCGAGATAGGAGGAGGAGGAAGAATGAGCAGCGCGGAGGAGAACCCATCATTTACCTGTTCCCGGGTAAGTGGGATCGGTAACGGGTCAGCCCTCCCTCCCGAGGGACGTCTGCTCCCGATTCCCCCGGCAGATACCAATTTTCGGGCATGCGTAATCCGCCGAATCAAGAGATAATTGCCCCGAGCTCAAGCCCAATGACGCCGCGGATTATTACTTATCAATGACCGCTGCACCTGAGGAGCCGAAGAATGGTAGCGAAGGTAAACAACGACCGGCCGTAATCGTCCGGCACGTCAGTGCATTAAAAGTGCCTTTAAATTAACGAGCCTAGCGAGGAATCCGGCGAAATCGCTATTATTAGGGATAAGAAGGGACGAGCTCGTAAATAACCGACCCACCTTTTCTAATCAATTTACCCTGTCTGCCGAGAGGATAACGGCCAATTTCAGGGGATGATTGCCAAGCGATATTGGATTTTAATATCTTTAATCGCGTACAAATAAAATCACGGAAATCCATCCTGGCGTATTTATTAAAATTCTCATGTTAATTTCAACTAGTTATTTTGACCACTAAATTTAGAAGTTAAAATCGGTTCAGTAGTCGTGGAAAACCCCCGTTAATTAACTCTTTTGAATAAACAAAAATTAAAACTCGAAAGCGAAAATTTGTCCCGTTCAATGAGCGCTAAGTATTCAACCAAACTGTTACATCTCTGACATCCAGGGTTAACGCCAAAGAAATTTCGCGGTTAATCGAGGGTTCTTAAAACTCGAGCGTTCATAATTATCAATGGATTAGTCGGCTAATCCAGCGCACGGGGGGGGGGGGGGGGTTGCCGAGAAGTAGCTACGTTCGAGGGGGTTGGAGCAGCGGCATTACGCGACATTATGTCTCCATCTCGCGCTACCGCGGCGCTCGCTGACGTGACGTGACGTGAGTGTTCCAGACAACCTAATTACATTGCACAACGTCCCAGCCACCCCGACGTTCGGGCGAGATGCAACCAATGGGAGCTGATTTTCGAACGGTAATTGCACTTTCGGGATAAAGGAGAGCTTCGGAGTAATTCTTATCTCGGGAGGTAGCGAGAAGAATTTTTCTCAGTGCGTAATTTTCCAGCGCGCATAAGGCATTCGGTTGTTTATTGCAATTTTTAATCTTGATGATTTTGTAACCTACGCTGTCATTATTTCTCAAATGGTCGAGATTCTGGAATATATAATGTATTTGCGCGCAACACCTACTCGCGGTGCGAAATTTTCAACACAACCATTTTAATCCAGCCGCACTGAGTCAACAATATAAAGAGTGGCTAAGGCTAAGCACGTTGTAAAACTTAGCGAGCGATTGCGAGTGTTCTCAAACTTTCTACGCGCTTTTGGTCGTAACGAGCTCATAGACACTTTGTGTTGCCATTTCAAAATGGACAATATTCTTAGGAGACCGCGAAGAAAATCTAAAGACTGGAAGTTCGTGATGCAACGAGACTCGCGGTGTGGCCTTCTTTTCGAGGCGAAAATGTATTTCTTTGGTGTGATAATGAACCAGCCGGGTAATAAAGATCTTTGAGATTTGTAATAATTTACTGCGTTCGTTTGTATGGATGCAGTAAATTTGTCTCACTTGCGTATATAAAATTTCTACAATTTTATCTAGTTATGATTTTTTGCAAAACTGGAAAAATATATTCATTCTGTTTTTGCTGTGTTTTTCTCAAATTTAGTCGCGACTCAATCTAAGCTCAAGCTTACCAAAATTCTATAATGAACAGAAAATTTCGATTACAGTAAGAGATTTTAATTTAGGTCCTTTATAGCTGAAAATCTACACGTGAAAAATTTATTTACATATAAGTACCTTTCGCAGGGCTTTAATGGAACAATTTTTTTATAGCCTGGTATATTAAAATATTGAGGGTTTTTCTAATCCCAAACTTCTAAATAGAATTTCATCCAATAAACTTTGTCTAAAAAATAATTGTCTAATTATGAAATATAAAAAATATAAACAACCGCTCTATATATTCTTTAAAAACGTAAATCGCGTTGCTTGATGCTACAATCAACAAAAAGAACTTGACAATTACTTTTCGAATATCTTGGTCCTCGGGTGGTTTTTCAAAGTAATTTTAATCAAGATACGAGTATTTTTATCACAATAATATTAGCAGACCATTTCTAGGGTCGTTACACAAAAATTATGATTCATGACTTCATCGAGTAATTTAACGTCTGACTACTTCATTTTACTATGTTCTTACGTTCTTTTTATGTTTAGGGGGGAAAAACCCGCATAAAGACTTTTACACTCGAGGCAGGAGCTCTTTTGATGAGTGTAAGTCAAATTCCACGCTCGTTTTATCCCCGTAACTACTAAAATCGCATTTAATACTCGCGTGCGCTATAGTGTGTTGAAAATCTTACAAATAATAAATCTCCTTTGTTGGATATAATCTCTGCTGATTGCAAAAAAAATAATGTTGATTTACAGGTGTTTTGGCTTTGCAACAAATATAATTTACAAGTCGCTGAAAAAAGAAATAATAAAAAAAAACCTTCGTTACAATCAAGATAAAAACGTTTTCACGACACATCTGAAAATTTCGGATTAAACTCCAATCGTAGGCTTAAAATATTACCGACATTCATCATACAATGTAATGAAATGTACCGACACATCATGGGAGCTAATGTTTCGTATATTTTACGGCCGATATGTTCATTAATCTTAGGCTAACGCTAATTACACTGATTTCGTAAAGATTTGCACAAGCTCCGTACGACCGTAATTGTTTCAGGACAAAATTTTTACAATCAAAGATTATTAAATTCGTTTAAATGTTCATGTAAGTAACATGAGCCGTTGACTTCCAAATACGGACACTAAGCTGAGATAAAATAAAAGGTAATTTGAAAACCAGTCAAATGTGAGGATAAAACCTGGCGTTTGATATAAAACCAGGGGTTTCATAACATAAATTACAAACTGTAATGACAACTTGTTTGTTCTCCGTTTGAAGGCTATAAAGTAAGGAATCCAGCAGCGAAGTACATTCTTTCAACTCATACCGGTGGATAGAATTTGTTTTTTCCTTCTCCTCCTTCTTTTCTGCTTTTACGGGTTTACAATATTTCCTTAATAAGGAGTTGAATTAATCGAAATAAAATTCTTCGAGACGAGCACCGCCACAATATCGGCCGCGTGGCGATCGCTTTTCGAGAGCAGAACCGGCAGAGGCAAAAAAGTACAGTTACCGTAATTAAGTTTGGATCAACCAGATATATTTTACGCGTCTTTTGTCGGGATTCCTCCGAGATTTTCTTTCTCATTCTTTCTCGTATGCTCACGATCTTTTGGGTTTTTTTTTTTTTTTTTTTTTTTTTTCTTCTTCTGCTCCTTCTTCTTCTTGTTCTCGTTTTTTTTTTTTACGTGGCCAAAGGCAAGGGTATATCAGGTGATAAATCTATTCAAATGATTCCCCTCGCTCGAGTTGCGACCGTTTACCAGTCATTAATACCTGCGTGATATATCATGGAAATCACTTTGAAAAAAAAAAAAACCGAGAAGCTTACAAAAGGCCTTTTGCATGAATTAAGTTAAATAAATATGCATTATGTGGTGCCCGACTGGTAAACTTAAACTTATCAAACCTCGTATCGCGCGTTCTCATACCAAGATTTCGGTTTTTATAATTAATAGTGTTAAAGATAAGTTTGGTGATCTCGGTCGGTAAATTTTTTTACATACAAAACGTATAATTTAACGATTTTGATTTTGCGTATGTTTCCTGAACCCACATCGGATAAAAACTCTCGGTTGTCAAAAACTTTTATCGTCTCTTCCGCTCCAGCCTTAACATCAATCCTATTAGATAAAGCACTTAAAGGCTCATTCCCATAATTCATTTGTAAAATTGCGCTATCAGCGTTAAGAAGAGAGAGAGATTGCCGTCACCTCGGCCTCGAAAAAGGCCTCTCTCGATTCATTACAAACACCATGGACACGGCGTGCATAAAGACCCGTCAAAAACTCAGCTCGCGCTATTCAATCCTCCGAGTGCGCATGCGAAGCCGTCCTTTGAAAATTATTATCGAACAGACGTATAAATAACCCCTGGCATCCATGACTCTCCTCTCTTAATTTTAAAACGAATCGCGGCTACGTGGTTATACATCAACTGCAGAGCTCGAAAAACGGCGCGAGTTAGAAAGCGGAAGGCCGCCGACGCCGCCGCACTGAGGTCGCGCGATTAAGAAGTTAATGGACGGAACGCGTATCAATCATTCGACGCCGCACCGCCACTGCCATTATAGTGCGCACTTGCCGTTAGGAGCTTTTACATACGAGTGTTTGCGGAGTTTATTAGGATGATGCTCCTCTCTTTCTTTTATTATCTAAATTATTAAATTCGTACCCACATTCTTTGAACAGTTGTATTATTAATCTGGGAGTACTTAATGTTTTGAAAAAGAAAAATAGAGAAATATTATTTTTTATCCAAAATATGTACTGGGATAGCTTTCAATTTTTGAAGCAACTAGCAACCGGAAGTTTGAAAAGCCCCGTTTGATGATACTCGATACATAGTATTTTAATTCAATTGAATATATACTTCTTAAAATAAAATAATTATCAGTTTCGGTTTGATTTGGTGAATATTGGTATTTATGAATATTGTGATATTTTCAAATTTAAACACGCGGAAATTATCCACTCTGAAAAATTTGAACAATTTTTTTTATTGTTGAAAATTTTTGCCTATAACATTGTTATGCCCATCCTACACTGGCGGCTGAGCCGCGGCTTAAGCCTCGAGTGGCTTAAGCTTTAAATTGTTATAACTTTTTCCCAAACAGTTGTACTATCGAGATTAGGTTAAAAAATTATATTCTTTATCTTACAATACGAAAAAAAAAATATTTTACTAATATGGAAGTGCGTATCTTCATATATCAATTTAAAGCTTAAGCCACTCGAGGCTTAAGCCACGGCTCAGCCGCCAGTGTAGGATGGGCATTATGGTAGTTTTTGAAATGTACCTCTACTCCATGTGATTCTCTGGTCAACAGCTGATGTAGTTTTCTGAAAACTTTTAAATTATTATTATTTTTTTTTATTGGGATGTTACTCCACAAATGGAACTATAACGTCGAAGGTTTATTAAATATTTGTATATCTTTATTTATAAAATTATTAAGTCTTTATACTATCTAAAATTTTGCAGATTACAAATACATTAAATAGCTAGTGACGTACATTATCATCAAAAGAATTTTTTTTTACAATGTTGATATGCCGTATATACATATATATGTAAAAGGAAGTTCATGAGTGTTTGTATTGTCAAGTGTGCAGCACTCAAGCTCACCTTATTAATTTAAATTTTTTCCACTCCCCTTACGCGTAATAATAGCTTGCACAACAAGCCATTAGAGAATTTTTCACACCCAACAATCTCTACTCCTCCAAACGGAATTGCATTTTCCCCCTTGCGCATCACAATTACACCAGAAAATTTCATTAAAAATCTCTCCACAGACTTTAAGAGCCCCACTCCTCCAACAATATTAATTCACTTTGGGCTTGTTTTGTTTCATTTTCCACGCACAAGAGCTAGGCATCCTGCGCCGCACTTTAATTAATAAAGCAATATCGATTAGCACAGGGAGCACACGAAAAAAAGAAAAAAAAGGGAAAGATTCGGCGTCCGTCGTTAACTTAGTTATGGAATAATATCGCAGTCGCGGGGGAAGCAGCAGGTGTTGACACTAAATCACGCTTCAATTAAGTCGGCAATGCATCCAAAGTGCCTGATAATCATAATTTACGTCGCGGGTAATTATCTCGTGCGTCGGAGGAGGAGGAGGAAAAATTTGAAGAAAAAAGGTCGACGGCCCACGTGTTACAAGGCCGCGCGAAAAAAGTACGACACGGACCATAGATCAGGTCTCGTCGAGGCAGGCACTGTTAGGCGTCGATGCCTGATCGATGTAGTGGCCGATCGGACACGATCCGAGGCTGCTCGGACGCAACAAGAGCCGCTTTATGAAGTCATGCGCAGCGCTTCTTCTGCAGCTTATACTCACTTCCTGCCAATGCATGAGATACATGCCGGGACTACGCATTTACATTATGCTGCTGGGTTTATTGACAAGGCATTATATACGGCTAATGAAGGGACCCGCTCAACGATTCATCATACAGATTTTTTAAAAAAAGAGGAAAATTTAATTACTTGTATTCGTGAGCTTACTGGTGTACGAGCACTCGCAAAAAGAAATAGTTTGGGTTAATTACATGCGGTGGTTTTCTAAAAAGAAGTATGTAATTGACTGCGATGGTTTGTTTTTAAAAATTATAATGAAGTGATGGAGTAAAAAGTATCACTGCTACAAACTTTTTGTAGTTATTTATTGTAAGATAATTTTTTAATTGACGTCACTTTCAGTAATAAACAAACGTCGCACCATCTAAATCTCTAAATTTAATGAAACTCTGAATTATTTTTTAAATAAACCATGGACTAAACCACCAAAATTTCTTAACAACAGCTGTTTTTTACCTTCTTATCGTGCAGAATTTTAAGCACGTTTTGGCTTTTTAGACGAATTTTTCAAAATTTGTATTTGAATTGATCCCACAAAAACTTTTTGCTTCCAATTTTCAGAAAATACTTTTTTTACTTAAGGTAGTTATTGCAAAAATTGAGTTTCTTAAAAAATTACTAAGAGTTTGCCCAGAGGTAGATTTTTGTGTCCTCTACATGCTGGTATTTTTCCTACACCCCCAAGCCATACTTAATTTTGAAATATTGGGCTCAGAAGTTTCAATTTTTTACATAGGATTCCTATGCTGAGCGTAAAAATTCGTAAAAATTTGAAGGTTAATCTCTGATAGCAAACTTAATTTTCTTTTTTTAAACAGGTTTTCTTGAAGGGCATGGTCTAAGAAATCATGAGGCATTAAGATAAACATAGCAGGCGACATTAACTTCTGAGATAATGAATCGAAAAGAATGAAAAATGCGTGATTTGGAGCTGTGTCGTCCGTGGCGGCGCGTGGCGTCAGAGTGGGGACAACGAGCGTCTATAACTATATTTTAGGCTAGCTATATACATAAGTCGTAACTACCTTTAAAAAAAAAATCAAAACAATAAAAAAACCATATTTAAGTTTTTTTCTTCCTAAAAATTATATTTGAAAATAATTTTTTTTCCGTGGGAAGGTTATTCTTGTATTTGAGCAAGTGGTTATTATCACTAATCTTATTTTTTAACTTTTTAATTGGATCAAAAATTTTAAAAGCTATGTTATATTTGATAAAAATATTTGATAATGTTCGTTAGTGTTTCAAAATCATCTACAGGTGGTAGATAATTTTTCTGAATAAAAATGAATAGAATATTGTTGTTCTTTTGCATAAGTAAGTAATTCAACTTTAAATATAAAATTTTGTGCAACTAGATAATATAAACTTACTTTTTTTACTCATTTTTTATCAGGTTTAATGACCTGTCAAATATTTTCATCACAGTGCACAGTTGCGACTCCCTTTTACTTAGAAAATGGAAATTTAAAAGATATTAAACATTTTGAAATTTCCAACTGCAGAGAAGAATTTTGTTTCCTAAAAGAAAGCGTGGATATTCCTATAAAAATAATTTTTACCATGTGTATGCTGTTTTAATATAATTCAATTTTTATACTTTTTTATTGATAGAAACTGAATGCAAATACAATATCTAAATTTTTTTAGCTCAGCCTGCAAATGATTTACAGATAGTTTACAAAGTGTATTCTTTTTGGGGAAACAAGACTGAAATATTAAAATATATTTTTGCCGCTCACAAAGCTGGATTACCTATTGATAGACAAGAAATAACCTTGTATGGAAAAGATTATATGCCAATACCCTGTGGCTCTTTAGTGGACAGCTGGTGCCCTTTTGAGCAATATAAAACATACAATTATTCAGTCAATTTTCAACTAAGTGGTAACCAAAAAAGAATTAGTGGTAGATATCCATGGCTTAATTGTTATTTAGCGATTGAGATGTATGCAAAAAATGCAACTACACCTTCGACAGTGCCTATGTTTCGATTTTCACTATTAATAAAGCTTTGTAGAAGTTATTTTTGTTAGTTTGGTAAATTCTTTGTATCAATGAACTTTAAAAATCTTAAATAAAATACAAAAAATTTCATTAGGTTAAATAAAATAAATTTCATAATTATAAAAAAAATTTCATACATTCAAAAGCATGTATCGAAATATAATTAACACGTATCATATTATATTCGATCACAAAAATGGGTTTAAACTCATACAGCTGCCTTGTTTTCTAGGCTAGAATTTTAAGTTAGTTCCGAAGCGTATATATAGCTAACCTAAAATATAGTTATAGACGCTCGTTGCCTCCACTCTGACGCCACGCGCCGCCGTCACCACCACTGCTCGAAATCATGCTAAAATCATGTATTTTTCATTCTTTTTGATTGTATATCACATAAGTTAATATCGCTTGCTATGTTTATCTTTGTACGATACGATTTCTAAGATCTTGGCCTACAAGAAAACCTGCTTTTAAAAAATATTTTAAGAAAATTGAGTTTGCAATGAGAGAATAACCTTCAAAATAAATATGAATTCACGCGCTCAGCATAGGAATCCCATGTAAAAAATTGAAACTTCTGAGCCCAATATTTCAAAATTAAGTATGGCTTGGGGGTTTAAGAAAAATACCAGCGTGTACAGGACTCAAAAATCTACCTCTGTGCAAAATTCTAGAGATTTTTTAAGAAACTCAATTTTTTTGGGAACTACCTTAAGCTTTATAAACAAAAGTTCTTGGAAATCTTCTCAACCTTGTCAATAAAGAACTCATGAAATTTTAAATTTTCATAAAATTTAAATTTTTAATGGAGTACTATAAATTTTCAATGTCTCCTCATTACAAGTTAATTTTTTAAATAAAAAATTGACTAAAATTCAAATTTTTTAAATTATGAATATCATTAGCGTGAGTCAATTTTTGAACCAAGATGAAGAAATAAGAAAGTTTTTTCATATTCATGAAAATTTTCATGAGTTTCTCTTGTAGTTTAATAATTTCATTCACAAATAATTTCTTATCGAAGAAAACTATATCATTTTTGTATTTAAAAAAGTGGCAAATGGCTCTGAATTTATTTTGGAATTTTATGGGATTTTATAAAGATCTTTTTGTGAGTGTATGTGCAATTGTACCACAAATCTTTCACTGTATTTTTTTTTTTTTTTTTTAATTTACAATGTTAAAAAAATTAATAAGTAGATAATAAGAAAAACAAAAAATTAAATATTATTGAATTCAAATGAGAGAAAGCAGGATTTAGTTGCAGATTAATAACAGTCGATTACTTTATTGACCACTATTACCGCTAATTTTTACTCGTAATAAAAAAAGCTCGTGCTTAACTTATTAAACGTTATCACTGGACATTGAATGATTATCAATAATTACACGGACGACGATGTATTTTTTCAACAATTATCTCGGTAACTCACCACGCGAGTATTAATTAAGGCCCCCCCGAAAAAAAAGGAGGAAGAATTTGTTCTGCGAAAGCAGCAGCGGACACCTGTTCACGAAAGCCGGAGATTAAAATGTAAATGAGTTTATAGTTTTCGCATTCCGCTCTCAGCGGAGGACATCGCTTTGGAGGGGATGAAAAAATAATAACCGCACCGAGAGTTCCGAAAAAAAGGTTTATTTATCCTTTTACGTTGGGTACGTTTAATTTGCAATTCAGAAAGTCAGCTCCTTCCGAAACAAGAACACACGAAAAACTGAGTGCGTGCAGGGGCTGATCATTGTCGATTTTTTCCTCTCCCTTGTACGCCTTCCCCGATATGGTAATGGGAGTGGACTACTCACGCAGAGCCTTCTGATTGAGCGTATCTCACAAATATACAGTGCGTCACATTCTCCCTGCCGAGGGATTATAATGCCCGTTGCACGCACCAAAAATCGCATTCGCACGCACTACAATGTCTTCGCCCGCTCTTTTTTATTTCTTCCTTCGGCATCCGGTGTTGAGAGCTGATCATTAATCACGATGTTTGCTTTATTAGAGGTTTTTTTTAACTCAAATTCGCCATATTCATATTTAGGAGTTCTCTATTATTTCGAATTCGCTAAAAAAAAAAAATAATTATAGAACACAGGTAAGTATACTGAAGAATTTTTTTTTTTTTACTATAACTTTGAAACAATCTGTATAGATACAACTAGCTTAGAGATTTTCATATAGTAAGTACTTATATTGGGATTCGAACTCATGACTTTTAAAGATGAGAGCTTGTTTCGCTGTGGATCGAGCTAACTTTGTGTCCGAAAATATAAACCAAAATGCCTATTTTGAAATAATAAAAAGGGTGGTAACTTTTATTTTTCATTATTTCCATTTTTTTTTAATTTAAATATCCGAAAAAATTTTTTATGTTTCTTTTTGATAAAAGTACATAAATAAAAAAACTGCTTTAATTACAATTTTTCTTTTTCACTTGCAGAAAACTCTTTGTTAGAGATACTTAAAACAGCAATTATACATCCCAACAAATTAAATAAAAAAAAAAGATAGCCCTCGATAAAATCTTGCCCATTCTCTGTGGTATAAAACACGCGTACGAACAATTGACAATTACCCGGGTAAAAAAAAACCAGCCGGGGTAAAAAACGATTACTACAATGGAAAACGCGCGGGGGTATTAATCGCGGGGTAGGCAGCCAGCTCTCGAGTAGATAAAATCAAAAACAAAGCCGGTGATTAAAATCAAATTTGCGGCGTGCACGCAAGAAGTCAATGAGGCCCTTTGATAAAGAGAGTAGAGAGAGACACACACGCGCGGGCTATATAATGAAACGCGGGCAAATAACCGGGCTGCTGGAGCGGCGTGTTATACATAGTATATATTTATACAAGAAAGATAGGCTTACCTTAGCCGCGTTCCCATCCCGTGCGCGGCGGCAGCATCCTCCTCCTCCTTCTTCTTCTCCCGGTTCTTCCTGCAGCGCGGCGAGAAACGAACGAGGAGCAGCTACCGCCATCGGACCCCGACAACTTGATTAATAGCCTTAATTAAGACGTTTTAATTGCTTTTTATTTTTATTTACGGATGGCGAAGAGGAGGGAGAGGAACCTATAATGGGGCTGGCGACACGACGCTGTATACTTAAGACCGAGCGTCATACACCTGCAGCACGCGCCCGGCCCGTCCGAATACCTGCAGGACCTTCATCTTCGTCATCGTCATCGTCACCGTGACTATTTGTTTTTATTGTACGCTCTTTTACGGCTCGTTTGTGCTTTTTTGCGGGAGGGAGGAGTTGGGAGATTTGATTGTTATTTCTTTATCGTAAAAAGCTTGGCGCTTAGAAATGGATTAATGCGCGTCTTACGGACACTCGTAAATTTTTCTCAGGATGGTTTCCGTGAATTTTGCCCTTACGCTTCATCAAGGAAGAACGATCTTTGCAGGTGGTCTTTGATGATAAAATTCAAACTATACTTTCTAATAAAACATAAAGTGCATCTCAATAAATACTAAATTCCAGTTTGAAAAAAAAGAGCATCATTTTTCGGAGGCGTAAAACAAGCAACCGAGAAAAAAAAAGCCAAGCGTTGACCCAGTCAAGCGTCGAGTGAGTAACCCGCACCCACGCCCGCCTCGTCACCCCCTTGGAAGCCGCGAAGTATAAAGAAAGAAACACAGTGGGGGGAGCAGGGTCCATTGTTAGCACCGCACGAGGCGTCGCGGTCGTAACAATACGGGCAATCAGCCGTGTATGAAGGAATCACGGGATTGTTTGGACGCGGGGTTGTTAGCCGGGCGCGCGCGCGGACACCGAGATCGTTTTTCGCCGAGACGTTAATAGCTCCCCCCCCCCCCCCCCACACGAGGAAGCCACTTGTGTGTTTCTGCGGAGTTCTGTCGTCGTAATAATCCCCCCCCCCCTCCTATAGTGTACGGTAGTAAAAATACGTGGTACATGGAATCGATTTGCAGGGTATATTGTTTTATTTATTTCTCGATTTATTTTTTTATTTTGATTGTATGATTTTTTGAAAGATCGATAAAAAGATATGAATATTAATGATCTTTTTTTTTTAGCCCTAAATCATGGAAGAATAAAGAAAGAAATTCGTATCGAACATCAAAAGTATTGTTTCATAAGGGAAAAATTTATTTAAAAAATCATTTTTTTATCAAAAAAATTTCGAACTACCGTTAGAGTTTTTTGCAATAACTTATTTTATACAAAAATTTTCAGTCCCAAGCATTAAATCATAAAAAAGGTCATGCAAGTATCCCACTCCACGATGAATTTCAACATCTGACCGTTACAAAAGGGTTTGAACTGGGAAGCACAGAGAGAGGGCCTTTCATTTGCAAATATAAAATGGATTAGAGAAGCGCGAAACGTGCTCTACGTTGGTGTCGCAAGACCAAAATGCGTCTGCGGTGCGGGGGTGCGACCTCAGAGGCTGGTGCTCACAAAAGGAGGGTAGACCTCCTCTGAAACACACCACTTTGGAGGTCCGAAAAGGTAGTCTCTCTCGTCTCTCTCTTGCGGGCTCCTCCAAATCTCTCGAGCTCTTCAGAATGGGGAACAATCAGAGTAGAATCAAGCGACCACTTGTTCGCCCGAGAGAGTCCAAGAGCTCGACATGTAACTCCGAGGCTACGTGTATATACAATAAACGGGAGCTCCAACGACGACAATTATTGCAATTATTATGTATCATCCGTACTTCTCTACCGTACCGTGCGGTAGAAGTACATTTCGCATGCAAATACGCCGGACTCGGGATGCTCGAAAGTTGTAAATGGACCGACCCGCCGACGCCCATGGGGAGGAGAAAAGGTTTGTAATTTCACTTGGAAATTGATTATCCTCCCTTGGCTCTTTTGTGCCGAGAGCTTCTTTTTTTTACGTGAATCCTTCGGTTTGATTATTTTACCTTGTTTTATTGTGCGTTACGCTTGGTTGCGTGTTATTCTCATGATCACGTATTGACCGAAGAATTATCTCTGTTTGTACCGCAAATGCATATTCAGCGATTTCCTGTAATCTTTTTACATTGAAGCATGAGATAAAAAAATTAATACTCTATCTAAAAGAACTAAAATTTTTTTTTAATCATCGCTTATAATATTGTGCTTTGAAAAATATAATTCATCAAATCAATGTTCATGAAGAGTAAATAAATTCGAAGGGATATGAATAAATTTGGAATAAAAAAATTAATACTAACAAAACTTTAAAATAATTAATACTTTACATAAATTTACTGCTGAAGCGTGGCTTGAACAACCTAATTAATTTCAAATAAAGTCTTTAAATAAAAAGCATATGTTTTGTATTTGGAAACCTATTTGAAGTCTATGGGACATAGAATAGCTCAGAGAGTAGAGTGATCAATCGCATATCTGTTGAGTCTAGGTTCAAATCCCACTCTCAATAACAAACACAACTATTTCTTAGTCATACATTTACATTGTGTTAAAACTAAATAAAGATTTAAAAAGAAAAAAAAATACTAATTAATAATGTAATTACAATATTAAACAAATTTTTTTATACGAAATTTCTAGATTTATAGTTGGTGACCCAAACACTGAAATTATCAGAAAGTAAATATTTACCTGCCTACAGTTATCAAAAATTATTTTTATAGATCTATCTACTCAATTTTTATCATCTTAAGTAGTCCTTATAAAACAGGCATTATTCGACTTCGATTGTTTTTGATTATTCGAACAAAATTTGAGAGTAATAAGAACTTTTATCGAACGAAAAACCCTCTCGCGAATTGACCGATTAATAGAAAAGACGCATGTTTGCAAAGTAAGAGTGTGATGACGCGAATAAAATTATCCAGCAGCCGAGTAACGTCGGGGTGAAAATATGGTAGCGTGTATCCCGGGACAAACGACAATGCCATCCGCTGCAGGCGCGTCGGCCTGATGAAGTGTAGTTTGGCCTGCAGCTACACGATGCAGATCCCTCCTCCTAATTCTTCTTCTCCTTCTTTTTAGTCAAGCTTTCTTTATTGTCTCTCTGGATCCGGTGGATGTTATTCCTGCACCCTGGGATACTTATTCCCGACCGATAGTCTCGCGCCAACGCGTCGAGTTATAGTCATTGCTTAAACTTTCGGTTGATCTTTTTTCTCTTTCTCTCCGTCCATTCTGAATTTCTCTTGTAGCTCGTAAAATTTACTTGATTTACAGATACTGTTAATTTAGCCCAAGTTACATAACTGAAAAAGTTTTATTACAAGTATCAATATTTTACGTAAACCACGATTAGGTCAAATAATTCATAAACCGTAAGCTAATGAAACCATGTCTTTTCAATCATAATCAATAGTAAATCATTAAGCTCCAATGATCAAACATAATCAAAAAACACTCAACCCCAAATGCAAAAAAAAAGTACTTGGGAGTAGATCGATCAACCTCTGACAAAAGTCGTCGTCTATAGGAACTAATTGCATTCCCGAGGGCGTTTTCGCCCAGAAACCCAGTGACACTGACGCCAGCAGTTGATGCAGGGAACCTTAGGGAAGGGAGACGATATTTACGTCTAGCTCGCGTTGAGTTGCCCATTTCATAACTACGACGAGGCGACGTGGTGGATTCTAACCCTCCTACGCACGACCACCTCCTTGGTAATTGGATCGACGGGAGCGTTTCTTTTCCTTCCGTTTCTTTCCCCGTGTATTGACGCGCAATTCACGTGTTTGATTACTGTTCTCTCAAATTAGATGGATCGACAAAAGACGTATGCGTGAAAGCAAGTAATAAATGTGAAATAGTTAGTTTTTTCATTGGTTCGTATAAAAAACACGAGACTTATAAATTTTAAAAACAATTTAATCTCAAATATTCATGAATTTACACTTGGATTTAAAAAAAAAAAAAGTTTTTTAAGTTATATTCGATTATGCAAAAATTATAATTGAGAAGATAAAAGGTTCAAAACATTTGAAATTCACTGAGATTAAAAAATCTCGTAAAAATTATGTGTGGTATTGCCTCCTTCCTGCGGTTCTTTTGATCCTTGTACACATAATGAGTAAGCACTCAGGTCCACAACAAATTCAATCAGAAGACAATCGGAATCTTTCCCCGAAACTGACAGTTTTTTCACAATCCACGATTTTTTAAGTTCTCCTTGATTAGCATCACTGCGCAATAATACTCCCGAGAATTTACGAAAATATCGTTAATCATGCCGATGGAATTTAAGAAATGCTCTGAACACACGCATAATCCACGAAATCAAGATCTGCTTGTTTTTTCTCGCGGTCTTTTACCTAATTTTCAAGAGAGATATGCCATGAAGAACATGATGATTTATAAAAAAAAAAGCTGGAAGGTCTTTCTCTTTGTGTGTATGCTGGTAATTTTAATTTCAAAAAATCTTTGTTCATTTTGATAGCTAACTTTTCAACAACAAAAATTGATGTAAAAAATTAAAAAATAAAAATTGTTTTTATATTTAAAGATATACAAATAATCCCAAATATTTAAGTAATTAGCCTAGGGAATTAGTAAATAATTTCAAAAAATAGTTTGGTATTTTGAACATAATAAAGATTTTGAAGGTAATACTTTTAAAGCCGATGAGTTCAAAGAGGGTACGACAAAGACCCGAGATTTCGCAAGGCGAACCTTCATTGTCTCCATAGATCTCTCCACTTATGTTTCTGAAATTTTTTTTTCTTTCTTCTCCCGCCAAAGATATGTAAAGCACAAGAGAAGAAACGTTCTCTTAAATTTTTTCTCCTCCTCGACGCTCGTACGAGCGTCGTTTGTAGCGTCTCGTAATTGATTAGAGACGCTCGTTCCTCCGCATTTTGACCTGATACATGGGACTTTCTAAATCCTTTCTAACGCGTACACACACGTGAAATAGAGAGAAGCCCAGTTTAATTGTGATCCGTGTAGTGTCTCTGCTACAGGACTCTTCGGCACCGTCACCCCCCGCGGACAATTAAGATTGACTCGAAGATAATGCGAAATGCGAGGATGATACTCGCAATAAAATTCTCTGCATTTTTAAGCAAGAGAAATTTTTTATTTCGTGCTGTATCGTAACCGTGTGCGGTGTATTGAATTTCGACTCGTAAAGTTAATAGTTTAATAAAAAATAAATAAATAAATAAATTTTATTTAAAAAAAATAATTTTTCTTCAATGAAGAGGACAGGACCTTTTTTTTCAGTATGCAGAATCTGTACGTTCTAACAATAGAAACTGACTGTATTGCTGCAAGAACAGCAGTGACTTGGACTCGAACTGACGACTGTCCAATCAATAATCCAATTCTGAGTTAACTGACCCTTTAGCTAGTCTCGGACTTTAACAGAAATTTCTATTCTTTGGAAAGGATAAAATTTACTTGAAATTGAAAAAAAAAATTATTTACCATAGCTTCGTTGATAAGTATCTTTTATGCATAATGAATTTCTTCTTAAGCCACAGCGCTAATATTATCAAGGAAATTAATTCAGTAATGAAGTTACTATGAAAGAAACATGAAAATGCAGACTCTAAAATCAGGATGTCGATGGAGAAAATATAAAAATAGCGCATTTACTGTACAGCAAAGCAATTAATTCACCGGAACCAACGAATATTGGCTACTAGTAAACACGGAAACGGTATAATGTAATTGGAGAGATCAAATTTAAATTGATTTCTGACAAAATAATGTATCAAGCAACTGATTTTAGCTTCAAATTTTAATTTTTCATTAATAAGACAATGGATAAATTAAAAAAAAAAAAAAAAAAAAAAAAACAGCTAATGTTATTTTTTTTTATTTTTTTTTTTTATTTATAGTTTATCGTAACTGAGAGTTCTAAGTATATAACTAGATTGTAAATTTTATTTAATGGGTGAATTCATGATAAGCAGGTCTCGAACCTCGATCACTGACTTTGAAGTTTCTGACTCTACCAACGAAGCTATTTCAACTTCTGAATGGATGATAGTTTTAGCCATCATATAATAACAACAGTTAAAAATAAAGTTTACCATTATCTTTTGCACACCACGATTCAATAAAAAAAAAAAAAGCTTGTCAAAAAAAGCCCCGAATGTTCATACGCGTCATCAAGCAGGCTCTCCCTCCCCATCTCGATATTATCTCGACAAAAGAATGTATTTTGTCGTCCACCCGGGAGACGTCATCGCTTCCGGCGATAGACCACAAAAATTCGAGACGCGCACGGCCGGCTTCCGAAAAAAAATCCCGGCGGTCGCAGGTGGAAGCGGGACAGCTCTAACAATCGCAAAGAAAGGAAGAGAGACAATTTGCGATGCAGTCAATTGTGCCCGGTGCGCTTTGCTTTCTTCTGCGCAGGAGAGTTAGTCTCGTTAGTCGTAAGTAGTGGTGGTGGCGGTACAGAGCAGCAGTAGTTTGAGGAGAAAAAGCTAGCGTGTCCGGATCAATGCTTTTATTTCGGTATCGCGGGGGTACTTACGCTTGCTCTTCTTTTGTACTTGCTATCCTTTGACTTTATCGGTCTTTTATGGTTATTTATGCCACCGACGTCTAATAGGACGGAATGTCCTGGAAATAATGGTTTTGAGAATAAAACATGAACGAGCCGCGGTAGAGAAGGAGGGGGAAAAAAAATACACGCGGGAGTTCCGTGACGACCGGAGGATAAAGGAAGTGAACTATCGCGACTGTTAGTCAAGTGGATGAAGTGAAATTCCGGACTTATATTCGCGGTGCATTGAGCAGATCCTGTAACTTTTTGTTTTATTCATTTCGAGGGTTGTAGCCGACTCTGCCCGGCTTAGAAATAGGCGCTTTCTCTAACTACACCATCTTTCTCTCTGTTGTTCACCATTATCCTACCAGCAAACAAATTGATAAAAATCTTTTCTTTATTGGGATAAACCCTGGATGATTCAACTCACGATAGAGAAATTTTTTTTATCGAGGTTTAGTTGACGTTTTTAGTTTTCTAGTAGAAGCTAGTTAAGTAACTGACTACGAAGCTTGACCTGTGCGACAAAGGTCTTGGGTTCGAATACGCACTCACCTTTGATCGCACACGCACTCAACGATTTTATGAAAGTATCAGTTTTAACTAATTTTGAAGTACCTTACGTAACAATGAAAAAAAAAAAATTATTGTCGTCGATTAGTTCTTATATTAAATTAAAAAATTTATTACTATAATTATAAACATTTTGAATTGAAAAAAAAAAATTGTAACAATCAACTGATCATAAAATAATCATGATTATAATTTCTACCTTTTAACACACAAGGAAATAAATAATTTATTTTTCTCATTAATCAAAAATTGATTTACGATCTGGGTATTCACACCCTGATAAATATATAATCCTCACTCCACATACTTAAAGCTACTTACAGAATCATACGCGATACAATGCAAGCAAAAAAAAAGAAGAAGAAAATTAAATACGTTTAATTACAAATGAGATAATGAAAAAAATCAAAGAAACATTAGCTGCACCCAATTAAACGTACCTTTTTTTTCATTTTTCAACTACACAAGAGAATAATATCGCTCGTAGCTTTTCAGCTCCGCACGATACGAGCCCGCCGTAAGAAAAAAAAAAAAAAAAAGGGGGAGTATATAAAGAAGAACAAAGTATAATTTCACGCGTCTGGGGCATGCCGGGGCATAACCGTTTGATAGTCTGCGATCTCACAGAAAAGTAGGATAAATTTATCGCGACGAAAAATCAGCTCGCGCGATTCAGGAATGTGATTTGCAATTATTATCCGCCCTTTCTCACTCCCGTCCCGGGCGCGTCTCGTACTTTATGTGTGTCTCATTCTCTCCCTTATTCCTGCGTATCTTACACGCGGGCTTTAATACCTCGGCGGCACGCAAGCTGCTCACTGTCTGACTCCGGCGAGTCCCGAGAGCATTGTTCTCTCCCTCTTACATACGAGCTGAATCTCCGGTAAGAAGGAAGGAGTAAGGATAAGCAGTCGCTAATTGCGCATTGTATACCATTTTTACCCCCCCCCCTTCCCCCTCTTGGCGGCGGCTGAAGTTCTCTATCGAGCGGCTATCTTCATATAAAACAACGTAATTAATTACAAGTCTTTTCCAGGCATTGTTTGACAATAAATAAACGCTTGTAGTACTCTTGTTTTACTCGGTCCTTTTTTTTTTCTTTTTTCTTATCTATACGTATTTCCGAGCTTTTTCCGGACGATCCTACCGTGTAAGCACGTCTCTCGCGCCTTCTTCTTCTTCTGCCTCCTCCGCCTTCTCTGTTGTGTCGGTTCTTTCCGTTCGAATCCAATTAAAATATTCAGCGAGACAAACGACAATGGGATTGGACCACCCCGTAGCTTGTCGCAATCGCTACTTTTGTATATTATCAACCGATCCTTCCGTCCGGGACTTACAAATTATATACCCATAAATCTTTGTGTCATTTGTTCTTTAGATTTACATCGGATTTTTTCATGAGGTCCTGGGTTATTCGACTGGCTGAAATCGTCG
The DNA here is from genome assembly GCA_038277355.1 of Encarsia formosa. Lineage (NCBI taxonomy): Eukaryota > Metazoa > Arthropoda > Insecta > Hymenoptera > Aphelinidae > Encarsia > Encarsia formosa. The sequence goes on along the minus strand of CM076185.1, from coordinate 81,604,275 downwards.
AAAATATTTCGACGGCCGATACGAAAAAGGGCACTTTGATAAAATTAGCGAAGTAAAAAGTAACAGCAAGGGGGTGCCGCGAATAAAATAAGCTGAAACGGCTTTTTTTAACGATTTTGGCCAAAATTATCATGCCGCGTTAACAATAACAACAAAATAACAGGACGAGCTCCTCAAATCGACGGCCGATACGAAAAAGGGCACTTTGATGAAATTAGCGAAGTAAAAAGTAACAGCAAGGGGGTGCCGCGAATAAAAAAAGCTGAAACGACTGTTTTTAACGATTTTGGCCAAAATTATCATGCCGCGTTAACAATAACAACAAAATAACAGGACGAGCTCCTCAAATGATGAGTTTACTCGTTAGCGGCGTAAAAAAAAATTCAAAAAAATTCGTAATCCAGCAGCGGAGTAAAAGATAACACGCTATCTTCTAGCGACGTAAAGAATAACACGAAATTTATACTGGCCACGTAAACTGTAACACGGAGCATGACCGGCTGTGTGGTGCTTATTATTTATCGCTTCAGCCGCGTAAAAAAAATTCTGACAACTACGAGGTCAGCGACGATAAAAATAACACCAGCTGTGTGAAACTAACAAAAATTGTACCAGCCGCGTAAAAAATAACACGAATAATTCTATTATTATTTCGATAAGTTGCGAGCTCTTGGGACAACTAAATTGCTAATTTCAAGGCTAGCGACGATGAAAGTAACACCAGAGGTGTAAAACCTCCAAAAACGAACCAGCCGCGTAAAAAATAACACGAATAATTGTATTATTATTTCGATAAGTTGAGAGCTCTTGGGACAACTAAATCGCTAATTTCAAGGCTAGCGACGATAAAAGTAACACCAGAGGTGTAAAACCTCCAAAAAACGGATCAGCCACGTAAAAAATAACACGAATAATTTTATCATTATTTCGGTAAGTTGAGAGATCTTGGGACAACTAAATCAGATTTTTCAAGGCTAGCGACGATAAAAGTAACACCAGAGGTGTAAAACCTCCAAAAACGAACCAGCCGCGTAAAAAATTACACGAATAATTGTATCATTATTTCGATAAGTTGAGAGCTCTTGGGACAAGTAAATCGCTAATTTCAAGGCTAGCGACGATGAAAGTAACACCAGAGGTGTAAAACCTCCAAAAACGAACCAGCCGCGTAAAAAATTACACAAATAATTGTATCATTATTTCGATAAGTTGAGAGCTCTTGGGACAAGTAAATCGCTAATTTCAAGGCTAGCGACGATGAAAGTAACACCAGAGGTCTAAAACTAACAAAAAACGGACCAGCCGCGTAAAAAATAACACAAATAATTGTATCATTATTTCGATAAGTTGAGAGCTCTTGGGACAAGTAAATCGCTAATTTCAAGGCTAGCGACGATGAAAGTAACACCAGAGGTCTAAAACTAACAAAAAACGGACCAGCCGCGTAAAAAATAACACGAATAATTCTATTATTATTTCGATAAGTTGAGAGCTCTTGGGACAACTAAATCGCTAATTTCAAGGCTAGCGACGATAAAAGTAACACCACCAGAGAAAAATCACCAAAAATCAGACTAGCCACGTTAAAAATAACACGAATAATTGTATCATTATTTCAGTAAGTTGAGAGCTCTTGGGACAACTAAATCGCTAATTTCAAGGCTAGCGACGATAAAAGTAACACCACCAGAGAAAAATCACCAAAAATCAGACCAGCCACGTTAAAAATAACACGAATAATTGTATCATTATTTCGGTAAGTTGAGAGCTCTTGGGACAACTAAATCGCTAATTTCAAGGCTAGCGACGATAAAAGTAACACCACCAGAGAAAAATCACCAAAAATCAGACCAGCCGCGTAAAAAATAACACGAATAATTGTATCATTATTTCCGATTATTTCGATAAGTTGAGAGCTCTTGGGACAACTAAATCGCTAATTTCAAGGCTAGCGACGATAAAAGTAACACCACCAGAGAAAAATCACCAAAAATCAGACCAGCCACGTTAAAAATAACACGAATAATTGTATCATTATTTCGGTAAGTTGAGAGCTCTTGGGACAACTAAATCGCTAATTTCAAGACTAGCGACGATAAAAGTAACACCACCAGAGAAAAATCACCAAAAATCAGACCAGCCACGTTAAAAATAACACGAATAATTGTATCATTATTTCGGTAAGTTGAGAGCTCTTGGGACAACTAAATCGCTAATTTCAAGACTAGCGACGATAAAAGTAACACCACCAGAGAAAAATCACCAAAAATCAGACCAGCCACGTTAAAAATAACACGAATAATTGTATCATTATTTCGGTAAGTTGAGAGCTCTTGGGACAACTAAATCGCTAATTTCAAAGCTAGCGACGATAAAAGTAACACCAAAGGTGTAAAACCTCCAAAAAACGGACCAGCCACGTAAAAAATAACGCGAATAATTGTATCATTATTTTGATAAGTTGAGAGCTCTTGGGACAACTAAATCGCTAATTTCAAGGCTAGCGACGATAAAATTAGCCCCAACTGTGTAAAATCTGCAGAAATTACTTTAATTGCAAGGTAGCAATTTGGTTGATTCATAAGCGGTTAAGTCATAAGATGAATGATGAAACTATACGTGTTATTTTTGACGCTCGTTTTTACGCTTCTGACGTGGTTAATGCTATAGTTTTACATGGGTCGGTTTACTTTTATCGTCGCTAGCCTTGAAATTAGCGATTTAGTTGTCCCAAGAGCTCTCAACTTACCGAAATAATGATAAAATTATTCGTGTTATTTTTTACGCGGCTGGTCCATTTTTTGGAGGTTTTACACCTCTGGTGTTACTTTTATCGTTGCTAGCCTTGAAATTAGCGATTGAGTTGTCCCAAGAGCTCTCAACTTACCGAAATAATGATACAATTATTCGTGTTATTTTTTACGCGGCTGGTCCGTTTTTTGGAGGTTTTACACCTCTAGTGTTACTTTTATCGTCGCTAGCCTTGAAATTAGCGATTTAGTTGTCCCAAGAGCTCTCAACTTATCGAAATAATAATACAATTATTCGTGTTATTTTTTACGCGGCTGGTTCGTTTTTGGAGGTTTTACACCTCTGGTGTTACTTTTATCGTCGCTAGCCTTGAAGAATCTGATTTAGTTGTCCCAGGAGCTCTCAGCTTACCGAAATAATGATACAATTATTCGTGTAATTTTTTACGCGGCTGGTTCGTTTTTGGAGGTTTTACACCTCTGGTGTTACTTTTATCGTCGCTAGCCTTGAAAAATCTGATTTAGTTGTCCCAAGAGCTCTCAACTTACCGAAATAATGATAAAATTATTCGTGTTATTTTTTACGTGGCTGATCCGTTTTTTGGAGGTTTTACACCTCTGGTGTTACTTTTATCGTCGCTAGCCTTGAAATTAGCGATTTAGTTGTCCCAAGAGCTCTCAACTTATCGAAATAATAATACAATTATTCGTGTTATTTTTTACGCGGCTGGTTCGTTTTTGGAGGTTTTACACCTCTGGTGTTACTTTCATCGTCGCTAGCCTTGAAATTAGCAATTTAGTTGTCCCAAGAGCTCGCAACTTATCGAAATAATAATAGAATTATTCGTGTTATTTTTTACGCGGCTGGTACAATTTTTGTTAGTTTCACACAGCTGGTGTTATTTTTATCGTCGCTGACCTCGTAGTTGTCAGAATTTTTTTTACGCGGCTGAAGCGATAAATAATAAGCACCACACAGCCGGTCATGCTCCGTGTTACAGTTTACGTGGCCAGTATAAATTTCGTGTTATTCTTTACGTCGCTAGAAGATAGCGTGTTATCTTTTACTCCGCTGCTGGATTACGAATTTTTTCGGATTTTTTTTTACGCCGCTAACGAGTAAACTCATCATTTGAGGAGCTCGTCCTGTTATTTTGTTGTTATTGTTAACGCGGCATGATAATTTTGGCCAAAATCGTTAAAAAAAGCCGTTTCAGCTTATTTTATTCGCGGCACCCCCTTGCTGTTACTTTTTACTTCGCTAATTTCATCAAAGTGCCCTTTTTCGTATCGGCCGTCGATTTGATCATATTGATTACAGTTACTTTCAAATGAGTTTACTTTGATCAATTTTCTCTGTAATTGGTACTGACTGATAAATAGATGATTAATTCTTAATAAAGAACAACATTGACAAAAAAAGGTCTCGTTTAACCAAGCATTTTAATTATTTCAGGCCAATGAAGTTACTACGTGCTGAGTGCCCCGTAGCCGAACATCAGGATATACAGCAGTTAACGACCATTTCTCATCAGAAAACCGGAGGTATGTTGTAAGCTATGTATACTTCACGCATTTATACTGAAGTTTTAATAGAAATTTCTTGATAAATGTTTCGATTACGAAGCACCAGAGAAATTAGAAATTCGATATCAGTTACTGAAGCACGCATTTGATAAACTACCGTTTTAAGCCACAATTTATTTAAATCCCATGTTAATGTTGACCCATTACGAAGTTGAAGTTATCAAAAAAGTTCCCCGTTGTGTGTTACCACACAATATTTCTCAAAACCCGTGCACCTGTAAATTTATACACCTGAGTAATTTTTTACGATTAGATTTTTTACGAGTTGTTTTCAAAATAATGATTATAAATATCGGTTGCGCAAGTCAACTCTCGAAAAGCTTGCATTCGATACGCGTCACAGGTAGCTCAGATAGCTTTTTGAGAAAATATTCAAATTCCTCACGCATAATGAAGCTGGATAAAGAAGAAGAAGAAGAAGCAACGAGGGTCATTGGTAGAAAGAAAGTCCTTGTCTCGCGGGTGATTGGAATAAAATGGGCATAGTTCGACCGGTATTTCCCCCCGTATCTTCAAACAAGGCGACCCGTTTAATTGGCGGTAAGTGGAGACTGTCGGTCGCTCTTTTTTTTTTCACTTTATCCTCCTTTGATTTTTTAAAAAACACCTCTCTACGTATCCCAAAGAATGTTGGGGACGAAAATAGTGCGGCATGGCGCATGCTTGGAATATAAAGATTGAAAAATCAGCAGCGCAGCGGTGGTAGCTATGATTGTAAAAATCATTAGTAGCACCTTGGCGGCTTTACGCGTTCCTTTGGCCATGTAAGTAAGCTGGCCGGCTAACGACTTGAAAGTGTTGCCATTGCGTAAGCTTACAGAAAAATAAGATTAAAAAGAATAAGCCACTGTGGAGATTAAACAAATGAGAAGTAGACCGGATTTTGAACAAAATGATTTTTTATTCGTGAGGGTGCGGTGTGATAAATATTTGTTGGTTTTTAATAAAGCCTTGATCGATTGAATTCAAACTTACTTAGACAGTCGAGAGCATTTCATTCTATTAAAGGTATATCGATAGGGAATTAGATTATGACGTATTAATATACATTATCTAATGATTAAATCAACAAATACTCGCGTGCCGGAGTTAATCGAAGAAAGATCAATAAAAATTTAACGATAATTATCTATCTCCTGCTGGTGAACGGATGACTGATTTTCTGGTTAATGAGAATGAGCGAACGGAAATAAAAGTTTTTTTTTTTTGAAGAGTCAAAAAAAAAAAAAGAAAGAAAAAGAATTTTGATGAACGGTTTTGACAATTTTTCATTTTCATAAACAGGATCGAAGTGGCCTAACAATTTATTTTATAAATGGCCCTTTTTTTATGTAGCCAAGCTTATCGTTTTAAATAACAGTATCAGTTTCGAGTAAAAAATTTATCTTAATTTTAAAATAATCATTACTCAAGTTGGATTAACTTTGGAAAATGTAAATGAGTATACAATCTTATGAATATTGCAAATGAAACTTTGAAAATTACAACCTCCCCGTCAATATTTTATCACACACTCTTAGTTCCCAATAATTTGCATTCAATATTTTAGATGCAAAGGATTACATTAGACTCAAACAAAGATTTGCCCAAACAATAATCTTTGTCCTTTCGATTGCAACCAGTCGGGCAAAATTTGAATGACAAATGAATTTTAATCCCCTAATTGTACGCTGCACTTTATTATCTTAACCGCTTAAGAGAAAAAAAAGCTCGTGGCAATTTCCACGGAAAATAGACGGCGCGGAGGCACGTAACGACCGAAATTAATTTCGGGCTCGTAAATACACAGGGCGACGGGAGCCCATCGATATGAATATAATTACACTCGCCGGCAACAGCAGCACAAAAGTGCCATAAAGGGAAAGTCTCGGGCCCCGCTCGCCTGGACAAGATTGATTAGCCCCGGCATTATGAAATATGATGAATTCCAAAGGAGAGGAGGCCAAATGAAAACCGGGCGATTTTTCGAGATCGATTCCTCCCCTCTTTGAACGCCTTGATTGCAGGTTGTCTCGGGTCGGCTCTTCTCCCACTTTCTAATGCGCGCTCGTAAGTACCCAAACAATTTTTCCACGGCTGTTATGAGCTTCCCCTCCCCTTTTTTAATTGTTTTTCTTTATCTTTTTTTTTTTTTTTTTATGAGGCAAGAATTATTTCAGTGTGATTTGTTTTGTTTTTTCAACGGGTACTTTGTTGATCTCTGTTTAGCTCTTTCTTGACTTATGAGAATCTATTATTTATATACGAAGGGCTCGTTGTGCAGGCGACTCGTAAATCATGGTAATGCCGCTGCTGCTGCTTCTACCTGTAGGTCACTTTACGCTTTGATGTGCTCGGCTCGTAGTTAATTTAAAAATTCAATTTTAAGATAAAAAATTGATTGTGAAAAAAAATACCAACGACATCCTGTTAACGGTTATAAATGAATTTAAACCTTTACCAAGCTCTTACATTAGTTTTATAAACCGTCCATTGAAAGTTAAAAACTAATTATGCTCAGAAATTTAATTTTGACTCGTACTGTCATTGATGAATCCCGCGATTAGGGTCCCACCGCGATCCTGACACTAGTTGATCTCGGCACAAACGAACGTGAAAAAAAAAAGCTCGAAGTCCCGCAGCGTCGCATTAGCCCGTTTGAAAAGCGCAACGCGATATTTAAAAGGCGCGCTCCGCTCGCGCTCGGTATTGTCTCGCGGTGCTTATTGTTCGGAGCTTAGAGTTAATGACAATAGCGGAACATCGTGGAAAAAATCGCCAGATGAAAGAGAGCTCGATGCGTACTGTGAGTACCGAGAAGGTAGAGATAAAAAAGTTTTCCGTCCCGAGAAGCCGTAAATAGCCTGTCGCGTAAAATCTGCCTGCATATTTTCCCGCGGCCCTCGCCAAGCACCTCCAAAGAGACAATGCCTTATGACAATGGGCCATCCTGATTAATTTATCGAGACTCTATCGGCCTCGAGCACTCGGAAATTACTTCTTTGTATTATCGATTCAATTTTATCGGATGAATTAGATATTAGATCGTCGTGATGATCTTGAGTATTCTACATTTTTTATTCTTGAATTAAAAAAAAAATTATTAGATTGAGAAGAAAATAATTTAAGGAGGTTCCCTACCAAATCGATCTAGCCCACAGATTTTGTCCAAATTAAATGAACACATAGTTTTTAGTATAAAAATAGCTCAGCTAAAATTTCAAAGCCCTGAGGAGCTTGTGAAAAAAGTTATAAACATTTCAAATTTCACAAATTTGCATGGGTTCTAATGGGAAATTTACTAAAACAGCAAATACTTAATTTCCAGCCCACAGATTTTAATGTAACTACGCACAAAAATCTGAAAAAATCAGACTTTGATTATACTTGTTTCAAAACATTCATTAGGAGCCTGTAGCAATAATTATAAACAATTGATTTTATATTCTTGTAAATATGACTTCTCATTGGCATATACAGAGGTTAGAAAGTAGCTGAGCCAATGAGCAGATGACCACTGTGGTCAAATACACATTTGACTTACTTAGATGGTAGGAAACCTCCTTAAAATAAAAATTATAGAATTAAAAAAATAAAAAATGGAACAAATTTCTTATTTTTTTTTTTCTTTTCGAAAATATGATTTTATCAACAATAGTAAATCGATGGCCCGTACGAAGAAAAACACTTGCCGAAAATCAGTCGATTTAAAATTACCAATAAAAGACTGCAAAAAATTAAAAATTTAAAGAAAATCAAGAATCTTGATAAGTTGGTAGCTAATAAATCGAATTTTTTTTATTGAAACTGATTTTTTAATTCATTTAAGCCTTTTACGAGTAATTTTAAATCGACTTATTTTCGGCAAGTGTTTTTCTTCGTACGGGCCATCGAAATGAGCCATCGGGAAACGAACTCTATTCAAGAAGTTTATTAACAGTCAAACATTTAACTAACTGGGCTACTCTGCAACTCTAAGTTTATGAAAAAAATCATTTATTTTGATGAAGCCATTTTGAAAATACTACAGTTCATTAAGACGATAATTAATCTTGGTTGACATTATTTAATATTCTCATAAATAAATACTGTCACCAGCAGCTAACTTATAAAAAAAAGTCGTAAAATTAAATCTAATTGATCACCTCGATGCTAACGGAAGATCCAAAGCTTCAAGTAATTTTAAGGTCAGGTAAGATAAATCTTCACTCGTCTTACCGTACCGAACTTTTTTCTACTTCACGCATAAATTACGAAGATTCAAAAAGCACACAAAAAATAAATCAATCATTCCCGGTCTTGGTGTATAAAATAAAATTAAAAAAAAAAAAAAAAAACTACAATGCCGTCTTGATTGATCTCAGTGACGTATCAAAATCAATTTGACCGACGGAATCACCCTCAACATCACTTTATAAAGAGCAGGAGGGGCCAAAAAAAAAGTCCGTCCGATAACGCTGTCGATGATTTTGCCTACACGTACAAAACGTGGATCATAAGTCTCGGGAATTACAGTTTCCGCGGTGTACGTATAGGTACCAGGGCAGCGGCATGCATCTTGCGCAATGAATCAACCCCGGGACAGTATAATACGCTCGCAATACATTGTAATGGACGCGCTGATGGCCGAATGAAGAGAGAGAGAGAGAGGGCAAAAAAGGCGCTATTCGCACCATCGGCGCCCGCCGATGTTTATTCCACGTAAATCACCAGCGCCGGCTTGTCGATTTTCCCGGGATTTTTGCATTCGCCGCGGCGCGGGCGCGAAGTGTATATCTTTCACTTTGATGGATGCGTTCGCGGGCCGCCTTTCTTTGGCGAACACGCGCCTTTGAGCCTCCTATGGTTATGGAATTATGGTACAGTTAAGCAATGCCTAAATAATTGAGCCGAGGCGCCTTAGAGAAATTAAGGAAAAAAGATGTTACGTGCAAATTGGCAGGTGCAAATCGCGCACCTTGGACTTTAATAAACGCGTACTCTGTTTTGGGTGAAGGCGAGAAAAGAAGGTGAGAAATCGCGAGCTCGAGATTCTTCGGAATAACTTGAGAACTTGGTAAATTATTCGGATTATTTGCAACATCATTCGTTCTGATGAACTTACTCAATTTCGTAACGATATTTGAGAGAGTTTTGATGATTTATGGCTAACTTTTAATTTACTATCAATAATATACATTTTTCAAATTTAATACAATTATTAAATTTTTTTTGTTTTAAACTATGCTTTAAATGTAAATAGAAAATGTTTATTTTTTTTTTAAATGTGTTGAAATGTGGTGATCGAATTTTGAATTATTGTTTAGAATAGTCACAGAGCAAATCATACTTTTTTAAATACCAGATTAGTTGAACACCTCTACAAGTTTTTTAAAAATTCTCTCACCAAAGATAATTGATTATACCATAAGAATTATCTTATCATTTTAATCACTGAAACTTACGGCTGGAATCGAGCTTGATAAAAGAAATCATGTGGAATCCTAAAAATATTGACTGAACAAGCGAACATGCTGAAATGATACATTAAGAATGTAATACCAGTGCAGTCTAACAAATTATAAAATTTATGTACATGCTGGTTTGAGAAAATTCCATTAATCGGTTGATAAGTATTATCAATTACAAAAAAAAAAATTTTTTTAATTTATTTTATTTAATTACAAATTACAGAATGAACCAAGAAATAATTTTTTTTTTTTTTTAATGATGTAAAACTAATTGCTCATTCTGCAGAGTGAGTTGGAAAATTTGTTTGATTTATTATCAATCAGCAGCGAGCAAGACTCAAACCCTGAACTTTTGGGTTTTAATCCGAATGCTCTACCAACTTAAGCAGCCATTGAATATATCACATCAACAAAATAATAAAAATATCTCAATCATACTGTTGCAATTTTTGGGTATAAGATTTAACGCATGTGAAAAGCTGCGAAGATACATTCAAAAATGATTTACCACGCAATAGAAATAATAAATAACTCTATGAACCAAAAACTATTTTTAACGAAAAATTACTCAAAGCCAACAACTCCAAGATTTATCGATCGGCGAACAGTCGAGCTCGCTCATTGCTCACAGAAGACAATAGCCAGCCGTCAAAGGCTAATCCCCGAGAAATATGATTTACATTACTGCACTCGCACCCTAATGCGTAATAATGGTCGCGGGTCATTTCCATGCGTCCGAGATAGTACAGTCCAACTATGGCGCCGCTTCACAAGATCCGCTGGTGAGATATGAGCTGGTGCGCGTTATTTCTCCTTACACTATACGCTGCAGGAAGAATCTCCCGGGCTCGCTTTGCGCGAATGAAAGATACTCGCATAACTCAGCATCTCCTCGCGTCTTTTATTCCGCTGGTTCGCTTCTCTAGCTCTATTCCTTCGCGGGGGTATATTCAAAACGAAAAACCGCAAATTCCCGGGGCTCAGCTCGGCTGTCCGCGCCGCTGAATTTATGCCCCGATGCTTTTGAGCAGAGCTTCCACGCAGCCCGAGTGTTTACCGTTTTTCACGCATAACGATTATTATTTCCCTTATAAAACTTCCAGCTCTTGTGTTACAGACTACCGTAATAGTTTTGAATAACTTGATCCCACTGCAGAACTGCACCGGGTATAATTGCATGAAATTCTTTGCCCGCGCACTTCGCCGCCTTATCTTGGGGATCAATTGAAAGTCAGCTACCAGCTTGGATTCATCCAAGAGTTATTCAACATCTTGAATTTTTTTTTTCATTTCCAAGTTTCACTTTTAACCGTCGTCGTCGATTTCATCTGCTGAAATTTAGAAATATAAATAATACCCACTTCATTGTTCGGATGCTTTAATCAGCTGGCATCAGGTAGATTATGGTAAAAAATTTATGCGCAGAGGTCGCCAGAATCAAGACAATGCGGATGCACTATCGAGGAGAAAAAGAATTCGGGGAGAGAGGGGGACATTCATATAGGAAAGACGTATGGCGGGGATGATAAGAAGCCGCTGCAGAATGAAGTCACGAGAGCCGGAGGAATGAAATACGTGGAAGTGTCATTTGCCACGTGCAGTTATAGTAATATCTTTTTGTTCTCCCGTGCCTATCTGGCCGCGTCCATCGGGAGGTGTAGGTACCTATTGTAAATCATCCACGCGATACCTGAGATCGAATATCTAATGTCTCTGCGGCCGCGGCGGGGTGCCTATCTAGCGGCGAATATCACCGCGAAGTGGAACATTACAATTCGAGACGGTGGAGGCTGGTGGGAGGGAGCTGGCTAGCTGGTGACCTTGTGAAGGTTCACCAGTCACGCCACCGGCACGGTACTTTACTGTTACAGAGTTCATAAACTCCCTATCACCTGGCTTTTCAGCTACACACTCCAAGCCACCGTTGAGTTATTGAAATGCCCGCGATATTTACGAGGTTCGGCTTTTTTTTATTTCTTCTACGACGTAGACGTCGTTAGAACCGGTCGTCGCCTAAGTACGCCTTTCGCAACCTCCTCTCCCGGGGACCTTGTTTTCGAAACAATGGTAATAGATTTGTCAGAATCGAGCTTGTACTATTAATTATCCATCGTGTTTCCTTTACTTTTTTCGAACTTTTAATTTTTTTTCTTGTTTTTGAATTGTATGCTAATTTGCTAAAACAATGAAAAACTGTCTTACGTGTTTTGAAAATTGTTTCCAAGGGTTAATTGGTTCTGTAAATATCAATCAACTCTTTCTGTCAGCGATACGTACGTGCATATCCAGTTTTTTCTTTCATATCCACGACCACCTGACTAAAGTATCTTCATTGAAATAGAAAAAAAAGAACATTTGATATTCTCTCAACGCACAGATTCAATATTTCACCGAAAAAAAAAAAAAGAAATCAATTTGAACAAAGGGACCTCCCGATAAATCACCACAATACTCAAGACGTGTCATTAGCTCTCGGTACTTTTAAACCGAACCGCAGCCTGAAAAAAAATCATCAATCAAGCGCAAAAAAAAAGAAACCCACACACTACACGCATACAAAAGCCATTAAATAAAAAAAAAAGGCCGGCTCCTAGAGACCCCCGAGGAATACAAAGCCGGTCGCGTGCAGCAGTATCCCCCGGTGGACAAACTTTTTCACTCTCTCGCGATTGCTCAATGCTCGGGCGCTTAACCACTGGCTAAAATCCTCCTCGTGCAGAGGGTAATTAGATCGTTATAGCTATGAACACAATTTCCGCGGTCGTTCCCTTTCATCTGCAGGCACGATTGTACTCCGGGCGCAGCGGGCCGGGCCCCGTGTCCCTTTTTTTTCCACGCGTCAGGATGCAGCAACCCGCGACTTTAGCCCGCAAAAACACAACACGCCGCGGCGGGAATCGCTGCTTTGTAAAATCCGACTCTCCGTGCAACCGAGTGCCCCGTTTTTTTTCATTCCCAGTCCGCCGGACTCGGCATTGTAATGCACGAGCATTGGAATCGGTTGTTGCGAGCTTTTTGTCTCGGGCTCGTAATCTGGTTAATCGCGGGGGATTACGTTTTGTAACTTAACTACGAATTGTACTATCAGATTCTAACTGCAGGAGTCTTGTAGTATTTCAACCGGGGGAGCTCTTTTAATTGAGTTTCTTGCGAAATGAAAAATAAAGAGGGCAGGTTGGGAAAAAAATTTTTTTCAACCGATCTAGTGTGTCTTCGTTGCAGATAACTGCGATGAAGACATTAGCTTGGTAATTCGAATTTATGTATCCGTGTATCATAATCGTCGATAATTCGAGTAGACAGATCGATTGATCGAAACTTGAAGGAGAGATGGAAAAAAAGTCTAATTATCTTTGGTATCTGAATTAAATTTCCAGCCGACTCCTCCTCTTTCTCGTGTGGGATCAGCATTGCAGTCAGGTGCCGCTACTTACACAACCGGTAAATTCGCTTACAGAAGAAACCCAAGAGGTTTCTATTTTCTTCTTCCACAGTACACCAGCCACCAGCAGACATATACGTATATCCCCAAGAGGTGGTGCCGGGCTACGGTGGATACGATACACGCGAGGAGATTTCATCGACGTGGTTAACTGCCCGGTGCAGTGCGTGTCGATTTATAGTATCATGCGCCATTAGAGATAATTGTTAGGACAGTAGTTGAGTCCCCCTACACGTGCATAAACCGCAAGCACCGTGTAAAGCCATTTTCTTTTTTTTCTTTTTTCAACTTTTTTCTTCTAGAGGTTTACCGAACTCGGGTTCGATCGTACTAATCTCGGGTTTTTTGTTTCGAGGCAAGAAAACTGGCCGCATTATTTTGCATTATTAATGATGCCTTGAGTGCGCCTGCATTTGATTGAAAACCGAGATCAAGGCCGATGAATTGGTTTGTTACTTTGAGTGTAAATTTCAATTTGGCATTCTTTACGAATCGACTTATCTTAAATTGGACATTTAAAAAGTTACCACTTGAACGTTTACAATGTTAATTAACTTCTTGTGTTATCAAATTTTTATATGATTATCTTGGTTATCTCGATCGTAGCTGAGTAATTAAATTTTTTTCCTTATTCAATTAGTTTTGATATCATAATAATTGCTGGAACTTTTCTGGAAAATAGAACAAGACTTACCTTTGCTCCTTTTTGTTAAGTGATGTCAAAGTCATCATTTTTTCAAACAGATATTAATTGCACTTTTTGAAATTAAAAAAACTTTTTGACGCAAACAAGAACCAGTAAACGAAAGCGTAGAACTGCGTAGAAAAATTAGAAACAAGAATAATCTTATCTTAATAATTGCAGAGTTGTGTATTATGTCATGTAACCGAACATAACTTACAAATGCAAAAGTGACAATATAGTCAACAAGTTATTAATTTTTAATGTATAACGTGTAGCAATTGGAAAAAAAATTTTAGCTTAGTACGTTTACAATAACCAAGCGGGTAACTAGTATTTTATTGTATCTCATTAAACATTTGCGACTGATAACCCTTTAATAAAATTAAAAAAATGGTTTTAATATTGTCTCTAACATTTTTTATAATTTTTGTGAGCATTATTCTTATGACTGAAGATAACATTCAAGAAAGGTGTAAGTTTAAAAAGATTAGTAATCATTATTAAACTTTTTTAAATATAAGTTTTTATTTTAAAAGTAGAAAACTTTTTTTTTAATTTTTGTAGATGGTAAAAATCCATCCCATAAACCTGTGTACAACTTTGGAATCGGTAAATGACGGCGTTTAAAGTTTTTGAAGCAGTAGATATTGAAGATAAAAATAAGTGAAGTAGTAATTTTTAGACTTAAACAAAATTGTAAATAGAAATATATTAAAAAATAAAAAAAAACAATATGAAAAAATTATGAATAACTGATGATTTAATAATTTTTAAGAAAATTTAATAATCTAAAATAATTTACTGCTGTGAATAAATTTTGAAACACTTATTTTTGGCTTTAAATGTCTTTTTTCAGAATTTCCTTATTAGATAATCACAACGTCGTGTAAAATTAGAATGTGGAGTCGATAAATTGGATTGAAAAAAAGTTTTCAAATAATTAAATGTATCAAAAACTTGTAAAGAATAAATAAAGTCTTTATAAAAAAAAATTATTCGTTATCGCATGAAACATTGACTTGGAGTCATTGACGATTAAAATCTCCATCAGATAAAGTTCAAAAGAAGATTCTCAAGATAAACGTTACGATTGTGACTACTCTCAGGTGAACGAACCAATTAAAAGCATAAATTTTTGAGAACAACATTTCAAGAGCGTAGAGCTAGCTTACCGCGCAAGTCAAGAATTTCAAATCATAATCAAGCAAGAATGACGTCCGACGGAACGGAATCGTAATGGTAATAGGAGTAATGATTGTAAAATAAGTAATAGGTGCGATGCGATGCACTCATAACAAGTACCATAATCCAGCACAAAGCTCGCCTTCCCGGTCATTCCGCGTTATAACCCTTTTCTATTACAGCCTCCCCTGGCTGAGAAAGTACCGCGACGTCTCCTCCTCCCCTGGCTTGTCTCGGTGTTTATTACGTGCAAAATTTTTCTCCCCTGCACGCAGCTAGCTCAACACCGCGCGCGGTCATAAACAACATGACTCCGGACCGACCGGCAGTAAGAATAAGAGGAGGGCGTATAAGAAAAAGTCCGGGGCGCATACGAGCGTGGATTAATTGGAATGTTGTTGCCGCGATTAAACTATTAAGCTCGTCGGGGAGGGGGGGGGGGGAGGAGAAAAGCGCCCTCTCTACCATCTCCTCTATCGCTTTTTAATGGCTTACGTGGAAATTCTGCAAAACGCACCGGCAACTCATATACCCGCACTCGGTATGCCGTGGCGTACGGTGTTCTTAAAAAGCAATCAACGGATTATGATGGGCGCTCCTGAGTCCGCTGCCTATTGCCTTCAGACTTCCTTCAGACCTCGCTGCTGCGAGATGAGCTGCTATTGTGCTCGGCCCTGATGAGGGCTTAAGA
The DNA here is from genome assembly GCA_038277355.1 of Encarsia formosa. Taxonomy (NCBI): domain Eukaryota; kingdom Metazoa; phylum Arthropoda; class Insecta; order Hymenoptera; family Aphelinidae; genus Encarsia; species Encarsia formosa. Next base: position 81,588,509 of record CM076185.1, on the reverse strand, counting down.
GAGTGATTGTCAGATGCGCGTTAACCAACCCGGTCTTTTTTGCACCAAGCTTTCTTCTTCTTTTTTTTTTTTTTTAAAGAGTGACTTGCACTGTAATTGAAGGGTTAAAATTTTTTTTTTTCGTCTTTGATGACTTATTATAAACAAATCATTAACGTAGTCTGAAGTTGTTGTCTTCGAAATTGATAAATGATTTTTTAGACGAATATTTTTTTTTTTTTTTTGTTATAGATTGATTTAAGGGAAACCTACAGCTAGAACTGATAGAAATTAAAAATACAAGAAACAAAAATTTTTACTCTAAAGATTATAGTTTTTTTTGTTTTTTTTTTCCAAACAGCAGATGCAATAAATGCAGTTGTGAATAATTCTTCGTTTCTTTCTGAAATGGAAAAAATAGGGAAGAAATTAAAAAAAAATCATTTCAATGGAAGTTTATTTATTAAAATTATAATTCACTTAAAAAATTGAGCTTACAAAATCTAGGTCAGTTATACACAGAAGGAATCATGAAAAACGCATTGAGCAGACACTTTACAGAAACAATTTGCTTTTCTTAATTAATGGCCACTGACGAAATTGATCATTCGAATGCGAGTCAGGAAGGCAGTGTGCACTTGTAGAAAATGTATTTCATTTTTTTTTTTTTTTCACGTCCACCGCGCCGGCAATAAAAATTTGTAGTCCCACGTAAGTATATATATAGATTTAGAACCCAACTCGTTGCCGTAAAAAGTGGTCGTGTTGTAAAGGGCATTAAGTGTGTCCTTATACAGAGTATAAATTGCCGCATTTTCTCGCATACATAACCCTAGCCTCCGGGAAACTACAGCTTTATTATAAATTATTTATCACTGCGGTTATACAATTTCTTAAACGTATTTGCTCAATTCATTTTCCGTAATCATTGAATTGCGTGGCTCATCGCGCTTTATAACTCTTCGGCAGGCGCTTTTGACGTATTTGGCGTGTTGACTGATCGATGCTTGGAAAAAAAAAGTTTATTTCTGAAGATAAAAATGGGTCTCCGTTGTTTCCCGTAAACATGCTCATAGTTGGAAACACCAATAAAATACTTGGTACTCATGGAAAAGTCTGTGGCTGACGATCGAGGCGTTCGCTTTTTAGCTCCACTCGTCGAAGAGAGTAGATTTATAAATCGTTTCTACTGCACTTTGCTACGGTAGTGCAAAGAAAAAACTGATTCGATTTGTGAGACAAATGAATCAGCACTAACAAAATAAAAAAAATTCTTCGTCAGTTTTTCTCGATTGGTTATTGAGCTTAGCACTAAAGGTAAAGCTATTCACCTTATTTATTTTCTGAAATTTTTACCAATGTATTAAGACGTTATTACACATAAAAGTAAATTATTGTTTTTACAGTGTACTCGCTGTACATAGTATACTTAAATTTTACACATGCATACAAATATTAATTTGGTTCTAAATTTACGTAAAAGTATACGTAGTTGATATAAGCCAATTTTGTATTTTGGAAGATTATGTCAAGCTCAAAAATTGAAAAAAAAAATCCTTTGAAATCATCACCAGATTTGAATTTAATTTATTTTTTTTAAAAGAACTTTTTTTGATTTTTTCTGAAGTTTGACAGATATCTTTTTTATGAAAACTTCATAAATAGTCAAAGATACTCTTCTGTTCCTTGAAACAGTCATTAAAACTTTAAGCAATAGTTTTATACTGAATAATAATACTGTGAGAATTACAATAACTACAAATAACATAAACCCGTAAACATCAATCAAAGTCAGTTGCCACCATGTATAATCCAAAGCTTGGGATCTTAAACAATGTGGACCGTTTCGGACAACGTATTCAATCCAAAATATTGCCCTGTTCATTGGGCTCATTGGCTGATCTTTGAATAGTTTCGAATAATATGTTGCATTTCGTCTAAAATTAAAAAAATTTTTTATTTTAAGTTAAAGTAAAAATATTACAAAAATAAAATAACCCAATAGTTTATTTACTTGTAAGTAGGATCATAAATTAGAGTTGACAGTGCTTTGTCCAATGAAGTTTCTGATAGTTCATTCATATCAATTCGGATAAGCATATTTTTAGCAATTAGAGCTTCTACGTTTCGGAACTGATCAGCAAACAATGGAACTCCAATCATTGGCACACCAAAATATAGCCCTTCTTGAACTCCACCAAGTCCACCATGTGTTATGAATACTTTTGTATTTTTATGAGCTGAAAATCATTATTGAATTCAGAAAAATATTGGTTAAAATGTAAATTAAGGTAAGTGTGCCTAATATGGCCCTGTGCCTAATATGGCCCCCCCTGTTATTTTGAATATGCTAGGTATGCGGCATCTCTGCAAGGTAGAAAGAAGTCAAAAACACTGAATTATGAAGTTTTCAGTTGTTTAGAACATTTTAAAATTATTTTTGCGCACGCCTAATAGCTAAAACTCGTTTCGTATACCTCCGTTATTATTTTACGTTGTAATTAAGTGGTCTGCCAAAATATTTAGACGCACCTGATCAAAATTTGAATAAGTAGCTTCGATTCGTTATTGTTTCAGCTTTAAAACGCGACCTTAGTTTTTGTTCAAGTCGTTTTCTAACGGGTTTTATTCTTAAATAACTTTTTATTATGCAGTGTACCTAATATGGCCCCCCACGAATTAGTAGAAATACCGATATTAAGAGTCCTTAGTTTCATGTTTACTTTTTAGAAAATCCTATCCTAATGTTATTTAAGAAAAATAAATTTAATTGTTTCAAAGCTTTTTTTCATTTTATAACTAAAAAAGCATTCTAACTCAAAAAAAAAACTTTGACCAAAATTTAAAGTTGAAATTTTTCTACTGGTTGCAAAGCTTTCAAAAACATTGTAAAAAAGGCTCAATTTTTAAATAAATCATTTTTAAAATAATAACAATTTTGAAGTTTTTAAAATCTTATATCCTGATTGATTTAAAAAGTAGGAACAAATTGCAATTAATTAATTACTTCAAGGGGGGCCATATTAGGACACAAATTTTAGGTGTCTTAAAAAACCGTGTTTTGGTAAATCCTCTGGCATTTGAAGCTCATTGATCAAAATCGAACGTGCAATGTCTCATTTCAAAGCTCTTGAATTAAGCTTTAAAATGAGACCTTACCCGTCAAAAAATATTGATTTGATTGGCCACAACGTCGATTCTCGCTTAGGGGGGCCATATTAGGTACAGGTACCTTATATATTCAAAGATACTTTGTACAATAATTAAAAAATAAAAATCTCATTAAGATAAAATAATTGTTGGATCTACATTTAATATTAACTTATGATACAAATAAAGATGCAAGTAAATTTAAAAACCAATTAATAGTAAAAAATACTTATTTTTTATTTATACCTAAAGTTGGGATTTGAGGAATCCAAGGCAATACTTTAACATTACTAGGTAACCCCGGAGGTAATTTAGAGCTGTCGGTGATTCTAATAAGAACTCGAATCGGGGATATTTTTTTAAATGAAGCGTATAAATCTTTTACCAAAGTTGTTGGAAGCGTTTCTATTATTACTCTTGAACCAAATGAAAAATATACAACGCCATCCTGACTCTCATCCATCCACTTTTGTAAATCCTAAGAAATTGGATGGTAAGTATAAGCTAAATTTTTTGTACAAACGTTATTTATAAATTAAAATAAATATATATTTAACATTGATTATTATTTACTGTTGGTAAAGTTTGATCAATAGCCTCGATATGTAGTCCTGCTATTTGTATCAAAGCTGGCGACATTGGTTTCGCGCCAAACAGAATTGGATCGTTGTTAACAAGCGTAAGGGCAACGTTTTTTTCCACTTCTCTGATGTCAGGTATTTGAGGGCCCAAATATTTTCTCATTAAATCTGTTTGATATTCACCTGAGAGTGAGTGATATTTGAATACTCCACTGTAATATGTTATTACGTTGCTAAGACGTTCTAAAAAATTCATTTTTCCAAAAGTATTTTGAAAAACATTTGGAACAGCTGCAAGATTATCCATGTTACCAACATAGTGACTGATCCAAGGGTATTCTGTTGCTGATACTACAGCAACCACTGGGACTTTGAAGATATAACCAAGTCCCATAAAACAATGAGATGCAAATGCCTGTAAAAATATTATTTCGAAGTAATAAAAAAACTATTTTTTGATTTAAAATTAGCATTAATTACTGATTGTAAGTTTTTCTTCCCCCACCAAAATGCAGTAAATTCATACGTATTTTACGACTGACGTTTGCTGATTCTAGAATCCTAAGATTTTTTTTATAAAATGACCCAAAAATATTGAAAAAAAAATCTACTAAGTTCGAGCCAATTCAAATTTACCGTAAATCAGTCATCAGTTATTACCAAAAATTCTCGCGCCTATCGGCATTGAAAAAAATGATAGTGATATAAGTAACTTTGTAGTAAATTTTTTAATCTACAACCAGAGATTTTAAAAATAAAATAGAGCTTTAAAAAAATTAACGAAAACATTGTTTGAAATTTTTGAACTTTATTAAAATTAGATGTTTGAAAAAATTAAATGAATATTCGCAAAGTAGACCGAAAGCTCGTACATAATATGTTATATGCAATAATAAAAAATGCTTAAAGTACTAATATTTAACTTTAAATATTTATTTTATCAAATAAATTAATTCTAAAAAAGAAGGTAAAAAGCTGTACAAATATTATTAAGTTTTTGATTATCTAATCAAGCTACGAGTGCTTTGATAAGAAAAAAAATTAGATCAAATTACAATGAACGATGCGCGAGAATTTCGTTTTAAAAAAATTACTAAAATATATTGAGACTTTATTGGTTCAAAATATTAAAATGTGTTTTTGTTTAAAATAAGCCTATTTTTTCTAAAAATAAATTTTTTTAACACGTCCACTGACCTCTGTAATAACCAGATCATAAGGAGGATTCGATGGAGGGTTTTTTATTAATTCTTGAAATTTTTCCAGGCCTAAGTTGTGGCAAAATTCATTACCGTGATTCAATACAATGTCTTGTATCATGTTGACTTTCTTGGTGGCAGCTTCGATTGGAACATTATTTACTGAAGGGCCAGCTGTTCCATTCAAATTAATGATAACATTATAATTTTTCATTGAATTGTTCATTGGAAAATGCGTTATGACATCCAGCTGATGTCCCTTTTTTGCCAAACCTTTCATCAATGAATCGAAAATGATGTTATGACTTTTCGCGTTGTAAGGAAAAACACATAATATTCTGTATGCATCACAAATTAATATATTTGTAAAAACACTAAAAATAATATTGAAATTTTTCAAATTCATTTTTGAAAAAAATGAACCCAACACTGTTCACTAAACTATTGTTACAAGTTCACCACAGCAAGAACCAAATACAACTGAATTGAATTGTGAGTCGTAATGACTTGAGGTTCAACGGAGCCTAAATCAATACTGAAAAAAATTAGATAATCATTTGTGTTATCGTTTTATTTTTTTCATCAATTTTGGCTCGGTAACGAAGTTGAAAATAATTTGATCAATTTATCATTCAATGAAGTAGCAGAATTTTTATCGGTTTTCGAACGAACACTAACAGCATGAGTCATAACTAGATTTTTTCGTATAATTTATGAAAAGTCACTTTAGATTAAATTTTGGTCGGCTTATATCATCAATATACAGAAGCGATTTGTTGCTTTTTGGGTGTTGTATAGAATATTTAGACATGACTACTCCAATCACCAAAGTCAAAATAAATAAATAAGCAAAATTTTTTTTAATATTTTAAGTAAACATTTAAAAAATATATATATATATTTAAAAATTTTTAATTATTCGCTCAGTGCACGAGCGTTCGCGTCAACACTTACTGAAAAACCCTCACTGTAAATTCGGGGTGGCGTTGCGCTGGCGGCAACACTTACAGAAAAATCCGGCTGTAAATTCGAGGTGGCGCTGCGAACGTGCACATAGCGAATAATAAAACTCTCATTAATGCACTCAAACAAGAGTAGTTAAGACTAAGATTGTGCCATAATGGATTTTGCGTGACGAAACTACGTAAACGCAGATTTGTCTCCTTTTCCGGTTCTTATAGTTGATTTTCATACCTGAATTTTGTAATACCCAAGCTCAGTAATGTAGTCATAAATTTGGAGATGTTTGACAAAATCTTAAATTTAGCTCTTCGGCATTTTTAGTTATATAGCTAATTATTCTTAAATGGTACGGTGAGCTGCTCGACAACAATCTCAAATCTCAAGAGAATAGTATTTTCTAACGGTTGTCGGTTCAAATCCTACAAACTACTTTCTTTGATAAAATAAGAAACTTATTCATATAAAACTAATAAGCACTCAAACAAAAAAAGATTCATCACCTCATTAGAAAAAAAAAAAAAAAAAAAAATTCGAATTGCTTTTGGTATTTGTATATTTTTTATTCAACATTTCATACTTTTTATAAATTATAATTTAGCCCACAAAAATTTTCTGCCTGAAATAATTCTTAAATTTGCTAGTAATAGTTTAGTTTAAAGGAATCTCATGTCATTTTAATTTTTTGTTCAAAAATTGTCTTCGCATAAAATTTGATAAATGTTTATAATTAATAATCCCAATAGCCGAAAACCAGTTACCAAGCAAACATCAAACGTCTTGTACTAATTTAGCTGTAACGCATCGACCAAAACCGATCAAATAATAAGCAAACATCATCCTCGAAGCTGAAGCTTGGGGCGAGTGTAAATGCAAGACAGTAAATTGAATGTGGAAGTATTAAAAGAAATCTCTACGCGGCGGCAAGTGAATCGCTCGATCCGCTCCTTATTTAATTAACCTCTCGCTCCTTTTTTAAAACTCGGCGCGATTCTTCTAATAATTTTAAACTCGCGCCGATAGCACGCGCGCGCGTATAGAACGAGATCCCCGCAAATTGGATACCGGTTATATACACTCGGGTATTAATCTTGCGCAACCCCGGCTCTGTAACTGCTGGTGGGTATATCTATGTACTTATTAATAATAGCCGGGATTCCAGCGCTCCGGCGGCTCTTCATTTAACGCTCGCCCGAGTCCAAAGAGTTGTGTGGATAGACCTATAGCGAATCGAAGACGTCCTCGTCGCAGTCGTCGTCATTGCAGTGTTGCATACCAGTGTTACGACTCCGGGGAGGGAGCGAGCGATGCTAAACTATAAATTCTGCACTTGCCCGGTCTTACCGTTCACCGATCTCGGAGTCTGTGCTTTCTTTACGGGTCCAGAACTAGTTACTCCAGCCTGCGGTAGTCATTGTCTGATACTGCGGATAACGCGCGGACACGGCTTCCGTTACGCGCCGACTGCGACCACGGATTTTCTCTTTTTTTTTTTTACTTTTTGTATCTCGCTGCAGATGCTATCGAGCTGTAATTTTATGGGAATTTTCTTTGAAATTTCAATTAATCAAACAGCTTTTCTTCCTCTTTTGCATTTCAATCCGTCTATCCTGACGTTTAACATTATCGAGTGAAATTTCATAGCGACTCTGTGGTATTTGAAAGTTCGTTAATTTATTGACTTAAATTTTGTTTAAAATAATTTGATTTTTATTTGAATAATTTAAATTTTACTCAAAGAAAAGATTTGAGCTTTCAGTTTCAAGTATCACTCTGGCTTGGTCGGGCAAGCTGTGAATTACCGACCGTAAGGTCACAAGTTCGAATCCCGTCGATACTATCGAAGTCATTATAATGACATCACAATTTGTATAAGGAACACGATTCGAAACTAAAAAAAAATAAATCCTTTCGCTACTGTAGAGTTTAAATTTTTTTTGCAATAAATTGTGATTTTGGGAAAAAAACCTTTGAAGCAGATAAAAAAAGGTTTCATAAATAACTCCTTAAACAGTTAACCTTATTTACTCGAAGCGATTAAAAGCACCCTACCAAGTCAACGCTACCAAATACAATCGGAGAAAAAAAAAAAAAAAAAAGTTCTTTACGAAGTCAGAGACACACATAAGTCTCGAGAATAGTAAATAAAAGTCACGATAAAAGTCGAATAAGTCGTCAGAGCTGCTGCAGGGTATGGCATCGCGTCCCTCGGTATCAGCCGGCGCTGAGAGAAGCTCGGAGCGCGTTTAACAACTTGGTCACTAATTTTAGCGTAACAATTATCTCCTCGAAAACGAGCTTCTCGCGTTGCGGCGTACCAGGCTCGGCGCAGGTCGTAAAAGGACGCTGATTGATTGATACATCCGCGTGGGCTGCTCGCAAAAGTAGCTCGCATCACCGGAGACTTGAATCCTAAAACCAGCGCGGCAACTCGTTTCTCGGTTGCTGCCGTATTATTCTTGGACATTCCACGATTGACACGTAAGATTAAGAAGGCTCTTTTCGTGAAAATCTAGATTTAAAAATTTTAAAATTTGTAGAAAAAAAAAGTGTATCATCAACTAACGGGTTGCACTGCAGGCAGGATAATATAGGATTTCGCGAAATTAATTAAAATTGAACACGAGAGATGTCGGGTGGTCAGTAAGTAACACAGCTCAGCGGCGCTGTAAAGAAAGAAATAATGATAGCATAACAGGGCACAGACAGAGGTAAAACATGGGAGAACAGCTCTCGCACAGAAGAGGGCTTTGCCATATAAGTACGTTATCAGGTTGATGTAGGAAGTCCGCGGCGGGAGCTCGACGAGACTAAACTTATAAGGTGACACAGGTTATACCAGCCATCAGTGACGCAACGCTAGTCTCTCTCTGCTTATAGGCCTAAATAGCGTGTTAAACGCGTTTACGACACGGACGTTTTGTATGGAATTGTCTAATGATCCTCTCTCTGCTACTAGCCGACATTTTTTTCTTTGCTCGCTGTAGCGCTGTGCTGAAAAATACGAGATGTGAAAAATAAACGGGTTATATACGTATACCCGCCGTTTTGTCGCTGACACTTGATCTATTAGACCGGGCGCTCGTTTTAAATAATTGTATCTCGGTTGCAGCCTGGAAATTTTTAACTCTTCGCATTCAAAAAAAACTGTCCTTTCTTTTACATTGAATAACACTTTTTTTTGTACTCAAAAAAATTTTACGATTTACAAAATACATCTGATAATTATTTTAATTGTCAGAGTGTCGTTTTAATAAATTAACAAATGTGCAAGTCAATATTAAACAATTAACATTTGAAAAAATATTGAGCAAAAAACTATTTTCTACAATTGTAAATAAAACTATTCAAAAAAACTGCGGAACCACTGGAAAATTCAACGCTCGTATCTCTAGAACAGAAAAAAATCGAATTTTTTTTGTCACATAAAACCACAGGTTGGTGTACCATTAAAACAGTGGTACACCAAAGTAATTGTTGTAACGAACCCATGGGTGGGTGTCTGGAGGCTCTCAAACGTTTGATGTGTGAAGTTAGCCGCTGAACTCCATTATCGCTCTGTACTTACGCACAATTTGCGGCTCTTTTTCCTCAAACCCGCAATCGTCTGGTTTCAAAATTTTTATATAGTCATGCGATTTTCAGGTCTTTTGAGAAGTATTATATATTTCGGAATACTTAAAAAACCTGAGATTTTCTCCTAACAACCTCATGGTTTCGACACAACTTTAAACTTGAAATGATTTTTACGTAATCGTCTTCAAAACAAGTTAGACAAAATTTCTCACATATCAAAGAAAAAAAAGTTTTTTAAAAACGTTTAATTGTCGTAAATCAGATGAAAATTCATAAATTTGAAAGTTGATTTTTATTCTCGGACACTGAGAAACCTCATTTGGATAATAATTCCGGCCAAGGGCCGATAAAAAGTCTGCGGTCGTCTCTAAGATATCCTAAGAAAATTACCCCAAACGCTGTAACACAAAGTAGCGGTGTGCGTTAACACAATTCCTCGACATTTCCGCTTCGGATTTTTTAAAACCACGCGTGGTGATGGTGCAGCAGTGGTCAGTGTAATTCTTTATCTCTCCCATGCAGCGACGGACTAATGGTGGCATTATACCGCAACTGCACTCTCGTATGTGCGCGTGGTTGGACGAGCTCAAATTCAAAAATTTCGGTACCCGCGTAATACACATGATGCGGTGGGATAACATCGCTTCCTTGTTGCGATTCACTCTTCGTTTCAAAGACACAAGCGTACTGTTTGATAAATAAAATAAACTAAAGGTAAAAAAAATTTTCTGAAAACTGTCTATAGTTACATTGAACTTTAAGACACATTCAGATTCTCAGATTACCAAAAAAATTTCTTTGCCTCAACTAAATAAACATTTAATCTTTTGAAATGTTTTTTATGTGTTAAACAACAAAAAAAAAAAGGGAGAAAACAAAATTTATTTGCTAGCATTACATTTTTTTCAGGAATTGTATAATGTATGCTCTGAGCTGTCATAGAACTCAAAATCTTCAGTTTACGAGCGTGGCACTATACCTTGATTACAAATCATTTCTTCTGTCATTTCTGTAATCATGTTTACACATTTGATTTTGAGCAGACAAAACTCATCAGTTACGAAAAAACCAAGAGAGTCAAAATGTGCAAGCGAAAAAGCAAAAAAAATCACTTTGCAGAGTACTCATGTGAACAGCAGTAGATCATTTCTTCAGGAATTCCATGGACCCGAGTCCATTTCAAAAATCCCAGCAGTTACCACAATGCGTTAGCCCCGCGAGATAAACGTTTTATTCTCTCTCGTCAACTGCGGCGATCCACATCCGGCGGCAAAATTCCGCGCAACCACTGCTCCTGCTGCTACACTTATTAAGACGTCGTCGTTGGCTGCGGAATTCAAAGTACACCGAGAGACTGCATCGCGTTAGCACTGACTTGAGATGTACGTCTGCGATGTGGGCGTATCCCGTGTACTTCCGCGTGTTAGTGCTTTGTCTTAATAACAAACCGAGCTTTGTATGCAGATCAAGAGCGCGCTTCTCGCTTCTCGCTTAATAATATGCATCGCGAGTGTTAAGCTTGTCGGAAAATCAGTCCATCAGCTCGAGGCTACCGTTCGTTTGTACGGATCACAGTGAAATTCTTACATGCGGATTGATGCAAAGAAGAAAAAAGAGCTCCGAACTTACGTACACCCCTCTCGAGCGGCGCATTTACGATAATACATTTTACACAAGAGCTCTCAGCTTCAAAGCTCGAGAGGAGCCATTGGAGTAGAGATAATCAAGATTGCAAAGAGGATCGAAGTCAATTCCGGGATCCGCTACTACTGCAATGCAAAGCTCGCGAGCTACAAAGTAAAGTGCAGACGGGGTAGAAAGAGGAAGGGTGGGGGGCGATTCTAGTGTACGTCGAACTTGGCGACGGTTCCTCTACTGGAGGAGTTGTGGAGGAGGAGGAAGAAGAAGAAGAAGGAAGGAAGGAGGAGCTTGGAAAATTCGTGAATTACAAGAAACAAACAGGGCCAAAGCGCCGAGAACGGAAATACTGCAAAGACTGTGTGTGTGCAGCACCCGAGTCTACTCGACTCGATAGAAGCACCAGTCTTTGAAACTCGGAAATTGTACTGAGCTATGCTTATTGATCCCCCCCCCCCCCGTTTGCCCGCAGTGCTTTTGAAATTGCGATTTCCAAGCGTACAGTAAGTACGTTTTATACTTATTGTAAAATTTATCTGTAATTTTGTTTTGAAAGAAAACAAGTTTACTCCACTGACAATATAGGAGCTTTTATCGTTTATACTGATTGAATAACTTTGTGAATGTTCAAAGAAAAATTTTATTCGCAAGTTTCTGAATGTTCGAGAGAATAGAAAGTTCGTTAATGAGCGCAATATTTATAGCTTATCCAACAAAAGAATAGATAAAATTCTTCCACAGTTCACTTGAAAAGTATCAGAGTCATAACTTCGTGATCTAAAGGAAAAAATTACTCCAGATCTGAGACACCGCGAAATTGAGAAAGAGAGAAAGTACATAAAGCCAAGTAAAACGGTTATGGATACAGTAATACGCATAAAACTAAAGAAGAAGCGCTTTCACGGTAGCGAGTCACACATCAAAGAGTCGGTTTGATAGAAACGCCTTAGAGGCGTTTGTTCGAGTCTCCTCATCTGACTAAATATTCCACCAGAGCTATAGCTTCCGAACGTCGCTTATGCCAGGCCATATGTATACCCGAGCAGCCAAGGTACACACGGATCTCTTACAAACAGAACAAACAGCCTATCTTACAAACCGAGATTACGGCTTACGCAAAGGATCAAGGAGACCGATGGTTTCTTCTCTTTTTTTTCTAACCCTTTTGTCTTTCTTCTCCAGGAACGTGAGCTGAAAATATTTTTTTCCTTTTTCTCGTCACATTGACTGTCATTTTTTCTTCCATTCTTCGGACTGATGGCCGTGGAGGGATTCTTAATGACTTGGACGTGAAATAGAATTTATAATTTTTTTTTCTTTAGGCTTAAAAAAATTTGGGTGTTTCGGCTTATTATTCATTTTTGGTTCTCTGTTATAGTAGCAAACAATCTCTTTTTCTCATTTTTTTTTTTTGCTGAATAATTTTTAAAATAGTTAAGAACATCTTTTACCTTCAAGTGATCAATGGTCATCTGAAACTCTCGATATTTCGGAGGCAAGGGATTGCAAACCTCGTAATAGGGCGTTATTTGAAAATAGAAAAAGTAACACTTTATTAAATTCTTCGAAATTAGTTGATGCAGTAGTACTTTTATCATAAAACACGTCAGAGTTGTAATTTTTAGCGAAAGTCTTCGTTTGTAGGTGAAAAATCGCTGTTTATTAGTACTTCTTTCGTCACCAGCCAAAACGGAAAAGTTTGTAAAAAAGTCTGTAAACAAATTTGAATCGTTTATATTATTATTTACCTGAAATTCAAGAAACTCATTTATCAGAAATACTTGAAACTTTTTTCATCACATTTATTTATTCCCACCTCATTCAAAAAATAAGCGTTTCGAGTTATTGTAAACAAGAGTTAAAATCCCCGAACTAATTAATATCTTGTGTTGATGTTGCCCAAGTGCAATTCCCGTCTTTCGAGAAACTCAAAGGATCCCAGGGTAACTTCATGTAAGTTGCGATATCAGCGTACTCCGGAGCCCGAAAATATTTGAGAAGTCAAACTTTGAGCAAACTCAAGTTTCAAAATTCCATAAAGCCCCGGGGGGCAAGCTCAATTTATTCCCAAAATCATAATTGTTCAATTCAAAAAGTTTAAAAACTATAATGACCATAATAATCCCGTCAATCGGGTAAATTCAAATCCCCGCATCAAAGCGAAAAAAGAAGTTCAACACCCCCCCGGTATAATCCGAAATTTGGCATCCTAAACGTATTCATCCCCGGTAATCCCCGTTCGGTCGGTCGGTAATCCCCCGAATCGTCATCATCGTCATTCCCCGCAGCCCCCTAATGTTGATTTGATCGATGACGATTTCCGCAATCCCATCCCGCGCAACACACACAGCCGGTGCGTCGTGGCGCGGGGGTATTATTACGCCTGCCTTTGAAGTGGCGTGTTTGCTCGTATTAATAACTCGCCGCAGCTATATTCCGCGTTTGATTGATTTAAACAACCCCACCGCCCGTCCCGGGTGGTCCCTTCGACAGATACAAATGAATCCCCTCCCCCTCCCCCATGTAATCCTTTAAAGGGATGCGGTGCCGTGTGTACGCTAGGATAAATAGACGCGGGATGTACGCAATTTTCAGTCTCTCTCTCTCTTTTTTCTTTTTTATTCGTTATCCTTCCTCTTTCGCGGGGGGGGCTTTTGTAACGGAGGAGAGGAAGGCCATTTGGAAATGAGTGGGAATGAAAGACCTCGCTCTACTCTCTGTCCGTCCGTCTATCTATCTCGACTTGGCTCTCTCTCCCTATCTAGGCCTTATTGTGCATGTCCAGCGCGAGCGCGCGACACAATCGGGCCGGTGCTGATGAGACGCTGCGGCCACCGAGGCGGCCACCCGTTTGAGCTTTTGAACCACGCTTTTTTTCTCTTGTCCGTAAAAATATTTATCACAAAATGTATTTTACGAAAATAAAATGAGAGAAACTAAGAGGCGCGCATCGTCATCGAGTGGATTAGCCCGGGAAGAAGCAGAAGGAGGAGGCGGAGGCTCCATTAAAACCAGCCCATATCAAAGACAGCGTCGTCGTGGGTAGGTACCTTTGCCAGTAATTACTTCCGCTCCGGAAAGCGAGGCTTTTAATTCGAATGGCTCGAAAACCCGAGGGCGACCGCGATGGGCTGCTTCCTCTCGACAATTATACCCGAGGAGGGGGTGCAAGCCAAAAGAAGAAGAAGAAGACGAAGAGACAACGCGAAAACATCCCCACGGTTGCCCTGCAGGACGTATCGGTGGCTAGGGGCGCGGTCGGCGAACACAACGCTGACTGTTTACCTCCAGCTTGATCCCCCGCCACCCCCGTGGAAAGAAGATGGCTCGCTTTTTCGGCCTCTCGTACTGGTCCTCCATAAATCATGCAAATGAAAGGTCTTTTTTTTTTTGCTTTAAAGTACCTACTCTTGGATTCGTTTGTAGGCCTAATTTGAAATAAACGATTTTGGGATTTTCTTTTTTTTTTTATTAAGCCAAACAGTAGTAACTCAACTGTTCTGGCAAAAGATAAAAGGTCGGTATTTCTTTTTGAAATTTTTATGTAGCTGCTTATAATGACAACTTGGTACGTCAATTTTATTAACGCAGAGAATTAATTTTGTGATTCGCAGGAAGAACTTCATAAATTTATTTTAGAAAAATGAATTCCGACTTGAAAAATCAACTCGAGTACTGAATAAGTATTTTTTGAATTTAAAAAAAATAACATACGGAGATATCACCAAACGTGAAGCACATTGAATTTTCACAGACGAAAAATCTGTTTAAAACTTTAAATTTTTTATTCTTATTGAAAATAAACATATCTAGTTTTTCGTGCAAGCCACAGAGTTATTGACTTTCTTAAATAATTATAAAAATAACAATAAAAAAATGTTTAAATTTTCCATAACGTTGTGGTAATTGTAAGAATCAGAACTGCAGTGACAAGAGTTGATTAGAATTAAAAATATTATTGAATAAATGTTTCTAATTAATGAAAAGTAAAGAAGAATAACAATTTCTAAAATAACGCGGGTAGTAAGTAGAGAATACGAGGCTTCAAGCACGAAGGAAAAGCAGATTTATTAGTACGCTTACTTAAACAGCAGCCTTCTCCTCCTCCCTCTTCCGAACTTCCAAAGACGTCGTTTTCTTCAACTATGCCGAGAGGGGATGCTTCCCTCTTTCTCTTCTCGTCGGCATTGTTTAAATACAATTTTGTCGTTTACTAATTAATTCACTTGACATCAAAGAAGGATGTTTATTGGTTCACGTGATGCTAAAGAGGCGGTAACGAAGAGCGCGCGAGGTTTTAAGGAGGGAGCCTTCAAAGATGCTCCGCTATCTGTGCTCCCAAGTACGATATCGCGCAAGTTTCAAGAGGGCCAGAATAACAAGAGCAACCAAAGCAGTGCACTCGTCCTGCTTTTATTTTTTATCCATTACCTTTTTTTACGCTCTTTTATTTAATCATCGCTTGCTCGAACTCACGAGATTTCTCCGCTATATTCTTTCATCAGTTCATGCAGTTTTAAATGCACAATTCTTTTAATTTTTTTTTTTTTTTTTTTCGATGTTTTGTATTTTAATTTTTTTGAAAAATTGACTTTACTGAATTTTTTTGTCTTATAGCTTAAAATATTAATTTTCAAATAATTTTTCGTTTTTTTCTTATCGTAATTCTTACTACTTCCTACTTGTCAAATCTTTGACCATATGAAATATTACGACATTTTTACTTTTAATAAATTAAATACCCTGCATGTTACTTGTTTAATTATTTTTTACACACAAGAGACCACTAACCTCCTTGTATTATTAATTAGCATTTTCAGTTATTTATTAGTTTTTTATGTCCACTATGTATAATCTTTTTTATAGTTTCATGAATTGTGTTGTACTTTACTCGAAGATAAATGAAAAACTAAACTTTGAAAATAAATCATACGATTTTTTTTTATTTTATACAATAATTACTCAGGTTTTGAAAAAATCAATGCGGACAAAAATTTGCAAACAATTAAACCAGTAATTATTTAAATTAATAAAACAATTTCATGAATTAAAATTACATCAGTTAAGCTTTTATAATGAAGTAAAGTCTTTGACGACTCAAATCACCGTATCCAGATTAAATCAAAACAATTGGGTAAACATTTCCTCTCTTCTTGTATCTCGCGGTGACGCTGAATTTTCCGCCCCGGTATCCGGGGGCTTCCGTTAGCTTCGTCGTCGTTTGTGTCTGTCTTCCTGTATTCCCCCCTTCCCCCCGTCGAACTCTCTCGGTTAGCTGCGGATTTCTCTTCTGGCATACAGCCGTAGACTACAACCGTCCGCAGATTCATCAACTAACTTTGTTCCCAAGTTGCAGCGGGAGTTGTACGGAAAAGCACCAGCAGCAGCAGCGTCAAATCAGTCGCAGTTAGCTATGTAGTTTCCGTCATCAAACGGAAAACGGCTTGCAAACACGTCCTCCGCCTCCTCGTACTCCTCTGTATATATGCGCGTTAGTTACCAAGTATAGACGTAGTCTCGACTGTTTCGCGAGGAACACATAGCGGATTTATCGGAGAGAGCTAGAGAGAGAGAGAGAAATACACTCCCTAATGTCGATCAATATGCATGCATACACGGATGCGTGTACCGCGGAAGATCCAAGCTTTCAAAATGCTGCCATAACATTTAGGCACTCTTAAAACTCTGTAACTTTGATCCTTAAAACCCTGTTTCTTATTTGTAAATACTTGATGATATTGTACGCTAATGCCGGTGGTGGACAAAAGGAAGGAAGAACAAAAGCCGCTCGGGTGATTGATCGGGCCTCTCTGATCAGATGAAACACGCTGATATTATCGCCACCGCCACTGGACAAACCGATCATTCAGCGGCTATTCTCCCCGTTTCTCCGACTCGCAAGCATTATACGCTGAAAGTGCGTGCATTAAACGAGGGGATGGAAAGAGTGATGAACAACGACGAGACACAGAATGGCAAATTAGTATTTACAAGCCCGGGTACCGCCCGCCCGCAAGTAATCGATCCTTTTGAAGATTTACGCTAATGAAAAACAAATCTTTGTAACGAGCAAACTCTCTCTCTCTCTCTCTCTCGGTTCCCAATTTTTTTTTAGCTTTTCAATTAATCGCAGAATGTTTCTTACAAAATTTGGTTGGAATAGATATTCATTGTCATACGATTTTATTCGCATTCAATAAAATAATCACCTTTTGTGTGCCCCGAGGGGGGTTGAGAATAATCCCCTCGTTAACAGACGAGTAACGAATGACAAAACCGCAAATCCTACGATGCTATCAAACTCGAGCGTCATCAGTGTCATCGCCTCGCATTAAAAGATTACTTCGGAAGGTGAAAAAAAGACTCGGGGTCTACCTTGCCCGTCTGCCCTTCCGCAGGAAAAGGGACATCGGGATATAATGGGAGCAGCTCGCCTTAGCCCTGTGTCAATAGGCTCGATTTCCCTTTCAAGTTGTTGTCAACTCTTTTTGTGTACTCGGCAAATTCGTCGCCAGGGGGTTGACTGCTGGGTGGGCCGCCCCTGAATTAACATTATTGTTGCGACAAGGGAAGGGGAGGCTCTTGCGAAAAAAGTAAAACGACGTAGCTCTGGGTAAACAATTCGACTTGATGATCGGCTCGTTTGATCTCGGCTGATTAACTTGGACAAACAATTCTCCTGATTCTCCACGGAAATTCTACCCCCTTGGCGATCAAGACGAGGGAGGGGAAAAAGCTTGAATAAATTTTACAATTTTGTCAATCAGACTCGTGATTAGTCCTTACAAAAGCCGGATTCGTTTAGCTCTTCGCTTTTAATCGAATCCTATTTGTTCTGGCCTGTCCGCTCGCTCGCTTTGTTTTGTTTGTAATTACTTGAAGTTTAATTCGCATTTTTTCTGTCTTACTCGTCGTTTATTCCAGAAAAAGAGGCAAAATTCACGCACAAATGAGCCTGATTTCAAATCAACTTAATTCATAATAATAATAATGATCCGAATGCGTACAAAGTTATTAATGTTAATTAGGTGCATTACAGCTGTCGCTTCCGTTTCGTGTGCACACTAACGGGCGAAATATTTTTTCGAGTGCATATATGCGATTTCTCTCTCTCTCTCCCCCAGCACGATGTTTATCATCCATTTATGTGCTGGCATAAAACTCCTTGATCGAAGCGCTTCTAATGTCTATTTCAGCTGTTAAACGTGTTTCGCTTGTATGCAGATAAGGAAAAAGGGGAAGAAAAAAAAGAAACGAGAGAAGAATTCAGGCAAGAAGCCGCTTAATTAAGAATATGCACACGCGTGAGCGTATACCTATACGTACGAGAATTTCTTTTCTGCGGGGCTATGATGCAGCCGCATACTTTTGAGAAACGATAACGACAAAGGGTAATCCGATTGGATCTTCCTGGTTACGCAAATCAAGTTTGTTTACCGAGCTCGAAAGGATATTCATGAGGATTGGCTCTGCACTTGCATTTCTCTCAACTGGACATGCGTACGTATAACTGTCCTCAAACGGTTTATCAACCATACGAACGGACAAATCATGACGGCTATTAAAATTCCCCCCCCCCTCCCTGTTTCTATCTTTTTTTTTCTTTCTCGAAGCACCGATGTGATACCTGTATCGCTCTAGACTAATGTTTTGAATAAATAGTCAGCTTGCTCAATAAATTCAACGATTAATTAAATTTTTTTTAAATTCAGCGGTTATTTTATTTTTAATAATATTTTTCAGTTGAATACATCCTATTTAATTTCAGGTTTCTGGTTGCTACATTAGAGAACCTTGTCGAGTACGCTTATGAAAATTTAAATTCTGTATGACTTGACAATTTTTTAAATAATTTTTTAGATTTTATAGAAGTATAGGTCAAGATTCAAAATATCTTATCGAAATTAAATATTGCAAAGCAACATACGACGACGCTTCTTTCGAAAATACCAGTATTCACAGTGAAAATTACATCAAACTTCTTGATTTTGTTTTTATTCCTAAATATTTATTTGTAGTATTTTACACACTCGTGAGAGTCCAAAAATAGCGAGTAGAAAAATAAATTTTGATATTTTGTTATAAAATGAAAAAAATTTTTTTTTTTGTTAGGATGAAAAAAAAGTTATTATTATTTATGAGTAATACATTAACGTATCCAGATCAAATTTTTTTCTTTGTAATGTTTGGTACATTCTATTACTTAGATGAATGTTACAAGAAATTTGTTTGAGACAAAAATTGCTTGATTTTAGGAAAAGTTGTAAGCTGGGTTTGAACCGATGTACCTTTGTTTACCAGTCTGATGCTCTAATGTTCGAGCCATTCGTTACATCAAGAATGCGATTTAAAAACATTTGTTTTTAATCTATTAAATCTACACAAGTAGGTATCTTTGATTCAAAATTTTGACAAATAATAATAATATTTAACTATCAAAACAATTTGTTATTACCAACCAATGAAGTATCAAGTAACCGTCATCAAAAAGGGTACGGAAACACTGCATGATAAGATTTTTAAAAATAAAGAAATAGTCATCGAACTCAAAGAAAATCGACCAAACCGAGTAAAAGAGGAAGCAGGAAAGCTGAAACTCGAATCCTGCAGCGGTGGATAGGAAAGACAAGCTCCCTTGGAATTTCCACACGGTGCACTTGCAGCGCTTATCGCTCATTATACTGGGCGCGCGCGCGGGTTCGCAAACTAAGCGATCCGTGCAAGTTCTCCCGGAGTAGGGATAAAACGCGCGCGCGCGCGCTCGCGAGAAAAGTGACTGCGAATCTTCCTTCCCCCCCTTTTTTTTCCCAAATAAAAGGATACGCAACGACAAATCATAAAAGAAGGTCCGGGGTGGTGTACTCTACGGTCCATCGGCCCGTAAAACCTGTTTTCACGTCACTTGCTTGATCAATCTTGTTAATTAACACTCGCTTGCAGGAATATATAAAAGAGCCGTGGAATTTTCATCGCGACTCTCATCCTTCATCCCCCTTCTGGCGGACAAATCTGGAGCGCCTTTTAAGATTTAATGGACGCTACATTTTAACGGCCCTTCACTAGCCATGCGCTTCACGCATTTCGAGCAATCTCTAGCGTTATGATCCGCAAAAAAGGAGGAGCAATCGAGAGGTTTAATGTCACTGGGATGAGTACGCTCCGAATAATCGGATTCTCGCCACGCGCTGCCTCTCCTCGCACCTATACGTGTAATTAACTTCAACATAATGAATTTCGCCGACGATGATTTTTTATTCTTTTTTCGATCCCGAGTTATTGATAAATTAGAGGTTACCGCGCCAGCTTGACTTATGGTATTATGCTAATCCTCCCCGCGCCTCAGCTGTGGAAGAGACTATCGACTTTGCTATTTTTTTATCTTCCAGAACCGTCAATTTGTTAAACAATTTTTACGGACCAGACGGTTAACAAACGACTTAATTGTTCTGGAAATAGAAACGGTGGATAAAAAAAAAAAGAGTCGGGTCCCTGCAATTAATGTGGCGCATACTTTAAATGCTAACATACCGCGCATTGATTCCCCACTGCTAAAAGCTCTACCGGAGAACAAACGGCACTCGAAAAGATACGAATCTCGGTACACACGCATTAAAAGGACACTTGTTTACAATTACACATGTCGATACAAGTTGCTCCCAGCAGCAAGAGAGTATAAAGAAAAAGAAGAAAAAAAAAAAAAAAGATCGAAAGAAAGAAATAAAGAAGAATCGAAGCAGGCCAACATAGGATACTTGTCTGAGGTACAACAATGGTATGGGGGGGGGGGGGTCGGACTGGCCTTTTTAATACCGTAAAGAGACCTTAATTGTGATTAGCCAATTGCACGTCGCGTCGCGCGTACAAACGTCAGCGGGGTAAAAAATTGTTGCGTACGTAGGGTTGGGAATAGTCGGTGAAAAGGCAAAAGAGTCTCCCCTAATTAGTGTCTCCGCGGAGGCTACGGCGCTATCTGATTGGGGGGAGTAGGAGGTGGAGGTAGAAGAAAGCGCAATAAACTGAGAGGAAGTGAGTAAAATATAAGAGGGAGACCCCCGCCGACAATAGCGCCCCGATAGCCAATCATAAAGAGCGCCCGCCGCGCGCGCTTGTTCTTTATTTCGCGGGGGGCTGTTTCGCCGCCGCGGCGTAATCTGAATAAAATATACCGATCGAACGGATAGATAAGGGACAATGCTCTTTTCACCCGGCAGCCAAGGACGCACGGACGCAAGTACTCCCTCCCTTGCTACTGGCGCAGGTACTCCGTATACTTTCCGCGATTCGGCGATCTCTTCCGCAAACGCCACTCTTTTACAAGTAGTAGTGATCCTCTATGCAAATTTTACATGTTTTTCTTTATTCTTGTCGGGCGGGCTGTACCCTATATATATTCCCCGCAGACGTGGACTCCCAATCCGTTCCTCGAACCTATGCAGCTGTTACTCTTTGTCATCGGCTCTCGATTCTTGCGTGCTGGCTCCTTTGCTATTTTAACGCTTCGTGTAAGCTATCTTAAATTTAACTTTGCTATTATTTTGATTTTTTTCCACCATAGGTACAGTGTGCGACAATTGATAATAATAATAATAACAAAAAATAAAATAAAATAAAAATAAAAATCAGCATCTTTGAGAATCTCTGTATATTTCAAATTTGAAATCACTATTAAAAAAAAAAAAAATTTTTACCTCAAATGAGCATATTATTTACCGAGCCTTATGAAGATTGAATTAATAAATGAATTGTTCTGATTTAAAATCAGTATCGCAGAGAATTCCAGTAGACTAAGATTAACAAAAATATCTAAATCATTTATTTTTACTTTAAATCTACCTAAAATTACCTTTGTAATTATTACCCTCGACATGTAAGTCATTTTTTTTTTTTTCGACGTCTACGACAGCGAAAATAAACTTCTTAAATATAATAAAGGATTCTTAACTTATTTATTTTCTCACGCTGATTTGACAACGAGCCCTCTCAATCCCTTTATAAAAGAGAGCTATCGCCATCTTGCGTAAGATTTTTATTCGTGAGCTGATTGGTGAACAAGTTTTTAAAATATTCGAAAAGTACATTTTGAGGTTACTGTTATTGTTTTTTCCTATGCGCGCTTGAAGCGCGCTCAGAAGAGCTAGTTAATTAAGAATGATTAAAGAACCTCCACAATGGAGTAATTATGTAATGATAGTACCGCCTTTGCGGAGATGTAAAACTCGTCGGGTGGTTGTGTATCCCTTGTGTATCCTCCCGCTCCCTCAATTTCACCCCCGAGTCTCTAGCTCTTCTTTTTTCTCGGTCTCTTCCAGCTCGCATCCCTTTCTCTCGGGTATATAATACGTTGATTTCAATAAGCAAAAGGCACCGGCCGTCCGACCCGGCTGCAGGCTCTCTCACTCTCCGGCTATTAATCAAAAGAACTTTTTAACGGAAAAACAAACGCGCCTCGCTCGTTGGTACTCGAGCACACACACTGGGAGAGTTTATTTACAGAAATAAGAGAGGGAGGGACCGAAGGGCACCTCTACCTACCTACGTGGTTTTGCTTGCGCCATTGCCTTTTCCGCTGCTTTTTCCCGCCTCGGCTTTGCCTTTTGAAACCCGCGGAAAATAATGTATAGGGCTGCCGGTGCTGCCTCTTTGTGAGGAATAGAAGGAGGAGGAGGGAGACTTTGATAATAATCAATAACCCTGGAGTACTCGTGTTTGTTGTTCGTTCGGCCTTTCATAATGGGATATCGCTTTTCTTTTGACCATTTTTTTTTCACCCCCCTCACCCTCACTCTCTACCTTTTTCTTGTTTTGGGGATGGATTTTTGATGGGGGTTGTTTTTTTCGAGGACCCGCGCAGAGCCATCGAACAAATTTTTTTCGATTTTACGGGAATACGACTTTTTTTTCATCATGTCGCGTGGATGTCCAAAAAATTGTTTTTCAAAATCCTGCAGGAGTAACAGAGGTAAAAATGAAAAATCTAAAGTTTTTGAAAATTAATTGGTCAGCTTATTAAGCTCCTCCCTCGGCAAACTTAATAGAAGCATTCTCGCGCAATCATCACGGAGAGTAAGCCTATAAAGCTTGGTAAAAAAATATTCCTAAAAGCCAGTCGTTTCGCCGTAAACTCGCGGGGTAAAAGTCTCGACAACGAAATATGCCAATAGTCTTGAAAATTATCGCGCTGAGTAGCACAAAGGGAGCCGCGGTAATGATCCTGCCGCGCGGTGCAGCTCACCCGAGGAGTTCGAAAAAGGAACGAGAATACTCCGAGTTATATACTGTATAAAAGGGATAAAAAAAGGTAAAATGAAAGAGAGAAGGACAAAATGAGACGTGCAAGGGAATAATCCGGTGGCGCGTGGTATTTAGGAACAGCTTATATCGTACCGCGGCATCGAGTCCCTCTTTATCACCTCGGTCGGCTTATTTTTCATCCGTATTTTTTTTTCATTTTATTCGAGAATAAAAGAATGCAATTGCTTCAACGGCATCATTAGTCTCCTCCTATTTTTTAGGATTAATTTTTCGATCAAGAAATTCAGTTTTTTTTTATGAATCTTTTACGAGAGAATTATTGATTTTGAAAACTAATTGGCCGAAGTGACATCTGTAAAAACGATACTTTACAACTTTACAGCTGATAAAACACTTAATGAGATGAATATTCAATTTGGATTCTTCTCTACATCAAGGTCACCGAATTTTGATTGTGTACATTAGTTCTTAAACTTCTAAATTATGTATCTACGTGTTTACAGTTACAGGATAATTTTATTCGATTGTGTAAAGCGCGGTTTTATTCAGACAAATTTTATGGCTTCGAACTCGCGTTCGCTTCTTATAAAAAAAAAAGAAGCAGAAGAAGAAGAAAGAAAAAAACTAAACGAATAGATGTCCTAATTCAACGATAACTAAAAGCTTCGATAGCGTAGCGGTTTCAGAATATTTTTACGTTCGATCGTAAAAGTTTTTGTATTTTAATTCTTCCCGCCGAAGCATCAGCAGTAAAAACTTTTCGTTCTTCGTTTTTCATTAAAAAGCATTCTTACAAGTCCGCAGGCTCGGATGAATTAGCAAGGCGGCTAATCAGTCGCGCACTTAAATTCGAACGATAATTCTTCGCGGCACATTATAATAGAGCTAATTGGCACTTCCGTGGCAGCTCGGTTGTCAGGCGTCAGAATGTAAAACTTTCGAAAAGGCTTTCAATCACCCCGACTGTGTAGGGGGATAAGGTGGAAGAGGAGAAGAACTCAGCCGTCAGATGAAACATAGTCGCGTGTCTCCTCTTGGTCGCATAACGGACAGGTGTTCGATTTATATTAGGCGACTTTCAAAACGATCCGAGCCAGTGCGTACGTTACACTGAAATTTCTAATTAAGCGCGAACAAGCACTGCCGCGCGCTGGTCGCTTAACAACTATTATAAATTCATACAAATTGACGTACGCGATCGCATCCCACTCGCGTATACCGATTTCCTGCATTAGCTGCGAGCCTACTCCTCTTACTGCCATGCACCGTAAATGTGACTGCATTAGGGAGTTTCGAGTCATTAGAATTCGTCATAACGCATGAACGTAAATCAAGCGCTACCTAGAGAAGTCTCGCGCGGATTTTTTAACACCCGGTAACGCATTATAACTATGACCATTCTCATGTAGGGCCGTTCCGTAAGACCTAAAAGGACGGTCTTCTCCTAGAGATCAGTAGTAATTTTAAACGAGCGATCTGAGAGAATTTTCAAGTTGTGTCTTGTAAAGCTTTCGAAAACCTTTTTTTTCATGCTTGTTAGCTCGAGAAACGAGAAATTGTATTTCGCGCTTCCTCCTTCAAGATCAAATACGTAGTACCCCTTTCCCGTGCCCCAAATACCACACATTCAAAGCATAAAAATCAAAAACAGTGGCGCCACCACACGCCTCGCGGTGGGCGTGTAGGGTACAAGACCTCATTCCGTTTTCTAGTGCGAACGGTATCACACGTTCAGAGCGTTGCTCCGTGTAAAGTGTGAATTATATTGAAGATCCAGAAGAAGATTTTTTACGACGAGGCATCTCTTCAGCAAGGAGAAAAAGGGTGTATCGTTCTAGACTCGCTCGAGCTGATCGAAGCGAGTGCAGGAGACCATGGTCTTCCCGAGAACGCATACACGGGGCTTTGCCGAGGGCTGTCCGAGGCAAAGCTCATAACCCTAAAAGTCGTTCACGACTCGCTCGAGCTGATCGCAGCGAGTGTAGGAGACTCTGTGTCGTCCTTGAACGCATACACGTGGCTTTGCCGAGGACTGTCCGAGGCAAGCTCGTTCAACACAAAAAGACGTTCTTGACTCGCTCGAGCTTCTCGAGCGAGTGCAGAAGACTATGTCTTCTTGAACGCAATCCACGGCATTCACGTGGATCTCCGCCTGAAAGACGTTCACGACTCGCTTGAGCTTCTCGAGCGAGTCAGGAGACTATGTCATCCTGAACGCATACACGTGGCTTTACCACTGTCTAAGGCAAAGTTCTCTTACTCCTGTGGAAGATGTTCACGACTCGGTCGAGCTGACCGTAGCGAGCGCAGGAGACTCTGAGTCATCCTATGCACAGGCATACGCATGCATGGCTTTGCCGAGGACTGTCCGAGGCAGGGCTCATAACCATGAATGACGCTCACGACTCGCTCGAGCTGTGTTCGAGCGAGTGCCGGAGACTGCAGTAAGTATCTTCCTGAACGCGGTCATCGGGGTATCACGAGATGATGGGCATGCGCGGGAGGAGTGCGTGCAGCGTGGCTGGGCAGTGTGGCCCACAGGCTGATGGCCGCGGCTCGGTAAATCCTCAGTCCTCACTCTTATGGATGCATTGAGGTTACTAGGTATGGACTTTGAGGGATGGAGCTATTTTTATATAATATAGATATGGATGCCCGATGCGTGCTCCACGTGGAGCTCCATGATGCGCTCACGTCATCGCAGGCGCATGCCGGCACACCACTCCTCGGTTCCCTTTATACCTAATGCAAAGGATGGTAAAGGTTCTCTCTATGGAGCTTATAGTTATTTCGCTCGAACTCTTTAAGGTTGTATACAGTCGGTGCGACAGAGAACGCTATACTTGGCGAGTAGTCACAGGACTCTCCGTCTCTCTCGCACTCGTGTAAGGCGTCTAACCTAAGATTTTATAGTTTGATGAAGTTTCAAAGACCTCATCACCTAGGATGAAGGTCTGTTTGGATGAATGACTGCGTAAGTTTACGCAAAAAAAAAAAAAAAAAAAAAAAAAAAAAAAAAAAAAAAAAGGAAGTTTTATTTCCCTTTTTGTCATTTACGATCGAGATCAGCATCGATTGATCGATCGTTACGCTCGTTCGATTTGAGGAGCATGAATCCTGAGTTTGAGTCTCGACTCTTCCTGTCTGCTGCACCTGCACGGCGCTGCAGTGACTGCTCTCGGCTATTATATTCGAGGCGCGTGCACGCAGCCGTAAGTCAACAGCCGAACCAAATGTGAGCCGTGTGCGAGACAACATTTTGGTGTGTGGCGCAACGATGAAGGGCTGTGAGCGCCTACTTGGATTTGCACACGGCCTACGTAGGTCCATCCGTGTTAGGTCGTAGGCGCGCAGTTAGGTAACCTCTTTGTGTAGTCCTGCAAGCCGCTTAAGTGCTAAGCTGTCCAGCGAACCACCTTCGGGCGCGAACACCCGAAATTCGTCCATCAGCTGTCCTAACCTCGTAGGACTGCGGCGACACTACTTTATATAGCGACCAGCGCCTAAACTTTTTACACTGTGTGAATGTGGTATAATGTGCTAACTGCAGCTTACCATGCCACTGGTCTATTTTTTGCTTAATTATATTGATAATAATCAATGTTTATTATATATTGTATTAACATTGAATCTATGATTGGCTCAACGACAGGGCGTCAGCTCGTTTATAGCTTGAGAATTTGTAAGTTGCAATTTGATCTCAGAAAACTTTTCTGGGTACTTTTTCTGCAAGATTAGTTCCAGCTGATCATTATTGAAAGTGTTATGTGAAGAATGGGAATGAGTGTTTATGGACCAGGACAGAGGTCATAGTAAACAATGGTTTTTCCCATGAAATATCATGGTTTTTCTATCAAGAGCCACAACTAGTCTAGATAATCTGAGTTGTGAGTGATATGTGAGGTTGTACCTTTTAAAGAATAACAGCTAGTAGTTTAATTGATCAGATGATCAGTTTTGAGAAGCGGTTAAAAATCTGTCAGAGCTGTTGGACTCATGATTTAAGCTATATTAGTCAAGACTACCCAGAATTATTGGGATGAATTATGGTTTTGAGTGGCTGTTTTTGAAGACAGATTTGAAATTTGAAATTTGTTTATTGACAGTGTACGGTGAGCGACTCACTGAGATTCAATTAGCTATGAAGGAATTATTGTTATTTTTTGAGTGGAATGGGTTTTTGAAACTAAAGAATTCATAGCTCACAGGTAAACTCACACACTATTTCTAAAATACAAAGATTCTATCTGGCCCTCAAGATTCAATGATATATAGAATACGCTTGAAAGGATTTGGATTATTGATTTACTCTAGCATGACAGCATTGGAAAGATTTATCTCAGACAAGATAAGTATCAATTGGTCAGGAAAACTGCACAATACAGATGGAAGTGCTTGTGTGTTCAATGAAGGATTGATAGACTCTGGCATAATTTCAGATTCTATTACTGCAATGAGTGAACTGAAGGCTTCATATTCTTGTTTCTGTGAGCGAGAAGTCTGACTTATTAATCAACACGGATGTCTTCCTACCTCACATAACTTAGATTTTCAAGTATAGTATTTCTGTGGTCAGGCCACAAAGTGTATTGAAACATTTATTTCTATAGTATTTTTTATACTAGCCCATGATCATATGGAGAAGATTGATTTTTAGAACCTTGCAGATGTTATTTGCCAAGACATGAATTTTTGATTATGAAAAATATTTCAATTGGCACAAGTCAGACTCTTGACTAATTTGAGTGTGGAATTGTGTGGAATCTATGAGTGATTCTAAGTCAGAGTATGAATGAAGGTTTGTTTGGTTTTTATTTGCTGCTTATTGGTGGAAGGAGTGAAAGACATCTAAGATGTATTGGCATGATGAGAGAAAGTGCAAGTGAAGATTTTTGGATAGTCAGGACCAATTTTGAGCAAGGACACTGGGTAGGAAATTTTACTTGTGAGTGATACTCCTTCATTTTTTGCATTTATACCATCTTGTTGGAAGAGTGATGATTATGAATTGAGTGAATTCTGTCACCAACTTGCATCTACGCTAGCCATGTTTATATATGGATTTTATTTGGTAAGTTGAGGATAAGCTCAAAAATTACCCTAGAGGCAAGGTCATGTGAGATAAAGCTGATTTTTATTATAATTTACCTTTAAATGTCAGTTAAAGATAGAATTGTCTATTAGTTATGATTTCTTGATTGATTGATGTTTAACTTTTTCATATTGCATGAAAGTTATTTTGTTATTTTAAATACAACACCTTTTACTTTCTACTGATCCATCGCTTGGAAAGGTTTGATGGATATAACTTTATTGTTGATTTAATTTTTATGGTTATTTGCTTAGTTATTGGTTTTTTTGACTTAAAAATAACAAGTTGATAGAAAGAAAGAAAGAGAGAGAGAAAGAGTTTTTGCTGAGTGTATGTACTTTCACTTGAAAGATTTCAGAACTATTTTTATTTCTTAGCTAGGAAATTGATTGGAAATCTATATACATTTTATGTTCTACCTAATTACTAATTATTGAGAATGATTCATCATCAATTGAGATACATCTGTAATTGCAGGAATAATCATTAGTGGTGATTAAAAACTGTTATTTGCTCAGTTATTTTTATGAACTAGTCTCAATTGACGCGCAAGCGCGCTCAATTTTTAATCTTGAAAGTAAATAAACGATAATTTTTACTTTCATTTTCAAAAAAAACGAAGTTTGAAAAAATTTTTAACATTAAATTCATCACTTATCGTTTGCAACCTGTAACTAAGTTCAGTTTGATATTTTTGTGGTTATAGCTTAAAAAAGTTGTTTTTAAAATAATAAAGATTCTCATTTTATTTTATAGATCCCTACAAAGAAATTTAGTCCATTTATTGAAACAAATTATTCAATTATTCAAAAAATTATTACAAAAAATTCTTAATAACAAAGTATTTTATATTACCCGTACTCTAAAATGCGTATTTTACGCATTCAAAAGAGCTATTTCGAGTGTGTAAAATCGCACATTATGATTGTGCTCATGTTGATAGAGCTGCCATCTATTGATTTAAATTCAAAGCTGAGCAGCAGGCACATTTGGTTTTAGCTGCTTTTGCGGCCTGCGGGCTGCGGCTCATATCATTCGTCCGTGTATTTTACAAAATAATACTTTTTTATAAAAATTAAACGTCAAGTATAGGTAGTTATTAAAAGTTTTATTTTTTTCTTTTTATAAAAAGTCTACTTAGTTAAAAAGAAAACGTACATAACCTCGGCCATCAAGTTGTGTTGCGTGCAGCGGTTAATCATATTTTACAAAATAATAATCAGCAGTTGAAATATATTTACTTAAATAAAAATCTGCTTATAGTTAAAAGTGTAATAATAATAGTATCAAATGTTATAAAAAGTGTTTAAACTGTAGTTGTAAGTTAAAGTTAACTTAAGAAGAACAGTGTGTTTGATTTCAAAAATATATTTTATTTTAAAACACATCATTAGACTATATTACGAAGGATCAAATGTTTTTAAACACGAACAACTACATCAGTTTTTGGCTTGAGCACCGGCGGAGACCGCGACTTCAAAAAATTAACGTCGGGAAAAATTAGGTGTAAGTAGGTAAACACCGAGACAGCGGCCTGCGGCGGCAGCGTGGAGAAAGCAGACGACACTGGCAGCAGTTGTGTTTTGATGACCGAGCTTATACTTACCCGTATATGAATGATTATTTCGGGATCATTTTTGTGCATCAGTTTCATCGTTAGCATTCCTAAGTAAACAAATCAAGCGACGCTAAATCGTGAAATCTTTTCTCCTTACAAGTTTACAACGCGCTGTTGTGAGTTCGAGTTCGAGGCCGCGGTGTGAAACGTACACTATAGCAAACCCATGTATATTATATAGTGTACAGCTAAAACCAAAGTACCCATGCTAGAAAGAACAACTATGGCGGTCTGCTAGCAGGATCTAACCTATCAATCTAAAAATTTAAAAGTTTAGCCAAATTCTGTCAATAAATTCATACTTTTTACGCATTTTCGAGTACTCGTAATATAAAATAGTATACATAATGCGTGCGTAAACTGCATTGTTCACACACTTGTGCTATTGGCGTCGGCAAAGCCGACGCCAGCACGCGTGCGTGAATGATGCATTTTACGCACTTATTATATAATATACTATAATATTTCAACTTAAACGCAATTCAAATTTTGAATTTAACGTTCTTAAGTCTTAACCAATCAAATCAATTATAGAACGAAGACATTCGAACATGCTTCATCATTATAAAGAGAGATTCTTGATCAGACATTAATTACAGGAATGATTCATGGTTGATGAAAATTTGTTTTTGTTTGAATCTTAACTTGGGAATGATTCTGAATATTTGGTAGCATGATGGAGAATTTAGATAATGGAGATAGAATACTGAGACTATTGATAGTGATAGTTAATGAAAGCTCATTGATGGCATTGATTGCTGGATTATTCGCTTTATTGATCGAATTCTTAATCATAGAATCATTTGTTTTATTAATCTGGTTATTAATTTTTTCCACTTTATTGATCAGGTTGTTGGTCAACAAATGTGATTTTTGTGGGATTTGCTTAAGATTGCAAGATTGATTGAGGAAAGACTGTTTTGATTTTTGAAGGTATGGAATAAAACTCCATAACAATCCTAGTTGGATAGAGACTGACTGTTCATTTGACTGGACACCCAGTGAGATGGACTATTCATAAAATTTGTTTTATACGATCAAGACTTTGGTAAGTTTAAATCTTTTTCAGAGAGTAAGTCTGATTATACAATGGGTAATGTTATATTGCAACGATATATAGTTTTTCTATCAACGACAATTGATTATTGACACTGTCGCTTGAAGGATTCCGTATTCACACTTTACTGCCGTAGATTGCTTTAAACATCTACGTATTTGATCTTGAAGGAGGAAGCGCGAAATACAATTATACAATTGAACGAACTTCAGTGAAGTTCAATTACAATTGTATGAGCGCTTCCTCCGAAAGATCAATCTCCCACCCAGGGTTTTCCCTTAATTTTTGAGAAAAATTTTTTCCCTTTGAATCTACGGCAGAGCTTTAAAGAAATGAGGTCTTGTACCCTACACGCCCACCGCGAGGCGTGTGGTGGCGCCACTGTTTTTGATTTTTATGCTTTGAATGTGTGGTATTTGGGGCACGGGAAAGGGGTACTACGTATTTGATCTTTCGGAGGAAGCGCTCATACAATTGTAATTGAACTTCACTGAAGTTCGTTCAATTGTATAACTATTGATCTTTTTTCTGAGGTGTTTACTAATTAAGACCGAGTATTTTGTTAACTAAACTATTTTATTTTTATATTTTTTTTAATACTACAATTTAAATATTGACGAAATTATTGATTAAGTGCAATGCAAAGGGCAATACACTCCAGAGTTACCAAAAATTTAGTCATTTAAAATACTTTTAATTCTTTAATAACTGTACAAAGCACTTTTTTTCCAAAACATGTAGGCTAAGATAAGATTTCAAGGTTGAATTTAATATTTAAAAGAATAAAAAAAATCGTGAAAAAAAAAAAAAAAAAAAAAACCATTGGTTTTGATTCTGGAGTGCACAGTCCTTCGTTGTTTTAATGATCAGAATTTTCCAGCTATCTTGAAAATTTTTAAAAATTGGATCTTCAAATTAATTTTAGTGCTCAGCAAATTGAAAATTAATAAAAACCAATAATTTAATTTGAAAAAATTAGTTATTCAATTTCCCTCTGCCCGGTAAAAAAAAAAAAAAAAAAAAAATCAATTTATCGAAGCAGAAGAGCGCGTATCAAACAATTGAATCAAGGTATGACAGAACGACGGCAGGAATAAAGAGATTCTAGTTAGCGAAGCGTTTCATTAGATAGATAAGGCAATCAAGCGCACTGCCGTTTCGCGCCATCTCGTTCGCTCAATCTGACTGCCGCAAGAAGGAGGCGGGGTGCACACACTCGCGTGCACCGCGTTACCTTCTGCGAAAAGATAGATCGAGCTGGAATTAGATGAATCGAGCCGATAACAACCCCGAGATTATCGGAGGAAGACAAAAGGGCCGACTCGATTAAGTGAAATTAGCCTTTAACTGCTTTTTCCTACCCGTGTATTAGTGCGTAGTTGAAAATGATCCGAGCAATTGTCTGTATCGCTGCATGAGCATACTTGATTGTTACAATATTTACTCTGGTGACGTTTTTATTTTTCCAAGGAAAAGATCAAAACTTTAAACTTTTTCGTTCAATAATTAAATCTCAAAAAAGAATTTTAATAAAAGTTTATTCCATTTATTTTTTCAAACACAAAATGATTCATCTAATTTTAAAAATAAATAATAGTATCAATTGTTAGGAAGAGATTTAAAGGGAACTTATAAATAAATGTTTCCGAGTTCATATGCATGCTTGCAGTAAAGAGAAACTCAATTACTTTTCTATCAAGGAAAATCGAGTACAGTTGCAGGATTTACACGACATTTTGACACGTTAAATCTCTTTCCTGCATAAGTGCGATTTTGCTCTATTCTAATCGCGAAGCCGCTTTCCCCTATGTTATTTTCATCTTGCGTTACTTTCATCTAATGAACTAAGGCTTTGAAAATTTTTATTTTCTCTAAGACCCTTCAAAGCTAAGATTAGATTAATTTTCAATAGTTACCAATCAGGGGAGTATTAAGATAATATAAATGCTTTAAAGATAATATTTTATTTTTAATACAAATTTTTTCACAAACGTGCCTCAATTCAAATCATGCTTCGCCAGAATTTTTCAGTTTTTACTTATAATTCTCTCATTGTATGAAAACATTGATACAATAAAAAAAATTATGTCAGAGCATTTTAAATAACGCCAATGAATCAATTTTAATCTATTCTCACGTTTTTCAAGACAAAAATTATATTTACGTCCTTGAAGCAATTTTAAAATATTATAAATTCAAGAAGCTGGAAAACTATTATTATATCTTTTATAAAAAATGTTTCTTTTGAATTTTCAATACGCAGATAACTAAAAAAAGTGACAATGATAAACCAAATGAAATTTTTCATTCCCGAGCAAGTGCAAATATTTATGCAAAGTTATTCGCGTAGTAGTAAACGCGTTTCCGAAGCATGCAAAACAGAGTGACTAATCATATCAGAGCATCCCACGTGACGTAGAGTCGTCCCTGCCAAACCACTCCAAGACTTCGCATTACCGACCAGACATTTTGAGCTGTACTTGTGCGATGCACTGATTGTGACAATAATATCGGACGACTCTTGCAAATAGCTTTTTAATGAGAAATATTATTTCCATTCAAGTTTATTGACGGGAAAGTATCTCGCGACTCGTTCCTAAAATAAGATAAAGATTTTACAGTTACCTAAACTATAGTATACTTATTGATTTCAAAGCAAATTTTTATAGTTGGGTACTTTTCTTTATTTTTTAGGCTTGATTTTTAGTCATGATAAAAGTTATTAATTTAGCAGCAGTTTGAGTAAATGAAATTTTAATTACCTTCATAAAAAATTACTTTGCAATCTTTCATTTAAGTTTCTCATTCGTGGAAAATTAATATTTTTTAATTCTTCAAGCACGCTCAACCACGTGAAAAATTATCTCGGCAATGCATACTTAAAGACGGTAAATAAATCTCTCGATTGACTGCCACCTGCGCCCTACCATACACCCAGCTCGCCCTTTTACGAAAGCGTGTCATAAATTAATATCGGTGGACACGCGATCCCCGCTTTGCGATAATAATTATAATTATAATAACCCAGCGATAATCGTTTTTGATACAGGTAAGTCGTTCGTTCTACCCGAGACAACACCTTCCCCTCTCCCGGGCGATCGCCACGCACGTCGCTTACAAACTACCATAAGAATCGCAATTAGTTACCGGGAGAAAAATAGTGTATTCTAGTGGGAGGAGCCCGAGCGCATTTGTTACCGTCTCAGCTCCGTTCTTTGATGTTCCCATGCGCGGTATTCCGTCAGCCAACCCTGCGTGCGCGGCAGCTCATAACCCACAAAAGAAAAAACAATGATTCCCTATGAGTCCCCTCTTAAGGGCCACTTACGAGATTGAACGATCAATTAAAACTCTTATCGTTTCAATTACCCGCGGATCTCTCGCGAATTATCGATAAGGCCGCGGTAGTCTACCCGGGTAATTGGTTCATTTGCATCGTTCCTAAGCGCATGGACCGATAGCGCTTTGTAAGATGTTTGTGTTTTCCACCGAAATCAATAGTTGTACAACTTAATCGTGCTGACCTTGGTAGTTCCAAGTGAGAGAAAGAGTCATGATCCTCATTTTTTGATGATTTTGTCGCGGTTTTAGTCAGACTCTTATCAGCCGCAATCGCTAAGTAGCTTGTTAATGAACCTTCTTATCAAAGTTTT
This sequence comes from Encarsia formosa, assembly GCA_038277355.1. Classification (NCBI taxonomy): domain Eukaryota; kingdom Metazoa; phylum Arthropoda; class Insecta; order Hymenoptera; family Aphelinidae; genus Encarsia; species Encarsia formosa. Next base: position 81,553,754 of record CM076185.1, on the reverse strand, counting down.
TGATTAATGTGGGCTTATTCAACAAGTGATTGCAAATTTTTTTCAATCACGTGTGGAACATGATTGAAGAATTCTCCAAGAAATTCTCAAATCTTTTTTTTTTTAGAGAAAAAATTTTAATAAAAAATTTTTGACAGCAGCAAAAAACTTTTTTATATTGAAAAATAATCAATTTTTTCAAAACTTTTTTCAGCGTTAAACTCATGAATAACTAAAATAATTTTGTTTTTGAGACTGGAACAATAAATACGGTTTTTAAAACGACGGTGTTTTAAACCCTAGCTTTTTGAGGTTAAAAGCTGGGCTCTCTTTTCGATACAGATGTGCGCAGAAACTGATTTTAGCTACAAATGCTAAAAAAAAATACTTACTTTATGTATTAAATTTTTTCTCAAGCTCTAATACGTAATATTTATTCATTGCATTAAAAAAAAAAAAACAAAATTAAAATTATTGTACAGAATTAAAAAAGTAAGCTTGAAGATCTAAAAAGGATCGTGATTGTTCATTCGCCCGGGTGTCAGCCAATCACCTGCAATTTTATCTTATTGCGTGAACATTCAAAGTCAAGCTTTTCGAAATGAGAGTCTTCTCAAATCGTTCCGATTCGGTTGTTCCGCTTTAGCCCCCTTCTTTCGCATCGGCCTTAATGCGCCAGGTGTTTTTGCGAAAAAAAGTCTGACACGCACAGGTGTATTGTCGTTTTTTTAATAAAATTATCATTCTTGCTCTTTCGAAATCACCCCATCTAAATCATCTTATTTTTTTTATATGCTTCTTTTTTATTTCGATCTCCGTTATTCTATAAGATTAAAAGTATAACATGGCTTCAAAATGCGAATTTGAACCGAAAAATATGTCAGTGAATCAAGCTTAATGGCAGTAAGGGTACACGTACATCTTAATCTTTTTTAAAATTTCAAGCTTAAAAAAATTTTTTTTAATTGTATGAATTTCGTAATTTTTTGGACAAAGTCAGATGAAAGCGGTTCTGATAATCTAACCTGTACTGTTGAAAAAAAAAAGTTCCAAAAACAGAAAGACAAGCCTAGTAGTAATATTAATTTTTTTTACAAACTTAATTTGAACTCTGTATTTCTATAAATAATGTCTGTGAGGATGTAAAACTAACAAATAAATCAACAATTTCAGATGATCATGCAGTGTTTGCAATGATAAAAAGCCAATGGCATCGTAGATTCATGTAAGTACATAATCTTTTCATAGCTATATCAAAAAGTTGCAATTTTTTCTCAAATGAAATAACTCTCGAATGATCTCATTCAAAACAAAAAATATATAATTTTTCCAGTATCATACCCACTGATAAAAACAAATTTTTATGAAAAAGAAATAAAACTATCGATTGTACGATCCCCCTCGAGGAAACAAAAAAATTTCATAATTCTTTGATTAAACGTTGGGGGCTTGGTAAATTTTCCTCTCCGAAAGAGCTTGAAGAGAGAATAAACATCGACACCCCGACAGAGACGCGAGCGGACGTTTCACGTGTCGGCGTTACAAGGCTCAACGTCCCGCGCGACAATCCGGCTCGAGCTCTCGCATAATAATGCCATAAATCTACCGTAACCGTGAATTTTCACAATATCCGCGACGTCTCCATTAAACACATCCACTCAGGCTGCATTCTCCCTAGTCTCGAGTCAGCGCACTGACGGCTTCTTTATTTACCTCCTCCTACGGTTTGGGTCGAGGCGTTTTTTGCCACCGCGTGCGAGGTATGAGCTCGAGGCACGCGAATCGCGACACTTGCCGGGCAATTAACGAGACCCGAGTAGCACCCGGATTATACGCGTGCCTAGGACAGAATGAAGCCATTTAGCTTGGGAATTCGTGTAGAAACAAACACTGCTGTCGTTAAACACAATGGGCGCGTAATCGCCTTTTTCTTTAGATCGCCTTGGGTTATGAAATCGTTGCAGACACTAATTTAATTAAACTGAATGAACTATTTTTTAGAATTCTGTGCGTTCTTCCGGTTGATAGTTTAAAAAACAACAAGCTTGATTTATAACTGTTTTACAGTCGATGAACCTATATGAACATTTTATGTTGATTCGAGATTTATCTTAGAAATGAAGAAAAATGCACGAATTGATAATTGTTTATCGAGCAAAAAAACTTTCGAGTAATTTATTTCATTGGTACGTAAAGATTATCTTCATCGAAGCTTGGTGACATATATGTCTTTTACCTTGTCTTTTACGGAAAAGCACCATTAAATTGTACCTTATATGGGTCCTGTATGCGAAAAATTTTACTGAGGATCGCCACAATAATATTTTTTAACGATTAAGGTTTTATATTAGCTTGAATCAATACCTTTTTACTATGAACTTACACATCCGATTATCATTTTTTGATTTGATATGCAAGTTGATTTATATTGAAACGTTTTTCGACTTATGAAAATTGTGTACCTAATATCAAATTTATGTTCAGAGTCACCAATGTTAAGGAGACTTCATAAGGTCAAATTTTAAAATTAGTTTACGTAACATACGGATAAAATAGACTTGTTCGAGACAAAATTTACGAAAGTCATTTAAACCGGGATGAAAGGTCTCCAAAACAAAACTGCAGTAGCGTAAAAACTCGAGCAATTCGCTTCCAACGGCAGTCGACGGAAAGCAATTCAATTCAAGGCGAGCTTTTTCGCGGAAAAATCATCGAAAAAAAATCGTCTGCGCCGGCTCTCACAGACAGGGTCGGGGCAAAAGAAAACCAAAGTATTATCGGTTTTTGCCCGGTAGAGCACGGAAAGAAGAAATGGGACGCCATTTCCGTCGCATCCTTATTTAGAAGGAGTTACGTCGAGGGAATAGAGAGACTCGGCTCTTATCGCTTTCTTTTTCTCTCTCTCTCTCTCTCCTCGATAATTTCGCTCTCTTTTTAGCGAGACTGAATACGCGGCATAACTGGCGGCGATAAATTACAGGGTCCGAGCGTACGTGCAAGAAGAAGCGCATATAAATCGCAGGCTTAGCGTATTGTTTTCCAGATCAGGAGAAAATATATGTACCCCACGGAAGCCAAAGGAAGAGTCGAGTCAAAAGGACTCGAATAACGATAAAGGAGCACCCCCCCCCCCTCCTATTGCTTCTGTATACACGCGGTCGACTTTGTGCGTAGCCGCGAGCTTTTATAAGCGCGTATTATCGAGCGAGCGAGTCTACCGCTGCTCCAGGTTCTTTCTTCTCTAGCCGCTCGCGACTTTCCCGATTCCGCGCGGTACATATGCGAGCGAGGCCCTTTTCAGCCACCGAGAGGCGCGATCTTGAATGCCGCGGAGAGTTGGAGTACATAAACCACGCTTGCGGCACGCGTGCATGTAAAAATGACAGTACAGACTGAATTGTGTGGTAAGGGCATCGAGCCCCTTGCATACGTACGTCCTTTTTGTGAACAAGGTTCCCATGGTTATTGGTTTTATTATTGTTCTCGCTAATTGGTGCAGTCCCTTGATTTATGGAGACTGCTTTTCCGAGAATATTACTCTCGTGGGTTTTTTTATGACCGTGCGAATGTATTTTACGATTGTTAACGAATTCAAAAAAAAAAAAACCGAACCATACAAACAATTAAAAAAATATGTATGTATAACTTATTGGTCAAAATTATCGAATCAAACTGCTATCAAATTTTTGAGTAGATTTTTGAATATTTCTTACGTAATTCGAGCCTGTTGATAAAAACAATTATGAACTATGATAAAAAAGAATTTCTGAGCAATTTCCGTTAGCAAATTTCAATAGATCAAAATTTTTTTAATCTTACGTCCAAGCGATAAAAATGCGGTCATTGGCACAATACACCAACATAATATCACCAACGTATTATAAAGTAAAGAATAAAAAATGTTGTTTTATCGATATTTCATAAACCTTGTGAAATGAACTATGCAAACAGCATTATTAATCGTTAATAACTCAGAATTACAAAAATGATAGCACAGCATGCATCGTTAATCTTTCCCTGTCCCATACATTCTTTTACTCGATAAAATTTAGCAGAAATTTTTCATTCATTTTTCTTGATTATAATTTTTATTTTAACTAGTAGAGAATAATCAAAACAAATGGTTTATAGTACTCCTGGTCACTCTAACCTCAAAATCAAATCTTTGATGCGTGTTTTCGGTTACTCGTACTATAAAATAGTATATAGCACTGGTGCAGCACGTCACCAGGGCTCTTTAAGGACCTCGTGCTCCGCTTCGCTACGCACTCGGGTCCTTAAAACCGCCCTGGTGACGATGCTGCACCCGTACTATAATATACTATTCTAACTTAATAACAAACAAGTATTTTTAAAATATAAATTCATACTGCAGAGCTATTAAAAGTCCAAAAGTCTCTTTTGCTTTAAGTTTCTCTTATCTTGTTTTTGAACATTAAAAAAAAAAAATGATAAACAGTTTATTTTTATTTTTCCTATGATTACTAAAATTGAATACCGCACAAATATAAAAATTACAATTTAATTATATTTAGAATGATCATCTTATCAATCACGCCACCATCTCGCGAAAAAATTTTTTCGTGCACAGTTCTTTCATATTTTAAAATTCACGATAAAATTTACAAAAATAGAAAACCCCGAATGATTACCAGAATGAATTTAAAACGAGCAGTCATACTTTAAACGGGAGGAAACATCAAATCTAATAAAAAATACATAAGGGTGAAGAGGGAGGGTCGGTTGTAGGGTAAAACATCGCGTATCTCACATGTGGAGTGGGGCTCGAAATCCCCTGCAGAATCTTATAGATTCCGATTATGGGGGGTTATTTATGCCCGGAACACGCGCTATTTTGAGAAAGGAGCCCCGTGATAAATCTGGGCGATCGGGTATGGCTTTTCTCACTCCACGCGTGCACTCGATCCCTTCCAACAACAGCACAATGGCCATACAATGGAGTTTCCCACGTGACAAATGTCGATTTGTCAAGTAGGGCTTCTCGGAGGAAGGAAAAAATGTCCCGCTTCTCAATGGCAGCCAACCCTCACTTCCCTCGATAAAGGACTACGGCGCCAGGCACAATGCCTGCGACCCTCGATGTCCCTCTTTATACGCGCAGCTTACATAAGAATGAAAGCTCCGTCCTTCCCGGAAGATTTTCTATTGACGCCCGGCAACCTGTTAAAATTTACTTAACTCTGAATCGATGTTTTACGGGAAAAAAAAAACGTCGCTTTTTTAGACGAATGGCCCTTACTAGAGGTGTCCGGGTAACAACATTACGCCTCGTTTCTCCTCAATTGAACACCTTACAAAAGTAAGGCTTTGTTCAACTGATTTTATTTTTTTTGCACGAAGAGAATAATTTTTAAAAGATCAATAGATAACGTGCATTTCCGTAGATAATTTAATTTCAACACTCAACCACGGTCTGATTTGTATTACTGTCATTGAAGAATAGTCTCACTTCAGAGCAGAAACTTCTGAACCTCACTGCAAATCATTCGCCACTCGTATTTTGACTTTGCACAAGACGCGACGTCGCTGTCAGATTAGTTGTTCTCGAGCCGTCGTTATTACACTAAGCACTTATACTCAAATTTTTTCATTCGTACTTCGAGCGGCCGGATTATAAAAATTTTATAATAAAATTTTAAGAGAATTTATTTATTATAAAATGTATTAAATAAATGAAAAAAAAAACATTTTTATAATTTTAAATAATTAATTATTAAAAATGTATCACAGTATAAAAATGTTGAAGGGTAACGTTCATTATGTCTCCCTCAAATACAATCAAACTTTCTCTCCCTAGCGTAAATGCATTTTTCTTTAATCTCACAATAATTGACCTACAAGGAAGGCAGTATTGACATCTCAATAAATCGAAATTCTCACTTGTAGCTCGGTGTTTAATGAAGAAACGCGCTATGCCGCGCATGCAGGCGATCGTGCACCCGAGCCGAGGAGAAAGTATCACCTCTAACGACTTTTGCGGAACAATGCAGCCTAATGACTCTTTCTTTCTCTCCCTCGGCTCCTCGCGCGACGACCAATTTCTTTTAACGTGTACTTTATATCCCCCCGATCGGAGCCCGGATAACAACGCGATAATTTGACGCGCAATTAATACGTCTGCTGGCGTAACGGTCGATGTGCTATCTCCAAAGTATTGACAAATCCACGGTTTGTTTATTACGTGTTGAAAGAAGAGGACAGAAAAGAAGAGACCGGCGAGAAAATTCTGTAATACACGCTTTAATAGAGAGGTATTGAATTGCAATGTACTCCAAAGAAGAATGAGGGAAAGTAAGTTTTAGAACTATCAAGATGCTATCTACGAAGATGTTAATCTTATGGGGTTTTCATATTTTATGAGGTTTTTAATTTATTTATCTTGTTTTTTTCATTGATTTAAGTTGCGCGAAACAGTGGAAAATATAATAATATAAGAAATTTGTCCTTTATTTTTCACCGGAAATTTTTTCAAGCATCTTTAAAAAACAATGACTGTAATTAAGTATATTTTAACGTTATCTTTCGTATTGCTGAGGTGTCTGTAAATTTAAATTTAGAGTAATCAATGATAAATAAAAAAAATGGTATACGCTTATTGTCAAAAAAATATCAATAACTCATAACAAAAAGTACAAAAAGATTTTCAATTTAAATTCGAAAAACATATGTTTTAAAGTCATAAAAAATTGATGATCGCACTCGTAAATTGATATTAAATCAAAGATTTGCTGAAATCAAAGCTAAAACCAATTAAAAAACAAAGCAGTGGGGTGCGAGTCTGCATCACAATAATAAAAGACGACAAGTTAATGGCGTAACGTGGTTTGTCGAGCTCCCGCGCGGGCACGTAGCCGAGGGGTGCGCGACAGAGCCGTAATGGCTCCGTAGCTAATTAATAATTAATAACCCGGATCGAAATTAAATGGGTCCAAGAGCCTGTTTCGAGGGGTCGAACGCCTCCTCGATACGCCTGGTGCACTCGAGTGGGCGCGTGCCTACATCGACGACGCGACGAGTGTCAATTAGTATCATGTTTTTAAAGTATTTTTTGTTTTTGCTTTCAATTTATTTCATAATCCAAACATGGAATTAATTAACAGAGGTAAAACATTTTTTTTACGTTGCGCAAAAATCAGTACTTGTGATCATCAATCTATTTTGAGCTATCTTGGTCAGGCCCATAACTCACGAATTAGTCAAAATGATCAAACGAACCAAAAACTAGCACCCGAAGCTCGAACTGGATCGAAGCGAGGTGGTAATTAAAAAAAAAAAAATCGGAAATAGTTTAAAGAAAGGATGTCAAAAGCTCGGGCAGTCGGCAAAGGCGCTCGAAGAAGCTGGCGTGCTGCTGTATTATTTATGGACGCCATCGATCATCGTCCCGCGGTGGTGGCTCGGCTCTCCGAACTACCCGACTAATCGCCATATGACAGCCGTATTTATTTTGAAACGCTCGGACTCGCATCAGTCCGGTGTCGCGGCATTAATTTTAATTGTTCCGCATTCTCTCCGGCGCGCGATACCCCACGTGCGTTTAATTCTCCTTCGAAAATTTATTTGCGAGCTGCCTCTAGGTGCGCGCCGGCATTGTAGTGAGAGTGGATTTCGCAATTAAGCGCGAGGTGTTGTTGTTGGTGCTAGATGATGCATGGCCCGGGACTCGCGCGACGGCATTGTATTTTTAGTCGCGCAAAAATTTTGATTCATGCCCGCGGTGGTCCGCAGATTTAATATTATAATTTTAACTCGCTTGTCTATGGACGACGAGACCCCGAAATAATAATGCATTTTGCAAGGGGCCAGCTCTTAAAATACAAATCCCGAGGAATAAATTTATCGTGCTCACCTTGTCGAATGCATAAATCACGGTTAATGTTTAAAAAGCTCCAGCAGCGCTATGCCAGCAGCGACAACAATAAAACTACACCCGATAAAACTAATAAAGCATCGGTAAGTTTATTCAGCCAAATCACCGTATCATTATTCATGCGCAACTTCATTAGCATAAACGTTCGAATAAGGATCCAAGGACACTCCCTCCCGTGCATGACCACTTGTAATCATTGTCGTATCTTTGTGCCGAAGAAAAAGGGTAAGTTTCATAATTACAAAGTAGCATTAATTAAAGGGTGTAATATTCATAAAGATGTACCTCGAATAAAACGCGCATTGTGAACCCGATATACTCACTCCCGCTAATCGTAAAAAAGTGTCGGAGAGCATCGCACGTACTAACTTAAACGCTCACGCCTTGTATTAAGAAATTTTCCTCTTCTCTACCCGGGACAGGACGAAAAAGGACGAGTCGCGGGGGTCGAGGTAAGAAAGCCCTGGTACAGGGTCCGCTGACCCCGGGAGCCATTATCTCGGGCCAGCAACATGTGCGCACGCACTGCTCGGCGATTATGATTTACGATTCGCTCAGCCTGCATTACGCCGGCGTTTAAGACCGTAAATTAGATTTAACTTAAACATTGGAAAATTTTCATTGGGCTTCCCTGGCTTCTCCCCTCCTCCTCCTGCTCGAGCTTCCATAAATAACGAAAGCCAGGCTAGGAGTCCTTTTATTTCAACTCCTTCGGGGGGTATTAAGTTGCCCCCCTAGCAAGAAGAGGTTTACGTAGATGCAGCGCGCTTGATAAGCGACATTGTCGAGGATGCCACGCCGGACTTACGCGGGATTTGTGTTTATGCAAATGATGCTTTATAGATCCGCGATAATTGCGCGATATGACGACGATAGGCCCGAAGCGAGGTGGTATTTTAGACGATGCTGAGGCTGCTGCAGGATGTAAGCTTGGATAAATATTATTTTCCCAATGTCCGAACGAGGAACGCCGCGGCAGCTTCTGTCACTGCCAACTTTAATCGGCCCAAGCTTGATTGATTTGCGATGCGATGGAGCTCTTCTCAAATCTCAGTTTGTTTTCGAGGGAAAATTTACACCCAGGCGTCTATCTTATCGAGCTCCGTTGGTTTGAGCTTAATCGCGCTAATGATATCCTGCGATTGGATTGAATTTTAAGTCGGTGGATCGATCCAAGATTGATAAATTAATTTTTACTAGTCTTTTTTCGATACTTTTTTCCTACATGGAAATTAAATATCCCTGGGATTCATTTGAATTTTTGGATAATTTTCTTACATCACTTACATGAGGTGTAGACAGTTTGAAATCTTATGTTCCAACAATTTAAGCGGAAAATTAAAAAATTTCAAGACAAGTCCTCGCAGACGATTAAAATGCAAATAAGTGAGATACATATAATTTGAAATCGAGGAAAAGTTCAATATGTCATTAAAATATACATCTATGTATGTGCAACGAAAAAAGTAATAAAAAAGTTTCCTTCAAACTGATAAAATTTTGATGGCTAATTTTAAAGTAAATGTACACTCGACAAAGATATTTTCTCTCTGACCAAAAAACTGAAGTTACGAGCTTATAGAGCTTAAACTACAAACAGGAAAAAAAGCAAGGTTGGCTGCTATCGGGGGCAATACGGTTGCGATCGCGGGGCGGGCGTCGCGCCGCCCGGTAATAATATTCCAGCCGACGGCGCTCTTTGCTCTCTCTCTCTCTTCTGCCACCGCTTCTATAAATCATCTACCAGGTGGATAATCGACGCTCCCGCTTAATCTTGATCCTTATCTTTCTCTCCTCGAAGCTGCTTTTATTAGCGAACTGCACCGCGTGAAAATTCGTGCGATGAAATCGTACGGCTCCTACAGGGGTCTGAGCCTCCCGAACCATAATAAAAAACACTCGAGAAGTAAATTAATTGCCCATGACTGACCTCGGGCCTTTTAATTGAAATGCGGGACAATTAATTTGTGATTACTCCTGGGAGATAGAGCCTACCGCTTGACACCACCGCGCCGTTGTCAATTTGTCAATCGAAAGATGTGTTGGGTTACCTGCGTGAGATAAGCACCGTTTAAGCACCGTGATTTGTGCGTAATTTTATTCAAGGTAGTTTTACGCACGTGAGCGTGGGAACAAAGGACGATATTTTCAATCCTGAAAATTATTTTAAAATTTAATTTTTAATTGCTCGAGTAAGAATCCCAAAGATTAAAAACCATAATTTTTTTTATTTAACTTTTTTTTATTGATTAACTGATTTTATTTAATTTTTTTGAATTCAAAATTGATTAAAGTAGCTTATAAATCGACAAGCTTATTTTTATTATTAGTCTAAAGTAAATACATTTTCTATGGAGACATTTTGATTTCAAGAATTGTGGTTATTTATGTTTTTTTGTATATAATTTTTATTATATTGAAAAATTATTTAGCTAATACATCTTTGAGTTTGTAGCTATATAAGCGCAATAAACTCATTAATGTATTAACATCGGTATTAGCCTACACTACAGGCGATTTCATGCTTTAGTTTTTTAATGTCTCTTCAAATCTCATGGTTCGAATCTCAACCAAAAAAAAAAAAAAAAACTCTGACGTAAAATTTATTTATCATATAAACTTGAAAGAAATTTTTTTATATAAACTAAAACAATACCTTAAAATCTAGATTTAAAAATCTTAATCAAATTTTATTTTATTTTTGCAAATAACTTTTTTGAACAAAATTTTAGTTTTATGTGTGACAGAAATATTGCAATCTCTAATTCCCTCGCTAAAATTAATTTATAAATATTTTGTTTCCAAAACCATCAATATAATCGATTATCTTTTTTTAATATAAAAAAGCTTGAAAATAATTGAATAATATTTTGGAAACTGTAATGAATAAAATTTTATCCATCAAACGTTTCCAGCTGCATGGTACCATCAATTAATTGAATAACATAATTCATCAGCTTATGTACTATTGAAACCATTAACAGCGATGTATAATCAGCAAGTATTTAAATGAACTGCCACAATACTCAATCGTTAAATTATATTATTATATAAATTAATATTCGTTATCATGCACATACTTTGTAAATCCATTGAATTATGTTCAAAGCTAAAAAGAAATAATTATAAAAGCCTGGAAAGGAAGTTAAATTTATTCATTTGATTAACAAATTGCTGGATTTAACTTGAAATATTCACTTACGCATACGCAATAATAAATAATCGGTATAAAATTCATACAGCGAGATTTATTAAAACAATATTGATGAAAATATCTGACTTTTTTGACTCATACATGGAGATCTTTAAAAAAAAGGTAGGTAGTTAATTTATCGAAATCCAATAAGAAGATATGGCTCCTTCCGCAAAATTTCGATCTCTTTCAGGTAAACACAGCAAAAAGGGGGGGGGGATAAAAGAGCGCAAAGCCGAGAAAATATATAAGGTGAAAAGAGAGAGAAGAAGACAACGCTCCTAGGCGGAGGAAGCCAGCTTCTGCGGATATAAAGAGAGAAGAAGAAGGTGTCTCAGGGATATATAATAGAGTTTGCCCGAGTCTTTCGCGCTTCTTTGCTGCAAAAGAAGATTCTTTCTAATTTATCTCTCGCGCTCGGTCTTTCAGCGTCTTCTTTCCTGCCGCTGCTCCCGAGATAATGCGACGCGGGATAAAGGAGCTGGCTGGTGCAGGGTATTACTTCTTTCTAACGACACATCACAAGACCTCGGGTAATGAGAGCAACAAGAAGCCGACGAAGTAAATCATCGGCCATTGTTAAGTAATCCCCGGCCTATTGTGCGTTATTGGTAGCTGCCCCTTCCTCTGTCTCTCTCTCTTTCTTGCTTCTTGATTCTTCTTATATACATAAGCAGTGGAAGAAGACGTAGGACTGAAAAAAAGAGGCTTATTATGATTCGTATACTTTGTTTCGTACTCGTTACACGTAATCGAGCCTAATAATGGACATCACAGGGGATGCGTGCGTGCACGATAGAGTCCCGCGATCTCGCTCTCGGCAGACGCGACGACTTAAATTATATAGAATTGATGGGGAATTGTGTGGTGTGCACGTCTGCGATGATACACTTTCCTTGTGTGTCTCCGGGCAATCGACCAAAGCCAGCGAGAGCGCTGACGGTAGGAGACAAATTTCATATTTTTAAAGTAATGGTCCTTTGATGACTTTTTTTTCTTCTTTGCGACATTGTAATGGGTACTTGCGATAAAAATCAGGGAGTTTTTATAATTTTTTTAATTTTTAATCGCTTTATCTTGTTTAGAGCTTTTTAAAAAATTATTAGATTAATTGAGGAAAATATTTTGCTTCCATTTTTTTCTATGGAAGTTGATCTAATTTTTGCATAGACCTTTAAATAAATTGGAAGTATTGTAGATAAAAATTAAAATTAAATTTGAATAATTTATTTATTTTTGTTTATTGGCAACAAGTAGATTTTTTTGCTGATGAAATCCGTTTATTAGTTCTTTTAATAGTCATACCATATTTTGCTATTCTATGTAAAATCCATTTCTTTTTACCCTAGAGTCGAACCTACAGACTCTAAAATGACAACTGGATTCCAAATCTCATGAAATAATCTTTAGCTAATATCTATACTTCTCTTATAATTTACTAGAAGATTTACTACTACATGTAAAAATCAACAAATAAAAAAAGCTCTCAGAATTAAACATATGATTTCAAGACTATTATTTACTGTAGTAAAATATTTTATTTAAAATTAATTAGTGCAATCTCAGAAACAAAGTAAAGTTTGCAATTTCGATTTATTTTTTCAAGCAACACTTTCAGGATTCTCGTAAAATCCTTGGAAACTTGTCCGGGTTCGCCGCATCTTAAGTAAATTAAACGGGGTAAAAATCAGTATACAGAGTCGAGGAACAATTAGCATTGAAAATAGTCAGCAGCGCGGTAGCACCTAAGTTGGAAAGCATGTTGTTTCCCGGCAACACTTATACGCCCCGGTCAGGAGAAACGCGACACAAAGTCCCCTAAACGTGCAGACTCTTCTCACTCCTTTATCTCGGCACTGCACCCACGCAAGCTCCTATGAAGAATAATAACAAGAAGAAAAAGAGGAAGATTTGCCGTCGCAAATGGGTAAACGGGTTCCACCTTTAACAGCGCATTCTATTAGGCCCGTCGTCAGCGGCTCCAATACGCGCAAGGGCCCGGGGCATTTACAGTTGCTGGCGCCTACACTGCTGCTGTTCTTTTGATAGATATGAAGCCACACCGAAGATAATCCTGATGAAAATTGAATTTTGACATTGCTTTTTTTAGAATCTCTAAATATCTCACCAGAAAATCAAATTTTTTTTACTCAAGTTCTTGGAACCAGAAAAACTTATCCTCTTGACATCCACAAGCACTTGACCTGCATGTAAAGAATGGAGGTCAAGATCAATTTCTTTAAATAGTCGCCCACATCTAGGTTTACTGTCCACTTGATAATAATATAAAGAACAAGAGTGCGTCATCAGCTCTTCCTAGAAAAGTATTACGCGTGTATAGAAGTAACCAAAAATTACGATCTCGCGTCAAAACAGTTTCAAAAGTACCGGGGGACGTAGTTGGCTAAGATGTGTTTACCCCTGGCGTGGTTGATGTACAGCTAAACTCAACAATCGTCATATAGCTAGCACCGTTAGTCCAGCCCAGCGTTTGATCCACGACTTCTGGGTTGCTATCACGCATTTATGCAACTCGATCGGTCAGATAACGACGTGCGATATAACGATCTCCGCGTGGCAGCAGTCGGCCAGATCAAACGCAACGCCTGGATGCATTCTGTGTGTATACCGTTAGCGTGTTTTCTTTGCCGCTTTGCTCCAAAGGATGCAAAGCCAAATGCGGGCGCGCGAGCGCGGGCATCTTATTGTTTATTCCGCTTCTCATTATATCAATGCCGCCCCGCGCTTGGAAGGAACACAGAGGAAGATCCAAGTGCTGTTGCTGAACGGGTGCTGCGATTATTTTCGGTCCGCGATGAGTGAGCTCTTGCAAAAATCAACTCCTCCTACTTGGCCAAATAATTTGACTCACATCCCACACATTTTGTTTTCTTTTCTAATTCCTTCCGAGAAGTCCGGATATCGTCGATCAAGTTTAACTGCTATCGCTTTCAACTCTGCGCCTGTTTTAAAGCTTTAATTCACAAAACTATATTATCACAAAATATCTTCATTAATTTTTTTCCCTTATATTAATCAATTTTCTATAAATTATCTTATAACAGACAATAACAATAATAGCAACAACATTAAGATTATCAATAGCAATAGTAAAGACGACTAAAGAAACTTCTTTAATATAAATTGGGACATTGACGAGAGTTCAAAATTTTTGCAAAAATTTATTCATCAATTTTAAACTTACCATAGCAGTATCATTTAACGATAAATATATTTACTGAACAAGGTGGTGCATAAAGATATATGGTATCTGCCGGCTCTTCACATTGGCGCTACGAATATTAAAATTTTCGCAGAAACGCGTAAAGATTGTAAAGCAGACTCGCAAGACCTGAATCTCGCTCAGCGAAGACGCCTCCAATGATCGGTTCGGTGCCCTTAGTCGCGCATTCTTGCAACAACATCGGACAACTATATAAACGCGTGTGCGCGCATTGTGCCGCAACAGAACAATTGAAAAAGAAGAATAAACTCGGGGATAATAGGATATCTCTTTCTCTCTCCTTCCCTCATGCCATTATCGGAATCTGTTCGCACTTGGACGTTTCCCGACCGTGGGAGTGCCCGCGGTCGTTGTTCGCGCTATCAAAATGTTTCTAATCCCACGAAAATTCTGCTTCCTGGTGAGGGATTATTTATTATCAATTTCAGAAGATTAGGACTTGTCTCTTTTCCAAACTTTTCCGTTAAATTGAGTATGTAAAAAACGGTGTGTTTATTTAATGCTGGTATTATTCAAATTACGCACGCGCTCGCGCGGTAGAGAGAAGAGGAAGGATTAAGGTTGAGAACTGGGAGAGCATGTAAGTGCAATGGGATTAGAAAGTCGACACATTGACAGATTTTTCTTTTCTTATATTTTCTAGAATGTTTTAACATATATTTACGCCAGGCGCGATATGGGAAATTGAAAAAACGACGATGCGCCTCACGAACTTGATACGCTCGAGTGTTTTCCGTACAACGTAAGATGATTTTACTTATTTTTATTTTTCGTTCGTATCACATTCTTCAAGCATCCCTCCAAACATGTCTCGTTCTAGTTAAGAGGGTATCTTGTATAGCAGAAAAAACTAACTTTTCAATCCGGTCTCATCCAAAATTTATAATTAGATAAAACTATTCGCCCGCAACGGAACGTATACGCTCGGTATAAAAATCCGGGGGGGGGGGGGGCAACAAAATTTTAAAAGTACCGTAATGCACTGAAACTCTTTTGCTCATCAAGTACACCTGATGCCTTTGGATGCCGGGCAAGCGGCCAGACGCCAGAAAGATGCGCAAGCTCACGTAGTAGGAGGAGGAGGAGGAGGTAAAAAGAAGTGGAGGGAGGGAGGCGAGCGTAAAACGCTAAACTACACGTAAGTCGGGCTATTATCGGGCCGCTGCAGCTCGGCTTTCATCCGCTAATGGGCGGCTTTTACTGCGCGTCATTAATACAAGTTGCACATGTCGAGGGCGACCCCGCGCACGCTACAATAATTTACATGAATGGGATTGAACAAATTTTTTTTTTTTTCTTTCCACCGTACTCCGAGCTACGAACTTTACGAACTAAGTTCGAGGGAAATAGAAGGTGAAACGAGGAGCGTCTGATGCGGGTATAATCTTGCAGCGGGTATTTTTTTTCGTTAGTAATTATGACGACTCTTGCTTTGGCTCGCGGACTCTTCGACTCGTGCTTTTTTTTTTGCCCCTCCTTATGTTTTAATTTGTGATGCGACGAGAGAGTGTCCGGCTGACTGGAAGACTCGTGCCGTTCAGCTCTAACTCCTCCTGAAAAACCGTCTGATGTATGTAATACCGCAAGGTGATTTAAAATTACTCCCACACACTCGACACTCATTTTTTTAACCCTGCCCAACGGGCTCCAAGTATAATCAGCGATGCATATTTTTTACCCAGTTGGTCTTTAAATTTTTTACCAGCGTGTTTTTTTTTTTTTTATAAATAAAGTTTTTACTCTTAATTTTAGATGCACTGCACTTTTGATGAAATATTTTTAAATCGCCGGGTGTTTAAAGCCCGGCTAAGTTTAGTTTCATAAACGTACGAGCCACATGCCAAGAGTCATTAGCCATTTGTCATAAAGTATGAAGCACCTGTTAACTTCGCGTTGTGTTGGTTTTATTTAACTTGCCTATAATGACTTTGTTTCAGTGAAGACATCTCAGATTTCTAACTTTAGATGGATTCAGTTAAAAAAAAAAAAGGTTTTTTTTAATGATTATTTTCGAAAAAATTTTTTAACACGTTTGAAAATAAAGTATTAAAATAGGCGCTGTTTTTTTTTAGAGGGGCTCAGATTAAAAACTACAAATTCATTTTTTATTATGATGATGAACAAGTATAATAAGTCTTAATAGATGAATAACATTCTTACAATCGTGGAATTTGTGTAGCCGTGCTTCGGTACCCGACTGGCACTCAGAAGTTACCCGGTTCATTTCCCGGCTTGAAAAAATATATTTGAAAAAAAAAAATCGGCAGTATTCATCCCCATCGAAAGACAAAGAATAGATAAGAAAATTTTTTTTTTTATAATAAGGTTAACCTTTATTGATTTTTTTGTACTTAATTTCTAATAAATGGTTACGGGGACTGATCAAATTGAAAAAAAAATTTTCAACTTTAAAAGCTTGTTAATATAAAAGGTAGTAAAAATGAAACTACTAATCATTACTCTTACTTATTAACTATTACTCATTTAAAAAAAAAATAAATAAATAAATAAAATTTTCCTTTCCTGCGCGCCTACTGTGCACCGCAAGAAAAATTAAGCACCCGCCGGACTCTTCATTTTTGAAAGAAAATGAACACTCCGAGATAATTAAGTTCCATTGCTAGAGATCAGATACCATTGTAAAAAAAAAAAAATCTTCTAGAATTTAAGTACCAATCTGACAAACCAAAGTCGATCACGCAAAAACCGAAGTCGCGATCGCAGCCGAAACAAAACGAGAGGGGTAGCAAACGAGGCACGGGCTCATTATGCGCGACGCCGCAGCGAATTTAAAAGCAAATAATGTCGTCGTAAACCAATCATTCAAGGTGCAGGAGCGCACCGTCGCTCTCTTTCTTATTTCTCTCTCCTCCTGGGCGTAGGTACGTGTGCTGCACGCCTACACAGCCGAGCGCTCGCGTGCAGCTCGAAAGACTAATGGCCGGCGAGCAAACCCCCGACACCCGGATTCGCGTTTAGAATGTCCAAATTTTTTTTTTTTTCCCTCTCTGCCTTATCGAAATTTCGCTGTTGTTTTATTTTACGCCGGAGTAACCCTAGTCGTGGACTTCGATTTCAAGGTAGTCTCGTCGTGACCTTTGCACTTCGTACAACGAGAAAGAAGAGAACACAGCTGTGGGTACAGCGAGTACACCGAGTTTTTTGGAATCTTAAAAGGTTTATTTACATATCTTCGTTTAACAGAGTACTTCAGCTACTTTGAATAAGTATTTTTACAGCTTTTTAATTGCCTAACTGAACTCCCTTGGCAACAACCAACTTCTTATACGAATAATTGAACGGTAAAAAGCGAGGACGCGAGTACGTCACGGATAAAATAACAAAGTGCCAGGGAGTACAGTCCGTAAACAACATCCCATCGACGAGTTTTGTCACCGGCTTAAGTACACAATTCGCATTCGTCCGAGCTCCAGCCTCGTCGGTATAAAACAAGCCAAATTAAAACAACCAGGTAAAACGTCTCTTTCTTATGCTGCGGGTACGGGAAGAACGAGAGTGCGATAGACAACCGTGGGCCGGCCGGATCGTTAAACTCTTCTGCCGACGTATCGTCGCGGGGCATAAAATCGTATAGTGTTATTATTCGGGAATTAATGAAACCGAGACTCGGCCGCAAGAAAAGCCAGGGAAGATAATATAATTTCACATTCTTACGAATGATCCGAGCGAGGAAGATATCACGCGCGCCGGGCAAAGAACAAGAATAAGAAGACGTCGTAAAATTCGCGTTTCACGAGGCTCTTTAAACAAATGCTCCCAACCGTTGGCTGCAAGTTTTTCCGAGTTTCTTCTTTGCACGCGGGTGCTGCAATAATGCGCGATCCGAACTAGGCTCGACTTCTCGTTCGACTTTTTTTCCTTCCCTTCTTCTTTTTAGGAGAGAGAAATCCACTATGGACGATTCCGCACTTTGAATTTTATTTATACGATTTAGTGTACTCGCCTTTAGCCGATCGACCTTTTTCCTTTTGCTCGGCGCAGCGTAACCGGGAATTGAAAATCTTTCTGCCAAAGAACCACAGCGAATGGGATTTTAAGTTTTTTTTTTTTTTTTTTTTTTTTTAATGTACGCACGAGATTCTTGATTCATTCAAATAATTGAGCGAAATCGGGAGGATTTTCTCGGTTTGCAATTAAATTTTTAAATAATATCGTTAATTTAAAGATCGAGTTCTGGGTAAGCTCAACAATTTTCAATAATGATGAAGAGATCTAATCTTCTTTTTTTTTTTTAATGTATCTTTTTACTTATAGTGCGGATCTCACAATTATCATATTTCCGAGATGCTTGGTATTAAGATATTCAAAAGAAACCCTGTAGAGTTTAATTATTATCAATGGGATTTCTTCTTTGATCTTGAGCTAACAACATACTTATGATGAGACCTATTTAAAAATTGATTGGGAATGAGAGCGGCTTTACAAATGCAAAATCGAAAAATATACCATGATAATCTTTAGGTAAAAATAACCATTAATTAAAAGTCAAGTAAAAAAAAAAATTATTTAACAATTTACAAAACCAATTTTTCATACTTCCGGTTATTTATATTCTGTTCTATACTAATATAATTACACAAGTATATTTTTAATAAAAACAAAAAAAAAGTTAAGTTTTTCTGAACTATACAAGATTTTAAATAATTTTTTTACAACATTCCACAACTGGTATGAAAATAAGCTGTATTTAATAAGAAGATAAACAGTTAACTAACTTTATAGGTGTAAAATCGCAGAACGCCGGAAGCGAGAAAAGCTCCCGAGGATCCCGGTCGGCATACGTCAACGTCCATTAGGTGCTCCGGTCCCCGGTTGGCTTTAATGTTTTTCGACTCCCGGGTTCTCTTTATGTCCCCGCGCCACCTTGCCGCTAATTAGCACCGCGGCCGGGTTGGTCGCTCGGTTGTATGTACCTACCGGACACGCGCCTCCTCCCCTTTGTGCGGCCTCCTCTCTCTCTCTCTCTCTCCCTCCACGGCTTGTCGCTGGCTTTTTCTTCCCCTTTCATTATCTTTGGCCCTTTTTCGCCACCGGTTCAACCCGAGCCCAGAGCGCATAAAGAATTTCTCTTTCTTTTTTTTTTTCCCGCACTGCAAGCTCTACCAACCACTGGCTGGCTGGCGTATTTTTCTTTCTTCTTTCCGATCCTCTCTTCTTTCTCTCTTTGTACTAGGGCGTATATGCGCGTGCATTCAAAAAGTTTGTAAATAGATTTTTATTCCAACCCCTTCCCCCCCTCCAGAGCTTTTTTGCTACGCGGGCGGGGCGCGCTTTTACCTCTGACTTTCTTCTGTCTGTGATTTTTTCGAGCTTTTGGCGGCGGGCCCCGCACAGGCGTATTCAATTTTCCTTTTTCTTCCTGCTCTTCTCGATATTTTTTTATTCCTCCTCGTGCTCCATGCAGCGAGACATCTCTTTCGAAATTTGTCCATTGAATGCCATCGTTGCGTGGTCCCTTTTTTAGCCCCCCCCTCCCCCTTTCTCTTTCTCCGACTAATTTTTTCATCGCTCGCGGTTTTTATCAATGCCAAAACTCATTTTAACTCATTTACATCGCGATGCGTCCATGACGTTTGGGCACGCATGCATATTTCAAAAAATACTCGAAATAAAAGAGAGCGACGATTACAATGCGCCAAAGAACGCAAAGATAAATGTTTGGCTAAGCACGTTCGATTGCGGGTTCCCTTTTTTTTTTTTTCAGGTAAACATTTTTACGGTAGAAAATTTTTTGACTTTTTTTTTTAAATTTGTAATTCGAATGTTATTGCAGAAGGCATCAAAAGTTATTTCGAATTACGGGGCTAATTAATTAAACGAAGCCGTATTTTTATCCGAGAAAATTATTAAAAACTTTTAATTTGCCAAAAGCCACAAATGTTTAATGGTCAAACTCAAATTTTAAATTGCACGTAATTAGTAACGGAAATTTTAAATACACGGTAAATCACGTTTATCGGCAATTGACGTTATATAATAAATGAAAACTCATTTTTTCGTGATTTATTCATGCTTTATCGATTGAATAAATCCATAAAGTTTTTACCGTAAACTCGGATAAAAAAAAGATTATTAAATATTTACGCCTTGACCGTCGGCTGATAAAATTTTTGTAAATTAAGGATTTAAAGATCCGCGCGGATAACAGGCAGCATCCATTATTTCATTTTCTAATTGACATTCCTGCATAAAGTACACCGATCTTATAACTCGTTTTTTCCCCGATAGCATCCTCAAACATTAAGATTTTTTAAATCCGCTCGTTTTATTACTTAATTTTTCCATTTTCGAACGACTTGTTTCCGCGCCGGTTTATCACGCTTTGATTTACGGTAAAAACGGCGTTAGCGACGGCGCATTAGTATCTATTAATCACCCAAGATGGTCGTTAATACAGAGGGGTACCGCGTAAATCGTTTATACATTATTACTAATCGTCCGGTTTTAACAGCCCACGCTTTTCCAATCGGCATGTCGGGAGCTCGGACGTCGGATTGTAAAACGAAAATAAAAGAAAAAAAAAAAAAAAAAAACGCACACATCTGGAAAACTCAACTGTAAACGATATAACTAGTTATCGAGTATTTTCTATTCGCTCGCTTGTTACGCCGCTGGACGCAAGATAAATGTACGAAAATATCCCCATGCACCCATGCGTGTTTTATCAACGTTAAATCGTTCCTGTGGAATATTGAGCTGCTAGTTTGAAATCTTGTTAATACTTTTTGCTCTTTTGGTCTCGTGTTCATAACGAAGTAGTTTTATAATTCGACACACCACAAAAAGTGTGACTAATTTTGTAACATTATTTATAAGAATATAAATTACGGTGATTATTTTCCCGAGCTGAATTTCAACCAATAGGAACGCCGCATTTGACATTTGGCGGAGGGGTGTGGGTAAAATTATTTCGATAATTTTTCAGTTATTTCCATTTAGTTGCATGGCAACTTGAATTGTTAGACTCATTCAATACAACTTTTGGGTTAGACCCGAGTCACTACGGTGTATACCTATATATGAGTATTCATAGGTATATTCATAGTAAACAAAGAGTTATAGAACTATGTAAACTAGCTAAAATGTAAAATACAGCATTTCTATGGGTTAAAATTCAGCTGGGGAAAATAATCCATCCGAATACCCCTCGTGCTTCAAAATTTTAGATAATTTTCCTCCAGTTTTTTTGCACAGCAACTCGCGGGGCAAGTTTCGTGATTTTTAAACTGTCAAACTTGCCCCCCTCGTTGCTGTGCAACAAAACACAGTCGGAAAATCATCGACAATTTTGAAGCACTAGGGGTATTACGACTGATTATAAATAAATATTTCACCCTGAATCGCAGCAGACATGGAACCATGTTAAGTCAGATTGAACTAGAATTTTATCAGTGACACAATTGGGAGTCTGGTTTTAATTACAAATATTTCGAAACATTTCAGTGACTATAGTATAACACAAGTAAACCAGACTAGAAAGAATATGTAATAATTTTTTTCGATCATCAATTCTCGGTCTGACCAGACTGAAAATTACCACCCTTAAAAAACTTGGCTGGTAGGAAAAATTTACTTTAAATAAGCCAATCGCAAGTTGTTGCAAGATGCTCTGAGCCCAGCACTCTGAGTCCATCGACGAAAAACGAGTTCGAAGTATATACGTATATATAAAACGAGAAGAAGAAGATAAAACGTAGACAGGGGAACGAGAAAAGTTAAGCAGCTCTCAAGCCGCGAAAGTAATCTCCTCCTTAACAAGTTGGTCTAAAAGAAAGAGAGCACCAAAAGAAGAAGGTGGATGAGGAGGAGGAAGAGTAAAAGATCAGTACAAATACACATATACACTCGGCTGCTGTATTCGGCAGTCGATCATTAGGCGAGTTTAGAAAAAGAAAAAAGGTATAAAAAAAAGGGCTAGTCGGCGGAAGTTTCATTAGGAAATGGACGGAAAACAGTAGGGGTGGGGTGCACAAACGCGAATGGGAAAGGAGAGCCGTGCCGGTCCGCGCAGAAGCGAGAGGAGAAAAGAGAGAGAGAGAGGGTTGGTTTCATGCCGCCCGCCGAAGAGCGAGAGAGAAGAGAAAGCTTTGAAGCTTTCGCGATGACTCGGACTGATAATCCATTAGGATCCGTCTACTTAGAGTATAACATCTATTTGAATGCAAATCAATGGGGGAAACGCGAGTATAGCAGCAGCAGCAGCAGCGACGGCCAGTAATTGGTCCAGCTTTATTGGGCTCTCTCTTTCTCTGTCTCTGTCTCGTGCTGCAGTGTGTCTCAAAGAGCATCTCGTTTGGTCATCTTCTCTCTCTCTCTCTCTCTCTCTCCCATCTGCCGCTTCTGGACATACACCACCACTACCGTTGCACCTAGTCATTTCTATCGGTCTCCTTGTCTCTCTTTTTACCCGCAGCTTTCTCATCTCGATATCACAAAGTTTTACCGTAAATTAATGAGATTCGTCGAGTTGACGGACAACCGAGCTGACTCGCGGTGTACAGTATTCGATCCACGCTCCTGATCTCGGTTTTCGAGGAACAATTTAATCCTGCTATTTGCATTTTTAGGGTCGTCTCTCGGTAATAGTCAAATAAAACTCTCGAACTTTCGGTACCCACGGCTAGCTTCAAGATCTCGCAATGTTTGGTTTTAATCAGGGTGTACATGATAATCAGAGGGTAGACGGGACATCAAAGAAAACGAAAAATCGAAGCTTGAATAACACAGCAGCAGGAAACAAGTCGCGATGCATGTTTAACAATTTCTCCACCTAACCCGCTGTCGCTCCGCAGAATCAATAAGGGGGATGAATAACCAAAGTAGTGAGTATAACACGCCGATCGCCAACGCCCATAGATAAAGCTCGGAGAGACGGGACGGAAAAAAGGGGTAAAGGAAGAGAGTACGAGAGAAAAAAAGGTACAAAGTCTAGACACAGTCGGTTGAGGAGGAGGCATAACACATACACAATAATAATTCCCGGTGCTGCTGCTGCCGGTGGAATATCGACAAGTAGAAGATAGAGAGCGCGAAGGCCGCGGCGGCGGCGGCGGGTCGTTCTCATTCGGTAATGGCTTGTAAAAGGAAACGGCTGCGAGATTTATTGGTTGCCAGGGCAAAATATACGCGCCAGCTATCGCAGGAGGAGGAGGAGGCGGAGGAGAGTACGTGCCCAACGCACAATAGAGTCACTACGAGACTGTATCCTGCGTCGCTCGCACAACGATTTCTTATGAATGTGAGAGAGCGGTGATTAACGATCTAACGCGCTTGATTTTTTCATACTTTTGGTTAGTTCAAAGAGAACGAGTAGATTTTGAGTCTACTTTCAGAGGCGACTTTGGAATTGTGCTTCGGTTTTTGTGACCACTGCCCGAAAGTCGTGGGTTCGATCCTCGGCTCAAGAGGAATCATCAATATTTAAATTTTTATATTGAAAAAAAAAAAATCGGTGGCAAGGGGAAAAGCGACTTCTTCATTACTAATATTTAATTTTTTTGTTTCTAAAAAAAATTTAAATTTACATGTACATTACAAATTTTTTTTTTTAATTATTTATTTTTATAATTTAAGACAACTTTAAAATATTGTGATAGTATGGTTGGCAACCGGTACTTTAAAAATATATATTTTTAAAAGTACTCGATTTTTAATGAATTTTAACATTTTTTTTAGAATTTTTGAATCAAAATTGAGCAAGAAGAAAATTAAGAAAAGTTTTTAAAACTACAGGTTGATGACGTCATTAACCCGAAATTCCATTAAAAGTATATCTATATATATTGAAGTTTTAAAAAATTTAAACACTTGTAGTTCTTTTAATTTTAGTTTTTTTTTAAAAGGAATAAATACGTGTCGATTATTTTTCGATATTTTAACTAAATAAGCAAAAAAATATTATAAATTTCAAAAAGTTGCCAACCCTGTTCAAACAAAATTATTTAAACGAAATTGACAAGAATTCCTCTTTTAAATTTACCTTGTTCTAGAGCATAAGTTCCTTAACTCTGGAAGAACGTAATAAAAGTAAAATACAATTAATTAATACCTCAAAATCAAATATTACACTTATGATCTCCAGCTAAAGACTTTTTTTTTTATTTTATCCATTAGGAAAATAAAAATTTACTGCAATAAAACTTTTGCTATTTTTAATTTTTTTTACGTCTGACCGAGCAGGACTGTTACTACTTGCATGATGCTAATATAAAAAAAAAAAAAAAACTGCGGATTTTATGTTATCATGATCATTCAAAATTCTTTATAGAAATACAATAATTCTTATCTTCTTTTTAATATGCAAGTTTTCCATTGTCCGTATCTTATAATTTTCTTATAAAAAATCCGCTGATTTCTTCATAACCTTCAGAACTTTTCTTCGCCCCCATGTCACTGATTTATAGTTTTCCGTCGATTTGTCACTTCAGACTTGGGCGAAAAACCGCACTATTCTTATGCGTTTGTTATACTCCAGCAACCTAGAAGGTATATTATACGAAAGCCAGAATAATAAAGTTGTCCGTCCAGAACTAAAATTTATTTCTTTTTTCAAACCCCAGCGTTGCCAATTTTTCCATGATAAAGACCGTGCAGCAGTGATTGATGTACTGCAGTACCATTATTCTTCATACACATACATAAATAATCCACTCCAAAAATAAAAAAATGTAAACATAGAGATTTTTACATTTTCTTTTGGGGAATGAAGCGGTAGATGCAATTGTCGACATCTTTATCGTGGCCGTAAGAAATTCTGAGTGTACACACGGGGATGGAATAAGTCGCGGTCACGAATAACGTGTGATTTATTCATTGGCGATGCGTTTCTTTGACTCTCAAGAAGCCGAGAGAAAAGAAGGAAAGAAAGGAGAGAATAAAAGAGAGAAAAGAGGAGGGGGGAGAGGGTACACACTGGCCACCACTCACGCGAGAGGTTAGCGTAGGCCGGAGTTATATCCACCTGGAGTTGGACACCCACGTGAGTCACGCATCGTCTCTTTTAATTCCTGCAAGATGGCCCGCCTGCCCCCGAACAAAAGCATAGATAAATACCAACGCGGTGCTTGGGTAAATTATCATTATTATTATTATTATTATTCGGGAAATACATCACGGGTGCGTAAGACGATAATATGCAGCGGGGAGATAAATTTATGGGGCTTTATCGGGCCGTAACTCTGATTCAATGTTCCGCGACCGCGGAGGTGATTGAAAATGCTTATCTCGAGATTTAGAAGCGTACTTCATAACGTGAGTTTTGAATCATATTTTTGCAAGCTCCGACGGGGAGTAAGCCTTTTTTTTTCAAAGAAAAAAAAACCAACTTTTCATCTAATTATGAGATGTATTGAATTATTAGCGTTCCGGGCACATGGTGGAGTAGGTACACGGGTTTAATTACCATGAAAATAGGACGACATGACACGGTGTATCTAGCACCTGATGTGGACGACGACGACGATGATGATACCTTGTACCTCGGAATATAAAAAACTCGTTAACACGTTTTTGAGGAGGCCGTATTTTCCGGTCGCGATCGCCGCTCTAATTACTCAACAGTAAACAAGTCAACGAGCGCGATGAAAAGGCCCCACGTCACGCGCCAAAAAGTTTGATATTAGAAGCGAGGAGAAAAATACGGGGGGATTCGATCAATCAACGTAAGATAATCAAACAGCCCCATGCCACTCAATCATAGCTCGCGGCGCAGCGCATGTAGCCGCGATATAATTAACGCACATTAAGGGGAAGTCAGACGAATTTCCCACTGTTTTAATCGAAATTGAAAAAAAAAAAATTGAGGAGGTAAATTAAAAAAAGGGCTCTGTAGCACCCTAGTGACACTCGAAATGTATCTTTTAAAAAAAAAATTATAAAAATTGGTTGAGAATTGGCTGAGAAATCTGCTGAACGGTAATTATATTCCATTCTTCGTAGAAATTATATTCCATACTTCATAAAAATTACCGTTCGGCAGATTTCTCAGCCAATTTTCAACCGATTTTGATGGTTTTTTTTTTAAAAGATACATTTCGAGTGTCGCTAGGGTGCTACAGAGCCCCTTTTTTAATTTACCTCCTCAATTTTTTTTCTCAATTTTGAGTTTCCCACCATACTTAATCAAAATTGAAAAAAAAAAAAAGTTCCATACTTCATAAAAATTACCGTTCGGCAGATTTCTCAGCCAATTTTCAACCGATTTTGATGGTTTTTTTTTTTAAAAGATACATTTTGAGTGTCGCTAGGGTGCTACAGAGCCTTTTTTTTTATTTACCTCCTCAATTTTTTTTTTTTTTTCTTCAATTTTGATTAAGTACGGTGGGAAACTCGCCTGACTTCCCCTTAACGCTGATCCCGCTGACGCAAGCCGTGAAAACTCGTCGGATAATATCGCGCGGATTCCTCGGTTCGCCGCGGGTGGCTTGGCCCTTGGCTCCGGTAGCTCCTCCAATATTATATAAATCCGCGCGCGCGCGTCTCTAAATTAACTTCTGACTTTTCGCGCTATTTGTCGGCTCGATTATGGATTTTCCCGGAAGTCATTTCGTAAACGTCCCTAAGATGCAATTGCAAGCCAGCTGCCTCTTCTTCCCTTCTTCTTCTCGGTCTTCTGGTTCGTGGCCGCGGCGGAAGAGATTTTTGCCGGAGACTCTTGTAATCGCCGCGCGTATGTAAATGATGTTAATGATGCCCTTCCCCCCTCCTTTCCTCCTACCGTTTTTAGAAGGTGGAAAAGTATTTTAATGAAACGTCAACATGCGCTCTCTTACTTCTACCCGCTCTCTGATATATCGTATTTTCAACCTCGAATAGTTTGTAAACGTTGTTTGGAGAAAATTTATCATTTTAAAGACCAGCGTGAGGATGATTAAAATCAACACTTAGACTTACCAAGATTCTTTTTCTCCTTATCAAACCGTTTAAGACTATTTAAGCTTTAATTAAAGTCAAACCTTAAATGCGAGGTAATTTGTTTGAAAATGACTTTCGAAATTTGAAAATTAGAAGTATTAAAGTTCACGGTTGAAAGATATATATATTGAAATATTTATGTATACGTCAGTTCAAAATTTTGAGAGAGGTCACCGTCTCAAAACAGTATAAAATGGCTCAGTCTGTAGCTAACGTTTCCACCTTGAGCCGTTGATCTACTTGAAATGCGCGTGCGTTTTTAGAAATTAATATCATTCGCAGATGATCACGTATGTCAAGTCTGAGCGAGGATCGAAGCTGGCGAATTTTGAAATACGGTATTATAATTGCTAACAATTTGACATAAAATTGTTATGAATAAATTAAAAACGCAATATAATAATTTTTCTCTTCTTGTTATTAAAAAATTGTTTGCATTTGAAACGATTCCACCCTAGTCATTCAAACGACGTTATCCGTAAAATTTGACAGTTAAAATAAGAAAAATAATAACAAGCTACGAAGGTGCAATATGAATTGTGAAAAAATTGGATCGAATGAAAGAAAGTAGAAGGCGGAAGGTGAACGATGACGAGGGCTCATCATCGATAGCGGGTCATTACCTCGGAGACTTCCAGTCGATGGCGCAGGACTGCAGTGTTGAAACGAGACCTACGTGCGGCTGGTCCGTCCAAGACAACGAGAGAATAACTCCGGAGCGCGCCCGGAGGGCACGAATTACCCCCGTCTTCAAGAGCAGCATCGTAATGTTTCGTAAAACGAGGATGAACGATTTACCCCCGATGATTGCAGCGACGCACGCCCCTGAGCTCCTCTATTATAATGTCATTGGGCATTACTCTCGTTACAACGGGATAACGGTGCAACAAAGTCGGCGTAATCATCCCCCCGCGAGATCGACAAGTTGCGAGCTGAAAATCAATCGACCGAGTGCCAGCCCTGCATTATGGTTATCCCGAAGGAGCCTTTTTTTCTTTATCTCCGAGAGCGAAACAATACCAGCTCTTTTTCGCGCCCATCTCGTTGCGGTGTAGTTCATACACCGGGTAATCGAAGGTAATTTCGTGCACCGCAGTCTTTCTTTTCACAGCTGAGATTGCATTTTCAATATTTTATTTAAATTATCGTCGGAGATAGGAAAATAAATATGCTGGGTACGTTTTTTTTTTTTTCAAGGTTTTGGTTTTATGAATAAATATTTATATCCGAAACTAATTAGTGAGACAGAAATTTTAAGTACCAATTTTTTAAAATTTTTTATTTTTTCAACCTTACTTTTAGATCTCATAAATAAAATTAATATTATTAAAATAATTTTAATAATTGATCATACAGATAAAATTATTTTTTCACGAAAAAGAGAGTAGATGAAAGATCTGTTATGAATGACGGGAGCAAATCAGAACCAGCTGAGCACTCTTTTAATAGAGATTAAGAAGTTTTAAATCAAACAACTTATAACCAGAGATTCACTGCATTTTTTCATAGTTAAATTTAATTTTGTTGTAAAAATTTTAAATACTTACTGTTATAATATTTCTCAAACATACAGTTGTACATAAAAGGTTATGCATCTATGAACGAAGAAGCAAGTACCGATCGCTTCAACATGGCTGAAAATTTTCCGATGGCTGCTAAAAATCCTGTTCACAGGAAAATTTTAATAATCTTAAATTCCAATGCTCAGTTTTCATAAGAATCTGGTTGGAATAATTTTCAAGATTCCGGTAGCCGATAGAGACACGAGGATGATCATCCCCAGGGGGTCGTAAAGAAACCATTATATTTCGAACGATCACAATAATCAGTAAACTCTTGCTGTCATATCGGCGCTTATACGAGGGGAAAATTTCATAACTCGGGCCGTGCTAATCAGCTACCGTGTTAAGTTTCCACGGACCAATGAGCGTCCACGATAAAATTGGATAAGTACAGTCGCACCAACGGCAAAAAAAAAAAGAAAATAAATAAATAAAAGAACGAAAGAATGAGGTAAAGAAGGAGTTAATTGATCGTTGGCGAACGTGAGGGGGTTTATTGCTCCCGATAGTAGTAGTAGCTCCTTTAACGGTCATTAAATGGTCAGCATCAGCTCCTACCGCGGCGCGGCGCGGCCGTGTTTCTTCTATTCTTTATTTCGAGTTCGAGAGCACCGGAGATAGGCTCGGACGAACGGCCTGGCGCCAAGTTGCAAGTTGATGTTGCGGGCTATACCAGCTACGCCAACCTGCTAGCCCAGCAATACACCAAAGTGAGAGAATACGAAGAACGAGGGGTGAATAAGTGTCGTTCCCTTCTTCCTCCTCCCCCTCCCCCTACCCCGTAGGAATGCCTTAGATTCCTGCACCCGGCTAATTAACTCAATGTTATGCTAAATCCCGCTAAATTTAACTTGGCCAACCTCTCGGTGCAGCAGCTTCCTTCTCGCTGCTGCTGTTGCTGCCGTGGGGGGACTCACGGCCATTAATTACCGCGGGACACGAGAGACCGGGCGTATAAACGGCCCTCGGTAACATACCTATACTCCTCTCCTTCTCCTCGGACACCAATCGACACTCCTTTTTCTTCTTGTTCGTTCCTCCTCGTCTTTCTTCTTCTTCTTTTTCTTCATCGTTCTCAGGCCCGCTGCTTCAACTTCTTCTCCTCCTTTTCAGCAAAGGACGAACAAAGAAGCCTTTGGGTGACAAATATGCAAATTGACTAAAGCCACTCCGCGTAATTTAGACGTCCGTTTACTATATATACCATCCCTTCTTCCCTCCCTTCTCTCGCGCGTACATATTTTCTCGTTGTTTCTTCATTTTCTCCTGGTCAGATGCTCGACTAATTATTTTGAAAAAATCGTGGATGGAGCTTGCGGTTGAGCTGGTGATGCATGAAAACGGTAAAGATCGAATCGGGAGAAAATTATTTTTGAAAATAATAAAACTTTCGCTCGACGCAGCGCTATCCGCGAATCTCAAAATACCAGAGACATAAAATAATTCCTTTAATGATCGTTAAGCCACGATGAAAAAAAAAAAAAAAAAAAAATCACGGAGACGCGGCGGAAAGTTTATTAGAGATCACGCAAGCAAGCGGGCATTGAAATTTTCCCAACGAAACATAAACGCGCCTAGGCGTATTAAATATAAACGCGCACAGTGAACTCCTGACAGATTTATATGATTGAATTTAAGCATCACCGTAAATAATAATCCAGTCCGGTGCCTGCCTCGCGGTTCCACACACTCTCGCGCAAGGCAGTTTAATGTCTCACTCACGCATCGCACGATCTGAATTACTAATTATTATGGCTTGTCGTGTGCATACAGGTATACGAGAGGGACCGAGTCGTTTGCTATATTCTCGCTCGGGGCAGTCGCGAGCTTTTATACGCGGAAAAGATATTGCTCGCTTGTCGTTGATTTTCATTCGAATCGAAAAGATTCGCGAGCCGGAAAAAAGGAGCGCGACGTACGCACCTTCATTTGACTCTCTTTCTCTTGATCTCCGTCCCTTCTTTTTCTCAGGAAAACTCGTTTACAGCCCCGCAGACCCACGGGCGAGCGTCTGACGAGAAAACGTTATAAATATGGAACGCTTAAGCGACGCGCGCGTCCCCCCTGACGTTGAACTTGTTAGCGGTGATTAGAAAAATCCCATTAAAAGTATGGCCAGTCTTACCCCCCCCCCCCCTTGGTACTATTAGCGCGCTTGCGGTGCTTTATTTACTGAAAAATTATTATCTCTCGGCCGTATGACGAAGCGTCTCGATTCATTTAAGAGCCACTTTAGATTATCACTCGGATAGTTGCCACCAAAGATCGGTTTTATCAACCTGTACCTGCTGGATAATGCCACCTAGATTTACCCGGATAATGAATGCTGGGTAGTGGAAGGGGAGAAAAAATTTTGGTCGGGGCGCGTGTGTGTTCCGCTAAATTTATTCGCATCGCTTGTTTCGCTGGATGCGGCAATTAAAATAATTTTTAACGCTTAATGGAGATTTATTGAATCTAGTTAATTTTAAGTTACGAGCGCGACGGGAGACGAGCGGCGAATTCGTTTCTTTTGTTTAATTGAACTCGTTATTCGATTTATTTCGTGTCTCGCGGGAAATTCTTTTATTCCAGCAGTCGCCTGCGTTTGAAAAAAGTGTGATTTAATTTTAGCGAAGCTGGCTTTTTACAGGAATTACGCAGGCAGGCCCTAATGAGTTTAACAAAACTGTGAAATTAATTTTAAAAAATTTATAAATGCCTGAAAGTATATTCAACCTAATTAATGCAATGATATTTCTTTTGGTTTTAGTTTCATGGAAAAAGTTGGATCGTTAGCTTTTTTTTTTTTTTTTTTAATAAACACAGTAAAAATTATAGCACTGATTAGATCATGCCACAAACAGGAAATGCGCCAGGTACTTTATTGACCAATACGTATAATATCCTTTTTTATGTAAAGCGGCTTTTCTAATATTACATGAAATTCTTTCGAGAAACGCAATTGAACTAGAATAGTTCTCTTTGAATTAATGACGCAACTAATCTTCTGATTGGAAATTAATATTCAAAAATAAAGAAATTAATATTAACTGCTTAAGAGAAAGTTTATGATTGATAAGTTGATCAAATTTATATTTGCTATTTCTGAGAAGAGAAGCTTTCATGAGTAAAATCTTTTTAAGAGTAAGTTTTAGTGCGTAATATTTTTGTTGAGTTTTTTTTTTTTAATGTTTGATTTTAAATTCAATGAAGCAGTTTTCTACAAAAATTTTTTTTATCATAGCTAGCATACTGTAAGCATGATATTATTTAGATTTTTTTGGATCATAATTTTAATTGCTTAAAAAAACATTATTTTGTATAGGTTCTAAAAAATATATAAATCCGTTTGTACTCATTTTTTTTTTTTTTTAAGAAATTCAACTCATACATTATTTTTTCATGATTTTGTATTTTAATGAAATTGATATTTGAAAATATAAAGCTGAAATGATGTGCTTTTATCTAGTCTATTTGACATCAGGCTGACTCGAACTTCAGTTAAGTTACTAAATCGTTAAGGTAGTTCCCAAAAAAATTGAGTTTCTTAAAAAATCTCTAGAATTTTGCACAGAGGTAGATTTTTGAGTCCTGTACACGCTGGTATTTTTCTTAAACCCCCAAGCCATACTTAATTTTGAGATATTGGGCTCAGAAGTTTCAATTTTTTACATGGGATTCCTATGCTGAGCGCATGAATTCATATTTATTTTGAAGGTTATTCTCTCATTGCAAACTCAATTTTCTTAAAATATTTTTTAAAAACAGGTTTTCTTGTAGGGCAAGATCTTAGAAATCGTATCGTACAAAGATAAACATAGCAAGCGATATTAACTTATGAGATATACAATCAAAAAGAATGAAAAATGCATGATTTTAGCATGATTTCGAGCAGCGGTGGCGACGGCGGCGCGTGGCGTCAGAGTGGGGGCAACGAGCGTTTATAACTATATTTTAGGTTAGCTATATACATATACGCTTCGTAACTACCTTAATTTAGAACCTAGTTAACCAAGCCACACTAATCTAATTACAGAATTGATTTTGTATTTGAAACCTTTATACAATAAACTCAAATTTAAAATGAAGAAATAAAATTTTGAACAAAATTTCAATCTGATTAATCGATGTAATTAAGTAAACAGTAATAAGAAATTCGTACGATGATAAGCTGTGGTAAAAAAATCACTCGTTAAGATCACCCGTCGTATGTAAAATTTCTTAACTTACTCAAAATGCAAACGGCAATCGCATTTAACCTAAGCTCGCCGAGGTTGGCCGCAAAGCTCGGTCATCTGCGCTGAGATGACTGATGCTTTGCCTAGATTTCTCCCCGGCTCAACGTGTTAATTATACTTATCTTGGAGACTCCTTCTCGCCGATACTATCTGTGCACTCGCCAAAAAGAATTTAATTCGCCAGCTCGCGCATAAGTCTTGTGCGTCTGATAACTTGAACCCGCGAGTGGCTCTTCATAATCTCCCGCGCGATATTGAAAATTGTTATTACCCGCGGTGTAAATATTTATAAACTACCGTATCTCCGGATTATTTTTCAATGTCTAACTGCATGTGGAATAAATTGAGTTTGATAATCTTTTTTCAAATTAATATATTTGAATACTGTGTTTGCTCGAGACATCTCTAGAAAACGAGGTAAAGAACATGAATGATTGAGACGTTGACTTACTTTTTGGTTTTTTATCTGCTTATGTACGATACTTTTTTTTTTTTTTTAATCAAACAATTAGATAAAAAGTCTTAACACTAAAAATCAAAATTAATTGAGTGAATGAGCTCTAAAATTCATAATAAGGACATTTTCCTCCATTGAAAAAATAGAGTCGAAGATGCAAATATCTGCTAGTTAAAAATATATATTTGTGCAAGCGTCATTTAATCTAGTGGAATATAAAGTATGGTCGTTTGACTATTTGTTTTCTTTTGTAAAAAAAAAAAATCTTTCATGAGTTCATTTAGGAAATTTAATTTAAGCTTACTATTTTTTATTTTATTTTTTTCCTTTTTTCAACTGAAAATTCAGTTATTAGGTCGGATATTTCAATATTTAATACAGAGTGAAGGATTTGAACTCAAAACATTAGGATGACAGATCTTGCGCTCTATAAACTAGACTAGTCTATAGTCTCCGAAAAATATTACAAAACTTTTTCAATGTTAAAAATAATAAAATTTTACCAACAATCAAATTCTTAAATTATTGTAATTACTGAAATTTATTGTTAAAGTTAGTACACATACATTTTTAATAACTAACAATATATTTAGATAAACCTCATTTTTTGTTATTTTTACTTTCAAAGAGATTGAACCCAGAAATTTTTGTCATGACTTTCTATTGATTCTTATAGATAAAAATTTTATTTCGGATGTATTATCTATTAATATTAAGTCGATTCGAAAATAGTGAATACCTTCAGTTGCTAAATTAAAAAATGAATTGAGTTTTTTATTTGATTATAATGTAAGCATAAAACATTAATTCATTCCAGTTATTTACACTTCTAAAAGTAACATAGAAAAAAAATCATCTTATTCGGAACACCAACCGTAATCCTCAGCAAACACTCAACTCGCCAGCGTAATAAACCCAATGAACGAAAAAGGGAAAAAATAAAAGAAGGAAGGAGGAAGAGGGAGATGGGGGTAAGGGTGGTAAGGTGCAACACCTCTTGGCAAAACTGTCTTACTTGTCGTCTCCTTAGCCCTCGCGTCGGCGGCACGCTCAATTTAAGCGTAAAACACGGCCCTCTCGAGCTGCATAAAAGCCAATTAGCCGTGCCGGCGTGGAACAATAACGAATTCCCGGTCTCGGGTTTTAAAGCAAAACCAAAAAAAAAAAAAAAAAAAAAAAGAGGCCTCGTCGCACAAAGGCCATTTAAAATCGAGTAGTCTGACGAATAAAGCGAGGGGTGGTGGTACTATAGTGGCTTATCATAATTATTCTCCAGCAGGTTGCACCGAGCCACCAGCATAAAGCCAAGGGAGATAGGGCCGAAGATAAAGTAGCCAATACACCTGCGCCCCCAGTTCTCGCGTCCTTCTTATTTTGGCGCAGCTCGTACGCGGCAGCCGAGATAATATGCGATTCCGATGCGCCGGACTGGACTCCGCGGCTTATTTTATTTTCTCCTTAATCCTTTCTCATTCTCACTCCGCCAGGCAGATTCATTTTCTCCTGCGTGCAGGCTTTAATACTCATAACCTGTTGAGATATAGGCGGCTCGACTCGGGGTGTACTGTTTCAATTGCAGCACAATGCTAAGCTCGCGCATTTGTAGGTACACGCGCTGCATTATTATATTGCAGGTTAATGGTAGCCGCAGACACGTTTGTGATCACTGCTCCTGCTAAGGAAGGATGAGGAGCCATAATGTATATGCATAAGTACGCGCCTCCAGCGTATTACAATATTGGTTGTACCCGGGCTATACATCACTATAGTCGAAATAAATCTCGCTCGTACAAGCTCCCCATACATGCTGCTCTCCTCCTCGAGCACCCTGGCGCTAAATAATTTCTTTCGACATTTTTTCTTCATTCTCTTGTTTTTTTTTTTTTACTGCTTTTTATCGTCATCTTCGGCTGAGGTCACACGCGTTCCTTGAGCTTCTTCTGTTGCTTCTCCTCCTTCTGCTTCTTTGGCCATTTTACGTTTGTCCTGAAGAACTGCAGGCACCGTGAGACCAAGGCAGTTTAACTCTTTCTTATCCTCCTCGAGTGTGTCGTTTTCTCTTCTCTATATCTCTTTCTATTCATGCGATTACACCACTTGAGTCGTCTCCAACGTTCGCGCGACTTTTTTTTCCAAACACTCGGTGCCACCAGCAGCAGGAGCAGCGCTTTTTGTTGCCCCTGGTGGCGTGTAAGACCACGGAAACTGTTCTTTCTCAGAAGGGCCATCGTGGATGACTTTTGCCCAACTCCTTTTTTAGTTACCGAGGCTGTCGTGTCATTTTTGTCCGGTGGTGCTGCTCTTAGATGATGTAACAAGACTTGTGTTACAGAAAAACGTCGGGATACAGCTAACCGAAAATTGCCCGGGTGATAAAAAAAAACAAACACAACTTTGCTGGGAATACCCTTTTTTATTGTCTTTAACGTGAAATAGTTTTATTCTGAAAAATATGATTGATCATTATTGCCAGATAATTTAATTGAGCGGTGCATCAAAGACTTGTCAGAGGTTTTTCTCGACTCGAGAATGTGACATCGGTGCAATTATTTCATCGATAAAAAATATGTCAACCATTAAACGAAGAGGGTTTGTAAAAAAAAAAGCCAATAAAGTCGATAATTCAACCTACTGCTGATAAAAAATTTCACCAAAAAATCAAAGCGATTGATTGATTTTATACAATAATCATGTAAAAAAACAAAGTACAAAGGTAAAAAGTTTAATAAATTTAAATTAAAACACGCGTGCAATCAAATCGCTATCCTAGAATAAATAAAGGACACGCACCCTTATCCCTGGGACAGTCGGCAGTAAGCGCTGTCAAAATCATCATCCAGCAAGACGCATCAACCGTCGGACAAGGTGCACGTAGAACGCGTACAATAAGCGAGAAATTGGAGGAATGCAGGAGCATCAGAGGAGCCCGGATCGGCAGACAGCTGCTGTGTAGTAGGCATAAGGTAGCGTGCGGGCATACGTCCCGCGGCGATCCGCGGCCTCCGATCCGATACGCCGCGGTGCACTCGGGAGGAAAATAAGATCGAGCCCCGAGAGCCTGAAAGACAGCCGCGGCTAAGAGGCCAATGTGACGCGGGCTTAACAATGGACCGACGCGCGTCGACTGTTGCACCTGAAACGGAGGCGGGAATCATGCACGCCTTCGCGTACCCTCCAGACGTTGTAGGAGAAAATGCTTTATACGAACGAGTTCTAGTGATGGACCGAAAAAGTTGTTGCGTGCGATAATTTTTTTTTTTTTTTTTTAATTTTTGTGCACTCACTTCCTATTGCTCTTGTTAATTTGAAGGCTTTATGGAAACAATTTTTCTTTTGATTTTTAGTCCCGCACAGTGTTCGAGCACAGTTCAAGCTCAGTTTTGCCTACACAAGCTCCTATGAAGCTTATAATATAATTAAAGTTACTTTTTTGGTATTGAGATAATCTTGGTAAAAATAAACAAAAATTTATCGAAAGTTGTTTATTACGGTTTTCTTATTTTTGACCTTTAATTTTAAAAAAGTTCTGTATTGTTTAATAATCAATATGTTGATCGAGATCTCGATCATCCTCTCGAAGAGTTTAAAAAGTACATGAAATCATTGCGGTCGCAATTGATCCGTGGAGAGGTAAAATTAAATAAATCCTCTCACATTCAGTTAAATTCAATATGAGTAAAAACTCGCAAAAAAAAAAAAAAAAAAAAAAAAAATTATTTGATAAAATTGAGTTTAAAAAAAATAAGATTACGTATCCTAAACTGAGATTTTTCTTTTTTTTTTAATCATTTCATTTTGGTGGGTCAATAGAAGTTGACGGGGTTCGATCCCGGTATCTCCCACGTGCAAGTTTCACACCAAGTCGATTCAACAGTTTGATAACATTTAGTTTAACTCGAAAAAAGTTCATTTGTTACCCATCTATAAGAGGCTTCTCAAATTTTTTTGTACAGAATTACGAATATTTGTTGATTCTCTGCGTTAAAAAATGATTCAAATTTGATGTCAGCTTCAACATTGAATTCATTAGAACGTACAACAGCCTCACAGTGTAAGCATAAAAATAACGAATAGAAAAAGTATCGATCTTATTCCTCAGCGAGTGCACAGGCAGTGGGCCCCGCGGGGCACGCACGGCAGGCAGGACAGAAGCCCGCGCATTCAGAAGAAAGGGTACGAGTCGGCCTGCAGCGGGAGCTTACGAAACGAATCTCGAGCGGTCGCGCGCCGGACAGGACAATGCTCATCCAACTGTTACGTTTGCGGCGGCGGCTGCGGCGGTGCGCTTCCACCACCCATTTGTTCGCAAACACGCCGCAACAACGCACCTCTCTCTTGTCCCGGCAACACATTGTTTTCTCTCTCATACCTACCTCCGCCGCTGTAGCCGGCTACACGTGTACTAAACGTGAAAGACAGTGCATTGCATGCAGGGATAAGGAAATGCACCAGCCTTTTTTTTTATATTTTATTCCGCGGGAGACAATCCAAGTCCTTTTCATTTTCCCGCGCTTCTTTCTTCGATTGAGCCGCGCTTGCGCGCGCGCACAAGCGCGGAGGACAATCGTGACGATAAATTGGAATGAATAACTAAATAAGCGGATACAAAGGCTGCTCTCGACAATGATACTCCTTCTCGTGCGCGTGTTTTCTCCTAGTGTTTTCGAGGGGAACTGCAGTGCTTATAGCCCGAATCTGTTGACTGAGCTTTTTTAATTTTCTGGTTTGCTTAATTAACAATGAGTTTTTAGAATAGATTACATAAATGATCCTTTTTTTTTGTATAATGGCACTCTTGTTGAATAATGAAAATTTAGGATTTCTGGTAAGAAATTGAAATTCTTGATTAAAATTCACAAAGTATATTTATAAGCAAGTCAATTTTACAAAAAAAAAAAATTTTCTTTCAATAATAAAAATTTGAAAACCTATAATTGATGGTAAATTTAGTATTACCATCACGGTCATGAATTATAAATTACATTATTAAATTCAATAATAAATTAGCACAAAAACCTCGTAAAAAGTGCAATCACTTAACCCTTACAACTACCCTGAAGAAACCTGCAATAAAAGTATAATATCCACCGGGGATAATTAGATAGACTTTGATTAATTAATAATAGAAACATAGTTACACGATTTTATCTCGAAAATAAATGATTTCAATTTCCAGCGTAGCACACGAAAGTTGATATTGTACTTTATATACACGTTGAGCTTTACTTGCTCGCGCACCCAGTTCATATACCGCTCACGCTACTCGCGCAATCTCATTTTTATTTTATTATTTCAAAGAGAGAGATCCCCAATTATTCGCCACTCGGAGTTTAATGGAAGTACTTAGCAGTGATTTTTACAAAAGCAAGAAAACAAGTGCATCCGACTCGCGGCTGTCGTCGCTTATCTCGGTAATGAAGAAAAAGTATTGTCGATACGATCGTCGTAAAGCACATCCGCCGCCGCAATAATCCAAACGCAAGCTCAATGAATTATAAAGGTAATTAGACGCCAGGGACGATCTATTATCAGTTAATACTCGAAAAAAAAGGGAGAAATCAAAAAAATACCGAGAAGCAAAGCACGGTATTAGCGCAAAAGTAGCAGGGCTGAGAATATCATAACAAGAAGAAGAGGAGGTAAAAAAAAAGGGAGAGAGAGAATTAACGAGGCCAGTTAGTAATTAAAGCCGGTCTCATACAACCATTTTCATAATCATCGCTCAGGATCTCGAGTAAATGTAGGAAGATAAATCTTCCTGCGCGGTGGTCAGGTGACTGGCGTCAAACTTACACGCTGCATATAGTTATTGCGCGGCCCGTAGAATTTCCAACTTTTTTTGTTTCCCTCCGTCTTTCCTTCAATTTCTATATCCCCTCGAGTTTCTGGATTTTTTTAGCCCGCTTAACTTTACGATCTCGAGAAGTACACTCGAGCTCATAGAATATTAATTATCAAGACGGTGCTGCTTCTGCTGCTGGAAAGATGCTGGACGAAGACTCAAAGTGACGGACTCTCGGAAGAGATACAAAAAGTCGGTAAAGATCTCCGATCTTGATTGCCCGGCGCGCGCGACCATCATAAAACTTCAAAAGCCAAACGGATCAAGGGATTAATTAAAATACTCGATATTTTCTTTGTCAACTCGTCGTCCTCTCGGTCGCTTCTTCTTATCTTTTTTTTTTTTTTTTTTTAATTTCAAATGGACTCGAAACGGAAGTTTGTCAACAGCCGTCTTAGTAGTTAAAGATTATTTCGCAAAGTCAAAAAGAAGAAGACGAAACTTACACGGCTGAACGAACCTCGTCGAGCGATGTCAAGGATCGCATTAATTTCCGGCTTTTCGTGCAGCAGCTCTCTTTCAGCTGCTAAGAGTTAACTTTCTATCACTTTGAAGAATCGTTAAAACCTCGGCTTGGAAAAAGCCAAAGAGCAGAAGGGGGAGGGGGGGGGGTGAGTTTATGCACAAGACTCGGGGGATATAATTGCGAAGAAAACGTCGAAAGTTCGTGAAGACGTCAGTGCCAGTATCGGAGCCAAAGCGAGTACTCGAGCCAAGGCAGCAAAGTAGAAGTAATAAAAAGCAGAAGAAGAAGATGTAACCATCATCAGTCTGCGGGTATGGAAAAGATAAACAGGGAGGGGGTGAAGTGGAATTGGAAAAAGGGAGGACGTTTATCGAGGACGATGATGAGCGAACTCCGCCGGTGGTGGTTTATAAGGACAGAAATAAGAAGTTTGGTACCGAGCGCAATATCTGCCCGGTCACTTATCGACGACTTCATTTACAAATTGGATCCCCGCCCGCCGGTCCGGCCCGCTCGAGAAACTAATGGGGAGCGTATTATATATACATGTATTATACGCTCGTTTAAAGTGAAAGAGGAGGTAAGATAAGATGGGTGCCCATACACTTGCAGTTGTCGCTGCAGCTGCGGCTTGCGTCACGAAAAAGCGGACGAAATATTTTTTTTAAATCTTTGCTCTTTATTTTTCAAGGATCGAGTGGTATCTGCAGCCCGAACGCCTGATTGAGCCGGCGCGGATCTAGATCCTTAATGGAAGTTGATGTAATCGATACACAACGAGACCAGCTAGCCGCTCGGGGAGATAGCGCCCGGCGCAAACGAGTTTCGCCACGCCATTTTTGTTCATTACGTGGCGCGGATAAGCCCCACTCCCCGATGAAGTGAAAAAGTGGGAAATTATTTTTACCCCCGGACTCTCGTGGCAGATAAGGACCGTCTGAGGAAAATGACGAGACGAGGCTTTGTAAAAGTTGGTGCGAGCTTGTGATTTTTTCACGACCTCAGCTGAATTTTATTTTGAAGATACCGATACTGTTTTACAGCCTTTTTTTTATTTTATAAAAAAATAATTTTATTTTCAAGCTTTATATTTGATTCAAGAAGTATTCCTCTGGCTAGATGTATTAATTTGTAAAAAAATATATGTTAATAAGCAAAGGATTAGCTTTTCAATTTTTTTTTTTTTTTTTTCATTATAAGTAAATATTAAAAAAAAAAAAAAAAAAAAAATTATGGTTGAATCTTTTTATAATGTGAATATGATTTTTTTTCTATTTTAAGATATCTGGATGATCATCGAATAAGCGTTACGTGTGGGGATCAAACCCGTGATTGATTAATAACACATCTTGCACTCTATCAACCAAGCTATTCTTTACTCTATAATAAATTTCTAAAACATTTATTAATACACTCATTATAATTTAAAAAACAGTTTCAAAAATAACCAATTGGAAATTGAAACAAAAAGCTGATCTAAAAAAAAAAGAAAAAATAAACCATGTATCCTCAAACTTGACATTCACGAGAATTTGTAAAAATTTCATTCAACTGGTATAAGCTTGCGATTTTTTGAGAAATTTTTCTTTACAAGTTCAGCTAAATTTTATTTTGAAAAATTTTAAATTTGAGATTTTTTATTTGAATCAAGTAAGCTTCTAATTATTTAATTATTACTGA
The DNA here is from genome assembly GCA_038277355.1 of Encarsia formosa. Taxonomy (NCBI): domain Eukaryota; kingdom Metazoa; phylum Arthropoda; class Insecta; order Hymenoptera; family Aphelinidae; genus Encarsia; species Encarsia formosa. The sequence goes on along the minus strand of CM076185.1, from coordinate 81,512,287 downwards.
TTTAAAAAAAATATATTGACGATGAGTATGTAAACTACGAGATTTTTTTGTAAAATAAAAAATTATAAATTAAAAAAAAAATGTTTGTCATTAAATTCAGTAGCAATTTAATAGTTTCAGAAACATCCAATTTGTAAAAAAAAAAGAGTTGGTCACAACAAGAGTAAAAGAATCACTTGAGCTCCTCAAACATTAGCGAGTCTTGTACAGCAGTTTGTTGGGCATTTACTCGATGACAATGGGGCGCGCGTGACGCGGCATGACTTCAGCCGCGGACTCGGAGCCGGGATGAATGAGTCGAGCGCAAACTTTTACAAGCACCACGGTAGCCGTGTTGACGTAGTTGATCGCGTCTCTGGCTCTGGATCTCGGCCGAAGGTCATCCCTCGTCTCTTCGGTCGCTCAACAATGGGCACGAAAATTGCCCCGACAATAAATACCCAAAGGCCTTTTCTCGTGATTGGCTCTCACACTTATCATTTTCACCACCACCGACGATCGAATAAAGGCCTCCGCGAAAGCTTAAACCCCGTTAGCGCTTATTCATCTTTCGAGAGAAGACGGAATTTTATAATTGTAAACAATAACACCACACCGTCCGAGCCACTTCGTGAAAAATTTACGCGCCGTAAGGCCATAAATCATCCCCGTAATTACATTGAATTTCATTGATCAAACATTGTCGTACATTGATTGATGGCCCGATGAGTTGTGCAATTTCCTTTGGCGATAAACCGAGAAAAAAAAAGAGGCAGCGTAGTGCGTTCTGCCGCTCGCGGCCTTTTTACACGCTGCTCCTTTGATGTAATACATCATCGAAAAATTTTATATTTTCCCGCTCGTTTAGAATCCACTGCTGCGCATCTATTTCCTCATTAAAAACTAAAATAACCAGCGTACGATTCATCACGCCGCGGTACAAGCAAGAAGCTGCAATTTGTCGAACAATAAAAAACCAAAAAAAAAAAAAAAAGCCTCCCTCTTTTAATCAGTTATTTATGCGCGGTACATGATTGCACTCCCATTGTGCCCGGGCTGGCGACCCTGACTGAGTTTCTCTTTTTTTTATTTACGAGGATGATGAGGGCCAGCAGGACCAATTTTCATATATTTCGAGGAGCCGGAAAAAAAAAAAAAAAAAAATCGTTATTACGCGCGGGGAGAAGCGCAGCAGCAGCAGCAGGACGATCGTACAAGGCGACGTGCATAATGCCAGGCTTTCTCGTTTAATAATACGACGGTGCCCGCGCGAGCCGTAAAGTACGCCGGCGCGCAGCGGCTTTGTAATCGAAATATTGGAGCATTGTGATAATGGCCTATGACGTTGACAATGGAAGGAGGAGGAGGAGAAGCCGATGATATTCCATTGTGATTCTAAGACCGCATGGGAATGAATTTGTTTTGGGGGGCGAGGTACACAGGAGAGGAATGCTGATCGACGGGAGGAGGAGGAGGCTACGGCTATTGTTAAACGCCTCGAGATGGAATCATCCACTCTCGCACGCGATCCGTCGCTCGCTGCTGCACTTCGCGGATCGGGAGATACAACCTTCGTGCGGATCTTTTGATTGAGCTTATCTGCTCGTTGAATTATTTTTTTTCAAACTCGAAGTGTGTAGTTGCGGTTGAGATAGCCAGGTTGGAGAACGATTTTAAAGTGCGAGACACTCGTCAGCCGACCTTATCCTTGTCCTTTACCTTCGTAGCCTGCTTCTCTTATGCTGAGCCAGTTTAGCTTCTGCTCGCAGCGGCTCTCTCTTTCCCGCGAGCTGGTGCACGAAACAGGTATTTCTCTCTCTCCTCCCCCTCCTCCCATCGGGAATAAGGTATAACGTCGCGATATGAAATATGCTCCCTTGTACAACTTGATAATCCGTGGTTACCATAAATCCCGACTGATTATCCGCGTGTCTATTTATAAGGGCCCTCTTCTCTCTTCCTCTCGCCCTATCACTGGAGCGGACGCTACCAGCGGAGTCCCTTTTATTATTCCTAGCCACTTATTATCTTTCTTTTCTTCCGTACAATACGAATTTTTTTATTTTTTTTTAAGTAAAGGTCCACTATAAAAAACTCATTCCATGATGATGCCTTTGTTTACATCAAGAACTCCAAATTATAAAATATTAAGAACTGATGGAGAGTAATTATACTAGAGTATTGTGTGACTTTTAAAAACTGCAGACCATTAGAGATTTGATCTCACAAATTCAAACCTGGTGACGTAGTCAGATTTGAGCTCCCTTGGCTGCAATGCTAAAGTTATTTCAATTTTAAATAATTTTGAAACATCCGAAAGCAAGTAGTACATAATCATTTAACGAAACGTAAGCATAAATCAAACTCCCGAGATTGCAAAGAAGAAAAAAACAATGAAACCCGAGAAATTAACTCGGCACAAAATGAAAATTTCAGTAGGCACGGCCAATCTCTGGAGCACTCTGAAACACGATAAAAATCCGATTGGCGATATAACCGAAAGCGTTTATCCGTACACACACATACTCCGGTACAATAAGTCGGGAGCGAGATTCCGTATGCGGGAATTTTAATTTATGAAGTACCGTCCCGGTCGTCGTAGTTGTCGTCGTCGTGCAGAGTCCGGCGCGCGTGAAAGATAAGGACCTTTTTCAGGAGAGAGGAAGAGAGGCTTTGATTGGATAGTCAATAATTCAAATGGCTGACGTTCGCGATATCGACAATCGTGAGACTGCTGCTCGCAAGATGCAAGAGAGAAGCTTAAATATACGAGGATTTTTATAACTTTGGCCTCTTGTCGCGCACGCCTGCGTCAGATGCGAGTGTGGGCAGACAGTCCGGGAAAGTGGCTACTGGATTTTATTAGAAAAACTCGCTCTGCATCCCAGACTTGATACGTAACATTTCAATTCTTGACGCTCGAGCAGTGATAAACAATAAAAGCTGATTCGAGCTTTTTTTTGTATTATTTTTAGAAAAAAGGGCTCGACGATCGTGTTTGTTTTCAATTTTTATGAATGACAAACGCGAATTTATCAAATAGTTGGTAGGTACAATATATGTATTATTATAAGTATAAAAATTTTAAAATGCATGGCAGAAAAACAAAAAAAGAGGAACAACTATTCACAGATACATCGAACTTTTTTTTTTAAATAATAGTATCTTTTAATTTTTGTTCGTGCGCGGATTAAAATAATTTTTTTTTTTAGATGTAGAAATATTAGTTCTCATACTCGAGTATCTGCATGAATCAGAAAAGGAGAGAGCAGGAATCGAACCTCGGAACATTATAAATGTTAACCCATCACTTAAGTGAGTGAGCCGAACCATGTTCTTGACTTTACAATTAACAACGATGTAACTCCAAATTTGTAAAAATTTCCTCTGCGGCAATTAGTGCACACGTAACTCGTGTTTATTATAATATTTTTTTTTAACTTGTTTAATTTTACTGATTGTACCTGCAATAAAAAATTATTTAAAATCAAAAAATTTATTTGTGTATTTAATCAAACTGTTTATAAAGTACTTCTTCTTTTTCAACCGAGATACTCTATTGATACTTATTTTTTCTATTTAACCTTACAATTTACTTAATAAGTAATGCACACAAGTTACTTTTTAAATGCATTTTTTACAATGTATATCATTTCAGAACGTTTTGCAGAGCTACTAGTTTTGAGTAGTAACCAATACCGTCTTGATTAAACTCGTTTAATAAAAAAAATTATGTAAGAGAATACCAGATAAAAATGGCTAATGTTTGTTTTTCCTCAAGCAAAAACTATGATTTCATTGTTTGCAATTCAAATTGATCTTTTGTAACGAACTCAATGAAAATATTCGTACTTTATTTTTCTGAATAGAACAAGCAATAGCTTTTATTTTAAAATATTGTTTTTTATTTTTTATTTTATTCAGAATGAAGCTTTTTATCAAAGTGAACCGTATAAATAATTCATAAGATATTCCAAACTTTTTTATTTGACTATCCGCTCCTACAAAGAAACTCTCTTTTTTTAATCACCATAAAATTAAAATTATGAAACCGTAAAGAAAGTATTTGAGTAGGCCTGCACTAATCGAATGAAAACGCATCCACCTGTAATAACGCCTCTAAAATCTATGACAACAAGTTTTTAACATTGTATCGATCGAACAAAAAAGGTGCCGCCAGCTCGAAAATCCAGGTTTTAGAACATTCCCATGCGCCCAATAATTTCCATCACGGGATAAACGACGCTACCCATGATCGAAAAATCCTTTGATCAAACAAAGAAGAAAAAAAGGCGGGGATCTTGAAATCTTGGTATTTTCCCGTATATTATTGACTTACGTAATAAAGAGCCTCGTAAAGGTCAAAGCCACTCCAACGAAATGAAAAAAAAAAGGCGTGAGAGAGAGAGAGAGAAGGAATATGTGAAAGATATAATAACCCCGAACGCGTGCAGTATTTATAAATCAGGCAATCGAGCCTGGCTGCCTCTGCAGTAGGAGATATTAAAGCCGCAAGTGGCGAAGGAGAAGAAGGAGGGGAGCTATTAAAAACCGAGTTATGAATGAAAGCGCGCGCCGCGTATAATACCTACCGGCCGACCAGCTGAAATAGAATGGCATGACACGCCCCGCCCACTGCACGCGGTGCACCGCTGCATAGTGCTGCAGGTAGACTGCAGTGCACCTTATTATATCCTACCATGCATCGACCCTTGCAGCGAGGTTAAAGAGAAGGACGCGGCAGGTTGATGCATGCCGGCGACCCTGAAATCTCTTGTCGCTGCTGGTAGCGGAGCCAAGTGGACGACGAAAGAATTATTAATCGGACGAGGATTAGGATTATATCTTTCGCAACGCTTATCCGCACACGTTGTTTACTATAAATAATAACCCTTCTCTCTCTACCTAGCGTACCACCATTATTTCTTTGTCATGATTTTTTTAAACTTACAGGCCTGACTGTAAAGCTGTAACCAGTGTGGTGCGCGCGATTTTAATTGTAAAATAGTGCATCGTGCCACGACAATGCATGGGTTTCGAAACGCTCTTGCGAGGGCTATAATCTGTGTGACTTATTCATGGTTTCATTGATTCTAATACTTTCCAAAAAATACCTGGCATTACTTATGGTAGTTACCAAGAAGTACTTTTAAAAAGTCGATTATAATCGTAAACTGTATGGAGTAAAATTTGCCTCTATAAGATAGTTATTTTGAAGAAGTCCAAATCCAAGAGGACTTTTTAATAAATAATTAAATAATTTTATTGATTTAAATATAAAATAAACAATTTTTTTTTTTTTTTTCTTGTACAGATTTATTTTTTCATTGCTTGTACACTCACTAGTATTGAAATAGTTTTTGCAACAACAGCTTTTCTATGGTGTAAATGGTCATATGTCCGAATTCCATCCGTACTCCCAATTACTTTTTGATTTTTTTTTTTTAAATTAAATTCAATTAGCGAAACAATACGAAAAATGTAGAAAAACTTTGTGTACTTTAAGAAAGTCCATTTTTTCTAAATAACTGCATTTTACTGTTTACAGTTCACCCGCAAGATTGAATAAACACTAAAGAAACAGCAACTCATGCAACCGGAGAGTTTGACCCGAAAATTCCAGAATCAGCAGGTAAACGGCCAGACACAAAAAGGGCTAGACCCTGACGATTCAATTAGGAAGCGTGTGTGTCTCCCTGCTTCAGCGGCAGGTATGCATAATCGATCCTCTTTCGGATTCCCCGACGACGTGTGTGTGAGTGTATCCGTAAACTAACTGACGCCGAGATCCGGTCTGGGACCTCAAGATGAAGATTCGGGGATTTTCAGGTATTCTTTCCTCAAGGGGACAGAATCATTATCGCCCGTAGCATTGTCCTCGGCTCACTAATTTTCGAGAATGATTTATGTGTGCAGCTTACGTATCAGCTGATGATCGGAAGTCATTAATTTTTCGACTCTTTTCATTGTTCGATCATTATTTTTAATTATCTGATAGTACTGCTTTGGAATTAATTGGAAGACTTGGTTGGTTTGTTCTTCCATAAGATCGTACGAAGAAGATCGAACCGAATATTAATATCCCACTCGTAAAAATAATGTTTTTTAAATTTGAAAATAGTAATATTTTCTACCAATTTGTACGTCACTATCAAATTATAGGTTGCTTGTAGTTCTCAAATTATTGAAGCATGCATCGAATATTGTAAAAATTACAAACCAGTGTACAAGCCAATTTGGCAAAAAACATCGTGTTAAAATTACCACCACACGGTTTATTTTGAGAATCCAATTTATAATAAAAATAAGATACTCGACGGTGTTTTTGGCCGCAAGGAGCCGTTCTGGTGCAAACTTAGTTTTTGGCTGTATAAACTTTGCTACGGTAATAAGCAATCACAGCTGTGCCAATCCGAATTAGTTGCGCTCTCCGCGAAGTTTACGATTCACAATTAACCAAAAATAAATCTTCCACCCCTTTCCCAAGAAGACACTTCACACTAAATTACGCTATGCAAATTCGAAGGACCAGGACGCAGAGTTTTGTACTTCCCGAGTATAAAGTAACCTGATTAGAGGTCCCCTTTGAGTAATTCGGTCCAAGATATTGCCGTCGAGGTCAGAGGCTGGAGCCAGCATCTTCGAGGGGTAAATCGAGTTAACACGGGTGAATTTCGACTCCCCCCCCCCCCGCGTCTGTACAATACGGCCGCTGGTCAGTACACTCAGCGAAGTAATCGGCAGGCAGGCGGGCAGCAAAGACGCGAGCGAGCGAGCGGCAAAGCAAAGGAGCCGCAGCGGCTCTTATCGGGAGCAAGAAAGAGCAGCGTCCCCCTTTGAGCTTCGCGCGCGTACTTACTAGAGTGTATGTGTGTGAGCGTGTATTACACAGAGGGTCTCACAATGGGCCAATCAATAGGGTAATGAGAGGAGGACGGCTTTATCGAATTATCGATGCGGTCGGCCGGACACTTAGGCGCGCTGGGTTTAGTTAGATGAGGAGGCCGGATTGGACCGAAAAGGGATATCGGCCGGTGCGCGCCGGCCGCATTGTCACTCCGGGCGACAGTCGCCCCCGACACTTTCGTCCGTGAGCTGCTTTCGCGGCGTAAACCCCGCGCCGACCCAAACCGATATGCATCCTTACTTTTTAACGCGGCGCGTTTGACTCTCTCTCTCTCTCTCTCACCGCGGTGCCTCTTCTTCTTCTTCGTGTTCCTGTTTCTTCGCCGGCTAAGGTTCAGGTGCTTCGTTTTTAGCCGCGGTAGCACCGAGTCTTGGTATTATCTACTCGTGAGTTTAAGCAGAGCCATAACTAATTTATTGCCCACCGGGATTTTCTATCGACCCCGATTGTTCGACTAATCACCTCTGATGGCCCTCGATCTGCTGGATGACTATCGTTACCGGACTGTTACGTCGGAACGGCTTCGAGTGTCCGAGTGTGTATGTAAGCTTTTTTTTTCATTACTAGGGCCAACTAACGCGCTTCGCGCGTCCAAATCCAGATCTTATCTTACAATTGATATTTTAAAATTTTTTTGTTACTTAAAGTCTAAAATGATGTTTCATTTGAATTAAAATATTGTCTAATCAAAGTCATTGTTTTGTAATTAATTGATGGACCATGGATTTTTACCAAGTAAATGCAAAAACGATGGAATTGTATTAATAATTGACTTTTATGTATTTATAATATTTTTTGAAACATCAGATTTATTTTTATAGTTGTACTTCAATTTTGATCAGGCTTGGCTAAAATGTTCAATAATATCTAATAAACATCTTCAGAAAATTAAGATTGATTCTCTATTGCCTTGCATTTAGTAAAAAACCACCTTTTTTTTTTATTTATCCTCCCTATTGATACACTTTTAAAGTTTTTTTTTTTTTTTAATTAACGCTCTTCTCACGCCACAGATTAAAAACTAATATTTTTACTTTTATTTAAATTTATAGAAATCAAAATATAAATTTAAAATTTACCGTGTGATATCGTGATCATACTGCGTATGAGATGAGGCTTCACTTATTTGAGGTCTTTTTTTAAGAGTGGATCAGTATTAACCTTTTTTCAGAGAGAAAGTCTAAGAGTTTGTAAAAATGGGATTATTAGATTGCACTATATTAATTCAAAAAATTGTGAGATATTAAAAGTCGAATCACAGATGGTAATTAGTTAATAAAATAAAGTGAAATGTAAAAAGCAAAGTTAATTTTAATAAACATATAAAATTGGGAAAAAATTTAATTGATCAACCTCGGAATTTATTAATTTTATCTATCGGGTAAATTTACTGTTCTCGAGGGGTATCCATAGCTTTCTCGAGACTATGCTTTTATAATAAAATTTTATCTTTACTGTAAATTCATTGAAAAGTATCGGTAACAAAATTTTAGCATTTCATTACGAGTTTATTACTTCTTCTTCGAACTTTAGAACTTTCTCGATAAGGTACCATCAAAATTTTTTCGCATTGCAAACTTTATTGGTTAATTATTTTCAAGCCCATAAGTAGCAAAATTTCAAAGCTAAGAATAAAAAAATTTCAGATATCAATCTATTGACCTTGAACCAAACTAATAATAGTCGTGCGCTATGGGTTTAATAGAGACTCGTCTTTTGACGTCGTCACAAAAGATACAAGAAAAATCCGGAAAGTGGGGGTTTGACAGATTACACAGCGCAGACCAAATGAGTACTCTGCAGTTACTCTTTACTATATCAAACAGCCAGGTTGTTCTTTTAAGGAAGGAAAAAAAGCTTCGATTTATAATTTATGGTACAGGTGGCTGAAACTCATGCACGCATGAGCGATATATTATATTTCCCCGGCTTGAATTATCTCAATCGGATCGCGTTAGGAAAAAATCCCGAAAAGTCATTTACTCGGCCGGGGAAGTAATTGAAGCCTCTTTCCGCGGAATATCTCCGGTCCACGATTGCGACGGTCAAGAAGGGACGTGTCACTTGCCGCTTGAGTTATGGTGGTGCGAGAGACCAGCTTTCGATATTAGCCGGCTCGTTACGCGTCCCCCCCCCCCCCCCCACTACCAAGATAAGACCGCGAAATTGACTTCTCGCTATGTATCTGCTTCTGTGCATAATGGATGCGTAACGCTTTGACGTGCGACTATTCTTTTTTAAGTTTCTTGGTTTTTTTTTTTTTTTTTTTTTTTTTTTTTTCGTAGAGCCAGTCGTTTAATCATACACCAGGTCTGTTTGTTACCGAGATGCGATTAAAAAAAATATTTCGCACTCGGAGATTCATTGTTAGCGATAGGATTTTTTTATTTAGTTGAATTGTTCGGAATAATGACCGCACTTGGGTGAGATAATTTATATGTCCGAAAATTAAATTTTCTTTTGTATCAACTCAGTCTGATAAAGTTGTTGATTATAAATAAAACAAAGAACGTACACACAATAATGCAGGTGCGAATTGTGTATTGTCTTACCAAAACCGACTGCTGCTACCACTTGCGTGGCACAAAATCTGTGTGGTCGCAAATTGATGAAAATAAATTTTATATCATCCTCAATTTAGTAATAATAAAAGTACTCTCGCTATAAATAACATGCACTTAGCGTCAATTCACCCCCTTTTTTTTTTATTTTCTCATTTTATAGAAAATAAGTCCAAAACAGTTATTATTACAGCGCGTGTTGTAAGTCATCTTGTGCAAGTAACAATTTAAAAATTATTGAACGCCGGTAGTTTTCCTACCGTGACTGTGACTTATTATAAAAACAGGTAGTTTTGAACCGCCTGTCTGTGCAATCGCACAAAAAAAAAATAAAGCCCCCAATAATTTTCGCGTACGAAACAATCATGTATTATTTCCCTCCGCGACAATAATTATCTATCGCGATAGACTATTTGGAATTCGAATGGTGTATAAATCCTTTTCACCTACCATAATTACCGGCTGCGAGTAGGCGATCGAGCCAGCTAATTTTCATCAACCGCTCGTAATAAAGGACTTTTTTTTCTCCTCCATCGAATTGTGAAAATTATCTAGATCTAAAAACAGCCGGTATGATAATGGGCTGGCATCGGAGATAAGACTCAGGGTGAAAAAAGGGGTTATTGTTTGGCAAAAAAAATATAAAAAGGCGTTGTACGAGTTAAAATACACAATAGACAAGCCGGTTGCGAAAAAGGCGGCAACAATTGAACGATCCAATTATCTCCCGTCGTAGCCGTTCGTTTTTCATAAAAGCAAACTAATCGCGAATCTCCTCCCGTACCGTGGTTAATGCTCCCACTCCGGCTCCCGGGGAGAATCGAGCATCCCCACTTCTTATTTCCATTCTCTCATTTTCGCTGTCGTGCTGCTACCTGTAATCGAGAGACACGAGAGATGAGCAAAAAACACAGGACGCAGGTGCGTGCACTCGAGAAAAAGACCCGCCGTGCAGGATTATTATTTGCACTGCGTCGTTTTTTTACACTTCATATCTGCTGCAGCCGCTCTCTCTCTCTTGGTTTTTTCGAAAAAAATTTTTTACGCCGCACGTACGTTCGCCGGTGTGTTTTGGACGACGGCTAAGTGCGTGTCACTCAAAGTGTCAGGTTTATTAAGAATAAGAAGAAGAAAGGGAAACACCACCGGCCCATCATATTTTCTCTCGGGTGCTTTTTTATCTCCTACCGCCTTCCACCTCGGCTGTTTACATCTCCCCTTTTTTCTTACAAATATCGTCTATTTCAGATGCTCGCCCCCCCCCCCCCCCCCCCCCCCGAATCAATCGCATCCCCAATGGTGCGATAGCAACAATGCCGGCCGTAAAGTGACACTTTCGTGCTCGGACAACACGTGTGAGTGAGTGCGTGCCTCCTCATCCCCACCACGAGTACAGCCCGCGAAACCTGCCCGAGAGTCCCCCACATGCTCGGTCTGCCTCCACCTCCTCCTACCTGCGCGGCGCTCGCTCACCGGCGGCCTCCTCCTCCTCCTCCCTCTATCTCTTTTCCTCTCCCGGGAGAGCCGAGAGGAAGGGGCCCCACACATGTGTATGTGTACCCGCGACTCCTCAGTGTAAGATCTGAGCCGGCGGTGAACGCACGGCCGCTGTGCAGGACCCCCATTGTTTTCATCCTCGTCCTTACTCCAGCGCTTTTAATAATAATACCATAACATACCTCCCGTCAATAACGTGGAAGAGTCCAGTTGGGGGGCCCCACTCGTGTCGGGGACCAAGTGCAGTGGTACCAAACTTCCCGGTCCTCCCCTCGGCGCCCTCTGACGACACGTGGCTGGCTAGCGTGCTCAGCTGGTGCTTATCGTCGTGCGCTTTTCCCACAGATATCAAACATCGAAGAAGTTTTAAGAAGAAGAAGAAGAAGAAGAAGTGTCGGGGATAAAGTACTCCCCTGCCCTGGTGTGCACTCGAGAAGAAGGAGGATTGATCGGGGCGACGCCGCTTAATTAAACCGATTAGACTTTGGGGTTAATTGTTCTGGAACAAAAACGCCCACAGGGATTTTTGTCGAGATTATCGGAGGTACCAACACAACGACGACTTTGGGAAGCTTTGACCAACCGGCGAGTTTCGGGATAAGAATTCACCGGAGGAAGATATGCCGGACGAGTGCTGTATTTTGCTACGACGAGCGAGTTGTGTGCTGGTGTTTTAGTGTGTGACCGCTGGCACCACGCGTGGAATGCTCTTCCCTCCCCCTTCTTCTTCTGGCTTACAACTCCTGCTTTCTCCGATTCTCGTTGTGGTCCAGAGTCTTATCTCTGTCTAGTGCCGGAGCGATGCATCATGAGAGGATCGAGTGCTGACGGAGGATTCAAAGACCCGCGCGATTACTAACTCGGGAGCCGTGTTCTGCAGTGTGGATTACTACTCTACCCCCCCTGAAGTGAATCGTGATTATAATTGTTTATTTCTTTTGTGCACGAGGATAACAATCTGGAGTGATTTTGACAAGTGGTTTTTTAATTTGTGCCCCCATTTAACTGACGAGTGCGGTAGTGGCTTGAGCTGATCTATAACCCCCCATCGCCACCTTCAAAACGGTGAGTTCAATTTGCCACCTATTAACTCGTGAGTGCTTCTTCTCCTCTCTGTTTTTTTTTTCTTCTTCTTTCACAATGCCCCTGCGGTTGAGAATTCGGTAGCTGTCGGAAGCGTGAGAAAGTAGTTTTCGTACTTGCGGTTGGTACCAAGGCGCGAACGCGACCTTGAAACCCCGAAGCTGCACGCGATTTTCTGCAGAGTGTGAGGCATATGCATTCGAGAAAATCGAGAATGAGTTTGCGATTCGATTAGTCACGGGACGGTCGTTTTAAAAATTATGTCCATAAAGTGTCAAACGGAAGGTGAATATGTAGTTTTTTTTTGTTGAACTTACATAACTCATTGTGTCCCGTGATGATCTCGGATATGGCTCGAGTTGTTTAAACAAAGCTTTAATTCGTGAATTATTCAGAGTATCGAATCCTATTAAAGATAAAAACCTATGTAATATAAATGAAAAATTTAAAAAAATTTTGAATAGGTTTTCTTTTTTTTATTTCAATTGTCTTGGCCAGTGTAAAATTTCTGCCGATAAAACTAATTGCGAGGTTGTAACACTCGGGCAAACTCAAGTTCACATAAATTCAGATGAATTGTTTGAATTACTCGATTCACATCTCGTCGTTATCTGATCTGCATGCAGATGGCTCGAAAAACATTACTCAATTATAATCGATGTGTGAAATACGTTATGAAATGAGATAAATGCGTGTGTTAAACAAATTATTCCAATACCTAATAACTAATATTAAATTTTTTTTTTTAATGATTAAATTTTTTCTTGAACTATACTCAAATTAACCATCTGAAAATTGGAGTTACCTAAACTTAAAAGTCAATAAGCCATGCTAAAATCATTTTCTCGAAATTTCGTAACTTGTAATGTGTGTAGTTTTATCTTTTAACGACTGCGTGATACACGAAACTTTGTATTGTTAAAGTCAAGCTATTCTTTACGTAAATTTTAACAGAAAACCGTTTACCGCACAAAAATGGTTTTATTTTATTTTTTTAAATAAATTTTTAAAAGATTGGAATCTCTCGGTAGACTTTTGAAATTAAAATCAACTCAGCTCTCTGTAATTATTTTAATATTCCAATCATCAAAAATAGAACTAACTATTTTAATACGCTCGTTTACATCGAGCGCAATTATTTTCATACAAACACAATATTACACCTGTCGCTCAACCACTAATACAGAAATCAATAACGACTGTTGTAACGTTTTCCAGTGTCAACACCACAAAAATAATCGTGATCTATGAGAATAAAAACCCGAGCATTGTTACAAAATCGAGCGAAAAACGGCGCTGACACGATATAAATAAAAACGTTTGAACCGCGGATTGGTAGCAATCGCGTTTGGTTAAAACACATCTCTTAGCACTTGTTCGACACGTGACGTTTTCCCATGTATTATCTCTAAAACCGCGAGCTTACAAAAACAACTTCGCGCCGTAAACACCGTATTAATAAATTTTCTGTGCACGCTCGCTCGATATGTGAACCAATTTTCGATACGAGATGAGATATCGTCATCTTTTTGTTTCGGTGTAGGTACCGTACGCAAAAGTCTCAATATCTACGGTGGGGAAATAATTTATTAAGCAGCATAAATATCCCAGGATAGATTTTATCGAGGAGTTGACAGGTTTACCAACAATGCAGGTCCTTCCACGATGCGCCAACGGTGCCGGAATAATTGAACTTTGACAACTCGATATCATCCCTTCATACAATAAATTGGCTTTTCTAGATATCAATTCAACGATATCATTAGTTTTTTAAAATTCATTCATTGGGTATAGAATAGCTCAGATGGTAGGGCGGTTTCGATTACCTACGGTCCCCAATGTGTTCTAGGGTTCAAATCTCAGTGACTTCTTCTTACCCGTTGAATGTATTAACAGACTATATATAACGAGTTTGAAAATCTTGGATTCTCTGACTATCATTCAAAGTAAAAAAAAAAAAAAAAATTTTTTTAATAATTCCACCTTTTTTTTTTTTTTTTTTTTTTTTTTTAATTTAAATACTTATTTTCTGTAGAGCGACTACTGTATTCAAGTGCAATGAAGTCTATTTGTATAACAAAAAAAATTACTCTAAAAATAAGTTCGAAATTGTGAATTAAAAATTCTGCAAATGACTTCGTTTTAATTTTTCAACGTTCGTTAAAGCGGTCGGTTTTCAAAATTATCATTTTTTATCGTGTTAAAAAAAAAAATTTTGACTACTTTCAGCTAAAATTCTTATTTTTTTTCAAGCAGAATCCATCAAGAAGAGACACGTCTCTGACTATGCGCGAGGTGTTAATTTTTTTGTTCTTGGAACGCATAATAGAGAGTGTACTGCGTAAACACACACGACGACTACGCATTCAAAATATCTGCGGTCGTTATTGTCCGATTCTCAAATGGAATTTTTAAGAATCCTTTTTTCCTCCTCCTGCCTCTTGAAGCCACAGTTTACGGATGATATAATGTTTCGAAGAAACGAACGGACTAATGCCTCTGTTAGGATGAAAAAAAAGAGAATATTATAATAAATCTATGACGAGCGAATTTGCTCCGCGGCATACCGGATTCATCGACGAATTATCCCTCCATCTCCACGGGTAATAACGAGTTCTTAATTTACATTTAAAAACGCTTAGATCGATCGGTCGACCCCTCGAACTTATGATTTTCTCGTTGTTTGTCACTGAGAACAGAGGAAGATGAACACGTGGATTATTTTCTTCTCGGGCTTTCTAAATCGGTTAATTGATATGGGGAACAGTCTCGTGACGCGCCCGTCAATTTCAGGGCAGCCTGTCAGGTGGACGGGCACGAGAGAAAGGAGTCGACTTTACCCGGAAGGTTTTAGGCTGGAAGAAAAATAAGAAGAAGGGAACGGGCCTCAGACCGACGGCCGCGAGCGCTATGACACAAGACAGTCCAATTAAGGGCGTATTTGTATATCGCCTATCGGGCCCATAAATCGGCCGCGCTATTATGGTAATTTCACTCTCTCGAGCGTCGAGAATAAAAAAAAAAAAGAAAAAAGAAAAAAAAAACTACTTTCTAAGCCAGCTATTCAAAAAGTGGAACAATCTTGGTTGTACTAAAAATTATTTGTCTTTAGGATCACAAAGCCGGCCGTGATCACTTTATAAAATCAAAGCTAATTCGGTGCTTTGTCCCGTGTAATGACGAGCCCTGCAAAGCAAATTCAGCCACCCTTCGGTTGTTCTTTGAAGGCGCGTCGCCCGCGCTGTATACGTATATACGTTTTACCGGAGAAGATGAGCCTGCAGCCCGTTCTGGAATAAATTGTACACACGTACGAGTATGGGGGGTTTCGAGTGTGTGTGGGAGAGTATTTTTTTCTCTCTCGCGGCTTCTCTTAATATTTCCTTGACGTTTTACGACCTCCTTATATGATTTATACCTGCCACTGTTCTGTTAAAGAAAATATATACCTCTCGCAAGGCTGCCGGTGCGGTGCAGCACTTTTCGAAATCTATTTCTGCAGTGAGCCGCTAAGAATGAGTTATACACATTTTATTTCGTTGCATTTCGCTTTAACCGGCGCGCGAAAAACACACAAATAATTTTTAATTAAGCCGAGCCGGACAATGACTGAACATACTCGCGAGGTGATAAATATAAACTTTCACCCGAAAGATTTCATGAATAATTCCAAACATTTTAATTCGCCCGGCTCGCTTATGATTGAAAAATCCCGCAACAAAAGCGTGGGGTGTCGCAACAGATTCCTTTTTTTTTTTAATAAACGCCATTGTAAACAGGTGCACCGGGGACAATGCGACGTGTCCGATTGTGGACCGCGCAATCCGTCTTCCAGCTTTTATCTCCCCTCGGCGTGGAAAATATGCGCGCGGGGAAAAGCCCCCCCCCCCCCCGCTTTGTGCGATCGAAGAGAACAAATTTTACTAATTTATTCGGCATGGACGGGTGACGAAACCATCGAAAAGCCATTACACGCGACCGAGCGGCATTCCTCGAGGGAAAATTATTTTTCGTGGAAATTAATATTATTTTGAAACCCGTTCGGTTTCACCTTCTCGGAGATAAAGTGAAACCAAAGACGTTCGATTATAATCTTCCGGAGGGAACCAATTTTCTCTGATTTTTCTCACCGACAAGACAGGGTATAAAATAGCTTGATTGTGAAACTCCATTTTCCAAACGGCGTCAAAAGGTCCCATTCTTCTGTTGATAGAATTTATAAGAGCCGGATTCAATGAGCCGCCCGATTGTTGCGTAACCAGAAGTTAAAAAAAAAATAAAAAAAAAAAAACTAATCTTCAGCGCGATGAAATATTTATGTTTTTAATGTCCCCTGCAACCTGGTACAGGTTATGTAAAAAAAAAAGAGCGTAGCCTCAAATATGTAAAGTCCGTGCGCGTATCTCTCGGTGAAAAGCATTATCGCGGAGGAGCCGAAGAAGAAAAAACGAAGACTCTTACGAAATGGATATCGTAAAGTAATAAAGCGAGGTTTTTCCAGCCGGTCATCAAGCCGCAACACCGCGTCTAAATAGCCGTACACGCAAGCTCCTCTCGCGGGGTATTATAAGATTTTATACTCCCCCGCGCGGCACCGTGGCCGGGGTCATCGTTCATTTACAATCGACAAGTTTTTCCCGGGCCGGCGTCATAAATAAAATAGCACCGTTTAATGGCTTGAACCTTTATGCTGTTCGGGTAGAGGATACCCGGGCCCCGCGTCTCGGTAATAAACTCTTACGATACACCCGCTACACTCTGTCGCTAGCGCGAAAATACCGATAAATTATTATCCAGGGGAAACTTTGATCAAGCATGGACGAGCTGACGGGTCTATTAGGAAAATGCACCTGCTATTATAAGATATCAATATCTATGAAATCTCATCTGCCCCAGCAACGGACTGTGTAATGCGTTGCACTTCGGGCTTGATTAATCGGAGCATACGTACGCTCAGAAAAGGGAATAATCTATGTTGTCGACTGAAGAGCCAGTATTAACAAAAAAGCAAAGAAGTATAGTATTCAAATACAAAGCCCTAATTTTAGCGGAATAAACAACGAGGCCGGTGTTGACCCAAGCGGGATGATACAAAAGCCAACCCTCTGAGCAAATAACCCGGAGCGTCCGAGGAACAACAACAGCACGTGGCGGTCTCATAAATATGACGCACGCCGCGCGCGGCCCACCTGCAGCCGTAGATCCTAGGCGAGAATCATCGATTGGGTCAAAAAGAAAGAAACGTCATGAATCGAGAGAGCAAGACAGAGATGAAAAAAAGGAAGCAAGAGGGATTCCGGAGATTCCTACCATCGGGCTCGCGCGTGATCGGGTTTCTCCTCATTCTCGATTCGCATTCCTAATAAGCCGTAAATCACACCTCTTTCGCGGTCCCTTCTTCTTCATGCACGCTCTCCGATAAATCGAGAATCAAAAAGTGGAGGGAGGGGGGATCACCGCGGGAGCGCGGGGTCCTGTCCCGGCGATAAGCTCTTCTTGTTCTTGCGGAGGAGCAAGAACAGGGGATAAAATTTAGGGCCACCGGGGCATTAATTTAAATTGATCGATCGCCACAGCTCTCCGAAGAAGAGGGGGGAGAGCAGCCGCTATGACGCCGAATTGCCCCGGCCAGGGCAGCGGCGGCAATTTCATGCGCGGTTTTTTTGGCCTTGCTGCTGGACATGAGTGATTACCCCTTGATAACGTGAAAAACAATGCCGAAAATTAGCATACCGATACCTTCTGAGACGAGGCGAATTATGGGGACAAGCGCGATAGGAGCACCTGCGGTTCGCCATAATTATTTATAAGTTACTGCCCGGGACTCTTGAAGCTTATAATCGTGCGCGCTGTTCTTTATGCTCGATAGCCTTTTTTTTAAAAGTCTGCCTTTTAATCAATGAGTTTAACGTGCGCACGGAGAATCCTCAAACGGACGTCGTCGGGTCCGGGCGCGGACGTTTTTTATGGCTCAATTGTCGGCGCATGAGTTGTGGTGGTATTTTGTAAATTCGATCATTATCGAGACGATCGGCTTGAATTTAGGATTCAATGCGACACACCGCGAGCTAAAAACTCGATCGAGTCAATTATTAACGTTTCGCGAGTGTTATTTATAGCGATAAAAAATTTTGGTTTATCCTACGACGGTATTCATGATTGATTCAGTGTGCTGAATGTACAAGTTTTTGTGGTAAGAGTTCCACGGTAAGCGAATCCGAGCTGTGTCCGATAACAGCCACAGATGGTTCAGTGAATGAGGCTATCGACCTATAATTCAAAGTTATTAGGTTCGAAAACCTTACTACGTCGAGTTCGGCGTAAAAATAGTACAATACTATTTACCATGCGGAGTATACTGAGCTTCTTGCGTTCGACTTAATTAATCAAAAAATTATTACAATGGTGTAAAAAAAAAATTGCTATGAAAACTCTTGTTTTCTTTTTTTTTTTATACTTTTAATATTTTATAATCTAGTTCATTTGTAAATAAAAAGTTGTAGTAGATTAATTATAACAAAAATACCTACAACAGTATTTCAAAAGCTTCGATTATAATCTTAAAAATTTTTATTAAATTCAAAAACAAGTTCGTAGGACAAAAGTTTTATTATTATTCAAAAACCCTTCATAAAAAATGTCAAATTATCGCTCGCGGTAATCCGATACTCCAAAAAAGCCCTAAAAAAAAGCAGAACCAGTGGCATAAAAAACTCGAGAAAGTCAAAAAAAAAAAAAAAAAATTAGAGGTAAAAAGATTTGTCTTCTCTTGGTCCCGCGCGATAAATTAAAGATCCTACTATCCAGCTTTTTGGATTTTATCTTCCATTGTGACCATAAAACGCATCTCGGTACGAACATACGTGTGTAATCAACAATAACCGGGACATGATTTACGCCGAAAAAAAAAAAAAAAACAAGAGTGAGGGAAGAGAAAGGTATCGTCTTATCCCCGAGACATTAACGATCCCGCGCGGGGTCCGGTATGAGCCTCTCTCGAAATTGATATCATTGTCCCGTTTTTCCCTAATCCAGCGGTGTAACCCGAGCGTCTCAGTTCGGCCCTTCTTCATCTCTCTTGATTTTTTTCTCTTATTTATCTCCTCCTCAACAGGCCAAGATTCCTCGGCATAACATTTATTTAATCGTAAAGTTCGACACGGACCCGGCGTCGTGACCCCCGAAACAGGCTTTCTCATGGCCGGGTCTCATTAGAACGACGGAAGAAGGGACATGTAAGAGCCGGCGAGCCGCTGGGTGGCGAAATGCTAAACATGGAGGAGACACAAAAGGATCGAGGAGGGAATGCCGGGAATGATATGCCGGGAAGAGGGGGAGGAGGAGAACGAGACAAACGAGCGAACACGTGAGATGCTAAAAAGATGCACGGACTCGCCGGAGAACAAGAGGATGACGGGAGGGATGCGGTTTTGTTGTACCTGCCGCTGGAAGAGCAGGGAATCGAAGAGATGACGATTATGCCAATCGTGAGAAGCATCGCGGCCAAATTCATCCTGGCACATTGTTCAAACTTGAAAAAAAGAAAGAGAATGAAACGGTATAAAGTCTTGGGTTATCTTTATCCGAGCGTTTTAACGCTGCCATCAATGTCAAATTACGCCGCGGTGGGGGTCGTTGAAAAGTAAGCTTTATTCGTCAATATATCAATAAACCTTCTCTTTTTTCTTCCCCTCTCTCTCTTTTTTTCCAGCCGCATTTGAAAGTTTATTATGTTATGAAATCGTGAATAAAAAAAAAAGTTCCGAGATTTATTGTTCGCCGGAGTTTATAAATTTTATTTTGAAACTCCCCGCGTGGCCCATCAAACTGTTTGCGGAGGACGGATTGATCAATCAACTCCGGGGTTTTAATGAAATTCAAAAAATGAGTCATCGGTAGGTATTTGGGAAAAGATCAAACAATCAAACAGCTGGCTCGTAAAAGTCTCCTGGAAACCTGCCGCTTCGAGAAAGCTCTGGTACCTGCAGAGACAATCGAGAAAAATCAAAGTCGACCAAAGCCCAATTGTGAGAAAATCTATTCGAGAAGAAGGACCGGACCCTAATTAGTCGAGGGGATATACATCTGGAATATCTCGTAGGCTTACACGGGCCGGATTTGAGCCGGGATTAGCATACAAATCGATTTAAACTTGAGATAAATAGCCCCGCGCTCTCAGGTGCTCCAGAGAGAGAAGAGAACGAGATGGAGAGAGAGAAGCAAGAGAGCTGGGCATTATCTTGTCCCCCGAGATTAACGCGCTTTAATAGGGCGGCCCTCGCTTCCCCCCGGTAACTTCGTACGCTTAATAAACCCCTTTTTTATCGAGGACCGGGTGTATTTGACGATCGCGAATCGATTGTCGACCAAGCCAGTCGAATTAAGACGGCAACCCGGTTCTTTTTGAGAGAAGCCGATCGAGACCACTGGTATTTTTATTGCCTGGAAATTTTAATTCACTCCTCGTCGGTTAAATACGATGCGACCTGGGAAATGGAATGCACTCCGGGAATAATGCGGGATTCTCAAGGAGGTATTTTAGCCCCCCCCCCTCCTTGTTTTGGAGTATAATTGGGTGAATACTTTTTTTTTTTTTTTTTTTTCTTTTGGGAATCCACATTATGTTAATATCAGCGCCGATTGTTCATCATTTCGGAAGGCATCAACCTGCCAAATATTGAAGTCGCGACGCGGCCTTGGATAATTTATTCAAAAATGACGTCCGATGAATAAATTTACGGGGCCCAAGCGGTTATTCTTGGAATAAAATCTAAACCTACGCACCACATCAAAATAAAAACAGGTGAAATAAAAATTCCTTTTTGCGTATGAATCACACACACAAAACAATCGGTTATGATAATCGCAGCGTGTTTTTCATTTCGAGCGGCGCGCACCCCCCGCGAGCCCGCGTCGATTCGTTATTTATCGAGCTTAACGAGCCGGGTTAACCCCCGTCGAGCAGCTGGCCGTTCGTCTTCCCTATTATATTACAAATTTGTCCCGTTACCACGAGAAAAAAGTAGAAAAATAAAAAAAAAAAGGACGAAGAAGAAGAAGAAGAGTCTTTTGTGACGGCCAGCCAGTGCAGCCCCCTAACGGATTAGAAATATTAGAGACTCCACTTACGGCCTTCTTTTTTTTTCTCAACCTCTTCTTCTTCTTCTTTCCCTCGTTCTCTCGCATTTTACGCCTTATTTTCTATCGTCCCGCGGGCACATGATACCTGTTTCTCCCATTGTTTACGTCTCGATGCCCTTGTCGGATGAGATTTATAACCTCGAATTAGACTTTTTCAACGTCAACGCGAGCGTTGTTTATTACCCGGAGACAGCGAGCAGCCCGCGGATGGGTTCGATGAACTTCTTAGCCCGCGCGGTCGAAAGCGAGAGAAAAAAATAAATAAACGACCCTCGATTTATCGGAGTCAAATCGGACCCCCAAAAGAACAGTAGTTTTTTTCAAAACTCTCTTGCTCGCATGCACGCAGGATTTTGAAGAGAAGCCGAGTACTTTAAATCCTTAGTGGTGCGGCGATATCAAAGGGTCAGTGCGCGGGTAAAAAAATTTCTGCCGGTCTATCGGGCTTTTTACACCAGTCGCGGGACAGGAGGAAACGCCGCGAAAAGATGTATTGTTTCTTGCTGACCGCGCGCGGAACACAATAAGAATCGATGATTAGCCTTCGAATGCTCTCGAGAAGGAGGAGGAGGGCTACCGCATAATAATATACTGGCTCGAGATATAAACAACTGAATACAAAGCAACCACTTTCTGGGGGTAGGGTAAACAAATGATCCCCCGGTTTAGCGTACCGCGAAGATATACCTGCTGAAATTCAACTCCCAACTGGCGAACGAGGCTGCTTTTAGATGACTTCGAATTCCTTCGACTTCAGTCCGATGTCCCTTGCTTGCAGCAGCTAAACCGGTTGCCTCTTCGATAATATTCCCCGTGTCCCCAAAAAGTTATCGCCAAACAAAACACGTTAAAAAAAATCCTGCTGCATATGCATAGAATCCAAACTTCAAGGCAACGGTACCTACGAAGACAAACAGGTTTCATGTGTCGAGGAGGACCAATTTGAAGATTTAACTAATGTCTTTTCCTTCTCCTCTTCTTCTTTTCTCCTCTTTTTATGGGCTTACGAAATCCAAAAGAATTTATTTATTCCGTATTGGGAAACGGTCCCAGCAATTAAATCCCCGAGATAACAATAAAGCGGAGAAAATTTTTTTCGAAAACAACCGTAAGATCGTCCATAAATAAATCTCCAAACTTCAGAAAAAAAAAAAACTTCAAAACTGGCCACGCATCTAACGAAAATTCCCACCCGGGTGCAGTGACCCCGCGGGTTACGTCACCCTATTCACAAGACGAGTTCACGAGCGCGGCGCGGGCAAGTAGGGCACGCTTGAGGCGGATGAACAGGTGAGGCGGCGTAAATCAGGGTGAGGGCGCCAACTCTTGGATCCCTTTCAAACCAGCTGAGCAGGTGTCCTTTTAACGCGGCGACGTTTATTAAAGCCCGCGCGCACATTTACCTCCTTTTTCACCGGCTCTTACACCGTGTCGTTATTCTACCCGCGAGATATCATCGCGTCCAAAGTCTTAATTGAAGCAAAAATTTAAATTTTTTAATAGCAACGCGAGCAGGTGGCTTCCGTATTTAAAAAAAAAAAAAAAGAAAAACAAATAGCACCGTTGCACTGTTTTAGAAAGAACATTAGAAAACCTGTTGGTGCAGGACAACAGGTAGTGGGGCTTGCGCAACGTTATTCTACTTTCAAATGACGGCGTATATGGTAATATGGGCACACAATTACAGGAGTGCCGGTCCGGTCGACAGTTCGCGCTGCTTTATTCCTGGGCGAGTAGGGAGGGAGGGAGTCGAGAGGGTCCAAAGTCGATACGCCTTTTTAATGAGCCGTACCAGTTGATTGATTACGCGCGTGCCGAATTGAGCCATAGCCGATTGATTTGGTTGTATAATGAGTCGACTTCCCATCTCTCAAATTGATCCTGTTTACTCCGCTCGGTGTTTCTCCTAATTATCCGCGTCCGAGATTAATCATCGCTGGAAGAGGGAGGAAATTAGCGCGGTGTTTTTGTGTTCCATTTCCTCGATTTCGAAAGCGAGCCCCAATCAAATTTTGCGTACGCGCCGGAATGCCTGATAAAAGTCTTGGGTAACAATGATTTAGCTCCCGGCTCCGGTGAGCTTGATTTATTATAAACCTGGGCGCTGCAGCGCGATTCAAAACAACAGAGTCAAAAAATGATGAGGCCCGACAGCTGCGTGAGTGGTGGTCACACTCGTCATCGTTTGCTAATTCCTGGGCAGCTTAAATTTAGATTCTGGCAAAGTGTGACACTCCCCCTCTCTTCCTTCCTCCACTTCTACTTCGTTCGCTCTTTCGCTGCGCTGACGCTGGCAAGGTGTTAAAGGGTCGTATTTTCGGTGTCCGAAGGTATCTTCGCTCTAGCTCGCGATAAATTCGTATCTTTATAAGCCAAATCGTAAAGGATCTCTTATTCCAGGCTTTTGTTATCCCGCGCTTTTATGGGCCATACCCTCCCCCTCCTCCTCCTTCTTTTTTGTATCTTTTTGTGAGCGACCGAGGAGAGATCTTTTTACCGTGGGATTCCCTGCATCCTACGGGTGATTATAATTACCGCAGCGCGCAAGAATTCCTCGCTTCTTCGGCTATAAATTTTGGGGAAAAAAAAAAAAAAAAAAAAAAAACGAGAGCCGAGGAATATAAAAACAAATTTTTTTGTGCTTTTATGCGCACCCTCTTCGGTCAACTTGATACGAGACATTTTTTACTCAATCTAATTGTTTTTGTCTTATCTGAGTCTTCGCTGCATTGTTCCATAAAGTCAGATTTGAACGTGAGTAAAGTCGGGATATTTATTAAGCCATCAAGCGATTTCAAGGGAGAATCCTCAATCCTTGCACTTTATTGTATTTTATCGGTAGTTTGTAGTGCGTGGCTTTAATTTGAATCATGTTAAGTCCCAAGGGGTACAACAACCGATCGAAGAATCTTAATTATTGTACCCAAGGTCCACTTAAAATTTAAATTTAATCTGAAGTATTTTCGGCAAAGCCAGCGCCGGCAGAAAAGATAACCGGGAGACTACAATCCCTGAGAGAGAGAAAGAACTTTCATCCCGTTGGCACGGGACGTTTCATGAATTATTAATGCGGGAAAATGAGAAAATAAGCAGAGGTCTTTATTAAGACCAATGAGCGGGGCGTAGAATACGATACCCGATATTACGACCGCGAAAGCCGAAGATACCAGCGTCAGCCCCGAAAAGCTGAAGCGCCAAAAAGATCAAAGAAACTGGGGAGGAGAAACCCTTTCAAACAGTATCGCAGCATTTACTGTTTATCAACAGAACCTTTAGTTTCGTTAAAGCGATTATGTAGCTTTTTCGGCATTCTCCTCTTCATCTCCTCCTCCTCCCTTTTTTCTTATTCTTTATCCCGCAACTCCTCTTGCTTCTTATGGCTCCTTCCTCTCCTCCTTTTTTTTTTATTTCTCCTTTTATACTTTCTGCGGTGCTGCGGACGATCAAATCTTATCTCGAACGAGCGTGCGAGGAACCGCGCATAAATTATTGCCAACAACTCGAGGAGCGAGCGAGAGAGAGAGAGAGAGAGAGAGAAACCTCGAATTTCGAAACAGCCGATCTTTTATAAAAGAGGAGCAGCGGTCCTCCAGTTGTTTTCGCAGATATATTCTACGACATAATCGCAAAACGCCTCTTCTCTCCGTCTTTTACCTTCTTCTTTTCTAATCAAAGAATGACCGGTAATCGACGAAAGTAACGACCGAACATTTTGTTGTTCCTTTATGGCGTAGCCGAAAAAGCGAGAAGCCGACTAAAATATGCGCGAGCGGTTGAGATAATGACAATAGGGGAGGGAGGAGAGAAAAAAAAGAAATCTTCCGTTGATTGGCTCGGATTCTTGCGAGCCAGAAGTTTAGTTACTTTATAATATCTTATAAAGATGATGACGATCGCGCGGTTCGTATGGAAGGTGGAGAAAGCGGCAAGAATCGCAACAATGAGGTAAATATCTTTCAGGCGTTTGTTATTTCTTGGCAGTGCGCTTGGCTTTCCGCTGTTGAACTTAAACTCTGGTGCGGTGCAATTGTAGTCTATGAAAAGTCATACAATAAGTGGAACCAGTAGAAAGTTGGAATTATTGCGGTGTGTGTGTACACATTTCCAGATGGAGATCTCTTTTAATTGTCATTTTGTGAATAAACAATATTATAAACGACTCTCTTATCGTAATCGAGGGGAAAGAGAGAGAAAGATTGGGGGCCGAGTAACGGTACGAGCGGTATGGCGAATTAAACCGCGCTTATTATTTTAATAAAGAGAATGTATTAGCGAGATTATGAGACTCCGCGAGAGTGCGAGCCAGTGTCGTTACTCGGATATTGTAAGTACGTATTTGAGTACATATTTTTCGAATCTTTAGCATTATTTTATTCAAACTGTTTTCAGCGATACATTTTTCTCTTGTTGTAAGTCTAAGTACAGTTTTTAATAAATAACGAGATAAAAATTTGTTTGCGTAATCCCCCTTCAGCTGAATATATATAGCTTTAAATTTTACCATGTTAAAAAAAAATTTCACCGATATACTGCGATTATTTATTTACTGTTGAAAATTTTCAAAACAAGTGCTGCTTTCTTGTATTCGAAGTCAAAGACTGCAATGGCCTAGCGATAGAACGCCCGATGCTGTTTCTGAAAAGACGCTTGTTCGAATCTACGTCCCTGAAAATTTCTATTATATTCTGGAGAGAGTAACCCCTGTAAGGCTGATAAGTTTACAGAGATTTGGAATTAACAATTTAAAAAAAAAAAAATTAATTCAAGATCAGAAAATATCTTTTTTTGTATATATAAAATCTATGCAGTAAATTTTTTTTTTCTTAATAAAAAATACAAGTACCTTCCGTACAAGAAAGCATAATTTTTATCGTATGCAGGAATATAATTAGTGATTAAAACTTTTAGAACAAGTACTACTGACTTGACATTCACAGCGATGCCTCAGTGACCAAGCGTCCGAACGCTGTCTGAAGAAACGCACGTTCGAATCCACGTAACTAAAAAAAGTAAATTCTTGATAAACCAATAAGTTTTCAAAAAATTTTTAATTAAAAATTTAAAAAAAAAAAAATTGATTTTAATTCTTGTTTTTTTTTTCTCTAAATTGAAAAATGTGAGTACTTTCCCACGTGCGAGAAAGCAGGACTCGGAGCGTACGCGATTATCAGCTCGGTGTCACCTGCCACGACCACCGCGTGCCTAATCCAGCGATTAAATTAGCCCGAGGAAAACGTCACCGCGGCAATTATACCCAAAACTAATGATCATCGATAAAGAAGCCTACCGGCCTCTCGAATCAACGTTAATAAATAGTCTGTCCGACAACTTGCCACTGCCATTCTTCTCTCTCTCTCTTTCTCTATTTGCTCGTTTCCCTTGTTCCACTCTTGCTCCTTCTTTTTCTTTTCTCGCTGGTTGGGAAGACCGCCAAGAAAATTCGTGAATCGAGTGTGGAATACCGAGCGGTGGTCCTCAATGGAAAGGGGCTATTTTCGTTCCCCAGTAACAGCTGCTGTGATTCAGAAACAATGATTCCGATACATTTACCCTGACTAATTAACAGATCGGCCGTAAAATTTTTCATCTATTTTATTCCTGTGATTAATACGATATTGGACGTAAGCGATAAATCGAAACTCATGAATAGGTAAAACAAACAAGAGGAAAATCCGAGAGGCCTTATCCGAGAGGAGAGTACATAAACCGGAAAAAGGGACATTAAAATTCCAATTAATCAGTGATTAATAAAACATTAGAGCTCACACGCAAGCGAGGGGTAAGGCAAAATTCATTAGGCCGGTAATCAGATAAGGCCCCCCGGGTAAAAAGGCCCCAGCGTCTTATCGAACAATGACGGGCCGAAAAAAAAAACGAGAGGAACGTCAGTGGAGGCTGTAATATCGGGGTACGTCCCACGAGTTCGAGCGGCACAATCAGCCGCGTGAACTCTTAAATAACTCAGCAGCGGCGGGGACTTTCAATGCGGTGCACCTGTACGCGTAGGCTTGAACAATGTTGCCCGCTACGCTTCTCGGCCTGCTCTAAGTGTCTTTGCCTTATTTTACGAGATTTTTTTTTTACAGAGCCTTTTTAAACCAGCTGCGGTTGTTTACGCTACGTCGAGCTTTTGTTGAATCAATTAATTATATCTCTTACGCCGCTTGTTACGCTCGCTTGATTACGTACAACCACATGTTTAGTTTTTTTTACCTATATACTGTGGTTTGTATCTACTGCACCTATTGTTTTTGCCGGTTTAAATTTTTTGAATTAATCGTATGGATTGCTCGTGTGTATGCGATGATAGCTTGGTGGTTAAACATGCAGGTTGCTTGCTAGAGGTAAACGGGTTTGATTCCATACGCAGGAAAATATTGATTTTGGAGAACCCCACACAAAAATTTACATTCTTAAATTCTGAAAAATTCAATAGAATTTTTTTTAATTTTATCTTTTAAAACTTTTATTTGATCACAATTTTTTTTCTCCGCATAGAAATTGTGATTATTCATAACCACTGAAAATCATTTTTCAAACAAATTAATACACGGCTAGCGCACTCAACCCACGTACTCGGTCGGTTTTGTCAGCAGCACTCCACATAGATAAAGAGAATAATGGAGGGGGAGAATTTCCAAGGCAAAAGCTAAACAATGGTGCAACGCTCGTCAATATTCCACGACCCACGTGAAAAAAAGGCACCGCTGGATTTTGACGAAAATATTCGAGTCTATTACGAGAAAATATATTCCAAAACCGATCACGAGTTGTCAACCTAGTTCTCGAAAAAGTCCTCCTTTCTTTTCTTTTGTCATAGGTAGACTCAAACATATTCACAAAGTACTGAAACATAACAGCAGCTGTATACAGTAGAATTTTTTTAATTAAATCTGAAATTAATAAAGCGTCCAATTAAGTTTGGTGCTTATGAATAATAGTCTCGGGAACAAGTGAAACAATAATATTAAATTAAAACGTTCACAAACGAATGATCATCAGGTAAGATAATTGAAGGCATGCACGCATTTACACGTATATATTCCTTGGGCATATAATAAAAGAGAACCAATTTTATGCTCCATAAATTGTTTTCTCAATCGCGTTTAAGTCCAAAGTGTTAAATTACACAACGCACTCGCGCGCTCCGCGCATGAATTTACGTACGCGAGCCATTATACTTTCTTCATAAAATATACAAAACTCACGCTTCAGAGGAGACGTGCTGCGAGCTTGCAGCACTTCGTTCTCTCGTATTCTCTCATTTACTTATATACGCGAGCATTTCATTTGTTCATAAAACTTGACCGCTGTGCTGCTCTACTTGAGGGGGGAAGGGGAGATTTCTACGTATTGTTTTTATATGCATATCATATCGAAATGTATATAAATGGTAATACTGTGCTGTGCCGTATTTTACAAGCGCGAGCTCCGTTATGGTTTTCTTGCTTATTCTTGCACTCGAGCTGTCCCATATTATTTCGCTTTTTTGTTCTTATTACTATGGGAGGAAGCTGCTTAGTACAAAAATGGTGACGAAAGTTTTCATGAGATTAAAAAAAAAAGAAAACTGATATTTGATTTTGAAAAAATCTTGAGACCATATTAAACTGACATTGAATTTGTTTTCTCCATAATGATTTTGCAGTCGCAGATACAGGACAGCTCAGAGGTCAAGCGTGCTTGCCTGTAAAACAGATGCCGCTGTCTCTGGTTCAAATCCTCACTGGATAAATTTTAGTCCTTTAAAAAAAAAAAAAATACAACATTTTGAAAAGTTTCAGTAACTTTTTTTTTTTTTTTTGAGTGTGTAGTTTTAATTTTAAACTCTGTAAAAATCAAAATGAACCGGTGGCAAGAGGGTGTAAAAACTACTTATAAGCAAGGGGGGAAGATGAGAACACTCCGAACGGAATACATAATACCTTCACCCGAGATGGCTATCTCTGAAATTGAAATAATTTCAGTGCGCTACGTAGGTATCTAATAAATTGAGCAGTCAGCGGGGACTGTAATCTCTAAATTAAAAAGGGAATAAGTAGCTCAAACAACTGAGAGGAAGTAAACGCGCCGGCAAAAACTCAGGAATCCTCGCCAGGTAAAAAAGTAGCGTGCAGCGCGCTTAATAAAATCCACACCGCGATAAGGGATTCATAACTCGCGAAGAAATTAATAACTGCCAGGCTAGGGTCAGCTCGCCGGGTTTAATTGTGCAGGGGTTGCGTAAGCGCGTAAGAAAGAATGTAATGAGACCATTGTCCCTTTGGCGGGGCGGGCGGGCCCGGGCGTCTCGTTACCCCGGGAAGGGAAGAGAAGCCGAAGGAGGAGGAGGTTTATCACCCAATTATCATTGACAACCGAGCGCGACGGACAAAAAGCGTTATAATGCGTTAACATTGTTCGGACCGACCGCGGCGTGCGCGCGAGCTTCGCTTTGCAGTTTGCACAGCAGGTTTTGCAAGCAGCGGAGAGTAATCAGCCGACATCTGCATACAAGCGTCCCGCTCGCGCTCGGTGACATGGGCCGGCCCTCCCACCCTTTGTTGTACCCGCTCGCGGCTTCTTATTATCCCTACTGCTGAATCTTATTTCGCTGGTGCGCAATTTATTACGCATAATGCACCGCTACCGCGTACTCCCGAGTTTTGAGGAGCTTTTGTATGAGCATTGTGTCCCGTGCGCGATCCCTTATCTCACTCCGCTTAGCCCCAGTCCTTGAGTTATTGACAATACCGACCGGCTGGCTAATAATCCTTGATTCTTCCTTCTTCCTTCCAGTTCTTTTTTTTCACCGAGTCTTGTACTCTTTTTCTTACCTCCAAGTGATAAGCCAGATAAAGACATTTCGTCCGAGTAAGTAACGGTCGGACCAGTTGCAAAACCTGGCACTGCAGCTGGTGTTAAAAAAAAAAAAAGGTACTTGCCAGCTGATTAATTTGACGAAATTAATTTTGATTTAAAAACCGGGAGATATTGAGAGCTAATGGGAAAAACAGTTTTACAATAATTAATCAATTGATCGGGTGATTACAACTAGTTCTGCTGTCGTTTGGTTTACTTGCGAAACCCCGGTAATTTATTTTTAACAATCCAATAAACCAGACCATAACTCAACATCGACGGCACAATTTTTCCCAATCATTATCTCTCTCGAAAAAAAAAAAAAAAGAAGAAGCAAGAAGGTCGGGAGCGCGGTGAACAATACTCGGAAATATCAAAAAGCGCTTTGGAGGCGCACGCACTCTGAAATATTCTTAATTGCGTTCCTTGGGAGCTGCAGCAGCACG
This sequence comes from Encarsia formosa, assembly GCA_038277355.1. Classification (NCBI taxonomy): domain Eukaryota; kingdom Metazoa; phylum Arthropoda; class Insecta; order Hymenoptera; family Aphelinidae; genus Encarsia; species Encarsia formosa. The sequence goes on along the minus strand of CM076185.1, from coordinate 81,481,832 downwards.
CGAGCGAGCAAATAAAAGGAGCAGTAGCAGCGGCAGCAGGAGGAAAGAAAAGCCGACCACCCGTGCGCGATTGGCACGCAGCCACAAGATCTACAAGGGGCACTTTTTTCGCTCGCGCATCCTCCCTCCATTCTTCGCTCACGTGCAGCACCGGCGTCAAAAGCCAGTAGACCAGCCCCGACAATGTAAGACTTTATCTCGGATCCGCTAATAACGAGCTTTATTTGTCCTTAATTAAGGTACGACCGGTGATTTTTTTTAAAAAAGTGACACATTGGTTAAAACATACATCCCCGTCTGCGGTATCCAGTCTAAGGGGGTCGTCGTACCTGTGAATTAGAAAATCAGTATTTAACGATACCGATTCAAATTTGGAGTAGAATGACGCGGTTAGCACCGCTGCATGTCGCTGCGGGCTACCGTACGTTGTACACCGCAGCGGCTTGCATAATAAAGAGAGTAGCCGCGGTGGATGATAATCATACGCCTGGGACAGTGGTGCAGCGAGGATATCGGCTTTTACCTTACCCACGGTGTTAGATTGTTTTTCTCCCGGCTCTCTTTTATTACCCCCCTTTTTTTTTATTGCCATTACCATGCGAGTTTCTCTTTTCTCATCTGCCCACATATCGCTGCGGGAAGCTTGCTTTTCTTTTATCTCGCTCTCTCTGGCTTGATAGACAATACTCGGGTGCTTCTTTTTTCTTTTACAGGGATTGGGTTGCGGCTGCACTCGATACGTTTAGACGACTCGTTTTGACGTATCCGTCTTCGACGCTTAAAAAACTAATTTTCATGCGCTCGGGTGAAGTATGCGACTTTGATAGTCCCGGTAGAAGAAGCACAATAATGGCGCTTTATCTCGGACTCGCGCGCGGGTCATCGTCGCCGGCATAAATCACGTCTCGCCGCCTAATTGCCGCGGCATAAATTATTGTTACTCGCTTCTCCTTTATTCCTCCAGCGCGCGCGGTAGCCAAACGAACGGACGCGTCATTTTCGCCCAGCATCTTTATGTTTATATCTCCCCCCCTCGGATTCTCTCTTCTCTCTCTCTCTTATCTGTCATCCTTTTACCGCGGCGGCTCGCATTTCACCGAGACGCTCAATATTCATGATCATTATAGCGAAACTGCGCGGGAAAAAAAAAAACGACGCACGGTGGCTATACCAGTCATCGACTCGTCATTCCACCTCGGCTACGACTTTCTGCCTCTGTGCAGCACATAAATTTTTGGCGGGATAATTTTTTTTTAGCTTATTGAGAAATCAGAATACCTCAAATACACAAAAGAAAATCCATTCTTAATTAGAAAAAAAATTCATGCTCTGAAAGTGCTAAGATTTATGAATACTGTATACGTAAAGCGAGACGAAAAATCGCGTGATCGATCCACCGGATAAAATTACGTAAATCCACAAACCGCTACTCGGAGTCGACGAGCGCAATTGTAATATCGGTTAGCTTCGCAGCATCACAATGGCTCGTCCTTGGGAGGACACCTGTTGCCGGACGGGTCGTTATCAATAAACCGTAAAATTCAACCGTATTGAGCAAACCCATGCATTTGAATGCAATAAATCCCGAATAAATCTCTCGCACGTTTCACAATGACGAAACAATAACAAAAATCATTTTCATCATCACCGTACAGTCGCTCGCTTCAAAAATACACATTGTCTCTCAGTGTGGCTCCATTCATGTTTAAAGATCACCGAACAAACAATTCATTGTTCTCCCGTTAGCGATACATACGGTTTTAATTAATTATCGCGAGAATTGATTTACAAGCCTTTTGTGAAAATCTTTGAACGTCCTAGACGAAGTCGGTGCGTTAACCCTTGCTCCTGAAACTAACTTCCATTCTCAGACCCGCGTGATTGTCATTTTCCGGCCGGCATCCGCTCGACGATTTTTCGCTCCTCGCCCGCGATTTTTCAATTATCGGACGAAAGAGAAAAGAGATCGGAGTCTCAGCTCAGGAGAAAAAAGAGGGGGAGAAAAAAATCGTTTGTAGCGGCAATTACCAGCCCGGGGAAATCGTATCCACCCTCGTGAGTCAAGTGCCGGGAGAAGACTCCAAGTGCGAGACGCGATTATTCGTTCATTTCCTCCGCTTACATGTGCCACCAACGCTCTCTTTATTTTCAGTTCTTTCGGCTTGTTCTCTGGAGAAAGGGGGACGAAGAAAAATAAGGTAACGCTAGTCGTGGAAATCGATAATATTCCATCGGTCAGTCACAATAAGATAATTTGTTTACCTTGGTGATCTAATTATTTCATCGCGGCGTTTAGTCCCGACAAACAATTCATTCTTTTTCAAATATTTGTGCACCGCTCGAACTAAATTATAGCGATGATATAGTTGACGTTTCGACACGCCCCCTTGTCTTTTTCGTACAATTACCGCACAAAGCGAGATAAAAAAAGTCACCCCAACGCTCATTCTAAATTAATAACCCGGAAACGAGGTATTTTTTCTGTCGGTAGACTCCCCCGGTCGATGCTTGAAAAAAGGTCCTTTGATCGGGAAAAAAGACGCGTGGAGGGCCCTTTCGGAGCCGGACCAAAGTGACCATTCGATGAGCTTGCGGGACGCCCGCACGTTACTTTTTTGGCCAAATTTTAATTAAGCGCCGGCGTTTTTCTTCTTTTCTCTCTTTCCTTTTTTTAGTGACCGCGCGCATATTATGCTCAAGTCCGTTTACATTACCTTTGAGCCAGTCCATTCATTAAAGTTCGCTTTTTCAGATTACGCGCGGGGCGGGGGCAATTATACCCGTAAAATAAAATACAAATTTTTCTCCTTTTATTTTTTTCTAAAATTTTACGTACCGCTGGAGAGTTTACCCGGGGAGATAAATTAATTTTGGAGTATCTTCGTTTTTCGCATCGTCGAAGAGTTTCAATGGGAGGAGGATTTTTTTCTTCCTTTTTTTTTTTTAAAACCGCAAATATACTAAGGTTATCTTTTTATCAAAATGTTTTCATGGTCTAGTTAATTCCGTGAAACGGATTATTTGACATAATTAGTTTAAGAGTTTTTTTCAACGGTCGAGTGTGTTTCTACATATCTATTGAAATGACAAAATTTTTTTAATCACGAATTGCTTTCAAAATGTCGCACGATTTATGGAAAAAAAAGGTCTTATAATTAGATTGCAAAAACCAGCTGTATAGAAGCGAAACGTCACGCCGAGCCGTATATCATGCCCGAAACAATGAAATTTCGGGCACGCTTCGCGAGCTGCACAATCGCGCAACATTTCTAAAATAACGCTCTGTTTAAACAGCTGTACCATGAGTCTGTTGGTGTAGGCTGCAAGTGACACCAAAATTCCGGGAACTCATCTAGCTAAAAAAACTGTCAAAAAATCATCATCGATTTGTCCATCTATCCATCCATTTATTTTTTCTCTCCTCTCTCTCTCTCTCTCTCTCTCTCGGTAAATCTCAAAAAAACTATAGGTGTGGTTGCGAAATTTTCGAGTGTCTGGAGGTCGGTGTATTCGCGGGACTCCACTAATTGCATTAGAAAACGAAAAGAGCAGCATCACGCTGCTGTCCCGATCGTCCACGTTTCACCTGGTCAAACAAAAAAGCCTGCCCCCCCTCATTGTGTGTTTGCATTGTTATGTTAATCAGTCGAGAAGGCAGTGACAATGCGTCAAGCTCGGTTTAGGAAGCAACTCGAAAAAAAAAAGGAGAAGGAACATGTGGCTGGACAAATATTGGCTAAGCAAATCATTAGTGCCCCCCTCCAACTTTTCCTTGGTATTCCTGCACCGGATGGATAATGCGAGCGTTTACGTAGCTTCTTTTTTTCATGCTCCTCTCCACTTCTGTTGACGCTCTCGAGATTTTTACCCCCCCTGAAAACCTTATTGAGATTCACTGTTTTCCATGTAATCTAGGAAAATATTAGCTTTGCCAACTTGTACGATCTAACGGCTTTTTTCTCCATTTCGTAGCTCCAAGTAATTTTTTTTTACAGTCACTTGCCCAAACGAGAGTTCCGGATTGTGACGGATCGATTTTACCACATTTTTTTTTGAGTATATTAAAAAATCAGCTCGGTACAGTGGATTAGACCCTTTAACAAGGCTTTTAAAATTCAAAACAGCTAAATTAATTAAGGCTTATCTTACGGATGAACTGAATCAGCGATAAATCAAGAAAGCCGGGGGTAGGCTTAAAACTCCCATTATACTTTGTAAGTCAGTGCGATAAACACGTAGTATGAAAAAGACTTCCTAGCAAAATATGTACGATAATAACAATGATAGCCCCAGCTAGTAGCGTGAGATTTTTTTTCTTGCACCCCGCGCGATAAGTTCGCAGCAGTCACACATAGCAGTCACTCTGGGGGGATATTCAATTAAAACCTGGCTTACAATGCGCACGCAGCATTGTGCTTCAATTTTTTTTTTTTTCTCCTCTTCCTAGTAGGAGCCGGAGAAACAATGACTGAACAACGACCGGGGGAGGTCGGGCCGCTATCCTCGAGTGGATCCAACAGTGTTTACTCTACTTTTTTCATTCGAATTCCCCGAGTTGACACTACTGCCAGGTAGCCGTGACTCGGAATTTGTCCTTCTCTAACCGTAAATCATAGTCTCGAGGAGTAGTTTTCACAACCAAATTTGAATAATAATTAAATCCGTGCGCGCGTAGGAGTGAAATAAAAAAAGAATCCCATCGAGTTTAATGACCAATAGTTGCAATTAGTGGGTCGCACACGGCCCCAATCCAGAAGTCAAAAGCGCGTGGAGCGACAACCCCTTGGCGTTTAACAAAACCCATTGTCGCGAGAGTTACGCGGGGAAAGATATAAATTGAATTGTCGATCTTCTCAGGGTGAGCGGGCGGGCGCGTGTATGATTTTTAGCGCTCGACTTTATCTTTGTTTCCGAAGGCTCCCCCGGGGTGTAACGCAATTACGATTGTTGTTTGAATGAACAATCAAGCGCCCTCGAGAACGCCGGCGCGCCCCCAATCATTCAATTTCAGTTCAATCGACGTCGGAGCGTGCCGAAGAATGCTTCCTACGGTTAGTCTGCGTGTTTGAATAATAATAATAATAATAAAAAGAATAAGGAGAATTATCAAATATTAACTCGCCACGTAAGATGATTAATCGCGGGACGAGGTGCGTGAGCTACCTCAACCATGACCCGACAACAGTATTGAAACGGGGGCTCATTACGATTTAAATTGTTACGCGGGGCAGCGATTCTCTTGATTCCTGTATCCAAAGCTCGTTAATACGGTGTTAATAGCTTTGGTTTTTTTCCAAATTAAAAGAAAAAAAAAAAAAGAAGGAGCTATTGCGAAGTATTTTTATTTTCACCCCCAATCCCCGCTCCGAGCGTGTAATTTTGTCGATCTTTCATTTTTGCTAGCGCGTGTCGCTGTAACAAAGTGACTCTTTGGAACTTCTTATTTCCTGGCGGTGACAGGGCGCGTATTACCAGAAGAAAGCTAATAACAGAGCCCGCACCACCAATGTCTTACCTGCCTCTTGTACGTATGTGTGTGTGTGTCACTTGGAGAAATCCAGTTATTACATCCCCCTCCCCTGGTATTTTTTTTTCTCGCTCTGAAGATTTAATTGCATTGTGAGGACACAATTGAGCGATGAAAAAAGTCCATTTTCAAGATAGTAAAATTTAAAAAACAATTTTGCCGAAGTATCTAATTAAACCGTATTGGTTTCTCCACCGAGAGAATGATAATATCCAAACGGGGTGGCGGGTAATTTTCATAATGAGAACGGGTTGTCGCTCGTTTGACAAACAAAATTCTATTTTCCAGGTAAACTATCGGCACGCCTCGATAATTCCAGTTTCCCGCTGGCGCACTCGTAAAGTCTTGTTACTATTCAGGGTTTCTGGTGGTGACGTCAGCCGTCGTCGCCGGGGCGTAAGGAGCAGAGAAATCGGGTGCTTATTTAGAGTTTTGTAACGAATTAATGTCACCGGCCGAGGTGAGAGCGTGGAAAGCGTCTCGTTAATCCGTATTTATGCCGGGGGCCCCATTGTACCCAGCTCGAACAATCCCAAACGCGGTGTCGAACGAATTAGACTTTGGTAGGTACCAATTTACCGGGCAGCTTGTTATTTTAGATCCCTCGACCCCGAAACTCGCCTCGTCGTCCTTTGGCCGCGGGAGTAGGGATAGGATATAGCCGAGAGCCAGCAGCCGAAGGAAAGTTCGCTACGGCGGGTGAACGGCCTGGCGCGTCCTTGCGAACCACCTGACCACACCGGTTGTGTGTGTACACTCTCCGGAGCGCGCAGCATCCTTCCCCATATGGCCGCCCGCCGCCTTTTGTGCGAGCGCGTTTATGCCTCCTCTTCTAGCTCTTGCGCCCAGCTTTTTTCCTTAATTTTTTATCTCTTTTAATTGTTAATTAATGGGGAGCTCTTATCGATTGTTCACCCGAGATTGTGTCAACAGCTGGTCGTTACCATTTTATTTTTTTTCGAAATTTAAAGTTGATAGAAGAAGAAGACGGTTATTTTGTATAACGTTTCCAGCGAAATTTTCCCGCGACTTTTTTTTCCACATTTTACGATACGAAGGCAAACACAATCTTTGAAAAATATTATCTTAAAACACACTTAGACCGCAGCATTTCTCTCTCGGCGGTTGTAGCAATAGGCCCCGAGCTGCTGCGTGTGCATACACACTTGCCACTCAAGTAACTTCTGCACTTGGGACAACTAAACTCGCGATTTCTCCCTGGAGAAGAATTGCATCGCGCGGCTCTTCCGCTCCTCGCCAATCTCTGGCGCGCGCGCGCCCGGCAATTTGTCATTCATCGACGCGTAATGCGTAACGAAAATGACGAAGTTTCACAACATCACGCATCATCAACGTGGGAATGAAAATAATGCGAGCGATAGGTAACTCCGGATGCAAATTTTTTTGCTATCTGCTAAGCGGGGGCTAACAATTGCGTCATTGTCACAGATACAAAATTTCGAAATAACAATTTTTTTCATGAAAAATAAGAAATCTCTCTCTTTTTTTCTTGATTTTATCAAGTGCGCGGAGAGAAAACGGGTAAGGATAATCCTTCAATTTTGAAGCGCGGTAAGCCACTTTTGTTACTCAACGAGTAAGATTTGTCTAAGCGGTGGTGCAGTGCAAGACACACGCTCTTACAGAAGAGGAGGATTCTCTTCTTCTTCTTCTGCTTCCCCCTCAAATGACAAATGTCGAGAGGCAGTCTGGAAAACATTAAAGCGTCGCGGCCAGGATGAGTGTTCTTCTCTTACAATATTGTTGGAGGAGGTGGATGAGGATGAAAAAAAAAAAACATGCTCACACATACACACACACACACACACTCGGGTGCAGTTTTTCTGAACGCCGGTGCATCCTTGAGATTTCTTCTTTTATCATCGCTGAAAGGTTAAAGACTCTGGCTCGTGCGCCCCCCAAAAAATTCGTTAGCATAAAATCGTATTAAATCCCGCGAGTCGCGGTAATCTCGGAGTCTCCCGTGAAATGCTCGAGGAGAATCGATGAGTTATTACAGTCGTCGTCCTACAAACGTAAAATATGTGAAAGAGTGGGCAACAACACTCTTAATAATGTATCGTCGCCGACTCAATTTACAATTATTGTTGACTTTTTTTAAAAAAAACCCTTCCCTTTTTGTTTGAATTTATATTCTTTTGATGTTAATAGAGCCGAGTTCGCGGTAAAAATTGTATAAGCTGGTAGTTGATACATAGTAATATCGTATCAGAAATAAATGAGCATTATTAGCCATAAAAATATGTATCAAAGAGATTGAAACACTCTTATGCAGCTGAAGACTGCACAAACAGTGCGTTTGTTTTGTGCGGAAAACGGGTCACGGGTTTTATAAATACCCAGTGTGTTTTCTAAATTTGATGACGCAAAAACCTGCCCAATCCTACTCACAACTCCTAGATTTCACAATATTCAATGGCTATTCAATATAAAACTGCTTAGTTTTCCTAATGGCTCTAATGTATCTCTTTGAAATTAAATGAAAACGACGGAATGAAAATAAATTTTTTTTTTTTGAAATTTTTTTTCCAGGACGCTGCTGTAGTTGTGCCTGCTCCCGATGTTTGGCGTAATTGTGGTACGTTGAATGGGGTCGCACCGGCCGTAGAATCGACGATCTGCTGGAAGGATATTCGAGCCCGGTAAGCGAGCCCGTTTTATTTATCATTATTCACCATAATACCCCCAAAGTGCATCGCTCCACACGCACGGTCACACATACACACACATACACACACGTTAGGAGGAGAGAGCAGCAGGGACGGTGGCGGCGTCGGCATCTGGTCGACAGGGGGCCTGATATACTATTTAGATTTATTGCGCTCGGTGGTGCTTTGCATCTCGCGCTCGCTGCCGCGGTGGCCGGTCGAGCCCGCGGGCTTCCTTTATTCCTCCCGTGCGCATATCTTTTATATGGGGCCACTGCCACCGACGCTGCTCTCCTCTCTTGACGCTTAGGAGGGCCTATAACGAGCCAAAGTGACGTTAACAATGAAGGGATGCAGCTCTCTTGAGCCAAAGCGGAGTCTGCTCTGGGAAAGATCGAATGATTTCTCTTTATTTACTTGCCCTCCGAATGTCTTGTGATGGGCTGGTTCGAGAGTGAGAGATGCACTGCGACGAGAGGATGAACTCTGACCCTTCGATAGGAATTATATAAAATAAGCGTATGGTGACCTTTGGTACATCGAAATTTTTTATTTGAATAAGAAAAACAATTTAATCATGCTAGTCGGTATTTTCGTCAAGTATTTTTTTTACTAGCAGCAAGGCTGGATATCAAAAGATAGTATTTAATTTATTATTTAAATTATTAACTGAAAAAAATTCAATTGAATTTTTGTCAAAAAAAAAAAAAAAAATTATGTATTTTGATCTAATCAGCACATCCGGCGTAGTAAACAATTTATTAATTTTTTTTTTTTTAAGTGTCAACCCATTCTGGATTTGAACCCGAACACTTTCGAATTACCGAGAACGAAACGTTGCTCTAACTCTTGAAACTTTAATAACTTCTAACTGATACACTAATTTTACGTACTTTATATAGCGATTTAAAATATAAATAAATAAGAGAGTTCATAAAAAAGTATTGACTTAAAAAAAATTTTAATCAAAATAAATTGAATAATTTTTTTGGCGCTATCGTAGTACTTTGATCATCGATATCAAGCTACCAGTAATAATTTGATAGAATCTAAGAAAAAGCTTTTAAATCTTTGTTAAACTTGTCGTACAGCGAAACCAGGACACATTTCCTATCTGCATATACTGCGCTAATATTGAAATAGTTGATCGTACCTTTGGCGCAAATCCAGTTTTAAAATAACAAAAAGATAAAAAAAAACGGTTGTGGTAAAAGTGGTTTGTCCATTGTTGGTTCGCAGAGTTTGTAACAAAGCGAATAACGAGACACGCCGTTATATAAGTCTCGCTCGCGGGCTTATCTCTCACACGGCTGCAATCGATCGATAGGCTAAATGAGAGAGAGAGAAGAAGAAGAAGAAACAAAATGAAAAAAGGGTAAAAATAAAAGGTCCATCGTGAATCGGCCTTTATCTAATCGTCCATCCCGTGTCCTCGCACTGCTGCAACCTCCTCCTTCTATTTCCGCACTCTCAGCAGCAGCAGCAACGGCACGAGATACGGCGACACCCCGTCTGCAGCAGGTATAGGTACCAGCACGGCTTGTTCCCTCCACCTCCTCCTCCAAAAAAAAAAAAAAAAAAAAAAAAAAAAAAAAAAAAAAAAAAAAAAAAACGAGAATCGCCTCGCTGCCGTGGCACCATCACGGGAGGAGTACACAGATGTAATGAAAGAAAGACAAACACACATCGAGCCTCGGAGAGCTGCAAAAAGAAGTCGGGGTAAAAAGATCTAGAAGCCCAGCTGGTGGCGCAGCAGGTATCTCAAGAACGAAGACAGCAGCAGCACCGGCTATTGTATAATGCACCACGGCTATTGATAGCAGCAGCAGCAGCCTCGCGGCCTTCTTCTTCTTCTTCTCACGCATGCTCCAGCCACGCGTGTCCGGTGACAACCTCCCCTAGCCCCAGTGCGTGCGGTATGTAGTGTAGAAGAAGATTAAAAAAAAAAAGTGTCCGCAAGATTTATACTTCCCCTCCCACCTAGCCACCCCCTCGACTAGGATGCGGGGTGGCGAGATTGGGAAAAAATTGTTATCCACCGAGAACCAGAGATCCGAATTTGAGAAGCCCATAAATTTCTGACTTCTCCTCCTTTCCTTTCTTTCTTTCGAGCTCTCTTTCCCGGTTTGTGGAAAATCCTGCACCGCGTAAGAACGGATGCGATCGATTGTAAGTATTTTCACGTTTAAAATCATTAACCGGTGTCGAAAAAAAAGAGGTTTATCACTCGCACTAACAGCATGTTAAATGGGCGATAAAGATATGTACGGCCGATAAGCCAGTGTCGAATTCGCGATAAGAGATTAAAGGTAGGCCAGGTGCCATGCCCCGTACGTCGATCGCTGCCGGTCTGATTGAACTCACGGAACTAACGCCCGGCCGCCCGACACCTCAACCTTTTACATACGTACCGTGTGTGCCAGCATCATGATTGGGCAGAATTACGTAAAGGAGAATCGAATAACCGGCTTGTTCGCGAACTCATAGAAAGACGAGAACTCCGCGGCCGTTGTAAATTAACGACGAGCTGTCATACCCCACTCCCCCCCCCCCCCGGCCCGAGCTCTTTGATTTATTGGCTGAAAATTAATTCCCCCGAGAGTGCCTTAATTAATTCTTGACCGACGCGTAATTACAATAATTGAGCGCTATTCCAAGTACTTTCTAGATTCATTAGAACGAAATCATACTCTTTTTTTTCCTTCATTCTCGCTCGATTCTTGTTCTTTTTGTTTATCTTTTTTTTTTGTTCTTCGTTAAGTTTTGTTTATTGTTACGGTCCGCGCGCCACAAAGAGATAATTATGGACATTTCGAGCAATAAAGGCCATTACGCGAAGAGGGCAGCATCATTTATCTTCCCGCCGCCACCGCGGCCATTCTCGATTTGAATGATTGCGTATTGTAGTTGTTGGTCCAGACGAGCGAGCGAACAAAAAGCCTCATCCTTTTTTACAATACCCGCGCTTAACGTACGACGTGGGTAACGGGTTTTTGTTATGCTCCAAATCGAATTCCCAGGCAATGGCAAAAAAACAATGTGACGCTGTTGTGGTAATTTCTTCTTTTTTTTTTTTTTTTAACGATAAAAATAGGATGAAAGGAAGCAAGGAATTTTTATTTCATTACTTTTTACAAGAGCTCGAGGAGAGAAAATCAAAAGCGTGGGACCAGGATTTAGAAAAATAAACATTGATGGATGCACTGGTAAGCGAGAAAAAAAAAGAGGAAAAGCTTAAACTACCCGTGGAATGTCTCGAAACTCGTTTCCTGCAGCGACTTTGTGCCATCACGCCTCCTCGATATATTCCCCATGCTTAAGACAACAAAGGCAGGTGACGGGATTAAACGTGTAAATCCCCATGTTTTGGCTTAATTTGGCGTTTCATACGCGTGACAATTTTGACTTTTCTCTTGAAGTCGGTTTGAATTATTTTATGGAAACAATTTTTTTAGAGAGATTACTTCATTATTTATGTAGTAAGAGAGTAGACTGTGCTAATGAATAAAACAAACATCTTTATCACAAATTACGGTTTATCAAGAATTTTTTTTTAATTAATAAAAAAATAAAAGCAGACAAATTAGAGACCAATTTTTTTTTTTTTTTTTTTTTTTTTAATTCGCAAATTAATGTAAATATTCGATTTAGAAGCCTTTGATGAGTATTTAGCTTTACGAAGTTTTGTGGGAATCGAACCTGAGACCCAAGGCTACCCAGACTCGCCTACTGATGCCTGAGCCATTTCATGTGCTAAATATTCTAGTGTAATAATCATGCAAATCATTCACAAAAACTTGTTTGTTTCTCCGATCACAAATTGATCGAAAGTTCAAAAGTGACGACAATATCGTTGCTCGGTAAAAAACGAGCGCATTAAATAAAATTAATGCACCTCTCGTCTCTCGAGACCTTTAACTTGCAGGGCATCACACCGAACGCGACGGTAATTGTCCAAACAACGCAAGTATAAACTCTCGCGGTCCAACCGGAGGAAAAAAAAGGGTCGAGGTGTCCGGGCAATAAAAAAATCCGTCGCGCTTTGAAATTTATCGGTCGCGTGCTGCAAGGAGGAAAAAAAAAAAAAAAAAAAACGAAAGAAAGAAATTCACAAAAACGTCATATCGAAGTAGCCTATAGGTGCGTGGGCGTAGAAATTGCGAGTGGGCGTCGCTGCGGTATATCAGGGCAGGTTCCATTCTTCTCGGTGCTACTTGACAACCTCTTTCAAGCCTGGCTGCTGAAGAAAGGAGACGCAGGAATAATAATAACAACGAGCGAGTGAAAAAAAGCCGTACGTGACAAACTAAGTAAGTAGTTTAGGGGATTTAAACGATCGGGGGGAGGGGAAAATAGATTGTCGTTTCGCCACCTGGGGATTAAGGAGAGGAGCCTCGGCGCTCCCACGGTTCGCGGCTCGTTTGTCACTGCGGCAGCAGCCCGCGCTGTGCGTACGTCGATTTGCGGATCGCGAGCGGCTTCTGATAGGCCCGATGATGGATCGAGCCCGTAAGAGCCGATAATTGGCTGCTCTCTGCGGCCCCGGAGTATTCACGGGAAAGATTGATTTGAATGGATTAATTTTTCGCAGCTTATTCTCTGCCTTCGAGAACCCTTTTTTATTTTTCAAACAAGCGTAGGGGTGCCGATGGAGCCTTTCACGAGAGGCTAATTCGTATTATTAGCGCCACGGCGAGGCGTCTCTGAATAATTTTTTGAATTCCCGGAGTCGCTTCCGGGCCCGCTGCAGAAAAGGGTACAATTCAATCGTCCTCGTCTCAACTTGGTAATAAAGGCTCCTCGAGGGGGTTAAAGATTCGAACTATCATCAGCGAGCTGCCGAACGGAAGCGCGGGGAGGAGAAGAGAATTACGCGGGAAAGTCAAAGGGAAAAATAATGTCTCTCTGATTACTCACGGATTTCTTCTTCGCAGACTCCTTTATCTCTCTCTCTCTCTCGCTCGGAGGTTCGGAGGATAAAAACACGATGTTTTTCAGTCTCGCCAAAGCCCAAATGCATTACGGTCTTTATCAGACCAGGAGCCCAGACACGCCGTATTAGAGCTGTTCCTTTTATCTCCTGCACGGTTTATACATCTCTCTCTCTCTCTCTCTCTCTCTTTAGGCTTCTTTCTTATTCCCCGGTAGCTCGCTTTGCCAGGGAGTCTACTCTGGTGCTGTTTGTTTTCGTAATTTCCACGAGAAAGCCGTGCGTTTCCTCGAGAGAAGAAGGAGGAGGATCTTTATAGGAACATCATTATCTTTGTACTTACGTAAATACGGAGATGTCGTGGGAAATGCTAGCTCTTTTGAAAACCTTCGAGTATTTCGGAGACGACGCTTTGAGATGAATGAAAATTTCACATAAAGCTCACTGTTTCAAATCTCAACGCCCTGTCTACGATTGTAAGCATCCCTTTAATTTATGGCCTTTCCGTACGTGATTAAAGCCTGTTTATCCATGCTTGGAAAAGCACCGTACCTTTGTACACGTAGTTGAACAAAATTTTGTAATTAAGCAAAAATATTTTTATCTATTCATAGAATAAGTCCACAATGTAAATAACAGATTAGTCATGAATCATACGAAAATGATCGGATTACTCATCCAGTGTACACGGACAAATTAGTCGAGGCAGTATTCAAATCAGTGGGCAGCAATTTGTTCATTGTCGAGTGTCTCATCGGTGGGATGGGTTTAGCTAACAAAGCAATCACCCCAATAATAATAAGTTAAAAAAAGAAAACAGATGCATCGATCAGATAATAATCAAGGGATGAGTGCAGCATCAGCTTCTTATCTACCACAATCATGAATTTCGATAAGTCCTTCCACTTTTTCTTTTTTCAACCCCCTGATTTTCATGAGTCCGTCGACCGACAATAAAGCCCACACATGTCCCCTCAGACTGAAATAGAGAGGGCAAAGCAAGAAGCTTATTTAAATGCGAGAAAGACAAACGCAAAAGGTAATAAGAAGAGAAAGGATGCGTGTCCCCATGAATATAAGGGGGTAAAAAGTAGTAGAAAAAAGAAGCTTCGGGTGGAAAAAAAAAAGAAGGGAGTGGAGAAATAAAGCTGACGAATCTCCCCCAGGAGCGGCAATTTATAAATAATTGAGCCGAGTCCAAGGTAAAAAATGAATTACGCCCGCTCGTCGCTCGGCGGCTCACAATATGAGATGTAGACGCCCGGCTCGGTCGTTCACGGTAAAACGAGAGTACCCAGGAGACCGAAACCGAGCGGGACTAGTGTGACTCTCCAGCGCATCAATTTTGCAATTCGAGTATTTTTATGTCCTGCATCGGGCCTATATTTTATGAATGTACGACCGACGCCATCATCTTTCCCTACCCCGGCACCTTTATATTATTTACTTTTTACTCCTCGGCTGCTTCGTTCGTTATCGGGGCAGATTTCCAATTTCTCTCTCTCTCTTTCTCCCCCCCCCCTTTTTTTTTTTAATTGGCAAATTTCTGGGGTTACTTTTTTGTTCCCCGGGTGTAACGACGTAGTTATGTTTAACAAACAGGACGGCCGGCGAGCTCGTTTTATTAAAACGTCAGGCCTGCCGGGATTTATAGCGTCTTCCTAAGATTACACGATCCTCTTTTTTTCTCCCCGTCCCGCATACTTTCACACGTGGGTATAATCAGAAGCAAGACAAAAAAAAAAAAAAAAAAAAAAAGGAGCGGGGGATTCAAAAAGTCCTCTGTCACAGGTTCAAAAACACATAGCGATTTACATTAAAAACGCTCTGCGAGCGCGTCCACCTGTCCCGTGAGTCGCTTTATCTCTCTCGCACTTTTACGCCTGGCGTAATCTACGATCTTAATTCGCTCTACATAAATTTACATGAAATTGCAGGCTTTTCTGCAAAACGTGCAATTTCGCAGGCTTCTGTATAATGATAGGTGGGATGCGTTCGCTCGCGAGGCTCGCGAGGCTAGCGCGCGCCTGCCCGACTTGTACTTACTTAACCGAGCGTTTGTTTTTCCTCCTCTGTGCTCCCAGGTGCTCTTTATACACTGGTTAGCGAGACTCTCAATGATTATCATGGAAAATTGCAATTATTACGTGTTTGCTCATGACGCTGCGATTCAGATAATCGCCGATCGATTTAAGGTTATCGAGCTCAAATTGGATTACAAAATAAAATAAGATTATACGGTGTTGACGGCAGTGGAGGCTTTTAAACTATGAGCTGCTCCTGCTGCAATAATAGAGGAGGAGGAGAAAAAGTAACTATTACATTTTAGCACCGCCTTATTGTTGGCAATTAAAATCTTAATTTAATGTTGTCGGTGATTAGAGCTTACGGTAGCATTCCGCGTTGATATTTTTCTGTCATATACTAATTTTCAATAAAATAGCTTGAAAAACGTTCCGCCGCCGCTGTACAGTTATAAACGCTCGCTATGTGTGTGTTCATTAAGCGCTCATATATACATTTCGCAAAGCCAACTTTTTACCTCTTTTATTTTAAATTCCACATTGACATTAAAACGGTTATATAAGTGTTTGTATGCACAAGAATCCATTCAAGAATGGGTCTTACAACGTGCTAATCATTGAGAAAAAAATATGGCATTTACGTTTTCAGTTATTACTGGGTGCTATAATTTCAGTGATTTTAACGCAACCGCGACGTTTCGAAATGCCCAGCTGACTATATATTAAAAAAAAAAAGAAAAAATTCACAACCCATAGTCGCGCTCGTTAAGGTAAACAACCAGGATTTAAAAACGAAAATTTTTGGGGAAATACCGCGTTTGCCTGTTTTTTGGCTGCCCTGGCAAACGCGCGCCTTAATTTTTTCCTACAAAAATCCGCGCGCTGCGCACAGGGAGAAGAGAGCGCAGGCCGGCAGCTGCTGCAGGCGTTCGATGTCCCCGGAATCCGCGGCACGCCGCAAAAAAAAACCCGGCTGCTCTTTATTGGCTCGCCGCTTTCTCTCTTTCGCGAGCGTATATACACGTGTAAGAAAAGCGAACAGCGGAGTCGAATATTCCTCGGGGAAATTTACTCGGGGTCCGAGACGTTTTTTCCCCCCGCGAGTCGATCGCGGCCTCTAATTACAGCTACTAACTGCGATTGTGCTGGAATATCATTAGGAATGATCGGGAGATAAGTCCAGCCAGAGCTAATTTTATTAGCGTGGATATTCAAACGATTCACCATTATAAAAAAAGCATTGAATTCTAGGTGTCGTCGCTCGTTTGCGGCAATTACTCAATCACGGTGACTCGCGAGGCGTAAAACGTCGTATAACTCGCTCGCGATTAATAATGCCATTACTTTATATTATTCGATCTCCGAGATGAGAGAGAGAGGAAGGCGATGTCACGTATCCCCCCCCCCCTCCCTATAACCCTGGTAGTAGCAACATGATTATACATTAGGTCGACTAAGCGCATCGCTCGCGATACGATCTCCCGCGTGTAGTGTTACAGCGTATTAGGAGTGCGTTTGATCCGTCTTTGATGCCCCAGGTTCGACTGCTCCCTCGGGAAAAGCACTAAATCGAGAGCCGACTCCCATAGTTTTCCCCGTTAATTCAAAACTGTCCGTGTGTTTTTATCAGCGGTTTTTCATCTCTCGCTTTTCCCGGCAGGAGCGACATCTTTGAATGCCTTGTTTGTGCGGGAAAGAGACCAAAGGGCTCGCTCGCTCGGAGCTTTTTTTTTCCTCCTCTACGCTTTTTAATTAGAGGGACGCTGTCTATCTGCTGGCCTCTTTCTCCGGGGATTTCGAATTTTTTTCCTTTCTGTGTGTACACCACCACCCGGACGGCGGCGCTGACAAGGAAAAGATAGCTCGACGCTGATCCCCCCCTCCCACTCACTTTTGCTTTATTTTTCGCGGGTACGGATTTTTCCCTCTCTCTCTCTTCTTTCCTGCTTCCTTTTTTCGTGGCAATGTCAAAGCTTAATTTTTGTAATGCCTACTCGCTGCGGCGCGCTCTTGATTCGGAAAACGAGGGCTCGAATAAAAATGCCCTTTCTTCCGGCTTTTCCTTTTTTGCAACTTGTTACCCGGGAAAATTCGTGCATGATCTAATTTTTTTTTTTAAACGAGGCTAATTAGTCGAAGAGGGGGACTTGGGATTGTCGAGGATAAAAACAAAAATTTTATTCCGCACGGGTGGCGCGTCGACCTCAAAATTAAAGATTCGCGAACCTACTTACATGACTCGGGACAAACACGTGATGCACGCAAGCATCCGAGAAGAATAAAAGGGAGAGAGAGAGAACGGGTTGAGAACGAGGAGGAGGAAAAAAAGATCTCGGAGAGGTATTTGCAGAGAATCTTCACCGCAAACACGATACGTATTACAAAAGTTCGAGCACCTGCACCCGCGTGCAGTGTGTGAGTAACGCGAGAACAAGAAGAAGAAGAAGCACAAGACGAGCGAGGCAAAAGGTTATACCCTTGAATCAACCTTGACGCTTGCTTAACTAGTCGTTTGAGAGCAGCCGGTACATTGTCATGCGTCAAAAGCAGCTGGCACAAAGGAACGGCGAGGGGGGAGGAGGAGGAGGAGGAGTGGAAGCCCTACGCTATCACTTTGTTCGCTACTTACCCGCGACCAAGAGAGTGAGAGAATAATCGGAAGCATTTAGGTTAGCTTCTTTTCTCTCGGCCCGCTGCTGCAACAACATCATCATCATCATCATCATCATCGTCTTCGCCAGATTCTATTACACAAAGCGCGGGCCTGACCTTAAACTTCCGTCTTGTGTGCGTGCGTGCGAATAAGAATGGAAAAAAAATCGTCATCACTCTTCGCTTCTCTCGCTCTCTGACGGACGATATTAGCATCATTAAAATTTTATTATGCGCGACCGTACAATAATGGATTTTTTTTTAGCTTTTTATTGTCCGAACAATGCCCCCCCCCCCCGTTCACCTCTAAGTCATTAAGAGATGAAAAAAAGAGAGGATACCGCTAGGTGAAATCGTAATGACCAATTTACTTTCAAAAGAACAAGTGAATCTTATTTTTTTGTTTCGGCTTCTCTAATTAATATTTACCGATTGCGAGTTCTGTAGAACACAAAAAACGAGGAGTTTTACGGGTGTGAAATCCGGCACTTTTCCCCATTACGAGAGAAAAATTCAAATTACGCGGGGGGAGGGCTCTTTGAACCCGCCGAAAGAATGCCGGAGCACAATGGGTACAGACACGAGAACGGGGGAAGGGAGAGGAAAACAACCCCGCGAGATATCCGGATTAATTGGTCACGATCAAACGTGTGCGTGGGCATGTGTCCCAAGGATCGCACAAGAAGCACCAGCGACAATGCCTGAATGAGGGCCCCCCGAATGAATGCGTGAATAAGGCGGTAGCAGCGACAATGATAAATGCAGATTAGAAGCCCACCGCTGATAATCGAGTCCTTTCAGTTTCACAATCCGCTTCTTCCTCTCCCCCGACAAAAGTTACATCCGGTGATTTTTCGGTGACACCTACGACAACACTCGAAAGCCGTTTGATTTTTTTCCGCTTCCGTCGTCGAGCTCATTGTCGAGATTGCCGGGCTAATTTACGAGCCGGGACTGTTTTTCTTGGGTATAAAAAAAAATCCCTTTTTTCGGGGATAAACTGTTACGTATCGTGACGCCTCTCGAGATTATGAGCTCGAGAGAGAAGAAAGGGCTAATGCGAGACCCGGGTATATTAAACACGTCCGGTGCTGCAGCTGAATATCGTGTGAAACGGACTAGCAATATTATCGGGGCACTTATCGAGGCAGAAAACATTGCCGAAAAATGCACTTTAGTCATGAGATAGCCGCCCAAACCGAAAGTTGGGTACAATCTCTCATCGTGTATCCCTCCCGAGGCATGCATGCGTGTAAGCAAGAAGGAAGGTGCCAGCGAAACAGAATAAAAGAAGAAGAGGATCCCGACGAAAGGGAATTGAGGAGACCGCGAAGATCGAAGCCTGGCGAAATTCCTGTCGCGGCCGCCAAATAATTGGGACCCGGACGGCGATAACGACCCGCGCGCGGGTTTTTTACCCTTATAACGCTGCTCTGATTTTTTACGTCGTCCGGCTGCTACCGGGGACATCTATCATCCAGCAGCTGGCATTGTGTTGTTAGTCTTACGTTACACGTGCTCAACAGCTGAGCGAACTGTTTTTTAACGATCCTGTTTCCTAGTCGTCGAGTGTACGCATTGTCTCATCGAGACTTTTGGAGGAAAATATCATCCTCGTCCTGTGGAAAGTCTCCCACGTGTCTCTCGTTAATGTTATTCCCGCACCGAGGAAATAAAAAGAGTCGGTGTGGTGCGATACAATACCTTCATCTCCATTTCGCGACGCGAGAATTTATTACCGCTCGCGAGACCGACCGACCAATGAAGTCTCCCCCCCCCCCCCCATTATATGAGGATAACGCTGCTGTTGCCGCTCCCGAAGACAAGAAGAAGAAGAAGAAGAAGAAAAAGAGGAGGAGGAAGAATCGCGAAGGCCGTTATTTCACGCGGCCGTTTACAAGTGCGGGGTAGGGGGACGAGACTGACTGACTGACTGACTGACACCCGCGCGCCTGCACTTGCTGTCCCGGCGTCGTCTTTTCGATGTTTCTTTCAATATTTCGCTACGTCTCTTTCACCGTGGGTACGCGCGATGGTCGAAGATGCAGATAAGACGGGAAGAGTGAACGAGACGGACGCTTGCTCGAGTCCCCCGGCCCCTCTTGCGGAGTTAATCAAAATCACAATTTTTGATGGAATAATGAAGTGAGGCTTCAAACGGACGAAAAAGCTCGGGATGGTACGTCTTAATTTTGAGAGGAGAGAGTATCGCTCGGATTCGATCTGCTTGGGAAGAGAGTAATTTACAAATGGCCGATTCTCTGAAGCTGTAGAGTAAAGAGAGATAATGCTTTGAAGTCTACTTGAGATAATCAATTTCATTTTTTTTTAACGATTTGAAAACGACCGTGGCGTGTACTCTTGCAAAATTAGTGAAAAAAAATTATTAATTATTAGTTTTTTTTTTTTTTTAGTTAATTACTTTAGAGGGTGTCTGGCGAGTACCCCTGATTAAAACTCCAATTGAAAACTATATAATAACCATGCAGTGAGCCCGAGTATGTATAGGCACTTTAGAGATGGTGTTGGAACTGTGTTTTGGTTACCCGTCTTAATTGAACGTTTCTGGGTTCTAATTCTGAATTCGTTTCTTAAAAAAAAAAAAAAAAAAAATTAAGAACCAAATCTGGCTTTGACCTCCATTATATGTATAAATAACTTTGATAAATATTTATAAAACAAAAAAAAAAAAAAAAATTTTTAATTTCTTTTAATTTTTTTCGATTTTTTTAAACATCCAAGTATGAAGAAATAGAAATTTAAATTTATTTTTTTCTTAATTTGTATTAACCATGATAATAGTAGTAACAATGAAAATTAATGATAAACTCCGCTGTTCCCAAAGGTAATTATTGTTAAACAGCAATAAACAATATCATAATTTAAAAGCATCAGCCGGCGTAAACGTCCTACTCTTTGTCCGCGTGGCAGCAGCATCCGGCGAGCCGCAGTAGTTTTTGCACCCGTTTGTCCGGTCTCTCTCGGCTCGGTGCAAGTCTTGCGAGTCGATGCACGGCAGCAGCGGCAGCGTCGCCTGCGGGTTGCACTTAATATGGATCACAGGAGGAGGAGGAGGAGGAGGAAGAAGAAAATCTCCGGCTCGCGCTCTCCTGCTCGCTCGATCCATTCTATTGAATTGCCCGGTAATTACTTCGTTGTATTATAATCATTCGATCTCCTGCACACATTCTTTCCGATGAAAATTAGCCGATCGCTTGCTCCCTGCTCCTGTTGTTTCTTCCTCCTTTCCTTTTTTTTATTTTCTTTCTTTTTTTTTTACCCTCTCTCATGCCGGTGCTGCTGCTGGCTCGTTTATTGAGTCGTGCAGCTCCCGTCCGACCGGGTGTGTATAACAGTATTGTAATACCTGCACGTTGCGTTTTAATTTTCTCTGCCGGATCTCGGATCATGCATTCGTATCAAAGCTCCTCGTCTCGAAATTATTAAATTAATTTTCGAGAAAGGAAAGATCGCTCGCTCTCTCGTCTCGTGCGACAATGAGATCGGAGCTCATCTCGCATGTCCGGTTGGCGGGCGATCGATCGGTCGCGGCGGAGGACAAGGAACAACAACGCTGGTGCGTGAGTCGATGTCCGTCCTGCTTTCACGCAATCGACCTCAACTCGTGAAAGTAAGCGTCGGTCGTACCATCATCCGCCTTTTATAAAACTCCCGGCTGCACACATACCATCGGGGACTTTATAGAATAGAAAGCGCCTCGGTGCAGAGAGCCAGAGATAAGGTTTATAGTCAATCGAAATCGTAAAGCGCGGAAAAACACACACTCACACTCGCCTCGAAACTCCCTCCCTCCCGGTATCCTCGAGGTTTAACGAGCTCCAGGTCCAGAGTCGAGCGAGAAAATGCAGACCGGATCATTAAGGAGGAATAAAACGATAAAGGACGCGAGGAGCCGAGGAGTTACTTTTATTCGGGGGAGGTAGTGGGAGGAGCCAGCTTTTACGGGTTGACGTTTCACTCAACGACATCGAGCCCATAATACCGTTAATTTTATCAGGCTCACACGCTAAATCCCGACTGTTTATTCTTACTTTTCTCCCGAGCTTTCGTACGTATGAATGTGGGGCCCCACCGTTTACGAGTCAGGGAGGAGTTTTATTTATGCGAGAGCATTATCTTATTATTATTATTATTATTATGATCATCGTCCCGTAACTTGTGGAGTTTTATCGGTGGCGGAGTGCTAAATCAACCGGAAAATTATTGAGCCAGCGCTGCGGTTGATTATTAATTTTGTAAATCAATGTTATTTACAACACGACTTCATTTACCCACCAGCTGCTGGTATCTGAAATAAGACGTCGTTGCTTTATCCGGCGCCAATTACAATAACGATAAAGAAAATGAGAAAAGTATTTATTTATATTTCACCTGGTCCCGAAATAGAAAGCTCCAGGTAGTTGCATCACACACACTCACGGGAGCGACATCTTGGTTCACCTGCCCGGTCCATATAATCGCGCACAAAAGATCAATGAACGCTGCTGCTGCTGCTGCCGTTATACGCTCGCGGACTATACATAATGCGAGATATATCAGTGAGCCTTGTCACGAGAGAGAGAGAGGCCAGCTATTATCGAATCGGCCGATCTAATAGCCGCGAGCGGACTGTGCGCGGAGAAGAGACCGTACCGATGGGGAAACAATGAGCCTGCGTTCGGTCATCACCGCTGAAGGGTTAGGGGGCTTGCAATTGTCTTGCCGCCGCTGCTGCTGGGGGATGCGGGATCTCTTCTCTCTCCCAAATGAGCTCTCGATTGCCCTTCAACCGACTCGATGAGCCGGCACCACTACTCAGCGCTATCGCCCTTGATTGATCTCTCGGGCCTAAGGGGTGATACCGTTTTTTTTTTTTTTTTTAGACAATTTTTGTAAGTTTTTTTTATTGAAGAAAATTAAAAAAAAAAAAAAAAAAAGACTAATATCCTACCGTTAAATAGATAAAAATTACATGAGCTAGTTTGAATAGAACTTAAGGAGGCTTGGCAGCGTAGGGGTCGTAGCTAGCGGGGGCCCTTGCGGGTGCATGAAATTGAAAATAAGAAAAAAAGTATTTTTTTTATTTATTTTTATTAGTAAGTGATTATTTATCATTTTTAAACATATTAAAACAAAATTTAAGATAAAAAATTTTTAAAAACGTTGAAAAATTGCATGTTTTGAAGGTTATGTACCGCAATTTTCTATTTTTCTTGTAAATTAGTCCGATAATCTCAAATTTTTATAATTTTAAAATAATCTTCAAATTTTCATCTTTAAAATGACACCTGACTCGTAGTAAACTTGTGGATTTTGATGATTTGCCAAATTTTTAAATGTTTTTTTCCATAAGAGCCCATGTTAAAAAAAAAATTCTAAACTGATTTTTTTCTCGAAAACGAGTCCGACAACCATTGTTGTGTTAAATAGGAAAGTTGTTTGTCTTACTTCAAGGAATCTACAGGAATTTTTTGGGTTCTTACTTTTGGATTTTGAAAAAACTGCCAAGCCTCCTTAAAGCATACCGTCAGCAACTGTTAATGATAGGGATGTCGTTTATCCAAATTTTTGGTTCTACTGGCAAACCAAAGAATGAGGACTGATCAGTTAAAAACAAAGTAAAATAAAATAATTCCGCGAGTTTAAGAACAAATTTTTCAAATAAATAATTAAAATGTCCAAAAAAAAAAAAACTAATTTTTTTTTAACAGCGTTGACCGTTTTCTTTAATTTGATGCATCAAAATTAAAATGATTACAAAAAAATAGCAAAGAGTTTGAATAGATTGAAAAAAGCTTTCTCTCGAACGGCAAGCAATAACGCATTAGCGAGAGAAAATGCTTCCGCGGAATAGACCAGTAGCAGCTGAAACAATTAATTGAAAAGGCGCTCGCGGTGCAGCGCTGCAAAACATAGTTTATCGTTCGGCCGGCTCGGCAGCAGCAGCAGGCAGCAAGTGATCGGATCTCGTAAGTGCGGTAGACATCAGCGCGACGTTCTTACAAGCGTCGCTCTCCTTCTTCTACACACGCGCTTCATCGATCTTTTCTACCTGCAGCCTGCACCGCTGCGGCGGCTTCCTTCCAATTAAAATTGCCGCTCGCGCTCGCCCCTATTGTCCGATGATCAGACGTCGATTAATATCACCGATGTAATTGCGTTAATCGACCGACAATACAATGCTCTTACTCCGGAGGAATAAGGCCGGAATTTTCGCCTGCGCTGGCCTCTATCTTCCGACTGCCATCTCGTCGCCTGTTTTTGTTGAAGACACACAGATTTTCAATCGAAGTGCCCCCTTTTCAATCCGCGCCGGACTCATTGTTCCCTTTACGTTACTCCTTTCTCGCGGGGGATAATTATTGTTCTAAATTTATACCTTCGACGCCTTTTTCTATGTAGATTCGCGTGTCGATTGCCACCGATTTCGACTTTCTATGCTATTTATGAGTAACCTAACCGAGATTTATACCCTCATTCTTCCCAACATTTCCCTACCGTCTGCTGCTGCAGCGGCACTGCGAGTGTGAGAAAACAAAAATTCACCGGTAACGCCTGTCTCAACTCGGATGCTAAGTTGTTCAAAATATCGGACGACCAAATTGGGGTAACCTGCCGCGGTGTTATAAATTAAAGACGGACGAGAAAATGATAAGCGGCTCGTTCGGTCTTTCGCTCGCTCGATGATCGGATCGTCCCACATCTGAACGAGATCCTCCACATACTTACCTCGGCGGCGTCGAACAATTGGCCCTTCTCCTCGCACAATGATGCTCATCCGGAAGAAGAAGGAGAAGAAGAAAGCGGCCCGAGGGCCATGATGCTGCGGCGGGACCAGTTTGTGATACATTTTTCTCACCCCCTGCTTATTGAGCAAGTGGAGCAGATCCGAAAAAAAGAGGACGACGCGTCACCTCGCCGAGGCTCCGATTTCTTCGCTGGCGTGCTGGAATTTCGATGAAAACAAGTGCAGCCCGCGAGACTCGATCAACGTCGCTGCGAGGCTTCGCTTATGCTGCCGCTGCTGCTGCACTCCTTTTTCTCTCTCTCTCTCTCTCAACGCGCAGGGGATTTAAAACTCTGATTTCGATTGATTGATTAATCCTGACGGTTTTTTCGGAGGCAGCATTGTGTGAAGAATATTTTAAAAAATATACCTTTTTTTTAATTTTTATTTTTAAAATACATCTGGGTCATTGAACTCCGATCGAGTGTGTGGCGCGGAGCTACTTGAAATTTTAAATGAGCTCAATGATTAATTGAAACACGATAATCTCGCTGCAAGTGCGAGGTTGAACGACACGAGCCGAAGTATTTAATAAGCCCGTAATATATTTGACAAATGGTACAACAAACCGCCAGATCGATCTTCGAACTAGTCCGCAATACCTCGAAAAGCATCAGCGCCCCAGCGATTGTAAAGTAAAAAAAAAAAAAAAAAAAAAACAGTACTCAATCACCCCTGGTGGATAGCGGTCTCTGTATAAATGATGATCAGACACTTCTTTCTACTTTCATTTCTCTTTTTAACTCCGGATACCCGCGCCCGGGCTATACTCAGCGGGCCGATAAATACGGTCCATCGGGGGCCGGGCGGTGCTGGGGTGGTCGAATTATAGGCGTTTTAAAAATATTGTCCCATCACTTATTCAGCAGAGAGCGAGCCTCGCGCTCGGTGCTACTTCGGTACGAGTTTGTAAGCTATTGCTTTCCAATACCCGGGCGCTCGCTCTATCACAATTTTTCGCTTCGGAAGTGGGTTTTGTATTATTGAACGCCGGACATACTGCAGCGTCGTTAAATAAAAAGGACTTCTTCTTCTTCTTCTCCTTCTCTTTAAAAAAAAAAAAAAAAAAAAGCTCGATTCGCTCGTACGTGCGCTCCCGAACTTTGGTCGTAAATTCCGTCGGATTATTAAAAACCGATTTCGGGGAAGGAGGTGGAGGAAGGAAAAAAAAAAGGCACTCGGGGGCAATCACGCGGAGGCTCTCGAAATCCTGCAGGCCCGATAAGAGAGAATAATGGAGAGGAGAGCCGAGAGAAAAAAGGAATTAATCTCGAAAAGGAGTCCGCGCGATAGGGCCCTCGAAATACCTGGGGCCCGCGTATCGGGTGAAAATCAAAGTACCTCCTCCGCCGAAAAACACCGCAACAACAAGGTCATCAAGCCGGGGGAATGTGAAAAAAATAAAGAAGAGGTGAGGTCTATATCGGCAGCACGCACCGCAGTCACGCGATCTACGGGTGTTAATGAGCCTGCAGAATTACGCGCATACATTAGGGGAGATATCTCCTCTCCTCTGCTCTCCTCAGCATCCAGCGTCAGGTTATTTAAAAGGCAGCTTTTGTTCTGCACCCGAGACCGGAGAATAAGAGAGCCGGGGCCGGCGCTTTCAATTATTCCCTCCGCGAACAATCGCGCCGCTTGTTTCCCTCACCCCGCGATTACATCTACAGGTATTTATTTCCCCTCCCCCCGGATGGATTGTTGTATTCTCTCTCTCCTCCCTTGTTCTTCCACCGCGTTATTAAATGATCCTACCGAAGAAATTAGGTGACCGCACTCGCGCCTTATCCTCCTCGAAGCTGTAATAAACTATTTATGGTAATAAACGCGAATTTATCGGAGCTTTTCTTAGTTAGCACGTCGTTAACGAAAATAAGAGAAGAAGAATTCAATTAATGCCAGTCTTACCTTAAATTTTCACTTCATTAAAAATTTTAATCGGCTCATTTGAATTTTTGCGGCTCTCTACAATTTATTCGATAAAGATTGAATTTTTATTGACTTACACTTTGAAGATTATTGACCTCTTCTGGAAAGAAGAAAAAAAATTCTTTTTCTTTTTTTTAATATCCAATCCCAAGAGTTAATGATTTTTAATTAATGTTAATAATTCGCTAATTTAAAGTAAAAAAAAAAAAAAAAAAAAAAGGTCGAGAATTTCGTTCTTGAAATTAATTTAAAAATACCGTTGTTCTGCAACTTCTCTTTCTCTCTTTCTTTTTTTTAGAACTTTTTATGACTAAATTATACAGGTGTATTATAATTAATTTTTTTTCTGTTTCAGGTAAGATGTTTTACTCGAAAGTTTTTGTAAATTGGATGCACCTCGCTGGTATGTTAACGAATCTAATTTTTCATTGTCGTTCTTTTAAATCTCGGTAAGTAAGTACGATTTATGAAAACTAAATCATATTTCAACAAAGTTTCGGACTTTCTAATCAAGCAACAACTTTGGCGTAAATTTGTTTATCTGTAAATCGAAAAATGTGAAAAAAAATCTTGTCGTTCCCGCAGAAACCTGAAAACGGCACGCACTCTCGAGTGTAGAAAGTTAATTTATTCGCAGTCAATATACAATCGTCATCATCGTACGACCACAATAATAATCGCGCACAAGGCGCTCAAAGTCCCGCTTCAAAAGCCTGTTCGTAAATTATGTAAATGACACGGCGCCACTTCGTTGCAATATAAAAAAAAAAAAAAAGCAAAAAATCGCAATAAAAGCCTTGATCTTTTGACTGCAACTTCCAGGCAGGGTACCTTATGTATAATACATCATAGATTTTTTTATTTCCTTTTACTCTGGACGCGGTCGAAAAAGAGCCGATTAATCTTTGAAAAATTATTGCACAAAAATAAAGTGCCAGCCGGGCACAGTGCGCGCATTCACCGAGCGGACTAACGAACTAAGCCGAGTGAGCCGGATCCAATCAATGGCCTAATGATAGTTTTGGGAGGATGTTTTACCAGTGTAGATCCGGCGTAGCCTGGCTTGCGGTCAACGTTTAATTGCCGCTGGTAATTAAGAGCACAGCGTTTTGCATAAACTGTCGCTTACCACTGCGCGGACTCGAGCCATTCTTATAGATTACGGATCGATTACACATTAACATGAAGATCGATTTCGAAAGCTGCTAATAAGTCAGGGAGTCACTTTTATCTTTGATTTCACTGGACTTCTTGCTATAACTGGATTTCAACTAATGAATTATACGGCTTGGCTGCAGTAATTATAATTTTTATAAATAAAATCCGACGGCTATTTACGAGATTTTAATGGTATTTTAATGCCATAAAAATGCGATGAGCACAAGAAAAGCACTAAATTATCAACTCGGTTTTATTGTGATTCGTGAATAAGCGTCGTTAATTTTCTTGAAATATAGGTCAATCCATAGTATCGCTTCATATTTCACGTTGTGAATGTAATGATTTTAGCCACCTCAATCGTACCGAAACCGTGGGACTTTCAAAATACAAGTCGCTAGTAAACGCGTAAAAGAATTCGGTACACTTAAAAAAAAGTGTATGCCGAAACAATCGATTCCTTTTCAAGTTATCGCAAAGGTACCCGGTCTACAAAGTCGCTTCTCCAGAAAACACGCGGGCGGGCACAAAAGAATTCATTATTCGATGTTAACGCGAAGAGCGGAACCGACGCGGATTCATCTCAGCCACATGTGGGAGAGCAAGAAGAAGAAGAACAGGCAAAGACGCAGGGCTCAGAAAGATATCCGCGACTACAACAAACTTACATCCGCGTACGTGTAAGAGTTGAATATAAAGCCATATATATTGGTTAAACTCCTCCCTCCCTCCCCCTCCCCCCCGACAAAGTGAGAAAAGAGCTAGCATAAAGGCAGCTTGCGGGTGGTTGTTCTTTCCTCGAGTTTCGTTCCTTCGAGGCTGTATCTTCTGGCTCTACTCTTCGAGCACGTATGGCCCACACGTGTCCGTCCGAACTATTATTGTCTTAACACACGGCTCTCGGTTTCTTTTTACTCGGGTACCTTTTTTTTTTCATCCTCATCACCAGCCTGCTTTTGTTTTTCTGTCTCTCTCTTTTTTTTTTTTTTTTTTTAAGAAGAGCGATCTTTTAAAATAGAGTGTGATTCACATTTTTTTTTTTCTTCCACTATGCCCCAGAAGTCATTAAACTCGGGATTATAATTTTAACAATCGATGTTACTTCAATTATCTTTTTTTTTCCAAAATTAAAATTTATATTTTCGATTGGTAATTAATTAGTTTGAACTTAGCGAGAGCGTGTTTGAATACGGCTAATAAAACTCGAAAGCTTTGTGGGGTAAGACGCGGCTGAGCAAACAGTAAAAAAACAAAGGAAACGTTAAGCGCCTCGTTCGCGGCGAAGAGCGATCAAAATCATCCTGGCATTATTGCCGCTCAAAAGTGAAACGGTACACCACGAAAATTTTCGAGGGAGGCGTAAGATCGAGCAAAAAGATGACAGGCGCGAGCAGTTTAACGGATCACTGCACCTCCAAGCTTCTAATTACCACTCGGGAACTAAGGTAAATTGCAAATTGCTTCTACAAGCTCAGAAATATCCTTTTACGTCACAGTTTGTCGAGATGTTTCATAAGTTATACAGTCTTACTCGTAATTGACAATCTCAAACTAGAAAACACGATTTTTTGTTAGAAAAAACAGCTTTTTTCTTGATTTATTCCAGTAATTTATGTATTATTTTTCAAATATCTCTCGATGGTTGGAAAAATTGTACAGTTATCTTTCAATTGTTACTTTTAAGTTTCAAATCTTCGTTTTTGAGAAAATGAAAACAAAAATTGTAAATGTATAATTTCTTTATTTTAAAAGTTTAAAAAGTAGGTAATATAATATATTCTTGTTTGACCGTATTAAGAGGTCAAAATGCAACTAAGCTACCGATGCAGAGGCCAGGTTTTGTTTGGATCTGAAGGGGCGGCTCTACCGGAGTAGGCACTACTCTGTCGTTCTCAAACTGCACTTTTCGAGATGATCCATGTTAACGATGTGGGCCGATATTACTTAAGCCAAGTGAAATTTCAACTTAAATTTTGACATTTTCTATAATTGAATGGCTTTAAAACGCTTCTTGTTCTATAGTTGTTGATATTTTTTAATGAAAATTTTTTTCCAATATGTTGTTGTCAATTCAAATAACTTTACGCATGGATTTTACAAAATTTTAATTAGAACCGGAAATAAAAATTCTAAGGGTTGTATAAAATAATTTTTTATTGTTTTAGTTATCCCATGTAAAATGCTTCTATTTAAGTAGTAAATTCTCAAATTTTTATCCCTGTATGATTATTATATCTCTAGACTGAAATTTCACTTGGGGGTCCCCTTAAGTGACTTCACGGAAACACAGAATTCAGAAAATTCATAATTTAATCTTCTTTCGCTCTCTCAATTTTTCAGACGACCGAATAGTAATAAATAAGTTTAGAAGCTTGTAGAACCTCGCTAGATGTAAACAAGCCAAGTATCAATCAGGAAGGGGGGGATCAATGGTCGATCCCAGGCTGATTTCAGTTTACAATCAGGCCGGGTAGGTTACAAGGATCCTTGTTATCAATAGCCGAATGAAATAAGCGAGTCGTTAAAGTTTACCGTTAACCCTGGCTACAGCTGAGTATAGAGGGCACGGGGGGTTAACTCTTCCTCCTCGCAATCTAGTCTCGTCGCTCGCACGAATATTTTACTATAACAAAAAGAAGAGGAGTCGGGCGTCGATTTCCCAATTATCTTCCGCGTGTACGTCAATTACGTATGCGAGCGCTCTCGGCGAGCTCGTTTTATTTAGCCAGCATCCTTTATTCTTATCGGCCGAAACGGGATTCCGCGGGGCCTGCGCAATGAGGAAACGCCTGCGTCTCCAGCTCGCTAGGGAGATAAACGAGAGGAGCTGAATACACTACTTCCTCTCCAGTCTCGTAATGACACTCGCGTACCACTCTGCACCGAGCTGGGTATCTTATCAATGCCCAAGTCTGTTTGTAATCGTCTGAATTCGATGATAATTAGCATTCTTAGAAATAAAAACCGTCGTTTTTATACCCCGCCCGCTGAATGGGGAGCACAGAGCTTGAAGTGCTATTGTAGGTAAGACGCGCGAGTCGATGCCGCCAAGATGATACCAAGTATGCGGAGAATGAGTTTTCATTCAGATACCAAGTTATCGGTCGGGGGAGGAGTAGTGGAGAAGGAGAACGAAGCGTTACAGTTCGAGTCGTTAATGGCCTACATTGTAACCGGTTACCCGAAGAGTCATGTACGAAGATGATTAATTTAATTGATCAATCTCTCATGTGAAATTATGAGAGGAGGAAGTGCAGTACTTCTTTTTTTTTTTTTTTTTTTTTTTTTATCGTAAACACATTTTATGAAGAGAGATTATTTTTTCCCGATTTTTCTCAAACCGTGATTAATCAACTCTACTCAGAGAGTTAATTTATTCATAAATAATAACTGACCAATGATTCATAGTTAATGTACTCGGGTGGTATCGAGAAAAAAAAAATTTTCTCAAGTGTCTCATTTCAGTGATAACAGGTTTCATTTCATAATTAATCCAGCGCGCTGTCATTCTAAACTTTTCAATCCGACTGGTGGAAATTGCCGGTGTTATGGTCATTTTTACGCCAAGCGTTTATTTATTCGGTGTTTGTTTTTTAAAACGCTCGGGTTTTAATATATTGTAAAAGGCGACTAACTGTTCCATTAAATATGAACCGAGTTACTTGTGAAAATCATAAATGTTCAAATGCATGCTGCTATAAAATCTCAAAAGCACGCAAATGAGCTAGGTATAAAAACAACATACGCATGCCGAGCAGTGCTGCTATTACCGGTACACTTCTTGAGATTTCCAAGATAAGTGTTTTTTAAATTCTCTCTTTTTTTTTTTTAAATTATTCAACTACAAACTTTGAAATACGTTTGTGAGAAAATTAATTTATTCTGAGTGTATAACAACATTTTTACGATTTTTAGGTATGTACACCTCAAAATCTTATAAAGTCATTAAATTTTGTTGATACTTTAAAATAGTTTCACCGTTATAATTAATACTTCTCCCTCACATTTTATGTTATTTTTTTTATTGATTTGAGAACTTAATATGAGCAAACGAAGATATAGCTAAAGTAATGATGATATACAATATTAGCTTGATAGTCTTTGGAAAAATTGTACTTGTCCGTCAATCATCTTGCACTCAATATTTTTTGTTAATTGAATATTAATGTCAGATCTTAGTTTGAAAAAAGAGAGCCAAAAATTAAAACAGTTAATCAAATTGTATTTATTATTTAAGTTCAAAATTGTAAAAAACTTTAGAAATGTAAATTATATAAAAGTAAAGATAGATAGTTTTTGACTATGTTGAGAAATGCTTCTTCAATTAAACATCCGAGAGCTCATAAAGATCGTTACGCAGTGAAGATTGCAGAATTTCTGTTAAATTCAGGTATACCAGTGTATAAAGAAGACAGCAGTACGAATACACCTCTAATTTATGTAGTTTGGACAGAACACATTCAGCTGGTATCATTTCTTATCAAAAATGGAGCAGATGTAAATAAAAAAAACGATTCATGTCCTACACTACACATGGCAGCTGCAATTGGTAATCTCTGTCTCGTTGAGTTGCTTGTACGTAGTGGCATCAAAATTAATACCACCAGTAGTCACGGTAACACAGCATTACACTTCGCGTGCCTTCAAACTGATAAAAAAATAATGGAGTTTTTGATGAACGAAGGTGTAGAAATCAGTATCGAAAACAATAGCGGTATCACTCCTTATTCGCTTCTAAGTCCGAGGAGTTTGAACTACCATCATTGCATGATCGTTATGGTGAGAGAATTATCAAAATTGATTTTTGAAAATCACTCTATTTCCAAAAAAGACTTTAATTCAACACAGTCATGTAATCTCAGTCGATATATTTTCGAAAACTATACAGCAGAGCTTCAGAAAATGGCAAGTGACAAATTTTATTTTCCTTATTCGTACTATTCTGTTTTCAAAATGTCCAAGAATATTGGAAAATTAACTAAACTCACAAAAAATGAAGAATTTGTCAAAGCCTTCATGAAAAATTTGAATGAATTTATATTTTTGAAAGATGACTTGCAGAAAATTTTTGATGAAGCTATTTAACTTAGAGATAGGTGCGCAGAGATCGATTCGAGACTACTCTCAATATTTGATAGTTTTTTTCCTGACATTATAAGAAGAAAATTAGTACACTTTAAGTTTGGAAGATTTACCATTGGATTGAATGGTAGTTTTATTGTGTTTTTAGTAAGTGTATTTGTATTGTAAAAAATTTGTGTAAAAGAATGCTGACTAAAAAATATTTAAGTTTTTAATTTTCAGTGCTTGTCACTATTTATTTATTTCAAAATAACTTTTATCCCCATCCTTGGCTTATAGTTTTAAAATATTCTGAATAACTTTAAAAATTAAAAAAAAAAAATGCATGAATATCATGAAAAACGTCAAAAATTGTAGTGTAAGAAGTATAAAAAGATGTATTAAAGTCGCGCATAATCAAAGAGGGCCCGGAGATTTTCTATCGGGGACTAATAAAGTAATAATGCAAATGGCTCGAAGCGGAGCACGTGGAGAGATCTAAACGGGAGTCTCCTCGGGTATAACGACGAATAAAGAGAGGGAGAGAGAGAGAGAGAAGCCGAAGAGAAGACTCCGGCTCATAGGGTTTAACGAGCAATCGTCAAATTAAATTAAACGACATGCGAATCGTTAAAAGCAGCGGCAGCAGGAGGAGGATGCACACCGTTAACTCGTTGGCCCAAGTGCATCATTGATGAACCAATGCTACCGTGGATGTGCTCCTACCTCTCTCTCTCTTTCAAACATCCTCCTACTCATCCTCCACCTATTTTTTCCTCGTCGTCATCATCGTTATGTCCCATCGGCCTGCCTTCCTTATTAGTGTGGATATCTGTACCTCAAAGACTTTTCTAGACGCTCTCTTCTCCTTCTGTGCGTTTTGTATGTACACGAGCTACGGCAAATT
This sequence comes from Encarsia formosa, assembly GCA_038277355.1. NCBI lineage: Eukaryota > Metazoa > Arthropoda > Insecta > Hymenoptera > Aphelinidae > Encarsia > Encarsia formosa. The sequence continues at coordinate 81,448,188 of CM076185.1, read as the reverse complement.
GTCGCGGGCTTGACTCTCGACCTCCCACCATTTTTAACGACTTCTATCTAATTTTCCTGCGTTTTAAGTTATTTTTTTGCTTAGCGCTAAATAACAGCTTTTTAATTGGCCCTCGTCTAATCTCTTATTTGCCCGTTTCCGCCATTTACTGCGCACGGCCGAAGTTATTATTATTATTATTTTAAAAGGAGGCAGTTTTGCTCTCACGAGACCGCTGCTACTACCTACAACCATCATTATCGAGTGTTAGTGGTCAAATAAAAAGTGCTAAATAAAATTAATATTACGCGCGAAATATCATTATTAGACAACTTTCGACTTGTTAAAAATGACAACTCGACGGGGTTCTGAATTAATTTTCTCCGCGTTTCCCGGGTTGTAAATTAATTTGTTTCATTTAATTAAAGCCACTCGACTGCCATGTCTGCTTTTTGCAGTCAAAGTAACACTTTGCTTCTAGAGAGGGCGTACCTATTGAATGCCGCAGTGAAACAAAGGTTTTAGAGTTACGTAGAGCGCAGGTAGTATGTGATGAGGAGGAGCGTCTACCTGGAAGATTTTGAGAACAAAGATATGGCATTAGAAGATTTAGGAATTAGCAGAGTTTTGAAAATGGTCAAGGAAGATGCTTACAGTTTCGAGTTCTTAATAGGTTTTAGATTTCTTTTAAAATAAGCAGCTGTGCATCTTTCAAGTTTTACAATAAATATTAAAATCAAATCATCATTATTGACTAATATAAATTACTTAATATCGTGTATGCAAATTGAATGAATTACATTTAAATGTTATATGGTTAATATTGATATGAAATATCATGACTATGACTTACTATGAATAAATAAATATAAAAAAAGTTTAAAAATATGAGATTGATTAATTTCATAAATTAAATACAACTAATTTCTAGAATATTGATTAAAAATATGATTTTATGAATTACTTAAAAATTATATATATAAGGCAAAGATCACAACAATAACGAAACCCCATCATCCCCATCTTGGGTTGACTAATGACTAAAGGTCCATTAAAAAAAAAATAATAGTTACATAGTGCAAGACCATGAATATCTCATTCCCGAATCGACGATTGACAGTATCAGCATCTTAAATATATATTTCAAAGCGCTCTCGAGACTTCACACTTTGAAAGAAGAAGGGAGGCTAGCTATCTCTGTGGTGACAATTAATAGTGGATTACATTGACCATCGCCGCAGCTTAGACAACTGACAGACGATAACCAAAAAAAGAATACTCTGTATACGACGACGGAACACTATTTATGAAGATGTGTTGCCGCGCGGAGCAGGGGGAGCCAGAGAGATGAGCCGAGGTATCGAGGGGCCAGAGATTACGAAGGGGGAGATTAACGCACTTACAGCCTGCATGGATAAGAACGTCAAAATATAATACTACGCGTAGTACCTACCCGGGAATAATTACATTGCAAGTGACTAGTTGCGTTACGATCAAGCGTTTACGTGTCACCCGGGCGCTGCTGGGAGGAGGAGAAGAAGAAAAAAAGTTTTTATCGTTCCTTGCGGAGGTTGAAGATTAAGCGTTTAATAGACAAGGCGTAAATTGCGCCTAATAGACGAGTAAACAACCGCACCGACGGATTTCGAGTTTTCGAGTAAACTCGAAGGTACGACAAGCTGGAGGAGGGTGAGAAAGAAAACCGAGGGTTTATGGTTATGAGGTGACTGCTTTAATGATCGACGTAAATTCAGCCCCGCTTTCCCGCTCGACGCTGGGAGACCGAGATATTGTTAATTTGTAAACCCCCCTCTCTCTTCCCAGGAATGGTTAGAGAAACAAATTTTATCGCGGAACCGAACTAAACGGCAGGGATATCATCACCGTGAGATCGCGCGAATCATCGCGGCTTTAATGGCCTCAGAGAAAATTAAACGGTTAGCCGGCCGCTCGGATTTTAATGCTTTCAATAACCTTGATGATTCATTCGAGTGCCGTGATTGTTTAATGAATATTTCACAGTTTTTCTGGCCTTTAAAAAAGCGCTGAAAGTGTTATCTGCGTAAACGTCCGTCTTTACGGCCGGTAAGATTGAGTAAGAAATCAAAACTACTGCCTGTGAAAATTGTCAGTGTTTACGCCGGGATTAGCAGAAAAATTAAAGGTAGAAGCCTGCAAAGAGAGATATATATTTATGGCTGCAGCAGCCGTAACAATGACCGGGTAAAATTCGACACATGTGAAGACGCAATTGTCCGTTACGGGATGATTGTCGCCCTACATTAAGGGACGACAATGCAGCCGGGCGGGCAGACATCAGAAGAAAAAAAGATATTAGGGTTCCGGGGCACGTCCACCCCCTCCCCCGTCCCTTGGTACAGACCGATACAATAGCGATTATTCGGGGGGTTGGATTAAACACACTCGGCTTACATGGCAGGGCTCGGTGTACATAAGGTCAGCCACGGGCTACGTCGGCCGAGCGATTATGAATTATTCCGTCACAATTTCTTTGTGTCACCACCACGTTTCATTTGCATGTCTGAAAGGCACCCGAGTTATTACATAACGCGCGCGGGGAAGGGAAAAGAAGCAGAAAAAAAGAAAATCTGTATTTTTTTTTGGGAATATACTCGCGTTCGTTTTCCATTCAAGAGTTATGCACTTGCGAGGGTGTGCCTGTGTACAAACGGATGAAAGGCCGTTGTTGACATTAGCCGGTAGATCCGCTCGCGGATTAAAGCTTTGTGTGTACCCGACCACAATGACCCTCTCCGGGGCGTTGTTGGTGCGATGAGCCGGCCCGAGTAATAACCGTTGCGATTACGGATTCACGAGCCCCTCCGTCCACCCAAAGACAAGTGGCGGCTTTATCCTACCGAGCAAATGACTTTTTTCGTGCGTTTAATACTACACACCGATAAAACAGATCACGAGGAAACTTCTTTTTTTTTTTCCCTCGTAGTAAATTACGTGACCCAGGTACTCAATTAGCTCCCCTGGAAAGTACTTTGGATAATACGATCAAGTTGACGAATAAATACCGGAGAATAAGTCGGTAATAAGAAACATGAAAAACATCCTCGTCCCTCTCCTCGCGTGGGAGGAGGAGGCATCAAAACTCAAAGTTTCGGTCGTAAAAAAAGGAAGAAAGTAATGAAAGAAGTACATAAAAGCTGACCAGGAGTAGGAGGAGTCTTAACGACCAAATGAGCGTCGGCGGCCTCACCGGGGCACTGAAAATAGAAACAGCTTTTGAGAAGGTCCTTTACGCGGTGGAGCGCCGTGCGGTGGGACTTTCATGGCTCATCCCTTAGAGCCGATAGCTCGCTCCGTAATGTCATAAAGTCAAAGAGGCGCTCTTTTATTTCAAAGCGTGTGTGGATACGGCGTACGCGTTATGACGTTTTGTAAAAGTAGTCTTTGGGCGAGATGAAGGTTGGGGTGTAATATCGTCGGTAAGACTCTTTCGGCTCCCTTTACGTCGGAGGACAAAACTCGAGCAGCCGGCTCTCAAAGATATTGGTAATCTTGGGGGGGAGGCTGGTAATATCGGGGGGTGGCGGAGGCGGCGCTGCTTACCTCCTTCGAGGTGTGTCGTTTCGAGAAGGAGCTGCAGTCCCGGGCTCCGCAGGGCGTATTGACGCGCTCGTCGCGCCCGCCTGCCGCTGGCACATTCCCGGCGAGAACGACGCGCTCGTTCGATTCAGCCACCCCACTCCCCCCCTTTTTTTTACTCTCTTTGCGGTGAAAGCGACCGATTTTCCGAAGAGCCGAGAGTGATTTTTCCTCGGGATTTTCGTTTTCACGGGGGCTATAAACGGGAGGGGGGAGGGTTTTCCTCAAAAATCTTGATTGAGACTTCAACACACGTATTTTTTGGTTTGCGGGGAAAAAGAAAAACTCAACGTCTTTTTTGAAGGGTCTAGACCAAAGAAGTACAATTTTTCTGATGCACAAATACTTTTTTAGAGTAATAATTTTTAAGTAGTTTTCTTTTTTAATTCAAAGAAAAATAATTATTTCTTTATCTTTCGAACCCGTTAATCAGTTATCAAAAGTATAAAATTTTGTTCTTTCGAGATTATTTGGGAAAAAAAACAATAAGAATTATCTTTCTGTTCAAAAGATAATAAAAAATGAAAATAAGTAAATGTTTTCAATAAAAAATTTAAAAAATCCCGAAACATATAAAAAATTCAAACTTGACAAAACAGGAGTTGATGTACAACACACTTCCTAACCACACCCGAGTACATCATACGCGCGGAATACAAGACAAGACGCAGCAGTATAAGATCGCGAGTAGTCGGGGGCGGGCGTCGCGTCGTGGCACGTTGTTTGTTCGCAAGCAATAGACGTTCTCGTAGCAACAAACACGATGCTGCCGGCGACGAAGGAAGCCGGGCGGCGTCAAAGGAACACGAAGCCAGGGCCGTAATTTACTTGAATAGAGAGTAGAGCAGCAGCTCGGGATGCATAGGTATATACCGACACCGCGGCTCCCCCGGCGACGACCGACTTTCAACCCTCCGCTTTCTCTCCCCCCGCCGCCCCGACATCATAATGTAAGCATAACTCTACGTGACACTACACACTACAACACTGTTTTCATTTATGTATGAGCTTCTGCTGCTGCGGTCTTGTTATGAACTCGAGCTTTTTCATTTGTACCCAGGCGCGCATTTATGCTAAATTTCTCGCTAATGACACATTGTGTACACCGACCATCGGTTATAATTCTAAGAAATTATATTTTACTTGTTTTAGTTTTAAGCTTTTGAATGCGGAAATGACGTTAATTAAGGACCCACAATCAAAGTTTAAATGCAAAAAGCTTCAACCACGACGTTGCACAAAAAAGACTTTATTCAATTAAAACATGGTGTTACATTTCTTTCAAAAAATACTCTTTCTCCTTGAGTGAGCGTAACAAAGTCGTGACACTGTCAATTACAGAAAGTGACGGCCCTCCCCGCCCTTGCCTCCGAGCTTTTTTGCACTTCACACACTGGATATGTTATAAAGCTCTGTTAATTAAAGTTACATCGTGACATAATACCATGAAAATAAAAAAAAACCCGCAGCATCACGCGTGTCTGCATTGAATTCGTTCCTAAAAAAAAGTCAAAGGTGTCGGTGCCCCCTCGGGACTGATAATAAGCAAGGCAAAAAATTTTTTTAACGAGCACGCGCAGTCATAATGATTAATCATTAAGCTCTCGGTACATGTTTCACCGGCAACAATCAGCGGCTCGTCCGTAGTTAGCATTTATATAAATACGAAAAAGGGTTCAGGGGTGAATAAAGGAAGGATTCAATTTTACACCCTTACAAAGAATCGCTCTTCAGAAAAAGAGAAAATGAAGAAAGAAAAAAAAAACGTGCTTAATTATCAAAATTAACGCCGCCGACTCTTCTTCATCTTCGTCTGTTTATTGTCCAAAACTAATTGCAGGACCGAGATTTCATTATGAAAATTGAAGCACCGCTCGCTCAGAGAACTCCAGAATAAAAAAAAAAAACACAAGACGATGATGATAATAAATTGAGGCGGCAAGAAGGGTTATAATGAGAAAAGTGAAGAAAAAGAGAGATTGCTTGCGTGGCCTTCTTCTTTACACCCTTATAATCACGTAAAAATGAATGGGACATTGTGAGTGTGCACGACGCAATAAAGCTCCGCGAATCGCGAGAAATAAGTAAGAACCCGGGGAATAAAGAAAGCACGCCCGCCGAGTAATAAGGAAGGAAGCTGGAAAAGCTGGCAATTGCGAAAGGTGGCTGCGCCTGTGTATGTATGTGTGTGCGATTTAACACGAGGGATATAAAATAAAGGCTATTGAATCTCCGTCGTCGTCGTCGTCGTCGTCGCGGGCGCCTTTTCTCTCAGAAAAATAGCCCTCAATGAGAAAAGGAAGCTTGCGCTGCCTCGCGGAGCTTTTCTCTCTCTCTCTTCCTTTCACGGGCCCTGGCTTTCATGAAAATTTCTGAAAACTAATTTTCTGTTCCAGCGGGCGTCCTTCTCTACGTATAAAGCTGAGAAGTAAGAAAAGGTGAAGAAGAAGAAGAGAAACGCGCTGAGCTTATACCACCCTCCTCCTCCTCCTTCATCGCCCGTCATCCTTCGGGAGACTTTCTCGTGCCTTTGCGGGTACCACCCTCCACCCCCCGCCTCCTCGATTCGCGCGGAACTTTTATGCGAGGTGCTAATCTCCCATACAACCCCCAACCCTTTCTTCGTAGCACAGTGGGTTTAAATTGCTCAATTTTTTTCTTATTCATGTTCCTTTCTTTTCTGATCGCGGCCTTGCACTCCCGAGGTATCACCTATACGCTACTTTTGACTTTTTTTATTAATAATGTTTTTGTGTTCTTAAGAAAAAAAGTTCAAACTACCTTCTCGCTTTTAATATTGTGGTAAAATCTCGGAGCCATTATGTGTGAAAACTCCAATAAAAAAGGAGGCTAGAAAAGCTTCTTACGTTTCTTTTTTGAAACTAAATATAGTCGCACAGAGAGAGAGAGAGAGCGGGGTATTGATATAGTCTTCTATTCATCCAACATTTTGCCTCAATATTCTCTCCTTTCGAAGAAGAAGTAGTGCGCCCGGAGATAAGAAGGCTTTGCACCTTCTCCCAGGATTATAAAATGACGTCGCGACCGGGTGAAAATAGAAAGAGCCGCGCTCGTACGTCAGCGAGAGAAACCGTCAAATACCATAAACAGACACCGGCACTTGGCGCGCTTCCGATCCTATTATCGGTTTTGCGAACCATAACTGCTGCTTTGGCCGCAGGTACGATGACGGACCGGGGGGAAGGAACGCACACGCGCACAATGCCTGCTAGCTCGGCTCGTGAATAATTCCCTTTGATTGCTCGGTGTTTCGTCGCGCTTCGCTTAACCGCTCCCATATGACGGGGGGTGGACGACAGAACTCAATAGGTTACTTCCATCTCTCTCTATAAAGTGGTTACGTATTTCGTTAATTTTTCATACCCGTGTATATTGTGTCGCAGCGCTCTGTTTATGGTCCCTGTTTGACAACACCACGGCGAATCGAGCCTTTTTTCCATTCTCTCTATCACTTTTTCTCTCATTTGTTTGGGTTTTTTCCCCGTTAACGGGAATTCGCTTTGACAGAGGGATTTTAAATTCGAAACAGTTTGGTCTGCGCGCTTTTTTTTTTTGTGAAGCTGTATTTTTTCAAAATCCTTGTTGAAAAAAAAAGAAAAAAAAATTTGAACAAGCCTCTCGATACGAGCACTCCGGTATTCCAATCTCGATGAACAATTGCATCACGTACCGCATACGCGCCCAAACTCGATCCGGCGAAAAAAAAGGGAAGCGTCCACTGCAGGGCTGCATCGATGCACAGCAGGGGGACGAACGGATAGGCGCAGACGTACCGGCAATCAAGCTCGCGTTAACGTCCGGGCTAAGTGCAGGAAACAAGCGTGTGTCCTGCCCCCTAAAACGCACCGAAAATTCAAAGTCGAGCTTTTTTTTTGCCCCTGTTTCTTTCGATGCGCTTTGACTTGGGTACGTTGAAATACTATTACTTTACGACTTTCTTTTATTTTTTTTCAAAATTAATTTACAATTTGCGTCGGGGGTCCTATTGGACATCGATATTTCATTCGTTTTAAAAGCACCGGTGCTGCTGTGTGGGAAAATAACTGAACTTTTTAAGCAACTCGTTTTGAAAAGAATCTTTGGTAATGTTGGAGCTAAAGTAAGGTTCAAATTTTGTGAATTCAAAACAGTAAAACTGATCAAAATTTAGATTATTGTTTTTCAAAAAATAAATTGATTAAAAAACCACTTTAACTGACAAAGGTTCTAAAAAATAATTGAAATCTCGTACCAAGTCATCTCGTTTTTTGTTGGATAAAAATTTTTTTATTGAAAATCCTAAAGCGCGGTAGCGCTTGACGGCGATTGAGTTTTTTTTAACAACAATCACAACGAAAAAAACTGCCGTCAAAGCGTACGCTTTATATACTTTGAATTCACGGTTAGAGGTTAGGTTGGTCATGTAAAAAACTATGTTGCGAGGGTTATTACAAGTTTATTATGTACTTCCTACATAGCTGATGATCCCCCGAGTAATTAAAAAAAAAAATTGTCACAAAACATTCTCTCGTTATAAAGTTATCGCCGTTTCAATTTTGAAAGTGCCAAAATCATCCCGATAAAAAGTCAGGCGATTTTGGATTTCAGTCGAGAGCATCCGGTTAAACAGGAAAACGTGTATCGCTGTCTCTCTCACTCCCAATGCCCAGCGAGACATTTTGGAAGGAGCGCGCGATGCGGCTGTCTACAGTACTACTGAGTATAGCAGACTAGCACAATTATTATAGCAGCCACTTTAAACCATAATATAACCTATGTTTCTAATCTATTAATCGATTTTTATTATTTAATGTGTAAACATTGGATAAAATTTTTTCTAGCAACATATTTTTGAGTAATCATGCATAACAAAAAATGAATTGGGTCATGTAAAAAAGAATTTCTTGAAATAAGTGTTTTTTTTTTTTTTTTGTGGAAAAAGTAATTTTACTATCACATTTTTTTGGTTTTTCTACTGCGGAGTTGAACTAAGTTTTTATTCAAACGAATACCTATGTATAAATTAAATGAACTGCAAATCCTCTTAAGCATAATACGGATGAGTATTTTCTCCTTTATTTTCTGTGTAATTTATATTTAAGTGCATTAAAAAAAGAGGGCCTATCATAATACTAGATTATACATTTTCAATAAAATTTATCAATGATTTTTATGTTTTCTGAAAATTTTAGTCTTTTTTGTTCTTTGTAAGCAAGCTTAAGTTATATGGTCAAAGTGATTTTAAAGTGCATAATTATTGGTTACAGTGCTAGTTTTTTGAGATAAGAGTTAAGAACTACATGTACAAAAAAAAAATAGATAGTTTCAGGTCTAGATATCCAATGGACTAGTAATTACATTTAGCATGGATTTTCTAGGTACGAATAAACATTTGCTCTATTATTTTCCAAGTTAATTTACATTAAAGTACCTATGTATTAAAAAAAGAGGGATAATATAGAGGCATAATACTAGATTATACATTTTCAATAAAATTTTATCAATGATTTGTGTTCTGTCTGATGATAAAATTATATTTCAGAAATTTGAATCAGAAAAACTAAGCATATTTAGGTCAGCATAAGTCAATTATTGAAAATTTTAGTCTTTTTTGTTTTCTGTAAGCAAGCTAAAGTTATACAGTCAAAGTTCAAAATTGGTTAGTTTTTTGAGATAAGAATCAAGGAACTATATGTACAAAAAAAAAAAAAATAGATAGTTTCAGGTCTAGACATCCAATGGGCCAGCTGTTATTATAAATTTCTATTTAGCATAGATTTTTTGAGTACGGATGAGCATTCGCTCTATTTTTTTCTAATTGGATTTACAATAAAGTTTGTCCATCTATTATATGCAAAGTGCATTCAAAAGTAGGTGATAATAACAGTAAATTATATATTTTTCAATTAAATTTATTAATGATTTTTATGTGTTCTGGCTGATGATAAAATTATATGTAAGAAATTTTAATTAGAAGAATAAGATATATCTAAGTTAGCATGAATCAATTGATGAAAATTTATATCTTTTTTTTTGTCATTTAAAAATCAGGTTAAAATGTTAAATTAATTTTTTTTTATATGTATGATTATTGATTTATCTAGGACTTAGCTAGTATGAAATTATTAAGAATGTGAAATCATTTGTTCAGATATATTTTTTAAGAATATAAATGATTTATTTATGGAGGTTGGTTTTTTTGAATATGTTGACAAAAAGGAGATACATTTAAATTTACCGAATCTACGCAATGAAATCTAAAAAAAAAAAACTTTTCAAAAAGTACTTTAACGGCGATTAGTTTTTTTAAACGGAGTCCATAAATAAAAAAGTATACGCTGAATATGCTAATATTTTTTTTTTGAAAATGAACTAATGAAAGAAGTGAAATCAAAAATTTATTACGGACGACTTCGACTAAAATTACTTATTATTTAAGAATAACTTTCTCTAATCCAAGAACATATTATGTTGAATCACTGTAAATATACGTAAAATTAACAATTTTTCAAATCAAGTAATTTTCAATATCGATAACCACCATTCGAAATTGACGGAGCTGCTTTAACTTTAACTAAGTTTTTCAAGCCGAAAAAGTAAATTCATAAAAAAGCTATCACCATTTTGTAAATTTAAATTTCAAAAAGTTAGTTACTGCGTATTTAAAGACTTAAAAATCTTTCAAAAAAAATAAAAAGCTCTAAAACTTTAAAATAAATTTATAATAGAAAAAAAAAATTAGACTGAGTTTAATTAATGTTATTGTGTAAGAGCATACATGCGTGTCATAAACATTTATGCTTTTTACTTTGACCGAAGTTGTTCCTCGAAAACAGCTCCGTCAATTTCGAATGGTGGTTATCGATATTGAAAATTACTTGATTTGAAAAATTGTTAATTTTACGTATATTTACAGTGATTCAACATAATATGTTCTTGGATTAGAGAAAGTTATTCTTAAATAATAAGTAATTTTAGTCGAAGTCGTCCGTAATAAATTTTTGATTTCACTTCTTTCATTATTAAATATACGATTGATAATATTCTTTGTAAAGTTTGACAAATTTTTATAAAACCGTACGGATCAATGAAAGAGTGGCCGTATCCCTTCTGATAATCGTATCGATCATGAAAATTGACGTGTCGCGAAAGAAAAAACTAGTACGCAGAAGAAAAAGAAGAAAACAACGGCATGACGAAAGGTTAAAGATCGAAGAAAAGACGAAGGAGCGAGCGAGCGGGAGCAGGCACTCCGTCATGCGGGGCGCGCACACAAAAAGGCCCTTTATTGGACCGACATTGGCCGTATTATATTATGAAATACGTGATCCATCTACTTTGGCCGACAGGCCAACAATGGCCTGATAACGCCTTTTGCGCTTACGCAGCTCGGTAGAGACCGAGAGCCGAAGTCGTACTTCTCGCCCCGCACGACTAAGCTGGAAAACCTGCGACTTATTGGAAGGGCGTCGACAAAAAGACTCTACCGATATTTGTAATCGTGGGTTGAGCTTTTTGGTAACGGCTCTTCTTTACATGTCTGCTTCCTTTCTCTCAAAAGAATACTGTGCGTATTGTATCTTATCGGGGTTGATTTCGTTTTTGTAAGATTAAGTTTAATGTTTTTATAACGAAAAATTCAGAACTTCTTTGAAAACGATGATAAAAATGAATTAAATTGTCGAACAATGAGTTTGGTACAATTAATACCTGTCTCACTTAAGTAATTAATATTTTTTCAATCGCCAGTCTTGAAGTAATTCACAGGCAGAATGTAATGGGTCTTTATTCACAAGATAGGTTGCCAATGATGAAATTTACAGGACCAATTCAGTTTATTTGATTATTTTTACCAAATATTAACAAAAATTTTATTACCGTATATATCCGATTCTTAGACGCACTTTTTTTTCAATTTTAAGATTTCAAAAAGTAGGGTGCAATTAGGGCAGAGACCAGAGGTAGGTAGTTCTTGAAATCGTCCTGAAAACTAAATTTATGGGCGTATTTAAGCGACCTGTTTTACAAATATGCATAAAAGGCAAACTTTTGAGTAATCCCGCACGCTAGAAATAACTGTTTGGAAAAACACGGTGGATTTACAATGGCAGCGGGGGGAGGGGGGTAGAAAGGCACAAGTGAAAGCGGGCTCGAATCAATCATCCCGCGACTCATTAGCCGCGCTCGATCCTTCAAACATCATCCAGCAGGCAGAGCGGGTAGCTCGGGCCAATACTCGGCGGGCACTCGGCCGGGGTGTACGTATACAATGCAGACCCGAGCCTCCGTAAAAACATAATAAGCCTCGGGAATGAAAAGGGAGATGAGATATATATCTTTCATCGTGGGCGAGAACCGGCAAAAAAGCTCTCTCTTTCTCCTCCTCCCAGTATGTGTTTTCAGGGGGCTCGAATAAAAAAAAGAGAGATACGGACAAAAGAGGAAGAAGCAGTTTTCTTCTTCTGCTTCCTCCACGAGACTTATTATCATTATATTGCCACAAGACTTCTTTATTTGCCTCGGTTTTTTTGCGCCCGCGCGCGAGTCTTGTGTCAGTTTGTTATGCCTTCTGCGCCAATTAAGAGATAAAGATTAATTGAGAAGGATGGGCGCCTCGCTCGCTCTCGAGGACCGGGAACAGCCCTTGATATGCACAATTACGCTTCTTGTTTTCTCCCCGGGCCTTCTTCTTCTTATTCTTCACCTTATTATAAACCGGCTGAATAATAATTTAATCACGCGAACTCTGCACAAAAAATAAATAGTCACCGTGGTAAATAATAATTTAATTTTATTTTTTTTAAACAAAGCCAACCGAGCTTTACGCGCAGCTCGTAAGTAAGTTTACGGCATTATTTCCTCACGCACGCGCAATAAATAATTGAGATTGTCTATTGTACTGCAGCAAGTACAATCTCCCAATGTGTATATGGTCAGCCCCGGTGGTTGGCAGGTGATTACACCTGACTTACGTAAAAGGCCCGCCGGCTGCCGAGTGTTCTTTTCTCGCGTGCTGGCTAGCCGGCCACCGAGTCGACTTCCTGGTTAAGCACGCACGGAGGCTGAGGTTTGATGTAACGGGTCTCGCTCTCTCGCAACACCGCCAGCTAGACAGCCACGACTTTGCGTTTTCTCGAACTCCCGGCTCATTGTTATCAGAATCGATGACTGGGCGTTTATTCACACTCAGCGGTCTTCTTGTAATTAACGACAATCACCTGCATCGGCTTTGTAATGAATTTTTTGCGGTTACAATCACGAGCGATGACACGAGAGCTTCTATTCTAAATTTCATTAAGAGACTAAATTATTAAGGCTGGCTAATAGTCGATGGGCATTAATAATTCAGTGCGGACGCGACATTATATCGGAAAAAAGGCCGAGAGAGGGGGAGGACAAGTTGAGCCGTAAGGCCATTAGCAGGGATGGATCGACTCCCGGAGGAGATTAGCCCTGGAGCGGCGAACGCCCGCGTCGGCTCAAAGGACAAACATAACAAGTTTAGCCCTCCCCGCAAAACTTAAGGGTTAAGCTCGGTGTGCTCCTCCCTTCCTCCCAAACCCCAGGCAGGATTGATTTCGCTTGAATATTTCATGGGACTCGCGGCCGAACTTGTTGGTCCTCCCGACTTTGTTAAACTTGTTATTATGTTACGGGATTCCTTCCATCCGCTATCCTATACGTCAAACATAGTTTGATTATGAATTTATTTTATGTTTATTGAGAGTAAAAGAAAACATTTTTTACCAAACGTATTGCCTCAAAATAATTTTTTTTGTTGTATTTCATTATTGTTAACAACTTTGTAACCGTAGATATTAAAAGCATCTGGGTCGCGTACACATTGTATAAATAAATAATTCAACTAATTTAATAATAAATTCGGCAGTCATTTGCTGACAGTTAACAAGTCAAAATTCACTAATTAAAAGAATCAACAGTTAGCTTGGATCTAGTTGGTCAGTGCGTGTATCGCGGCTGTCTCCCGTGTGTATTTCAATCCCAGCGTGATGCATACTTCATGCTCGCCATCAGCTGCGTTCCGGGGATGATCGATTGCGTCACGGCCGGCTAATATTCCCAACTACCGCCAACTACTGTACCCTGTTTGTCATTATACGTCACCACGACAGGGCCAATTCAAATTCATAACATAAAAGTTTAACCTCGAGTTTAACTCGAGAATTACCATTTATTTATGAAATTTATCTTTAGTAAGATTTTTCTTTTTTTTTTTAAAATAAAGCCATGAACTCGTGTCTTTTTAGGTGTAAATGAAGTACGAGAGCTTTTCCAGCAGTATTTGAGTCTTTTCCTGACGCATTATCTTGAGATTAAAGTTTAAAAAAGAAAATGAATAAAAAATCAGGGGCAGAGGTAAATATGCACCTGTTTTCGCGCAAGATTCTTTAGCGTCTGACGTAAAATAAAAATTTCACAAACGCTCGACAGTTTTCGTAGAGTATTGGAATCTCGAAAAAAGGATTGGGGGAGAGCCGAGTCAAAAGGCTTTTTCGCGCAACAACATTTTTCCAGACTATTTTCCAGGAGCTTTCCGGGTCGTAATTTAAGCCAGGGCATGCTCACGACACGCGTGTAACTTCTTCTTCTTCTTCTTATTTTTTTCTTGTCTACTCTCTTCTGAAAAAGCTGGTAGCCAATGAAAGAAAGCGGCGTTTTCTTGACTGGCGGAAATTTTCAGGAGCAAATGGCATCATCTCTTTTCTCATTAACTTTTCATTTTAAAAAGCTCTTCGGCAGCGGGTGGGTACGATAGGATGACTAAAAACAGCGCCTTGTAATCATAATGTCTCTCTCGACTTTATCATCGAACCGGCTCATTCTCTCCTTCTTTCCGATGGAAGCTTCAAGGTGGAGAAGAGAAAAAAAGAAGGTTTGGAATAAAGAAAACCGAGAGATCAAAGTGGTGTCGTACCCGGCTGGCTCATTGGCCGGGAGCTGATTATTTTTATGACATGATAGCGGTGGAAAGAGAGAGAGAGAGCTTTATATCCACCCCCGTAATGACGTCTTTGCCGATGCACGTCGTAGCAGCATCAGCAGCAGCAGATTTTCTACCCTCCTCGGCCTTTATTTTTCCTCCTTTTTTTCTTCTTCTTCTTTCCACCACCTCCCCGTGACCGGAATATCTCATTGCCTCCTCTTCTATCTTTCGCTTCGAGGACGACGACGCCGACGACGTGTTATTATATCAGAGGCCCTGACAGCGACTTGATGAATTAAGGGGACGACTTCGGAAGCGAGCATCTTTACCTTTTTCTCTCCCTACTTCTGATAGGAGGGGATTAAAACAACCGATTGAAATTATACACTCTCTTTAATCTCTCTCGTTGACAGCTTCTAATAAAATACCAATTAATATGTATTGTGTGTCCTCTTCTGACGATGTATTTTTTGATACCACAAAGTAGCCAGGTTGCTATCAAAGCGGTAGACAGTCCAATTTTAAATTTATAAAATGAAATTTTTATCTTTGCTGTTTACGACTCACTGTGAGGTTGGGTTTGAAAAAAAAAAAAAAAAAATCAGTACTTATTACAATCAAGTCATTGAAACCGTTATCAGCAAAAAAGGAACCTCCTACTTTTTAATTGGTTAAAAAGCCAAGGGCTATGCACTCCGGAGTCACCAAAAAAAAAGTCGAATAAAATACTTAAAATCGTTTAAAAACTTCACAAAGCACTTTTTTCAAAACCTTTTAGTCTTGGGTAATTTTTTCAAAAAAGTAAAAAAATCTCGAAAAAAATACCAAAAAAAATTCAAAAAATTACTGATTCCTACTCTGGAGTACACAGCCCCTCGTCCATAAGCCCGAAAACGTTTAAAAAAAATATCCCAACAAATATATTTTTTTTTTTTTCAACCACTAAACTAATATGTCATACGACTATTTAATAACTGACTTAAAGTGTTCAAAGACACAGTGATGGAAAATTTTGAGCTAGTGAGACTTGAACTTAAGCCCTATGGACTACGAGTCTTGCTATCTATAACTAATCGCATCACCAAACAAACTCTTGTCGAGTATCTGTGTTGTGAGGCTTGATAAATTTTTCCGCTAACGCAGAATTTCTGAGTTGTAATTTGTAAAAATTATGTGTTACTCTTAAAAATGTCTTCTCATATAACTTACGATTTTTCAGTTTTTAGAATAGTTAGAATAATCCGAAAATAAAAAGTAAAATTTAAAAATTATTAATTTTAAAGTTAATATCTTCAAACTTTTTAAACATTTCTCGAACTCCTTAGAACATAAAAAACAGGAAAAAAAATTAAATCAAACTTTCATCATCACCGTTATTCTGCATTGTCCCAGATTATTCACTCTGGCGTCGAGCGTTTCATAAAATCAAAAATAACACGTGGTACATCATATTTATAGTCACTTTTTATGCGAAAAGCCTAAGTGGTGATCATAAAATAGCGCCATCATGACATGTTTTAACCAAGTTTCAATCGGAGTAAAAAGGAATATCTTTTTTTTTGCTTTTAGAACTCATCTTAATAACACATTGTCAAGTCCCAACAATAATTTAACCAACTTTTCAAACAACCTTACTATTTTTTTAAAAGAAGGAAAAAAAAGGTTGCACTAGCAGAAACAAACAAGCATTACACGTGCATCTTGTTCAATAGTTTAAGCAAACAATGCCGAGAATCCCCGACGATATGCATCATTAGCTAGGAAGACAAATTTGCAGTGCATCATTCGGCGCTGCAGTCCCGTGTCATTCGTTATTCCCCGCTCGACGATAAATAAAACATGCTCAAAGCTATAGAATCTCTGACAAAATCGTCAGATAATAGGCCTCAACATTAATTCTCTCGCTCGATATCGTCGAGTGGCATCTTAACGTCGCTCGGGCTTTACAATTAATTGCTTTATCGGTCCAAAGGCAGCCCCTCTTTGAGACTTTCGTCTTCGAGAGTTGAAACAAACCAAGCGAAATTTCACAATGACAATTACGCATTGGTACACGTGGTGAACACCGCTCGCTCGATGCTCCGAGATCCGGGAAGATTAAAGTGTCAATTAATACATTGTAGAATGTTAATCAAAGGATGACTTTGATTTAAGTATTTATACCATCCCGTCTTGAAAATTCCATTTTAATTTGTAAAAATCTTTCTATCTCGACCGATTTGATAACCAATAGGACTAATACACCGCAACCACGAGAAGATCAGAGCGGTTCGATATCGAGCAACGGCGTTTTTTTATTTCTCCGCGTGTATGCGCGCGCGCGCACTAATTACAAAGTATCGCGGCATGCACGCCCACGCGCCATCATCCTTCGTCGATCCCTAAAGAACAAGCTCCGGCTTTGTGCGTCCCGCAGTCTTCTTGCAGTCAAAGCTCGTTCGGTTGAGTACTTTGTACAATTAGCGCCGGGGAGATGAAAAAAATCCTTCCCGACTGATCTTTTCGATCAACCGGTCGACCTTTTATCGCCGACCGTTCCATGTCCCGGATAGCCGGACTAATCTATTAATTTAAAAGCTCATCGGGTTTATTAATGAAAATATGACCGAGCTTTTTCGCAAAGTAATTCTTGCCTCGTCTGTCAAAGCGTTCCGGAACAATTTTTATCCCGCAAAAGTGCAGGGAAAAGACTCTCGCGGGGCTCCCTTTCGGTGCACTTGATGCTCGTAAAGTGTCCGCGCGAGTTTCTTCCGCGCCAATAATAACAAGAAGAGCGAGGGGGAGAGAAACCCGAGTTTTTTAAGACATGACAATTGGGGAAGAAGACGCGGTTGACACAAGGGTCGGGTTTTTTTTTCTCTATCCTCTTTGCTCTCTTTTTCGTCTCTCCTTTGCGGAGCTTTGTTTTACTTGTATAATAAGAACCCGTAAGCTCTGACTCGCGCGCGTCCTAAATGATCAGAGTTATTTTTGGATCGCGGGGAATGTCTCTTTTAATGACTGCCGTTGATTCTCGTACGAGAGAGAGAGATAAAAAAAAAAAAAAAAAAAGATACTCCTTGTGTTTCACTCGAGGTTTGATGAAATTTTGTTTGCTAGAAATAATGACGAGGATTTTTTCAAAAGAGCGCCCAAGCTCGCCGAGATTTTTATAATAATGACTTCTCCTCTGTCTCTTTCGAAATCTGGCTTTGTCAAGGCGAGACTTTCATAAAAATGTATAACAATGTCACACCTGCCATAGTGAATCATTATTATTATTATATTTTTTTTTCGAAAATTTCAACGTGGGATTTATTTGCTAAATCCGTCGCGTTTAATTGATCCCAAACGGGCATTCGCAAAACACAATAAGCCCTCGGGTCAGTGTTCCTCAATGGCAGAGGCAGTCCGCGTGTCGAGTGACAAAATGTCTACCACGACCGACGACACGTGCACCAGCGTGGTCTTTTTGATTTGCTCTTTTAGCTGCCGCGTCTTTGTACCCGTACCCTTTTATTTTTGCTCGCGTCAAAGTTTAAGGATGCCTATTCTAACTAATTAACGAAGTTGTTTTTCAATTTGGCGTTAGATTTTCGAGACTCTTTAAAAGTTGTAATAATGATTATATATTGTCTCGAAATCATCAATCATCCTTTACTCATGTGAATTCTTCTGCTTTTTTTGTTGCAGGTAAGCTTGAATTCTTTTTCCCGGGTATTTTCAAACTATGAGCCGCAAAATGGGTATAAATCATCTTTGAGTGAGTAATGCCTCGTTGGCAGTCATCAATCAATCGGTGAAAATTTTTAAAATTGAATATTGTCTGGGATGCACTATGGGAGTTTATGTAATGCTATGTAGTCAATTATTTATGAATTTGATGGAAAAAAAAGACCTCGTCAATAGAGTGCGTTTTAACGAATTTTAGAGCAAATTTTTCGAAAAAAAGACTTTTTTAAATAACATAATTAACAATAAAGTTTTATGAGTATTATTTTTTAGCGTGAAATAGACGAAGCTGGAACATTTTGAATTTAGCATGGAGTTACTCATGTATTATATCACCGCTTAAGAAGCGCTTGGCCTTCGAGCCGAACAAAAGTCTTTTTGTCTTCGACACAATACAAAACCATTTACGTTTTTCTAACTAACCGAGCACATCACCATGTGTAAAGAAAATTGAAGTATAACTTGAGCTTGGATAATAAATGCTTGCGTTTTGTAACCCTGACTCATCTTTAGTTAAACTCAACTATTAATTACGTAAAAATTTTCAAAGTTTTTTAATTAATTGCGTTTTATTAGAAAAAATTTCATGATAAAAAGTTAAAATTCTTTGAATATCTTCTTTTTTTTGAGTTTTTGCTCGTCGTATCGCTAATTCCGAGCGCTAAAAGAGCCAGAGCGCAATCATTCAACGGATTACTAAAAAATTCCAAAAGAAAAGAGGAGGAAGAATCTCCTCGACTAATAATACCCATATTCTTTTCAAATCTAAAAAAAAAAAAGCTAGAGAGAGAGATAAAGGAGGCCAGAAGGCAACCCTTTTGATCGGGCTCTCGAAAATCTCAGCCGAAAAATCAGATCAAGACAAAACCCCCCGAGTCAAATTGAAAGCGAGCCTTGTACTCGGTCTCTGTCCCAGCCGTGCGCCCAGGCGAAACGTGACATTTGACAAGAAGGAGAGGAGCAAGAAGAAGAAGAGGAGGAGCAGGAATGAAGAAAAAAAAAAAAGAGTCAAGCGAGCGAGTTCGCATAACAAGCTAGATTCGCGTTTTATCGGGAGCAGCCGAAACTCGAAGGCTGAAAACACAGGGAGGACGAGTAGCGGGAGGAGACGAAAGATAAAAGCTCGGTGGAAGAAGAAGAAGGAAAATGGAAAATCATTTCTATAGAAAGGTTAATAATAATAATCATAATAATTCCCTACTCCTTTCAAGCGGCTCTGCTGCTGGCTGGCTGGCTGTCTTTTCATACCGGGTAAACGTGAATGGCCCGAACGAACGAGTTGAGCCATATCCTCTCTTTCTCTCAGTTCCACTTCCTCTCTCTCTCTCTTTTCTTTTTATTACTCCTCTTCTACACATTTCTCTGACTCGGCGAGCGCGCTCTTTTATTCTATTTCTCTCGCGTTTTGTCTCCTATATAGAAACCGGCTGCAGATTTTGCTTCTTCCGACGAACGAGCGAACGAACGACAGATAGATAAATAGAGGTAAAAGATGAGCTTTCGAAGCCACAAGAATAAGCTTGAGTTTTAAAAAAACCAACCGTGCAAAGCTTTCGATATTGTCTTTCTTGTAATAATATTCTAAATGTGTGCGGTGGGAGGCATAGTATTCTTATGAAAAAATAGAAATTTCAGTTAAAATTTTGACAAATAATAGTGAAAAAAATTGTTCCATATGATTTGGTGATTTTTTTTTTTTTTATTTGATTTGTTTGATCACTTGTATTTTTTTGCTCGTGACTAATTAGGGCCGAACTAGCAGGAATCGAACCTGGGAACTCCTCTCCTAGAGTCGATATCTTCATCAACTGTTCCATTTGAGACTAGTTTAATATATGATTTTATTAAGCTCATAACATTTAATATTTTTTAAAAATTTATGTCAAAAGAACTTTTTAATAAAATCTTGACAAATAAGCAGATTATTTAAAGTTTAGTCTTGTTCAATATCTAAAAATGAAAAAAATCCAGTGCAGACTTTTTTTTGGAGAAAGCATAGTTTTCTCATTGCAACATATTTCAAATCTTTTTTTATGTACATTATATCGTTTTCTAGTTGCTTTTTAGGTATAAATACAACTAACTCTACTGATATTTTTTTGCACAAGGTCTCGATATGTTTTATTTTTTATCTGTGTAAAAATTTAAAGAGAACATTTTTTTAGCCTAAGTAAAATGAATAAAATATAGTAAGACTTGGTTACACATAACCTAACTAATTATAAATTTCGAGTATACAATTATTGAAATGTACCACTTGAATTTTTAAAATCACTCGAATTTCAATGCAAAAAAAAGTTGATGAATCCAGTATTGATGAGTGAGCCGAAAGCAGCTAAAATAATTATAAACCTGTGCTTTACCTGTTTTATAATAAGAACCATATAATAATATTCAGGATAATGAATTCTCCGAGTATTTCAAGAGCTTTTTGCGTACATAAAATTCTCAAAATAAAAAATTGAGAAATAAACATTAAAAAAAAGATACGCGCAGCTACGTGGCTTTACAATATTCCATATCTGTTATTGTATTTGCACTTCAGCTTGGCAATCCTTAACCAGCGCCAGAAAATGCAAATCTCAGCTCGCAAGTTCTTGCTCTTTTTTTTCACATTGAAATTCGCCAGTGCATTTTTTTTCGTTTGAATTTTTGATTGGATTACAACTCTCTTTATTAAGCAAGTGTAATACAAGCGAGCTTACAACTTGAGCGTTCGGAGATGCACCGATGCATGTTTGCTTCACCCTATTTTTCGTAATCTCTCTCTTTTTCTCCCATGCTCTTTTTTTTTTTCTTTGCATGTAATCGTGATGCAGCGACATTGGGCGGGATCAGAGGATGAGCCTAATGGCGATAAGGTAGGGGGAGCTTTTTCATGATCAATGTGCATCCTTCCATTTTTCTTCTTTTTTTTTCGGACGGTGCACTTACACATTTTTTTCGAGGGGTGCAGCAGCAGCAGCAGCCTTTTTTGGCGTAACGAACTTCAGTCCTGCACTTCATTTTCGAAATTATCTGGGCGTGATTGGATCGAGTGGCGGAGATTCGTCAAAATTGAAGTTAAAATTCCTCTTGTCTTCCGAATTTATCACAGACCAAACATTAATGATGGGCTTTTTTGAAAACCATGTTACACACTTGTAAGTTCAACAGCCGCAAACAATTACAAATTTATAAAGAAATACATAAAAATTCAGAATCTTGCAATTTTTAAACAAAGTGCATCAATCTACTGGTCCCTTACAAAGCAATGTTTTGCAACACTGATCGTTGCCTCACTTCAAGCTAATCAATCAATCGTCAATCAAACTCCATCACAGCCAAAATAATACGAATCTCCATACACAGTTTATCGGCCCCTCTTCGCCCCGATTATCTCCAAAAAGAGCCGCATCACCCACAAAGCCGCGAAAAAAGAGCCTGGTGTCAAATCACACACGCCGGTCGGTTATCTGGGAGCTTTCCACGTCGTCGAAAGCTTTCGATTCCTTCCCGGCTAAAATACTCAGGTCCGGGGGAATGAGAAACGGTGTTTGTCAATAGCTTCCCCCTCCCCTCCTCTTCCGTTAATGCGCAAAGCCATTAATCATTGGCTCCGCGCCCGGGCTGTCAGCGCCTGTGTTGTATTGGCGAGGCTACGTACACTCTGCCGACTCGACGAAATAATCTTCCTACCTACCACCTATCGACGATCTTGAATTCACTTTCTTTTCCAAATTTATTTTAAATTGAAAGCTCCTGGAACGGTGCGATTAGATTTTGAAATAGAGATTTTTGAAGGCTAGGCAAGCGTAAGGGATCAAACTTGCACAACTGGTGCGAATATTACAGGTGGCAGTATGAATTTTACGAGTCAAAATAAAGTTTCTCAATTTAGAGTTGAAGAGGTAAAAAAAAAAAAAAAAAAAAAGAACTATTCGATTCGTCGTACAGTTGCAGAAAAAGAGAAAGTAAATCTGCATGTTCCGAACCGCGGACAACCAGTGATATTTCCATTGCAGCGCGGGGGATTACGAAATCGTCACGATGAAAATTCACTTTTATAATCCGGTAATACTTTTCAATCCTCGCGAGTGATTGACGCAAAGTGCGGCGGGTATCGATTTATCTCGAACTAATTTATAATAAAAATCTCGAGTGGAGTGACCTTTTTTTAAATTTATTTATTTAATTTCAACATTAGTCACAACCACGGGGGATTATAATATTTTTGAATAATTTACGGACTATCGCGAGCATTTCGCAAGCGAATAAAAGTCAAGAACCTGGAATTTCATTAAGTCGAAAATATGATTAAATCCACGTGCTCGAGAAGTGAAAATAAAGATAGCTCCGGTGTGTTATGAAACCTGCGGGGGAATTTTGGCCGAGCAAAATAATTTTGCGAAAGATGGGGAGGCCAGAAAAGTGCATGCGGCATGGGCAAGGGGGCGATAGCCCCGCTATCTGGCAACTTCCGGCCTAGTTGAAGCCGAGCTCGGCGCGCCGAGAGCGGAGCAGGGGCATAAATACACCCGCGGTAAATTTAGATTTCGCGCACTCGCGGCTCCCACCACTACCACCCGGAGTTCAAGGTCAGCGTCCCCGTGAATCCCGCTGCTGGTTCTCCCTTTCGAGAATTATCATTTACGCATGCTGTTATGCAAAGTCCAGAAGTTTAGTTTATTTAGCTCGTGACCAGCGAGAAAAAAGTATGAAAAATTAATGTGCTTCTGATGATCGCTAAGATTGCGATGACACTTGACTAAGAACGCATTATAGCTCGTTAACATGCGCGTCGTAAAAAATATGACAACTTCAGAGTGAATCGAAGGAAGTTTAAAGCAAGAAAAAAAGGAGAGAAACTGGTGTGACAATCCCGAAGATGACGAGTATCGGAGAAGCATGCCAAGAGTCAGAAATGAGAATGGAAGAAAGTTGGGAGGGTTAAGACAGAGGAGCACAAGTGCAGAGAATGACAGAAGGAGAAAGAGGAGGGAATATATGTGGGACTATTTATAGAATTCTATATATTCAGTTGGCTTTAGACCTAAGCCGGTGAGCGCGGTGCTTTCCTAAGATCTGCAGTCTCTGGCTGTATTATTATGGTAAACTAACGCCACGCGGGCTTTACGTTTATTATCTACCGCGTTTATTGTGCTTACTCGCCGGGAGATTAACTCGTCTAGTTTCTAGATTCGAATTTGCTTTTGCTTCTCTCGATCAACTGACAGATGAAAAAAGCTTCTTTTATTCTTTGAAGAAAATTTCCTTCTGCTACTCTCGTTTTTTTAAATATTTTTTATCTGAGAGAAGACTTTGATGAATGTGCGTCTTATTAGTTGCAATATTATAATTACGTGTATCATAAGATATTGTATTAGAAAAATAGATATTCTATGTTATTTTCATATCGAAGATCACTCAATTTCTCTCATGTTTGGGAATAAATATGATGAAAATTTTAAACACTCGATGACAAATTTTTCGAAAAATTTAACGCTTATGCCTGCATAACACTTGTATGAATCAACGCTGCAGCTGAGGAGCTTTTGAAATGAATTTTAAAAATAGAAAAGTGACCCCATTGCATGCGTGAGAAAACATGAATGAACGCTTCGAGTGAATTGGCCGGTTCATTCATATAGAATACAATCTTTCACAACTTTACAAGCTTGCAAGTTTCGGAGCTTTTTATTGCTTCAGTTCATTAAGATTTTTTAACCGAGGTTTTCATGAACTAACAAAAATATACCAAGATTTTCATTAGCTTCTTTCAAACAATGATTTCTGTAGCCAGAAGTAGCGGTTTATTGATCAAGTTTTTTACTAAAGCTCCCAGGTGCAATTCCACCTTGTTTGTTTTCTCACATTAATCCAAGTTTCGGCTCTTCATAAAAGCTAAAGTCAAGTACTCAAACAAAAAATACATCTTTGGTATAGTTTATTTTGCAGTATAACTTGTTAAATACTGTGATTTAATAAATTTAAATTCTCGCAAGCTCAGAACCGGAAGCTACCAGGGGACAATTCCCGACTTCCAGGGCGAGAAGTTCTCGGGGATGGCGTAGCAGCACAAAACGTCAAAAGAGCTTTTGGAAAAAGAAAAAAAAAAAAGAAAAAGGAATCTCCATAGCTCGCGTCTTGTCGTCCCCCCAACTCACCGGAAGCCCGCAATTCACGCTAGCTCGGTCGCGAGCGCAAAAAAGAGAAAGCTCGACGCGTGCGCAAGAATATCTTATTCTTAAGTAGTCAGGGTGGTGGTGGTGCTGCACCTAGGCTCTAACTGGCTGGATTCTTTTGAGATTTCGGTGCGCTCAAGATGGTGCACAATGCTCGGCTGTCTCCGCACCGGCTCTTACAATGAAAAGGCCCCGAGTACAAACTGGCTTATTGTCCCCCGGTCGCGCTCGCTCTTGCTCGCGGATGAGGAGAGATAATAATAGCCGCTCGGGAGCAGCGGTGGCGTTTTTCGCGTTCAATTCTGCCTGCCGCACGACGAAACACACATCCGCCGGCCGGGCCATTCTTCGACGCCGTGCAGTTTTCTCGTCACTGGCCATTCATGACTTCCCGAGAGCCGAGTGGAGGAGAAGCGCGTGCAAGAAACAGTGATTCCACTGTGCCCCACGCGCGCCTGACACGGGGCTTTAATTATGCCCCTTGCTACTCGCGCCCGCGCCGCGCCCACTCTTGTGTAGGTACTGCATGCGCGACACTTTGTAACACTCGCAAGGATATTTTTTTAACTCTCTTTTATGTGATTTTGATAACATCAAATTGTATTTTGAGGTTTGGTGTTTGATTCGAAACTTACCAGTCTTACTAAGAGTCGAAAATGGCTCGGTCAGTACAACGCTTGGATTGACACTCAATTCTATTGGTGTTCTAGTCCCGCTCACTCAAATTCTTCAGTATTGAACCAGATAGTAAAAAAAAAAAAAATTTGAACAAATCATTTTTTACTTTCCCACTGAATTAAGAAAATTATTAACAAATTAATTTTTTTTAAATACTGGATAATTTTTTATTTTTGCATTCCAGTTTGAGTCTAAAGTCATAAATTTTAGGTTTGAATCTCTCAGAACCATCTAAGTCGAAGCTTTCTCGAAACTATAATTTTTTTAAGTTAAATAAAATAGTTATACAAATATGCGATGTAAAATAAAAAAAAAAATAAAAATTCTCTATCTGTGTAATAAAATTTTTTATTTTATTTTTTTGTACATGTACGTTAAATTGGTTATCATCTAAGTAACAGAAAAAGAAAAAATAATTTTTTTCTAATATTAAATCATTCCTTTTTAATCATCCGCTCTATTCATATTCTCTCACAATAACTTTGCTAGTCAAGTATTTTCGCTAGTTAAACTTGAATTATGATTATATGGCAAGAGAAGTGTATTGTCATGGTGTGTTTAGCATAATAACAACATTTAGAAGCCTTGTCTCGGATAAACGAACCTGATGAACAATAAAAGAAACTATAAAAGTCAAACGTACACGTTGGGAAATGCTAATTCACAACCAATTGAATTCTCCAAGCAATGCTGCATTTTTGAAAAAAAAAAAATAATAATATCTTCGTTTCATAAAAAAAAACAACAAAATCATACTTCAATTAAGTATCTTCTCTCGAATTAAGCTTGAAACAACCAAACATAAAATTATTAATTTTCAAGGAGACGCTTATAAAAATAATATCATCCTTTTTTTTTTTCATCATTACACAATGGCGACTGGTTGCACAATCAGTTGAATAAAACTCGAATAATCAAGCTGACAGTGTGCAGTTGAGAATGAAATAAAAAAAAATACCTCAAACGCAACGAAGCTTCGAGATTAGCTAAAATAAAATCCGAGCATCAATGGGTTACGGCACACGTGGCCTTAACGACTCTTTGTCGAAGTCTGGCTGGAAGAGGAGCAGTCAATCACTCGACCAACGACTAATTTCTCATTTCGCACCGTCCCGCGCACGACAATAGAGCTCGCCCGTTATTCAGCTGTAATTCACGCCCACGCGCGCGCCTTTGTCATCTTATCTCGAACCTGCATTGATGAATTTCCGGTGCTAATGATCCGGCCAAATTGATTTACCGATTTTTCCCGCCTCGCGACAATGCTCAATTACGTATCTCGTGCCCTCGCAAAGTGTTAGATAACTATTTTCGATCTCCGGGGTCCGAAAGTGTTACACAAAACACAAACTCACTGGGTGATCTTATCCTCGGGAGTTTATCATCGCAGCCTCACTTCTGGCTCGAGAGAGACTTTGCTCGCGAGCTCTTAATCTTTGTTGGGATTTTACGAGCTGTTGGAGTATCGCGCGACTGATCATAACGAGCGGTCCTAGATTTTAATTGTTCCGCGGGACACCTGTCACACATATCAGTGTACAATGGAGGTAAAAGAACTCCAACATTGTTGCGTAAATCTTGGCTCTCTCTGTGCCCCGCGAGGGGTCGTTAAATTGAATAATTAACTCATATTGTTTTTCCAGCTCGCGATTTTTTTTTTTTTTTTTTCGAGAAAATGTGCGAGCGGACTACGTGGTGATGATTATTATTATGATAAGTTTAACGGCGCACGGGTGTTTTATAACGCGGCGGCGGTAACCATAAAAGCCGAGTTTTACCATACTTATAATAATTTTTCCGTCTTTAATGTACAGCTATATTTTTTTTTTTTTTTTTTTTTATCCTTTTTTATTCCTTGCGAAATCAATGTCTTAATTGAGAGTGCAGCGGCCGCGGTCGAGCCGATTTTATTGCGAAATAGTAAGTCCAGAGCTCGTTTGCGGAAAATATTTACGTTTTGTAAAATTCGCTTTCTCTAATTAGCAACACCACCGGTTTTTACAATAAAAGTCGGCCAGAAAACTCCGCGGGCGCAATAAGGTTTCTATTCGAATTGCCATACGGCCCTTCACGCTGATGATGATCGCGGCTGGGCTTTTGTGGACGCGCGTGGGGGCAATAAATTTACATAGCTCAACAACGCCGCCTGCAACTTCGAGGGCTTTCGAGCGCTCGAAAATCCGTGAGAGCCGGTGTCGAGTTCGCGCTCTCGTATAATACGGCGATGCGCCCATAGAGATGAGCATTTCAAAATGAAAGAGAGGTAAAAATTGATATTTCGCTAGAATGCGAGCGCATCGGACGGAGCTGGTAAACATGAATAGTTTTCCACTGCGATTCATGAATATGTGTACACACACAGTGCGCGATCGAATTATTCTTCCAGCTTCCACCCACGCGTAAGCTTCCTAAAAATCGCTCTTGAATTGCCTCGCGATATTGCATCACGATCTTAGCCCACACACTCGGGCTCGTTAATTTGAGATTCAATTTGAATTAGGAACCTGCGTGACGTTCATTTTCATGGTAATTTTACATACAAAGTTTTGTATTGCTCTTGCGGGAGTACTAACAATCTTGTAAACATATATACATAGACTGTCTCTCATTTATTCCCCTGGCATTTTAAGCTTATTGACAGTTTGTTGAATACGCTTAATTTTTCTAATCATTTACTATTTACAGTGGGAAGGTTATTTGAGAAATAGCTTTATTTAATTGCGCGTATAATAAACTTATAAATGATTGGATTTGTTTTTAAAAACTACTGTAATTGATGATAGTAGCTCACTGATCACAGCACTCAAGTAAAGTTCCGAAAGTTCCAGGTTCGTTTCTATACATTATCATGTATACACATATCTTATTAGCTCAAAAGCATTAAAATTGGAATTTAATTATAAGTATAATCAAAAAATTCTTAATCTTCTTAATGTCTTTTGTTTCATTTCAAGTAAGGTAGGTGTACCTAATATGGCCCTGTGCCTAATATGGCCCCCCCTGTTATTTTGAATATGCTCGATATGTGGCATCTCTACAGGGTATGAAGAAGTCAAAAACACTGAATTATGAAGTTTTGAGTTGTTTAGAACATTTAAAAATTATTTTTGCGCCCGCCTTATAGCTAAAACTCGTTTCGTATACCTTCGTTATTATTTTACGTTGTGATTAAATTGTCTGCCAAAATATTTAGACGCACCTGACCAAAATTTTCATAAGTAGCTTCGATTCGTTATTGTTTCAGCTTTAAAATGCGATTTTAGTTTTTGTTCAACTCGTTTTCTAACGGGTTTTATTATTAAATAACTTTTTAAACTGCACTGTACCTAATATGGCCCCCCGCGAATAAGTAGAAATACCGATATTAAGAGTCCTTAGTTTCATATTTACTTTTTAGAAAATCCTATCCTAATGTCATTTAAGCAAAATAAATTTAATTGTTTCAAAGCTTTTTTTCATTTTATAACTAAAAAAAACATTCTATCTCAAAAAACAAACTTTGATAAAAATTGAAAGTTGTCATTCTTCTACTGGTTGCAAAGCTTTCAAAAAAATTGTAAAAAAGGCTTAATTTGTAAATAAATAATTTTTAAAATAATGAAAATTTTGAAGTTTTTAAAATCTTATATCCTGAATGTTTTAAAAAATAGGAACAAATCGCAATTAATAAATAACTTCAAGGGGGCCATATTAGGTACACAAATTTTTAGTGTCTTAAAAAAACGTGTTTTGGTAAATACTCTGTCAATTCAAGCTCATTGATCAAAATTAAACGCGTAAGGTCTCATTTTAAAGCTCTTGAATTAACCTTTAAAATGAGGCCTTACACGTCAAAAAATATTGATTTGATTCGTCACAACGTCGATTATCGCTTAGGGGGGCTATACTAGGTACACCTACCTTATGATTATTAAAAAAGGGACATTTTTTGGATGCTTCTTAATCAATTTTCATCTATAAATTTTTTTTTTTTTTATTCAAGTACCTATTCGTGTTGTAGAAAAAGCATTTAAGATAGGATGATAAGTACCATGATATTTTAAATGAAAAGCTCGATAGCACATTACTTGTCGCTGCATAAATTAAGAGCACGTATAGATTTACAACTATTGTCTCTTGGACGATCAATTTACAATTTAACTTTCGCGTCGTGAAATTCTTCTCCGACACGCGCGCAACTTGCGTGCGCTTAGAGCACCTCTTCAAACTTTTTTCCTAACGAGATGTGGGCGAAAATTTTTTGTTGTAAAGCTCCACGCGAAACAGCAGATGACATTAGTTAGTCTCGTAATACAGAGCGGTTATATACGGCG
The DNA here is from genome assembly GCA_038277355.1 of Encarsia formosa. Classification (NCBI taxonomy): domain Eukaryota; kingdom Metazoa; phylum Arthropoda; class Insecta; order Hymenoptera; family Aphelinidae; genus Encarsia; species Encarsia formosa. The sequence goes on along the minus strand of CM076185.1, from coordinate 81,418,780 downwards.
GAGGCCTAAAACTCTCGCTGAATTCTATTGTATTGTTGTTGTTATTTATCGAGTCATTCTTCGATTGTAACAGGCGTAATTATAATTGTCGAAAAATAAAGGAGCGAAGTTTATGTTCGCATTGTTGGGACCTTTATAAATAAAAGAAACTCGCTGGTGTCAAGAGCGTAGTCGTTCGGGATATTTTAATAACACGTTGATCGCTAGAGGATAAGTAATTAGAGTTGAGAGTTGAGGCTGGTGCAGTCATGGGAATGCAAAAGGAAACGCGCGGGTCACGCGTTGGGCCATGGAAGGGGACGGGAAAGGAAGCTGCAGCAGCGGTTCAGCACACACTACAAAAGTAAAAAGGACTCGACAAAGCAGCGCAACTATTTATAATCGACCAAGATTTTGGCTTCGCGGGACTTCCCTCTCTTTCTCATAAATATAAACTACGCAACGTAGTTGCTTTGTAAGCGCAATGAAATCGTTTCCGGTGTAATTTCTCATTTAAAACGGCATAGAAGGAATTAATGACGACCCGAAGTTGCTTCCCCTGCACTTGCTGCTGTTTCTTACTCCTATAGCGTTCTTGTTTGCCTAACTCCAAAGTAATTGGTTGAAAAATCTATGGTCTAATATTAATGACAGCTTCTCCGGTCGCAAATTGAGATAGTCGAATGAATTTTTTTTTACAAAAGCAAAAAACAATTAATAAAAATTTGTTTGATTAACAGTTTGCCTAACTATTAAACTTGTTTCCTTGCATATAAAAAACTTTTTTTTAAATAAAATGTGCAATGATGTTTCAACAAAATTTTCACACATCAAAAAGTCAAAATTAAATTGAACCGAGTCACAATGTCAGTTTGCAGCATCTATACATTAAATGATTCAAAGTTTTGTTACCTGGGGTTCGATTCTCGTAAATCCAAAAATTTCGATGACCATAAATAAAATCTTACCAAAGTACAAAATAAAAAAAAATAAAAATTTATCGATCAATGTTGAAATGAGGCCCTATGACATTAATGGTTTCAAACCTTTTTTTTGTAGCAGCGCAATATTCAAAAAATTGTTGGTACATTAAATATGCTACCTTCACAACCAGGAATATCATAACTCGCATAAACAGACTTATGTAACACGAGGGCAAAAGAGCTTGCAACAGTTTTGAGAAAAAGTGTAAGCTTGCTTTCAGGAGAATAGGGAGCTTGCACATGGTCACCGGAACTTGAATACTTTTTGATATTACGAAAAGAAACAGAAGAGAGAGAATAAGATCAAGTGAACGCAGGCAGGCCAAGCTTCTAAAATTGTCCCCCTGCGCTGTGGCAGTAAAGGTTTGCTCGGCTCATTCATGAAGAGGAGAGAGAAGAGAAGCCAAAGAGAAAGCTAAGACGGGCCGGAAATGCTCTCGCGGTGTTCATTCACGAACTCTTGTGACTTGGTCCGTTTTGTTTTGTTTTTGTCATCCCTCGTTCTCGTCTTCTTCGTCTTCTTCTTCTTCTCTCTCGTGGCCAGCGGCAGCAGCACTGCGAATGGGAGCAAAAAGAGCTGAGCCTTTTGGCAAATCTCAGTGCTACACCAACATAAATCTCCCTCCCACTACGCGTGTATTATTCCTCCCGCGGGTTTCTTTCATTACGCCCACGGTACGATGCTGGGCAATCAGGGGTGCATGGTAGGAGAGAGAGGACCGTCATTGTTCTTTCTCTCGGTGTATAAATGCAAGAGAGAGAGAGAGAGAGATACTCAAGCGGACGGGAATAGAATGACATTTTCGTATGAGTATCCGCGAGCGGGGCCCTCCCTCATCTTCTCGGTATTCCGGATGTCGTCCACGACCAAAATGAATCTCGTTACCCGCGGGGGAATCCTCTGTGTAACTTCTCCGTACATAGTGTTACTTTTCGACTTTCTTTCTCGGTACTGTAGCAACAGCGTTCGTCGTTCGTTTGAATTCATTACCAACATTTTCGTCTATGTATTTTTATTTTTTTTTATCGAAACTTAAAGTTAATGACATGATGCGAACCAGTTGCTATTACTAAAAGCTCGTATATAATGTAAACAGAGCTTTTTTTATGAAATATTTTTCGTTCTACTTTTTTAAAAATTAAATTTTGAAAATCCTTCGAAGTACGTGCCTACGTTTGAATCATTTTACACTTTTACATCGAAATGTATTTAATATTGAAAGCTGTAACAGGCACAAAAAAAGATTCCGTAGCTGTCGAGTATAAAAAGAAGCAGAGCGTAATTTTATTTTCGCAAGGGACAAAATAGAAACGCGTTGTAAAATTTTTTATAGACTTATCTCAAGCGTGTAGGAGCGTTTTTTTACAGAATTTCGAGTTCGACTGCGTGCGGCTATAGGTCGTAAAGCCTACTTTATGTCTTCCTTTTTGAATCGAACTGACGAATATATGAAAGAAGACGTGACGTTCGGAGAGATAAACCGCATTGATAGCTCCACTGTATGCAGGGCGGGCGAGATGAGCCCATATTTTTTCCGTAACGCAAGGTAACTTGAAATTTTTCTCTAGCGTGACTAACGTCTACCATCAATTTACGAAGCTGCAGCAATTATCGAGATGATTTATACGTTTTCTCATTAGCGCTGCACTCTAAATATGTTTTGAAAAAAGCAATTTTTTCTCAAAAAAATCTGAAGTATGAAAATTGAATGAAAAAAAGAGAAAGATGAGTTGCACAGTGGTGGTTACAAAACAGTACACGAAGTTTGGTAGGTAAAGTTGTAGCTCGTCGTCGAGTGTTCACGTATTCCATTTGTCCACATTAGCCGTTACGAAGTTATCTCGGACTTTCCCAGCCCTCCCCGAGTGGGTATATTAATGATGACCCTTTGGCCACCACGTGCGGGAGCTGGTCGTGATTTTCTATAAGTAACACGCGGGACCGAATCAAGCCTCTAACCCCGTGCAAGCACAGCTGCGGTGGCAGAGTAGCGTAGGCAGGAAACGCGAATATTCTTAGGAGCTCTACATTTTGCTGCTGCTGCTGCTACTAGTGATGATGATGATGATGATGATGATGATGATGATGATGCCTACAACTCTCGCGTGGTCGCATCCCCCTCCGGAGTAATGTCATCTTCCGGTCTTCTCATCGCGGGGCTTCCCGGGAAACTCTCTGCGTGTCTCTTTTATTTTTTTACTTTTCGGAGATAGGCTTGTTTTGTAAAGATATTTTTTTTACTGATTTAAAGTCAAATTTTATTGAGCTAGCTCCAAAAAACTTTTAATTTTCTGGCTATATTATATTAGACTCTTTGTGCAGTGAAGCGTAAAGTAATATAGTATAGTTCTAAAACAAAAAAATACAATTTCTTTCTCTATTTTAACATAATTTTTTTTTTTTTTCTGATCATTTATTTTTTGACAAATTTTCATTTCTATTCGATTTAACTGCTAATTTTCGAGTAAATAAAAAACAGATGATATCAGTTTGACAATGATAGTTTCAAGCGGGACTCGAACCAGCAATCTCTGGCGCAAGATTTTAACACTTTTCTGATTCAGCAATCGTTGATTCAAATCCTCAATTTCGATTTTTTCAAATGGTCTAGTAATTTTATGAAGGCTGTATGAAGTACTAACACCGGTCTTATGAATCCTACAATTTTTTATTTATTCGGAAAAACTCTGAGGCACAAATTTACACTTGTATCACAAGTATTCGAAAATATACTTATATATTTTGTGCCGGTTGTTATAGTTATATTTATTTTGTTACATTAGATTTTTTTATGCTTGACCAGAGAATAAATACATTTTTTCTTGCAAGTATAATTTAAAATCAAAATTTATGCTTATTAAAAAGTTTATTACAATTATTTACAAATTTCAATTTATTTTGGTATAAGAATATTAAAAATCCATTTAAATAAACACAGCTATAAAGCTTCCTCATGCAAAAGTAAACACCGCTGTGTATAAGCGCGCGAAAGACGAAGGTGGTCTGAAAGAAGCCAAAAAAATGGAGAGCAAAGTGAAGGAGCAAAAAGTAAGGGGTAATAGTGCTCAGCTGATGATACGATTGGGGCGGTTATAGTATGCTGATTAGTTTCCGCAGCTTGGTATTAGCGCTTCGCGCGGGGTGGTAAGTGGCAGGTACGGTCGACACTGAGTTACGAGAACTAACTCCGTGGCACTTTGCGCGTGCGCTCTGCAGCATCCTTCCTCCGCTGGACGAATTACGCGAGGTAATAATTCACGCGCTGCACTGCCTCTTTACCTTTTTTTTCTGCACTCTTCATTAACTGCTCGTCTTTTTCACTGAGGCGGTGCTCCGCCTTCCCCGGTCCGTAAACAAAAAGATTTTATCGGTTTCCATCCTCCTCATCCTCCTCCTTCTTGTTTTTTTGTTTTTTTTTTTTTTTTTTTTTTCGACTGCGAGTGCGTGCTGCTGGGTTATAACGAGTGGAAAAACGAATTCGAGTTAAACGAGCACCTGACGTTTCATTATGTAAAGCTGTAATTTATCTTTCGAAATGTAAATAGTAGCCCGCTGCAACTGACCACCCTTATAACTGCACTGACTCATCGGCCGTGCGGGAAAAATGTTTATAAGCTAAGAAAAGTTACTGGACGCTTTAATATTTTTCCAACAGTTTGAGTTACTCGACAGCACTCAGAAAGTCATTAGCAATGGTTTTGTAGAGAATAACGAATGTTTGAGTTTCATTAATTTTTAATTTTCACTTACTCGGTACTGGTACCTTACATATAAAAAAATTTAAAGGGTTTGTGTTTGAAAAAAAAAAAAAAAAAAAAAATTTAACTTAATAACACCTTCAATGAAAAAAAAAAAAAATTTTATAAAATTTCAAATTTCCTGGCAAAGATGGAAAAATTTTTTTTTTTTTTTTTTTTTAATAAAAGAGTGCCTATAAAAATTAGATGGTGGCAAGCGGAATCGAACCAAGGATCTTGATGAGCCAGTAAAGCATTCTATTCATCAAGGCATACTCTTAGACTGCTGCATTGGAATATTTTGCGTTCTAAAAATCAAATAAAATATTAACAAATTAATCAATAATACATCTGATCCAAGTTTTGGTTAGTGTAAAATTATTATATTTTACAGCTGATAATAAAATAATTTTTATTGTTTGGATGTAAAATTTTGCATTTGCTTCTTCTCCATTGTTTTTTTTTTTTTTTTTTTTTTTTTCATATTTTAAGAAAATAAACTGGAAGGTATAATAAACCGTGTGGCGGAGTGGTCTAATTTAAAATTTTTTTTTCATAACTCAGCGATGGTTTGTTTCTCTCTTCTTTGACTTTTCTCATTCGCCGAACTGCAACTTGTTCATTTACTTACTCCGACGTTACTTCGTTTATTATTCTTCATAGCTTTCTTTCAGTATTTTTTTTCTTCCATTCTCGACTCAAAGAAATCATCTCTCTTTACTCTACAGCTTGCTTGCTTTCTTTCTCAGAAGCGCATGTCAAACTTAATATCGATACATTTTTCCTGATTGATATACCTACTTGTGACTTTGCTTTTATTAGAGCTCAAGAATTGCCTTCAATTTTTTTTTAATAGTTTTTCAAAGGAACTGAAAAGAATAAAAATAAATACAGTATGGATTATTTATAAAGTGATTAGTTAATTAGACAACGTATTTTTATTGAAGTCACTTCAATTTAAAGCGTCACGATTAGCTGTTTATCTGTTTGAGCCGGCATTATCCACAGTTAACATAAAAACATCTCGCCCTTTCGACAAAAAAAAAAAAAAGTAACTCGGACAACGTTATTATGTTCATTCGTCATAATTCATGAGCTCTACTCCCGAGTCTCCCAGTCCACATCCACCTGGGATAATAGAAGTATCCTTTGGCGCATGCGCGTAGTCAGTTCACGGCACAAAGCGGGGGTAGGTAGAGCGCGACCTCGAAGGAGAAGAAGACGAGTCGGGTCGGTGGCTGCGAAGGGGTTGGCTCCTTCGCTGATACCGGGGGAAGGACATGAAAGGGATGCGCCGCCGCCATTATGATCGTCGCGCATCTCCCACCTGAACTCTCTTTATCCTCCTCCCCCGTTCGCGTTTTTTTTACGATTCTCTCTTTCCCGCTGGCGTGGCTGGAATCACATACCGGGAGTGGGTACGACTTCGGTCTGAATTATTAATCGCGAGCCGGACTCCGCGCGTTGTTTCGAACGGATTCCTTGACGCGTCCACTTTTCGACCCCTCGTGAATACTTAATGCCAGGGGTGACATTGTTGCCCCCCAAAGAGGATTCTATGAATACGCAAACGTTACGATTGCTGTTTGACGTGCGGACCTACTGATAATCATCATTTTTCACACTTGCTAGCTGGTGCGTAACTGCACCCGAGAATTTACCCAAGACATATTATCTCGAAAGTGTAGCTTCTCTTTCGACTTCGCGACAGCATCATCGTTTAAACGAAAAGCTTCCGCGTATTAAAATGTCTCCTCATCGACGATTTTGTCCCCGTTGGAATAACTGCACAAATCGTCGGACAAATTTATTATAAGCTGTGACTCGTTACAAATTCCCTCCGAGTTCTTTGAAATAACTTTTCTCCTGACTTATTTAAAAATTTTACATCCCTAAGCTAATACTCGGTAAAATGAATATTTAACGTTCATCGGAATCTGGAAGGAAACTCAATTAAAAAAAAAGAGCTAAATAAATAGAATTTTTATTTCCGACTGGTGTGAGGACTAGACAAACAATTTATGATCTCTTTACTCAGTCATAATTTTGAATCAATAATCAAGTACTGAATTGAAATTAAATGTTTTTACTAAAATTTCATTTTTTTCTTTGTTTCAGGTAAGTTTCTAGACATCTTCTTTGACCATCGCAGACGCGAGTTGAGAAGTACGTAAATCATAATGAATATCATAATCGTGAGCAGCTAAAATAGTCCGCTGCTGATGTTCCACATTGATTATTCACATCTTGTAGTCTTATTAAATTCTCCTAAGATTGGCAGGGTAAATATATCCATTATGCAAAACGCGTGTGATATGTGCGAGATCAGAGCCGGTAGAATGTTCCAAAAGTTCAAATAAGGCGTCGGAGTGTGACGGTGGGGGGTTTTTCACAGTGATGAAATCCCCGAGTCTTGGATCATTACCTTGCGTGACGTCAATAATACTCGTTTTGTGTGTCATTATTTCGGTAACTGGGGTGTACATCGCGATGCCCGCGTTAATCAAAAATAGAAGCCAGGAGTGAAGAATCCGTCCAGTCTAGTTGAGAAAGATTAAAAAAAAAATGCGAACAAAGCGTATTTTAAAAATGGAGCCCGGCGTTCTCCATGATGGAGTGATACAGCAGGCAGGTAAGCCTCCTTGGTTGCTTGCTTGGGGGGAACGGGGCGTGGGCGTTTATATTCTCTCTCCCTCTTCTTGTCGCTGCTGCGGAGTCATGCTAGCAGCCGCGCGCCGGGAACTGCCGGGAAGAGGTGCGGGTAACAATGAGCATTGTGATTTGCGCGCGGCCGGATTGTAGTTCCCCCATTGGCCGGGCGGTGGGTGGCTCCTCGGGTGCGCGCGCGCGATCGCTCCTAACCCGCCTACGCCTCGGTGCCGACTGCTGCAAAGTGACAATAAACAATGCGCGCGCGCGCGCACCGAGCTCGCTACCTGGATACACATCCATGATGACGCGACGCTCCAGCGAGCGAGGAATCCAATCGATATCGAGGGAGCTCCCGCGAACAGCCCTGGACCTGCAACTGTACATAGTGTATACGCTTATTGATTTTACCTACCGTCCTTTTTTTCTTTTTTTTTTTTCAAAGGCTGTTATTTTTTTATACTCCGATATGTGGATGTTGGGTTTCCATGCGTGAATGCCTGCACTGGCTACCGGTGAATCGATCGTCCAGGGTATTTTTTTTTATTTTTTTACCGAGCTTTTATTTTTTTGTAAAAAATGATAAATTTGTTTGTCAAAAAATTTTATACAAGTACTAAAGCTGCTTTTTCCATAAAGTGATAAAAATTATTATTATTATTTTTTTTTTTTCAATTCTAATTTGAAGGAAGGCATTTTTTAATTGAAATATTACTTCAAAATTACACACTCGAATAAAAAATTTATTTGAAATATAAAAAGTTTTGAAAAAGTTTAGTACTTTTTCGATAAGTATAAATACTTTATTCTTTTAACTATAAAGGAGTTCGTGTTACAAATTTTCAAATCACTTGGTAATCAAATTAAAAAAAAATTTATTATTCATTTTAATCCATAAAAATTTTTTTTTTAATACATAAGTTTAATTTAGGGATATTCGAAATTTTTATATTTGTCATCAAACGAATTAAAAAAAAAGGGATATAAATTTTAAAAATCTTTATCAAGTAACGACCAATCGCGTCCTTTAATTTAATTAATGAGTTATAAAACGTATAATTTAATTAAGCTTGGATGATAAGCGTTTGAAAATTTTTTATGCAATATGGCAATTACATCAATCACATGTTTCCTGTAATATTTATTTCAAATATAATGATCAATAAATTTTGTTCATCGTGCACATGAATGTATATTTAAAAAAATTTAAATGGTTGAAATTAAAATTGCAGAAGCAAGTAAAAATTTCTAATAAAACATCAATTCATAAGTAACAAATTCATCCACTTACTATGTAAAAAAAATGATACTAAATACTAAAATACAGTTCGAAAAAATTTAATTTGATTACATGACAAACTAAAGTTGAAGAAAAAAAAAAAGGTACCGAGTATAATAAACAAAAGTGTCATCAGAGCGACAGTAGCGTCGACGGGGGAGATAGGGAGGAGGAGTAGGTCTTATCGGTCGGTCGCAGGAGGTAGGGGAGGAAGGAAATAAAAGAGCCGCAGCAGTAAGCCAGGGAGGAGGACCCCAAAGGAAGGAAAACAAGGAACCACGACGCGCCGGCTGATAAAGCGTGGGTGGCAGAGGTTAACACGGCAAAGGTAGGTAGACGGAGGTGCGGCGCGGTGGGCGGAGCCAAGCTCGCGCTCCTCGGGGGGCGTCGTCGATGAGCGCTCGGTGGTGGGGGCAGCGGGCCACGGGTGGGGGGAGCGCGCAAGACGGCCGATCGTGACGCGTATTATTAAACGCTCGACTCCCCTCGACTCTTGCTCTCCCCACTCCTCGCGCTCGGCACTCCACACGTGCGCAGCAGCAGCGTTTTTCGTGCTGGCGGGCTGGCACCAGCTTCCTCGCATCTCGTCTCATCTCGCGGTGGCGGCAGTTCCACGGCAGAAGCCGCACCAGCAGCAGCAGCACTCGCGCGAAGCGCCCGCAGGACTACCGCTACGTCGTTCTTAGGAGGAATACCCACTAAACCGAAGCTGCTCGCACGTGCATTGTCAATTAAACAGTGTTTTGTTTTGTTCCAAGTGAGCGTTGTTAGTGACTCTAGTGTGCGAAGTTTGCGGACACGTGTGTCTACTTCAAAGTGACGGTTGTTGTTGGCGTTTGAATAAAAAAAAGAAAGGAAAGAAAAAAAAAAAATCGTTTTTAAGTTGTTTATTTATGATTGTTTGTTATCGTCGCGGATTAGTGCCGCGCGAAAAACGCCAGCACCATTGATATACAATTGCTACAGCGACGAGGGGAGGAGCTCGAGTTGGCCCGGAAGGCCATTAGCGAGCACCACGATGATATGAGCACGATCGGCAGGTGAGCAACCGGAACATCATCATCGTCATCACTTTCTCTTCTCTCTTTCTCAGCTCCTTGATCCCCCCCTCCACTCTGCCACCCATTCGTTCGATCAATTTATGTATTTGAATTTTTTTCTCCTCATTTTTATTCGTATAAAACCACACGCCCTAATCGTTCGCTCGCTTCTTGGAAGTCGTGCCGCGCACCGGCCGTTTTATTGTTATTGCGCTTCGGGGGCCTCTTCCTTTTTTTTTTTTTTTTTTTTTTTTTTCTTTAAATCCCCGATTACACTCTATCGAGAATGACCATTACGGCGATGGGATTCTCGGAAAGAAAATAAAAGAATCATCGGTGCTATTCTTTCGACCGCCGCGGTTAAACACCGATGACGTGGGTTTCAATTTATTGCATTATCTTTTTGAAACTCGGGCGTGACTCATGATATGCAAAAAGGAGGATATGTATTTCAAGTGTTCTCCAACTCTATTGTAGGTATAAGTTTCTGTCATTGAGCATTAGAATCAAGTAAACTGTTGATAAGCAGCATTAAATTTTAAAATTTTAGCAATGCATGGAGATTTTTGCATATACTTGGTATTTCCACGGCCCAGATTGTTTCAAAAATTAGTTTTACTATTTTTAGATATTCCCTGTCACGTCTAGACTCTTTTATTTTTTCCTTAAACTCACAAACTTAAACAAAGTTTTTTATCTCTCAAATCGTCTGCATAGTTATTGATTATTGATTCGAGCATAGAATTACAAGTAAACAATTGGGTTGCAGGTAGCCATATGCACCCGTTCCTCGAATACCCTCGCGCTTCGTAATAATATTCTAAATTCGCCGCAAGAGCCGCAAGTTGGTGCATGCCGCAGAAGTGGCGCGCACTTGCGTGACGACTTTTATGAATGGGAAGTACAAGGAAGGAAGGGAGAAATGCACGCACACTTTCGCACCTCGAAGGCACGCCTGCCTACTGCACGCGGTTTATAAGGAAATTTTCGAGGGCGCGAGCTGTTTCAAAAGCTCGGGTATTTGTCGCACCCCAACAGCTGAGCGTCGCACGACTCCGCTGATTTCTGAATTGCCGAGTTCCAAAACATCGCTGCTTTTACTCGGGTAGTACTTTAAATTCAATTGAAGTTTGCGATTTGGCAGGCTGCCAAGAGCGAATGGGCATTTTTTGACGCGTCAATTTTACCATTCTTTTTTAAATTTATTGCGCGCGAAAGCCGCGGAGAGAGTATTTCGAATTTGCAAGCTCGGAATTTACTCGAAACGGCGGAAATTTTTTTTCCTCAATATTTTTTTCGAATTTGTACGAAAAATTAGGAAGTTAAGAAAAATATTGTACTATGTAAATTTTATCAATCTGTAAGCCGATAACGCTCGATATTGATTAAACGCGAGTGCTTATGTTTTATCATTAAATTGTAAGTTTATCATGAATCTGCATATTACTTTGAATTTAATTGACCCTCGTATCGGCTTTGAATTAATTTTTTTGCCATATAAAAATAGCTCTCGAAGTGTGGGAATTCCATAGTTCATAAGTAATTCCATTTCATACACTTGACTTTTCAACCTGAAAAAAAAAAAAAAAAAAAAAAAAACATCGAAAAAATTCCCGACTCAACGGGGAAATAATTTAACTACCGTTAATCATTGACCGCGACGAATTATTAGAAGACAGGGAAAAATATAAAGTGACGAAATCGAATAGTTTTCAAATTTCCGAAATTCCCGAAGGTCGTTGACGGTCCGAGCGTATACGTGTTTACCCCGTCGAAGAAACAGGTTGACTCAATCGTCGCGTGTAAATTCATGACCCCTGAGTAACCCGAAACAATAGCAGGAGCGCGCACAATAAACCTGCAGGCGCCGGAGCGCTCGTCCAACAGGTCTCGCTCGGCTTCTGGTATGCCGGGGAATTAAAAAAAAAGAAGGAAAAAAAGCTGCTGGCGCGTTAGATCGGCTTCGTCAAACAGGCTGGCTGCACGTGGGGCCATGTGTTCGCTCTGTGTGGGGGGAGGGGGGCGAGCATGATTTAACGCGGAGTGAGGAAAAAAAAAATCGGGGGACTGACCCACTGATCAATCTCGGGCTAATTATTTTAAAAATGAGGTATTTTTTTCATAGCAAAGTATGTGTATAAATGGGTCTTGATTAACATAACCATATTTTACGGTGAGTAATAACCCGTGAAAGAACAGTTGTGAGAAAAAACCTCCTCGGTTTGATACGCTTTTAAAACTCCTAGCGATGCAGGGATTTCATTCCGTTTCATTCCTTTATCAGATGACAATGAGAATGTCAAAAATGCAACGGGTACGATGATGTACACAAAAGAGGAGGATGTTATTCAACGCGCGCGCGCGCGCTGTGAGAAAAGTTTATATATATTTTTCAAATTTATGGCGTAAAGCGCCTTGAGCTAATCCTAAGATTTTTACGACGTACGAAAATTACTCACTCCGCCATTTTTCACAACAAACAGAGAGAGAGAGAGAGAGAGAAGATGAGAAGAAGGAGGAGAATAAAACAATGTGACGCGAGATGGGATTATAATCGAGCTAATGAGGTCGCATTAGATTACTAACTGGTTGGGGAACTGCCGGGGGATGTAACAATACCCTTGAACCTGCTGCTACGCTTCTCTTTTTTTCCCACTGCTTTCTCTCTCTCCCCCCGCACGCATGGCATTGTTGTCCCCGAAAATCCTCGTAAAACGGCTGACTCGACGTGGGTACTTTTCTATTCCTGCTGGAGCGAGGTCGATCACTCTGGAAGGAGGAGAAGAATAATAATAAAAAAGCGTCAGCTTCCTTTCACGTCGCCCCTCCTCCCACCTTATTCTTGGTCTATTGTCGACGACAAACGTATCGACTGGTAGGTGCACTTTTGTTCGGCTCCAATGCCAAATTTCCTTGTTATTTTCGTATACGAGAGCGCTGATGCGGATGTACGTTCTATGACGATGACTCGCTCTACGGATTTACAGCGACCTGCAGCGGCCCGCGGCATCGACACCTGCTGATCTTATTTTCGACCAAAGCGGCCAGCGATCTGAGAGAATGAGAAAAATATATATATATATATATAATGTATTACTCAACTTGTTTGTTCACAAAAAATTCGATATTGATTGTGCGATGCGAGAGAGAAAAATAATAACCGACTGAATCACCGTAGTGTGAACTTTCTTCGAAAGTTTTTTAATCAATGAGCGAATTGTCAAAAGTTCGGGGATGATAAACCCGCTCGTTGCATAAGACGACTCGAAAATGTGAGATTTTATTTACAAAAAAAAGTAAAAAAATCTCGAGAATTTATCCTCTCTCTCGCTGGAGAGAGAAAAATGTAAATAAATAAAAGTCTTATTTTTGAAATATGAAATTCCAAATTTTTTTTTTTTTTTACTTGGTTTTTTTTCGGATATCATCGTACCCAAAGCAACGTTGACGCTGTATAAAAGACATTGCGAAACGCCTAATTTCACGGTAAATTTGTCGTGAAAAACGGTCTTATTCTTCTACGAGCGAATTCATCGTGTTAAAACTTCAATCACTGTCGCCTGAGAAAATACCATTGTGCATTGTGAACTGGCGAGACGCGGGTCTTATACATATAAAATTTTGAAGAAGAACGTCATAATCAAGAAAGAGAGAAGGAGTACAAAACCCGAGATTCAGATTGAGCACACAACGCTCGTCTCTATGACAGTTTTAACCAAGCGAATATTCTTCCCTTCCCCCACTCCTCCTCCCACTGGCCCGCCACACTATTTTCCATCTTTCTCTTTCTCTCTCTCTCTCTCTATCTTGGGCTTTTATTATCGCATCTGCGCGCATTATCTCGATTATTTATTTCCCTCCGACGTCTCTTTCTTCATTTCCGTCTTTCTGGATTATTGAAGCCTCGAGAATTATTTCGTCAGGCCGACGAATAAATATGGAACTTAATTTTTTTTCTTTTTTTTTACGTCTCTCCGCAGACTCGTGCCAAAATAAATTGCTTTTTTTCGCGAGATACGCCTCGCTTTGTGAGAGCGACTCTATTAACTTTTTAAAGAATCTCATTAAAATTAGAGTTATGATTTGTGTTACGGAAAACAAAAATTATGAGAAAGTGTGTATGAGAGAATAACAAAGTCCGGGATTTTTCTCATCCAACCTTGGGCCAAATTTATTAATTAATTAAAAAAGACTCCCCGAGTAATTATGAAAATTTAATAAATTGCATTGTTAGAGCGCGAAAATATATATTCCACTCAGCCCGGCTAGAAACTTAAACTTCGTTCGTATGAATTATTTCACTCGTAAATTAAATCCCCGGCTAAAATAAACAAATGTTTGTGCGAGAAAATTTTAGCCGCATTCATTGTTGCGGACAGACGAGGGACCAATCAGCGAAGAACATACGTCCCCCGGTTGGCTCTTGATAACAATCGTAAAACAGCGGCGTACGAAAGACAATGGCGCTGCCGAAATTTACGACGTGTTTTCAGTGTAAACCTGACTGAAACTTTGGCTTAGCTAAATAATGGTCCCGAAGCCGAGCCGTACAACAAAGCTCACTCAAATTAGAAGAGGAAGAAAAAAAAAAAAAAAAATCTGTTTCTCAGCTCGCAACTGTATTTTCCTATCTTCCTTTTTCTGGATACTCCGTTGTTTTAAAATAGTTCGCTCCGACCGTAAAAAAGAGCGATGAGGTTACAAACTTTTTCGTTCGTCGGGCGTTTCATATTGTTTGTACGCGGGGCAAAGGAGAGACCGAAAGATATACTGCGCGTGCTGCATAATCCGGGTCGGTGATCTTTTCTCCTCCCGAATTTCGCGCGTATCACCGCGCGAAGTTTTCGAGCGATGACATAATTTTACTACGCTTTTCTCTATTGTTGTAGCCAAAAGTCTCGACCGGAAAGCACCGAAAGAGGCGATTTTTTTTTCTTTGAGAAACGACACGTGCGGAGGGAAAAAATGTGGAAACCTTTCTCCTCGATCGTTATGGTAATTTTATTATCATTTTCGTCGATTTTCGTTATACTTTTATGAGAGAAAAATATTTCGATAGCGGTAGAGAAACTTTTTATTCTATTTTCGTACCCAAGTTTAACAGTTATGAATCTCGAATAAATCACTTGAAATCGTCAAGTTTTTGGGAAATCAAAAATACCTTGCTCATCATAATAACATTTGTGGGTTAAATAAATCACTCGCGTTTTACAAAATTCACACGTCGACGTATGATAAATTTGATGAGGTTTAATATGAAAAAAAAAAAAATATGATGAATTAGGGTTTTCATGAAAAATTAAAACTGGACTCGTTGACGATGTTTGCAAAAAATATTTTTTTTCCTTTTGTTTCCCGTGAGTAATATCGATATTTATCATTTTTTTGCGAGAGAACGAGCAGTGGACTATGTGAAAATAAAATGCTTTATCGTTGAACTCATATTTTTAAGGAATTATGGCAAAGCTTTTAGCATCTAAATCAGTCAACGATAGGTGCAAATATTTTTGTCCTCAGAGTATTTATATTCTGAGGAAATTCCAATTCAACAATGCTTTGTTCCTTGTTTAAGAATTATTTTATTATAAAAACTTTAATAATTTTGAAATGTCCGGAAACTGCTGTAATTTTATTGGGCAAAAATTCAAGTTGATTTTAGTAAATATTTTTTAGCGTTATTAAATTGTTTGAAAAATATCCTTATTAACTGTGCGTGATTCTTTAAACCAAGATATTTAATAATTCTGACTCATTAGAAATTCCATTACACAAATTAGCTGTAACCAGTATTTAAATATATAAATAGTTTCTTTTCGGATGAAACCGTTTTAAATGAATAAAAAACTGAGAAAATATTACTGTTAAAATTAAAATTCCATACAGCAACTAAAATTTTTCAATTTTACAAGCTTTGAGTGGTTTGATTGTTAGTGCGTCCGATCTGCAATCTAAAATTGATTGGTTCGAGCCTCGCTTCGGATCTTTATAACGTTCATTTTCAAATCTAAAAATTAAACATTCTGATGCGTACAATAAATAATAAACAAAGGTATGACTGAATAATTGTTTGTCTGTGGTAAACTTTTTTTTTTTTTTTTTAAAGAAAAAAAAACAAAAGTAATTATTTGAATTAAAACTTGACCAATCAAATTATTTTATTTTGAGTTATTTTAATCTAGACAAACTTACAGATGTATTAGAGAAATAATAATAATTGTTTCAAACTACTCATCTTGTGTCAACAATCACAGTTTTAATTTAAAAAATCCCAGCATTATTACGAGCATTATTATAAAATTATTGTTATTTTTCGTCACTTGTCCTTGAATAATACCCACAACCGAGCCCACAACATTACGAAAAAAAAAGAGAGAAATGAAAAATTCGGTGAAGAATTTTAATTGCCATCATCTCACTCCAGTGCATCGGTGAATAATAAATAAGTAAAGAAAGCGCTGCACTGCACGCGGAGTCTGACAGAATTTCGTCGTTTTTTTTTTTTTCACCAGTCGGGAGGAGACGCGTCACTAAAATAAACAATGGCTCTTGCCAACCGACTCTGCCTATACCGGTGCTGCGCGGGTTCTGCTGTTTGTCCCGCCGCGGTACCACCAGATGACAGAGGGAATCTCAGTCTGGAGTATTTTTAATCGAATCTTCTAACATACATATGAACGAAAAAAAAAAGAAAGAAAAAGGAAAAGAAAAAAATCACACGTGCTGGCGTAAAAACCCGCGTGTTTGATTTTGAGATGATGTCACTTGCAGAGTTGGGTTTATAAATTCTTGGATAATTTTTACCCTTATTCCGCACTTAATTTCTTTTTCAAACTATAATTTTTCTTACTTTTTTAATTCACAGAAAATAAAATATTTTATTTATAGACAAATTAATCATGCATCAAAAAATCAGCGAGTCATAAATTATTACAAATTTATGTTTGACAAATTGGCAATAGAAAGTTAAAAAAAATACTGTATCAACCACTTTGCAAAATCCGATTGTGCGAGCTAAAAATTACCTTGCGTCATACCAGCGCTGTTAGGGAGACAAAGCGCAGTTCGTGAACGTCAAAACACACTCTTCTCTTAGAAATCCATTCATCTCTCTCGGTAAAACCAAAAAAAAAAAAAGAAAAAAGAAGGAAAAAAAAGTTGACGATAAGGCGAAATTCGCATCGAGCGCGTGTTCGGCAAAAATTGCGAGCGAGCGATAAAGCCTGGACACGATCACGCTAAATCTACACGGCATGGGTCGCTTCTCTCGGCTCAATAATCTCCGATTGTGCAACGCATATATAGATATGTAAACAATAGACCGATGCCGGATGTACAATTGATTTTTCAAATCGTATGTCGTCATCGACCGAACCGCGGATTTTTAGTGTTTGATCACGCTTGTGAAGGAATACCATTGATACTGGATTTCCCCCCCTTTGACAATTGGAAAAACCAGAGTCCAGATGTGTTATGACTTTCGTTTTCGTAATATGTATATCGTGCGTATGTAATATTATGTGTGGGAAACTAAAACTTTCCCTTATCATCGAGTTGTTCTTTCCCGAGGTCAGGGTCGACGTTTTCCCAATGGTGATAATGCAAAAACTAATCGATAGTCTTTACTTTTTTTTTTTACTCTGTACAAATCGATGATTTGTTGCGCACAACGCTTGTCTACTTTCTGATTATTCTCTAGTTTTATTTTTTTTTTATCACAAAATTTTTACGTTTTCGTCAATGGTTTCACAACGTCATTCGCTGGAAAATTTTGCAGAAAGCGAGAAATTCAATCACCTCGAGAGCTGAATTAATATGATTATTATTCAATGAATTAAATCAATTTAGCAGTTTATCGCCGACGTAACGAAAAAAAGAGTCGGAGGTTGAAGAATTCTGGTCTGAATGGCGTTTGTTACAAAAAAAGATGATTATCGAGAATCAAGTTCATGTAATGAACCTTCAAAGATTATTACAGAAAACAGGGTATTTGCGCGGATAATTAAATGCTAATTATTTTTTTAATGGCGTCGGGCTGTTCGCTGCTGCTGCTGCTGCAAGGGCGGCAATTATCACGTCTAATACCGATTAAGACTCAGCGCCGGCTTCTCTCTCCTTTTTCCTTATTTTTATTAATAAAGTCAGTCTCTCGCGATAAGGAAGGTGCAGCACGCGTAAATCCGACCCTGACACTTTTGTTACATTATCACGCAATAATACCCATTTTTATTTTATTTTTTTCTTCTCTTCCACCTATTACAGATTCACATTTTATTACAATTTTAATTTCCGAAGAGTGCGTATTAAGATAAGACAATTGTCATATTCCAAGGTGCAAAATCAAAACAGTTTTACGTAAAAATGTAAAAACTATTTTTTATGAGTAAACTTTGAATCACAGTACGCACGACGCGAGTGATTTTATGGCCGAGTGCGTGCGTGCAGACTGGCAGGCAGCATTATCACTTAAATTGTATTCATTAAAGGCGTTCTCGTTACAAGTATAAAGAAGCCACTTGTCTTCGGCGTGCGCGCGCGTTACCTCAAGCTCATCTTGATCCATGGGGATGTGTATCATATTTTTGCAGTAAAAAATATATGATTTTTAAAGTTCTCAAGCCCGAGTGGTTTGAAATATTATTCCACTTATTTATCGTCGCTTTAAAATTCTTCTCAGCTCGTAATTACGACGCTAATGAGGAGTGAATCACTACAATGGCGAGTTCGGTATGCATCATTGGCCAATAAATAAAACCGCAAAGGGCTGGCCAACTGTAAAACACGGGAGCCAACGCGCGCTTATTCTTCTTCTCTCATTCTTCTGGTTATTACGTAGCATGCGAGTCGCATTAGAGTTCTGCGGATGCCTCTAGTGGTGGTGCTGATGACGATGATGAATAGGCCGCCCATGCAGCTTTTGTTGTTGGCCTGCAAAGGGTTACGGTTTGCACGAACACGGAACACGTGCTTTCGAGGGATATGAGGTCGAAGGGCCTGCTCCTTGTTCATCTCTTTTTTAACGTGCGCAGGTTCGGGGGAAGCGCGGACCAAATGCGTTACAGATGCTGGCCGCTTTGTTCCAGGAGCGCGGTAGCCCCGAGCATGTGCTGCAGGTTTCCTCTTCTCTTCTCTGCTCTCTTTCCGCCTCTGCACCGTATTTTTCACTTTCTCTAAACTGTATAGCTATTATAATGCGATACTCTGCAATAATGGAAATAAAAGAAGGAGCAGAACCAGGCCGTTTGACCTTGCCCAACGTCCCTCTTTAAATAATGTACTTTTGTTACATCGACCCCGAAATGAATACAAATTTATAGATAATGTCGTCTACTCTGAATACTCACCAGATGTCAGATCTCAGATTAGTACTTTAAATTTAGTAAATTATTGATTATTGTTACGCTTGACCACTCCAATAAGTGCACCAAAGACATCCATTTCTGCTACATGTGGCACCATACCGCAATCGTACAGAGAGTTATCCCACAAAGTAGGGTAAATTTTGAGCACTAAAATCTCCAACAATAGAATGAAATTCCCCATTTGTACTGTTTGCTCGATTTGAGGATTTTTGAGAAAAGTAATTAAGCCTCGGGATGTCCGCGTTACAGCTGTGGCGCATCTGTGATTTTTACGACCCATTTCTAAAAGCCCCCCCTCTGCGGCCAGGATCGAATAACACACAATTTTAATAGATTTGAATTCGTAGTAGTAATGGCTCGATTGGTCGAGCGCGCGAGTACTGGCGACCCGAAGGTCTTGAGTTCGAATTCCGCTCACTCGCCGTATGTGTTGAAAGTGTCTATGAGCACCTGCTGTCTATAAGTATCTCAATAGAGGTAATCGGAAAAAAAGAAAAAAAAAAGTTTTCATGCTTTCCTTTAATAAAAAATCTTTTTTTTTATATTAAAAAATTTATAAATAATTAGAGCTCGAGTTATACAAAAATCGTCATAGTGCTACACATCCATTCAAAATAAAAGAAATAAGAATAACAATATAATACTAATAAAAGATAATCTCTCCACGTTGCGGCAGAGAGAATAGAGAACACACACAGCGTCAGGTCGGTTGCCGATGGATACGCCGAGGTTTCTTCTTCCTCATTTGCCTATTTAGCTCGCGGTCTTTTTACTATTTCCAGCATCGCGATGCCTACGGAGGAAGAAGTAATTGTTGTACGCCATTCATCCCGCAGGGGCCCCGCGTAATGTACAGCCTTCCGCGAGGAAATTAAGAAGAGGCAGATGAAGAAACCACCTCAGCTCTGTCCCTTCTTTCAGCGTCGGGAGCAGCGATTCTTCTTATTCTATACTCTTTTCTATTCTCTCTCTTCTTAGCCATTGTACTGCTCTCTTACACATTCCTCTCTTCATCGGACCCATTATTCTTCCCCGCTCTCTCTCCTCTTCTGCATCGCGCGCGATCTAACACGTACTTTGGCCCGAATAATGAGACGTTGATGCTACAGTTTGAATAATAAGTCGGTCCTTTAAACTCCCTCCCCCGGTCCCGATCAATCACCTCTCGGTTATTTGCAGGGTAAATGACTTCTAAAAATATCATCCGGATTACCCAATCGATTATTTCGCACGCGATTGATGCGCGGGCTTGATTCACGCACGAAGTTCAAAGAACCGCGAAGGGGGTTAATAAGAAAGGCATCACAAAGACGGTAATTGTTTTTCTATCTCGATTCTTGGAAGCCGCCGCTGTTGATGAAGGAGGAGGAGGAGGATGCCGGAGGAGAACATTGAGCTGGCTTGAGGGATGTATTGTACATGTGCTCGGAGCGGCTCTCCCAAGATTTTCTCTCTCCCGCGCGGCCCGGCAACTTGACACTAAACACATGGCCCTCCAGCCACCAGAAACAGCAGGCCGGGAGTGAGCGAGAGTTTTTAAGAGGGCCTTCGGATTTTACCGCGTGCGTATATGTGCCCCCCGGGATAATACGTTTTTGCATGTTTTTGGTCTCTATACAGAGTGACCCCTGTTTACTGTAAACATTGACTTGTTTTCAAAATATAAATTCGTGTACAGGTTTTTAAATCAATATTATTTTTATCGACCCTAAGAGGTTTGTATACATGTCTTGTTTATGACTCTGTTGACGATTTAATATCGAATGGTACTATGTATTTTCTATTTGCTAGACAGTGAATGCTCAGACAAATTGTGAGGGTAGCTACTGCAGATTCAACTGAAATGTTTGAAATCCTGCGGATCCAGATAGTAGTTTTGTTCGGCGTGCTTGCATTAGCTTAATCACGAGTAGCTATAGCTTGCGGCCGGTACTCCCCGATGCTTTCTCCGGGTCTGATAACAAAGTTTCGCCGGCCAGTAACTTTCGTCGTAAAATGAATGAAAAAGTTCTAGCCGTCCGATAAGCTCGTACTTCGTACTTCGAAACATATTGTGTAACACCGCGAGAGGATTTTTGAAAGAAACTGCACTCTTCGGGTGTGGCCCCGGGTGTCTATCTTTTTCTCTCTCGGTCGGGTGCGCTTCTCATACATATAAACAAGAGATCGGTCGCCGCCTCGCCTCGGAGGCTCCGGGCTTCAAAAGGTTTTCCTCTAGCCCGCGACTCCATTATGTAGAGCGCGTACCTCTTCTTTAAAAGAATACTAACGATATGGCTTTCTTACTCGCGAGCTTTTTTTCCCTCCCCCCACCCTTTTTTTTTTCTTCGTGGTACCAACCAGCCCCGCAGCTACTACCCTCGTTCCACTTCTTCTTTTTCTTCCTCTTTGGCCTGCCAACTTCGTCATTTTCTTGAGTTATCTACTTTTCTTACTCTTTTTTCTTTTTGCCCGCGCTATCTATCCGCGTGCACAAAGTTTCTTCGGGGATTATGCAAAATTTACCGGATGCTCTGGATTCCCTTCTGCATCTGCGTACTGCAGTTGTTTGGGAAAATAAAAAAAAAAAAGAGGAGGAGGGGAAAAAACAACACTAATTTACATTTTTGAGAAAAGTCTCGAGTTTTTTTTTTAGTGCAGCTTCTAACGGAACTCGACGTCCTCCGAACGTTGTCACTTGAGCCCAAACAGATGGCGGCTCACAAAAAAACACCCGCGCCTGCACGTTTCCATTGTAAAGACTAATGGAAAGTCAAGCTTTACGGTCAATTTTAATAGTCCTCCATCGTGCCTTCGAGTTCTGGAAACAGTCATATGGTTTTGTTTTACTCTATTCCTGGAAATTTCTTGATTTTTTTCGAGCTCCCGGCTTTTTTTTATGGTTCCCTAGATGGTTCCCAAAGAAGAAACTTTTTTCTTTCTTGAGATAGCCGTTGAATAATATGTAGTTTGGTGGCACGTTTAATTATAACAATGTTTTCAGCGATACGGCTTTAATCTGAAACAAGCGTGACTGAGATGTTCGACCTTTCTCGATAGCGCCCGGCCGGCGCAAGCAGACTCGCAGATTAGCTCTGTATATCTTCATTACAAAATAACCGTTGCATCAGTTTCATAATACTCAATTCGGCGCGATAGTCGTAACGATGAAGTTTAAGCCGAAAAATCAAACGAGCCTTGATCATTCCATCCCCTTCGGTGAAAATCAGTTACAAAATTCCTCCCTCCTCCCTGATGTAATTCACTGCAATGAACTTGAATCGCGGTCGAGTACGCAGTTACATTAATCCGAAAATTACGTAAAAGCCAGCTCGTCTCTGATACTCCGATATCTACAAGCGGAGCAGCGCAAAAACTCTCCTCGGCATCAATGAATGCGCGCGTTTCCTCGATTACGCAACCAAAAAATTATCGGAGAAACAATGCTTGCCGAGAAGAAGAAGATCATCGTACAGACGTGACGTTTTATCATCTCTCGTGCGGCTCCCGGGTAAGTGGGATACAATAACGGGAGAGATTTATTTTGGAGGAGATCAAACGGGGCGCGAGAAGTCATGAAAGAAAATATCGGGGGAGGCTTTCCGAAAAATAGTCGACGACGACGACACATCTGCGAGGTCTGGTAAAAATATTTCACTCAGTGCCCGACGCTGCTTTATGTTTTTGTTCTCCCCCTCCCCTCTCTTGCAAAGTGATTGCGTCCGGTCGCTCTTAGCTCTCTTTTCCGCGCCCGAAATTATTGTGTGAATAAATACCCCGCCCCCCTCTGTTTTCTATTTATTTTTTGTTTTTTTTTGATACTTTGCTGTGAGCAAAGAATGAAGAAAAAAAGTCGACTCCTCTTCTTTTTTGAAAAATTAAGAAGTTGGACTTTGTATTTATACGGGAGAAAGAAAAAAGTCCATTGATTCGGTCAACGTTTACAATCACGCCCGTGCAGAGTGATGTTGAATGAATCTTTGTATTATACATGCGCGGTTATCATTTCGGGCTAAATCGGCCTTTTTTTTTATTTATCGTCGTTGGCCATTAAAGATTACGAAAAATCCTCCGCCTACTCCTCCTCCTCCCTATTCTTACTATCAATTCGTGCTCTTTGTTTTTCTCCCAATCCGGTCTTTCGCCGGAAATTTGGATCATTCGTTTTAACGACGCTGAATAAAAAAACTCTCGATTGCGCGTACAATGTTTCGTTACCGGAAAAAAAAGAGTAATATCAAGTGCGAGCTCCACGGACAATTGAACGGGTAATGTATATCGGTAAATAATGGCTCGTTGCAATAAGTCACTCGGTCGCGCCTCCCTATAAACGTATTAACTGTCTCGATGCGGTCACTTGGTACGTAGCTGCCGACCGACACGGGATACGTGTAATCATATAGCTCATTACGTATTGCATTATAGTAGACGCGTTTTTTAAGGTCTCGATTACATCTTTTGTACGATAATAAAGTTTCAGCTTTTCTATTTCAATTAATTTTCATTTTATTTTAAAGTTATTTAGTAATTTTAAACAATTTTTTGAATAACTATAACACTTGATTTTCAATAGCAAAATTTTTGTGTTTACCAACAAAATCTGAAGTGGTACAGATAGTAAAGCTCTAAACTCGCAGTCATGTTATGATCAGTTCAAATACCACTCATTCAACTGTACTATTTCGATCCCGAAAAAAAAAAAATAAAATTTTTCATCTTCAAAATCTCGTTCAAAATCTTTAAGAAATCATTTGAATATATATATATATTTTTCTAATAAATACTATTATAAAATTCATGATTTAATTATTTTCAATATAATGTAATAAACGGACACATTATGTATAAGAAAATAAAACCTTGAGTCATTGCCAAAATCTCGTTTTTAAATTAAATAACTTTTTATTTAGATATAATTTTTTTAAAAGTATAATATTTATTATTAAAAAATGTACTGGCCAAGTCTTACAAGTCAAATGAAAAAATGAAATTTAAGGTAATACATTTCAGAAAAAAAAACTAGACTCTGAATGCAACAATTTTTGGATAAATCGTGGTCTTTGTTAACTCTTGCATTGCGTAACACGTAAATGCTCGCGTAAATGTATAGAACCTTCAAAATTTTGATAATCTTCGATATGACTCTCAAACAGTTAATTTTTATTCAACTTATTCCTCAGAAATAACTAATCATCCTTTTTTCCTACCCTTTTATTTCATCTTTATTCATTGATATCGGCTCCTCGCAGGTACCTCTTGTTTACCATGTAATTAAATATTTTAAATTATTACTATTTATATAGGCCCACTAAGTTTGGCCGAAACGTTGGCAAAATAATAAAAAACCTATGCTTGTAATTGAGAGTAGAAGTTTTCAATCAATTAAACCATAAAAAAAAATTATTTTATTACTGCGCGAATGAAACTGTAAATTAGGGCTAATCTGTACGATTAGCCTTCGCGATTCAATTTATTAATTAACGTTATTGAAAGATCGAGTTAGCTCGGGCTTCAAGGTGTGATTTTCTGAATCAAAAATATGATTTTCGCGCAGTGCATGCACCGGAAGCTCAGCCTGCAACCGGACACCCAATAAACAACCCCCATCCCGTCCCCGGCTCCTCCAAGAGTTAATTTCACGATTTTAGATTTAGTAATTTGTAAACGGAAATTGACAGATAACCAAAAGCTGGCCAACGAAATTATCGAAGCAGCAGATGCGCAGGGATGTCGCTCGCGAGTATTTTAGAAGCTTGTTAACTGCTCTTCCTCGGTTCTTGCGCCACGCTGCCTCGGTGCAGTGTTTGCACGCGACATCTAAGGAACGGTCCATTCTGATCTCCTCCTACTCCCTGCAAAGTCCTATATTCGGAGCTCAGATTTTATAATTTCCGTTTGACGAATTTCCAGACACCCGATGAATCTCGAGAAACAGCAGCTGCCACTGTGCTCTGCTGCGACTGCGATTATTATTCTTGTTGGTTTAATACCATACTTTTGCGTAAATAATTGTACAAGTCCGAAATACTCGATTAAGAGTGACAATTTTTTTTATTTATTTATTTTTTTTATGTATTACGATACGTCGATACTGCAATCGGCTATTTGACGAAAAAATATTTGTCTCTCGATAAGGACTCCTAAAATCGTCGGGGGACTTTCCTGGTTGGGAACCAATTAAAACTGCACGTTTTATTTGAGCTCGATAGTAAACAACGATAATCGTACAAATAATAACGATAGAATATTTTCGTGTGTTACAGGCTAAGGATGTCCTCGAAGAGGAAGTCGCCACCAACAAAATTATCGGAGGGCGGGGGCGGACAGCAGCAGCAGCAGCACCAGCACCAGCAACAAAGTACAGTGGCGGGGGCCGAGGAGGAGGAAGAAACGAGCTCGTCCCTGGCAGGCGAGCTGGCGTCGAGCAACGACAACCATCACCACCACAACACCCGGGTCGGGGGTAGCAACCACTCGGTGGGCGAGCTCGAGCACCACGAGTCTTCTGGCTGCTCCTCGCCCTCGGGCACGACGAGCGAGCCCGAGGACAACAACTGCTCGTCTCCGTCGCCTAACTCCCCGCCCGCGGCCAAGCGCCAGAGGCTCCAGCTGCTCCTGGGCGCGGTGGCCGCCGCGGCCGCAGCCACCAACCCGGATAACCACCACCACCACCCCCAGCACCGGAGGAACCTCCTCCAGGAGCCGAGCAACGCGAGCTCCTCGGAGTGCGGCTCGCCGCCGGCTCTCGACAACCCCTACTACCCCGGACACCACCATCAGCACCACAACAACAACAACTCCGTTACGCAGAACAACAACAACAACGGGGCGATTAACTCGAGCGTTAACCCGGGCGGCAAGAGGTCCATGGACGACGTCCTCAAGAGGCTCACCTGCAAAATGAACAGCGGCTCGCTGTCCCTCGAGGACGCGGCCGCGGCCCTAAACAGCACCAGGCGGACGCCGCCGCCGTCTACCACACCGACTAGCCATAATACACACAGGTTTGTTTATCTATATCTATACATATTTTTTGTTTTTTTTTTTTTTTTTTTTTTTTTTTTTAATCTGAGAGGCTTTTAGTTAGTGCAAAAATAAAAAAGAATCAAACTGTAATGAGGACATCCGGGTTGTGCGAGTGTCTCAGCGGAAAAAATCATAGATATTAGGAAAAATAAATTAATCGATGTTGGATTATAAACGCTAGATTTTATCGTCAGAACACTACCGTTATTCAAATTTAATAAGTTTAATTAATACAAAATTAAGTATCACCGATAAGAGAGCTTGTAACGGAAGCCGCGTACGCAAAGTAATTACACTTTTAAAATAAAAAGTAAAAAAAAAAGGTCGGGTAATAAAATTTGTGAATAAATTAGCCGCGTGTTAACACGTAGCAGAATCATCGAGCCGTTTTTCAATGTCCCATCATCGGACATTCGTAGACGAAGTGCGAGGATCCTACGAGCCGCCCGCTGGACGTCTCAATTAGCGGCTATCGGAATTCACCTATAACGGTAACTCCACACTTCATCGAAGTAATGTTTTTTTCATAAATTTGGGTAAAAAAACGTATCGGGAGTTTTTATCGTAACTCGCGATAATTACCCGGCCGACGACGGACCGGGAGAAAATATTGTACGCGTGTGCAGTGCTTATAACAGCGGGCTTTCTCCCTCCCGAAATCCCACGAAAGTAGGTTAATGCAAATGCGAACACAGAAGCAGCATCGATTTGAGAATACTCGTAAAACTCGACTCTAGGTCGTAAAAAAGGAAGACGACGATTAAATTATTTCTCGGTGTACGTGTAAAAAAGGATTTTTTGATTCGAGACGCGCAAGATCTTTATCGAGAGTTTGACAGTGATAAGGGGACGTATCTTTGGCGCGGTATATTCCGATCGCCGACGTCAACAAGTGGGCCGTGGATTAAAGCGACTGTTTGATTCGTCTTTTCGTGCTTATCGAAGAAAGAGATTTTTTTTACTTCCAATTTCCACTCTGTAGACCATAGTTTCCGGGAATTACATAGTTTCGGTTATTTTAAAAAAGACGAATGATAAAGTACAAAAGAGATACGCGTTCTAGCGATTTTACGACTTCTTTTTTTCTTCTTCCTCTTCTTCGGTACTGTGTCTGATGTAACGAACGAGGGGGGATTTCACCATGAGAACAGAAATTTTCATCGATATATAGTCGAAAGTCTTTTTGGTTGTGACGTAGAGCACGATAGAAAACAACCGTTTTCATATTCATTTTTATTATTCTTTTTCGAAAGTTGGTTCCACAAAGAAAATCTTTATTCAATAGTCGGGTTTTACTCTTTTGAAGACAGGTACAATTAATTACATAAAATCAGGTACATCAAAAATGACGTATAAAACGATTCGCGATAGAAAAACTCTTGAAAGCTCGAGTTTGGGCGTTTGGTAAAATCTAATTGATCCGTCGGTCCGATATAAACTCGTCGGTCGGTCGCATTGATAAAGCGAAATTTAACATTCGGAGTTGGCAGAGACGCGGGCCAAAAGAGCGTATAATACACGTATACGTAAGTACGACGTACTCGAGTGTACGCGGGACCGACAATCCGTGACGTCCGAGAGACTTGGATTACGATCAAAACCGAATAAAGTTTGGGGAGTTCACCAAAACAATAGACGATTTTTCAACTTCAACGCTTTGACTGCACTCTTCACTGAGGTCTTTCTGATAAAAGCCAAGTTATGTTAAGCTGCGTTTGAACATCTTGACGGATTTAGCCGGGGGGATTATTTTAAGTCGCCACCAAGGTAGACAATGTAACGAGATTCTTCTTCATCGTTTGGCTCTTCACAATCCGTTAAACGAATCGTCGCGATCATTGTTGTTTGTAATGTTTATAATTATATCAAGATAATTATTTCGTTGCGATATTCCAAAATCTATTCTACTTTGAGATTGTTTTGAGGAATATATGATTATTAAAAATAAATAATTTTTAAAGTGCAATTATCTATGTAAAATGCTGTCCATGCATAAAAATCTAGAAAGGTTAATAAATGCTAATTAAAAAAAAAAAAAAAAAAAAAATGCTGTCCAAGACCAAAAATAAAATGCTGATAAACAGAATCTATAAAAGCTCAATTCGTAAAGCTTGATCCTCACTAACTGTGCTGACGCGGGTTCAAATCCTACTCATCGCCGCTAACTCACAAGATTATCAAACAAAGAAAAAAAATTTCTTTTAGCGCCGTTTCAAAAATTTTTTTTTTTTTTAACACTTTGAATAAAACTTGTGCTAAAGATGTGAATAAAGAATTAGATACATATAAAAAGTAAAAACAAAACAATCCTTAAAAAAAAATCAATTAAAATTTTTGTTCTGAAAAATAATGTTGATTATTTTCCCGAGCTGAATTTCAACCAATAGGAACGCCGCATTTGACATTTGGCGGAGGGGTGTGGGTAAAATTATTTCAATAATTTTTCGGTTATTTCCATTTAGTCGCATGGCAACTTGAATTGTTTGACTCATTCAATTCAACTTTTGGGTTAGACCCGAGTCACTACGGTGTATACCTATGTATGAGTATTCATAGGTATATTCATAGTAAACAAAGAGTTATAGAACTATAACCGCCAAAATGTAAAATACAGCATTTCTATGGGTTGAAATTCAGCTGGGGAAAATAATCCAGCCGAATACCCCTCGTACTTCAAAATTTTAGATAATTTTCCTCCAGTTTTTTTACACAGCAAAACACAGTCGGAAAATTATCGATAATTTTGAAGCACTAGGGGTATTACGACTGATAATTACAACCGATTTTTCAAAATTAAATTATTGTATTTTTCGACGAAAAAAAAAGATTCTAATCATAAAACAATGATTTTCATTTTCGTTTTATCTCATAAAACAAAGCTTTTTTGAAAGTTATTCTTTCCCAAACGCTAGCTGATTACGGCTCTAATTTGTATAGCGATAAGTGAAGTGAATAAAAAAGTTGGTAAAAAAGTTTGCGCTCTCGTATACTCTGTACTTACACACATAACATCGTCATACCGCGTTTTCCTCGTAAACTATATTTGAAATCACATGTTCAGAGAGATTTGAAAAAAATTACAATAGTAACGAGATCATCATCTACTTCATGATACTTGTAAATCGAAGTAACTTTAAATGAAAATTTTATTTTAGTTTTTTTCACCAATAATTTATAAACTCGACCGATCTATTTTTTACACCTTCAACCGTCAACTCACAAACAAGTACTTACATCACTGAGCAAAGCCTCTGCGATTGTAATACACCTACCAGCTGTTATTCAAAGTAGCACTTGACCCTTTCTCACCACAAAAAAGGAAAAAAAAAAAAAAAGAAAAACAATTAATAACCCCAGGACAATTAAGGTATTGAAGGTTTCGACAATACCAGTAAAGAAGCCATCGAAAGTAAAATCTCTTTGTTTCCTCGGGTGTCGAAGAAAAGCTCTCGGTTGGTAACAAAAAGAGACCGCGGTCTTTAAAATATGTTCATAAAACGCTCGGAGAAGAAAAGCTTCTGATGAAAGCGGAACTAAAAGTCCCGCCTCTCTCTCTCTCTCTAGGGAGCGGTCGCACGCACGTGTCCAACATTTATCACGCCGCGGGCATGCATTCATTAGAGATTAAGCTCGCGGGTCTAAGCAGCGGCGTTTGGAATCGAGAAGAAGAGTAGGAAGAGGACGTAGGTGACGAGCGAGCGGCCAAGACACCGGCCAATTTGTCCAAGTCGTCCCTTCAACGTGTGGGGCGAACCACGGCGCGGGGTAATAATAAACCCGTCCTCGATTATTGAAATTCGAGTGCCGGACGAATAATAATCGACCGATGAAAAAACTAGGCGCAAGTGACGCACGAGTTTCGCAAGCCGCACTCGCAAAAAGGCGAAGAAGATGAGTATTAAACTCGCCGGCCAGCTGGGCTGTGTATACCTACGCACACTGGCCTAGATATTCAACGTACAGAGGAGAGGGTTTGGCAGAGATCGTTGAAGGACTTAGCCTCCGCAGGTCTTAAACTCTTCTTCTTCTTCTTCTTTTTTTTTTTTACTTCGCCCCTCTTGTTACCCCGTGCTTGGAAGAAGAAGGCTATTGAGAGCGCTCGCACAATGGACCGCGCATCAATTATTCGTGCTCCGGTTCTTTTTTGTGCGGCCTGCCCATCACCGAGAGGGCAAACATTCTCCGGGATATTGCGACCGCGACCCCATCAATTATTCACCGGTGACACGAACCCTCCTCTCCCTGCTCTACTGTGGAGCGAGCTTTTTTCTCTGCGATTCAAAATCAGAGCTTTTTTTGAAAAAAGCTCTGATTTTACTACCGCAACCCCTCAAAACAAACTCTTAAATAATTCTTGTTTTTTTCTTTTTTAAATGTTTCAGTAGCCTGAACAGCTCGGCGCACTCGCCGACCGGAGGCAGATCACAGACGACCGACACGGGTCAGACCCAGTCGGACATGGAGACGTTCCACGCGGTAATCCAGATGACGCTGCAGAACCCCAACGACACGCCCGCCGAGCGGGACCGCAAGCTCGTCGAGCTCATAAACCAGCTGGTCCTGATAAGGGAGTCGACGATCCGAGATCAGTCGAAGGTACGTTTGTTTAAAAATTTTTTTTAAATAATAGCCGAACGTCCAGAAAAGCTCGAGCTGAAACATCACGGCCGATCGTATAATCCCGGTGAGATAACACATAACAGAACGTGTCCGAACGCGTGTGTTTGCAGTGCTTGGTACGCTCGGCCCCAGATCCGAGATAACTAAATATACGTAGCCTGCAGATTTATTGATCCGTGGGTTGGTTCCAACTCGTAATAATCTTTGTGCTTGCACCAGCGTCCCGCTGGCTTATTATAGTAGTCGGACCGCGGATCATATCTGCTTTTTTGGCCCCCTAATTTAAAATCATCGAGCTTTTTTTGCGAAAAGTAATTGATTCACTTAAAAACATCTTGGCAATTTCAAAGTGTGGTATCGTATACCTGAAAATTGCTTACAATTTAGCTTCCGAGCCTGAGAGTATTTCGGGAATGCCGCCGCGAGATATGAAAAAAAAACGTAATAATATTTTCTAAAAACGATGACGATAATAACAAGTTATAACGGCGGAAGGCTGTCGTAAGTGAGCTTTAATGAAGGTAAAATCGTTTCATTCGAAAAAATTATCGAAATAAATACAATAAATTGCTCCCACTCCGTAAACGACAATAGGGCCCCCCAACATACCACTGCCTTGAAAAATAATTGAAGCTCCCGGAGTTACGCCGCTTCTCACGCGCGGCGCGTCTCGAATTTTCGAAGAAAGTCAGAACAGATCAGCCTGCAGTAGCACTGCATTCGAGGAATAATGCACAAACACACACTGAACAGCGAGCGCCCCGGGTAATAACGTTAATGTAGGTGCACTCCCTATGCATTATCTGCACGCGTTCGGCGGGCTTTTTTTTCCTCCTTCTGCAGCAGCCCGAGAAGACAAGTTTCGCGTGATCCCACCGCGAAGAGAGAGACAGTGCAGGAGCAGCAGCAGCAGCCTCTTGTTATTCTCACTCTCCCGTTGTTCTCCGCGTCGAGAGATGAAAATTATTACTATTTACCCGACCGATGCATGAATGCCGTATCGATTGCCTGACTTTTTTTTCTTCTCTTTCTCATATTGAGCTCTCTGTAATTTTCCCTCGTTTTTCCTTGGAATTATTGTTGTTCGTTAACATATTGTCCGATTCCATAAAACTGGATTTCTTTTTTTTGTAATGTACGCGCGTCAGTAAGGACAAAAGGAAAAACTCGGGGATTGCGCGTGAACGCGTAATAAACGAGCGCTCGAGAGCTATTTTGAAAAACTAAAACGAGGTGATAAACGCCGACTTTGAGCGCGTGATGAAAATAAAAAACTCATGAATCCTGGGTTGACGACGCGGCCGGATTGTTATGGAAAATCTAGAAAATGGTAGCAGAGAACCAGAAGAATTTCACGCTCGTACCGCGGGTATATACGACGGATAATTTTATGCCGTTTCGTTATTATTATGCACGCGAGGGACAAAAAATAAGTAGCGTCCGTCTCCGATGACAGGTTGTTACGTTTGACGCTGCTTTTTTGTTCTTCAAAATCAATTACTCGACAGCTGTAAAAAGTTTTTTTTTATTTTCTTTTGTCGCACGTTAAACGTTTTTCGAGGAAAATATAAAAGATCTCGTTCGGGGATTGGAATTTTATTTAGAACTATAAAGTTTCATGTTTTTGCGTTTCATTTATGAATTAGAAGGAAAAATCGTTTTGCGCGATTTAAAATTGAGTTTGCGTGTTGTTATGACTTGAAAGAATGAATAAACTCAGTATCCTCCTAGACACTTTAATTTACTTTTTATCAACTTTTTATTCAAAAAATATAAATTGATTGCTCTTTATAGTTCCTTGAATATAATATTATAACAGAAAATTAAAAAAATTGAATTTCAATTGAAAAAGAAAATTTTAATTTATTCTGAAGAGATAGAGAAGTAAATAATTTTCTTATTAACAAGTGGCCGAAGTCACGCGTTTCATAACTGAGTGTTTGCTGAATGTTTCGCTCAGTGCGAATAGTAAACTCTTTGAGAAGTCATGGGTTCGAATCCTCATCAGTGTGAAACTTTTTCAAGAAATGTTTGTAAGAATTAAGGCTTTCGAAAAAAAAAAAAAAAAAAATTCTAGACATTTGACTCGACATTTGATATGATTTCAGAACATATATGAATTTTTTTTTATTTGATAAACATCAATTGGCGCCATGTGTCATGGTGTTCATACATGTGATCGAGGTAATTAGAAAATTGATAATTGAATGATATTTTTTTTTTATATTTAATAAAAAAACTTGTAAATATAGTCCAAATTTTTTTTTTTATTGAAATACAATCAATCATATGTTACCACAATAAAAAAATATTTATGCTTCATATTGTTGATATATATATATTTTTTTTTTAATTGAAGATCTTTCTTGAACCATAATTTAAGTTAGTTGATTGATTTAGAATTTAGATCGTTGAAATATAATTTCAACAATTTCAAACCATGGAGGAATTGAACTTCGGGACCTCGGGAATTACCGCACCCAATACATAAGAAGTTATATTTTTACGGTCAGGTCTACGGGGATTATAACATTCAAACCCATAAAGTTTGAATATTTTAAAAAGTGGAATAATTTTAAATCCAGTCTTTAATTAGCGAAAAAAGAATAAAACCCAGACAAACTCAACTCTATCTTTCAGTCGAGTAAAAAAAAAAAAAAAAAAAGTACCTAAGCCAGCTAAATCCTGGTTGGTTGGCCGAGCAAATTTCCGCATTCGCCATTTTATCGGGTACAAGGAGAAAGAAGGTAGACGAGGAGGAGGAAGGGGGGACAAAGGCGCGTGGGGGGGAGGTAGAAACCCGAGTCTTTCTCCTCTCTGTCTCTATGAACACAAAGAGTCAGACATGCGCGCGCGCACAAACCTCCGCAGAAAGCAAAAAAAAAAAAAAAATGAAGAAAAAAGATGTTTAATCTGCAGAGCGAGAGGGAAAAATTTCCACCGTCGACGACGTACGCCGAGAACGGGTGACAAAGAGGTAAAAAGAATAGAGATAGTCGCGGCGAAGAGCAGCAGAGGAGGAGAGGAGGTAAAAAGGCGGGCGCGGGCGATCTCGTTTTTCTCCTCCTCTGGCGCTGCTGCGGAGGGCGTACGAGTCTCGGGCTCTCGAGTGGGGGAGCAGCTCTAGCGTCTCTCCCTCTCCTTCGTTTTCACCTGTGCTCCGCCAGCAGTGGGAACGAGATAAAAGAGTTGGCAGCCGCTCGGAAAATACTCGCGAAGCCTTTGAGGAAGGCCATTTTCCTCCTCCTCCTCCTCCTCTCGCTGCCGCTGTGTTTAAAATCCCTATCGATCCGCGGGCTCTCATTATTATTGAAAAGCGTCATCGCTCCACCGTGCCCGAGCTTTGAGAAATCCCAAACAAATAATAATGAAAAAGAGAGAAAGAGAAATAAAAAATAAAAAAAATACCCGCTGATGGGTATCAAACGCGGGTCATGGGGGAACAAAACGGGCGTGCACGATGAACTCGTTGTGTTATTACTCCCGTTAAAACGCGAAACGGACACACACAGAAAGAGAGGACGATCCAGTCGCACAAAGCCCGGTGGGTGGGGCTCGCTCCTGTACATCATACCCCCCGGCCTCGAGCTTTATGGGAATTAGTGGTGTATTGTGGGCGGATTCCGTTCATTCCGCAAACATACATACAGAGCCGCGAATGGCGGTAGCTCGCCGCTGGACAGAAATGATTCGCGTTTGTCAATATGACCGAGCCTCGTATACCGCATATGCAGCTCTAATCCCCCCCAACCCACCTCTGTCAATAGAAAGCCGCCCCCGCAACTCAGCCACCCCCTCCCGGACATTGTATCTCGCGGTTCAAAGCCGCGGATCATCGTTCCCAAAAAAAAAAAAAGCATTTTATTAATCGGTATCCCAAAAAACGCTTGTTATCACCGGGAAATGCGTCAAACGAAAATCTTTTGGAGAGGAGAGCAGAGCTGCTCGAGGGCTCTTAAAGTTCACACACTCGTTAATCCGAGCACAGTGCCGCACGACGGTAGCACGCATGGCTTAACCCGGATCAAACGGCGCGCCGCTCGCTCTCTCGCGAGATAATTCTTTGATCGCTCCAAGAGATACACCAACCGGCAGGCAGCCGGTGTGCATCCGATCCCCGCCAATTTCGCGCTGTCTTTTTAACGCCGACTGCCTCCACCTGATGATAAAACCAGGGGGTCCTCTTTTTTTTTCCGCGGTGCTCCGCGCGAGCGGCAGCTCATTTACCGCGGTGATGCACAAACGAGCCGAGCGAGCGAGAAAAATCACAAGCTAGGTACTGCGTATTACCGCGGGCTTCTGTTGTTTCGAGAAAAACGGGAGGCTGGAATTAACTAATTAACTGAACGAGCCGCGGGGGCGTTTAACTAATCGTTTGAACTTCAAAGACGCGACGACCGGCTCACAATAATTTAATCGATCTACCCTCTTTGGGAAGGAAAATGCGTAATTGCGACGAACGAGGCGACGAACCTCATTAACGTCCCGTGTCAGCTTTCTCGCGGAATCGTTTTTTTTTTTCGCCCCCTGTTTTTTCGTAATTTGGGATTCTTTTTACTCTTCCCGGGGAATTCTTTTATCTCTCCCGATTTTATCGATATGTTTTTTGCGAATTTACTCTGCTCAAAGTGTTGATCTGGCTGTATTGTGATGCGCGCGCATTGAATAATTTATTTGTTTGGTGCTTGTGTTTGATCAACGAAACGCTGAAAAAGAAATTTTTGAGCTTTTAAACAAATAACTACTACCAGTGAAACTTTTTGTTTGTGTTTTCCGATGAATATATTTTTTTTAAAAGTCGAGCTTTTTTTCTTTTGAAGCTAAAATAATAATCGAATGATATCCAATCGGACGTGAAAAAGCATATAAGCTCAGTCTACAGTGGTCGAAAAATTGAGTTTGGGGGTATATATCAGTACCTCGGTCACGTAGGTCGGGTGAATTTGGTAATAGGAGCCGTCACGTGCCCGCTATTTCATTAATTTACCAGCGTCCCGATCAGACCCAGAAAAATCACACGGCTTTTACGTAATTACTCGAATCAAAATCAAATTAGTAAAACTAGCGCGGCTTTTAAAATTTACTTAAATTTTAATCGTGAATAATGAGCGCGTGAGAAAAAGAAACGATTCGAGCGCTTAATAGTCGCGCGTTTAAATCTTTTATTCGCAGACTCAAAGCAGCTAAGAAAGTCTAGAGAGAAAGAAATTCACCAAGGCGCGATTAAGAAACAAGTCGTAATTAAAATAAGCAAAGTTATTCGCCTTTTTCTCCACCCCCTTGAAAATTTTTTCAAGCTTTAGCAATGCGAGCCGGCAACTCCTTGTGTGTTGTGAGCAAACGAACGAATTTAATCATAATTGCAGCCGAGTAAAAAAAAGGCATTAACGCCATTAGACAAAGTTAAATCAAGAGTTTGCCGCCGCAAGCTCAAAAGTTCACCTCAACGCGACGCCTTGTAAGAACAAGGCTCCAAAAAGCTCTCTGCGTGACCACTCGAGCAAATTTTTTTTCGACTCAACGTCCAATTTTTCAAGGAACGCCCCAACATAATTACTATTTCTCGCTTGGTTCTGATTGTTCACTCGTAAATTAAAAATTCCTTTCGATAATGAGCTTGCAAGCTCAAGAAGTTCTATTCACTCAAAACTTAAACTTTTTAAACGTAGGCGTACTTAAAAAAAATTTTTAAATTGGAAAAAAAAGTGAAAAAGCTTTCACTGCGGATCGACGTTCTGATATCGCGGTACATTTTCTCCGCAAGCTCGTAGTTGGAAAAAAATTGTAATTATGGTAGGAAACCCGTGATAAAAAAAAAAAAGAGAAGCAACGTGGCAGCATCCAGGTGTTTATAATTCCATTGTCGCGGAGTTGTTAAAACAGCTCTCGTATTGTCCGAGTGCCCCGCGAGAACGACAATAACAGCGTTACCCATTGTATTTTTCATCCGCGAACAAAAAAAAAAAAAGAGAGAAAAAAGCTTCACCTCGTTTTTTTTACCTCTTATCATCACTGGCATCCCATCTCATCGCAGAACACAATTGATGCTTTCATTCGGAGGATTTTTTTTATCTTCGTTATATTTACCGGATAAAGTCCGATTCGTCCGGATAGAGTGCTATCGACGGAATAATGAAAACCTGGAAACAATGCTTGGGTTTTGTTCTTTATCTATAGGTTTTTTAGTAGATTAAAGTGGGTTCTTGCACTTGGAAAGTAAACAAACTGTACAATGAGGAGAGGAGTAGAGCGAGTAATAATGCGACGACGATATATTGTGCGGTAAGTAAGTAAAGTAAAGGAGGTACGCAAATAGCCGAGGCCACGGCTAAATTCATCCCCGCGTACGCGTGCGCGACGCGACGTCCGACAGTGATGCTTATGATTCCTCCTTTTTTTTTTTTTTCTTCGTACTGCAAGTACTAGACAAAACGTAAAGAGAAACTTGGATTTATGAAAAATGAGTTCATGATCCAACAGGTAACGAAATTTTTGCATTTTCATGAGAAAAATATATTAGTTCAGAAGTTTATAGATTTGATGGAACTTTGTTTTACCATTATACTACTGTTACTATGTGTATTTATTTATTTTGTTAATTTAACTATTTTTTGTTTGATTCATTCCAAATGAATTATTCAAATTTTTTAAATTTTCGCTTAGTTATTTTTTTTATAAAACTAGAATTTATTCTATTTATTCGGGACTCTAAAGTTTGTTTTTCATACGTATAAATTTATTGACCTTTGACATTTTTTTTTAAAACCAAACTAAAAAAATTCCGGATCATTCTGTAAAAAAAATTATTCAACAATGTATGACAGAACCCGTAAAGCAGAAATAAAACGCGCGAGACACGCAATGAAATATTTACCTAAAGGAATGCGCGCGCGTCCGTATGAAAAGCCTCGACATCGCGAAAAAGAGAGCCGGCAGGCAGCGATGAAGTTTTCGCTCCGTTGAATGACTCCCGACAGCTGCTGCATTTTTACTCTCGACTCCTTAAAATCCTCCCGTCATTTTTGTCATTCCTCGGTTGGCGCTGCTGCACCGCGTCAGATTTGGACGGAAGTGTCGAAACAAGCTTACTTCTCCGAGAGTAGCGCTGATTAATCGTCGCATTGTCTGCCGGCTCGCGACGACGGGAAAAACAACAATTGGATTACGAAACGGGGCGGCGTTAAGCTACTGTCGCGCACTGTAAATAATACCCATCCAGCCGAAAACCTCTAAAAATACAGCCGTTATTGATGTGTTTGCCACCGGTGGTATTTTAAAATGAGCGCTCCGGTATCGACCTAAAGCAACTTACTTTTTCCACCAAAAGGGATGAAGCATATTTTTAAAATCAATCCCCGGCTGCGCACGTGTGTGCGAGGAGCTTCCGAGAATATTGTCTGCACCAGACGCTGCGCCGCGGCAATTACAATTAAAACGAAAACAGAAAAAGAAAGGAAAGGAAGGAGGTAAAAAAAAAAAAAGGAGCAGCTCTCGCTAAAAACACAACTCTAAGCCCGCGGTGCGCGAGCGAGAGAAAAAAAGCCTAAGAAAGAGTAACAAAGCTCGGCGGTCTGGCAGCACAGAATAGAGTTGGAAAAAAAAAAGAAGATGAAGAAGGGGTGCAGGTTAGGCACGTGCACTACTTATTACTGTTGTGATGATATTCGCGGGACGAGACCTCAAGTGGTGGACTCTCTTTGGGGGGTCGTTCGCAAAACCAACCACAATGAACAAGAGAGAGAGGGGGAGTCTCAACCCCTCCTCATTTATTATTTTTTTATCTGCAGAGGAGAAGAAGTCGCGTGTTTACTGGCGGTGCATACAAAATTAATTAAAATCAAGCGAGCGTCAGGGGGCTGCTGTCTGTGGTTACTTTTTCCCCCCCTCGAACCATCTTCAGACAATCTCGGGAGGGGGGGAAGCATTGTATCGCTTCGTTTTTCAGCCACTCCGTTCTCTTAAACTCTCTTTTTGTCATTAATTTTTCGTCGTCGCCTGCATTTAAGCCGCCCCACCAAGAATCCGCGTATTTTGTTAGCGACCCCGCCCACTCGACGGTAATTGACGAGTTCGTTTTTAATTGTTGGCGAATTAACCGCGGGGTGACCGAATCGAATAAAATAAAAGAAGCGAATGAAATATCATTATTATTATTGTTATTCGGGTAGCTCGGATCAAAGCGTGCCGCCGCGGAATAAATGGACGCGCGGCCGAACGCGATAATGACATTTGCGAAACCCGCCCGCCTGCCCGCCTGCCTGTACGTAAGTACTAAGAGGCTTGTAATCGACTCCGATGCTTCATTTCGACTCGATGCTTCCATTTAAACGGGAATCCTTCTTACTCTATTCATTCATTTTGTGTTTTTATTACGGAGCCGGTACCTCTCTCTCTCCTGCTTTAAATCTTTTTTTCATCAGTCGTTGCTGGAAAAGTTTTTTTTTTTTTTTCAATTAAACCGCTTAATCACCGTTATCGGATCCGAGCCGAGACGAGGACGAAATTATTGTACGCCTTTTTGACATTTCAAATGAGGATGAAATTCTTTCTTTGAATTTTTTTCGATGCTTAGAATTTAATTTGAATAACTGAGTTTTTTTGTAAATTTAGTTACCGAGAGTAAAACTGCAGTAAAATAAAATAATTCTATTGAGCATTTGAAAAATCCAAAAAAAATTTAGAACAGCTCACAACTATATCCAATTTTTTTTTTTTTTTTTCATCACTGTTAATAAACAATGTAAACGTCAGAAACACCTAAACACTGAAGATATTTCTCTTATTTATACGAGTAACATTGAGAAAAAATACGCGTCGTAGACTCGAACCCGGACTCTTCGGGTTTCGAATCACGCGCTTTACCCTTAGGATAACTTTATAATAATAAATTTCTAGACAATTTACATCATTAAAGCCTTGTTTGTATATAGAAGAATGATTACTCGTATAAAAATATAATTCAGAGTTAAAAAATTAATTAAAAGCTTTCATGAAAATCTCTTAAAATTTTAAATTGAGTTTTATTCCTCAAATAAAACTGTATTGCAACATCAAAAAATGATTTCCCATTTTTGGTTATCGGTATCAGAAGCCGTGGCAGGGCGCGTCTGGGAACATATTAATGCGACGCGTCAAAGTAAATTTTCGGCAAAGAAACCCGAATCGAGAAGGATTCGGTCTCGCAGCCGCAAGAAGGAGGAAAAATAAAGCCGGGAGAAAAGAAAGCACATCCGACGATTCCGAGGTGACACGCGTCCTCCTGCATCTCCAGGGAGTTGACTCTTCCTCTCTTTTTTTTTCGCTCGGGGGTTACAAGTGAAGATAAGAACCGCCGAAGACAATAATCCGGCTGACAGGCATCGAGTAGAGCTTATTCTCCAGTCCCTCGGTGCAGGCTTCTTTGTCTTTCATCCCTTCTTTCAGCTGGTGCAGCTCTTCTTTTCTTGATTTCTCGGTTAACCCGCGCTCGGAGCTTCTTTCTTTTTCTCGCGAATTATTAATCAGTCGGGCTTTTGTCGGGTGATGATGCTGACGCTGGATTGGGGGATGTTAACTTGTCGTTGAGGTGACTCGTTTTCTCCCTCCTCTCGCCGGCCCTCGACACATTGTTTTCGAATTCCTACAAAATGCTTCATAAAAATATCGCGATGATTTAATGGTCTCTCTCTCTCTTCTTCATTCTTTGCATTTTTTTGAAGCTCGTCTTATTCGTTTTTTCATCTCCTGCACGAGCGATACATAAATGATCAAAAATAGTTTTCGCTGACATGTCGACAGCCAAAGAGCTTACCAAGACATTAATGTCTTATCGGATGATCCTTGGTAACTTCTCTCGATTAATGGACGCCAGTACCGTAATCCGGCTCGCTCTTCGTACGTCAAATACACCCCTCGAATTATTCTCATTTTTTCGTCACCTCAATAATTTATGCTTTCATTAAAAATTCTTCGCCGTAAACAATTCTCGTTTTATTAATATTTTCGAAAAAAAAAAAAACAAATTCAAGAGCTCGAGAGAGAAATCAAAATTTGAAGCGTGAGTAACGCTCGTCATATCGCGGTGCACGCAGCGGTGTCAAGACGGAAATACTCGCTTAATCTGACGTCTCGCGGGGTAACACACAAAAGCGGGCAAAAAATCCCGCGGAGTACGATGATGATGATTATGATAAAAACACAGCAGTGTATCGGCTCTCGAGTGCCGCTAGTAAGGGACTTGATTTATTCTCACGTGGCTTCTAATTTAACACTCCAATAAATTTCGATCCCCCGCGCTCGATGGTTTTCATACGCACGGAATTGTTCAAAGCGACTTGTGATGATGAGGAGGAGGGGGGAGGGAGGGGGCGTTTGTTCTTATTGCGCGGAGCATTATCTCGATCGAGTGTTACGCTCGAGAGACAAAGTCGTCTTTGTGGTTTTTCATCTCCTCCTCGTACACATGAGGAGTAGCAGATTGAGCTTTGGCTCTCGACGCGCACCGTGAGAACGAAATTTCATGCCCCGAGTAGCGCTGTATTCTCTAGGGTACGCTCGACTTTTTATCATTCTTTTTGACCGCCCTGATTTCTTTCACTTGGAAGCTTTATCAGAGGAGCAATTTTTATTTATCGTTCTTCAAAAACCAATGTCACCACAAAGAGGGAGGGGGAGCTTTGATTTCCAAGATTCTCATCACGTACTTGGAATCTTAGCGCTCAGCTGAAAATCGCTTTTGAGAAGCCATTTGCCTTTGGGGGAGGTGAGGAGAAGGAGGAAGGTACGCGAGAGGAGAGGCCTTAATCACGATTTGTTTGCATACATACGGGACTGAAGGCGAAATATCAAAGGGATCGAGAGGCGCCTCCTCCGGAGATGATAATAAACACCGACTCCGATATAAAGTTGAAAGCTCAAAATAATCTAAAAGCTCAACACTTGCTCACCTATTTTTGGGTAAATGCACTTTTTTTTATTTGGTTATCCGCGCTTTCTTCAAAGTTTCCTTAACGCCCGGTCACTTCAAAAGTCAACGTGGTTTACTTTTAAAATAAAAACCTCGTTCGTATCATGAGAAAAATAATTATTCAACATTCTCAAGAACTCATACCCGATGATACCGCATGAATGAACCGTCTGATTTAAATAAAATACAAAATAAAAGTAACCGGTTCTGAAGTGGAAGAAGCTGTGCAAAAAAATTAAAAGAACCACGTCGACTCTTCGATGAAGCTTTAGATACCATGAATAACGTAAACTTTGTTTCGCTTTTCGTTTTGTTGATCACTTGAGTAGTACGTGCACTGGCCTTCGGTACAAACGTGTACACAGATACTCTTTCTCATTAAACGCATCGGACTTCGCCTTAGAGTCTACATAGCAGAAAATAAGTTACTGTTAAATGTTTTTCATAAGTTTTGCCGTTATTAATTTATTATTCTTTTTTTTTTTAATTAAAAAGATTAGTTAATTCAAAAATACACAAATGAATGTTTGTATACAAAATGTTTGTACTTAAATAATTTATTGTTGAATTCACGATTGATTAACTAAAATTAATTATGGGAGAGTGGCTAAGCTAGTAAAGAGCTTGACTATAAACCCGAAAGCAGTAGGATCGATTCTTGCATGCTCCAAAACTGATTCATAAACGTTACTGTAGCTAACAAGTTTGTGCTCTTTCTTCTACAATATTTAAGTTCTAAAAAAAAAAATTTGAACCAATTGTCTTGTTTTTCTTTTTTTTTTCTTTTTTGGTAATTATTTTAACATGGTCAATTTGTAGATTCATTAAAAAATCAAGCAACTAACTTAACTAGTATTCTTGATATTTAAAATAAATTTTTTCAAAAATTAAAAAGCAGCAGTCAAGATCATCCAGCAATATATTTCGTCACACGCTCGTCATTAAAATCCGGCGATTACGGAGTGAAGCACAACACTAAATTAGCTCGGAAGCAATATTCGGTAAAAGGTAATTGCGTCAGCTAAGTTTAGGCGCGAGACCGAGAGCGTCAATGCATGCCATATTCAAAAAACGGCGTGGACACCACCACCACCAGCTGCTGGATACTCGTGAATGGAGCGGGCCGCTGCTGGCATTGCGCCTGCGGTGATGCAGTTCAGTTAACGCGTGCACCAAAGTCGCCGTATATTTAGCCCCGCATCATCGCAGTGGGCGGTTTGTGTCACATATCATCGGCGTGCGCTACAAACCCATGGAAGCTCCAGGTGGTTCGAGCTTTTTTGCGATTCCAAGGCGCGGGTCGAAGGGAGCTTTTTTTCAAAAGTTTTCGTCAAGTTGATAACCTTGACCTCGATGAACAAACGTGCGCAAGTTTCCACTCTGTGCGTGAATACGTGCGTAATAAATCATTAATAAGAAGGTTCGAGCGGCATTTGGAGCATAAAATACCTGAAACCTAAATTTAAACTCATAATTTCTCAAAATAAATGCACTTCCGCGGCTTAATAATAACACCGCTCCTCTACTCGCCTGCCTGCAGTGCCCAGCGTAAACGCAAAGTGTCCTCAAAACAAACCCCCGGGATGTTTAGAAAAGAGTAAAAAGAAGAATCTCTTTTGTAGTACAAGCTCGGTCCGTGTAATGGGCAGCCGACGCGAGCTTTCAACAATGAGCTTGCGTTTCACTTAGCGCTCGAGTATTTCCTCGCCTTCCTCGGCGCGGCGCGTCCGAGAGACGAAAAATAAAAGCCCTCCCGAAACATTATGGGTCAGTCCGTGCATTGTCGACGACGCGACAACATATTTTCCCCCCAACTGCACCTGTTTCACGGGAATAACAAAGAGGACGGCTAATAGAGCCAAAACTACCGCACCAGTCCGAATAAACCACGACAATTGGAGCGAAGATTTTACGGAAGGGCCACCTTTTATTCGCCACCTAGACAACGACCGAGGCGATCGCAAATTAGATCGAAGTGCGCAATATTCGCTGAGCTGTGAGATGTCT
Source organism: Encarsia formosa (assembly GCA_038277355.1). Taxonomy (NCBI): domain Eukaryota; kingdom Metazoa; phylum Arthropoda; class Insecta; order Hymenoptera; family Aphelinidae; genus Encarsia; species Encarsia formosa. The sequence goes on along the minus strand of CM076185.1, from coordinate 81,375,176 downwards.
CTTTACGCATCGGTGCAACGTACTCTCTTATTATTCGTCTTCTCGTTCTCTTAGCTGCTCAAAGTGCCCTCCGGATTGATCAATGTCTTTCTTATCATCTAAAATAGCCTTTAGATTTTCCCCCCCGCGGGGAGGGAAAGAGGGCTTCGCTGGACCCCCGCCAGGTCACATAATAATGTCAACCGCGAGAGGGAATTTAATTACCGTGCACCGCGTACCACTCAAACGCCTCTCTTCTTCCCTTCTTATTTATGAATTTAATGCACTTTTAAATTTTTATTTATTTCTATTCGAGTTCAGGAACACGTTAGTGTAATTAAAAATAATATATCAAACTTTTAACGACTAACACAATTGAAAGTTTGAGAAAAAAAATCTGACCCTGTACTCTCAAAAGAGTATTCTCTGCGAGCACTCGAAGCAAACACAATGGGACGAGGGCCAAAAATGGGTTGAAAAAAAGTTTTAACGTAAAAGTTTGAACGCGCAAGCATATAATAATTGTATGTTTTTCGTTGTTTCAGTGCACGATGCAGCGACTGCAAACTGAGCACTTGAGGCGCCAGCAGCAGGAGCAGCAACAGCAGTTCTCCATGCGAAACATCCAGGAGCTCACCGCACAGCTAAGCAAGGGCCAGCAGCTCGGAATGACCGGGCCGCAATCCCTGATGTTCCTACCCTTTCTCGACCAACTGAGGGCGCCCTTCGTGCCCCCGCAGCCCGCGGCACCACCCACATCCGGAAACAAACACATCAACTCAATTGCAAACGTTAGTCTCTACCTCGTTCTACTTTTTAAACTTGTTTATTTGATTGTTTATTAATTTTTTTCCTATGTAATTACAGATGATAAGCAGTCACCGGGACGGTCCGAGCTGGACGGCGGCCCACCTGGCCCAGATGACCAATCAGATGGAAAAGGAGCGCTCTCCGACGCCCGTTCCAGCTGTCTCCGTCGCGGCAGCCACGGCGGCTCCGGTAACACCGAGCTTACCGGCAGCCCTGCCACCCGACCCGGACGCGCCCCTCAACCTGTCAAAGCCCAAGTCATCGTCGTCATCGGGTGCTACCGCAAGCTCGTCGCCCGGAAGCGACTGCAGCGCGACTCCCGCGAGCACCGGACGCGAGCACCAGGAGCAGCCGCTTGCCGCGACTGCGCCCAAGCTGTTTCCCGGCATGCCCGTTACCAGAAACTACCTGCCGACTTTGCCCTACGGTGGTCTGCCGCCTCACTTAAACTCCCTCTCTACGCCGAGTAAGTTTTATTCTTCTGAAAATAATTATTATTAGGTTTTAAAAAGTTCAACTACAAAATTCTAAAGACAAACTTTTTTAAAGTTTTAGACTCGGTTTTAGAATGACGGCACCTGAAGTTTTAATTTGCACATACGCTAGACAAAAATCACAGAGTGGACAAAAAAAAAAAAAAAAAAAAAACAACAAAGTTCATGATTTTTAATTTTTTTTTTTTCGATGATTGTATTGTGTTTACTTCAAACGAACCACTTCCATCCATTTTAAAATAGATAGAGTTAAACGAGGAGTTGAAAAAGCGCCGAGAGGTGGGTTTGAACCATCTATCTTTTGTTCGCTAAGGATTTACTCGAACCTCAACGCTATTCGGTCATAGATTTTTGTTTTACTTTTAAAATTTTGAACTATTAACTGAAAGTAAAAAACGTTAATAGGTACGTGACGCGTATATTAGAAAAAAAGTAAACGTTGGAGGTCGATGCTTTTCAGAAAAAAAAATTAATTTTTAGAAAACATTAGTATATTTTCTATTTGTTTGAAGTTGAACAGTAATGAAAAAAATTATTACTCATTTTGCACAGCTAATTAAATTTTTAATTTTTAATTTCAGTGAACAAAATGGCCAAAGAGGAAAACAGTGCAGGAGTGAGGGACGGCGGAGCCAGTGGCGCACAACCTGGTTCGGCGGCTGCAGCCGCTGTGGCCGCAGTAGAAAAACACTTCGCGATACACGGACTCTACGGACTGGCGCCTCCAAGCACGGGGGCGATGCCACCCTCACCCCAACCCCAGAGACAGATGAAGCACTCGAACGCGCGGGACGAGCCCTCGCCCGACGACCAGGATTTCCTGTCCTCCTCGCACAGTGAGTTTCAAATTTGTTTCAAATAAAAGTCTTGAAATTTTTTTACAATTGTCTGATATTTTACAATACTACTACTACTCTTTTCTAAGTAATATTTTTAAAATAGTTTTTCACGATAAAATTTTTTCCTAGTGTGGCGTGACTCGGGGTACAAAGTTCCAGAAGACATTGCCGAAAAAGGTATTTGTCAAATGATTAAATTATTTTATAAAGATATTGAAATTCAAAAGTTTTTTAATTATGCTAATGATGTAAAATCAAATTGCAGCAAAAATGGTGAGACAGCAAAAGCGAGATGGTGAAAACAAACCGCATATCAAACGGCCCATGAATGCCTTCATGGTGTGGGCCAAGGACGAACGTAGAAAAATTTTAAAGTCGTGTCCTGACATGCACAACTCAAACATATCCAAAATACTCGGTAAGTCAACAAAAATTCAACCCATCTAAAACATGAAATATCTATAAGATCTAAGTTGTAATATTTAATTTAATTTTTAACAGGGGCTCGATGGAAAGGAATGTCGAACTCGGAAAAGCAGCCCTACTACGAGGAGCAGTCGCGACTATCAAAATTACACATGGAAAAGCACCCGGACTACAGGTATCGGCCTCGGCCCAAGCGGACCTGCATCGTCGACGGAAAGAAGATGCGGATCTCCGAGTACAAGTCTCTGATGCGTCAACGTCGTCAAGAAATGCGCCAGCTCTGGTGTCGAGAAGGCGGCCCCGAAATGGGCTTCCTGTCACCCGCTCAGCCGGACATGCCCGGTCAGCAGCTCTCCGGCTCGGGCGCCGGTCCCTCGGCCAGACCCTCGGTCTCGCCACCCTCGAGCCTCCACAACGGCGCAGCCGGACCGAGCTCGGACCACGCCTCGTTCTACTACCCCCAGGACAGTCTCAGTCCCACGGATGTGATGAACTTTTCGCCCGACAACTCGGGTTCCATGGGCGGGTACGACGCCAGTCCCCGGCACCACGCCGACGAGGATTGAACCGTGGCTCCGGGTCAGCCAGCAAACATCTGGCAACCCGGAGCTGCAGCCAGACTCGGAGGCCACGATCTCTTCTGGTAAATAAAGCGGCGAACTTTGCTTTTTATTACCGGTATCGTCGTCACCTGCGACCGTGAGAAGAAGTATGCCGTAAGGTTTGGGCATGCTCAACTCGTCGAAGCGTCTCTGTTCGTGTCTCTCTGTTTATTTGTTTGATCGCCGCGATTTGCGCGAGGATTGCCGACTGTGAACCATGGTTTTACTACTACTCGAACCCGGTGGCCTTTGGCGTGCCGATGAGACATTTCGTCGTCCGTTCTTTCTGTTTTTGGTTGTGATGTAATTAAACTTCAAGTTGATGTTCCACGCTGTTGGAGCAAGCGAATTTTTCATTTTCACATTATTTCTGTGTGTGCCATCGAGCGAGTTCGTGCAAGTTTTAAAGTTTCCTTTCAAAAAGGTTAACGATTGATTCTTCCGATCTAAATAGTGCAGGAAGAGCAAACTTTTTTTCCACAAAGTTTCATACAAAAAAAATGGTGAAGGTTCAAAGTTTTAAAAGTAACTATTTAACTATGTAACCGAAAAATAAAATTTTGAGCTGTCTATGTATGAGAAGAAAAAAGAATTAATGCTAGTAGCAAAAAATTTAAAGAAATATTATAAAGAAAAAAATATGTTGGAAAACGTGATTAGGTACTAGAATAGAAAAAGGGCATCACTGCAAAATCTTGACTTGTATATCTAGAATTAGTAAAAGTTAAAAAAAATAGGATTTCATAGTGCACATGAATCAAACTTATTCTTGGCGATTAACTTGTCGATTAGATCGCTCTCGTAAATGATAATCAAAAGCAACCAAGAGAAAAATTACAAACGTAAGGACTAAGCTAATAATCAGGTGTGTATCGACGTAATAAAAATTTCTATAAGAACAAAAGGATTCTAGTTCAAAGTTTCTCAAAAAATGTCTTAAGTATTCCAGTAAAATAAAATAAAAAGTTTCGCAACTTAGAAATTTCTTTGGATTTGAAAAATTTTTGAGAAATAAAAGCCAAGTTTCTTTTTTTAATTAAATTTAAGAGATTATCAATGGACACCAGTGTCCTTTTGTTGTTAATATTTAGAGAATTTCGATGAAACTAAATTTACATAGTGGAACGTCTGAAAAACTCTACAGTTGATGAAGTTTGTACGGTCATACTAAATAACAAAATTAAAAAAAAAAAAAAAACCAGAATGGCTTCCTTTAATTTTAAAGCATTAAGTAATGTTCTTTGCCGTAATCGAATTTGTAAAAAAAATTGAACAACTAAACATTCATGACGATGCTCAACAATCCAGTACTTGAAAGAATATAACTTATATACAAGAAAGAATTCCGAACAAAGAGACAACCACGACGATTCCGAGCGCATCAAACGCGCTTTAGTACTTAGAAAATTTTTAATTTATAATTCCCAAAATTGAAAAAAAAATTTTAACAAAAGAAGCGAGAAAGAGAATGAGGATAGGAGAGCGACTTAAAGTTGTAAAGTAAAGAAATAAATTGTTTACACAAAAAATTTGTAGCGATTGAAACGTGTAGTTTGAAGATATTGTTGATATATATTTACGACTTGGATTCACTGTTAAGTTCCATGAATCATCGTAATATCAACATTATATTTTTATTATATTCATTTCATTTTTTTTTCTCGCCTTGAAAATTTGTATTTTGGCTGGTAAAAATGATATTGGTATTTTATTTTTTAATTATTGTAAATATCGTTGAAATTTAGTAAGTAAGTCATAAAAAATAAAAAAATATCAAAATAAGATGAGAAAAAATTTTTTTAGCTGCGAATAAACAATTTATGGTTTATTAATTTTTAAACGTTAAAAAAAATCGATCCAATGCTCAGTAATGTTATATAACGTAAAAACGTTAGGAAGCTTGATGTGATAAATAAAAAATACTTATGCGCCAAATAGCGCTTTTTTACGTTATATAGAAATAAAGTTAATTCTTTTGCTATTTAATAGCATTACTCAATTGGGCATCAACGAACTATATTATGTTTTTCTTGAAAGAAAGGAAAAAAAATAGTTTCTTGTCCCAATCCTCCATTCTCTTTCAAACTTTGAATTTTTGTTGTATAACTTCACGACTCTTCCAATTTATGTGCAACCAGTGCAATCTTAGAATATACGAGGCATCCAATATAATTTTAACAAAGAAAGCCAGTTTACTCAAGCATAAATAAATGAGAAAAAGTTAAGCGTGGTGTGATACCTGCGTTAATACTAAGAGTGAAGTGTCACAAGAAAATTTCAAATCGAAAAAAGCTGAGGATAGAAAAAAGCGTTTACAAGCCACCGCCGTTGAGTGGCCGTCGAGATAGCTTAAATGTTGATAATAATTTATTTTATGTATATAATGGATTTGTACAATGGGCAAACGGCTAACGCCCGGGGCGATTCGACATTTTAAATGCAATTTAGGGGATGAAAAATAATAATAATAATTAACGATGCTGGCGTACCGGGAGCGTTAATATATTACTATAATATTATAATTAATGTACAGTGTAACTATATTACTTGTGATGTACCTATGCGTAGTAGTATGTGTAAAATTATTTGAGAATCAAATCTTGTAGACTATAAATATATAAATATATTATATGTATAAATTATCGTTACTTATTGCAGGACGAGAAATCAAATGGCTTATACTGTCATTATTATTGGCTCTCATAAAAGAATTATTATTTTAATATTTTTAAATTTTTATTGAAACTTTAGCTATTATCATTATTAAAAATTAACACCATTTTATCATTTAAAAATTATTTAGAGATTCTATTTCTCAAAAAATATAAAAATGGTTTTACGTGCCAGTCTTGTTATAAATTAAGAATTCGAATAGAGAATTTTCGAGTTTTTAACGCGCCAATGTTTTTGCGGTATGATTATTTTTATATTCGAATGAAACTATTCGGTGTCGTTCGATTTACGTACTGGATATCTTTAACTTTATTACTTAGTGTATTCAGAAACAGTTTTTATTATCGAAACCGGTGTTTGCAATGCATTCGTTGTCAAAACTTTTTTTTAATTAATAACTTATAAACTAGCATAAAAAAAATTGTTTATAACTTTTTAGCGATAATGAAATTAAATGCATTATTTTTAAGCAAAGAATTACAAATATTAAATAGTTCTTAATTTTTTTTTATCAAAAAACTGTTGACTTTTTATAGTTCGATAGCTTTAAATCATTATTATAATTTTTTTTTTTTAATTTGCGGCTTTAAGCAAGTGTTCCAGCACGTACACTGTAAACTTCACTTATTGATTTCTCTCTGTATTTGGAGCCTAATAATTTTAAATTTTTACAATCTTTACATAATTTAACTGGAAATTATCACAAAAATTTTTCATAATTTAAAACTTTTGGCCAGATTTTCTATTGCCAGTCGCAAAATCCAAAGACCAGTCCTTTCGCAAGGGTATTATCTATTATTACCACGATGATTTTATTGTAATTTTTAAAATAGTGTACGACAGAAAATTTTCATCATACTTTTAAAAAGTTGGTGTATTTTCAAGATTCAAATTTTTATTGGTTACATAAAAATGGTTGGTTTTTTTTATTTTCTAGTATGTAAATGGGAAACGATGTTTCACTAAAATTAAAAAATTTTGAATAATATTAAAAATTTGATGTTGTTTGAAAACTAATTTAAACAATTCAGAAACTACTTGAACAATACATTTGACTTACACTTATTTTTACTCTCTTTTATACAAATAGAATTTAATTAATGAGCGAGGGATATGCCGATTTCGCATTTTCATACTTTCTCAAACATAACTTTTTCATTACTATTTTTCAGAATGTGCCATAAGTATCATTGTTTTTTCAATAAATATGAATTTAAAAAAATTATTTCAGAAAAAAAGCAAGAAACGTTTGCAATAATAACAATTTGTAAAATTACATCGTCTGGTGTTTGTGTAAGAACTTATCTTATTCTTTTATGGCACGTCTATTGTTCTTACTTTTTATATTTCACTCAAAAAATTTACATTACTCTTGCCGTAGTCGACTTACAATAATTATAAGATCTATCGAAACGGCTGATCTGTTTCTTCCAAAATTAAAACTGTAAAAATATTATATACTACACTAGTAATTAAAAAATTGTAAATCGAATTTACAACATCAATAATAATTAATACATGCATTATTATGTCAACAACAATGAAAAAATACAATGCAAACTAACACGCAGTTTTCTCAATTATTCCAAGCATTTCACTACTTTATTTACATGTACGTTGTTAATAAATATAAACTAAAAAAATATAGAAAAATATAATGCTTTACCGAAAATTCAAATCTAGTTTGTAAGCAATGAATACGACGTTATGTCGTTATTTCTAGGGACAAGCGCATATGGGATGCATTAAATGTAAATAATTGTGCAAAATTATGAATGAATGCAATTGTAAGAATGCCAGAATTTGTGAGTCGGTGAAGTAATTCAATTTTTTGAGAGCACCTTAACACTTGTATTTACTGTACTTTTTTATCTAAATTTTCTAAATTTCGATAAGTGAAAACTTTGAACTGATAATACTACCTTTCAATTAAATTTGAACAAATGATTAAAAAAAAATTCAACAATAATTTTTTTAATGCCTTTAGTTAAAATGTGTTAAGGTGAACTACTTATCAGAGATATAAAAAATATATTCAGTGTTCTGGAAAAGCCATGGCTAGGAATAAAAATTTCTTGAATCATTGAATAAATTGCTATATAAACTCTATACATACGCACAAAAACTAATCCTCAATAAACGTTTGTATTAATAATGATTAAAGGTAGTCGCAATCAAACGTGCATATCGAATTCAGACAGTAAGGGCGCAAGAGTTGGCTGTGAAAAAAAATTTAAATATTTGAAAAAAACTTGAAAAATAAAAAAAAAATAAAAAAATAAAAAAATCACACGCCTAACAAAGCGCATTATAATATTCAAATTTATCTGTCTTTTGTTAAAATTTACGTAAAAAAGAAAAAAACGAAAAAAATTGAGTAAAAGAAAAATTTTATATAATCCTGGATGCGACTTTTCCAAAAGAATAGTGACATCGATAAAATTATTACTGTATCACATGTAGAAAAAAAGCCCTATTACATAAACATAGTTATCATTATATTTATTATAATAATTTAAAAGTTAGGTACTATTTGTTGTTTGTATTTTACAAGCGTATCCATTATTACATATTAATAAATATATATATGCGATAAATTGTAGTCTTTTTTTATTTTTCCATCATCATGGTGAATCATTTTTTGTATAAAATAACTATTAAGCTATTTAGAGTTCTTAATTGAAAATTCTTAAAGTTTTAACTTAGATAAGTTTAGATAACAATGAAAAACAATTAAAATTTGAAACTGAAGTTTATTTTTTTTATTATTATTTTTTTTAATAAAGTAAATAAGCTGTACATTTTCAAAAAAAAAATTATACAGAGATTCTTATCATAATATCAGTCGGAAGTATTTAACAAAAAAAATTTGCAACTAAGCTTTTTAATTTCAAAATTATTATTTGAACATGAATTTTTTAATTTCAAAAGTCTCTGGATGAGAAAAAGTTGATAAATTTAAATAACGAATTAATCAGGCGATTTAAATATGATCTTTGTATTTAAAATTATTTTCAGAGATTTTTTATGCGAAAGAAAGTAAAAATTGTTTTTTTTCGAGTTTTATTTTCTACAGATTGATTAATTGATGCAGACATATCTACAAAAACGGTTGTCTATTGAAAAATAGATGAAGCTAGGTGAAAAGCTTATTTTTCATAAGATTCATCATATAGTATTTAAAAAAAAAAAAAAAACCATACAAAACTTTTTTTATTTTTTTTATTTTACGCTTAGTTGAATAAATTATTGTTTAACGTGATATTATAGAATTATTTTAGAAGATTCAAATTTAAACTCCAAATTTTGTTATATTAGAATCTAATTGACCTAGAAAATTAAGGATTTTTTGTACAGCGAGAACTTCAGTTAGATTAACTTGAGGTCCAGAGGTTTTATTGTTGACATCTGTGTAACTAATTCCTGGTAAATCGAAAGAATCTGAGTTTATTGGATATCTATCGTTGGTATCATAATTCAATGATGAATTTCTGGCCACTTCAAGATTTGCCAGATGTGACTGATTTTTTTCTTCAACTTTTAAAAGTTCAGCGTCTGGATCTACCTTAGGTGTGGGATTCATGTAGTTGATGTTGGTGTCATTTATTAATGATGACTTACTGACAACTCCAGGATTTTCCCGAAAATTCGGATTTTTAACTCTAAAAACTACAGCATCACGATTTATGGGAGGTCTTGGATATTTTTCATTGACATCGGTGTCATGTTCTAGCAAAACTACAGCATCACGATTTATGGGAGGTCTTGGATATTTTTCATTGACATCGGTGTCATGTTCTAGCAAAGCTTCAGCATCTGGGTTTGTCGAAGACTTTTGATGTTTCTCAAATGGTTTGCTTGTGACGATGACCGATTTCGGGGTAGAATAATTTATCATTAATACCACCAAAAGCAAGCTTATCGATAATCGTACATCCATCTAAAATTAGAAATAAAGCATATTTTACGTTTACAGAACTTCTTGAAATAAACGAGAACAAATTGTTAAAGCTTATGAAACATCGGATCAAATTGTTTTTTCTTAAGACATAGTAATAAAAAACATTTTATATGTCCCTGGTTATTTCGAATGAAAACTATCTTTAAACCTAGTTTCAAATTTCCAAGATATTTAAAGTTTGAATTTACAATTTGATTTTTTTAAATGAGCTATAATATTTTAGTATTTAAAAGTTAAAGATTAATAAAATTTATCGAACACAGCAAGTTTAAATATTTAAGAAGAATAATCGATGAATCATTTGTAAACTGAATTCTGTTGTAAAAGTTCTTTGGAGTTATGTTCAGCACATTCGCCAAAAATGGATTTTCAAGTTTGGGTTTGAAGCAAATAATAAATTTTTAATTTTAAACTTTTGAAAGTAATTAATTTTTTTCAAAGCTAGGAGTTTAATACAGAGGTAAATTTTTTTAAATGTAAATGAAAGTATATATATAAAATTTTTTTACAAATGAAAAAACACACTCATCATTTACTTACATTTTAGGCAGTATAAAAAGCAAGGAAAAAATTACTTTCAGAGCGACAAGTTGAGACCTTTTAACAATGTAAAAAATAACGTTTGCCCAGTGGTAGAACTACAGCTCGAAATTCAGAATTAAAATTCTAAAATAACGATAAGATACAAAGTTTTAAGTTTTAAAAGAAAAAACTTGTTTATTTTTTGATAAGTCTCACACGCAACTCAAACATAAGTTTAAAATTAATTAGCTTAAAAAAAAAAAAAAAAAAACCATGAATAAATTTTACATCAATTCTATGTTTATTTTGTTTTATTTATTTCAACAAAAACCATCAAATATGAGCTCAAAAAGCAGTTATAAAACAAAAATATTCTTTTGAATAAAAATTATTAAAATGATAACTTTTCTAGATAATTATTACTTTAGCGACTGAATAAACTAGCAAGATTTATATTACTGTAAAATGATTTAAAATAATATTATCAATCTATTATAAAAATATTATTTGATCTCCCACTTACATTAAATATCTTTAAGAGTTTAACTGTAAAAATGAAATCGAATCATACTGAATAAAAACATTAATATTAATTAATCGAGGCTTCAAATATAATGAAATGAATTTAATTACCTCAAATTCTTGAAACGAAGTTTATGATTATGGAATGATTTTGAAGTTGAGGATAAATTACTAAAAAAATGTTGAAGAGATGTTGAAAAAGGAAAATACTTGTGTAAAAAAAATTACTAATAATTTTCAAATAATTTTATTTTAGCAATGTCACCTATGGTACCTTAGATACATTTTCAATAAAAATAATGTTTCTTCAACACAAAATTCATTCATTCCTAAATTCTTAATTCTTTCTTGAACTTTTTCAAGTTGTTGCTTTTCTGATGGAGTCATCATTTCAGCGATCTAAAATATAATAAATGTTGATTAGGATTATAATTTTACTAATATAATATTATTTTTTTTTAACTGTTAATTGATTAAATTCAGAGTTGTTGATGTATAGTAAAATCTGGTTGAATTTTTTTTTTTTTAATTTAATAAAAACTGTTTTTTCTTTAATTACTTTTATTATAAAATTTTTTAAAGCATTTTAAACAATTTCAATTGAGTTCAAACAAAGAATTACAATTTTTTTTTTTTAATTTTAAATTTTTGACAAAGTATAATTTTTATATCTAAAATACTTGAATAAATAAAAAAAAAATAATTTAAACTTACATCATTTAGTTGTTCTTCGGTTGCTTTCTCTTTTAAATTTGTTAACAAACTTTGTACTCTTAACTGCTTGTCAATCAATCTTTGGTTACTAATTTGTTCATATTTTCGTCTCTCCCTAATGTTGTAAAGAGCAAAATAGCAGTGTTCAATTGTCATTCTTACAACTTGATTCAAGTCAATATGAAATGTGAAAAACACTTTGGTTGGAGCAGATGCCACAGTGGCCTTTTTTAATTCTTGTATCTGCAAATAATTCCCTTCCATAAGGGTATAAGTTAAATGTTTTGCTTCTTTAGCTGGAATCATTGCTAGTTGCTGAATTTTTTCTTGTTCTATGTATTTATGACTTCTTACAAGCCTTCAAAAAAAAAAAAAAAGTTATTAATGTTTACCATTGTTTAAATGTATATTTATAATTCTTATGTAAATAGTTAAGAAAATTACCTAAAAATTCTAGCTGCTTTTGAACCAAATCTTTCCATAACAACACTGTCTAATGTAGCCCAAGCTAACTGATAAAAAGCTTCTTTCATGTTAACCACATATTGCCCACCACCAGAATCTCCTATTCGTTGGATGAAGTGGCTTGGATCTTCCTCTAGAATTAAAATATGAAAAAATTATGTCAATTAAATTTATTTTTAATGTACTAATATCAAATGCCACTTTGGATTCTCGTAAATATTTTATTACCAATAATCCTGAGATACTGCTCAAGACAAGGATTTATTGTAGGAAAGTTGCTTTTCATTGCATCTCTTATTTCTGATACTGGTATTGGAATTGATGTGTCTGCCCATGAAGCAGTTCGTAAGTACATGAGATACAGAAGTTGCCTCATAAGTTCTGAAGCATTTTCATCTATTCTTTTATTGATGGCATTCACAAGAATTTGGTCCCTAAAATTATAAAAATTCAATAAAAGTGTAAACTTGTCAAGTAAAATTTTCTTTTGATTTTTAAAAATTTTCCACAAATTAATTTAAAAAATTACTAGAAATGTTCAACACCAAACTTTTTAAAAATAATATGAATGAAAAAAATTATTTTTAAAGTTTTTGTTACTTTGTATTACCTAAGATCTTGTGTAAATCTGTCTGTATTAATTTTCCAATATATTTTTTTGTCTCCTGCATCAGCTTCATGTCCTTGAGAAAGTCTTGTAATTGCTTTAACATTAAGAGACGGAATGCTAAAATCTGATTTATCAGTGGGTAGTTCAACTGGACTCTCGGGGCCTATACTTCGCATAAGGAATTGATTTTTAACTAATAATTCGAATTTTTCTTTTAAAACTGGAATACTTGACCTCCTTTCAGCTATAACATGATAAAAAAAATAATATAAATAAGCTATACTAATTTTATGTACTTTATAAAATTCAAAATTTATCAAATCTTACGAGGAAACATGTTAAGCCTTTCACAAGTTTTGACTATTACTTGAGATGCAGTTATATGTCGGTGTTTTAGAACTTCTTCTAACATTATTTCAGAATCATCACCACAAAAATTTTTCACAAATTTCATGTATCTGCAAAATTTTATTTGATATTTTTGAAAAATATTAAAAAAAAAAAAAAAATCTAGAAATCTTACCTTGGATATCTCAGTACTAATAATATTTTTTCTGTATCTAACGAATATAATATAGTGCCTTGTTCTGTTTGTTCAAAAGTGACAAATCCAAAATGAACTAGAGTACATATGGATTCCTTTACCTGAATAAATATAAAAACTGTAATATAAAATCTCATAAACTTGAATTTAAAAATGTAAATTTTTTCATTATACCTGTTTTAAAGGAAATTTAGTTGCAATCTTAATCTGACCAAGAGTTCTGGGACCATGTTTAAACATTTCACTTCCAACTTCTTGAACTACCACTCCACAATGTTCTAGTAAGATATTTTTGCATAGTTTTTCAAGAATTAAAGACATTTTAAAAGTAATGAGAGAATGATGTAAAAACTATGCTTTTAAATTTAAAACTTTTTTCATATCTAATTATTTTTTAACTAGTTCATGCTGTTGTCTATAAAACAGCACATAACCTCAAAATTACACAAACAACTTGATGAAACAAATAAATAAAATATATGAATATTCAACAAATTTAAAATTATGGATACTTAAACCATACTTAAAAATAAATACACAAGCTCATTGAAAAAAATTTTTTTCAATTAAGTTTGGCCGGCATAATGATGCAATTATATACAGAGTGCAGACAACTTTTTGGAGCACCGAGCAATTCAAATATACAAGTTGGTATGAGTTGATTCGGACATCCAAGGAATAGCTATAGATATACAAATTACACGTGAAATTTGGTATAACTTGCAGCAACTGTCTCTCTCGCACTCGTAACTTGTAGAGCGCCCTCTGTCGGGGCTTGGACATACGATATTCACTGTTAAATTAGTTAAATACTGGCAACACTGCGAGCTATCAATTTCAAATTTATATTACAAGACGAAAACATTTAAATTTATATAAATAAATAATTTTGAATTACTAAAAAAAAAACAAGTTCTGGAAAAATCGTAGATAATTTTTAAAGCATTTTTTTTTTTTTAATTCTTAAATTTATAATAGAAACTCTATTTATGCTCCAAAAATTGGAGTTATCAGTATAATTAGTAAAAAAGGTCTCATTTACAATCATGGTTCGAAAAAAATTACTGATTAAATTTTATACACCTTTACTGATGAAAACTGCACAATAAATAATTTGAAAAAACTGCAGCGTAAGTATTCGTTATTATCGTAATTATGAAGAAGTAAGGTCAATTCTTAAAAATTATTTATAACAGAAAACTTTTTAAACCTTCTTATTAACTAGATCACTAAATTATGCGATTCGTTAAATTCGCAAATTAGTTTTGTGCAAAAAAAATACCTAAGTATGAACAGTTGCGGGTTTGATGCCTGGATGTCTGCGCGCTTGGCGCTAGCCACTTCCGGCGGAATAGCATTATTCGCATGTCGACCGTCGGCCCGTAAGTTAGGTCACGTGATCTTAGATCAACTTCTTCATTTGTGTGGCCACGAGGTTTTGTGTAGTGAAAATTGAGTTTATCAGGTGGATAAACACCTATATTTTTGTATAATTACAAAAATGCCCTCCAAAAATCCTCTGCCACCTAAAGAAAATGCCTTGTTCAAGCGTATTTTGGTAAGTAATCGACTGACGAATTTTTTGTTTTGAGATCCCCTACTTCTACCTATCCTTCTCTCTCTTACACTCTCGCGATCTCTCTTCCCGGCATAGGATTTGTCCACCTAAACTTTACTCCAATGATGCAGCACTCCGTGTTGAAAAATTGAAAAACCTCAATGGCAATCATTTTTAATCTTCTTCAATGATGATTTTTATCATTGCCACTGACTTTATGATTATAAAAAACCCCATAACTTTTTTTTTCACCAACCTCAAAATGTAAACACTGATCACCTAGCTGTAGAAAAACATTATTCATTTATATCTAATATTCAAAAGATTATGCTTTTTTTTTATGATTCTTATAGACCTATTTACACTTTTACAGAAATGTTATGAACATAAACAATACAAAAATGGGTTAAAATTTGCCAAACAAATTTTATCAAATCCCAAATTTAGTGAACATGGGGAGACCTTGGCGATGAAAGGTCTTACTCTGAATTGCTTGGGACGCAAAGATGAAGCCTATGATCACGTTCGTCGTGGACTCAGAAATGACCTACAATCTCATGTTTGTTGGCATGTTTACGGACTCCTACAAAGGTCCGACAAAAAGTATGATGAAGCCATCAAGTGTTACAGAAATGCTCTCAAATGGGATAAGGACAATATTCAAATTCTTAGGGATCTTTCTCTATTACAAATTCAAATGCGAGATTTGGAAGGTTACAAGGTTTGTTTTTTAAATAATTGTAAAAGTTTTTCATTAAAATACAAAATTGTGTGACACATACATCATGAGAGGTTAACTTTTTATAGGACACTCGATATCAGTTATTTATGTTAAGACCAACTCAAAGAGCTTCATGGATTGGATTTGCTATATCATACCATCTCTTGAAAGACTATGAAATGGCTCTTAAGATATTAGAGACATTTAAAAACTCTCCAATGGTATGTAAACATAAATAAATTACATAATTTTGAAAGGCAATTATTCATATCTATTTATTATAGATTACCAATTATTATTTGCTTTTTACATAAGTTTTTATTGACCAATATTGTTGAATTTATTAATTTTCTCAAATTGTATCATCTTTTTTAGATATGTTATGATTATGAACATAGTGAATTGCTGTTGTATCAAAACATGGTTATTCAAGAATCAGGCGAAAGTGAGCAAGCATTGAAGCATCTTGATAAACATGTTGAGCAAATATGTGACAAAATTACAGTTAAAGAAACATATGGTAAGTATTTTGTACTTTGAAGTTCAAATCTATTTAAAAATCTTTTTTGGAGTAGCTAAACCAAATTATATAATTAATTTTGATCATAATTTACTTAAAACTCTTACACATTTTTATTTTATCATAAATTATTATAAAATATTAAATTAAAATTTTTTTTTATTTTACATAATTAAAAAATTAATCAAGCCACTGGAACATAAACCTGGCTAACTTGGCCAATTCTTTTTAATTTGATTTGTACATTTTGAATTTATTTTTCAAAACACTTGTGTTCCTCAAGTCAATTAAATTATTAATATAATTAAATATATAAAACTTTTTTAAATTGATTTAAAATTAGTAACTAGTTTGTTTTTATTAATGTTGTATAGGAAAATTAAGACTTGCATCAGAGCATTATAAAGAAGCTGTAGAAGTATATCAAGATCTTCTCCAAATTAATCCTGAAAACACATCATATTACTTGAAATTGGCTGAGGCTGAGAGACATAGTACACCTGAAGATACATTAAAAATGCTCGAACATTATGAGACTGTCTTTCCTCGAGCATTAGCTCCACGACGATTACCGCTTAACTATGCATCTGGTGATAAGTTCAAAGAGTTGGTTGATCGCTATTTGCGGCAAGGTATTAACAAAATTTTCACATTTATTATCAAAACCTTTTATTTTAGACTCAAATATCTTTTTAAAATGGCCCTTATTTTCTTTTCTTAATTAGAAATTATTCTATTCAAGAAAATTTTTAGTGATTTTTTATTAACACAATTATACATTTGTGCAATCTTTTTTCAGGACTTCATAAAGGAGTGCCACCGTTGTTTGTAGATCTTCGTTCTTTGTACAAAGACAAAGTTAAGGTCGAAACTATAGAATCATTACTTCTACAATATAAAGAAGCATTAAAGACGCATGGTCATTTTAGTGATGAAGACAAAGATAAGCCAAGAGAGCCAGCATCGGCTCTTTTATGGACTTATTATTATCTTGCTCAACATTATGACTTCTTGGGCTTTACTCAAAAAGCTCTAGATGAAATTGACGTAGCTATTTACCATACTCCTACTCTTATTGAACTTTTTGTTACCAAAGGACGAATTTATAAGGTAAGTTTTATTTTGCCTAATCTTAAATCAGTTATCTGCTCATCTAGATTACATCAATACGGATTTAAAAGTAACAAAAAAAAAAAAAAAAACTAAAAAATATCTCTAATTTTAGAAGTAACAAAAAAAAAAAAAAAAAAATTCAGATTACTAAATGGGTACATTTTGAAATTTTTGTAATCACCTTAGTGGGTTGTTAATTGTTTTTCGCCCTTCGAGATTCTTTCAAATTCAACCTCCTTAGTGGGGTTGAAAAATTTTAATTTGTTGTTGTTACTAAAATCATAATTTATGTAAATATAATTACGACCATGTTTACACAAGTACTATCTTCATTATCTCTGTCAAGTTAAGGCGAAATCAAAGGGGTCATATAAACAAAAAATTGAAGATTCAGTAAAATTAAAAATTAAAATTAAAAAAAGGCTTTTTTCAATTTAAATCATATTCAACAATTTTACCTAAACATGTTTGAACTTTTATTCAATACACAAACTCAACTCAAAAAACATGTTAAATATTAACTGTCAAAAAACTCCATATTTTATAACTATTTTTATGGGGATTGGCGAGCGAAGCGAGCAGGGGGGTACCCCCTAGTGTAGATATATAGCAATGTTATTAAGATAAAAAAATGTACAAAACTGTTTCCCATATTCTGACGTTAATTTTGATCCGATTTGGTTGGGATTGGGCTTAAAAGATAGCTTAAAGTAGTAGCTTGGGCGGTACAGAGCCCCTTTTTTCATTTTCGTTTTAGTTTAATTTTCACTGATTTTTTACCCAAATTCTGCAACTCACCTATGACTTTGCCTTAAGATTATTCAAATTTAATTTTTTTCAAATCAATTTAAAAAAATTCAGTAATATCTTATAAAATAATGAGAGGAAAAGTTTGTTTCTTTTCTCTACAGTAAACTATTTTCAGAATGTTTTGTCTCAATCTTAAATGATGAAAATTAATGATTTACTTGAAAAAATTTTTTTTTTTTTTTTTTTTCAGCATGCTGGAGATGTACAAGAAGCATACAAATGGTTGGATGAAGCACAAGGCTTAGATACTGCCGACCGTTACATTAACTCTAAATGTGCCAAATACATGCTACGCGCAAATTTAGTTAAAGAAGCTGAAGAAACTTGTGGAAAGTTCACAAGAGAGGGAGTTTTAGCAATGGAAAACCTGAATGAAATGCAATGCATGTGGATTCAAACAGAAGCAGCGAATGCATACAAACGACTAGGAAAATATGGTGAAGCATTGAAAAAGTGTCACGAAGTTGACAGGGTAAGATAAAATTTTATCTATTTTAACCATTTTCTCAGTTCAAAGCACTTTCCAATAATAATTGAAACTTTTATTTATGTATTTGAATCATTCATATCATAAACACATTTCGGTATTAATAATGTAAGAATCTTTATTTTCAATTATCCGCGGTTGGACCGCGGTCTGTCAATCTTGAGACACTTATCCCGAATAAACAAGATTAATTCTACATATAAAACAAATTAAACTTCAAAAACTTTTTTTTTATAGATTTTTTGTATCTATTAATAAAGTTCTTTCTGCACACAAAATATTTGATTGGTTTTAAAAAATTTTAAATGTGATGAATAGTTTAATATATGTAGCCAATCTATAGGTTAAAAAAATGTGTTAATCTTTGATTAAATTAAAAAGTTTTTTTGATTTTGTTACTAATTTAATTTGTTATTTCAGCACTTTTCTGAAATAATCGAGGACCAGTTTGACTTTCATACTTACTGCATGCGTAAAATGACCTTGCGTTCTTATGTTGGACTTCTGAGGCTAGAAGACGTACTTCGATCGCACCCCTTCTATTTCAAAGCAGCTAAGTGTGCAATAGAAGTTTACCTCCGGTTGCACGATTACCCGTTACCAGATTCTACGCAAACGCAGGAGATTGATACTGGTAAGTTTTGCATGTAACAAGTTTTGTTTTTGTATAATTTTTTATTTTTACAGAATTTATGAAAGTGATGTATAGTAATAAATAAATTTGCAAGGTTTTTTTTATCAGCTTTCAATTATAATAATAGCTATAACAAACGCTGTAGCCGAGGCTGTAGCTTTAAATTAATGGCTAAACATTAAAAGTCAAAGCTGACTTAAATATTTAAAAAAATAATAATAAGAGATAAAAATTACATTAAATTTATTAAAAAATTATTTAAAAATTTATTTTAATCTGGATCAGAAAAATTCCCAAAATAAATCAAAACTAATTTGGTTTAAAAAAACTAAGATGTGTCTAAATTACCTGTTCGATTCTTGGAGTGCACCGCCTCATTTCAGTATGGAGGGTTATATAAACAATAAATTATTTTATTTCTAGATAATTTTATGGATTAATATTTATATTTGTCAACAACTTAAATTTACAAATTTGTTTTCTTATGTTTATGACATTTACGGGTTTTAGCCCTTTTTATAATAAAATGTAGTGATTTCGGTAGTTTTTAATTAAAGTTGGTATTAGAAATTCGATCTCTTACCAGTGAAACTAATCAAAACTGATGCGATGATCATTTTTCGTCAAATTTCGAATCCAAGGAGAATTAATTCTAAGATCTTAGAGTACAGTCACGCTTTACCCATCAGTTGCGAAGGCTGAAACGCCAGGGGGTATAATGACTCCGTTAATGTAATTTCCGTACCTTAAGATATTCATTCAAAACAATCCATGACACTTAATTTAAAAAAAAAAAAAAAAAAAAAAAAAGAAAAGACACCGAATTGCCTTAAGCGTGAGGACATTAACTTTTTTCACACTAACTATCTATTTTAGAGCGTAAAGTTAACACCACGTGGAGCACATTCACTTAGTCTTCCTTGAAGATCTCAAATCTTAAGACGTGATTTATTATCGATACGTATATACACTTCAATCATTAATCACAGACAGGACGCAACTAAACAAAAATCAGTTCTACAAATAAAAATCATTTAACGCGATAGATTTAACCAATAGATAATAAACTTATTTAACTGTATTTACAATCAATAAATACTCTAAGTCATCGCGCTCGTCTGTCCTGCGCTCGGCATCCGAACATGTCTTCCAAACTTTAAACTCTTTCATATGGCATCAGACGCCTCACATTAACTTATCTTATTTCACTTACTTATTTATTATTTATTTATCATGATTATTGTTTTTCTAAATATTTACTTTTTCAAAATCTGATGAAATTTTTTTATATTTAAGTTATAAATTATTTAATATAAATTTAAATTTTTAAACTAATCTCTACCTTAACGAGAGCGTAAAGATAAAAGTTAAACATTTACATATAACATTTTTTAATTAGTAGGAAAAAAAATTGTAGCATCATTTAAGTTTATGAAAATGAGCATTAATGTTTTTGGTTAAAAAAAAAAAAAAAATTATTTTTTTTTATCCATAATCAAAAGAGAACTAATTACTCTTTTTTTTTACATCATACTAATAACTTGTAGTATAAACGCATACTCGAGGAGTCACATTCGTAAAGTGTCAGAACTGAACACTTATTACATATTAAAAATTGGGCGTTCCAGTCACTAAGCCATGTATTATGTCTTCTGATATCAAATTACAAAAAAAAACTGATTAAATTAATTTTTTCAGTGTAATAGATTTTTCAAAAAATTTTACAAAGGAATAAAAAATCTTCACTTTCTCAGTCGTTGTCTCGACCACGTCTTCTTCTGAGTAACCTCGAGCCTCTGGGCCTCTGGAATAGGAATCCTCCTCCATTGGCGTCCTCTCGACTGATGGCCTGAGGCGTCAGGAAATAAAAGTGTCCACCGTCACCCGGAAGTCTGTAAGCGAAGTATGAGTTTGGTTGTTTTCCTGTAGCACCAGAATCTAAACGGCTTGGGAGTCCCGATCCTATGAACTCAGCGTCAGGATTGATCGCAGGCCTGGGATTCTTGTAGTTGACATCGACGTCACCCTCCAGCGAGACTGGCCTCGACGGGAAAGCTCCTCTGATGGTTTGCCGAGGATCCGCGATGGGCACGAAGGAAGTTTGATCTTGTGGCACGGTTTGCTGCTGAGGCGCAGACTGACTGCCGTAGCGTTGAATCTGCTCGTAGCGTTGTCGAGCGACCGGCACAGCGTAGTCTCGAATTTGATTCTCGATTGGAACTACGGGCCGTGGTCCGAATTTCTGGATGAGTTGAGCTGCGCTGGGACGCGGCGTTGGATTCGCCACCGACAGGTACTCGCTGTCAGGGTTAACGGTTGGCAGAGGATGCTTGAAGTTGATTATGATGTCGTCCTTGAGGGAGTACGGTCCAGGTGTGTGGTCACCATAGCGCACCTTTATGTTAGGAGTTCTGAACGAATTCGGAACGGGTCGAGCGGAGAACTCGTTGGCTCCAAAACTATTGACACCGCTCGTGAAAGTTGGTCTCTCGGTAACACTGGACTTGCCGTAAATCGGCGTTGTACTGGGCAATTTACCAGCTGACAGCTTTTTACCGAACATCGTGAAGTACTCTTTGGTGACGTCGTCGAGCAGCTGTTCGTCCTGCTTGGTGAAGTACTGCTGGTGTGCTGCGAGAGTAGTGTCACGAATCGGAGTAGAAGTCGTAGACTGCTGGAAGTACGCCCTTTCCTTCTTCTTGCCGAGGTAGGATTTTTCGGTCTGCACCTGCTGGTTAATCGCGGGCTCGCTTCCCTCGTAATCGTACTGATCTCCCACAGACTGTATGTCTTGATATTCGTTGAACAGAGGAAATTCTTTCTGCTGTCTGGGCTGCTGAATCTGCTGAGGCTCTTCTTCTATGTCCAGTGGTTTTTGTGGCAAAGCCTGTCTGCCACGTTTCGAGTAATTCGTCGCTTCGAAGCTATACTGATATATAGGTTTGGATTTGGACAGAGATGGTTTGTCAAACTCAAAGCCATCGGTGATACCCGGTTTTCTAAAGTATGCTTTCGGCTTCGGGGATGTGAAGTAACTTAACTTAGGCGAGGAACGTGTGGGGACTGGTTGATAGTAGAGCGGCTCGTTGTGCAGCATCCTTGGACTCTGACTTCTAATGGGCAGTGCTTCGAACTTTTCGCCGCCGCTGCTCTTTGCACCTGAGTCCAAGTATCGGAAGATCTGTGGATCCTTAACGATTGAGTCGATGAGCTTGACGTTGTAGTCCTTGGATGTTTGCTGCGACGGTATCATCTCGACGTCCAGATACTCCTTCTTCTCTTCCTCTGGCTGCTGCTGAGGTAGTTCGATCTTGTAGTAGGGTGGAGTTTCCGCGGTGGTACTGAAGAATATGACCGGTTCCGGTGTGGTGCTTGGCGTTTCTTCGTTGTTGCCCTCCTCGTAGAAATAGTAAGACGCCTGACTGGGGTACCTAGTTGGACTCTCGGTGGTTAAAATATTTTTAACGGACGAGGGTGTCGTCTCCACCGGCTGTTCGACCGAAGACGGGGTGGTGGAAGCAAAGAATGTAACCAGAGGCACGGCCTTGCTGCTTACCACAGACTTCCAAGGTTTCTCCGTGCTGCTTTCGATAACTTGGTTGCCGAGAAGCTGCTGTATATGGAACTTCTCCTGGCTCTTCAAAGTCGTCGATTTGATCGGGGCCGGTGTAGTGACCTCGATGAATGGAATGGTGTGGTAGAGCTTCGACGAGGGAGTTATCGTCTTCTCGGCCTGGTACTGATGGTACGTTGCGTTTTTCAGCTTCGATCTGCTGAATGGCTTTGGATTGTAAGAGGATACCGTCTTGGATCCCAGAGGGGAGCTCGTGACCGACGCTGTCTTGTAAAGCTTTGTGCTCGATTTCCTTGGCGGCAGGAACGACGTCCTTACAGCTGACAGAGGAGTTGTTATTGGTCGTTTACTAGGGAACTTATCTTTGGTCGTTGACTTACTGTCGTCTAGCGAGGAGAAAAAGTCTGGCGGTGGAGGCAGTATTATACCGGGCACGAGTGGTCCCGGAGGAATGGCGGTCGAGTTATCCTGGGGATAGACGAAACTGTAGGGTGGCGGATAGTAAATCGACTGATCCTCGTCGTCGTAGTCGCTCTGATTGTTGGGCGGTGGAACTATGACCGCGCCAGGTGGCAGAGCTGGGTAAAACGGTCCAGGTCCGCCTTCGGCTTTGTTCTTTTTCTCGAGAGATCCCGTAGGAACGTCACCGTTGGTACCGTTTAAACCTGGAAAAGGAAAGTAAGGACCTTCTCCTGGTAAGAAGCCTCTGAAGCCTCCGGGTAGACCCTCGAAGTCTACAGTGCCGTTCTCGGTGTCGTAAGCTGAGCCGTTGGGGCTGAGTATCTGCACAGGACCGTTGTCGATCAGCTGGACGGGGAAGGGTGGCGGTACTTTCGGCCTCGGTGGGATCTTAACCTGCCTCCTGGGCGCCTTGTAGTTGTCGATCGGGGGCCAGCTGTTGTCGAACTGTTCGGTGGGCGACTCGGTCTCGGGAAAGCTACCGCCCTTGAGCACCAGGACGTGATTCTCGGCCAGCCAGATCTCCTCCTCGTCGAGACCGCCCAAGTTGTTGATCGTATCTCCGGGCACCTCGGGATTAGAGGAGTAGCTTATGATGCCAGGCCGCTTCGGTCTTACCGGAAAGATCTCGTTCTGTATAAGGCCGTACTTGCCCTCCTTGACCTGCTGCGAGAGAGTTTTCTTGTCGTCGTCGTCACTGCTGGTGCTCGTCGAGGAAGTCGTGCTCTTTCTCTCTTTGCCGTTACCCGCCGAGGACAATAGCAAACCATCCGATTCTGTTGTGGTAGTCGGTGCTGTTGTACTCGCGTCGGTGGTAGTTTCGCTCGGTGCTTCAGTAGTTGTTTCGGTGCGCAGGTGGCCGGCAATTAGCATGTGCGGCGTCGAGGACGAGGACGACGATCCAAGCTCATTTCGCCGACTCCGCGGCAGCCGGTAGATCCTTTGTTGTCGTTGACTAGATGCGGGCTGTCTCCTTTCGTCGATGCTTCTTCGGCTTTCGCTCGCGCCGAGGGCCTGTATCGACCAGCAGCAGTGCGCTATCACCAGCAGCGTCACCAGACAGCCTCGTCGTAGTTCCATCTGGAAAAAAATATAGGTTTATTTTTTTAGTCGATTGATTAATGTAAACACAGGATGGATATGATTTTGAATAAAACTAGGATTAGTTATCAGGCAAAGTTGAATTTGAAAGATTAGTATAAATAATCCAAAGAACCTTTAAATTGGTAAAATTTAAATTCAAAAGTTTTATCATCGATTTTTAAATTAAAAATATAAACATTAAACGTCTATTTTATGAATTGATTATATAATTTTTTAATAACACAGTTGACAATTATATAAAGGAAAATACGTCTCTAATTTTAAGCTCATAAAAATTATAACTTGCAATAATTAATTTACAAAAATTAGATAATCCTGAAATGAACTCATCAAAGTTGATAATTTTAATCGTAATCCCAGACGAGTTAATTTTTTTTTCTTCTGAAAAAAGGTAATAAAGGTAATAAATTCCGACTCGTAATGTCACACGTAAAAATTATGTTTTGCACAAAGTAAAACCCGCCCAGTCATTGAAAATTTTAATGTTATAAGTATATAAGTCATTGTACGCTCTCAAATCTACTGTTTACATCGTTGAATTACGCAACCGGTCAAATTAATTTTCGCGTCACGAGAAAAGCATAAACTTCTCTCGGCCTACGCCGCCCGGTCGTCCCTCCCAAGCACAAAGAAACTCGTCTTACTTTCCTTTTTTTCCTCTATTACTCGGCATTTGTGTCCGAGTGATTACCCTGATTTTTAACATTAGCCACCAGCAATTCACCGAGTACACGTAATTAAATGAATTATGATTGCTTAGGATGATGGCTTGAAACAATTTTTCGCGAAAAACTTAAATTGACGAATTAAAATGAAGAATGAAATTGCAGAAAATTTCAAATCCATTTTCTAAAGTTGAAAAATACTGAAATTTAAATCAAATTTTTCAAAACTGTACGAGTAGAGGTTCAATGGCTCAATAAGTAAAGCACGTGACTCTTAATATGTACTGTCCGAGTTTGATGTAATTTATACGATATCGATAAGAAGAAACAGAAACCCAGAAACTTTATGGAAAAAAATATTCATGAACTTTTTTCAACAGTTTACTTTTAACTAATTAGTGTATTTTTTTCAAATTTAAAATGACATAGAATTACAAAAGCTCTATTCGAATTTCATTTTTTTTTCTTAGTTGACTTGGTTTTGTAATTGTATCCATCAAAAACTTTTAATCATACCATGGGCTAGTTAAACTTTCAACTAAATTGCTGCAATCTCTGCTTTTAAAATAATAATATAAACTAAATAATTCAACGCTAAAACCAACTTATTCGATGTGTTTTTTATCGCACAGATGATTATCTGGGAATTAATTTGAACTTTTACTGTCTTTTATACCTGAATTTTTACCAAAACTGATTCTAACAAATATACCCATAATCCAAGTAGAAAATTATGCCACGCCAAAATCCCAAGACAAGTTTTAGCATTTAAAAATCCCCAGCGCAATAATGCACCGGGGTTTCAAATTTCTCGCAGTAAAAAAAAAAAAAGGTTGCACACCACGCCGGTGCAGTGTCGCTGAGGCAGCACGAGGGGATAAAAATCTCGTCAAAATCCTGGCGGCGTGCATGCGCGGGGCAACAACGCGATTATTCACGATTTTTTTTTATTTCTTCTCCTGCGCGCGGCGCAGCCTGGTAGGTACGGCACGCCAATAAAATATTTTCGCTTCCCACGTGAGATATCGGCCCGGCGATATCCCGCAAGCCTCCATTGCGCAACCATACCTCCTCCTCCCTCCAGCTGATTTGAATGCAGCGGGCGCCCGGGAGCAGCGGAAACGAGACCGATAATATGATTCCGCGTGCAACGGCTGCATTCCGGTTTTGGCTAAAATGAACTTTCAAAACCAAAGCGCGCGCGGCTAGAGCTCGATCGCTCCCGGCCTTTTTTATATTCCACTTGTACCTATTTATCCAAGTCGTCGTCGTCCTCTCTAAGCGGCTTACGCGTTTAAAGTCACGGATAAATCAACAACTGGTTCTCCGGGCGCAAAAAAAAAAAAAAAAAAAAAAAAAAAAAATATTTAGAAATTTTGCGAATACTTTTGGGATTATCACCGCCGAATGTTTATCGATTTTCATCATAAATATTTACGACCTCTCCCGAGATCGGAGAATTTAAAAAGCTGCAGTCGATTTTACGAAATCATCATCGCTGGTGCAAGACGAGTTTTAAAACTCAAAAATAAAAAAAAAATAAAAACAAGTCGAGTGAAACTTTTGGAAAATATTAATGTTGCGAAACGTCGCGTCGAAAACAAAGAGGCAATAAATGCGAGGACGAGTAAAAAGCTCCCATGATCATCGCCCGTCCGAGTGATAACCCAGGCGGTACTTAAAGTTCCAAACTTTCCCTGGGTGCAATTAATCGCGCCTTAAGTACAATTTTCCACAGAGCGAGAAATAAAAAAAAAAGAGAGATATTTTTCACCTCCGGATAAACCACGCCCCGAAACCGTGCACCGTAATGACTTTTCGGTAGCGAGTAGTACGTATATACCAAAGAAAGAAGCCGTAGCGGGAGCAGCTCGCGGAAGTACCGTTATTACTTCATTTTCCGTGTCTCTGGTATTATGTATGAGGTGCTGCGGAGTCGTGACTGCGACCGATAATGTGTTGTCGTTTTTTCCCGGGGAATGCGATTTTAATATGCCCGTTTATATACCGCTGACTGCACGTTTTTCCTCCTCGTACCGCCACCCCCTTGGATGTGGTTTTACGATGCCCCGTAATTGATCGCGTAATAGAAAGCAGGGATCCCTTTTTTTTTTTTTTTTTTTTTTTAAATCCTGTGACCACAGGTCTTTTTTTTCGTGCCGGTCACTCCGTGATTGATCTCTGGGTTTATCGAATCCGATGATTAGAAGACCGATCGATTGTTTCATTTTACATAATCTTACGATCGATTATGAGCTAAAAATCATAATCTCCAGACAAAGCCCGGCCATCGATAAATTTAACCTCATATAAAGTGAAACTGTCGGTAAAGTATAGTGAAAAAAAGCATTTACAACCGAATTTACCCGCGCTCAAAATACAATTTCTCGGATTTCCCGCCGAGCATTGACTACCGCTTGTACATTCGAGGTGAGAACTGAAGTTTTTTTTTTTCTTCGCTTACAGCCAACACACCACCAATTTATCAGTGATAAATTCTGGTACCGGTGAATTTGCGGAAAGGGAAAATGCGTTAGTGACATGGAAAAAAAAGGAAAGTAGAAAAGGATGCGATTTTTTTCTGCGTGTCGCCCCCCCGCGTGGGCGCCCGATTGTATGCTGATTGAATTGATCGATAAATCTTCGGATGCTTTGGGTTTCCTGCTCAGGAAACTGCTCCACGCCGCTCTCGGGTCTGCTAAAAACTACCATTCTTTCGTTAAATTTCATAAATAATTTATCATTTTAGGAAAATGGCGAAGAAAAATCTTAATCGACAGCTCAGGGGCCGGTTTTATCGAAACACTGCGAAATTCCGATACATTTGAGTAACCGTACACAGCCCTGCGCATTAGTTTGAGAAATTCGTTCATCGCGAGGCCGAGCCGATAAAAATCAAGATTACGCACCCGATATTCGGGGCGTATTTTCTAAAGGTTACACAAACCCGCGGGTGTTATTATGATAATACATTTATTACCCGGCCGGTAGCTTAGGCAACCGCACCTCACTAATAAGTGAAATTAAGCCGCCGAAGGTGTGTATAAACATTATATCGAAAGTGTAGCAAAAAAAAAAAAGAAGGAAAAACATAACTCGAGCGAGCGCGAATTTTTTCCTGTCCCCTCCACCGAAATTTCGTAACTCTACTACCGCAGGAACAACAACTACATAACTCGATATAGAAATCCCCAAGTATCGACGCGTCGCTGTCATCGTGCTCATCGCCCCAAATATCGATTGATCGAGTGCCTGTTGAAACATTCTTGCGTCTGCGTTGTTATTTAATTTAAAAACCCGCGGGTAAAAGTGAATTACGAGCCGCTTCGTAAATTAGTTTTTCTTATTAAGCTCTCGGGGTGGGTGAGAAAAATCTCTGTCGGAGATTAAGTTGAATTTAAAAGGCGGTTGTAAAAATGAGCGAGCCGCACAATCAGTCCGCTCGATTAGCGCCATGGGAAACTCGCTTATCAGCCTTACAATGGACGGACTCTTATCGCGGGGGGGCCTTAATTAAATAGAGCCCCCATTGTCTGCTCCCTCCCCGGTGGCTGCAATCGGAAGTAACAATCCGTCGATGAGTCGTGTTCCCTTTTACTCGTCCTGTACCTACGCCGACTGCACTTCCTGAAACCAACGACCTTATAAACTCGTGAGAAATTTGCATGCATGCTTCCCGATAACAACTTCTCTGGGGCCCCGCCTTTTTCGTAATCCTCGTAGTTTCGGGCGACTTTATCGGCCTGTTGGGTAATACGTGGGCTATCCCGCGAGCTCTCTCCGTGAATGAAGATGCCGAGAAGGGAATTTAATAGCCCGGGCTCGTGCGTGTGTATCAATGGGAAGACTTTGACCATGATTTCCTATAAAAATTTGTCTTTGTGAGAAATCAATCTTAATGCGTCCGCAAGACGACGATAAGACTTTAGCCGGGAGTGAGCGATTGATTATCCCCCAATTTGACCACCGTAACCATCGCACGTAACCACGCCCCATAAAACTTTATTGCTGCGATACGAGCCGCGGCTGGCTTTTTTTTTTTACTTTTCTTTTACCTTTCCCTCGGCCATGAGTTTCCGGGTTGTAAAGCCAAGGGACCACATTTTTTGGGGCGTGAGTTTTGATGCGGAGGAAAAAAGCTGCCGGAAGAGACCGCGCGCGCGACAACGTTACGGACTGGGTTCGCGGTCAGAGGCTGTTGAGCAAAATAAGGATACGTGAGCTTAATTCGCTTATCTTCTTGTCATCGGCGCGCGTTGTCTCGGCTTTCGAATTTGTTCTGCTTCGAAGATTCACTTTCTTCTGACTTTTTTCCAACTTTTTTTTTTCGGTTTTTTAGGATAATTCTGAACTTTCATGCAAAGTGAGACTTGGACTGAATAGTTAACTACTTTGATTTATGGATGTCGGTGTAAAGAGCGTCAGAAAGTTGGACTAGTAATCCGAGGGTCCCCCATTCGATTACTGCTTTCTGCTAAATTTCTCATACGTTGATTTTATATCGGTGTGCACGCCTGATTACTAAAATCATTTATCGACTCTGTTTTGAGAAAAATATAATTTTTTGCATCTATAAAATCTTTTCTAGCTCGTTCGTATTGAATAGTTAATGAAAACAATCCCCTCATAGTTAAATGTCGTATATAAGAATTAACTTAGATTAAGATTAAACCACTCGATTTTCTCTCTCAACAGAAACGAATGCTCAAAAATTCTCAAAATAAATACGTTGTAACCCATAAAAATAAAAATTATTACCCGTAAGCAGCGATAAATAATTCCCCGTTTAAATATAACTTCTGGATACGCTCCAACATCGTTTTTTCATTCGACCAGCGTTCATCGCGCACGAAAAAACATACTCTTGTCTCCTTAACCCGAAAAAAAAGTGTAAAAATAAAACGTCCGAGTGCGCAGTTTTGAAGTGGCACCTAAACTATCAAAACTAGATATTCAATGGCTTCGAGTGGCGTAACAGGTTGTATTGTGCAGGGTTGGAAATTATTGTGACCGTACCACGCTCTTGACTCGAATGGGCGCACGACTTTCGGCAGGAGGGAAAATATATTGTGTATACGTATGCCCGAACCGGTTCCCCGGTGGACACGGTGATGCAATACGACTACGTACGTACCGGCTACTCGCTGGTAATAATAATAATTGCAATTATGTTCCGATTATTTGGGGCCGGGTCCGACCGATTCGGAGCAATTTATTACGGGCCGAGCGAAGGTTTTGTCGCAAGACGACGTGTAATTGGGCAATCAATTTATCTCTCTCTCTCTCTTTTTACAAATCAATTATGGTGAACCGTGGAAAAAGAGCGAAAAAAAAAAATTGGATTTTAATACATGTACAGTTTTTATTCCGATTGAAAAAAAGTTTCCCAAGTCTGTTTCAAAATTTTCAAACAGCCGCTAAATGCTTTTAATTACATTCGTAAGCGCAAAAGCCAAATCATGTTACCAATAAAAGGTATCATGTCGACAGACCACTAATTTTATATAATCCGATGACTTCGGAAAAAAAAAGAGCCCGAGAGAAAGAAAGGCCTCCGCCCAAGTTCAATATTTGAAATCAAAACATCGGTCATTAGAAACAGGCTCGTAAGGAAAAAATAAATTTTTTCGTGATCGGGTGTGTATTACACGATTTAAAAATCGACGTATAAAAAGATCCTTCCACTGTCGTAACTTCCCGTCGCCTTGACCGTACGACCTCTCATTGTCGGTCCGAAAAAGGGCGATCTCAATCTCCCGCGCAAGATGATTGATATCGATTACGCACCGATTACCCATAGTTGCTGCTGCGTGGGTTTCGCCGCTTACAAAGTTTAGACGACCTCGTTACGCGCTCAATGGGCCCCCGCCTGCGGGTAATTACTCCCAACAGGTACGAATTTTAACCCGATTGTCTCGCAGAACCTCGCTGACGTAATTCCGGGTTGACTCAGAATGAAAAAAAAAAAAAGGAGGTTTGTAATCAATCGCTCGAGCACTCCTTGAGGTCGAGCCAGCGGGGTTGGTAATTGGTGTACAGGAACCAGAGGGTATAACCTTGGTTGTACCGGTCGCTCAACGGCCGTATCTCACGCTCCCCGGCCGACACCCACGAGGCTCAGCGCGCGGGTTTTATGAAAGAGGTGAAAGGCACGCCCAGCAGCTGTACCAGTGCTGCAGCGGGAGCATGAAACGCCGCCCGCCACCGATATTCGCACGACTCGCCTCTGTGTGTGTTTGTTTGTGTATTTGTTACGTATTATGCATAAAGGCCCCCGGACCCGATGATATTTCCGCTAATTGATAAGTCCACCCTCTGGATGATGCGGCCCACGTCCTGGGACAATGCAACGGGGCCTCCCGGGTTTTGTAACTTTTAATTATATTTCCGAGACTTATCATTCCCAATCGAGTACAAAGCTTCGATTGATATTAAATTAACAATTGGTGACGTAACGAAAGATCGTGAGTGGTGGTAATAATCATTAGCGAACGAATTAATTATTAAATTTCCCGCTTATAATATACAAAATTAATAATCCAAGAGCAAGATTGTATACGGTTACATAAGGTTGCGGGACGATGGTGAGCATTCTTGGTTCCCGAAACCTTGATTTTTCGCACGTTCTTTAAATTTTATTAATGCAATAAATTCCCTCGACGATTCACGTGTAATTGTTCTTTGAGGCTTTACATTGTTGCGACACCGCACTGGCAACAATTTGTTTTGCTTTGTTAACTTCCAAGTAAGGCGACAAAACATTAAATAACCCGCGAATTATTCCGTGTTTTGCTTTATCACTAACAAGGCATTAATAAAGTCAGCTTTGGCAATTACGAAACTCAGTTTTTTCTTCTTTCCTAAAAATAACAAAAGCAAAATCACGGCACTTTCGAAGGAGAACAATAAAAAGGGATATGGCTAATAAGTTTTTTTGCAAATTCACTGGGGTGCATTAGAAGTCGCTCAGCGGGTCGGCTAAAACGGCCAATTCTCAGTCCGCGAAAATTGGTTTATTATATTCTGGAAGTACGTTGTTATCCAATTTAAGCTTTACGCTTTCGGTTACTTTCCTTACTCCTGCGCAATTCGCGCAACGCTGAGCAGGATTAATTTCTGGGCCGCGGCGCCCATCCGCGAGCTGCTCCAAGTCGCTCAAGGATCAACTCTTGTCAATTTATGCAAGTCGAGGAAGGGTGGGATTTTTAGGTAATCGCGTATTCAAATTTATGTGCACGCAATTTTTTTAATGTACACCGCGGGGTAATTAACTAAGGTCGCTGGGGGTTCTTGAATATTCAGCGGGTATTTTCGAAACGAGAACATGGCAAATCCATTTATTTTCGACTTTCGCACCATCAACTGCGCCTTGAGTATCGCGCCTTTGTGAAGAAAAAAAAAAAAAAAAAACATCAGTGGTAGCTCATTTTAATGTGCGAAAAGGACCTTTGGTAAACACGAAAAATGAAGTAATAATCGTTGTTTGAGGAACGTTAACATTTTCATCTTACTATCCCTCCGCGGGAACCGCAATTTATCATAACACTTTTAATTTATCGCTATGTCACCGTTACGAAATACCGCATTTCGTATTTTTAAAACCAAAAAAAAAAAAATATTTCATAAAATTGTTTTCAATTAAAATTTTTTAAACCGTGCTCGGAGCGCTATTATAAAACACCGCGCTTTCATTAACGATAAAAAAAAAGGAAATAGTTTTGAAGGATAGCCGGCATTAAATTAAAGATGACCGATAAGGTTTGATTACACGTTAAAGAGAATTCTTTTTTTTTTGAAAATACCTTATCGCGATCGTAACGGTCGTTTTATTTCGGTCGCCCGGTGGCACTATTTACGCGCAAACTATACCCTGCCACAATTCAGCCTTAATAACCGGTGAACTTGTTCGCGATTACTATCGGAAGGGTGATTGAATAAGTCTCGGCGGTTATTGTCCCCTCGTTTTTCCTGCGGTGTCGGATTTCACATCTTTTGAAAAAACTCAAAGTTTTATGATGAACGACTTCTAGCTCGCGAGCCAAGTATTAGGAAACGAGCTAAGGCTGGTGCATTTCGAGCACGTGTGAGAACACACACTTAATCCGGTCAAACTACATGGTGTCCGGCCAAACACGGACCGATCGCATGCTGATTTCGCAAATATTCAGCGCTCCGGGCCCCGCGACTACTTTGATACTTTGCTGTTTCTCGTTTTTCGTGAATTGCCCGAGCTCGCGGGTTAATTGCAATTAAAAATAAAAACTGCCCTCGCCTCGTTTTTTATCTCCCGGCAAAGGCATTCGAGGTATTTTTATGACTCGGAGATTTGAATAAGCCGGGGGCAGTCTTTTCAAAAACCGCTCATTAGGTTGAGAATTTTCGAGGAATTCGTGGTTATTAACCCGCCTGGCTATTAAATCTGGTGATAATTATTCATTGTCATGAGTAGCTTGCGACACAATAGATTTTCCTCAAAAGAAGCGCGTGTGTATACACAAAGAGTGCAGACTAGAAAAAAAAAGTCGTTTTTCTCTCGCGAGAGAAAGACACCTTGGCATTGACCGTAAGTGGCTTGCGTAACGTACTCCCCTCGTTCATCTTGATTTTCTCCAGTAGGTGTGAGTTTTCTCGCGAAAAACGCTTAATTACTTTCTGATTTAATATCAATTCGAATTGCCGACTGCGAATCGAAAGCAGCGGATCCTAATGCGCGAGCTCATTGATTTTGTTTGTTTACTCTGACGGGTAAAAAAAAGTAATTCCTACTGATTAAAACCCGATTAAAAGGAAAATAAGTCGGGTGAAATGGGGGGATATATTGACATGGAAAATGCATTTAATAATAGAAAGTAAAACGGGTATGATCTGCATTAAACACGAAAGTTCGGTAGAAAACTTTATCCATTCGGACGCTATAAATACACATTTTGCCACATTTTTTTTTTTCTTCCTTTTCGAGTCGTGAAATCGTAATTTCTTTACTTATTTTTTAGGATACTTGATTTATAAACGCGCTTAAAAACTCGTTGGGGATGATTTTTTTCTTTGACTTTTAATTAAAAACAAGACTCCTTAGGCCAAATAGTATCGATTTCTCATTACCCGCGCGAGTTTAGTTTTATTAATAAGCGCGAGAGATTAATTCGAACCAATTAGGCGTATGAATCAATGTTACACCGCGCGGTATGACTTTCATTTTTAATTAAAATGAATTTTAAACTACACCACCGCGGGAGAAAAAAAAAAAAATTTTTTTAACCACCGTTAAGTTCGCTTAATTATCGCTTTTAAATAAAGTATTATGAGTTTGTTTTTAATTATTGCATACAATTTGCTCAACAACTTTATTGAACAATCAAGCTACCGAAGAGGTTATTACGCGAACAGAAGCTAATTGAACTCATTCGCGTGTAATTAAGTCGAAAATTAAATTCATAACACCTTACGCAAACACCCCCCCTCGAAAAATTCAATTAAAAAAATTTTATTTATTAGTAGAGTCACCGGCATTCAATCACTAAAAGCTTGATTTGAATGCGACAGGCTGTCAACGCGCCCTCGTATAACGCATTGATACCGTCGTAAAATTATCATCGCTCAATCTAAATTCTCTTTAAAAGCGTGAGCGCAAGAAAAAAAAAGGAAAAGAAAAAAAAAACCGTGAAGCGTGCACGAAACGACTCATAAATCTCTAAACTACCACATCCTTCGAGACGCACAAGCCGTCCGGTGCAATTACCTCTCTTAACGCGCATCAATTGTGCAGGCTCATTCATAAGACCGTTTTTTTGTTCGGGTTATTACGTACTGCGCCCGGGAAGATTCGAATCTGGGACCATTGTTGATTTTCCTAAAGACCTTTTATTTTTTCGCCCACGCGTCAAATTGACAAATATCCGATGAGCCCCCGCGCGCGTAATGTGAGAAAAATACCCGCTGAATGAGTACTCGCACTATCGTCTTGATCTCCCGAGCGATTACGCGCTCGTTTAAATGGCAAATTTATACCGAATAATACCGTAATAAATTCGTGATTTTTCCGAGAAGTCATAAAAATTTTCTCATCTTAAAGCCTGGTAATTAATTGCCTTTGATTTTCTTGAATATTAAAATATTGTTTTAAAGAGTCGTATGTAATCGGACGCAGCTAAACACTTGAGTCACTAGAAAACACTCACAATTTTTACACAATATGCGAAAAAAAACAACACAGCGACAGAGTTAAAATTGACGTTTAAAAGAGCTCTTCAACTTAACGAATCTCGTTTGCGTTTGAGTGATTGTTTTGAAATAGCTTCATAAGAGAGAGAGAGAGACAGAGAGAGAGTGAAAAAAAAAACGTAAACAGAGCGACAGGTTTATTGCACGGTTCGCGCACCTCTAAGAAACAGCACTCGAATTCGATCAAATCGCAAACTAAGTCACGCTCGAAGATGAACGCGGCATTTATCCCCGGAGCGATCGACAAATTCGCACTCATCGAGCGAGTTTACGTAAGTCATCCGCGACGCAAATGGGTTAATTCAGGCGTTCTGTGTCCGACAGCAAGGTTAATAGTCCCAGCACAGTCTAGCCTTTTTTTTAGTTATTTATTTTTATTGGCGATTTTACGAGGGGTAACAAGAGACGGGATAAATGGCTTTTCTCCACGGTACACGCGTTTTTCGACGCGCGAATTGCTTTGATTGCTCCCGGCGCTGAGGATCGATCCGCGCTGGTTTTCTGAGAATAAGATACTTTGTTAGCCACGCTTGATTGACTCTAAACGGTTCATACTCGGTGATTGTCTGCTATCTTTTTTCGTTATGCTTTAGTTTTGTTTACCACGCTTTCGTTCGAGTGCGGTTGATTTTATTTTATTGCTCGGGGGGTTTACTTTATCATGCAACTAAAATGGTTATTTCAATCAATAAGTGTGCGGGTAAAATGTTATGATTTTCATACTTTTGAGGATTAAATTTGATTGAGTGTATGTGTCGATTGGCTAGGTCAGTAGAGCAAGGGACTTGTACTCCTGAGGTCCTAGGTTCGAATCCCACTCGTTGCCAATATTACGCTGCTGACTATTTATCAGAATTACTTACTACCAATGATTTTTTTCAACAAATTATTGAACTAATAAAAAAAAAAAAAAATCGCGTCTTCACTTATCCATACTTTTTTTTTGCTGTTAAATCTAAAAAGCCCAAAATAAATCGAAAAATAAATTTTCGTTAAAAGTGATTTTTACTCTTATAAAAAGTTGAGCTATCGAATCTGATTCGAAAAATGTCGAATTACTATATTTTTGTAAGAACGGAAAATTTTGTAACACAGTTTGACAAGTCTCTTTTATGAACAACGAAGGAAAACTGCGCGTGTACACACGAGTCCACGTCCTTTTTCGGTGATTATTACGTGGGTAAACGATTTATCCTGTCATTCACACCGTGTCACTAATTCAGTTACGGAACCGTACCTTTTTCCCGCCTGCAACTCGGTTGATAATACTTTGAATGAGCACACTCGCTCACGATTTAAAAAAAAAGCTGGTGAAAGGTGGAGAAAGAAAAAATAAATAAAAAGGGAGCAATTCAAAGCACATAGTTCGAAAAAGACATGGGCAGCTCGGGTTTGTCAGTGCATATGAAAAGAAAAACTCGCCGGAAACAATGATTTCGAAAGTGTGCAGTAGTTGTTGCAGCGCTAATGATGTGGCTCTGTGAATACACTTTTTTTTTTTTTCTTCATTCGGGCTTCCGCTTTCGAATGATTTGTCGAGGCTTTAAAAAGTTTTCGGGAAGACGGAAAATACGAAAAAACGAAACCGGTAAAACTGTATCAAATCGCTCGTGCGTCCGGTCCATTAGTACCGCGAAAAGTTCATAAATATCGGACTCGAGCGAAAATAATTATGCGCCTGCGGTGCCCGAAGCTAGAATTTGTCGGTCTTTTGAACGCGCGTGCACGATTGTGCCTTGTAACAAAAAAAGAAAAAAAAAAACAACTTGCGGAAGAAAAAAAAACACCCGGTGAAATTGTGGGAAATCGTGATGACTTTTTAAATGAATGAAAACGCCTGGCTCTTTTTATTTTTGTCATTTATATGTGTGTACCTTTTATTTCATCCGGTGGAGATTTTTTTTCTTCGTAGCTTACAATGAAGTTGCTTGAGAATGAATTTCGTAAAACTGGTCGGTGTCATATGTTACACACGTTTTCCTGCGTAAATAATGCAATTGCAGTCGCCATAAATATTTATTTACTTCGTTTCGCTTTTAATTTATTTTACTATTTTTTCTATGAATTCGTTCATTAAAATACAATTGACCAATTATTTGTGAACAATAAAATTGAAAGATTTCGAATTTGAAATAAAAAAATGATAGTTTCAAAAATTTTTAATTTTGGATTCATTGAGAGAAGATAATAGACAATTGTGTATTAAAAGTTATTCAAAAAAATTCATTGTAATTATGCTATTAAAAATTGTTATTTCAATTAAAATTCTTATCCGCAAAACACCGTTAAAGACCGTCATTAAATTTGCAAATTAAAGTAACTTTTGCTTTTTATCTTGTCAAATTTATAATTAATACATCATTATTCTTGTTGTACAAAAAGTAATTAATTTGTAAATATCTTTATTGAATATTCATGATCAAGTTGTTAAAAATTACGAGGACGTTAATTGGATGAATGTAAATATTTCATCTATTTTTATCTCTAAATCTTGGCATTAATTTCTCAATACTTCCATACTTTGAATTGTTTATTTGATTATTATTATTTTTCCAAGATAATTTATTGAGGTAACTTTTCAAAAGCAAGCAATAAAAGGAGCAAAATTCATATTTTCATATGAAATTGTAAATTTTATGTACGTTTTACGGGGCTATTTTACTAAATCATTTATGAGTGATTGATATTACCATTACTTAAGTTATGTTTCAATACTTTCAAAATATTGCACTCCTTTTAAAACGTTTGAAAATAGATCTATTAAAGCAGACAAAATCGGCCAAGTTAATACGAGTTGTACTAAAATTCAATGAATGAAAAAAAAATGAGTTTGAAAATATTTTCTCATAATTTACTTACAGTTAAACTTAATACGTCATCTAGTTTCTGTTACGCTCGCCACGTAATTTCTAATCACTTTAATTGCATAAGTCATAAATGAAAAATAGAAAAAATATTTTATAAAATTTACGAATTAATATCAACTTTTACGTTGCGCAACAATTACAGAGCTAAAGTTTATATCAAATCAACTTTTCTTGATTCCCATATAAATTTGTAACATCTCTCCCCTATAAAACGTACAATCATCTCGGGTAAATATTTTGTTTACGCACATTTAATAAATTCCTTGCTCGTGCAGTTCATCAAAGAATTGATGACTTAGTCTATTTATAAACTCAACTCTCAGCGTAGGTGTCTTATTTTCGCATCGTCAAAGTTAATAAAAGCTTCGAATTATATCTAAAAATAAGCGCTAAATTAGCCGCGATGAGTCAGCCAGCGCGCAGGAAAATCTTATGGTAATTGATTATCGGGGGTAATCGCGTTAGGCGTCCGCGTTCCGATAAATGCGGGAATTCCCACGCGCTTGCATGTCACCAGCGTCAATTTCACGGGAGCTCGCGTGCTGCATTGTGCCCCGGCTGCAAGTGCGCGCTCACGCCTGACGGCTAATTCGATCGCCTCCCCCCCTTTAATTTTTTTAATTCTATCTATCCCCTTACGTAATTTGCACTGGTTTATCAAGATTTTTAAGATCGAGCGGGTGGGGCCTTTTTTCCGATTAATTAGTTTTCACACTTATGGAACGTGATTGCCAAACTTTTTGATCGATGATTTTTTTCTTTTTTTTTTATAAAGAGCGGTATTTTAAAACTCCCGAACAATGTTACATTGTGTAAACGTAAAAAATTCTGACCTCGTTATGAAACTTTTTTCGAAGTAAATAATAAGCAGTTTAAAAATTTTAATGGCCTATCGCGAAGGTTAAGTACAAGACACGTAATTAATTTTATGGTGTTTAATTTTTTTTGACACTTCGATTATGGATTTATAATGACGCCAAAAAAAAGGGTTTACCCGCCGGTCTATTAAAGTGTATTCGTAAACCGTTTCATTTAACCCATAAAGTTTACAATCGTGTAACTCTTTTATACTCGTCGGTAAATCTATGCAAATTTCGGGGTCTTAACAGGCCTGATAAAAATCAAAACAGTATTTTCCGAAATTGTCGGGTGGTTTTTCGACCCAATAAAGTTTACGACACCGACGACGGTCGTTAGGAGGCTGCTTTTATTATCATTATGTCATGGCTGCATGAATCGAGCATAATTGAATTTCTCTTTTTCACATATTCCCGGGGATTCAATTTTTTTTTTTTTTTTTCTCGCCTTCTCTCGAATTACGAAGAGCGATCCAATAACACACGCGGAAGGAGATATCAATTGCAGCACAAAAGTGCACCTTGTCTAGGCTCGTACGATTTTTTTAAATCTTTTAAACTTCATTCACGTTTGCTCCACATGTCCGAGGGGGCCGTTTTATGTAAATCCAACGTGTCGCTTTCAATTTTGTGGAGCTCGAGGGAGTGAAAAAGTGAACGTGAGCTTCGGGCGGAATACTAAACGGCCTTTCCGACAATACTTTTCGTGAAACGCTAAAGCTCTCACCCGCCCAAGTTTCTTTATTTTTCTCAAAAAAAAAAAAAAAAAAAAAAAAAAAAATTCAATTATTAGAATAGTCGAAAAATTTTTTTTTTTTTTTTTTTCCTGAAAAACTTTTACACTTATACATGTTTGTATTGTACAGACGAGTATTCTTGAATTGGAAGATGAGCGAACGAGAATCGAACCAAAGATCTCTCGAGTTACTAGTCGGCTAGCCAAGTCGCTCTACCAAACTCTGTGATGAAAGATTGTAAAACTTAATGTTTGATCAAGTCGATAATATACTTGCCGGGAGAGAAAGCAAACGACCCGATACGGTATTAAGTATCAAATACGTCCTTTTTTTTGCCATGTTTTACAAATTGAATCATAATTTAGAGCTATTTAAACTTGAATAAACTGAATGATAAAATTAATGGCGCGAATAATGACTAAATTTTGCAAGTAGAACTGATAAGAAAAGCCTCCGAAGAAGAAAGTTTTGAGGTACATAGAGGAGAGAAAAAAGTCCATCGAAAATCGGCCGTGAATTATTTGGCGCATAAAAACCGAACTCGACGGTTTGAATTTACAATGAGCTCGTACGTTGAGGAAAGTGTGTAACCGGTGTTACAATTTACGGGTAAAAACACATTGTGCGTTTATCATTACCTGCCTATATACTCTGAAAAAGGAGAGTGCATTACATCTTAATAATGGCTCGAGTAATTGGAGAAGAAAAAAGAGTCCGGCAGAGAGAAAGAGAGAGAGAGATTGATTTCCGGTTTAAAAATCGGTTGGGCGGTGCACGTCGGCGTAGTTTTTTTAGCGATCGATTGGTAATCAGCGATAATGACCGTCCGAGCATTTAATGTATTTGAGCGGTTGCGGAGCAGGCGTACCCCGAACTGCTTTAAATTCCGCGGTATACGTACCGATATAAAAGTGTATGCACAGGGAGGGCGACTACAACTACTTTCTCTAGCCTTTTCGTGCGTTTCGCTTGGGAGATTGAATTTTTTTTTCTCTTTATTTCCTTGTTTCCCC
This sequence comes from Encarsia formosa, assembly GCA_038277355.1. Lineage (NCBI taxonomy): Eukaryota > Metazoa > Arthropoda > Insecta > Hymenoptera > Aphelinidae > Encarsia > Encarsia formosa. The sequence continues at coordinate 81,334,675 of CM076185.1, read as the reverse complement.
CCCTCCCCTTTTTTTTTTTTTTGAATCATTGCTGGTAATGAGCGTTTGTCGTGACAAATTTTTTTTTTTCTTATTTGAACTTGGTTAAAAGTTTTGAATTATATTTTTACTCGGAACGTTTATTTTTATTAAAATAATAATATTAAAAAAAAAACTTTATATATAATTTCAAATTGATCAAAATATATTTAAGAGTGTACAATTATTTTAGTGAATTTTTTCGTAGAAAAGTTAATTAAAATAATTGTTATCTTTATTATTTTTAATGAACTTGGCAAAACAAAGTTCTGTTCTATTTTTTTTTTTTTTTCATGAAAAACTTTTTTGCTCTTAGCTCAAGTAAAGTAACCGAGCTTCGAAGACAAGATTGGTGTGAAAACCCATGTACGCAACATCAAACTTTCAAACGCGTGAAAAAGTGAGACGTCAAGACGTGCGTGCGGTGGTCCCCGACATCTCAAAGAGGTGAAAAGTCTTATCTCCGGGGTATCTGTCAGGCGGTAGTAAGTGCCGACACCGGCAGATAAAAATCAGAGAATCCTCAGCGTACACATCCTCCATTGTCTGTTTGGTATTCCCCGGGGCGCTATTGTACTCGCTCCTGCTCTCTCCCTCCCGAGGGTCACGTTTTACAAGTGCGCTCCGCGAAATTATATTATAAGCCCGGGCTCCCGACCGGGAGAAAACATACACCCAGAGGGCGAGGACGGACAGCCGGAAACCGTGTGCTTATCAAACGGCTACACGGCTGGTGCAATATACTCGAGGGGTTATGCATTACAAGCTTTTAGTTTTCAGTTTAAACCACTTGTCAAACACCCCGGCAAATTTGAAGTCTGACTCGTGTCTGCTTCGAATCAGTTTTTACGATTTTCGACGTACCGTTTACATAATGATAATTTGTATTTTTTTTTTCTTCTTTTTTTACTTTTTACCGCAGAGAAGTGGTTTAGTTTTCGGTATCTCGCGCGCAATTACTCGAGCTTGCGCGCATGTTATAATTTATTTGTCACGGTTTTGCAAGATGTAAAACGTCTGCACGGATCAAAGATTTCTCCGTCTGGTAAAACCGCGATTCGCATGTGAATAAAATACAGAGTATTAATTTTAGGTCTATCGTATCGGTTTTTATGGCTCGATAAAATTCGCTCGGCCGGAAAATTATAGATACTCATTTTTTAGCCTCCCACTTACACAGGGCTATGTTTTTATTGTAAAAACGATAAATTTCAAGCTGACCAATTAGAGAAAAGAAAAAAAACGACAAGTGACCCAGTAATAAATTTAAAATAAATAAGCGATTGACATTGCGGTATATCACTGTATTGAATTATCATTTGTGTGCAGGGGTGAAGTGAATTTTCCACGAAAAGCAACCGAGTGACCCCCGTCACCGAGATTTATCAGTAAAGATTCAGAGCTTGAATTTATGGACAATGGGAGTCTATAAATTTTAAAATCCATTGACAGTCTCGCGTTATCAGCTCTGGGGGTTTTTCGCGAGGGCATTTATCAAATGGTTCCTCGAGAGTTTAAGAGGTCGGAAGATTCGAAGGCGGTGTAGCTATTGAGCAACAGGTGAGGTACGTGCGTCCGCACAAAAGAGAAGCGAGTTATCAGTTGTAAGATCTTGGCTCGGGGAGGTCTCGTTTGCGCGATTCGTCCGTCATCTGGTCGGGCCTCAGAGCTCCTTCTGATCCTCGGCCGATTAGCTCGCACACATTACGGGCAAACCCTGGGACTCGAAAATTCCCCTCTCCTCCGCGAGATCTCGATTATGCAATTTTATCGATACATTTATCGGGTGGGAGGAGGGGAGAGGCTCTAATGCCCCGCGCCCGCCGTAATCAGATCGGACCTTTTGAGTGGCGCAGATGTGAAAGTCGCTGCTTGGGCGTTGCGGAGGACCGCCGCCGGCGTCGCTTGCTGCCTGGCAGGTTGTAGGTGAATGACAAAACCGCAAGAAGACCTTTAAATTGTTGTTGTTGTTGTTCTTTATCCCAGCGGTAGCGCCAACCGTCCGGAAATTGAAACGCCGCGACGATTTTAGCGCGCGTGCAAATTCATTACCGCGGGTTTTTTTTTTCAACAGCCTCGTGACTCGGGCTTAGTTTACACTTAGTTTCATCATTTTGTGGTTTACTGCTTTGGGTTTATTGTCGTTTTCTTGGTTGAAGAAGAGACTTTCAGAGATCTATTAGCTGAGGTGCTCGATTGAGTTAAAGTTTTCAAATTACATTTCGTGTTTGTAGAGTGGATAGCTGTTAGAACGCTTGACTGATAACCTGCTGGTCTCGGGTTCGATTCCTTATACTTTCTCATTATTATGAAAATCACAGTTCAGTTTCCATGCATTGTATATAAAACGAAATAAAATTATAAAAGATGTACACTGTCATAAAAAAAAAAAAAAAAAAAAAAAAAAAAAAAAAAAAAAAAAAAATTCAACGTTTGTCTCGTCCAAAAAAAATTTTTTTTTGTTACTGTTTTACAATAACGTGAAGTATTTGTAGTAAAAAAAAAAAAAAAACTTTAGAAAAAATCAAGTTTTTATTACATCACATAACTAATTGGCTATAAAAATAATTTTTTTTTTTAATATTAAATTTCAAATGAAAAAAATTTTCTTTAAACAAGTACTTAGCTTTCTCAATTTCAGCATGAAAAAAAAAAAATAATAAAAATAATTTCTCCAGCTGTAAAGGAAATAAAATAATCTAGAGTAGATTTAGATTGACCACTTCCTTCGACGATCGCCCGAAAGGGACATTCTAACGCGTTTCGAAATTTCTCTAAAATATATTTATTTCCGCTTTGATTTGCGCTCGGCGCGTGCTACGCGGACGTACTTAAATCGAAAACGGATCATTATGAGGAAACACCTGCACTGAAAAAAATATCTCTCCTTTTCGTTATTTTGTTTATTTTTCAAAACCGCATAATTGTATCGGACCCGCGCCGTATTATTATTTTATCCCGCACAATATATATATATAACTCGGGGGGCGTGTGTAAATTCCAGGGCAATTTAATAGTGAAAGCACTTGAATAAACTCGCTGTCAATTATAAACACGCGCTGGCTACCTGGTTGATATGTATTTTATCCCCCCCTCCCTCGCTCTGCCCAATGGATTTTCGGTCGGCTCGGTGTGCATTAGCCAATTAACGATCTATTAAACTTATTAAAATAAACGAGCCCGCGGGTCCGCGGCTTTCGTACACGGGCCGTAGATTTCATCGGGAAAGCCCGCGCGGCTGCACGCTCTCAACTTCCGGTCGCGTGTGCGCCTAAACTTGCGGGCGTGAAAAAAGAGAGGACAACTGCAGCTTCTTTTTTTGATTACGCTCCTTACGACCCCAGAGTAATTAAGGCATTGAAAATCGAGACACTGTGCGTACGAGTATGTTTATACAGGCACGCGCTCTGGAGAGATTCTCGGGGTGGATAAGAAAATGGGCGTTTTAAGGATTTTAAACGAGTATGTAATTGATTGAGAATGGGAATGCCTGGGTTTTATGTTGTTCTTGCGCTGTTACGTGAGTACCGAGCGTACAACGCGGTTTATATTACTACTCTTTTATACTCTTTAATGAAGATTGAAAAGTTCGTTAGGTGCTGATTGATCGTGTGAACACGAGTCGGGATGTGTATTACTTGTTGCTTCCGAATCCAGTCCTGGTTCGTTATTCCCCCAAACAAATCGACCGTGACCGCGTCCGGGTAGTTTTTCAATGTTTCCTTGTTTCACCGAAACGAATAAATTTTAAATTTTCAAACTTGATCGACGTTAATCTGGGGAATAAAAATCACACCTCGGTGGTAGTTTGGTCGTAAAAAAACTTTTCCCATAGAAAGTCCGCGGACGAATGTGTTGTGCCTTTTTTTTTTTTTTTTAATACCAACGCAAATAAAACTGCCTAGTGTGTTTACATAAAACAATTCACGAGTCCGGAGCACGGCCACGCTTTCATTTCTTATCGAGGGGGCTCTAGTTACGTAAAAAAGCAAAATGAAGTACAAGTTGGGCGTTAGGAAGAAGAAGAAAAAAAAAAAAGTAAAAACTGTAACAACGCGTATCGAGCCGCCGGAAAAAAAAAAAAAAAAACGTCATCCCAACCCCGTCGAATTTTCCGTGTTTCGTATTTTTCACCTGTATAATGGAGAAAGCTGCCTTCGCCGTATATTTTTCGATTTTTCCATTAAATTTTCATTTTTCGCGGGCTCGGGCGGTACCTTGTTATTAAAATTTTGAAAACTTAATGGCCTGATCGTATCTCCCGCGGATAAAATAATTTTCAAACTCCATAATTCAGGATCGAACGAGTATCGAACCAAAGCCTCCCCCCTTTTTCACCGTAGTGTAATAAAAGCCAGAGATAAGGAACTTACTTTTGATTTATAAACGCGCCAAAGTAAAGAAAAAAAAGTTGGTGTTGCGGTCGTTGGTCGCGCTTCATTTATTCCGTTTATTATCACACACGTAATCGCGACCGAGACGTATTATCACGGTCCAGGACAAAAGATATCGGTAGCCGATAAGCGGATAACTTTCACTGGTACCAGCTTCTTCCCCATTTTCACCGGTTCAATGACACAACCACCGGCTGACCTCGTAACGCTTTTTTTCGAGCTTTTTTTTCGAGATCTTGAGTGCGCCGCTGTTTTTCCGAGCTTGCGGTATTCTGGTACCAGACCGATTTTATCGTGTATTTTGGTGAAATTCAAACCTGTTTCGTTTCGTGTATTTTTGTGCTTTTTTTTTTACGTGCGCGAAGATAAACACGGCTGATAAGTTTTTTCGAGAAGAGAGAGAGACTTGTTTTGATTTTTCAAGGGCGAGGCTTTTAAAGCGTGTATTTTCGGTGGTGCGCTGTTCTTTCGGTTGACATTGAAAGTTGTTAAACTCGCGGGAGGCTGTGCGAAGACCAATTAATGTTTGTTAATATTTTCATCACGACCGAGCGTTAATTAGCTGTGTCAAGATAAAGAAGAATAAAAAAAAAACCGAGTGTTTAGTTTTATTGTTACTTTTTTTTTTACGGTCAATGTAATTCCTTCTATTTTTAGAAAGACGGACTTATTGTTAGCATCTGATTGTGTGCGGTTCCATGCAAATGCGTGGCGATTATTATTACTTAATTTTTCCCCCCACCTGCTTAATATTCAGTGTCGCGCATAATTCAAGCTCCTCGTTCGGATTTAGCTGACTGGCTAATTTAGCCCCTTTCCATTGTTACTTGATAATTTCTAGGTGAAACCGTTGTCACTCATGTGGGATTATCGATGCAGGAATGCCGAAGCGCGCGGCATAATGGTTTTCGAAAAACGCATTATACCGTAAAATTATCGATTCTCATTTTTCGAAAAGCGAGCGCCCCGCCTTGCGCAATTTTATCGGCGAAGGTTGAAGGAAAAAAGAAGTCTTAATTTTATATAACCTCAACGCACCTCTCTCGTATTGTGAATTTTCAAAAAAAGAAAGGGAAAGTCATTAAACCGAATTTTATCCCGCTCTTTGCGGCTTTAATTACGAAAAAAAATCTGTCAACTATGCCGCTGTAAATTATGATCTTAGTAAACCTTAAAACTAAAAAAAAAAAAAAATCATATCCACCACCATAGAGCAGTGTTTGTACAACACCCTTGACTCACGTTGTCCGTTTGATAAGAGCAGCACAACACAGGAAACTTTAAAAAAAAAAAAAAACAAAAAAAAAAAAAAATAAACGGTCTCTGTTCGACGATTTATCCGTTGATAATGACGAGCGGCTCGTCCACCCTCCTCCGTGATTTCGGCGGCGGGGCTCTTCTCTTTGTCAGGCACATTACGCGGTAGCGAATCTCAATACACATAAACACTGCGGAGCCTCTGCTGCTTTCTGGCGCTGGTAGGAGGCCAAAACATTCCCAGGATTGGTGCTCCACGACCTCGCCTACCTTTCTTTAATATTCTCTTTCGTATGGATTTCAGTATTACCAAAAAAAAAAAAAAAAAAAAATCCCTGTAAATGAGGTCACATGTCGGGGACACCCAGTCCAGGGCTGGTCAGCCCCCTCGCGCACAACCACTGAAGTTTAAACACTGAATCGGACTGATTATTGTTTTGGGGTAAGCCGGTTACTCGATCGCTTTGGACCGCTCCGAACTGTGTTGGTACCTATCAGCGCTCGGACTGAACTGGCTGGCTGGCCATGCGCTCGCGACTCCGCCAGCCGGCTCAGCCACCTTCTCCTCCTACTCCGGTCGAGCCCCCTTTTTCACGTCGGGCGGCCTTCCTCCCCCTACCTCTGCTTTCTTCGCTGTGGGAATTTAGTGTATTGTGTGCACACACCGGCCCTATGAGGGGATTATCTTCCTCGGCACATTAATTTTCGGGCCTTCTAAATATACGTTTTATTACGGCCCGACTTTTAAAATTTATGAGTTTATCAAACTCGAACGCCTTATTTTTTCTTTCATTGGGGCTTGTTAAAATTATTCCGATAACGCGGATTTGTTGAGGGTTTACGCTGTAACCTGTTATCTCGGGTAGGGACCTCTGTCCAATAACGTGGTTGAAAAAACGTATTTGAAAGATACCATTTGCGTCACGGGCCTCGTTGGCGCCAGGTTACTTTTGCCTCCTTTTCATAAATCTGGGGAATCAGCGATGTCTTAGATAAATTAGTGGCTATAAAAAAAATGAGTAAAACCGGGGGGTAAACAAATTAATTTTCCTGAAATTCACGAGCCAAAAAAGTCCAGCGAACAAACTTTCCTCTGAAATCTTGGCAAAACAATCGAAAAAAAAAAAAAAAAAAAAAAAAAAATTCCCTCTAACCGTGTCACCCAATAAAAATTCAGATTGCGGAATCACTGACCGATTGACACTGACAGTGAAGGAGGCCGCGACGACGATCCGCTCGAGCAGCGAAGATAGCATACGTAAACACGCGGCTTCGGCTCGCGTATTAGTCAAAGTCGCCGGCTGCGGGCCAGCAGGAGCAGCGGCGCTAATTGAGGAATACTGCGTAGCCCCGAGCGAGCCGGAGGCTCATTAAGCCGCGGTTATTTATGCGAGCAGGGATATTGGATACGCCCCCCTCCCTCCCTCCGCAGATTATTATTGATCATTGAGAGTTTAGGTTTTATTCGATGAGATAGGGGCAGGATTAAGGATTCTATTAGCGTCGGGTTTGATATGCTCGCGATATTGCTGTACCCGATGCGCTCGCTCGTAATGTTTTTATTGAATGACCTGGTTCTTTACTTTTTGATATTGAAATTAATTTAGATGTCCGTTATACGGCCTGAATAAGCAGATAAATTATCCGCATGAAATTCATGCAATTTTTATAAGTTTTCGAAAACGGTAGCGGATGCCCTGCATAAAATATGTATCAGTTTTGGTGATATAGGACGGGACTTGTACCTGCTAGAATTTTAAGACTTCTTTTTTTAAATTATTTCGAATGAAAAAAGTTGATGATTGCATTTTTATTAAAAACTCTTTCCTTTGAACTTTTTATTATTTTTTAGCTGAATCAAAAGTGCATTCGAACATTCAATAATCAATAAAAAACGGAAAAATATCAGAGAGCTTTTTTTACCAACGGAAAAAATTCTTCAATTTTTTCAATAAATTATGAGTTTGTAAATAGAATTGCATCCTCATAAATGGTGTATGTTTTGCTACCGGAATTTAAAAAATGTTTAAAAAAAATTTAATTTTATCGCAGTTCAACACTTTGCTTAGTCATCACATGCAAATTTAATGTGACCTCATATTTTTAAAAACTTGATACGAAAGAATAAAAAATGTGTATCTGATTGATTTATTATTTTTTTTATTCTATTACTTTTTTTATTCTTTTTATATATCTCGATATTTTTAACGTAAAAAAATTTGGGTAAAAACAGACACACTAAGGAAAACAATTTTCAAACAAAAAAAAATCATTTTCAATCAAAATTTTTCCGCTTGTTTTAGTTTACTTTTGTTTTAATCCATTACTAAAACTTTAGCCCAATGAATAAACTTTTCACACAATTAATCTCAATTTTGCATACAATTATTTTCATCTTTTTGTCGAACGTTTGGTGTAGATATAACTTTGATTTTTAAAGTTACGTTGGAGACCAGAGTGTCTCTGTCGGTAGCTTACTAAGCATGGGGGGGGGGGGGGGGGCAAACCCGGAGGGCAAAAAAAAAAGCAAATTTTTCTCGAGCAAACGGCAAAAGTTATTTAATTTATTAATAAAGTACATAATAAAGTAACATTTGAACTACTTTCTGTAATTTTTTTGAATAAAAATATTAAAAAACAAACCGATGCCAGTGTTTTTCGGAGACGCCTTCGCTCGACGATTTTTTCCCGTGGTAAACGCCATTTTGTCCATAAACATCTGAAACAAAAATTTCAGGAAGATGCTGTTAGAAGATAAGTTTTTCCTGGTAATAATACAAGGATTTTTTTTTTTCACTTTTTGACAATTTGGCAAGTGACATTTTTAGTCGAAAAAACGACCTTTGACTTCAAAAAGCCGCCAAATCGTCAATAAGTGAAAAAAAAAAATCCTCGTGTTATTACCAGGAAAAACTTATCTTCTAACAGAATCTTCCTGAAATTTTTGTTTCAGATGTTAATGGACAAAATGGCGTTTACCACGGGAAAAAATTGTCGAGCGAAGGCGGCTCCGAAAAAGCACTGGCATCGGCTTGTTTTTTTATACTTTTATTCAAAAAAATTACAGAAAGTAGTTCAAATGTTACTTTATTATGTACACTATTAACAAATTAAATAACTTTTGCCGTTTGCTCGAGAAAAATTTGCTTTTTTTTGCCCTTTAGGGTTTACCCCCTCCCTCCTTTAATACAAGGTCTTGGGTTCGCTTCCCAATTGCTGATGATGAACTTAACTTGACCTTTGGATAATTTTCTAAGTTAACCATTCGATAGTATGTTATTTAAAAAAAAAAAAATTGGTAGCTAGTAAACATTATTTTTTTATTTTTTTATTTTATCGTGCTTATAATACCAACAGCTTAAAGTCGAAAATCATGTTCAATCCTTATATTTAAGAGTCAAAGTTGAGATTCAAATAAAACTGACAACTTTAAAGTATTATTAACAGACATGACGTCTCAACTCTGGTTTAATGTTTAAAATTTTTACGGTCACATGCTATGGGTGAGTCAATTCCAGATTTTCTTGTTTTTTCGCCCGTTAGTGTGTATATGATTGACTGAGTCGCATCTAACTTTAGATGCAGCTCCCCCAGTTTTTCATTCATTTTGGCTCGAGCGCGCGGCTTTTCATTGAATACGTGCCGTTTACAAATAGTGATTCATTGGAGCCTCAACGCTGCCTACGCGACTTTTAGCACAAAGCAAAAGGTTATCGGGCATTATGCAACCGGCCAAGTTACATGGGAATAAGACTGATTCAACACTTTTTTTTTTAGGCTTATTCCGTTCAAGTTTTGTAAGAACCTTTTTTTTTTTTTTTTTAATTGTTCGTAACTTTGAAAAATTTCGGCTACGCTTATTATAAATTTTTTCATAACACTCGCAAGGTGAATGAAAAAAAAGCATCTACTCATGTTCCGCTTTTAGATTTTTATTTTTTATATCAAGTAGTTGAAAAAAATCCTGTTTTTTTTTTTTTTTTTTTTAACAAATGTTTTTGTAAATTCGTAGCTTGTAATGGAAATTTAAAAATTTAATGACGTGACAAACATTTTTACCGTGCCACTAGAATGAAATTATAATCTCCCCGTCAAAGGATAAATAATCAACGAGCTTTTGACGAGAAACCGCGCAAGATGACATTAGTCTGGAAGTTACGCTCCGTCCTTCAGCAAGGTCGACTTCCCGTAAATTTCCTCTTTTTTCCTCCTCCTTCTGCAGCTATTTTCACTCGCAACGACCCTCGAGCCGTCGCGACACTTCCCGATTGCTCTGAAGAACTCTTGTCTGTGATGCCTTTTTTTTCGAAGAAACGAGCACCCCTCGTCTGATGCTTTTTTTGCGCACGTACGCCAAAAAAGTGTGCATGTGGGTCAAGAAGACGCGCACGGGTAACCCAAATCGACATTTATTTTGACTGGACTGCAAAAAACACCAGTTGTGAGTGATACTGAACTTTTTATATTACAGGTTGGTTTATTGATTTTTTTTTTCGAAGATACGTATTTTCAATGCGCGTTTGGTAATAATCGGTAATTTACATTGCAGCTTATCGTGTTGTTGCGATCTTATTTACCTTTTTTTGGAATTTCTTTTTCAAATAATTTGCGGAGAAAGCGAGTAAACGGATCCCGAGGAGCAATTTAATTTTTTGTTTTTGTTTTTTTTTTTTGTTTTTGTCTTTCTCAACTTTTCTTTGTAATCCTACGCCTATTTGTAATTTTCTCAGGTATACATCATGCTATTTGTTTTTTTCGTTCTTTCACCACGGTAAATCATTTCTTCTATAAATTTTTATAAGATTTTATTACAACTGCGCGTATTCGTACGAATAATTTTTTTAATTATCTGTAATATTATTTAAGTTTTTTATTTTACGCAGGTTTGTTCACATTGTTTGAAAATTTAAATTTCTCAACCGAAATCTAGAACTAACAAATTATCCTTAATTTTTGTTTGCCTTGAAATATCTGGTCTCTTTGTAAAAAAAAAATTGTTTAAAACGAGTTTGACCATAAATCATTTTACTCAAAACTACATAAAATCTCTGTAATTTTTCTTCTACTCGTAAATTTAAATTTTCCACTCTATTTGCGCTACCGGTTAAACTAATTTTTTTTTCTCGTAGTTTAAAATAAAGGGAGGAAAAAATTTCCTCAGCAAAACACAGGTATTAAACCATTACTCTAAAGCTCGGCGTAGTAATAAATATCATAGTCTAAAACTACTCTAGTCAAGGCTGCAGTTCGGTACCGTTAGACCGAAAAAGGGCGGCGTCGTACCGAAAACTACCGTACAAATTGATTCGAATAAACACACGTTGTAGTCAGGAGCGCACTTGACGGTTTCTCAACGATTCACGCACGAAAAAAAGGTTGAAGAGGTGCATGCACCCGAGGATAATTTTCCGCGAAAGCGATTTCCAGCCAATTAAGCAAGAATGGATGGGAATCAGGCCTGGATTCAAGATCACGGCGAAGGGTCGTTGTTGTTGTGTGATTATAATTGCGTGAACCTGGAGTTTTTTCGCGACTTTCCCCCACGCTGCTGCTGCACCGACACTTTCGGTTTTGTTTGGCGCGTGTGACGCGCTTGGTACCGTTGCACGGTATAATGGCGACGAAATCACAATCGTTAGCGCTGCTTTTTTTTTTTTTTAATTCCTCAAGTTCATTAAATTATCTGTATTAAATTTAATTTGAGCATTCCTGGGATAAACGGTTGGCGATAAATGGTACCAACTGGTGTCGTGGATGAATGTGTTTCTTCTGAGAGAGTGAAATATTAATACCATTTTTAGTACCCCGAGTTAATGAGACGAAAAAACAACATACTTCTTTTTACATGCCCATGATTTTAATGAATAAGTATTTTAATGATTGTTTTTCTTTTATGTTACAGGTGAGTTCAAAGTATTTTACCACCCCACTGCAATACTTGGTATTTATTTTGTAAGTCTGTAATTTTTCTATACTTTATTCATTTATCGGTGAACGCTGAAAACTTTGTTTTTCAAGTCACTGTAGTTACCCGGTAATTTCAGGTAATTGAGAGAAAAAAATTTTTTCAATACCTTATTAAAAAAATAATTTAATTTAGAAAAAAAAAGTCTGGGTACATTGTATACAACTTGGGGAGTCTGAAAACAATACTGTAATTAGGCGACTCGGCAAGCGGATACATGCGCCTTCATCCCGTGAATTTACAGGGATCGCTCGAGCCGCCAATTAAAAATTCCAAAGCGTGCGATAGACTTTATCTTTGACGATGTTTTCGACCCTCGCGAGGAAGGGGGAAGAAACAATCGGGCCGCTTGACAACGCACACGCAAGTTCGCATGCCATGGAAAATTCAACGCGACAGTTCCTCGCTCTCACTCGGGTGCATGGGCCCCCCGATTGTTTCCGTTATACGGCGCTTGCTTGCTTAGCTCCTCGAAAGCTAAAAAGCCGCGAGAATTTTTATCGGAGATACGGGCGAGCCGTTAATTTTAAAAATCGGAAAAGGGAAATTCGCACTTTCACGGGGAGTTTGATCGATTTTATTAGTCGGTTTGTCAGCTTTACCACGCTTTTTGTGTTCTTTAGTTTTAAAACTGTTTTTTTTTTTTTTGCTTATTTTTATCGGAGGTAATAATGAGAACTTGGATTTTTTGTAGACAGTCGACTTGCAGTTTTACATTTGCGGTAATGGACTTTGAAAGTAATCTATGAGCTTGTACATAAATCAAAATACCGCAGAGAAATAATGATTATTTATTTACGTTATTTATAAACTTATTTTTCAAGTTTGTCTGAAAAACCATAGGGTTTTAATTTTTATGTAACCAAAAAATAAAAATCCATTTTTGACTCATTGAACCGTAACTTTAAAGAGTTAAGACTATCAACGTTTTCACGGTAAATAATTTGACGTGAAAAATCCAACAATTCAAGCAGCAAATTCTTCTCGCTGAATTTTACGCCTTATCATTCAACGAGTAAATTGTATTTATATTGTTTTTTCAAATTAGCCTCGGCAATTCTTCGAAAATAAAATAAAAGTTTCTGACAGGTTTAACATTATTAAGTGAAATCTTCATTTGAAAATCTAAATCAATTTCGTCTTCTCATAACTCAGTTTTCGAAATTTATTAATGACTGGAGTTTGATTTTTTTTTTTTTTCTGTTTGACAAACTGACGTATCCGGTTGTTGCAGCTTTGAATAATTGTGCAAACCAAATTAGAGTCAATTTGTGAATGACACGCTGCTGGCGTGTATTTACTGTTGTTTTATTCATATCCGAGATGATCTTTCAGTGTAATCCCGATAAACCGTGTTTGCCATTTGATTCTAAAACTGCAGATTTAAAAAATAGTTTTGACTCATGTTGTATTTGATGCAATAATCTAATTACCGATATGACCTTACAGTTCCGGGACTAGTTTCTTGTGTCATAGTTACCAGATCTTCGAATAGCCTAGTCATGTTCTGTATTCAAGACATTTCAGATCATATTAATTGAACCCATGACATCTGATTTTTTTCACACTCGTTATTTATATTAAAATTTTTAAATGCAAGTAAAGGTTCACAAAATTTTCAAGATTTAGCTAAAACTTCAAATTCATACCAAAATATTAAAACTGGAGACCAAGCGTATTCGTAAACTAAAAGCGGGAAACGATATTTTCGAGAAACGCAAACAATGAGGCAAAACAAACTGATACACACAGAGTTCCCATTCGATTCGCAAAAGCTTCGAGATTGCGAGGATTAATAATTCAGCGTTGTTTCATCGCTCGGTGTTGGTAATTACTCCCATGCTGGGGAGCCGGTGCATCGACCTTGCACCGGATAGAAGAAGAGGAAAGGATATAAAAGTCCGGAATTAGAGGCGAAAGCTGTATCCCCGCACCCGGCTCGTGCGCGACACATTCGTCATTCCGTGGGAGTAGCGCGGGGTGGGGATAGGACCCACGCGCTTCTGCAATTATACCTGCATACATCTGCGGAGATCTCAATCTTGCCGTTTTCTCCTCAGCGCGGATGATAAGAATCGTGATATTCATTCTTTTTTTAGTTTCGTTTTGGTACCGGAGTTTTACATTGGGCGACAAAAAGAATGAAATTTTATATCGAGGCAGAGAATTTTTTTTTTTTTTTTTTTATACTTATTTATAGTCGCGACTTTTTATGCTCCGTATGGGCTTATTGACGACTTTGTCCCTACACTGCTTCGCATTAGCCCATGGCCCATATGGACCATGTGGAGTACGGGAAACCCAGGGTATGTGCCTCATTCGAGTTAATCGTAAGACCAGCGCTGAACCGGCAGGCTCATTGGGACTTTTTATCCCACATATCGCCCCCAATCAGATAGTCTTGGATTAGACCAGTGCCGAAGCGAGTTTAGCTCATTGGGAAATTTTGCCCCAAATATTGCCCCCAGTCGAGATAAACTTACGACCAGCGCTGAAATGATGGCCCCCGGTAAAACCGACTCCAAAGCAGTCGGGGTGAACGTAGGGATCGACATAACCGACGCAACGAACGAAGAAAATAATTCCAAGTTAGTTGCGCGAAGAATCGAACCCAAGACCCCTCGAACGACGTTGTTTCAGAAGCGAGCACGCTAACCACTGACCCAACGACCGCTCGAGGCAGAGAATTAATAATCAAATGGGGGGCTCGTTAAGAAATCGTAACTTAGTATAGACGTGCCTAATAGAAAGTTTTGTGCAAATAATAGGTTTATCGGACATCGCCCATCAACCTGTTCCGATAATAATTTAAAAAATTCCATTTAGAAGTCTATATACGTTTTTATATCGTACGCATAAATTAAAGCTCAGCAAAAAAAAAAAAAAAAGAGTATTCGTGTTTTTAATCTGAGGCAATTAGCGAGTGCCTCCATAATCGTTTCACATATGAAATTTTTAGATTATTAGATATAGAGCAACTAATGAAACCTCTGGTAAAAAAAAAAGTTGCGTCAGGTTGGTGCGATTGGTTTGGCGAACAATTGATCGCAGACCGAGTTAAGTATACTCATTTTCGACATCTAAAATCACTTGCACTTTCTATATACCGGTTTCGTGTGCAAGTTTAAATTTAATGTTCAAAAAATCTGCTCAGAAAAGTAATCGTAATTTTTTTCGAATTTTTCTCTGAGAAAAATCCATCCATTACTGTAAATAAAAAAAAAATACGCTTGAAGGGTTATATTTCGAAATCAAATGAATAAAGTTATAAATCACTAATCAGCGGTGGGCCGAAAAAAAAAATCCTCATCAAAACATACGATAATTGATCGCGGCTATCATTATGATTAAAGGCAGCAAATCAATGGTGATCTCGCGGGCAACTTTTACTTTTTAAACCCATAATCCTCCTCCTCCTCCTCCTCCTGGGCTCTCGGTCGGTCAGGCTGTAATTTAGATCAGCGCTCATACGCGCGGAACGTTTAAAAAATCTATTTCGCGGGTACAGGTAGCGGGGAATTACACTTATTAAATATTTGACAACAAAAGCACCCCATTAAAAGCCGAGAAGAGGAGAATTCGGAAGAGAGGTATTTTATAGGCGTAGTAGACAAGCGGACTTTCCCCCGCGCGCGCAGCAAGTGCACCATGTGCAGAGCCAATCTCTCAATTTAGTTCTCAGGTTTGCACTATAAGCCGTTATTATTATAAACTCTTCGACGGCGTCGGCCTTTTTTCGCAACGTTGTTCTCTCGTTACAGTTATTACCTCTTCACTGGCAGCTTGCACGTGATTGGACAACCAAATAAGTCCCCTGAACTTTTTTTTTTTTTTTTTTTTTTTAATCGGTCTCTTGTTGTCACACGCGTTTCTTTATCATTCATTGATTGGTGAAAATTCGACTTTGGAAGCACTTCAAGACGTTTCTGCAAATTTAGTCGTAAGCGGCCACGTCTTGGGGTGAATTTAAATATGAGGGGCTTAGAAAAAAAGGCCGCGGAAGCGCCACTGACCTGTTGAGAAAACAGGGGGTGCTCGCCAGTAGCACCTCCTTAATATGTATATTTACATAAAGCAAAATAAAATATTATTAAATGTAATGAATTGAAAAATTATCTGAGTATTTAAAGAAACTGACTAATTTTTAGAGCTCGATTTTTTTTGGAACAATTTATCTTGAGCACCGTACATATGCTCTCAGGGTATAAAATTACGTACGTAATTTTGATTTGGTACTTTTGGATTGCTAGTCCAATGCTCTATCGATCTAAGCTACTTGGCGCAGTAATTGCGTAAAACTAGGACAACAATTTTAATCGTTACAGAGGGTACTTTAAATTTTATAAAAAGTACTTGAGTGCAGGTGAGGAAAAACCGATAATTTTATATTATCGCGTCACGCTTGGCTTGGCAGCACTTTTTCACGAAAATTGAATTCGGCCGTTGCAATTGTACCGCACTGTGCGCATGCACGCACATGGCCGAAAAAAAAAACCAATAATAAATAAATAAAAGAAGCTGCTCCACTTTTATGCAACATCAATATTAAATCCGACATGTTTGCATGCAGTTTTGAACGCCACCACTGTCCTGGAATTCGCGATGCGCTGCTGGTTTATTATTATACAATGTTTACTTTACAATTTTCTCTTATTGGAACAAAGTAGTAGTTCATAATGCCGTGGTGGCTTATTAGGAAGTTACTTCTTCCATGAAATTGAATTTTCTTCTACGAGCGCGTGCAGCGGCGTTTCAGGGTATGGAGTAAGACGGACTTATGAAATTGCACGGTGATCGATGGTAGAAATATTTATATACTCTTTGACTTCCTGACTTGTAAATATTGAAAAACAAGTTTTGGTTTCTGTAATAATATTGTTGTTTTACCTGGTGGCTATCATAACTTTGGATATTATTTTATAAGTGTACATCGCCAAACTTGCCGGTGGACTTACTTTCGTTTTGCGGTTTATTTCGATTGGGCCATCAATTTTTTTTACTCTCCTTGAGTACGAATACAATCAAATACCCGTTTCGAGCATCTAATCTTGAATTTTCGTTCTGATCGGTCTTGACTTTAAAACAATATTCATATTTTTCGTAAGAAATAGTAAAAATAATTTATTTATTGTCATTTATTTAAAAATTTTTTAAAATAATTATTCAAAATATAATTCATTTTGTAGTAATTTTTACTATAATTTTTTTTTATTTTGTTCGAAGTAGATTCTTAATTAATTTTTACCGTTTTGTTGTTCCAAAATATTTATTATAAAAAAATTTGATTTCAATCTTTATTTACATCTTTATGACCATAAGCAAATTCTAATATTTTATTACGTAGTAATGAAAAAAAGTTGAAAGGTGTTTTTGTGATATTAATCTTAAGCATTTCATAATTCATTTTATTACTTTTTTTTGACCTTGGTTTATTTTTAAGCTCCTGATCTTGTTTGAGTGGAATTCGAATCGAACCTTTGAGTTGAGCTTTCCAATTCAAGTTTACCAGACTTTGATAGCTATCCAATTTTTTCGTGTACGTAAAAAAGAGCAAACTCATTTTTAAAATAAATTTTTTCATCTACATTCTGACTAACCGTTCTTGTATTTTTTATCATGTATCTTCGCTTTTAACAAAACATCACCATGTCCTATCTCGGAATAAATAAATTGTAAAAACAACAGAAAATTCACGAAAGGTAAAAATCAAGATTGCACAGTTCCGAAAAAAAATCGATCGTTTCGTGCATTAAATATATGTGTATATATATATTCCCAAGACCTGAGAAAAAAGGCACCTCTATAACAAGCCCAAGGAGTTACTATCTCTCGCGGTTCACCTCAATAATTCGAATTTTAAATCTCTTCCAGCTTTGTCGTTATTATTCATGTATGATAAGTGAGCTAGCGTACACATGCTCCATAATATTACGGTGAAATTTTGTAAGCTGTCTGCTTTTTTATTCCCTCTAGTGTGAATTTTACACTAACACGTACTGAAAATAATATATAATAAAGCGCTCCCAGTGTTTCGCGTCCGAATATATGAATTTTTTTCGACCAAACTAGTTATGCCTACACCCGCACAGCCAAACTACTCCCGTTGCGGGGCGTAGCTGTACGGACGATTGCGCTGGTACGTGTTTTATATGGAGTGTATCTATAGGATCGGGGTGGGTGAAAGGCGCGACGCCCGCCCGCTCGACTCGCTGGCCACCGTAAAAAGTTAATTCGAGGCAAATTTTCCTTAACTCCTAATCGGAATTCCATAACGTGACACAATCCCTCCCAGCGGCCTTTTATATGTATAATAAATGCTATATCAAAACCCCGAGGTATTTTCAACAATTTCAACGATTTTTAAATCGCCGCGTCAACCCCGCGAAGGCGCGAGTATTAATTGTTAATTGGTTGTTACGATTTTACAACGAATTCTTTGGAATTGTTCAATATTGCCGGTACCATTAGGTCGGATAATGATGATTGCCACGGGATTTTATTATTTCACTCTCTCGCTTTAAGAAAGACAATGTGCGTTTTCTCATCTGAAGATATTATATCATACCTGTAGAGAAAACGCTTTGATTTAGCGAAACATAATTAGCCCGGGAGGATTTTGCATGTCAAAATTAGAAATTTTGAGATTCATTTTAATCTCCGAGCGCGGGCTTTTCAAAGCAAAGCATATACACATGCATATTTACGTATACGCTTGAATTAATTTGGTCGGGGAGAAAAAACTTTTTAATGGCGTTTCGTTGATGAAATATCATTGTTTTCCACGAAGTGAAACGAGAATATTCATCGGGGTCTGTAATTACCCGAGGAGTAGAATTTTTTCGTCGTTTCAAAATGAAAATTTTACTAGTCGTAAAGACTGGCTTCGGCTGAAAATATTTTTCCGAGTATATACGCTTAGCCAGGAGTTTCGATAATCCAAAGCGACCTTCTTCTACCTTTCTTTCGGCAGCGCGCACAACAAAGGTCGAAAAGACCATTCGCAGTGGTGTCTGTCGCGCTGAAAGATGACGACCTTGCCTTATATCCGGGTAATACGAATGCGTACGTCGTAACTGTGTATTATTGCCCTGTCCCCCCCGAACAAACGTCTGGTTGGCGCTTGACATATATATTGGCTCTTGATTTAATACTTGATTGCCAGCGCAAACTCGACCGCAGGAGATTAATCCTTGACTGTAAGCCGTAATTTTTCACTCCGGGTTTCAAGTAGCGAACGCCAGTGTATGTTTGCACTTTTGAACTGTTGTCTCCTTCTCTTTGACAAACTTGACGCTCGTAAACTCGAATAATGTGACAGCGGCAACGCTTTATTTATAACTATTATCCTTTTATTACGGACATTTCGCGTTATGAGTTAAATCATGCGCTTTTAAAATAAACTTCGTGCAAAAAAAAAACGTATGAAACAAAAACAATTTTAATGCTACCAGAGAAACGCTAAAAATATCTTGGAAAAAGAAACAGCAAAAAAATACCTGCATTTAAAAGTAGTTTATGAGCAGTATCTTGTAACAGTTTATTTGAAAAAAATTAGACTACTAATATCATGTTTTAATCATTTATTTTGCATACAAAATTAATTAAGCTTGTTTTTTAGTTTCAATTTTTAACTTGCTATTGGTAAAAAAATTCTATAAGAGAGGTTTATAAAGCCATAATGATCCAATAATTCTATATATCCTTATTAAATAATTTTATTATCATTTCTAGCGAATCTCGCACTTACAGTAAATATCAAAGGGGATACATTGTATAACAGTCTCAAATGATTTTTTACCACCTCTAATAACCAGAGAAAAACAAAAGTTTAAAATGATTTAGATCAAGACATTGTTCCTATAACGATGATGCGGTTAAAACATCCCTGATTGAAACCGCAGAGTTCCACCAATTACATAACTGACCCGAAACAATGGTGATTTAACCGAGTTGGCTATCAGTGTCCATTGAAAATTAATAATCCCTCCCTCTCAGGCTTGAGGAAAAAAAAGGAAGTCTCCAAAAATCGGTGTAATCTTTAATCAGCCCGATTACGCAACAAATGTCGCTGGGTGCACCCACAAAGCAGGAGCCGCGGTAGGCGCGCTTTGTCCGTCTTTGTGCGGTGGGTATACGCGAAATTGAACCATGGGAAGTTGGCACATTCCGGCTGGTGGTAGTAGTGGCTTCGCCGGCATATTCTGTAATACCCTGGTGTGCAGGAGAGAAAGAGAGCAGCCACGCCCTGGCCTGCACCCTTCACCCGCTAGCTGCCTACCAGCCAGCCAGGCTGCCTGGCTGCTTGCGTTCGCGTGCTAATGCTGGGTGAAATCGGCTCCTTTTTCGGGTCCTCGGTACGATTCAACCAAGAGTAGACACAGCCTCCAGGGATACTTCTCCGGTACCTGTTGCATGGTCCACCCCTGCTTCAGTGCATGGTCAGAGCGTACCTTTTTTTTTTTATTTCCCCTCTTCGTTCTCACTGTTGCGTGCTTATTGGCATTAGAAAGTGCGCGGTATTACTCCCGATCGGCCTTTGTACTTCGATTGATGCATTTTTACTCCCGGGTATCGAGCCGTGATTGAGTGGCTTTTTGTAGTCACGGTCGTGCCTTTTTTTATTTAATTTTATAAATAAAAAAAAATAAAGAAAGAGACAAGTTCAATGAAACCTTTCCAAGTATGTATCGCGCGTTCGAGACGCATTGTGCATGCGAACGGCCGGGTTTTTCTCGCTTTCCTATCGGCCAAAGAATTTGCCATTTTTTTCCGTGTAACCAAATACCTTGTTCTGTTTATAAAATTACATTTGCATTTAAACTTTAGCCAATCTGCTCGATCATTCTGGGAAACCGTGTTGCCACACCACCAGACTCGGCATTCTTATTCAAATAAAATTTTCAAAAGTTCAATTGACACGTGCAGAGCACAACGCGGTGCCACGATTTTTTTCCCAAGTTCACGAGAGTCGAGAAGAAAAAGAATTGTCAAAAAGCCAAGGAGTAACTTTCCCAAAAAAAAAAAAAAAAATTGTCAAAACAAGAGTGTATGGGATCGAGATATAAATATTATTGTTTTTCGACTCGGTGGACTCGTTTCGACCAGGATCGTTAGCCTGTCGCGGATCTTGAAATAAGTATCGAACGAAAAAACAGCGATTTCAACTCGAGCGAAGTCGCGCCGGACTTCCGATTCTCTTCGAATTACCCTTTTCTTGTCGTCGAGCTGTTTTCACTTTCATTTCGCGCATCCTCGGCTCTCTCTCTCGCCTCGAATTTTCTCGGCTATTTCCGCTCCGTGAAGAATTGTAATCCGCGCGTGACTTCTTTTTTTTTTCAAACTGACGGGTTCCCGCTAGAAGGCAAAAAAATGTAACTAAAATTTTGTAGGAAAAATTTAGTTTACAGTGTTGAAAAAGGTTACAAGTAAGATTGGATCAACCGATACTTTCGATTGCAAGTTCAAAGCTTTATAGACTGTATGACTAATACAACAAAAATAGTTTTAATAATAAATCAATTCTAAAATTATGATATAATAAGATGTATAATTAGATATAATTAGATATATAATTATAAAATTTTTCAAATTAAAAAATTCCATTTTTTTTTTTTTTTTTGTGAGACCGGAACTAATGCCCATTATTGTGCGGTAAATATGCAGGATCAATTCTGGAATGATTTAGTTCCGAGCTTTTGCTCTCAACCGACAGAACTAATTCCAAATGTACAATAGTTTAATCTCCAACAGGATTTAAATTTAACATAAGTGATTATTAAAAACAATTTCCTTGACACATTTTAAAATGTAATGGAGCAGTGAGCAAGGTTCGAGAAAAGTGCGGTCGATTACGATCTCCGAAACGAGATAAGAAGGCGCGTAAGTACAACAAAAGAGAGGCTCTGGGATCGATTTCTTAAACGTCTCCGGGGCGCTTGCCCGATTCTATTATTCACTCGTTCCCTGCTAGTGACATTTTTATGTCAGGGCTTTTTTCTTAATTGAATCGGACATTGCCTGACAGGACAGACAGTCCTGGGCGTGTGCTTTATGTTGTTTATGAGTCTGGATATCATTACCCTCTTTATATCGCAAGCGTAAATTAAAAGTTCTTTGGCAACGCGAATGTCGCTGGTACACGCCCGGGAAAATTCGATGCTTATTTAATGCTGCCCGCCGAGCGCTGGTCGAATTTGTTTGTTCACCGCAGTGTGAAGAGTTATTATGAGGTAGAAAGTGTATACATTAGGGCCGAATTGATCACGGAATCATACGGAAATGCTCTCTTTTTGGGAAGGGGCGACTCGACCAGAAGAAAATAATAAATTTATTGTGCATTGTTGAATGCATTACGGGGGGGCTGCTGGTGAATAATCGCTTCTCGGGGCAGCATTCATACGTCAAAATATGATATAGAACTGTAACCCGTTATTCCAATACCCAAAATTTATGCGTAATTGGACCAAAGTACACTCGCAGAATTGAAAATAAATTTTGGATGGTAATTCCATTAATCTTATTTCCGGTATCCTTAATGCGCATTGTTGAATCTATCGTTTCTTTTTCAATGTTAATGATGAATGTCGCTTTTAGTTAAAAGAGTTGGTCTCATTCTAAAGGAACAAAGACTTATATCTCCATGGAATTTTCAATAAATTTTTACTTTTCATTTTATTAGTATGCTAATAATTATATCATACATATAATTTATTTCAATTTATGAAAAAAATGTTTGGAACACTAGAAGCTGTTGAATTTTTAGAAGGATATCTCATTTGAATGTACCTTTTCCTTGCGAAATTATATGACATGATGCGACGGAAAAGTCAAAATCATTCTTTTTTTTGGCAAATATTTTATTTATGTCTAGTTTTGGAGCTATTTGACAACCGAGCGGAAATTCAGTATTTTCGATTGTCTCGCCTATAGGCTCTCCGGGCCAGACCGTGTTGTTCGATAATAAAACCATTAAAATCTGTTAGACCAGAGTCAATCTTCCGCAACGGATCACAGCTGATTTTGAAGCATGAACAAGTTAAGGAACAACACAAAAAGTACATTGTAGTGAAAACAAGAAGTAATTTGTCATTTCGCAGTCTCGTTAACTGTTCTTTGCTCGCGGAGGCGAAACGTTACGACTCCCAAATATTTTAATGACAGACATTTGACAAAGCAAGCTTCGTTGTGTACCAATAATCACCATGCTTTTCACTCCGCCCAGCCGTGCTTTCGTTGTAATGTTTCCGTCGATTTTTTTTTAAGCATACGTGATGACGACGACAACCGGGCACGCATTATGTCGTTACGAAAAATTGCAAAATCGTATCAGAATAAGTGACTCGAATATCATAGCTTTACATGCGACGAACTAAATTGGGCGTGTGCAACCACCGGAAAATTTTCACGACAAACCGTTCAAAATCTCGAAATACATTCTTTTTTTTTATTTCCAGTATAATTTACAATCGTTGAGCTTGAACACTTTATTTCAAGTTTTCGTAATAATTAGACTCTTGTAAGCTGGATTTCCAGAAAAAAAGTTCAATTTTATGACTTTCAAAGTATAACGAATGTTTAAACAAGCCGCATATTTTCATTAATAATCGTGAATAATAGTTGCAGATTGCGATACACGGTAAAGCATACTAAAAATTACTATACCAATCAAAGTCAAATTAAAGATCAAAATAATTTTATGTATTGATCGATAGCCATGTAATTTTAGAAAGTGTGCATAAGTTCATAATTTATCACACTTGTTATAAACCAGCAAGTTTTTTTTTGTTTTTTTTTTTTTTTAGTTATTCAACCTAGCTCTTTTTTGTACGATTAGTTAAATCAGCATGTTCATTAACTTTGAGGGTGAATTTTCAAATCAAGTTTTTACAAAATTAGATTAAAACAGTTATTTTACCATAATCACAAAAACCATTCCATACATAAAATTGAAATTTTAAATACCAATTTTACGAGGGTTATGAAATATTTTGAAAATTAAATCAATTACTCGCGTTTGCGACCTATAAAATTAAATGGTGGTTTGACCAATCCCGAGACCAATCTTGTTGCATCCGCGTCTGAAATCTTCGTCACGGCTGTAACGCATGCATTTACACCCTTGTTTACTATTTTGTAATTTTTTATTGCACCTTCGGGTTGATTGACAGAATGAAAAAGAATTAAATCAACGGGGATGTAGTAAGAGTCCAGGTGAATTGATATACACACGCAAAGACGAATCAAGTGCGGTAATTATTTACGGTTGCGATACGCTACTTGAACTCGTCCTGCGACCAGCTTGTAACAGCTTAATTGAATACCAACGCTTAAAAAAAAGAGGCTATAAATAAATCTTGAAATAGATATTATATAGGCGTTCCATTACTTTACGTAAGAACAGGTGCCGAATTGATCATCGATTCGATGATTATTGATGTATTTTCTGAGAAAAAAAGTTGAAGTTTATTCTTTCTTTGTGCATCCTTGTGCGTCTGCAATTAAACCAGCGATCGTAATCATGCTTGCTTACGCTGTAGTCGATGCGATAACAATAAAATTTAAATTTGATGGATGTATTTCGAACGCAAAAGATTTTTTAACTCCACCACAAGTGGTTCTAAATTATTTATAAAAAGTATCAGTCAAAGAAAAGCTAATGTTAAGCCTGAGTACGACAACATTCAAAATTATCACCGTAAGCAAGCACTTTCACGCACACATCGGTAAGCTTTGTTTCCGAAATTTATAAAAAAAATAAATCGTTCGTAATCAAATTGTAGTTTCGCACAACAACGTGTCGTATATTGTTTTACAAAGTCAAGTTTCACTTCCGTGTTTCCATTCGTCTTCTTGCATCAAAAAGCATAAATATCCACGCTCCTCCAACTTGGGCATCGTCGTAAAAACAATTTTTAAATAATAGAAAACTAGAACTTCGGTCCGTAACGAAAATTATTGCGAAACGAAGTTTTATTCTGCTGGCCAGACAGGCAAAATTTATGCGCTTTTTTGGAACTCGGTAGTTCGCACACATACATGTACATACCAAACGCTCAGCAATGGTTTTTCAAATCTCTTCCAACTTGTTCATTGTAATCTCCCGATGCTCGTAAGTGCTAAGTGCTGGTAGCTCTTATCATTCTTTCCTAAAGCATCTAGGTTAGTCAAGTTTTTTGTTTCATTACTCTCTTTAGCTATTATCACGCAAGCTTCTCACGATGCGGGGGTTATGTCACACCCAAGGTAATCGATATTTTTCATCTCTGCAGCAGTGGAGAAACGATTTTTTCCCCGACACTTTTATCCGCAGACTTTTTCCCTGACCACCGGGCAAGTGCTCGTTATGCTTTTTTTTTTCTCCTGCGCTGAGTGCCGTTATATTATGAAAAGTAGCTGCACGCGCGCGTAATATGCTCGCGTGCAATTCATATAATATGATAGTTCGCGGGCGGTTTTTCGTCGTTAATGCGTAACGTTCAAAATTAGATATGCAAATCACTTTTTTTGGTCTATAAATTCCACGTGTTACGGCCTCCGCTAGTGCTTCAGGTTTTCTCCTCTGCGGGGTAAAAAGTATTCCGAGTATTGTGCAAGAAATCTTCTTGTCTGTCGCTATTTATCATAACTAAATTACGCATCCGTGCGTTTAATTTTTGGGTTAGTGTAATTGCTTTTTTAAATGATTCTAAAAATTAATTTTTAGTTTGATAAAAAGGCTTAGGATGTCCTTGTCATAGTCTCTAGAAAACTACGGAAATTCGAAATGTTGCACAGATTTGTACTAAACATAGTTATTAGAACAATAAAAAAATTTTCTTGGTAAAAACTACTTTTTGAGTAGATGTCCAGTTACCTGACAAGATCGAAACTGAAAAACGGTTAATTTTCTTCTTGAACGCCAATTTTAAATGTGCGTAAGATTTTCAAGAAAATATCCTGTATAATTATTAAGGATACCTTATTATATTTTTAATACATAACGATACTTTGAAAGAAAAAAGTACATTGTGAAAAAAATTTCATATTACTTGCATATTTCAAAAAAATTTTTCTGGCAAATATTTTTCTAAATCATGTCAGCTACTTCATGAGATCTTGCGAAATTTACTTTCTATTAAACCACGAAACAAAACTAAATGAGATCTCTGGAGATAAGTATTTGAGTCACGAGCTTGCAAAAAAAAAAAAAAAAAAAAAAAAAAATAGATCAAGGTTAAGCAAATGTAAAGATTTGAATGAAAAAAAATTTCTAATTAAATTTTTGTCTCGAATATAAAAATCTTTTAAATCTTTTATACAAAAACTAAAAAAAATTAAAAAAAAAAACATCGATTTCAAAAGTAAAATCCCTTTATAAAAGAGAGCTATCACCATCTTGCGTAAGATTTTTATTCGTGAGCTGATTGGTGAACAAGTTTTTAAAATATTCGAAAAGTGCATTTTGAGGTTACTCTTGTTGTTTTTTCCTATGCGCGCTTGAAGCGCGCTCAGAAGAGCTAGTAAAAATAAAAAGTAACTTTTTCAGTCAAATTTCATTGAAATCAATCAAATCAGCACCCGTGCCGCTGTAGATAGCTAAACGATATTCGATAGGCCGTTAAGTTTCATCCGTGGCTAATGCTGCTATTCATCCCACATCAGACAAGCCGGCACTATCTCTTTTATGGCCATAAACATAGTAAAACGTCGCCCGAGTTGGCTTTTACGTCGTGTTAAGTGGCCCATTAATCGAAACTTACGAGTCAGCCTTTTGAGTACGTATCTCACGCATCTCATAAGCCGATAATACACAATACGCGGAAAGATTAGTTTATCCGTACTTACAAGGTCAGCATCTTGAAAGGTAAATGATTTTCTCGGAGTGATTAGCACGTTGCACTTGAAAGCGAAGAAATCGCGTTCGTCGTAAAAGCAAGGTTTTTCCGCGACGGAGAGAAAGACTCTCGGCGCAGGCCGCCGCGTATTAAGATTCGACAATTAATCACTGTGTATCGCGGTGCTCTTGTGTAATAGTAAAATTCGCGTGCCGAGCGTCACAGTGCTGGCTTCTATACACCACTTTCTACTTCAAACGGGAAAACTAAATTAAAGTCGTGCAGCCCGAGATTCACCTTCCGCGGTGAGGCGTGGAAAACTGTTTATTAAAAAATTTTTTTACCGCGCTACTGACACCCGGAATATCACGCCCCACCAGTGGCTTCTAACTTTTATTTTTTCATTGATTTGTTGGGTTTTATGCACTGACCTCGTCGCCCACTGTGTTTTCCCAGACCTTCTGCTGCGTAAGATTAGAATAATCCCATTTTTGGTACGTGCCATAATAGTTTTTTAATTTGCACCGCGACCCGGAAGACGATTACTGCGTTATTATTCAAGTGCTTAATTGCACAGTTTCAGATTTATTGCGTATTTTTTTTTCTTTTTTCTGGCTTTGAACTGCTCCTAGTTGCATATTCAGATGTTTTCGCTAAGTTTTTACATAAAGTTTGCCCATCCGCATTTTTATCGAGAATAACTTATTATAGCCTAGTTCAACTATATTTTTGAAAATCAAAAATTTGGTCTTTTAAAATTTATTACATTGAGTCAGAGGATTGTTTAGATAATAAAATTTGCTTACATTTAATTAATTATATGTCATTATTGGATTTTCAGAGTTTTTTTTTTTTTGTTTCAAATTATTTTTTGAGAAAAAAAAAAATTTTTCACCACCATTGTATAATTGGATAAGACTTTTTTCTTATACAGTGACCTTCTCGTTAAATTTAAACAACTAAATTTTTTGATACGGAAAACGGTATCAAATTGGATTCGAACTTGCGACTCGTAATAAGCCAACTCTGTATCGAGTAAGCCATTCACTACGCCGTGTAAAATCAACACAATTTTGCAATAAATTTCCAAAACTTCTAATCAGCAAATGAAATAGTAGTTGGAACTTTATTAAAAATGTGACAACAGTAGCTCGAGATTACAACGAATTATAAAAAATGCATAAAAGAAAGCTAAAGCGCTAAAGTTGAAAGAAAACTCGTTTAATTATCGTGTGACACCGTGCAATTGTCCACCGAGACTGAACTCGAGGACATTTTACGTGATCGCTCAATACCTGCGAAGTTTTCCGCCCTGTCGTTTGAAGCCGGAATGTTTTAAAATTTGAAAGAAACAAAGTGTCAATCGATTCATCTTATCTCACCGTTTTATATAAAATCCCTCCGGCTCTTTCGCGATAAGATTGAATTTCGATCTTATACTTATTTCGAAAATCTTGATTCTGTTGCGACACCTAACTGAAGGAACATTAGTTTTGGTCTTTTCAAACCATCAATCAAACAAAATAGTTTAGGTTAACTTATCTACGTAATCATTAAAAAAATGCACGGAAATTTGTAATTGAAATTCCTTATCCTGGTTTTACCAAAAGTAAACTATTTTTCCAAACCGTCTTATTAAAAACTTCAAATGATCAGTTTTAGCATTAAGTTACATCACTCAAATTAAATATTTATACACATTTAACTCGAAGTAAGTACCTTTAAATTAATTTGGTGATTAATGAATCTTAAAAAAAAAAATTTTCCCAGTCTCGTGTATCAAGTCGAAGCATTTGGTCAACTTTCTCACGAAATTGAACCAGCTCGTAATGATATTCAAGCTTCGGTATGTTGTTAGCCGAATTAAAATGTATTATATGCGCTCGGCAAATTTGTAAAACCAAAAAACCTTAAATCGACGCATAAACAGACCAGTCGAGAGAACTCCCAGTCCCGAAAGACACACAGAAACGAATCACAGGAAAAAAAAATCCAATTATTTTTCCCCGCGGTAAAAACAGAGAAATCCAATTTATCAAATCAACAAAGAACAAAAGTATCTCGGAAAGGAATAAGAAGAAAAAAAAAAGAGAGAGACAAGCACCACGGTATTGAGTGCGAAAAATTCCCATAGCTTTGAAGGGATTGAAAAAAAGAAACGCGAGCGAACGGAATATATCGTCCGCTGGATCAAGCGCGTGCAGGCCAGGGCGTTGGCCGAGCCACTATTAGAGACCTGCAGGAGCGGTGCACCGATCGCTAAAACTCCCAACTTGAGACACATTTAACTGCATGCGGACCGAAAATCCAGGGCGTGGCCGGCCGACGGTGCATTGCGGTGCACACACACCGTTTGATCCTTTGTCCGAATGTAGGTGTGAGTCACCTTTGAATCTCGGTGTGGGTGCCTTACGCTGGCTTTCACGATTCGAATCGGATAAGACCCACCGAGTCTTATTATTATTTCGAATCGTCGATTCGCATCCTCCTCTACTCTAAGCTAAGCCAAATCTCTTGAATAATCGAATTCACCGAGTCGCTTTTTTTTATTATTGTTCTATTTTTTTCTATAGACCCTGTTGAATGCGCAGCGCTTTTATTTATGATGCGGTTATGATAATTATGTAATGGGCTAAGAAACCTTTTAATATATGCATTCTTTGTGAATTGTATGGATATTGATTTATGGGTGTACCGTAATTACGTCTGTTTGATTTTTATACAGGTTTTACGATTATTATTTTCGGCTATCTGGGAAATTCGGGAAAGCTTTTATGTACATTTAAATAAAATCTAAAAGAGTTTTTTTTCAACTTATTATGTTTAACACTTTATCGCACTTCAGATTAATGTTAAATTCTCCAACCAGTTGCACTTCAGTTTACTCGAAAAGTCATTTATAGTCAATCACTTGATACCTGTAATCACCGTTATTTAAAATCAAACTGTTTCTCGATCCACTTTAATTCAAAAAAATGTTTTGACTTAGTTTATGAGATTAATAACATTTTAATTTTTCATGTCTAGATGTTTCTGAGATAACTAGGTTACAGTTGAAATATAAAATATTTTCGATGCAAAAATTTTAAATTTACTTTATTATTCATAACGCCGTTTGACACAAATTAAACGTAACGGTAAAATTTGTTTAAATTTGCAGAACTGCCTCAAACTACATCTTATATTCATCAAATTACTCGTGAAATCAAATTGAGTCCCAAAATAAGAGAATCCAACAAATTATTTTTGCAGGTACAAGTTCAATAATATAAGTTCTTAGTAATTTATTTTATTTCATCTCAGTTATCAACCTGTTAATTAAACGAATTTAACTCTCACGCCTCAGTAGAGGGCATTTTGAGCAGAACTTCAACTTTATATCTCGTCAAAATAAATTTTTAAAGAAGTTTGCTTCAAAAAAATTTTTACAACACTCGGAAACGATCATCAAAAGTCTTACGTTGAAAAAAAGAGTTACAGCCTCATTTCCTCTCGGAGAACCGAAAAATAAAGAAAAAAAAATGTACTTTATACAATAAGGTAAATTGCAGGTTTCTCTGGTGAATTAAAGGAACGATAAGGAATTGCACAAAACCGGAGGTTAGTAGGGTGGCAGTGTGCCATATCAATTTATTGGTCCAATTACGGTGAGCGGGCATTGGTGCATTGACTCTTGCGGCAGTGTATCATACCGTTCTATAAGCGTCTCCCGCTTAGTAACGCGTCCCGATCCAGCGCCACTTTTGATCTATAGGACACCAAATCGCCTCGAGAAATTAAGACTTGATTCGATTTATCATTACGTACAAGAAAATTCTAAGAGATCGTCGTTGGGATACATCTCGAGGAGTTGAGTATCATCATCCCATTGATTGCCCGAAATCAATCGTTTCCTGATTGATTTTATAATTCATTTGTCCGTTGAAATATACGTAATTTCAATAGTTATATTTTATGAAAAGGCACTTCGAAGGCTAGTTCTGATCTGATATCTCACTTTAGTTACATGCGTACAAGTTATTGTTTTCATTATGTCCAATTTACCCTTCTTAATTCAATTGTCTGAAATAATGATTTTCCTGATTCTGTGTACGCATGAATAAACTAAAAAATATAAATTATATTTTAAGCAACGAAAAACTACGCTCCAACATACTAGCCAATTCGAGTCCCGTTCAAATTAATTAAATGAAATAGCTTATGCGCCGATGCGATCAAGTTGATACTGAACTAGAAAGCGGAACAATTTTTTTTATTAATTTAAATTGGACCAAAATTGATTCCCTAGAGTATTTTGAAAAAAAAAAGAAAATGAAAAAAAAAAGGTAAAATCAAAGGCGGAAAATCTCACGAACCTTCAATCATCCATTAAGTCTCGCGATCACAATTAAAAGAGTCGTGCGGAGATAAAGGGAGAGGAGTCGATACCAGCCATTAAAGAGCCGAGCCGATATCGATTACGGTTTTTCCCATGGACCGAGTCAATCATCCGCGTACAAAAGGTGCGGGAGAAGAGGAAGAAAAGGTCCAGGCTGGTGCACGCAAAGGTAAAACAAAGCCAGACAACGTACGTAGTACAATATACGCGGGGGTGATGAGATTTGCATTGCGAGTCGATCGGATCAAGTCCCGCATAATCGTTGCCCCACATTCAGCCCGATGCATGGGCGTGTTTCGTCTAGTTGGGTTCGCTTTACGTGTGCCCGCTAGCGGCCAACGGCCGGCAAGGTCCCTTCTTTCTCAAGGATCAAGCGACGCCGTGAATTCTTGTACGCTTAATCAACTCTGTTTTATTCGAATTTAACTACCCCGCGCACCCTTTTTCTCTCATTGTACGTCCATTGTCTTTTATTGCAACCTTTTTTTTTCAAGTTTATTATGTGACTTAATTGATTACTTCATTTCATTTACTTCTAAAATAAAACTTCGTTTCAGTTTAATTACAAAAATATAATTTTTTTGAGATTTGAAAAAGGTTTTATACCTTTTCCTGAAGGTTCAGAGACTTTAAACTTAAAATCCACGAAATTGAAAATAGAGTTTTTAAAGTTTTGAAACTTTTACTTTAATCAACTTAATCTTTTTTTTTTCATGATTGAGCTAGTCAACCCTTTAGGGTGTCCAGTTGATTTTTCTGACTATTTTATCTTTTTGAGATAATTTTTTTACATTGAACTATTGATGTACTAGCTTCGGTACCAGCTTTAAAAAGTAAAGAAAAATTTTTTTTATCTTATTTTATACTATAATTAACGGATTAATTAATTCCGTAGCGTTAAACTTTTTGTTAAATTGTTCTTTTATTCAAAATCAACGGTTTCAAACCGGCGTCTCTCGAATTGTACACAAGTCAAATGCTAAGTGCTTTACTGTCCGAGCCACTTGTCGAACAAACTTTGTCGAATCAAATAGATTATAATAATTGCAGATTAGATACTTGCGAAAGATATTAGAGCTTAAATAACGACCATAATCGTATCGGTCGCATTAGGTCGCAAGTTAACATCTGACGAAGAGGTAATAAGTAATAAACGGATGTGGAAAAAGTCCCAATAGAAACTACTTTTGCGTAAGCGAATTTAAGCTGCTCCACCGGTGCAGGAGCACCACCAGCAGCAACAGGTAGTAACATTGTTCAAGCGTGAGAGGTCGGGTAATACTATACGATACAGTATAATATACAAAAGGAAAAACAATTCACAATTGAAACCCCAAATTTATTACGGTTAAAGCGTCCATTGTTGATTTGGAGTCTTTTGAATTTTTTTCCCCAATCAGTGCATTACGTTTCATAAATCGAACGTAACGAGTTATCCACTACTCGCTCGCATTGTATTATTATTTAGCTAACGAATATGCTACACTACCTACCGATCGTGAACTTTCATCTCTAAATCTAATCTATTTAATCTAGTTTTGAACTGTGTTGCCGCCGCCGCCGACGTTGTGAAGGCACGGCCTACAACAAATGGACTTCCGTATTCCTTTTAAAGGTCGTTTTCTTAATGATTTTATTCTTCTCTTATATCTTTTTATTTGATTTTCAAAATCGTCTCGATAATGTATCACACCTCTCGCGAATTTTATTATTCGGTGGGTCAAATTTATTACTACTTCGGCATCTTATTATAAATGAATTTTTACTTTTTTATTTGTACATAATTTTTAAAGCCATCTCGTAGTCACGTTTTCAACGTTACAATGAATTGGCGTACTTGGAAGTAAGCTTTTTTTCAACTTTTAATTACTTTGATCCATCACAAACATAAATTTATATAAAAATATTTTGTAAAACATCAAATGTACCAGAACAGTAAGCTTGCAATCGAACAGTATGTTTTA
Source organism: Encarsia formosa (assembly GCA_038277355.1). NCBI lineage: Eukaryota > Metazoa > Arthropoda > Insecta > Hymenoptera > Aphelinidae > Encarsia > Encarsia formosa. The sequence goes on along the minus strand of CM076185.1, from coordinate 81,301,886 downwards.
AATAATCAGTTCGAACCATAACTCATGGTGGCACGCATTTTTCTACCGCACAAATCTCGTGCCGTGCACGTGAGTAGCTACACGTGTGCAAACAGCACCCTGCAAATAAATTTTTATATTTTCAATTAGACCTCCTCTCTCCATCTCAAGTAGCAGTGAGAGTGAAAAAATTCCTGTCTATAAGGCCGACCTTGGTGTGTGTTTCACGAGATAATTGAACCCCAAGCTCACGCGTTAATTGTACCCGCGTCGCTAAATCACGTGCATATAATGTCGACGCAACCAGCTGCATACTACTACGTGGACTTTTCTTTTTCCTATTATTTACATTGCGCTTTACTGCTCCAGTTTTTTTACTCTTTGTTTTCCAACCTTTCAATGGTGAACGGTTCTGACTCTATCGATTTATTTTTGAACTTATAGATTCATTTTTATTTTACTTTATTTTAGCACCGACGCTTTCTTGTTTACTGATAAGTTACTTTTAGTTTTAATAATGTTTTATTTTACTTTCATGTGAATTTTAAATCTTGATATACTTATAATAATTAGGTACGAGGGAAATTTTAACTGGAAACTTACCTTGGCTACTCTCGATTCAAGTTAAAAATACTGTAGCTATAGATGTTAATTTTTTAAGGTCGCGTAGAAAATACCTTAATCAAAATTAGTAAAATATACTAAATTTTTGTAATTTTACTTTTTGTTGACTTAAAAAAAAAAATGTAATCATTGTCTGTCAGCAATCATTTCAAAAATCGACTTGGCTGTTGTATCAGAATGACAGTGAATAGAACTCGAATCCCTTACCATTAGATTACTAGTCCAATGTTATATTAGTTGAGCCATTCGCTACACATTTCATCAAACGTTCTATTATTTTATTATTTGATAAGGCTTTTCAATTTATTATCTCAAATAGTAACTATGAATTTGATATAAAATTATTACTCTTGTTTTTTGTTTAATTTAACAATCAAATTTTTATTTTTTTGCAGAGAACTTAGATCCTTCAGAGTTGAAAAAACTGCGGAACAAGCAAAGAAAACAGAAAAGGAAGGCTGAATTAGAGAGGCAACAGCAAGCTCAGGCTCAAGAAAAGAAGGAACAGCACAATAAATCGCGACAGCAAACTGATCCTGATCTGGAACAGCCTACGCTGGACGAGCTGATACCAGAAAAACTCGAAAGGGTAAGCTTTTTTTTTAGTTCTACATTTTGACAATATAACATATTTTATTAAACAATTGAAAAAGTATTCAATACTTGTTATACTCATAAGAATTATTATCATTTTTTTTTTATTTTCACAGGTCGAAGATCCATTGGAGCAAGCGATTAAATTTCTTCTTCCGCTGCAGGAGTTGGCTGCTAACCGAGTGGAAACTCATCTTATGGCGTTTGAAATATACATTCGCAAAGGTATGATTTGATATAATTTTATGTATTAATAATTTTTTGAGTGTTCATGAACCTGCAGGATTTTTAGGAAGTCTTTGAAATTATTCAATTCGAATTAAAATTATTTTTTCAATTTTAAATTGAATTTTCGGTTTATTGTCAGTGCTTGATTACTTTTAGATTGCTTTAAAGATTTAGAAATTGAAAAAAAAATTTTTTCAAATTCTATTCGAACATCTTTTTAATTTCGTTAATATTTAAAAAAATTAAATATCATATAAAAAAGTATGAATTTTTTTTTTATCACATTTAAAAAGCTTTTTGAATTAGTAATGAAGACTTTTTTAAAAATATTTACACGAGAACAAAAATTTGTTCATAACACACGGTTAAAAATAATACGATCATTTTTTAGATTTTTTATTTCATCGAGAAAACTTATGTCATAATATTGATTTTAATATTTCAAATGTGTCCAGGTCGAACCCTACTGATGCTTAGATCAATAATTCGCACACATCGATTAGATCCTAACAATCCCGAGCTGCATAGCTGCCTGGTACGTTTTCTTCAACATACGTCGAACTCGAATCTGGACAGCGTGGTTAGCGAGGTCGTCAAGCGCCAGTCTAGCCAAATTTTCGCGGGCCGCAGCGCTCAACAGCTCAACTCCGACTTCTTGAAGAGAAACTCAAAATCACTGCCGCACCTGCTGCAAACCGCGAGAATGCAGTACCTCCTGGACTCCAGCAGTCAACAAAAGGCGATAGAATTGGCGACGAGCCTGGACCCGAGCCTCGAGAACGTCGACCTCGAGTGCTGCACGAGGGTGCTCGAGGCCCTTCGCAACGGTGACTTTGGAGTCTGTGAACAAGCGATAGCCGACTACACCGCCAAGTGTCTAGAACGTTTTCCCTACGCGACGGCCTTCCGTCCTCCCGAGACGCCCTACGTCACTCCGTCTATAATCAGTTTTAATTAAATAATTGGATTTTTATTTTATTTTATTTTTATCATTTTTTTCTCAAATCATGAATTTTAAATGAGAGAGAATTTTCCGTGACTCGCGAATTATCATCATAAAGTGGAATACTCGATGTAACTACCGTGTATATCTTTTGTGTGAGGGTGAAATTGAGATGTTGTGTAGCATGTTGAATTTTTCAAGCTCTGAAAAATATAATGTGTTTCTCGAAAAAAAATAATGATTATAATAAATAAATAAACCAATGAATTATAAATTAATTATTGTGTGTAGATAGTAAAAAAAAAAAAAAAGAAGAAGAAAAAAGAAAGGGTTCAGCCAGATAAGATGATCGAATCGGCCCCCAGGCAAATACCTACAAAAGATGTACCATTTTAAAAAGAATGAAAAAAAAAAACTTTTAGCGTAAACCGTAGACTTTTATTCACTCTACACTGTATTTGCGGAGTAAAATAGTGATTTTTCAATTACATATTTCAAAATCTAAGAGTTTTAGAGAAACGCTGTTGGCGGTAAAATTTTCTTTATAAAAAAGGTAGTTCAGAAATACATGATTTTGTTTTTATTTGAACCAAATATGTAGTCGCCAGGTAGTGTTTTAATAATTTGGCTCAAAAAGTGTCTTTCACCATGTCAAAAAAAATTATGAAATTTGTACAACTAATTTTCGTTAAAACGCGTCTCATTTCTTTTTTGGGAGGTATGTATCATTGATTTTTTTATCGCATCTGTAAGGTTCAAATGACTTTTTGATTTCGTGCCAAGAATTATTTTTAAAAATATCGCTTAATTATTTTTTATGAACAAAATTTTGCCGCAGTATGTATTTCTCTAGCTGTTTTAGGTTTTGAGATATGAAAGTTTTCTTTTTTTATTCGCTTTCAAATGATTTATATATTGTAGAAGTTTGCTGTGGAGACGGAATTAATCATGTTATCCGGATATACCCCTTTCTCAAAACTTATTTATTGAGTAAATACTTTGTTGAACTATGATGATTAATAAATATTCTTTTTACTGTAACATTTTTTTGTGCATTGAGTGCCTATTATGCGTTATAAATTAAAAGAAAAAAGGAAGAAAGATTTTTACATTTTGAGGCATTTAACTTATGTATTTGATAATAATTTTTTACGATTCAAAATCGTTAATATTGATTTTTTCTTCACGGTAAACAATATTTTAATAAAAAAATCTTAAAATACTAAAATGTCAATTATTTTATAAATATGTGAAAAAGGCTCGGGTAGACTATAACTTCATTGTAATAAGACTCTCACGGCTTTCGAATTTTATAAATCAATTTTGGAAGTTTACAAAGTTTTAGGAATCATTAATAAATTTCATTAATCATAAGTTAAATATCAGACATTTATATCATATTTGTGTTGCTGTCTACCAAACTTAGTGAATTGCCGTTGAATAATAAAAAAAGAAAAAGTAATTAATATAATAAATAGTATTTATAATTAGTCACTTAACCCAATCTCTTTTTCACCTGCACAATTTGTTTAAAGTATTTCCTAAACAAATTTCATTTGTAAATATTATAAAAAATGTTGTATTTTACGCAATCATTTTTCTCTCTAAAATAAATTTCTTTGTTGAAATAATCAAACAAGTAAATAAATTTTTGGAAAAGTTTATTTATGCCGACAATTTCCTACAATATTTGCGATTTTACAGTGTAATATCAAATTATAACTTTTTTTTCTGACTATGAGAAACAACGTTATATCATAGTACTCATCTAGTAAACCTAATGAGGATTCTGTGTTGAGAATTAAAATACTACTCTTGTACGACCTTTGAGATGGTGATGTGTGTGTGTTTAAATAAACTGCTATTTGCATGTGTAGATATCGTAAAGATTAAAAATAAAAGTGTAGGAATTTGTCAATACGAAAAAAATTTTTGAATGACTAATCATATTTGAAATATATATATATATATAAATATATATAATAGATTTAGTAAAAATAGTAATATACATATTATAGTTAGGTCAAATGCGTAGCATAATGATATGCAAATGGTGTAAAATTAACAAACTGCTGATAAATAATTTTTTCTGGACTAAAATTTATTGAATATTACTAGTGATTATCTCTTTTATTAATATTTTGACATAATCAAAATATATTATCATTTGTGGTGATAATAATTAGAATATTTTTTAAATCATAGAAAAAATCAGGGATACTCTTATTCCATCTGATTTATAATGTAATTAACTAAATGAAATAATGATTAAAAAATTTTTTAAAGTGTATGTTGTACATAATTTTTTTTTTTTTTTTTTTTTAATTTTTTTATTTAATTATAAATGATCGGGAAATGTTGCTCGTTCGAGAAATATGATAATTAATTAACTAATGATCGCTTATTGTGCCCGCTACAAAAAGCGAATGCTTGAACTCCGCTGTTATTATTATTAATATTCCAATACCTCAATATTGTGTTTTTTTGACATTGTGTCATGTATTTTAAGTAAAAATATCGTTTTTACAACTAATTATGTTTTTTTTTTGTATAAAAAACCGTTGTCAAGCAATTGTTTTTTGTCGTCGCTACAGTAGCTCCACGGTTTGTTGTTTAAATTATTTAATTTTTTTTTATTTTTCTGATTATTTAACTTTTTCTTGTCATTCCTTTGAACTGTCAAGTAATGAATTGGCTAGAAGTAATATTTTTCTTTTTATACATTACATACATATAAATTATAAATTAATAAATTAAATATAATAAATTTATTATATGTATATTACCTGTATCAATCTATTCTCGGTATTGGATGTGGTAGTAGAAGCCATTGGTATTTGGTAACAAATTACAGGATAGCATGTGAACTACATATTAATACTGGATCCAGATTACAATACACGTGCTATACATACTTTGATTTTTAAAGTAGAAAACTCAAAATTTAAATTTTTAAGTTTTTAGGAATTTATGTTTAGGAATTAATTTGACATACCATATAAAAAAATACAGTCAATACTCAATAATATGAACTGCCAAGTGGCCATTCAAAATTTTCAAATTAAAGAAAAAATTACAATTTATTAATTCGTTTACTCTAGAAACATAATTTATTTATTAAAGATCGCTCGCATAATATCGTATATATTATTATTTTACTTTAACATCATTCAAAAGGAAATAATTGTTATTTCACAAAAACTACAATTTTACATAATGAATCCTATTCAATTTTTTATTTACATGTATTAACAAGGTCAAAATGTAAACAATGAGAGCTTTAAAAATTTTTTTAACTATCGAAGTTAATCATTTCTTTCCATTTTTTAATAAAAGAACCATTATTTTTCTTTAATTTTTTGAAAAATTCAAATTATTGAAAACGTTGAGAGGTACATACAAAAATAATTAGTAGAAAAATCATTATATTACTGGCCAGTTCTGTTCAAATTTGATTTATGCTTAATTGAATGCTAATGCATTTTGACTGTGCAATCATGTTGCAATACTTTTATACCAAATGTTAATTTTAGCTTGAAAAGGCGTGAAACAAAAATAGTCACGCGAAACGTTGCTATGTAATTTATAGAAAAAAATAATAAATCAAATTTGAACAGAACTGGCCAGTAATATTTTTTCTACCAATCATCTCTGTTCGTAAAATCTCCAAATTGAAAAATAATTAGATTCAAATTGTCGACGATTAATATTATCAAGTGCCGAATTGAAACAAAATTTATTCTATTGGTTTTTAGAGCAAGCTTATTTTGTATAAAATAACTTGAATTTAACAAAAAATTATCCAACTACAAAATTATTATCAATTTTAAAAACTGGAGTGCCTTAACAGTTTTTTGATTTTATGTCAAGACAAAAACAAAAAATTTGAATTTTGTCATAAGAAACATAATTAAATCAGAACTCAATTAGTTCAAATTTCTTTTATCTGCATATTGAAAAACTAATTAGAGTGAACCCTATACATTATATTTCTTAGGTAAGTTAATTTGCTGATAATTTAAAGTCAATTTAAGTAAAATTTAATGAATAGAGAATATACATAAAATTGTGTGCTAAGAGGGTTGGTCAAATACAAATTAGATTTCTTACAATCTTATAAAAAATATTTAATGTTTTACACACACTTATACAAAAATTTCATTCAAAAATTTAGATTGCATCTTCTTCTTTTTCTATTGCATCCAATAGATGGTCTTCAAAAAATTAAAAAAAAAAAATTCATTATAAAATTTATAATTTTGATATTAAAAAATATAATTTTTCTAAAACTTAAAATCTATAAAAATAAAAATTATGCTTAATAAAAGTCTTTGATTATAATTAAAGTCATTAACTATCACAATTATCAATTATTTTATTTGTTTGATAAACTAAATCTGTAACTTGAGTTTTTTAAACCTTATCTTCCATTGGATTTATTCTTGAAAAATCTATCACAATTTGATTTTGCTTTGGGATATACTGGCTAAAAATTCAAAATTATAAATTTTTCCATAGCAGTTTTCATTTTTAAATTAAAAAAAAAAAAAAAACTAAAATAAAATACCTATATTCTATCTTTGCTGCATCAAACATCTTTTTAGCTGCTATAGTTGTGAGTTTATGTGCATGTTTATCAGACATGTATATAACTTTTTTAATCCCAGATTGAATAATAACTTTTGCACATTCATTGCAAGGGAATAAGGCCACATAGATAGAACAATTTTTTAAACTTTCAGCATTTTTATTTAATACTGCATTCAATTCAGCATGGCAAACTAAAATTAAAGCCAGTATTTAAGAGATTAAAAAAAAAGTTACATACCACTTAACTTTTTACAGTTGATAATTAAATTAAGATTTAACTTAAAACTACCTGACGTTATTTGCAAAAAATTTTTATTTATTAATATTTTACCCATTTCAAAGAGTTTCAAGAAAATTTTTTTGTTCATTTTTTGTTTGATGTATGAAATTGAAAAATTGGGTGATAATCAATTTTTCATTCAATTTATTTGTAAAATCAAGCATAATTCATACCATATAAATATTTTGTCTCTTTTAATTCTGTGTTGTTTTTTGTCAAATCTTCTTTGGTCCATGGAAATTCATCATCACTACAGCCCCACGGAAAGCCATTGTATCCAACTCCAACAATTCTCTTATCTTCATTAACTATACAGGCCCCTACTTGAGTACTAGGATCTTTACTACGCATTGCAGCAAGAAATGCAACACCCATGAAAAATTCATCCCAGTCAATAGCATCTTGTCTTCTACAGTTTGTTTGGTCTCTGTTAAATTTTATAAATTATTTGTAACATTACTTTACAAAAAAATTTTTAAATATCAACATTAAATTTATAAGCTATAGCATTGAAAAAATTGAAAGAAAAGTCTAAAAATTATTTAGATATCTGTTTAACTTACTTAAGGTTCAATTTACTAAAAACACTAGGATCCATTTTTGAAAAGCTTATAAAGTAAAAATGAAAATTTTTACCAAAAGCATGTATCACTTTATTCAGTTACCTAATAAGACTGTTTTTATATAGATTACAAGCTTATCACAGTGTTAAAATAAACAATTCAATTATCATTTGCAGGATAGGTTAGGAATGGGTTAGATTGATAAGACAGAAAACCTTATGAATTGTTTGTTTCCCGCGCCCCGCACGCAGGGTTGGGTGGTGTGGCACTTTGGTGACTCACCATGGTAAGCCACCTGGTGTATTGGTGTATTAGGCGCATTATACCCAGCGTTCGAAATAAATAATTTTTTATAAACTATTAAATAAACCGACAAGCTCCAAAACCCCCATAACGCTCGGGAGAGTGATAAATAAATAATTTTTTATAAACAATTAAATAAACCGACAAGCTCTAAACCCCCATAACGCTGGGGAGAGCGATAAATAAATAATTTTTTATAAACAATTGAATCAACTGACAAGCTCTAAACCCCCATAACGCTGGGCACCCGAGTTCAAAGAAAAAACTAATCGGCTATGCCCCAAGCTTCAAGCCCCCAAAACCCGGAGCACCCAAGTTCAACAAAAAAGCTGATTGGCTACACCCCAAGCTCTAAGTCCCCACACCCTGAGCGCGCGAGTTCAACAAAAAAGCTGATTGGCTACCTCTCAAGCTCTAAGCCCCCAAATCCCTGGAAACGCGAGTTCAACAAAAAAGCTGATTGGCTACCCCCCAGCTCTAAGCTCCCAAGACCCTGGGTGCCTGATTTTAATAAAACAAACGGATCAGTTGGGGATTTAGAGCTTTGGGGACAGCCGATCAGTTCATTTGTTGAACTCGGGCGCCCAGGGTTTTGGGGGCTTAGAGCTGGGGGGTAGCCAATCAGCTTTTTTGTTGAACTCGCATTTCCAGGGATTTGGGGGCTTAGAGCTTGGGAGGTAGCCAATCACCTTTTTTGTTGAACTTGGATGCTCTGGGTTTTGGGGGTTTAAAGCTTGGAAAATAGCTGATTAGTTTTTTCGTTGAACTTGGGTGCCCAGCGTTATGGGGCTTTAGAGCTTGTCGGTTAATTCAATTATTCATAAAAAATTATTTAATTATCGCTCTCCCAAGTGTTATGGGGGCTTAAAGCTTGTTTGTTTATTCAATTTTTTATAAAAAATGATTTATTTATCGCTCCCCCAGCGTTATGGGGGTTACGAGCTTGTCGAATTATTTAATTGTTTATAAAAAATTATTTCTTTATCACTCTCCCCAGCGTTATAGGGGTTACCAGCTCGAATTATTTAAATGTTTATAAAAAATAATTTATTTATCGCTCTCCCAGCGTTATGGGGGCTAAGAGCTTGTCGGTATATTTAATTGTTTATAAAAAATTATTTATTTATCGCTATTCCCAGCGTTATGGGGTTTTAGAGCTTGTTGGTTTATTCAATTGTTTAAAAAAAATTATTTATTCATCGCTCTCCCCAACGTTATGGGGGTTTAGAGCTTGTTGGATTATTTAATTGTTTATAAAAAATTATTTCTTTATCGCTCTCCCCAGCGTTATGTGGGTTTAGAGCTTGACGGTATATTTAATTGTTTATAAAAAGTTATTTATTTAACGCTATTCCCAGCGTTATCGGGGTTTTGGAGCTTGTCGGTTTATTTAATAGTTCATAAAAAATTATTTATTTCGAACGCTGGGTATAATGCGCCTAATACACCAATACACCAGGTGGCTTACCATGGTGAGTCACCAAAGTTGCCACACCACCCAACCCTGCCCGCACGGCGTATGGCATTGTTATTATGTTAGGTAACTCTGCTAAGCAAAAAATAAAAATTACGAATTAAGCTCGGAATAAGCTACCCTTTTTCAATAAACACCTGTTATAATGCGGTATTTGAAGGTTTCAAGACATTAATTTTTTAATGTATTCTGGATATCTTATACTTGTTGAAGGTAAAATTGATATTTAATGACATTTTTGCTAAAAAAACTCTTTTAAGAAGATTTTTCGACTAAGCAATTTAAGAAATCACACGTCCCTTTTCAATTTTGTTTATAATAAAGAATTATTCTATCAATTGAATTTATTTATGAAATTAATGTAACTAATAACAAAAACCAAATTCTGAAAATTATTCCAAATTTACCCAAATTCAAAAAACAAAATAATTTCCGAAGCTTTACAAACTTAATAATCATGATAGCCATATTATACCTTTCCGGACAGAACTTAAAAATTTTTTCAAGCCATTGATCCGAAACTTTCAAGTCCATGCTTCGGTAAGATTGTAAATAACTTTGTTGATAATGTTGATTATTAATTGATGGAAAAGTAATAAAAAAAATTCCAAAATGACTTTCTACCTAAAATTAACCGATAAGTAAGGAAAAAAAATTTTCATTTAACAAAGTTAATATAATGATCTATAATAGTGAAAATTGCATTCATTCTATCGTGAATGAAATCAAATTTTAAGTGGCAGCGGCAGAGTAAGTATAAACTAGTTAAAATAAAAGTATCAAGTAACTCGGTTACTTTTTTCCGAATGCGTGCTCCAAAACAGTTCGTGCGAGTTCCGATCTACCACTGTGGTTCCGACCGTAACTCGTAAGAAGTTTTTGCTTCCCACCAGAGATGTTCAGAGTTCCCATGTGATTCCCCATTCCCCCCGAGCGTTGGCGTGGGTTCGTTTCTGGTCCGCGTCGGTGATTCAACTCCACACTCAATTAATTGATTGTCGTGATTTAGTTTATTTTTCATAATAATTTTTGTGATGGAGTTACATGATTTCACCTAAGTAAGTAATATTATTTTAATAATACTTACTATGTATTAATGTAACAAAATCTTTAAAATCAACTTTTTAAATTTTGTTTTATAACCTCAAAATGAAATTCATTTATCTACAAAAAAATATTAATAATTTGTTTATCCTTCAATTGAATTTATTTTAATAATTATTTTAGTAATTAAAATCATAGAATAAAGTAATTTTTAATAATTTTATATGTGTGCTTTGATAATCAATCACTTTTTTATTACTCTTGTTAATCTTTTTAAAAAATCTCATACTTTAACTTCTTTTCTTCTATAAAATTTGAATTTTTGTAATGTTTAACAAAAGATAACATCTTAGGCTAATTTAATAAGAACTTAAATTTTCTCTGGCATTTGTATTGTATGAAGTTTTTGAATTATTATAATTAAACTTCTAGTATTTTTATCATATATGTTTTTATTATATTTACAAAAGAATACTTCAAAACATATTTTTTTGTTCTTAATTTAGCTGAAAAACATCTTATACACCTGTACTCCAATTTGCAAAAGTTAAATTTTGCAAATTGTTAATTTTTGCAAAATTGCAAAAGTTAATTATTAAATTATAGTATAAAATTGTGTTATTGAATGAAATGAGATGGCAGGACATACTAGTCAAGAATCTGTTTCATTTAAAATTCTGAAGTTAGAACCTATTGGTATTGATAGAAATATTTTACCAGAAGAAGTTTTCAATAATTCATCATATGATGCAGCTGAACAAAGTGAAAATATCAGTGATGTTGCAGCTCAAGGTTTGGTTTTTATTATTTTCAATATATTATCAGCATTTATTAATGAAAACTTATGAAAATTACATGATAAACTTGTTTTTTCAGATGCACAGAATAACAAGGAACAAAATTTTCTTTATCAAGTTTTAAAGACTTTTAATCCCTATAGAGGACAACTAATGTTGGATGCATATGAAGAAGATAAAAAAATGTATAAAAAAATGAAAGAAAAGAACTTGTATGTTGAGTATAAAGAAAAATTCATCAGAAAGGATGTTGCTCAAATTCTTATTGAACATGAGATTTATGTAACAAAATCTTATTAGTAAGTTTTTTTTAGTTATGTTTTTAAAAAAATTCCTAAAAAAGCTTCACCCAACTAATTTGAAAGAGGCTGGGAGGAGTCAGAAAATGGATTTTAAACTTTTTTTGTTTTCTGAAAAATTGTTCATTTTTGTAAACTGACTGATGTACTACTTTTATCAGCATACCAGATTCCCGTTTTAAAGAACTTCAAAAATGTATCATAGACTTCTTTCCTGAAGAAGTTGCTTCTTGCTGGTATTCAAGTAGTTATCGAGATGAGCAAGGACCAAAATCAGCTGCTGGTTTACTGTACAGTGTATATAAACGATTAAGATCAGAAGCAGAGGGTGTTGGTCGTACACTTACAAGAAGAACTAAAAGAAAATTTGTTCAGTCAACAGGTATGAAAATTTTATATCTCTTATTTTTGAAGTTCAATAATTTGCAATTTGATAAACTGAACACAAATAGTAAAAAGAGTTTAAAATATCAAAGATATAAATATATATCAGTTTAAACAAAGTTATTATCTTAAATTTATTAAAATATCTGTTTTGTTAGTAAAGATCTAGAATTTTTTAAATTTTATTTTAATATGCATGAAAAATAAACTCTATATGTTGAAAAATTTTTTTTTTGTGATAACTTTTGAATTGTCCTTAATTCTATAACTACTTTTTTTTTCAATTATTAGAAATTGCTTACTTATCTCTAATCACATTATATAAATTTTTTAAATTATAAATAACTTATGAATTTATTCAACAGATTCTTTTGCTGAGGAAGATGTTAACGAAATAGGATTTATTGATAGTATTGATGATGAGTTCAAAAAAAGATGGTGTGAATCATTTGAAGAGAGAAAGAAACTTTATAGTACTCTAACTGTACCACAGATTTTTGAGAAATATCCAGCCCTTTCTTTAGCGGGAGGACATAGATTGGTATGGTTTTTTAATAACTTATCCTAGTCACGGCCCTTATTTTTTTTTGAAGACCCTTACGAAAATTTTGAATAATTCAAAAAGTCAATTGTAAAAATTCATCTACAGACTGCCAACTTTCTGATAATATCATTTGTTAAAACTATTTTTTTTTAATCTATTTAAATATACAGAAGTGAAAAATTGCATTAAAATAATATATTGAATACTTTTTACAGTTCTTAAAAGATTTTTCCATGGAATTCCGGGACAGAGTTGATAAACTCATAAAAAGTTGGCCAGAGTTGTCAAAAAGAATTTATTCACTATCTCAAATAAAAAAGTCTCAAAAAAGTTTTGGTGTAATTTGGGATAAATATTCAAACCCTGAGGCTAAAGGTTAGAAATTAAAAAATTTAAAATTAATTTTGGTATGCCAACAAATAAACTTTGAATAGTGTCGATATAAGTAGTTGTAGTATTGAAAAAATATTGAGTTATTGAAATTTTTTGATCAGCATAATCATTTGGTTTAATTTATTCACAAATAAAATATTTTTATTTTCAGCTAATGAACAAAACCTAGCATTGCTTCTATTTCCTGCGCTCCTATTTATGTATGGAAGTGGAAAGAAAAGGATTGGCGATTGGAGACCAAGTGTGCAAGAATATGTCGATTCTTTTGTATTGCATGTAGATGTAAGTAATATATTAATTTTTGAACAAATAAGATCTATTCAAATGTATATCAACTTTGTTTTGCCTAGTACATTTTATAAATTCCAAAGGGTGTTATGATCCAGGATTATCAACACAAAATCAAGTTAGAAAAAAAATGTAATTTTTTTTCAACGTCATAGGCAATAGATTCAAAATGTTATAATTACAAGATTTAACCTACTATTTGAGCATACGTTACAAAAAAATTTTTAATTTTTTTTTATAATTATTTACTATAGAAATATAATAATTTTATAAATTTTTAAAAATTTAAACTAATATTAATTCTAGTATGTACACTGAATTGAATATAGATTAATATTATAAAATTTACTTTTATTATTAGAATCCAGCTGATATCGCAATAAGTCAAAAACGTTTAAAAGATCTACTGGAGATTCATAATCAGCCAATGGAACCATATATATTAATCAGTGGTCCTTTGAATAATCCAGCAGTTTCATATGCAGTTGTTGATGGACATAACTATGTAGCTACTTCGCCTGTAGAAGCTTTAGATATATGTTTTAAAATTATCAAAGTTTTAGGAAAAAAATATAGCGATGTTACATGCCATTCTTGGGAATTTGTTGAGAAAATTATTTTTGAATTTCCTAGCAAAAGTTCATCTAAAAGTGTCAGCACCATGGAAACTGATTTGAAGCGTTTATTATAATAAACACATTTATAAGTATTCAGTATACTTGAGAAATATTTTGTCAATTAATTTTTTTAATTTAATTGACAATTTTTATAAATAACATATGCATAGCTGACTTAAAGCGTTTATTATAGTTAATTGACAATTTTCATAAATAATACATGCATATTATAACAATACAATTTTTTATCTGTACATATATGTATACATATGAAATTTTAGTTTAAACTTCATAAAATAATCTTGTATCTCCAATTTTTATTATTAAGTATCATCATTTTGATAATTTATGTCCTCAAAAAGGGAGAATAATTATCCAAATAATTTTTTTTTTTTTTTTTCATTCATCCTTAGTATGTACATAAATGAATTTTGTATTTTATAGACATTTTTGAAAGAAACTAAATCATCTATGTTTAAAATTTTTATGTGGTTTTTTTTTATCGTTATTAAAAAAAAGTTGAAAAAGAGCGTGGTTTTCTAAATATTCACCGCATGTCCTATGTATAATATATAAATCGCTTAATTTGTTGGGCTCAACAGTAAAGGCAATTTTTTTTTTTTCTTTAGATTGTTTTTAAATATTGTTATTTGTAAGTAGAATCAATCAGTATGAAGATTTTTCCTATGGAGGCCGTGGAAATCGGAAATTCCACAGTGTGAATTTATTTATTTATTCTTGAGCACCGACAATTTGAAAGCATAAGCCAGCGCTGATTATCCATCTATAAAAAGGAGAAGGCTATTTTCGATTTTCGAGTTAGAGATCGATTGTCAAAAGTGAAATGCTATTGGCTAAAAAAGTTTCAAACTTTTATTCGTGATGTCATTGGTCGATTCCGTTTGGTTTAGAAATTCAAAACTTCGTCTGTCGAGCAGAAGGCTAACCTTTCTGCGTAAAGCCAAGAGGCTTCTTTCGTATTAAAAAAAAAAAAACTATAAACAATCTTTAAAAGAGGAAGCAGTATATAAAGTTAGTAATCCGAGTGAAGTGCAAACAAATATCGAATTAAGAAGTAACCAATCATTTAAAAATAGAGGTTATCCGAAGTGCTGTTCAATCTAACATAAGAAAGTCAATTACAAAAAAGTAGGTATTATTTTTTCTATAAGAAAGTAGGTATTATTATTTTTTCTATAAGAAAAAAAAGTTAAGTCATCAATCAAATAAGTAAACTTTAAAAAGCAGTGCAAGGAGTCTCTTAGTGTATCCAATAAGGCAGATAAAAACAATATTCTTCAAGTAGTATGCTTTGCTATTTTTTAGATATAGTTGATCAAAACATAATCAAAGTTTTTTTTTTTTTTGTATTGAAAATAGAAACTAAGAGAGATATATCTTTGGAAGTTTCAGAAATTTTTTTCATGTATATCTTATAACATATATATATTTAAAATGTAAATTGATTGAGATGATGAGATGGCCACCACATTATTAAAACAAATTGTATTTCTGAAATTATGATCAAAAACATTTTTAAAAAAATATTTAAAGACTTGAAACTTAATCGTTAAAGTAGTTGTTGATTATATTCATATATATCTACAGATACATTAGAAATGTAAATTGGTAATGACTTAAGATTCAAGCGTTGAAAGAAAGAAAAATTTTTTTTGAACTCATCATCTTTCCTATACTTTACTCATTTATATTATTACTCTCCAATCAGTTGGTCTATTTTTATATAAAAAATACCATCTAAAGTAGATGTCAATTATATTCATGTATATCTATGCATACATTTAAAATGTAAATTGATAGTGATGATGAGATGGCCACCACATTCTTCAAACAAATTTTATTTCTGAAATATATATGTAATTAAAAACATTTTTAACAACAAAGTCTTAAGATTCAAGCGATGAAAGAAAGAAAATTTTTTTTAAAGTTATCATCTTTCCTACACTTTACTCATTTATGTTAAAACTCTCCAATTCCTTTGGTCTATTTTTATATAAAAAATACCATCTAAAGTAGTTGTTGATTATATTCATGTATATCTATAGATACATTTAAAATATAAATTGGTAGTGATGATTACATGGCCACCACATTCTTCAAACAAATTTTATTTCTGAAATATATATGTAATTAAAAACATTTTTAACTACAAAGTCTTAAGATTCAAGCGATGAAAGAAAGAAAATTTTTTTTAAAGTTATCATCTTTCCTATACTTTACTCATTTATGTTAAAACTCTCCAATTCCTTTGGTCTATTTTTATATAAAAAATACCATCCAAAGTAGTTGTTGATTATATTCATGTATATCTACAGATACATTTAGAATGTAAATGGGTAAAGTCTTAAGATTCAAGCGTTGAAAGAAAGAAAAATCTTTTTTAAAGTCCTCATCATTCCTACACTTTACTCATTTTTACTCTCCAATTTCTTTGGTCTATTTTTATATAAAAACTACTGTCTAAAGTAGCTGTTAATTATGTCCATGTATATCTATAGAGACATTTGAAATATAAATTGGTAGTGATGATGACATGGCCACCACATTATTCAAACAAATTTTATTTCTGAAATTTATAATCAAAAACTTTTTAAACAAATCTTCAAAGACTTAAAACTTAAGCGTTGAAAGAAAGAAAATCTTTTTTAAAGTCATCTTTCCTATATTTTACTCATTTCTGTTCATAATCTTCAATTTCTTTATTCTATTTCTATTTTTTATAAAAAATACCACCTAAAGTAGTTGTTAATTATATCCATGTATATCTATAGAGACATTTGAAATATAAATTGGTAGAAATGATGACATGGCCACCACATTATTCAAACAAATTTTATTTCTGAAATTTATAATCAAAAAAAATATTTAAAACAAATCTTTAAAGACTTAAAACTTAAGCGTTGAAAGAAAGAAATTTTTTTTTTAAGTCATCATCTTTCCTATATTTTACTCATTTATGTTCATAATCTTCAATTTCTTTATTCTATTTCTATTTTTTATGAAAAATACCATCTAAAGTAGTTTTTTATTATATCCATGTATATCTATAGAGACATTTAAAATGTAAATTGTTAGTGGTGATGCCATGGTCACCAGTAAACAAAAAATTATATCTCTAATATTTTGGAATGATAAATTATTTTAAAAATCTTTTAAATCTTAAAAAATTGTCAACTTTACGAGACAATATTTCTGATTATTACATAGTGAAATTGATTCAAAAATTATTTTATTTTTCAAGAAAAGTCTGAGAAATCGTCATTGGCTTATTTTGTACTGCTAACTTATTTAATTTTTTATGTTTAAAACCTCTACATACTTTTATATACAAAAAAAAAAACTTAAGACAATTTAAATTAGTTGTAATGACGTTATGGTTACCACATATTCAAAAAATTATTTATATAATATTTAAAATCTTGGTAAATTTTTAACTTTAAACGAAAAATATTTCTGAAAAGTTATCATTGGCCCTATTTTGTATTGCTAACTAATTTAAAAATTTGATTTTCTTTTTCATAAAAAGTAAACAGAAATTAAGATGAGGTATAAATTTTTGAAGTTTCAAATTGTTACATGAATATACTAAAAGATTCACAGTAAAAATTGTTAGTGATTATGTTATGTTTACCGCATATTCTAATCTTTAGTATTTTTGATCAAAAAATTATTTTTAAAATCTTAAAATTTTTATGAAAACTATTTCTGAAAAGCCATTAACATCACTATTGTGTTTATGATTTATTTAATATTTTATGCATATAATCTCTATTATTTTGTGTCTTATTTAGTTATTAATATTTCTACCACTCTTTTTAGCGCAACGATACAAAAATTCTGTACACCACCAAAAAGACATCGAATCGTTTCTCCCTTCAAAATTAACGGATTCTCAGGATTCATTTATCCACAGAAATAAATTATAATGGTGCTATTTTAAGATTATCAACGATTAGAACAGTTTTTTTTTTTAAAGTTGATGTAAATCAGGGGCGCAACAACTCCTTCCAACTAGGGGGTGTCCTGAGGTCCAACCCCCCCCCCCCCCACAATGAAACTGACGTCTAAAAAAAAAAAAAAAAATGTGAGTTTAATGAATAGACTGGTTAATCATCCCCCAAGCTCTAAACCCCTAAAACCCTAGGCGTAGAGTTCAATAAATAATCTGATCAGCTATCCCCCAAGCTCTAAACCCTCCAAATACCCTAGGCGCCCGAGTTCAACATAAAAACTGATCAGCTATGCTTCAAGCTCTAAACCACCAAGACCCTGGGTGCCCGAGTTCAACAAAAAAACTGGTCGGCTATCCCCCAAGCTCTAAACCCCCAAAAGCCCTGGGCCCCCGAGGTCAACGAAAAAACTGGTCGGCTATCCCCCAAGCTCTAAACCCCCAAAAGCCCTGGGCGCCCGAGGTCAACGAAAAAAGTGGTCGGCTATACCCCAAGCTTTAAACCTCGATAGCCAACCAGTTTTTTCGTTGACCTCGGGGGCCCAGGGCTTTTGGGGGTTTAGAGCTTGAAGCATAGCTGATCAGTTTTTATGTTGAACTCGGGCGCCTAGGGTATTTGGAGGGTTTAGAGCTTGGGGGATAGCTGATCAGTTTTTCCGTTGACCTCGAGCGCCCAGGGTATTTGGGAGGTTCAAAGCTTGGGGGATAGCCGACCAGTTTTTTTGTTGAACTCGGATGCCCAGAGTATTTGGGGGTTTGGAGCTTGGAGGATAGCTCACCAGTCTTTTTGTTGAACTCGGGCGCCCAGAGTATTTGGGGGTTTAAAGCTTGGGGGATAGCTGACCAGTTTTTTCGTTGACCTCGGGCGCCCAGGGTATTTGGAGGGTTTAGAGCTTGGGGGATATCTGATCAGATTATTTATTGAACTCGATGCCTAGGGTTTTAGGGGTTTAGAGCTTGGGGGACAGCTGATCAGTTTTTCCGTTGAACTCGGACGCTCAGAGTATTTGGGGGTTTAGAGCTTGGGGGATATCTGATCAGATTATTTATTGAACTCGATGCCTAGGGTTTTAGGGGTTTAGAGCTTGGGGGACAGCTGATCAGTTTTTCCGTTGACCTCGAGCGCCCAGGGTATTTGGGAGGTTCAAAGCTTGGGGGATAGCCTACCAGTTTTTTCGTTGACCTCGGGCACCCAGGGTATTTGGGGGTTTAGAGCTTGGGGGATAGCCGACCAGTTTTTTTGTTGAACTTGGGCGCCCAGAGTCTTGGACACCCCTAAGTAATTGTAAAGGGTGTCCTCTACTAGCTTAGGGGGTGTCAGGACACCTCTGCCCCCCTCCCCCCGTTGTTGCGTGCCTGATGTAAATAAATAAAATTTTAATTTTATGCTAATTTGAAAAAAATAATTTTTCTATTTTTCGTCTACTTTCAAATAATCAATGCTGCTTTTTTTCAGTGTAAAGATGAAAAATGATCTTCAGCTTAATTTCGATTTTCTTGATGAAGTGTCTATTTTTTCTGATGCTCACTTTCAATTTTTGTACTTAAGGCGAAGTCATAAGGGTCATTTTAACAAAAAATTGAAGATTTAATAAAATTAAAAATGAAAATGAAAAAAGGGCTCTGTAGCGCTCAAGTTCTTCATCGATCTTTTGAGCCCAACCCCATCAAAATTGGATCAAAATAGCGTCAGAATATGGGAAAAACTTCCTGAAGATTCAATAAATATAAATATATAGCAAATGCTATTAAGATACAAAAATTTAAAAAACTGTTTCACACATTCTGACTTTAATTTTGATCCGATTTTGATGGGATTAGGCTTAAAATATAGTTGAAGGAAGTAGCTTACGCGCTACAGAGCCCTTTTTTTTATTTTCGTTTGAGTTTAATTTTAAATGATTTTTTTCGCAAATTCTGCAACTTCCCTTATGACTTCGCCTTAAGCAAAGACGTATAACGGATTCTTGGTATTTAAAAAATTCAATTAGTGCTATATCTTCAAATTAGCAAAATCTTAATAAGTTTGAATTTGTACATACAATTTACGCTTTTTAAAAACAAAATTTTAAAGCGCAGATTGATACTTTAAAAAAAAATTTTTTAATTTCTATTGTTACAGTTTAGAAAGTAAACGTTTTACGTTTAAATGTCTATACTTTGTATTTCAGTGAATTAAAAAATTTTTTGAACTTGATTGCGACAGTTGAGATGAATATTGTATTGAAAATGATATATGAATTAAAAAATCGAATAAATATTGATTGAATTTTCAAATTTATAAAACGATTGCCATTTAAATTGCATATAAAATAAGTTATATATATTTTCGTTTAACTTAAAATAATTATACTGCAGAGCACTTTTATATAAGAAAGCTTAAAGTTGACTGAGTATGTGCAGAGTAATTTATTTAACTATGCTTTTTATGCCAACTAATACAATTAAATCTAATTTATATCAATAAATAATTTTTGTCTTATTGATTTCTCCTGAGTTTTAGAGTAACTTTTTTCATTTTTTCAACAGTTGTATTATTTTGGATATTGTTCTTTTCATCAGCTATAGTGAGTGAATTATGGCCGTGTAAACCTTAAAGATTTAGGTACGTTACTAAATAAAAATAACGAGTGACCAACTGTATCAACCAGCGAAGGCTCTTCGATGACAGGAACATTAAATTGTAAATGTCTTTGCCATTACTACCTCCTTATCCCGGTTTAAATTAATTGTAATTAGTGTAATTATAATATTAGACACGAAATATTTTTCAAAAATCGATGTTTCTGTCCAACTTCCAATTTGAGTGTATGTTTTATTTTCTTCGATCCATTTATCATTTAATCCTTCTTTTAACACGTCAACAATGTTATTTTCAAAGACTAAACACACACACACACACACGCGCGCGCGCGCATGAATGCACGCGCATGGTAGCCAATACTTACAATTAATAATCAATCAAAAAAATAAAAATTATCAATATGCTCTTAAGACTAATATTATATTATTTTAAACGAATGTTTATAAAACTGATTCTGTGTAAAAACAATTTATTTTTTCATGTTTAAAAAAAGATTTATTTCATTTCTATATAAAAACAGTATGAAAGTTATAAGATTCACATTATAATTTTTTTTTTTTATTTTTTATTATCAAATTAGTATCTCATTATTTACTTTACTTTCTTATTAACAACAAGCGCGCGTACGCGCGCAGCTCGATTTCTAGTTATTAAAATCTTTTACTCCGAATTATCTGTAAACCAAAGTATTTTGAAGTGTCATTATATTAACTTTGGTTCATTTTAATAAGACGTAGCTTATGTAGTTTAGTCAAATTTTCAAACTGACTTAATAATTAAATTCTCCATTTACTGTATCTGAATACGGTTAAATTCTGTAGATTGCAAGTATTCTGTAGTATGTCATTAAATTCTGATACCAGATTCGTTATCTCTTATGTGATAAAGCAATTATTTAAGTTTGCATGGAGGATAACACTATTTTAGATTGTATTAAAAAAATAGAATTATTAAGTTTATTTTTTACATAAATTTTATTAAAATTTTGAATAGTTATAAAAAAAATATTTAATACAGCTGCTTTTGTTTTACTTCAAGTAAAAAAATTTTCTTTGTTGCATTGTACTCTTTGTTCGGTTTTGTCAATTTTTTAATTTTTTTTTTTTTAATAGGCAATAACAATATTTAGAATACACTTCTTATCTAATCGTTCTCAATTAGAATCCTAACTCATTTAAAAAAACTAAACTCTCATAAAAATACAAAAATAAAAATTTTTTAGTGGTATTGATAAAAATGATATGATATGCAAGCATTAGCATTAACATCTGGAAAAATCTCAGATTAGAGTGAATTTTATCCGTACACGGTGACTTTTTAAAATTTAAATGTGATTCTGCGTTAGTTTAAAATCGCACTTTTCTGGGAACCAATTTTTTAGTTTCATTATTGAATAATGGTTCATCTTCGATACAAGGCGGTTTAATGATGTTAAAAAACATTTGGCCAACGATGTTTGCTACATCATTGTTGACATTTTTCAAACATCTGTAAAATATATCATCACACGTACAATGGGATCTGAAAAAAAATTAATTAAAGATAATTAAAGTTTCTTTTGGAGTTTTGAATACATAATGACTATTTGTAAATAGTATAAACAATTAATTTTTTAACCTAATTTAATCTAAATTAAAAAAAAAGAAACTTTTAAGAAAAAGTAAAAATTAAAATATTAACTAATGAATTGAAATCTTATTAAACCAGTACTCACTTGCTGATAAAAGAGTCATTGTTGTCGATATTAAAACGATCGCTGTGTGCTCGGACTTTTACAGGACATAAGTCATGAGCTCGGCAACATCTAAAAATAACTTTTATAATTTCAATTCTCATTCATAAAAGATTTAGTTTTTTTTATTTTTTAATTTTTTTTTTTCATTTAAGATAGATAAATTTTGTCATATATTCAAAGCTCATAAATAATTTGTTGAATGTGTAACCAAGCAATAGATTTTATTTTTTAAATTAAAAGAGTTTATAACAAGGAAATTTTTTTCTTTAAATCAATATTCCAATTCCAAAAGATTAAAAAATTTTCCTTAATGTACCTGAATTTGACTATATTCAGTTTGTATCTGAGTGGCTTTGCCGAGTGTTTGACGAACAAAAATTATTATTATTATTATTATTTACGGTTACTTTTTTTAAATATAAAAAATATGAAATTTTATTGGCTGTGTCGTTTCATGCAACTTCTTGAAAGAGACATTTAAAAGTTTTAGTAAAAAAAAGTAAACTAATTTTATACATCAAAAAATAGTCTCTTTTAGTAATATTATTACTATTCTAAGTGATATTAATATTTATAAAATTATAAACTATAAAACTAAGCTTCAATTTTTAATTATCTAATTACCATAGAAATAAGAAAATTTAAAATTTTTTACTTTTGATTGGCAAAAGTACAAACTCGCGAGGGACCATTGAGGGACATTTTTTTATCTTTTGGATTCGGAGTGAAAGAATTTACCGGTCAATATTTTGCATTTCTCCTAAGTCATGGTAACTATCAGCAATGTCTCCTACTCCACACCATTTAGTGCCTGCAATTTAATAAAAAGTTTAGCTTTTGAGAGATAAACTTATTAGTCAACTGACTTATTCCAAAACTATGGTTAATGGCTTGTTGAAAATTATTCAAATAAATAGTAAAACAATTGTTCCAATTACCTGCAATGATTCCAGATAAAAATGGAAAAGGACTTTTACTAATAAAAGACATCCAGCTTGCCTGGGACGAATCTATCAGGGCCAGGGTATCATCCAATTTATCACATTTTTCCATGTACATCAACATGTCGTTGAAGGTGACTTCATCTATTGAATAAGACACTGATAAGTTTTGAAAAAGTTCGCTTACTTCTTCAGGTTCACTAAAAAAATTCAACATTTTTAAATGACAAAGTGTATAATTTTAAAAGTTTCTTTCAGCATAAGTACTTACTACGTTTCAACGAGTTCGCAGTTAGTGAGATAATTTTTGTCTGTTACATCAATAATTGCCACTGTCTGTTTATGATAAAGTACGTGTCTCTTTTCTCTAGCTGTATCGTTGATTGTCGGCAATTTTGGAACTTTGAAGCTGCTAGCTGCTCTTTCCTTTCTCTTCAAATCATGCTGCCAACTCCAATCAATAGTTGACATTAGTGTCAGAAAAAGTATATAAACGTTTATCACTTGATTTTTTTTCAATTTTGAAATTAATTTGAACTGCATCTTAATGAATTTCTCGAGCTTTGAAATTAAACTGTTGATGAGTGAAAATTTACTAAAAAAAGTTTTAAAGATGCTATGGCACACACAACTTATTGAGAAGTATTTTAAAAAAAAATCTTGAACCGTACGAAAGCGATTTGGAAACACCGAACGGAAGTAATTTCTTTTTGATGACTCTATTATCAGTTAAAAATTTTCAAATAACTTTTAAAAAATTTCTTTTTAATGATCGAGTAAAGAAGATGACTTGAAAATGTCGTTTATGGATTGAATCATCCGAGTTTTTTGCGAGCGAGATTACGATTAAGTCACAAAATATAAACATCAAAATTTTGCAGGTAAGCAATTTTTAGCACGTTTGTAAAAATATTTCAGTTACGCAACAATTTAAAAAAATCAGCTGCTTGCAAAAAAAAATTTCTTGAAACTAATAATAATAAATAAACAATAAATACGTGTAATTACTAATGAGTGTTTAAAAAATTGACTCAGTTTACAAACGCAAAACTTTGAATTCAAAATACTCGAAACGAAAAAGCTTGTAGTTACCAACTTTCTTGCCTCAGGTGGCAGAATAATAATACTTATTACATATTTGTTTCATCATGTGCCTCCTATAATCAGAAAAATTTGACTTTACATAGAATAAGTAAAAGCTTGTCAGGAGGAAAAACAAGATAAAAAAGTATGATTGTTAGAGCACGATTATTCAGAGTCTTTATTTATCGAAAAAAACAACTAATGGTAAAAGAAAAAATCTAATGGCTAGGAGCCGGTGCGCACCGTAGCAGCACAAAACAAAAATCAATTTGTTCAAAATAACAGAGTTTAGTAGCGTAGAGTGTAAAGAAAAAAGTGATTCTCCTTCGAGAGTTCTCCTAGATTTTTAGATTCATGAAATAGTGCGTAAAAATTCAGCGGCTCGATCTCCTTCCCGTAAATCTGACGTACGCTGAGGTCTCATTTTTCCGAGACAGTTTCCACGCGCATCGAAATTTTCAAATTCGCACCGATTGCGGTTCTTCTTTTAATTTGGATGTCGCTGCATGGTGTCGATCAAATTATTCGATCCACCGTGGGTAAAGATGTTTTGTTCTTTTTTTTCAAGTTATTGCTCTGCACCAGCTAACAATACAAAATAAAATAAAAATAAAGTTTAGATAAATAAAAAAGAAACTTAAAATTCAAATATTTTCTAAAGTCGTAACCTTTATTTTATACACATACAAACTTAAGTAGAATAACTTTTTAGGCAATATGTTCTCTATAAATTCGAGTTATTTGCTCATTAAACATCAGAACCAAAACAGTGTGAGGTCCAAGTCTGAAATAAATTTTACATATTTATTTGTCCAACAAGCATGTAGCAAATATGTAGTACCTGCAATATGTTGGTAAGAATCCTTTATATAAAGCCGTTATGCCCTCTGTTCTCGAAACATCTAGCATAATTTTAAACAGTCCTGGTGTTTTTTCCGTAGCAGTCGTCGTTAAATTTTGAATTCTCGTTTTAGCCACATCAAGCGGCTGAGAATTAAAGGTCGTTATTAACCCAGAAACCATTGAAGCGCAAAAATGTAATAGTACACCATCTTTCAAATTCACTGAAAAATATTCTAAATAAATTACCAAAAATTTTTTGTGAAAAATAGTTTGATAAAATTGTAAAGCTCAAAAAATCGCCTAAAAACTCAAAAATGTTATTAAATATTTTATATCATTATTCGATCAAAAAATTATAAAATTCATTTAAAATGTTTTTATAAACCTTTTGAAATGTTTTTTTTTTTTTTTTTTGTTCATTTTTTTTAATTTGATTTTCCACGCGTAAAACCCCTTTCAGCGGACGAAATATGGCAAAGAACCACTTTCGAAATGTGTTTTATGCGTCAAATAGTACATACTACATCACCCACTGGAGTGGTATAACATTGAACTCCAACCCTTTAAAACTGAGTTAGCGATTTCGACTTTCAAATTCAAGATTTTTATTTTTGATTCTATCGATCAATCATCCTGTCATCAATCGAATTTTTCATCGCAGACTTGGATATAATGTAATAAATTGTAAATAAAGTACTCCCTCCTGCAGCCCCCCCCCCCCGCCCCTCTTCTCCACGCCCGAGCGCGCAAAGCACTATAAAAAAGCTATTTAACGCGCAAGTTGCTTCATGTATAATTCAAAAAAATTAAAACTTGATAATAATTAACCTCGAATTTTAAGAAAAACTTTTCAGCTTAGAGCTTACATATTTTTGCTTCGCTCAGCTAGAACTTTCCGATACGCTTGTCGTTAGTAAAGTCGACTAAATCCCCCAAAACAAAGGCAAGCTGGCCGGAGAAATATTTGCTCGGCTCGGATTTTCTAGTTGCAGAGTTAACAAATGAAAGAAATTATTTAAGCTGTGTCATTGGGACGTCTATTTAAGGGTGATGAAAGTTGTTAGAATTGGCCTCAGAGTGAAGAATAAATATTGTTTAAAAAAGCGAAAGTACCTCTCATCAGACTGTATAAAAAAATTAATTATTTGAAAAATTTACAAATCACTTATTTGAAATTCTATTCGAGTGTCAAATTTTTCTATTTTTAAAGTATTTGGAAATAATAATAATAAATTTTTATGTAGACAAAAAATAAAAAATTTCAAAATAAGTTACATACATTTTTCCGCAATCATGTTTTTAGATTCTGTGTAAGTTGCAAGCTGCGAAACATTAACTATAATTGCTCTTGTTATCGTAGGAACGGCTCCTTAAGACAAAAAATAAAAATTTTTAGATTAAATTACATACATTTTGCCGCAATCATGTTTAAATTTTTATTACCTTTCCAAAGACTTGTAACACCTTCTTCTTTAACAATTCTTACGAAGGCATCAAAAACATTTTTGTAATTTCTTCTTCGTTCTAAAGATTAAATTAAAGATTATATTAAGTATATTTGGTTTTTCCTGTGAGCCACAGAATTAAAAATCAACGGCAATAAATTAAGCTACATAAAATTTATTTTAATTATCTATTTATTTATTTATTGTTATCATCACTATTTTTTAAGTACACTCAAAAAAGACGTTTTTAGTTTCACTGCGTGCTATAAATTTGTACCTAAGCCACGAAATAACGTGGCACAAGTCAGCATTTTACCCTTTACCTACCTCTCGCCAGTCACTCCGCTCGTGGCCTGATCTCGCGCCGTCTGCTGGTAGCATGAATAGCCTAACCTATGCCGCGTTATTTTTTGATTTAGATACAAATTTCGGGCACAAAAGCAGTACTAGAAAAAATTATTCGATACTTTTGTCCTACATGAGCGATCTTGCACAGAGTATTTTACTATCATCCACCCTTCACTGAGCTTAGTTCAACGACGTGAGGTAATCGCTCATTTAGGTTAATAGGATTTTAAAAAACTTTAAATTCTTCGATAATTCTACCAGATTTTTATCATAACATTAATTAAAAAATTGATATAACCTGGTGGCGCTCTAGTTTCGACGCTCATTCTAATTAAAACGAGATCTGCTGGAGTACCAAAAAAAGCTCCACAGGAGCCAGCAGTGATAGCCATTGCTACAGTTTCAGCAACATTCGGTTTATTGCCATACTTTTCTCTAAAAATTACAGTCTTTTACATCTAAGAAGAAATGACAAAACTTTCATAATCGTGTAATTATAAACAAATAATTCAGAAACATACTTATAAGTTTGCTGAAGCGTGTTGAAAACTCCTAAACGAATCGTTGTGTAGGTAGCTGAACGGACGAGAGCCGCACCTAAACCATCATATAATTGGAGTACACCATGATTTCTAATAACTTCAGCCACT
The DNA here is from genome assembly GCA_038277355.1 of Encarsia formosa. Classification (NCBI taxonomy): domain Eukaryota; kingdom Metazoa; phylum Arthropoda; class Insecta; order Hymenoptera; family Aphelinidae; genus Encarsia; species Encarsia formosa. Next base: position 81,274,343 of record CM076185.1, on the reverse strand, counting down.
GCAGTTCTTAATTTCAAGCCTTCTACACTTACTTGCAAGTGATTTTTTATGAGGAACATAGGATAAGTGAAACATGTTGCCAACATTCTGTTTAAAATTTGTTCTTAACATTAAATATGTGTAAACGAAAAAAAAAAAAAAAAACAATTATTATAATAAAAATTAATAGGATACAAAAAGTTAATTAACCCTGATATTCCTGCATTCAAAAAGATAAAATACGTTGGCTGTTTTGGTGGAGGTACATCGTTTTTTTTTGACATTATCTTTCAGTTTAATTGCCATCCATCTTTTTATTTCATAACACAGTTATTAATTCATTGAACCAACTTTAAATTTATTTAACTCGTAGCGACTAGTGTCTTTCATTACAAGAACGATAACCTATGAAATCTTTTTATGTACATCACTATAGTTTGTCAATAAAAAAAAGAACACCAAATAGTTTAGTAAAATGATATGATTGTGAAAAACATTAAAACTAAAAAAAAAAAGACTTTTATTTTTTGAAAAATATTTATGTAATTAAATTTATAATTTTTATTACAAAAAATTGTCATTATACAGATCAACCAAAATGAAATATTTTTTCTTCTTTTATAGGTGCGCAAACTTGTCGCTTTGCTCGTTTTTTTGATTTTACTGCTGGTCTCTCAATATTTTGTTCCGTGTTTCGGGGAAATAAGCCTGCTTCTTTTTTAAATTGCTGAAATAAATTTCATAAAATAAAAATTATTGAAGATATTAAATACGAAAATATTTGTTTAAAAATATATTTACATTAATAGCCTTCCTGATTGGGAAAGTCGAACGGACCCCTTCGGAATCTTTTATAATTTTTTCTCCATAAGCTAAGGTTTTTTCATTACATTTTTCAAGCATTTCTTTCCGCCATATTAAATCCATAGTAGCCTCTTCCATTGCTTCCTTTTTCTTTAAATAGTTGTTATCTTCCTATGTAATGCATGAATAATAAAAAATTAGACAACTTTATTAATTTAGAATGTGTTACATAGTATGTAACAAGTACCTAGGCCGGTAAATAAGAAATGAGACAGATCAGATGAGGCGAAGCCAACGTTGATAAAGTGACCTGAGGCTTTCTTTTTTACCGGCCTGTACGTGATTATTTATTCTTTTATTCGGTGATTGTGAACATATGGTCAGGTATATAGGGTGTGTAATTCATATACCATCTTTCAAATAACAATTTTATGCATGTTTAACTAATTAAGCTTAATTTAATTGAAAATTTTCATCAAATAATTTATAATTTTTGTATTTTCTTAACTTTTTACAAGTAAATTATGAATGAAACTCTGCATGTAGAAAACAGATGATTGAAGGGTATAATATAATGAATTGCCTCTAGGCATGTATCGTTCCAAAGAGCTTGAAAAAAGAAAATATTTGGTGCCAACCAGAAATTTTTTCTCTTTGTACTGCGTATGCGTAGCCCAAAATGGTACTTTTTCAACTGTTATTCATGTCTCAGAACCGATAAGATTACAATTAAAATAGTTAAGGAAAAGTGGTTTGCGGTCAAAACCATTTAAATTTGGCTCCAAAAATAATTTCAATAAAAATGGTCGAACTATATTTACTATAAACAAAATTTTGTTGCAAACCGCGTTTCTCTAGTCCTGACAGGTTCTGACATTTACATGAAAGTTGAAAAAGTACTAGTTTGGACCGTGCCCGCGCAGTAGTGGTTCTAGGTATAAGGTAGCGCATAAAATTTTATTTTTTCCAGCTCTTTTGAATGATACATATTATGTTGTTAGGTATCTTACCATTTGTATCTTGAGTAATTTTCCATAGGCTAATTTTTTATTTTTCTCATTTTGTTTTTGTTCTAAGGTCCAATTTTTGTAAAATTCATTTCGAGCATATCTTTGTTGCATTTCCCACAACCTCAACTCCATTTCTTCTTTTTTTTGTTTGGTTTTGTTTTCATCGAAAATTTTTTTCTGTTCCCTAATTTCTTGGCGAATTTCTTCTTTTTTCCGTTTTTCATCAGCAATCCTTTTCACTGCCTCTTGCTCAATTCGCTCTGCTACTCTTTCTGTTATTTCATCTGGAGAGGGACCTGTGCCCTTTTCCTTTATTTTTTGTCTCATAAGTTTTCTTGCTGGAAAAATCAAATCGTAAAAGTTCAAATAAAAAATATTTTTATCGCATTGTTAAAAATTTTTCCTGATCATACCAAGGTTTTCAGCAGCATTTATTTTTCTTTGACCCACTTGTTTTATTTTTTCTTTTTTCATTTTTTCCATTTGACATTTAAAAGTATTGTATGTTTGTAATACTTTCATCCCAAGTTCATTTTCTCGCTCGACTTTTAAATCGCGCTGTCTTTTCTGTTCAATACTAGTAAGAAACATTTTTTTTAATGCTTCTCTATTCTGGAACTCCTATTACATTATTTTTAATCAGAATTGAATACATATAGCTAGAGAAAATTTTAGAAACCGTTATACATATTAGTTAAAAAACACTATACCTCTTCTCTTTCTTTTTCCTCTAATTCTTTTAATTCTTTTGCAGTATTTTCCATGTTTTCCAGTTCTTGCTTTTTAATAGCTTCGGAAGTTGAGTTTTTTTTTTCTTGATTTGCTTTTATTCTGAAATTAGTGAATTAATGAATATTTTTAAACTAGTTCTAAAAGAGTAAAAACTAAAAAAACATTGCGTGATTCCTTACTGTCTTTCTAACGTTAATTTACAAGTTTGAATTTTTTTTAATCGAGCTTCGGATTTTACCCTTTCTTCTTCCCAAAATTTTTCAACGTCTTTCATAACTGATTTAGCATATTCATCAGCAAGCTTTTGGTCGATAATTTTCATATTATTTTGAAACTTAATTTGCTCGTCTAATTCCTTCATACACTAAAAAAATAATTTAATTTAAAAAATTGATTGGTACGAGGAGTTATTTGTTTTTGATTATAAATAAACTTTACTTCTGATAATAGTAGAGCACGATTAAAAGATCTGCACTGAGTTGCATTTGAAAAAATTTTTTCTCTCGCTTTTTTAACAATTTCAGCATGCTCTTTATCTTTTTGAGCTTTAACTTGTTTCATAAATTCTACAGTTTCTTCATCTCGTTTTTTTTTACTGTCAATAGTTTCCTTTTTATATATATTTTTAAAACCCTAGAATCATATTATATTGTTGTTTTATTTATCATTAAAAAGAAACAAATAATAAAATCCGTGATAAAATTAAAAAATTATAATATTTACTTGGGCTTCAAGCATTTCTCTACCAGCTTCTCTAAGAGCATCCATTCTTTTAGCCTCTCGTTCTGCGAGTAACGCAATTCTTTCATTTTCTGTACTATATTGATTAAATCGATTGTATACTTGTTCCGAAACAATTAATGCTAAACTTCTATCTGAGACCTTTTGAAAACCAAATAATTAATTTATGACATTATATTATATTATTAAAAAAACTTATATAGGTTAAAAAATGACCTTACTTTTGTATTTTGTAGAGTTTGGCCTGGTTTCAAATAGTACTCCGTGCGAGTACCTGGATCTGTATACTTCATTTTATCTAGTATTCACTATACTGTAATTTTATTGCATTTGATATCGTCTGTCGAATATCCAAATTTACGCGTAAACTATATCCCACGCCGTTCGATCGAAGTTGTTTACCCACAGTAGATCGTTACTAAGGAACCTAACAATGGGAGCAAAAGATTTTGTTTTTTTAACCAGCCACGTAAAATTTGAAAATAACCACTAATAAAATTTTTTTTTAATATTGAGAATAATATTATATTATGATATAGTGTACGGGTGAGATATCGTCATTAGGAATTACTAAAGAAACCAAGCGCGTCGCGAAGAGTTACTGGTGACGAGCATCACCAGTGATATACTATATTTTATAGTGTAATAACCGAAAAAATAGGATTGAAATAAAATCCGATTTCAAAGTTAGAGTATTATAAAAGTTTTTTTAAATAATAAAAGCAGCATGTATAGATATAATCATAATTTTTTTTTTTTTAATTTTAGATTAGTTTAAATAAAAAAAATACTTATTTAATGGAAATTTATTGTAACTTTGGCGAAAAATAAAAACTCCATGCTTGTAACTGAGGATATCTGTGAGGATTAAATTTGACTTATTATTTTATTGAAAAGAATAAAATTTATGTTTTTTTAATTCGAATTTACTTAAATTTATGAAACTTTTGCAGGTTGCATATTGAGTTTTGACGGAATATTATGTGACATTAGTCCAATTAAAAATAGACATTAGATAAATTGAAGAAAATTAATGCAAACAATTTTTCTTTTATAATTATTTATTTATGAACAATAATAAATGAAGAAACATTGGATGAGTAGAACGTATTAAGATAATTAAATTATGTTCGAATCATGCAGAATATTTCCAAACGTGCACTTTAATTTTACTTTTTAATAATTTCAATGATTCAATAATATGTATGCAGTCTACCAAAAATTATACTTGAACTTTGAAATATCGAGTACAAGTCAAATCTAAACATAAAACATCGTCATACCTTATTGTAAGACAAAAGTGAACTTATTATGTATCTTGCACGGAAAAATTCAGTTAAAATACTAATTTAAATCAAAACATTTCTTTGGGAACTAATTCAGCAAAAACATAAAATTTGAGTGTATTTTTTTGATATTTTTCATACTATTATTAGAAGAAATATAGTTACTGTCAACTGAGATGACTGACACATTATTTGTCAAATGAAAAACCAACTTGAAAAATTTACGTTCTGCAGTGAAATATATTTTTTATTCAATCTCAATTTATATTCTATAATTATTATAATTTTTTTTATTAAAATTATCAGAAACATTATTTTCTATTTCGGAGCATCTAAGATCAATTAGATATGTGATTAAACTAATAAAACAATTTGTTAACCTCATCTGTTTTTTATTCATAACTTTGTATGACATATAGAACTGGTTATAAAATAAATTTTACAAGTACACTTAAGTTTGACACTTATGCCCGGATAAGACACAATATTATGACAGTAACATCGAAATATATATATGCATATATTTTTTTATAACAACAACAGCAACAATTTATACAACAGCTGTGTAAATGCATAAACAATTACTTCATTTTTTTTTCTCCAGAAATATGAACGCTTTTTAAAATTTTTTATGACATATATGATTTTAAGGTCTAAATATTAAAATATTTGTAGTAGAAATACAAAATTTACGTACGAATAAGAATAAGTGCTCGATATGACATTTTTAATTAATTAGACATAAGATATAAGTAAGAACTTTCATTTTTTTTTTTTAAACGTATAAGTAACATGTGAACTAAACTGCAAAATCAGGTAAGCTTATGAAAAAAATTTAATTGTATATTCATTTAAATTGTAATTTTTTTGTTTTACTTTTCAATTGTATTTTGCAATTTAATTACATAATTTGGTACATGAGGTGATATGTGTTACATACTTCATATTTTCGGAAAACATTTTATTTTTCAACATTCAAATGATGAAAGACAACAACCCGTGATCGTTGCTCACACACACACCTAGTGGAAAAATAGGTCTTGAAAAATAGTTTTTTTTTTTTTTTTTTTTTTTTTTTTTTTTCATTTAAAATGTATGAAAAATGGAGAGTCGAGGGCACAAATTTTAAATTTTAAATTTTATTGAATTCTCAAAAGTAGTTTCTCTCATAAAGATAAAACATTAAAATCAATGATCTCTCTTTTTTTTTTAATTTTAAATTTTTAGCCATCAAGCGTTGTTTTGTAAACTCGCAGACGAGTACGGCAGTGAGAGACTTAAAGTTCCAAGCTGTATAATTAATCACTTATATCTCTTACAAGTTGATTTTTTATAGATCGATTTTAGCACAAGCAACTTTCAAAGTTATTTTTCGTAAACTCAATCAAGCATTTTCAAATATGCATTGTTGTTTATGATTTTGTTCACAAAATATTATTAAAAATATATATCTCAAATCCAAGATGCCCTAAATCTGTTTGATTATAATTTATCTAGTTTTTTTCATAAAACGATGTAAGTAAATTTTTATGATAAAATATGAATTTACACAATCGTTGATAATACAGATTGTGAGGCAGTTTTTAGTATCTATTTTCATTTGGTTATTATTACATTTTTCTAAGTTTTTGTCATCAAATTTAAAAAAAAACCGATATAAAATCATAAACTTGTCAAAACTACTGCCCAAGTAGTAATCGCTCAGGTTTTTTTTTTTTTTTTCTATATCCTTACGAAAAAAAAAGTTTAAGAAAAAGGTAAAAAAAATTAAATTAGTACAGTCAAGGACTGCGAAAATTTTATCGGAAGCATAGTATTTTTTGTTCAGTTAATCATCATCGCCAAGTATCACATAGTGGAAGAAAGTTCATTTCAAAAAGTATCTATTGTCCGTCGTTAGCCAAGTAACGATCCTCTACAGTCATCGATAAAGTCACAATAAAAACACACACCTGTAAAGAATAAATGCAAATTCATACGTAAAGATTACATAAGAACATTTTAGCAGCCCGAGCACATCAGTATGTATAATAATTAGCGATGACAGAGTAATTTAATGACTATAATTAATTAGACAATAACGAGAGAGACAATAGTCGCGGCGGCGTTGGCGGCGGTTTAGTTAATCGAACTTAGAACTTGTGCGTCTTGTAGAGCCACACGAGATTGGCCTTACGGCCCTCCTGCCTGAGCACCATTCGGATGTAGAAGCCCGAGGAGCTGGCCGGCTCGACGGCGGGCGGTGAGCTCGGCGCCGAGGGTACGAGCTCCACGTCGGCCTGAACGAGGAACTGCTTGCCCGCGGGCGCGAACCGTCCCCGAGGAGGCTGACCGCTGGCGGGTTCGTCCTCGAGGTCCTCCTCCTCGATGCTCATGGTAGACTCGGCGCGCGAGCACGGCCTCGAGGGCGAGTGTCCCACTGGCAGGTACTGCTGTCCGGTGTAGTGCAACCAGGAGTCGTCCTTGGCCCGGTGCCCTACCGCGGCTACGGAGCTAGAGTCCGCGGCCGCGGAGGCCAGAGGTTAGTTGCTGCCAGAGTGCTGACGGTGGTCGCTCCCGGAGCCGGCGTCGCTGCCGATCGAGTTTAGAGTTAGGTTGCTGCCGAAGTAGTCTCCCGAAGACTGGACCGACATGCTGCGTCCTGCTCTCCTCACTCGGGGGGAAGAGAGCTGTCTGGGGTCGACACTGTTTGGGTCTGCCTGCAACAATTTCACGTCCATTACCACCATTCGGTTTTCATCATTAAAATCATTTATTCAATTTCTTTTAGCGGGCAAATCGTTCTTAAAAAAAAAAAAAATTATATATATATTATGGGTACTAAAATGTCGATTGCGCACCTGATAGGCCAGAGCTGTGACGATGGTGGCGTTCGGTACCAGTCCAAGGATATGAACCTCCTGCATCAAGATGTTCGCCGGAATTTTGTGGAACTGTATGTACTCTATGAAGTTACCAATCACCTCTTTCAAGTCTATGTTCGCGTTGCTGTCGCAGTACTTTTTGCTCCACATCAGAGCGGCCTAAATAAAATAACAGCGTGGGTAAGATTCAATTAGAATAATATAATGAAACTAGGGGGGGGGGGGGGTACCCCCCTGCTCGCTCCGCTCGCCAACCCCCTAATTATAATTGATGAATATAAAAATTAATCGAAACAATACGTAAGCTCTATGTTTGGTAAAATAATCAAAAGACTAAAGTGCTCAAAATCAATAAAAATTAGACACGAGAGTTCAGTTTGAACTTTACTTATTAATCATAACTTGATTCATAAAATCAGACTTATAGAGAAAAGTTTTTAATTATTTAGGCAAAATCTAGAGGTATAGAATTTTATTTCTTTTTTTAATAAGTTTTAGTCAAAATCTATCCAGGGCTGAAATAGATATAAAATTGACAAATGAAGATATAAATCAATTTTAAAATAGTTAGAGTGTTCATGTAAGGTACATACATAAATTTTTGATGAGTCATAAGGAATATTTTAGTAAGCCCACTGGTATTTTGAACCATTTCATTAGATCTTACATACATAAAAATATTTTTTAGAGCTCCTTTTGCTTATGTTGGGCATATTAAATAAATTCATTTCATATCGATATTACAATTTTTATTATATTTTCCGGCCCACTATTGTCACTCACCTAATCACATTAACCATCTAACCTACTTCACTATCTCACCCATTTGGAAAACCCTACCAACCTTATTTAATCTTTCATCTTAAACCACCTGACCTATTTTAATCTTAGCCACATTACTGACCTTACTTCAAATACCGTAAATAATTCCCAACTCATCTCTCACTCACTCTACCAACAAACCCTACTCTCCTTATTCATTCTCGATCTGACTCATCTTAGGTCTCTAGCTTATACTCCCCATCCTGAAAACTACTCTAGTAATTTGCCGAATAGTAAAAAAATCACGATTTTTTTCAAATTTCGCAAACTTGTACAAACGAACCTTGATTTTCTTCAAAATTTTTTTACAGATTCTTCATGAGATGAACGTATTTCCTATATACTAAGAGCTTGCGAAGTTGCGTTTAAACCGATTAATTGATAAACAGCTTTGTTCAGCACCCTCTCATGAGAGTCATGACAACAAAAAGTATTTTCTGCACTCCGGCGGGGAAGTAGCAAAGACTGCGCGCTCAGCGGCCAGAAAATGCGTCGAGCAGAAAAATAGTAGTACCTATACCACACGTGGCCATGAAAATAAGAAATGTCTCAGATCACATGTGATTTTCGGCCGATGCGCAGCCGACTGTAGTAATCTACTAATTAATAAAAATTTGAATGACATAATTAGAAAGCTGAGCTCAAGACCTTTTTAATGATATATAATTTTATATAAAAATTTTCATTAGAGCCAAAGTTATAATTTTAATATTTCTATACCAGCCCACAACCTCACAACCATCACTCACCCTATCTAAGCCGCTTTACTATTCTCACCCATATTAAGGCGAAGTCATAAGGGTCATTTTAACAAAAAATTGAAGATTCAGTAAAATTCAAAATGAAAATGAAAAAAGAGCTCTGTAGCGCTCAAGCTACTACCTTAATATATCTTTTAAGCCCAACCCCATCAAAATCGGATCAAAATTAACGTTAGAATATAGGAAACAGTTTTGTAAATTTTTGTATCTTAATAGCATTTGCTATATATCTATATTTATTGAATCTTTAGAAAGTTTTTTTATTTTCGTTTTAGTTTAATTTTCAATCATTTTTTTCGCAAATTCTGCAACTCCCCTTGTGACTTCGCCTTAAGAACCCTACTAACTATATTTACTTTTTTATCTTCAACTACATGACCTAGTTTAATCTTAGCCACATTACTGACCTCACTAATTTAATTTACTTCAAAATACCGTATTTTATCCCTACTCCTAAAATCCAGCTGGATTTCCAGCAGGATTTCCAGCTGGTTATCCAGCTGGATTTCGGTTCCAATATGACGGCTGGATTTCAAAAAAGAAATTTTTTGGTTAAAATCAATATTGCTTGAAATCAAGTTATTATGTTATTCATTTTTCAATGATTTTGAAAAAATTTATCTTAGTTTTTTTTTTTAATTTTCCAGCTGGATTCGTCCAGTCGGATTTGTCCAGCTAGAAATCCAGCTGGACAAATTGAAAAATGAATAATAACTTGATTTTAAGCAATATTAACCAAAAAAATTTTTTTTTGAAATCCAGCTGGATTTAAGGGGTAGGGATCTCCCAAACTTATTTCACCTAATCTACCAACGAATCCTACTCACCGTATTCATCAACTCAGTCACTAACTTTAAAGTTTTGTTGAAGTACTTTAAATTTTGAAAAAGCTCTATTAATATTTTTAAGTAAAATAACAAACCCTTCCACCCTCCTCCCGCATAACCTCCGCCTAACCAACCTTATCTACCTTACTAACCTGAATCGACTTAAAAAATTATTAGCTCTCACTAAACTAACGTATCTCGCTTATCTAACCAGTTGGCTTGGGATTGCGCAAATCTGCCCACTTAAGTGTCCCTTGATTACCCGTAAAAATTTCTCGAACCGCACAAATTTTTATTCCTAAGTAAATGTTTTTTATCAAAAAGTAAACATTGGTATAAAGTTAGGTATAGGTTTAAAAAAGTTTGATTCAAATTGAAATTTGAACAAAAATTTTTTAAATGAAATTCATTATTAAAATATAAATTAAAATCCAATAATTATTTATATATATTATTTCCGATTTAAGATCAACCAACAATTGGATTTTAATTTATAATTTCATAATCAAGAGCAACTAACACAACGAAGAAGAAATTCATTATTATTTATAAATTACTAAAATTAATTATTTATTTTTTGACAATAAAATATACAATATTTCAGTAAAAAATTTTGAAAAAAGGAGATTCAATTTAGGGGATCCAATTTGGGGGATCAGAAAAGTGCGATATTTAACTGTGTTTTGACCGTGTTTTTAAGAATTTAAGATTTTCGAAGATCCAATTTAGGGGATCAGAATAAAAAACGGAAATATAATAATGAAAAATTATTCAAATGCGTATCAAGTTTTCAAATTTATCTTGTAAATTTTAGTGCGGTGTATTAAGTTAATGTATGCGTAGCGCGTACCTGAAACTTGGTAAATTCATCAGCACGCAGCTCCTCCCGGGCTAAAATTAAGCGCACCACATGTTGCGGTAAGAGGGTGAAAGATCCAAGATTTAGTACCTCGTTTCCCCGCTCATCAACGAATTCCAGTACCTGAGTTTATAAATCATATCGTATACAATTAACTTTGATCATTTAGTAAACTTTTTTATATGCAAAATTAATCAATTTTAAAAGGTGCAATTATGAAAATCAAGTACCTTTTGAACCAGGGATTTAGTGCATTTGTACTGTATGTAGCGTTCGGCTGAGGCCAAGAGTGCGCAAACAGTGTCGACAGTAATGCAGCATTGTACGAAGCCGGCGCACGCACGACGTAGTTCGTCCAATCCGTAATAATCAGCAGCGTTCATTACACCTTAGCATGATAATGAAATAATTATTTTCGCTTTTACTAACTATGATGCAGCAGCAGTAGGAAAAACAATAGCAATAAGATGAAAAAAAAAAAAAAAAAAAAAAAAAAAACTACGCGGATGTGGGTACAATAAGCATACCTATAATTAATTATTGAACGCTCACCTAACAAAGTGCGCGGCTGAAGAGTGACGCATCCTGTGTGAATGTATTCGATCAGCTGGCGAAATACATCCGGTTCGAACTCCTCCACTGTGAGGGTGTGATGTTGGTGTGCTTGAGGCTGCATAATCAAGTGGTTATAGCATTACTCGTTTAATTTTCGCAACATTGTTTCTACAGTCTACATACATCGAGTATACTTACTCAAGCTTTGACAAAACAATATTACGTAATGGAATAAAGTCCATTCATTAACAATTTAATCGGTGAAAAAATTTACAAAAAAAAAACTTAATTGCGAATAAAATATTTTTGGGTAATGTTTCGAATACTACTGCAAAGGAATTTCATTAAAAACTTAAACGAACGTGACCATGCTTCATTACCGTAACTAAATACGTAATTTTGAAGAGGAAGTTCTCGAAAATTATTTTCTGAGGGATTAAACTCACTTAAATATACGCAAGTTTTCACGAAGTGCGTAATATTCACGCTCATGCGTACTGAGTATTTTTCAAGCATTCAATCCAATTTACTAATAATAGAATTATGCGTTTTCTTCTCGTTGTCTAATTATTATGTCTAATGAGTGTGAAATTATAATCGGTATATCGGATAGGGTATACCATTCCAGGTTAATCAATTTGTTAATTAAAAATGAATATGTGCTCGATGAAATATTTGACGTAAATTTAAAACTGAACGATAGCCACATTGTGATGTTGGGTGGGTCGTCTAAACTAATGAAAAGATTGAATAAATTCGAGAATTCAATACTGTTCAATACCTCTTGAATGGGAGCCAGCTGCTGCGTGAACCCTGACCGCTATGTGGCATGTAAAACATTTCATTGTAATCTTAATGTTTTTTTAATAAATAGATTTTGATACTTTTTTTCACGATTAGATTAGAGTCAAGTAATTTTAATGTTACAGAAAATCGCCTTTATAGCAAATTTAGTGATGAAAAAAAAATCATTTGATATGAAGAAAAATAATTTCTTCTTGAGTAATATTTTAGATACAAAAAAATGAACTATTCTCAATTAATATATCAGCGTCATCGAGCGTTAAGCTAGGATTAAAAACCCACGCGAATATGCATGATACATTATAAATTGAATGTTACAGCTATAATATACATATGCACAGAGCTTGTAATGTGAAGAGACTGTTTGTTTGGTTACCTGTTGCGCTGCATTTTGTAAATTCAGAAGAGGCTCGGAGCTTCTCTTGAGAAAGTACTTGAGCTTGTTCTCCTTGGGCGGTGGCTCTTTTTTACGCTGCGGACTGGGCGTCTGGTACAGTATCTTGTGGAAAACCCTGCGCGACATCATTAAATTATAGAATTCGAAGGACCAAGAGGGTGGAGGGGATAAATAGGTAAGGGGAGGATACGAACTTGCTCCTGGCAGCGAGTACGGCCTTGACCGCGCAAACCGGCTCCCTGGTGTCGCCCACGAGGAAGGTGACGTCGCAGAGCTCCGGCATACGCGCGAGGAACTTCATGTCCTCGGCCAGGCCGGACTTGTTCTCGAAGGTCGATATGTCAGGGTCGTCGAGCAGTCCGCCCGAGCTCGAGGCCTCCGGCATCGCGCCCAGCTTGGCGACCTCGTCGTCGTCCTCGTCGTTTTCGTCGTCGTTCCTAAGCGGTAGCTGGTGCACCAGACGCCTCAAATTAGTCTTTTGAAGCGAATTCAAAGACAATACAATGTGCAGTGTATGTGTAAGTTGTGTTACCTGTTGCTCGGCTCTCGGTTTTCCCGGAGCCTTGTCGCCCGTCGGGCTGCAGCTACTGCTCGCGCTTCGAAAAAACACTTTTGCGTTTGGAGCTTGTCTTTGGCTGCTGCTCCTGCTTCTGACCAGCACCCAATTTTTCCTTCCTCGTGGCTCGACCTTTATGACCAAAGCACAGCTGCGTGCCTTATTTCTTAAAATTAGTCACTAGTTTACATTTAAAAGAGCTTTAACTGCCAATTAAGAAGAGTGATAAAAAATTTGAACTTTTTTCCCCCGAGAAGACACTGTCTTGATGAAAGACTGGGCGAGCTTCCCTTGACTGCTGCAAGCTCGAGCCTCTGCGCAGAATCGGGTGAATCTATAGTCCTGCGGGGGTGCGTGCGCCGTCCGACCGATCGAACGTGAAGTCATTTTTCTGGCATGCCCATTATGAAGTTCCTTTCACTTTTTTTTTCTAACTTTGCATATTATTCTCTCAAAATTTTTCAAAAATTCTTGATTAAATAATAGTCAAAATGAGCTTTAGTACTTTTCAATTGCAATATTTCACAGAATGAGCAATTAGACAATTGGTTTTTGTTCAGGTTTTCTAAAATCCATTATGTGAATAAATGTATAATTAAAATTTTTTTTTACCTAATTGATCTATTTATTAATTGTTTACAGTTAAGCCATGGGATTTGAAGATAAACACTTTTTACGACTTTAACATATATTATTTTCAAAAATAGGTTTAAATTGAAAATTTTTATTTAAACATCTATAGAATAATTGAAATTTTAATCGAAAAAAAATCAGACTTGAAAAATCAAGATTCTTTTTTAAGCTGGCGAATATAAGTGATAATTTCGATGGCCCGTACGAAGAAAAACACTTGCCGAAAATCAGTCGATTTAAAATTACTAAATAAAAGACTAAAATGAATTAAAAAATCAGTTTCAATAAAAAAATTCGATTAATTAGTTACCAACTTATCAAGATTCTTGATTTTTTTAAATTTTTAAATTTTTTGCAGTCTTTTATTGGTAATTTTAAATCGACTGATTTTCGGCAAGTGTTTTTCTTCGTACGGGCCATCGATTTATGAAGTTCTTTACCCAAAATTTTTTATGCTTTTACATTTTATTTTAATTTTCTCTACAACAGAAATTACTATGTTAAAACTATAATTGCGTCCTCTGTCAGAAAAAAATTGTATAAGACTGTAAAAAGAATTTTTTTTTAGTTTCAAAAATATCTTTTGTTTAAAATGTGTTTTGCATTGTTAACAAAAAATCTCAAGCTAAAATAATAAAAAAATTGCCTATGAGATAGCCTGAACGCTTTAGCGCAAAAGCAGCAGCAGCAGCGACACCCTTTTGGTTGCTCATAACGCGGCTGCGCTGGAATAACGAGCGATTTCATTTTCGTTTGCCTGTTAGGGATGCAAGTTTTAATCTATCTATAATACTTGATAACTGCTTTTAAATCTTGAAGTTTACTTCCTGTAACTTCATTCATGATTATACTTCAAAGAATTTAATTTTTTTTATCTGCAGTCAAATTCATTATTAAATATTTAAATATAAATTATTATATTTTTCATATCTAAGTTTCTTTTTGAAGGCATAAATTATATTTATAGGTCAGTTCACTCCGAAGATTTAAAGAAAATGCAATTTATCGTGTCAGATTTTCATCAAGCTTAAAGTAATTAATTTTTTTATGTATTTATTTTTTAATTACTTGATAAGACACATACGTAAGACACATTTTTTAAGTTCATCGTAAAAAAATTTTTTTTTTTATAATCATATTAGAACTCCCATGAATCAAGATAAATTAATCATTCATTTGTTTTATATTAAAAATTAATTAAGATAACTTTTTTTTTTCAAATTGGAGTTCGGAAATGATAAAATAAATCCACATAACTTAAAACAACATCGATTTTATTCAACACAAATGCTTGCACGATATCGTAGTTTTATCTCGTGATGATGACAGTAGTAGTTTTTAATTCTAACTCGTAATATTTATTTACAGGAAATATAAGGCACATTCGATATTACATCGATAAACACGAAGCGTACATTGCTTGAAGAATTTAAGAACTGCAATGTCGCCGCGTAATCTCATATGTCACTTTCTCTTAAGATATGCCACATCCTTACCAAATGTAAAAAAATGTCCTGTGAATGCATATGTATATTATTTATATGTATAAATGTATAATATTTATGTATAATTCTTCACATATAAACGTTTCTTTTGAAATTAATCTCTTTTATACTTTTAAATCGCCGTATCGTAACAAATGTACTTTTTCGGCACATCGAATAATCTTATTATTGAATCAATCTTTGCTTACTTGAATTTTAGTTCGAGTCTTACGAAGTTATTATAATAATTATTGTTATAATCATAATAATGATAGTAATCAATTAATAACTAATTTAATTTACTTTCTTTATTTATAAGTAAATAACAGTAAAAAATATTTTATCACTTTCATAAAATATATAATAATTCATTGACTAAATAAAATAATTGATAAACTTATCACTCAAAAAAATTAAAAACAAATAACAATTTTAAATAGATTGCGATTCGATCGACAAATTTTTATAATTATAGTAAATTTTCGATGTGATAAATAATTTAATTCCATCAATCCGGCAAAAAATTTTATGAATGCCTCGCAGTGCAAAATCCCAAAATTCAATAGTTGCAAACAAACCACGCCTTTAATTTTAAATTTGAAGAAATGGCGAACACGAAAAAGGGAAAACGAACGCCTCTCCGATAAACGTTCTGGAATTATTTATTGGTTATGTTAATTGGCAACTAGTTAGAGCTAATTTAAAGTCTCGTACACGCAGACTCTCCTTTATAACAATTTACACGGATTTCATTTTTCATTCTTTCACGCAATCTTAGTCTCTAATCGTATTCTACAATTTATCTGATTCTCGTTCGTACAGCACCATACATATACATATTATTTAGTTTTTCTTTTTTTCTTCCTTTTGATAGTAACCAATCAAGTGTTTCTCACAAATTCTCATTACACATTTACTTATTATTATACATTTTTTTTTACACTCTCTCGTAGTGGCTTAAGTCTAAGATAAACTGGCATAGATTCAGTTAAATTTTATTTTACAAAAATTTACAAGGCTAGGTCAAGTCTCTATTTCGTTTACAATATAGAAAAAATATAAAAATAATTTTTCAAGGTGTGCGCTTATCACACAAACTGAACGCATTAATCCCGCGGTTAGTAATATACTTTTTTTTTTTGTTTTTGTTTTTTTTTTAATTTCATCGTTACTACTTAACCCTTCTCAAAGCATAGTAAAATTTTAACAATAAGATACTCCACTGTTTTATAGGAGCTCTTGATATGATGACAATATTACTTATAATAAAAATAAAATTTTTTTTTTTTAATTTTCACAGATATTTAAAACGAAAAAACGAACGATACATTGTAATAATACATTTCAGTAATAATATCAGTTGCTTAAAAGATAAACTCGTCGTTTTGTTTAAAAACTTCACTTTCAGTACAGTAAGTCTTACAGCATGAAAAAAAAAAAAATTTCACATTCAGCACATGAGTAACGAATGAACTAAGGGGAAGCTTAATCGTGTAATCAGTAAGTAAATAACGAGCATTGGAATGTAAGGATGAAGAAAAAAAAAAAAAAGAGTGAGTCCGTAAGTCTTGTGTTCGTATCCTTCGGTGATTCAAAGAAGGAGAGTTGGGGGCAGCATAACGTCGCTGGGCCGCAGTACCTCCAGCGTATTAATCAGTTCCGTGTTGGCGTGATATCACAGCTTGGATGGGTCGTAGTTTTCGAAGGCCCACCTCTGACGCAGACCCGATTTAGTGTCGAGGTCCTCCTCGTTTCGGCACTCCTCCATCAGCAGTCGCTGCTTGCTCTCGGTTATGGCCAAGCACTTGCCACTGCTCTCGTGTTTTATCTGTTTTGTCTGAAATAAAGTTTAATCATTAGTGTTCGGTAGTTCAATTTTTTTTAACGCTTTATTTTTTAGTTTGAGCAAGCTAAGCTTTGATTCGATCGAGCCACTAATATTATTAGTACGGTAACCGGAGGTCTAGGGCACTACGCTTCAACCGCACCAGAGAACTAGACTTTCCCAACTGCAGCTTAAACCGTAATATTGGAAAATTGAATTTTTAGTTGCTCAATTTTTCAATTTTAATCAAGGGGGCTCCTCGTTTCTTTATCTTTACGAGTGCATACTGTAATTGTTATAATACAGGTAAAAAAATCCCATTAACTTTAGCTTAAAAGAGAGCTTTCTAGGGTCACGGGTGCATTGGTTACCGAATGCTGTTTTATGTCGCACTTCAGGGTTGAATGTTCGCTGGAGAATGTTGTCGCCTCAATGAATTTAAGGTAAATCGTGTGCAGTTATTCACTGAAAAAGGTGGAGCTTTGCAAGCAGGAAAATAGTTTCAAAGCTCCGCAGATTCAGATATTCTAAGAATTACCGGGGAAAAAATCACCACCAACATGCAGAAATTTACCGCACGCGAAGTATTGATTGTACCGAGGATTGTACGCTGTCGATACATTCATTGTGAGCTTCGATTTTTTTTAAATAAGTGTTTAAAATCACTTACTATTTTACTTTATTTTCTTTGTTAAAGTAATACAATAAATTAATTTGAAATATTTTTATCAATACTACACATCTTAAATAGAAAACTTTTTAGATCGCATTAAAATTTTTTATTGAAACAGTGTACTTTATACTTTTATGAAAAACTTTGAATTTCAAATTAATGATTAAATTTTTCAGGTAAATATTTTCTTAAAATAAAGTAAAAATTGAATTTAGCCGTCGTCGTAAAATAATGTAAAGAAAACTTTTTAAATTTATTAAAATGAAACAAAACCATCTCAGAATAGTTTATAAGAAAATTAAACTTTTTATGCGGATTCATTAATTTGATTACTTTTCGAATCCAACTATAAACTAATATCAACATTTACTTTGAATAAATTTTCATAGTTTGTTACTTCAAAAGTTTTCGTATTGAATCATGTCAAAATAATATAGCTCAGTTAATTACATCGTTAGATTGTAAAATTGGATATCAAAATATCCATGTATTTATGTATATATTTACAATATTGATTCGTACTCTTGTAGTTACAAATGGTGAAACAACAACGGACAATATGAAATGCATGAAAAAATAAAGACGCGAATTCGTATTTAAAATGCGCGCATAGATAATGCGACGGAGTATTTTTTTCATTTCATGCATGCAAAAACAAACGGCACGCATCAATGAGTATTTCGCGCATGAAAAAACCGCACTAGATTCCAACGTTCATTCCCTTCCAATAATTTCCGTTCATCGTACTTTTGATTTTATATTTTATTTTTATTTATTTTTCGATTGCTTGAAAGTGGGATTCTACAGCATATTGCTTAAGTCATAATTAAAAAGTTTTTATCGCCTTCATGAATCTCTATACCCTCGATCACGTTTATTGTGTTCGGTTAATTAATTATTAAAAAAATAAATTGACCTTTTAAATCATAATTAAGCACAATGAGTGCATCGCTCTACAAAGATAATCTATTTACTAATCAAGCGTTGAGCGTACCAAAATTATTACGTAAATTTCCAATTTTATAATAATTTCATTTATGCAAGTAAACGACCGTATCTCTGTTATTTAAAAAATTAAATTTAAATAAAACAAATCAATTGATTGTAAAATCCTGGATTAACGTTTCATTTTAATGAAAACGCGCCTACTTTTTTTATTTTCATGTAATTATAAGTCGAGAGAGGAAATTTTTTATTAAAGTACGTACGCACGAGGTTTTGAATTACTAATGAATGCAAAGATTCGTTATTTGCTCGTTAATTTCGTTGAGCAAATTTAATAGTAATCGTCGGATGAAATAAATAAAAAAAATACATTTTACGATTAAAGAAAGTATACGCACCTCAGGATGGTAGGTCCACTGCTGATTTCCTTTGCTGCCGTGACAAGGATACAGTATGACATCGGTTCCGCTGTAGTCGAGGCAGGACTCGTCTCTGCGTATCTCCCCAGTCTTGCTGAGCATCCAGTACTGTGCCGCAAAATTTAAAAAACAAAACCAAATTTTAGTAATAATACAAATCAAGATCAATTTTTCAAAAGCCTCAGGCACACTCGCACGTACACAGGGATAGAGACTAAAGGATTCCAGTGGCGCAATTAGCGTCGCTGTCAACCAACAATTCGATGCTGGTCGATCGCACATCAACTCCGCGCCGCTGAAAATACTCGCTCAACCCTCAAAGCAACCACTCATTCGTTCGTTCGTTCTAACTTGGTGCAGTTTGGGGATTGGTGGAAGGATGTCATGCATGGTTCTAGCAAAGCATCGGGATAAATCTTGGTCATGCGGGTTCGTGCTTCCTTAAGTGCAAATGTGATGTTTTGTCGGCTCTTATGTTCTCTAGATCGTCGGCCATTCTATTCAAACAGTGCAACAGGAGCATGCTGGGTGACATGTTATACTTTAACTTGGCGACGATCGCCACGAGCACCAGCGACACCAGCATCAGCAGTAAATACATCCACTGTAATTAAAGAAAAAAAAAAAAAAAAAAAACCGAGCCGAGTAATTAGTCGGATGCGCGGTTGCAAACGCCATTATGAAATTTGCCAAGCGCGCCGGCTAAAACATCAAACAATTTTTTCAAACAACAAACGGTCGCGGGGCACTAGTCACTTTTTTTTTTTTTGTGCCCGAGTGAAAATCATAGTATTTTGCTCCGCTGGCGTCCGCGGCGTGAAATTCCAATTAAAAATTCCAATACACTTGCGTTTTAATTACTCCCGCGCAATTTTTTTTTTCCTCTCGTATTTTTTTGCAAATTATTTCCCTTCCGCAGGAACAAAGACCAACTTCGAAAGGTCGTCGATTCTCGTTCGCGGTGGCCCGACAAAGCTCTTTATCTCTCTGCTGTTTTTTTTTTTTTTTTTTTATTTTACTTTTATACTCCCCGGGCATCCCGAAAGAGAAGAAAAGTTTAACGGGCCCGGGTCCAAGTGGGAGAAGCGTGATTGGAAGGCGTCGCTCGGCGAGAAAGAAAAACGCCAACAACCGGATGACGCGTAAGCAGTTTAGGGGACCATTTCCACTCGATCTCGTTATACCTGCCGATACTCCCGAGCCAATCGGCGGGTCCGACCCTACGAGGACTGAATGAAATTACCCGAGCCGAATCAGACATTTTCGTCGCGAGCCAAGATAACGGACAAATATAAAAGGAAGAGAGTTATTCTATCACTCCCGGGGATAAAAGAAAAATCGAATTTCTCCTGTGTGCTTTGTCTTAATTGAAAAGAAACAGAGAGGTGCTATAGATTTATGAGACCCTTTTTTTTTCTTCCATCGAGCTGGTATTTATATTCAATCATTGTCGAATGATAACCAAACAATCTTCCCGGAGTTATTATTTTTTGAAACTCGAAAATGGAAAAATCAACGAACCTTGACGAAGTCGATTTGATTTCGCGGGTTTGAAAAAATACATCCTCGGTGTGCTTTCGCGCCTGGCAAATTTCTCTTATATATACCGATATATTTTGTAAATCGTTCAATGACGCAGATAATTAGTGTTAAATCGAGAGAATCGTTGATTATTTAGTAAATTATTAATTAGCAGCATTCAGGTTACACTGTACACCTTTTTATTGATCATCCAATGAGTAGTCTTGATCGAAGCCGCCCACTTTTTCTCAGGAAATTATTAGATTTGTAAAACAAAAAAAAGAGAAAAAGATACAGCTTCGAGCAATTGTGTTAGAGTTTGGTAAAAAAAAAAAAAAAAAAAAAAGAACAATAAGTAGTAGTACACCACCACCGGTCGTTAAAACTTTCCACCTGACGCTGGCTTTACGCATCGCAGCGTCTCTATAAAATAAAAAAAAGTTTCCGTAAAACCCATAATCATATATACACAAGGCAATTGGAGAAAAGTGGAATTTTCGAGGAGATTGGACTGGAGGAACGAGGAGGAAAAGAAGTTAAGGAGTCATTGGTTTAACGGGTGAGTGTGTCGGGCGGGTAGGCGTCGTGTGTACCTGATTGCCGCCCTGGTTATGACATTCATAGAAGCCTACGGGCTTGTGCACGTCGTCTGGGTTGCCTGGCGAGTCAATGCACATTCGGCTAGCCAAGTGCCGTATCTGAATTCAAACGTAATTTGATTTTTTTTTTTTTTTTTTTTTTTGATTCAGTGGTTCAGTCATGAGACGTTGTAATTTCGCTCATAATACTAAAACTACATGTTAAGTAACATACGAGCTCTGGATGCTGCAGCTGTTGCTCGTTTTGTCAAACGGTGTGCTAACTTACAACAAATAATAGTATGGACAATAACAAGTGGGGACAAAACACAGACGTTCATCACAGGTGACTTATCAAGGCTTCGCACGGTTTTTCGAGCAGGATTTTTAAGTCAAAATAAACCCGCAAGCTCGTATCTTACAGTCTGGAAATCGCAGTCGATGCTCAAAAAAAAATATCCACGAGCCAGTGATTAATTACTCCAATTTCGGCGACGGGCGTTTCATCGTTCCGCCCAGCTGACCCGATAAAGCACACGGCGAGTCATCACCGCACTCGTCATCATCATCAGCACGGGCTCGCGCATCGATTGCTTTTTACTTAATTGAACCACCCCGCGAATGATCATTCGGGGGAGAATTCTGTTTCGCGCTCGGAAAATTCATTTCGAATTTGCATCAGCTTTTTTTTCCCGGGCTCTCTCCCTGGGGAAATTAAGATCGAATCAAGTTAATTGAAAGTAATTTCGATGCATTTTTACGTATCAGAGAGGGAAATACTCGCGGGACGCGTTGGGAATAGAAACTTATGATTACTTACTCGTAAAATTAGCGAAAAAATTAGCTCGATAAAAAAGAGTATCGATTTCCAGATTGAAGGGAGAGCTTGCGAGTCGAAAGAAAGAAAGAAAAAAAAAAAAAATGAGAAGAACAAGCTGGGTTGGAGTTGATGATGGCAAAGGTAAATTCTGGGGCAGCTGCACGTGCACCGAATGCAGAGGATACTGTGGGTGTACCTGGTTGCCTCCTTGGCCGTGGCACGGGTAGAGGCCGGCCGGCTTGTGCAGGTCGGCCTTGCGTGCCGGCGAATCCAGACATGTCTTGCTGCCTTCGCCCAAGTTTCGCACCTAATTTTACGATCGTATGGGTTAATTAACAACATCGTCACTGTTTTCTTACAAACGCTACGTTTCGATTATATTCATTTATGTATACTCGTGGCACCTTTCATTCATCATTTTCGTTACGCCTACGGAGCTTTTACGACACTTTTTTTTCGCGCCTCAGCACTTTTGACCGACGAGCGTAAAAAAGTGCGTGACGCAAACAAATTCTCTCCACC
This sequence comes from Encarsia formosa, assembly GCA_038277355.1. NCBI lineage: Eukaryota > Metazoa > Arthropoda > Insecta > Hymenoptera > Aphelinidae > Encarsia > Encarsia formosa. Next base: position 81,251,926 of record CM076185.1, on the reverse strand, counting down.
TTTTTTTTTTTTTCAACATCGTCACTCGATTTAGCATCCGGTTTTTCATTCATGAAATTCTTCGTTCAACAACTTGTCGCGAATGAAACCACAATTAGCTTATTTTTAACTTTTGATCTAATAACCATCGACTCGCGGAGATTGAAACAAACTAACAATCCGAGGTATTATTTAACAACAAAGTGAGTACTTTATTAATAAGAATAAACTCGAGAATAAACTTCCGAGAGAAATTCGATATAATCGGATTACCGAGTTCTACCGGATGTATTCATCGAGGTAAAAGCACGATTACAAAAATAAATACGCCAGACAGACGGGGATTTAAACGTAAAATTGCAGAAACTGCGTTTTTCCGAGCGTCGAGCTTTGTTTTTAAGGGGTACACTGACCACAGGGTAAAAAAACTTTTACATTCCAGAAATCGATACGCGAAAAATATCCAGTTTCCCCCGTGAAATATATTCATTTCGATGGAAACACGACGGATACACACGCAATTCGTCCTTTACAAGGTTCTCAATTTTCGCGGAATTCCGGCAGTACTGGACTCTGCCGCATCGGATGCGGAAGGTAAAAAAAAAAAAAAAAAAAACCACCGTCGACTGCAAAATGGAATGCGGGAGGTACACCGGATATGAGCTAGGGGGAAAAATATCGAGTATCGAATGAAGAAGGACAAAAATTCGTATGTTTTTTTTATAAATACAGATATATTTGAGAGACGAGAGGAAATTATTCGGAAAGCGGTATTATATCGCGTATATACGTGGAGAGTAAAAGCGTAACGAAAAATCAGAATTTTATGACCTGTAAAAAAAACGTGTAAACAGGGGGGGGGGTATTATGTTTGATTTAAAAAAAGGAAAATATATTCATAAAATCGCTGCTCATTTGTCACTGAAGCGTTATCCAATTTAATCTGAAATTAAAAATTATGAAATCAAGGTGATCACGACGAGCTGTTTTCGGGATTAAAAAAAGAGGGAAAGGTAAGTCAAAGGGTTTTGAATAAAATGAAAATTTGATAGGGCAAGGACGGACGGAGGTTTATCTGTTAACGTCTCACGCGTCATTAGGTCGGTAAGTCGAAGACGATAAACGAGGGCGGATGGATACCCGAGCGAGCGGCGGGAGGTTTAAATAATAGGCAATAACAGACTTTGACTGCGAGGTGTTCGTCTCGATGACGTTATCACGTAACGATGAGCGACGGGAGTGGAAATTATTCACGCCGGGGCGATCACGACGTACAAACGATAAATTACGACGGATGCACCAGGAGGAGGAGGAGGATAAATCGATCGTCTTTTACGTGATTTAAGCTTGCCCGATATCCGACGTATAATCGAGGAAGGAGACAAGGCGCGAAACAAAAAGGAAACGACGCGGCGACGAATAGCCAATAATGTACGTCACGGTAGGCAATCGTGCGGCCAAATCGCTGTTTTATGAGTCTTTTGTGAATTTCCACGGCTTTATATTTTTTCTTCCTTTTTTTTTTTCCGGTTTGCTTTTAACTGCTTCGCGCGGATTTACCACTTGCCCATGTATGTACAACGAGGAAAGAGTTTTAAAAAAAAATTGAAAATAAACGCTCGCTAGTGCAAAAGGAAAATAAACATCGGGTACATACGTAGAGGTATAGCGAGTAGAAAAAAAAAAAAAAAAGCAAAAACGAAAATTCAAAGGGTTGAATTGGCAAAATCCGCAATGGTAAATATCCCAACCTCTACTTTGAAAAAACGCACGTGAAAATCCCTGAACGCTGTTTTTTTTCCACCCCCGATTTTTAGAAACTTCGTCTTCTGACCGGAGGGCAACAATGATGAAATAAAAAAAAAAAAAAAAGTGAAACACTTTAAAAAGTACACCGCGGCGTGTATTTCGTGTACAACTTTTAGGATGGAAAAAAGTCAAAAGTGCAATTTAAAAGTTGGCCGTAAAATTTTTTACGAGCCTGCAGAGGAAGATATCGAGCGGAGCCGTCGAAATAACCGATTTGGACGCGCGCGCGGGGATGAAAAAAAAAAAAGGGACGAGGAAGGACGAGATTGATTTCGCAATTACGGGATCGCGGCAGTGGGCCGGAAATAAATCAGGAAAAACAAATCAATCGCTCACGGCTCTTTCCTTCCCAAAGCTCGTCGCATCGCGCGAAATTAATGCCGCTGCAATAACGCTCGCTATCCGTCCACTTGATTCCTCTCTCGCTCTCGTTTATTCCCACCGCTTTTTTTTTTTTTTTTTTTTTTTTTTGTTTCCCCGAGAAATGAAAAACGAGAGCTCATGAAAATTTGGGAGGGAAAAAAACGCGGCTTTTGACAATGAAACGATGCGTGCGGCGGGCGAGTACGGGACCCAAGTAGCGGTGTTTACCGAGCGAGAGCCGAACAAAAGAAGTTGCAGCCTCGTGTGACGCGTTATGAAAACGAGGCGGAAAAAAAAACGGGTCAACGCGATATATCACGGAGTCCGGTTTTTTTTTGGAAATACAATTGCCGGTCGAGTATCATCCTTGAATTGTCTGATTCTATCTCTTTGTTTCTTTAAATCAATATGGGTACGCGGCTCTGGTTTTTGTAATTTAATTTAAACTTTTTCGGTCTTAATCAAAGTTGGATTATCTTTCGAAAGTTAAAAACGTAAAATTGTGATTGTTATAGCGTGGAGAGGTGGGGTTTGAAAAAGTTGAGATGAGAAAGTACGACTCGCTGTTGAAACTCACTGGAATGTAAAAATTCTGATACAATATGGGACGAGGGGGTGGTAGGACAGTATGATGGAAAAGTTGCGAAGTGTGGACTTTTTTAACGACGCAGCAGCAATTCCAGATGGATGAATGTTTGTCGCTCCGCAGTACGGCATCAGCGTAGGTACCTATAGTTTTCTGTAAACAAGTGCACCGGCTCACTCTCGAGCAGCGCACGGTTAAAAAAAGAGTGATAAAAGAGGGCAGCATTTTCGGGGACAGTAAAAAAAGAAAGAAGAAGAGAGAAAAAGAAAGAAACTTACCTCGCCGGAAGCTACCGCCTCCCCGGGAATGAAAAGCTCCGGGTAAATATTGTCGAGATACCATTTGAAAGACTTGCAGCCGAGACTTTTCCTCAGTGCTTTACGCTCCGACACGTCCCCGAAATTTCCCTGCAAGTGGAGAGAGTTAGTAAAAAAAAACCATCGTAAAGCGATCGTAAAAAAAGAAGAAGAATAAGTGTTGACGTGCAGTGTCAATTCGAGGTGCAATCACTCGAGTAAAAAACTCAAAGTTGAAGTAATCAGTTTCTTAATTATTTCAAAAAACTCTTTTTTCTTTTTTTTTGCGGAAGCAAGTAAAGTGCAACCGAAAGCCTCGGTCTTGATTGAAAAAAGGTAAAAAGTAAAATAAAAAATAAGAAGATGGAAAATTGCGAGTATAAAATGCGCCTCGGTTTAGCGGCTAAGTGGTTAACCTTATCGTGGCCTATCCTCTGGTAGTAGTACTTGGCGTACTCGTCCAGCCATACTTCGCTAAGCCTGATGCTGTTCCTCTTGAGCACGTTCACGCCGGTTCGCCATTTGTAGGGCGAGCGCTTGCGGAAAATGTGGCCAACGTGAGAGCACGGCACTATTTCCAGAGTACCTGTTTGTTTCATTTTTTTTTTTTTTATCATTATTTATTCTAAATTTTTTTAAATTATTCAATTAAAATTGAAAAAAACTTACCACCGCACATCCAGGTCTTGAAGGAGAGCTCGAGGTTCTCGCCTCCCCAGATGTCGAAGCCGCTGTCGTAGGTCCCGAGCCGCTCGAAAAACAGTCGGTCGATGGCGAATAGACCACCGGCCATAGTGGGCGACCAAACTGGCTCGGCCGAGTTTTTGTGCCGTTTCTTCTCGCGCTCCGGTACCGCGTGCCAATTAAACTGAAAATATTAACCAATCATCTCAGTTTCCTGCAACTCTCGATAATCGATGCAACCGATATTATCTATAAATAAATCTCGATAAAAAAAAAAAAAAAGAAGAAGAAGAGGAGGAATTTTATGAACGGGTAGATGCATAACCGTATGAGCGGGTAAACAATCAATTATCGTGAATAATTCAGTCGGACGGGTTACGACTCCCGACGCGGATCGTTATTGCCCTTCAATGCAGAATAAACAGAATTATTGGCTGCATCGGGGAGTATCGAATGCCAAGCGAGGAGATAACTCACGATCAAGAGGTGGAAGTAGGAAAAGGTAAAACTCGAGGAGGGAGCACACGTAACGAGACAGCTGCTACATTTGTTCGAGCGTGAATAAAGTTGAATCGTATTTTCCTCGTGGCAATGATCTCCTCCGCTGGCACTCGATACCGTAATGAACACGCTTATGAATAATTTAATTCACCTGTAAGTTCCAGTCGAATCCGCCGACGTTTACGCCGTCGGAGTCCCGCCAGTGGTACTCGAGGGTCGTGTCGTCGATGACGTCTATGACCGGGCACACTACCGTCGTCTGGTTTCGGGCTATTCTGTCGAGGAGAGGCTCTAGCCAGCCCTCGGTGCACTCGCAGTGGCTGTCCAGGTAGGTCAGGACCGGCGCCGTCGCCTGCTGAGCACCGATTAGTCGTGCCCTTATCAGACCCTCGCGCTTCGTGGCTCTGACTATCTTCACCTTCGGGTAGTTCATCATGTAGTCCTCCAGTTGACGCTTTAGATGGGCTGTTAAATCATATTCAAATTAATTTTTCTTTTTTAATTAATCAGTTTAATGTCACCGGTGTAATGAACGAAGTTTTAACTTGGAAATCATTTCTGGGAAATTAGAAGGGTTGTAAAGGGAGAACGTATTTGCATTTAAATGAGGTTTTCGGGAGGAAAACTTGAAGATTAGTAGAAGCGGTTGAATGTTTAAATAAATTTATTGAATCTTTTTTTTTTTTTTTTTTTTTTTCTTATTAGCTTTATTAACCAATTTACATGATTATTAGCATTATTAATTAATTGTTACAAAAAATAAATACAAATGATGAAAAAAAAAGATTTAATAAAATAAAAATATAAACCTTCATCGAAGGTCACAGTAATATATTCATTTATATCTTGATGCCAATTTCTTTGAAAAAACGGTGAACGTGTTGAAGTACTTGTAGATTTGGTCCAGACAAAAAAGAAGTAATATCAAGTGGAGGAAAGATCCTCATGTAGGCCAGTTTTTTCATGAGCGTTTGTCGTTGCTGTTGATGGAGCGAGCACTGCCATATAACATGGTTGAGATCTTGAGTTTCGTGGCCGCATTCGCAGTAAGGTGATTCAACTACATTGATCTTAAAAAGAGATTGATTGAGTGAGTAGTGGTTACTTCTGCAGCGGGCTATAAATACAAACAGTTCTCTGTTAAGTTTAAGTCTGTGATACCATGGTTTAGAGTTAGAGGAACGAATGCGTTCGAAGTAAATCACGCCTTTCAATAGTCCCTCTTCTTGGAGTAGTCTTTCGTTGTCATCCCAAGCCAGTCTCTTAAAAAAGGCTCTATGGTCACTATATGGCAGTCGACAAACACTAGGGGCCATTTCTGTCGTCCTTCTAGCCTCTGTATCTGCAAATTCGTTCCCGATGATGCCAATGTGTGCCGGAATCCAGTGTAGCGTCAATTTTTTTGTGTAGGAGTTGGATTGAGAGTATTGCAGATTTTTATCGAGGATCTGGAGGAGATAATAATTAATGCCGTCATTTAGCTTCAGGGAATTGATAGCCAAGAGTGCACTCAAAGAGTCACTAAATATTTTAACGTTCATGTGTCTGTTCTCGAGTGCAATGTCCATAGCTCCGGCGAGTGCTCTGCACTCAGCTGTGAATATAGATGCCTTGGGGTTTAGACTTTCAGAGTTGATTTGTCCTGTATCCATAGAGATCCAAGCAGAGCCAACAGACGAACCATGATCCATTTTACTCCCATCTGTGTATATCTTAATCGTTTCGCTGTCTGCGAGAGTCGATTGGAGTAAGAAGTTTGGATGTGCTGTATTCCTAAGAGAATACCCTAAGCTAAAGTCAACATTGACCGGCGAACGATATGCATCAAATGTATGTTTGTAGATACTTGAAAATCGATCTTGATGTATTTCATGCTTTATTCCAATGACGCGTTTGATACTACGCCTAAGCACATCAACTCTCGAGCGTCGGCAAAAAATTATCTTCATCCCATGGTTATCTAGAGACCTGCGAGTGATTGTATGGGTGTGACTATATGCTTTTAGGAGAAAGTTGGAGCAAAGCAGCTCAGACCTGTGGCTTAACGTCATAAGTCGAGCTTCGGCCAGAAGAATGTTCGTGGGGGTGCTTGTTCTCATGCCAAAGGCCAGTCTCACCGCTGCGTACTGTATTCGTTCCAGTTTCAGTATTCTGTCTTTACGTGTCGGGAAGTAAATGTAGCTCCCATAGTCAATAATCGACCTCGTGTAGCTTTTATAAAAACATAACAGTGTAGCTGGATCAGCACCCCAATATACTCCACGTAAGAATTTTATGATGTTTAGGGACGTGTTGGCCTTTCGAGTCACGTATTGTTGGTGTTTTTTGAAATTCATTAGGTAGTCAAAATGAATACCCAAGAATTTGACAGAGTCCGTAGAAGCAACCAGAGAAGTTGAAACTTTAACAGACGTTTCGCCAGGAAGAATACCTTGGTTATTGAAGTGAATTAGTTCAGTCTTCTCAGCAGAGACTTCCAAGCCAATTTCACGAAGGTTATTAGTAATTTGCCTCACAGCTTTTTCAAGAAGGTATTTAGCTGTCACAGGATCATGGGTCCTAAGGTATATAACTACGTCATCTGCATATTGCAGGATTTTGATTCTCCGGAAGGGGGAATCTCGTCTCTTTGGCTTTTTACCTTTATTTTTCTTTGTTTTCTTCCTTCCGTTGGCTTTGTTTCTTCTGCTAGAATTCTTCTTTCTTCTTCCAATATTTTTCTTCTTTCTTGATCTAAATTTGACTGCTTCTGCTACATAGAGCAAATAGAGAAGTGGGCTGAGAACCCCTCCCTGGGGCACACCCTTGTAGGAAGATCTAGGAGTGTTTTTGTTGGTTTCAGTGAAAATTCTACGGTGATATGTAAGAAATTTAACTAATCTGATGATTTTTTTAGAGCAGCCAATCTTTGAGAGTTTTTGGATTAGTATGTCACTCTGTACTTCGTTGAATGCGTTGCTCACATCTAGGTAAATAGCCAGTACATGATCTTTATCTCTCAGTGCATCTTCAATATCGAGTTTAAAAATGGTCAAGTTATCAGAACAAGAATATCCCTTACGAAAACCAGTCTGCGAATTGGGAAGAATTTCTTTCGTTTCAGTCCACCACCTTAATCTATTTGAGACCATGAGTTCGAACAATTTCGAGGTGCAGGAGGTCAGTGCCAAGGGTCTAAAGCCTCGTCCATTTGGTTTTTCAGCGAAGTGTACAAACGTGTCCTTCCAGGCTTCTGGGTATTCATCCAAACTAAACATACCGTTGAATATATCGAGGAGTATTAGATGATATTTTATCGGCAGATGGTGCAGTGCTTCATAGTTGATGCCATCTATCCCTGGAGCTGATTTGTCACCGCGTGACGATAAAGCAATATTATATTCCGAGTAAGTGAAGAGTGCATCAAGCATAGGGTCGTCTACTCCTTGCGGTTGGAAAGATGGATCGGTAGGAACATAGCTCGGGCAGAGCTTATCAAGAGCTTCCTCACGTTGTGCTTTGTGGACAGCGTTACTTTGTTTGTTGGCCTTAATTTTCGTCCACTTATTTTTCAACAGGCGAGCTTTGTTCCAGGTATACGTTAAGTCTTGACCAAAATCAATTGTGCTGGCAAAGATCCTGTAACTCTCGCGTTTTTTACAGCGGAACAATTTTCTGGCGTCTGTTCTTAGATGTTTATACTTGAGTTTATCTTCTTCCTTTTCGGTGTATTCCCATCTCTTGAAGGCTGCTTGGCGTAGCCGTTTGGCACGGTAGCACTCGTCATCCCACCATGTGACAGGATTTCTATGAATGGCGGCAGAGACGTTCTTCCTAACGGGGGTTGCTTTTGAAATCGCTGTGGAGATAATGTCCATAAAAACGTCATACTTCATCACCGGTGTCATATTTTCATACTCCAGACTAAAAAAGTTGAAGTATTCCGCTTCAAGTATCTCGTTGACTCGCAGCCAGTCCGTTCGTTTAGACTGAACTTTAAACGATTCACGTCTGTATATGAACTTATCCAAGTCAATCGTGAGCCTAATAGGGAAGTGATCTGACCCAAGTGTATCCGATAGCACCTCCGTTCGCACGTGTGAAGCGATATCTGATGTCGAGAATACTAGGTCGATGTTTGATTTCAATGAAGTGGCAGGATCAACGTGAGTAAGTGTATCGTGATTATGAAGTATAAGAGAGTATTCATCTGCTTTGTCCAGCAGTCTGGTGCCGTTGAGGTCAGTGTGCGAGCAGTTCCAGGCTTCATTATGAGCGTTAAAATCGCCCATAACAAGACAATTCTTATCAGTTGCAACATTTATTATAGCTTCCCATTCTTGTTCTGATAGGGAGTTTTCGGCAGGCGGCCTGTAGACCGCAATTAATGTAAGCGGCTTAGACAGACTGTTTAGCTTAATACATCCGATTTCTGCTTTACCAAAAGGACTGTCAACTTCAATAGGCTCGAACTGGAGAAAATTACGGACAAGGAATGCCACGCCTCCACCGGTGCCTTCAGCCCGAGGAATACTGTATAGATTGAATTGACTGAATTTCACTTGGCGGACCTTACTGAGCCATGTTTCAACTAATACCACAATATCATAATCTTCAAGTACTTTATCCAGTTCATCTTGCTTATTAACAATACTACGTGAGTTCCAAAACATAACTCTTAAACCACTAATTTTAATGCGATTTGAAGAGCTAGCGTTCGAGCTGTGCTCCTCCATGTACGATTAGTGATAAAAAAAAATTAAAAAAATGAATTAGGCAAAGGCGTCGGACTCGTCCGAGGTGTTAATAATACCACCTCGAAGCGCCTTAGCCGTTTTAGTAAGCCTGGATTTAAATGCTTTGACAGTCGCATGCTGTCTGACTTCTTCCAACATTATTACGAGGGACTCTAAATTCGTAGTAAATTTACTAGCAGTTTCCACAATATCAGCGTATCTACAATCTAGCGTAGCGGTGATGAGTTCCGTCAGCTGTTCGTAGTCCATCGGAAAGGTGGCGGCCGTCCCGGCAGGTATAGCCACACTCGCCGTATGAATTTCACTCTTCACTGTTTCAGGAGCAGTTTTGGAGGTGGCAACTTTCTTTTTCTTTGTACACAACTTTTGTGAGTTTTGTGAATCCGCGGTGCTTGACGCTGTAGAATTATGACCACGTTGTCTCTTATTTTCGTTTAAGGTTGATGGTTTAGTAAACAGCAGCGTGCCATTGAACATCAGCTCCTCTTCTGATGTCTTGGCTGTCGAGTCGATAATATTACCATCTGTTTGCTCGGTCGATTCGTCTTTATTAAACTGGCGGTCGGTAAAGTTGTTATCTTTATCTCCCTCCTCTTCAGCTGATTGCACTTGTGAAAGCACAGTGTTTACGTTTTGTTGGGTCATGTTTTGTTTAAGTGTAGGACAGAATCGCGAGATATGACCTTGGCCCTTACATTCAAAACAAGTCATAATATCCGTAGTGACGTATATGTGATATGTTGTTTCATCGTGTCGTACAGAGAAGTCGCCAGGAATCTTATCAATATCTTCGGGAAGTACAAAAAATTGTCGTCTAAAACATTCAATGTGTGCGAACTCGCTGCTAGCACTAATGCGTATTAGAGTGATGGCTGACTTTATATTAACTCCAAATTCCTTTAATTTACTTTCAAGCACTTGGTTTGGAACAAAAGGCATAACATTTGACAAGATTACTCGCTTTAGTCGTGAGACGTAGGGGCGCATGATAACTTTATTTTTGGTTGCTCCAACAATTATAACGTTGTTTCCTTCACGAATAAGTTCATCAGCAAGCTCGACAGATTTTACAAAGAAGCAGAAACGATTTTGAGTGATACGAGAGGCAGCGATGATGTCAGTTGGGTTTATTTTCTTGCAAATGGCGCGCAGGTAGTCGTCGTTCCTCATGCCGTCTACGGTATCGATCACGATCCCTTGTTCTTTCTTCGGGTATTTCACGGCAGACACCGCTACGGAATAGCCGGTGAGCACTTGGGTGGGTTTATCGTTAACAGACATTGTAGTTTTTCCTTTTCTAAACAAAAATACGCCTATAAAAACGAGGTAGGTAGCACACGCGAGAGATACTCGCTGCGCCGCGTACTACGCACGCGCAGCGCTGTTTGTCAAAAACTTGCGAGCCTGAGTTAACACGTCTACCACGGTCAACGGTCAGACGAACACTGTTATTGAATCTTGGGTTTGTAAATATCTGCTGATTACCAGATGGTCAATCTATAACCGAATATTTTGAATTAAAGTAAAAATTAAAAGTTATAGAACGAGTATAAATTTTGTACGCGGTCAACATAAAATCTTGACCCTAAAACGCAAGATTACTCAAAACGAGAAAAAGACTCGCAGAAGCTTTCAAGTTCAATTTACGACTGGCGATTAGATCGATATCGAGGGATGCAGAAGCTCGGACTTTGGTAAAAGAGCCACCGGTGATTTATTTGGGTAACGAATGGGTCTTGGGCTGTTGCTCAAGGAGATTAAGCCTTCGAAGTATAAAGGCCACCGCGCGGCCCAGCAGGAGGAGGGATCAGTTTCGATGATGCACGTACGTTTGGTGTAAGCCACCGAACGGCCATTACCTGCATCATCACACATCCTTCGCCTGCGGGCCTGCACTTTCATGCTAATCTCTTCTCGCGTGCGCCTTAACTCTCCTCCCCCGGCACTGGGCTTACAACGTCCATTAAAACACACTCATCGAATTTTGTTTTCGAAGCTGTACCTTTTTTGCCTGAATTCGATTAATTTCGTAATTACGACTGTACATCAGCGGTCGGGGTTGGTAATTAAAGGGTGAAAAATTTTTCGACGTCCCAATTAATACTTTTTCTCCCCCTCGTGCTCGCAACAAATGAATTTTATTTGAAAAAAAAAGGGAAAAAAATTTGAACTCACAGAGGGGGGAACAAAAAAGTAGACTATTCAACTGTCCGGTGACAAAGGGTCGGAAGACGAGAGAGAGAGACCTCCTCGTGTAAAATGGCTCAATTTATAAACTTGCGCGCGGGCGTCATTATTACCCACATGATAAACCCGGCACATCGGATTACGCGAAAAAAAAAAAAAAAGTGGCGAGCCACCCGCCCGGCGAGTTCGTTATTTCCGATTCTAATTAAAAATAATAAACCGGGGCGCCGGATGAAATGGACTGACTTTATTATGGAGTTTCGATGATGAAACAATCAGGTTGCTAATGGAAAACAGCCGGATTTCTCTCTCGTTTGGGGCGATCCGAAAACAAAGGTGGTATGTTTACGAGGCCGGCTTCCGGGCCAGCAGCGTCGAGAGACCGCTTTTTTTTAAGGGGAATTTGACTTTCAGACTTTAAAAGGGAGAAAGAAAATAAATTTGGTATGGAAACTCACGCATGTCCGAAAAATCGTCGACCAGAATAATTTCTTGAATTAGGTGCTCTGGCGACCTGTCCAAGACAGAGTGGACCGTCCGCAGTAGAACTGACCAGGCCTCGTTGTGGAAGCAAATTATCACGGCCGTCGGGGGTAGGTCGTCCCTGTACATTCCTGGCTCTTTGCACCTGAAAATAAAAAAGAAGAATGGGTTAAAGGTTAGAATAAAAAAGAGAAATTTTCATACGTGTGTATGTCACTCCAAAAGCTCTTTTTTTTATATATCAACGCAAACTTTTTACACTTTAATTTCATGCAGCAGTGCCTCTTCCGGAGGTAAGATAAGAGAAAAAAACAATAATTCACGATTTAAGAGATGAATATTATTTGGAACTTCTTTTATTTGGCAAATTTGCGGAGGGTAAAAAAACTCCCCCGGAATGAAAATGTAATTTTAATGAGATGAATTTTATGTCGGGTAATTCGTTTTTTTTTTTCTTTCTTCCCTCCCCCCATTTTTCCGCGCAATGGGTTAATTCCTCTAAAATATCATAATAAGCACCGCAATTACAATTGTACGACGAGGTTTTAAAAGAACTTTAACGCATTATACGCCCTGTAATAAAAAGCTTTTAGCGTTCATTTCTGCAGATTTTCAGTCACCCATTACACAGGGAATATGATAAATGAAAAAAAATGTTTCGCTCAAAAGCTGTAAAGTAGTTTTACGAGACTCTCCGATGAAATGAAAAATTTCATTATCGAAGTCAATAAAATCGGACGAGGGAATTCAAATGAGGGCCTCCGAGTGAGTGAAAAATCAGAGGGAAACGAACGAAATAACCGGGGAAGGACGAGGTTATAACACGGAGTCAGCAGGCAGCGCTTTGGGGATAATCAAACATCGTCTGCAGAATCGCGCGCCTCGTAATAAGAATCTAGCGCAGGCAGGCACACTCGAGCCACATCTGTAAGAAAGGAGACGAATAGGTATTTTCGCTCCCGCTGAACGGTGGAAAATGCGCGGATGCGCGTCATTCGATATCAGTCTGATTTTTCTCGGTGTCGCGTCGAGCTCCTCGATATTTCCTCTCGTCATCCCCCCCGAGTAAAGCGGATGTCGGCGCGAGGCCAATCGAGCCGAAAGAATTCGAGGAGACACCAACAGCAGAGCTTTGAGGCTTTAAGCACCTTATATCTCGGCTCGATTTCGCGCGATATCGACTTCCCTAACCACTTGTCGACGCTGGCAAGCCGGCTGTTAATTGAATATTTCAACTGCACTACCCCCGCTGCGTTTAATGTTTCCCGTATTAAATCAATTTTCACCAATCGTTTCGTTTTACGGGTTTAATAAATTTTTAAAAAACAGGGGGCTTGCGTAACCGTTTACAAGTATTCAATTAACGAATCATTGATTTTGAACAAACCGGAGAGAGATGTAAATTATGAATCATCAAAAATTAAAGCGCCGAGTAAATGTTTATGGATGCACATAATTAGCGAGTAAAGCAAGTCTCTCGCACTGGAGGCAAAACCAACACGCTAAGACGGCTGATCGTCTAACAAGTTGCCTTGTTTGTACGTAATTTCGATGCGCCGCCGCTGGTGCCAGCAGACAACACATGGGGGCGATTAGCACGGCACGCGTGTCCCCCGGCTCTTGAATCGCTAATAAGCCCTAAAAGTAAAAGGGCCTTTATCTCGCCGGAAGCCGTCCCGATTTAATTTAACGTTCACGCCTCCTGACGCGCTGTGACGTTATTATCATCGACAGAAGCTGAAGGCAGGTACAATGAAAGCTCGTTAGGGTATCAAGCTTACCCCCGGCCGAAACAACAACGGCGCTCTTCGGGGCCAGGAAGAAGCCATCACCGGGACAAAGCCCGGGTGGTTTTGACCGTTTGGTATATTACTTCCTTATTGGAGCTCCTCCAGCCGGATCTATTACTTTTCAGACTATTATCCCTTCCTCCTTTTTCTTCCTCGGATTTACAGAGCTACGAAGTAGATACACGTGAATACACTTCAAACTCGAGAAGCCTGGGAAATTTGATGTTGTCCGGCGGTGCACGTCCTTTGTGATGGAGCAAGTAGCGAGTCTAAAAGGGACATAGTGCATTCACCTGGACTCGAAATGAGATTAATGAGGCCTTTGATGTGCTTCATTGGATTCAATCCTCAACGTCTCGATCCTTTGAGATGGACAAATGCAAGCTTTACTTCATCATTGGCTCATGAAATCTCGTTACAGGAGCTGCTTGCATCAGGATGTTTTCGAAGCTGATGAGAAAGAGGTTTTTTTCATATTCTTACGGGGGATTTCAAAATTTTCATCTTAAAAATTCATGACCGAAGAATGCAGAACGCCGCTGCCCGCGCCTAGCCGAGGCTGAATTTTTCACTCACGACACCCATAATTTGTCACGTCTCATAAAATTACGTTATGATGTTTAGAGCATTTTTATGGCCCACGAAGAGAGAACGGGCCTTTTTTTCCTTCCCTGAAAATTACACATTTTTTATCTAGTGGAAAATTTAAAAGATGTTCGAATTAGAGATAAATGAGATTCCTTCACACGGTAAAAAATTTAAATTTTTTAGGATTTATTATTCCAAGTGCAAGGTTAATTTTTTTTGTTCAGCTTTGTGTTTACTTAAATGAGCTGAGCCACGGTATGCTGCTGGTGTGCTTTAAACCAGATTGATTTATGGTAGGACACTTAACTTTTTTAATTAAATTGCGCTCCGGAGTTACAAGCTACAAAATTCTCGGAGTTTATAAATTATTTTTCCACTTATTAAATATTACTTTGCGAAACATTCTGAGATTACCCGCGGGTTTAAGAAAAAAAAAAGCACAGGAAACCAATTCATCCAAAATTATCTCTGCGGTCTATTGAAAAACGAAAAGTACTTGGGAAATGATATTGCCAGAAGACACAGAGAGGAAGTGAGTTTTCAAGATTCTTACGGCTCATCAGACAGCGAACGATTGTCCGGGACTTTTCCGAAGCGAACAGTGGTCGACGCTAAAAGCTAATGGACTCGAGATTTATATTTTGAAAAAGAGCCACGGAAAAGTCAAGAAACAATATTTGACTCGACGACAGCTGCCAAACGAGCCGGTAAATAATAATATCGCGAGAAGACAGCCGCTTAAAGTTGACTCCCCATTACGGCTGTCGGTGTCAGGAGAATTTACCGCGGGCGTTAATTCAAAAGCAGGAGCGCGGCATTATCTCTTTGGACCAATTAATTTCCCAGCGGTGGGTGCATCTCGAAACTTTTCGGGCGTCCCCTTGGAACTGACGCGCGCGCCTCAACGCCTCGTTCGCGAATCATAAATTACGAGATAAGCGGCCGGCCGCCGGCGAGATAAGAATTTTTGTTCAGTCCGTCAAGTAAAAACCGGGGCTACTTTTGTCCTCGCCGGGCGTTAAATCACGAAAACTTGCTACGAAGAATAATGGTAATTCGCGATAAGCGTCCCGGCCTGTCCTTTCGTCGCTCTCTCTTTTTCACGCTGGCACGATAAGCGTAATTGAGAGATCGGCGGGCCCGGTCATCTCTTCTTATGAGTTTAGCGGTATCGGTTCTGTTCTTGGAGTTCGTAGGGGCGGCGAGTAATTTCGCGCGTGCTCGGAATTTTATTAAACTTGGCGATCAAAGCCCTTGTAAGGTTTCGAGATTCAACGCGTGCGTGGCTCTTGAACTTTGCAGCGCCCTTGTACCTCGAATCCAACGTATCTTTTTAAACTTCTTTACGACCGGGGCGTGCTTCTCCGAGTTCTTTCCTTATTTTTTTCTTCTTCTTTGTCTCTACTTCAATTAAAGTTTTAGATTGATGATTAGCGCTGCTTTAATTTCTAATGAAAATCCCTTTTATCCCGCGCTCAATGTGGAAGTTTGTACGGAGATCTTTTTTTCTTATTCATATGTTTATGATTCATGCTTCAAAGACATGCAATTTTAATCTGTAAGTGAGCTTTCAAAAGCTTTTCTCATGTTAATCAGTTCACGTGTTTAATCCGACCCTCCATTTGCATAAAAGCTCGGAATGAATTAATCAACAATTCCAAAGAGAATATAATAAATTTTAAAATATTTTACCCAACAAAGCTCGTGCTTTCGACGGAATTGATAAAATTAATGGCGGCTCAACGTGACTAATGACCAATATTGTACCGAGCTATTTTTAATTTCCAATAAAAAAAAAAAAAAAACCATTTTATTCATTGATCTGAAACAATATCAGTTCGACTCTTGAAT
Source organism: Encarsia formosa (assembly GCA_038277355.1). Classification (NCBI taxonomy): domain Eukaryota; kingdom Metazoa; phylum Arthropoda; class Insecta; order Hymenoptera; family Aphelinidae; genus Encarsia; species Encarsia formosa. The sequence continues at coordinate 81,236,073 of CM076185.1, read as the reverse complement.
AATCCTTTTAAAACATGCAATAAAACATAAAAAACATGAGTTACGCAGATTGTATTATTACGATATACATTTATTACGTCTCGCGTCGAGGGGTATCCAACTCCTAACTCAGCGCAACTCAGGCAAGAGTTGCAAAGAGTTATAGTTTTCAACTCCCGTAAGAGTTGCAAAGAGTTGCAAAGAGTTGCAAAGAGTTCCTATACCGAAAAAAGATAGGCAGCCGCCGCCCATGCGTCATCATGTTTACAAATATATTAGAACCGAGGCGGCGTCTTTTAATGCGGAGTGTAGGATTACCCCCCTTTTTTTCCTAGAAAGCTTCTTCTACTTATTTTTTCTGGAGCACCTGACTAAAAATTGTTAACTATTAATCAGATTTTATTTTTTAATTAGGTAAAATATTAATTAGGCTTTATGAAAAAAAAAAAAAAAAAGCGCTGAGAAAATAATTCCTTTTTAAAAATTGAGTAAAATAGAAACTAAATAGATACATAAATAATAATATAAATAAAGTTTTGAAATGTACAGACAAAATCAAAACATAATTAAGTTTTATAATCAAGCCCCGAAGGGGCACAGCTTAAATATTAGTTTTAAAATGAACTTCACAAGAAGCTCCGTGGTCCAGCGGATAACGTCTTGACATTCTATTTTGCAAGCGTTGGTTCGATTCCCGCTTGGTACATTTTTTTTTTTTTTTTTTTTTTTCTTTTCAGGCTTTTTAAGGCATTTTAAACATTTTTTTTCGTTGTAAAAATTAAAATAATTTTGTAAAAAAAAAAAAAAAAAAAACACTGAAATAGTTACTATTTTTTAAAATTTCTATTATAATTGTAAACCAGACATTCCTATAGATTTAAGAAAGTCCTACAAAAAATACTTGGAATTTTAAATTTCTAAACGACTCATAGAGATGGTGTCACCCGGACATGGTGCCCCCCGCTTTATTTGGGAAAATTAACCGTCACAGTTACCGCGCCAGTTTGAAAGCTGAATATGTAACAGAAACCGTTGCAAACAATAAATCAATATATAAATAAATAAATAAACCACCAAGCTCTAAACCTCCATAACGCTGTGGAAAGCAATGAATAAATTATTTTTTATAAACAATTAAAAAAACCGCCAAGCTCTAAGCCCCCATAACGCTGGGAGAGCGACAAATAAATTATTTTTTATAACCAATTAAATAAACCACCAAGCTCTAAGCCCCCATAACGCTGCGGGGAGCGATAAATAAATTATTTTTTATAAACAATTAAATAAACCACCAAGCTCTAAGCCCCCATAACGCTGCGGGGAGCGATAAATAAATTATTTTATATAAAAAATTAAATAAACTGACAAGCTCTAAACCCATATAACGCTGGGGAGAACGATACATAAATTATTTTTTATAAACAATTAAATAAACCGACAAGCTCTGAACCTACATAACACTGGAAAGAGCGATCGAAAAATTATTTTTTGTAAACAATTAAATAAACCACCAAGCACTAAACCCCCATAACGCTAGAAAAAGCGATCGAAAAATTATTTTTTATAAACAATTAAATAAAGCGACAAGCTCTAAACCCACATAACGCTGGGGAGAGCGATACATAAATTATTTTTTATAAACAAAAAAATAAATAAATTAATAAATAAATGAACAAACCACAGGGCATTACAAACCCATAACACTGGTCGTCCGAGTTTTTATAATGAATAAATTAATAAATAAATTGATAAACCGCCAAGCACTCAACCTCATAACGCTGGGCACCCGTGTTTTTCTAATAAATGAATTGATAAATAAATTGATAAACCGCCAAGCGCTACAACCCCATAACGCTGAGCGTCAGAGTTTTTCTAATAAATAAATTAAGTAATCACCACGCAATGAAACCCCATAACGCTGGGAGTTCGAGTTCTTTTTTTAAAATAAATTAAGTATTCACCGCCAAGCAATCAAACCCCCTATCACTGGACAACCGAGTTTTTCTATTAAATAAATTAATAAATAAGTTGATATACCGCCAAGCACTACAACCCCATAACGCTGGGCACCCGTGTTTTTCTAATAAATAAATTGATAAACCGCCAAGCGCTACTACCCCGTAACGCTGGGTGTCCGATTTTTTTTTTTTTTTAAATAAATTAACTAACCGTCAAGCACAAAAACCCCATAACGCTGGGCGTTTGAGTTTTTCAAATAAATAAATTGATGAACCGCCAAGCACTTCAACCCTATAACGCTGGGCACCCGTGTTTTTCTAATAAATAAATTGATAAACCGCCACGCAATGAAACCAATAAGGCTAGGCGTTCGAGTTTTTCAAATAAATAAATTGATGAACTGCCAAGCGCTACAACCCCATAACACTGGTCGTCCGAGTTTCTCTAGTAAATAAATTGATAAACCGCCTAGCGCTGCAACCCCATAACGCTGGACGTCTGAGTTAAAAAAAAAAAATAAATTAATGAATATATGAACAAACCACAGAGAATTACAACCCCATAACACTGGTCGTCCGATTTTTTCTAATGAATAAGTTCATAAATAAATTGATAAACCGCCAAGCACTACAACCCCATAACGCTGGGTACCCGTGTTTCTCTAGTAAATAAATTGATAAACCGCCTAGCGCTGCAACCCCATAACGCTGGACGTCTGAGTTAAAAAAAAAAAATAAATTAATGAATATATGAACAAACCACAGAGAATTACAACCCCATAACACTGGTCGTCCGAGTTTTTCTAATGAATAAATTAATAAATAAATTGATGAACCGTCAAGCGCTACAACCCTATAACGCTGGGCACCCGTGTTTTTCTAATAAATAAATTGATGAACCGCCAAGCGCTAGAACCCTATAACGCTAGGCACCCGTGTTTTTCTAATAAATAAATTGATAAACAAATTGATAAACCGCCAAGCAATAAAACCCCATAACTAAGGACGTCCGAGTTTTTTTTTTTAAATTATTAACTAACCATTAAGCACTAAAACCCCATGAAGCTGGGCGCGCGAGTTTTTTTAAATAAATAAATAAATATATAAACAAACCACCAAACAATACAACCCCATAATACTGGGCATCCGAGTTTTTTTTTTTTTACATAATTTAATAAATAAATTAATAAACCGCCAAGCGCTACAACCCCATAACGCTGGGAGTCAGAGTTTTTCTAATAAACAAATTGATAAACTGCCAAGCGCTACTACCCCATAACGCAGGACGTCTACGTCTACTTTTTTTTTAAAATAAATTAACTAACCGCCAAGCACTGAAACCCCATAACGCTGTGCGTCCGAGTTTTTCTAATAAATAAATATTGATTTATTGATAAAAAAAAAATTGGACGACCAGCGTTATGGGGTTGTAGTGCTTGACTGTTTGTTAATTTATTTATTAACTTATTCAATTAAAAAAAACTCGGATTTTCAGCGTTTTGGGGTTGTATTGTTTGATGGTTCATTTATGTATTTATTTATTTATTAATAAAAAACTCGGACGCCCAGGGGCTTTATGGAGGTAAGGATATTGAACTTGAATATCGAAATTTTTTTTATTTTTCTCCATAGGTGCCAATGGTAAAAAAAGAAAAATTTCGAGATTCGAGTTCGATATCTGTTATCTCCATAAGGCCCCAGCTTCATGGGGTTTTCGTGCTTACTGGTTAATTAATATATTTAAAAAAAAAAAACTCGGACGCCCAGCGTTATGGGGTTGTAGCGTTTGGCGGTTCATCAATTTATTTATTTGAAAAACTCGAACGCCTAGCCTTATTGGGTTTCATTGTGTGGTGGTTAGTTAATTTATTTATTAGTAAAACTCGGGCGTCCAGCGTTATAGGGTTGTAGCGCTTGGCGGTTCATCAATTTATTTATTTAAAAAACTCAAACGCCCAGCGTTATGGGGTTTTTGTGCTTGACAGTTAGTTAATTTATTTAAAAAAAAAAAAAATCGGACACCCAGCGTTATGGGGTTGTAGCGCTAGGCGCTTTATCAATTTATTTACTAGAAAAACTCGGACGACTCGTGTTATGGGGTTGTAGCGCTTGGCAGTTCATCAATTTATTTATTTGAAAAACTCGAACGCCTAGCCTTATTGGTTTCATTGCGTGGCGGTTTATCAATTTATTTATTAGAAAAACACGGGTGCCCAGCGTTATAGGGTTGAAGTGCTTGGCGGTTCATCAATTTATTTATTTGAAAAACTCAAACGCCCAGCGTTATGGGGTTTTTGTGCTTGACGGTTAGTTAATTTATTTAAAAAAAAAAAAAAATCGGACACCCAGCGTTACGGGGTTGTAGCGCTTGGCGGTTTATCAATTTATTTATTAGAAAAACACGGGTGCCCAGCGTTATGGGGTTGTAGTGCTTGGCGGTATATCAACTTATTTATTAATTTATTTAATAGAAAAACTCGGTTGTCCAGTGATAGGGGGTTTAATTGCTTGGCGGTGAATAGTTAATTTATTTAAAAAAAAAAACTCGAACTCCCAGTGTTATGGGGTTTCATTGCGTGGTAGTTACTTAATTTATTTATTAGAAAAACTCAGACGCCCAGCGTTATGGGGTTGTAGCGCTTGGCGGTTTATCAATTTATTTATCAATTTATTTATTAGAAAAACACGGGTGCCCAGCGTTATGGGGTTGTAGTGCTTGGCGGTTTATCAATTTATTTATGAACTTATTTATTAGAAAAACTCAGACGACCAGTGTTATGGGCAGAGGCAGCTTACCCGCCACGCTAACCACGCTACAGCAAGGGGCGGCAGCTTCGTAAGGGGGCGGCAAAACCAATAAACAATTTTTTTTTTTTTTTTTTAGTAAGCGAAAAAAGATTAAGTTTTTTTTATTTATACTTCGAATTTAATAAATGACTTATCAATTATACCTCAAATTTTAAACCCCCAAATACCCTGGGTGCCCGAGTTCAACAAAAAAACTGGTTGGCTATCCCCCAAGCTCTAAAACCTCAAATACCCTGGGCGCCCGAGTTCAACGAAAACCTGATCAGTTATCCCTCAAGCTCTAAACCCCTAAAACCCTGGGCGCACGAGTTCAACAAAAAAACTTATCGGCTATCCCCCAAGCTCTAAACCCCAAATACCCTGGGCGTTCAAGTTCAACAAACAAACTGATCAGCTTTGCCCCAAGCACTAAGCCCCCAAATACCTTGGGCGCCCGAGTTCAACAAAAAAACTTATCGGCCATCCCCCAAGCTCTAAACCCCTAAAACCCTGGTTACCGAGTGGAATCTTTTTACAGGTTCAGCGTACTTTATATTTGAATATCAAATAATAAAATAAATAACCAATAAACAAACGCAAATTTTTACGCTTTTTTCGAAATGTGTCTCTATCATAGAAGCATTTAATTTATAGTTAAAATAAAAAATTTGTTAATAATGTTGCAAACAAAGAGTTTAACAATGAGTAAAAGCTTATAGTGTTTTCCTAGTCAACCAGGCAGTTTTGGAGTTAAAAATTTCAGATTTACAACTATATGGTATAATTGCACCAGTGCAGCGTGATAATGTATTGTAACAAAATTATTTATTTCATGTTCAAGTTAACTAAAATGCACTCATATTTTTGGAATAAATCAACTCGGGCGCTCAAGGTTTTCGGGGGTTTAGAGCTTGGGGGATAGCCGATAAGTTTTTTTGTTGAACTCGGGCGCCCAGGGTATTCAGGGGTTCAAGACTTGGGGGATAGTTAACCAGTCTATTTATTGAACTCAACTTTTTTTTTTTTTTTATGCATTTTTAAGGGCGGCATCTTTCTTCGCGTAGGGGCCGCAAATTACCTAATCCGCCTCTGGTTATGGGGTTGTAATGCCCTGTGGTTTGTTCATTTATTTATTAATTTATTTATTTTTTTGTTTATAAAAAATAATTTATGTATCGCTCTCCCCAGCGTTATGTGGGTTTAGAGCTTGTCGCTTTATTTAATTGTTTATAAAAAATAATTTTTCGATCGCTTTTTCTAGCGTTATGGGGGTTTAGTGCTTGGTGGTTTATTTAATTGTTTACAAAAAATAATTTTTCGATCGCTCTTTCCAGTGTTATGTAGGTTCAGAGCTTGTCGGTTTATTTAATTGTTTATAAAAAATAATTTATGTATCGTTCTCCCCAGCGTTATATGGGTTTAGAGCTTGTCAGTTTATTTAATTTTTTATATAAAATAATTTATTTATCGCTCCCCGCAGCGTTATGGGGGCTTAGAGCTTGGTGGTTTATTTAATTGTTTATAAAAAATAATTTATTTATCGCTCCCCGCAGCGTTATGGGGGCTTAGAGCTTGTCGGTTTATTTAATTGGTTATAAAAAATAATTTATTTGTCGCTCTCCCAGCGTTATGGGGGCTTAGAGCTTGGCGGTTTTTTTAATTGTTTATAAAAAATAATTTATTCATTGCTTTCCACAGCGTTATGGAGGTTTAGAGCTTGGTGGTTTATTTATTTATTTATATATTGATTTATTGTTTGCAACGGTTTCTGTTACATATTCAGCTTTCAAACTGGCGCGGTAACTGTGACGGTTAATTTTCCCAAATAAAGCGGGGGGCACCATGTCCGGGTGACACCATCTCTATGAGTCGTTTAGAAATTTAAAATTCCAAGTATTTTTTGTAGGACTTTCTTAAATCTATAGGAATGTCTGGTTTACAATTATAATAGAAATTTTTAAAAATAGTAACTATTTCAGTGTTTTTTTTTTTTTTTTTTTACAAAATTATTTTAATTTTTACAACGAAAAAAAATGTTTAAAATGCCTTAAAAAGCCTGAAAAGAAAAAAAAAAAAAAAAAAATGTACCAAGCGGGAATCGAACCAATGCTTGCAAAATAGAATGTCAAGACGTTATCCGCTGGACCATGGAGCTTATTGTGGAGTTCATTTTAAAACTAATATTTAAGCTGTGCCCCTTCGGGGCTTGATTATAAAACTTAATTATGTTTTGGTTTTGTCTGTACATTTCAAAACTTTATTTATATTATTATTCATGTATCTATTTAGTTTCTATTTTACTCAATTTTTAAAAAGGAATTATTTTCTCAGCGCTTTTTTTTTTTTTTTCATAAAGCCTAATTAATATTTTACCTAATTAAAAAATAAAATCTGATTAATAGTTAACAATTTTTAGTCAGGTGCTCCAGAAAAAATAAGTAGAAGAAGCTTTCTAGGAAAAAAAGGGGGGTAATCCTACACTCCGCATTAAAAGACGCCGCCTCGGTTCTAATATATTTGTAAACATGATGACGCATGGGCGGCGGCTGCCTATCTTTTTTCGGTATAGGAACTCTTTGCAACTCTTTGCAACTCTTTGCAACTCTTACGGGAGTTGAAAACTATAACTCTTTGCAACTCTTGCCTGAGTTGCGCTGAGTTAGGAGTTGGATACCCCTCGTCTCGCGTTGTAAACGGGTTCTCAATTATCAAAAGCTCCCGACTGTGAGAGAGAAAATCTGACTCATGTGTTCGAGTAAAAGTTTAACAAGCGTTTTTTACGATGTATGGAGTCGCGATAGAAAAAAAAAGGGTAGTGGCTATACATTTAAAAGCGTAACGATCGCAACAGAAAAAAGAACGAACGTACATATATATATATATAAAAGAGCGTCGCGTCGGATCACGTAAGAGCAGTAGCAGCGGCACTTAACCGTTTGTTTTTCATTTCTCTTTCAATTATTTTGGAAAACGAGCGCAGCACAGCCAGGGCAGCAATAACTACTTGGCGCTGAAAAATCGAGTCTCGTTTATATCCCGAAAAAGGAAAAACTCCCGCGTGCACGCTCATCGATTTACCCCCGTATTTTTATGTTTGGCATTGCGCGCTCGCAAAGGTGTAAAATGGCGGGTCAGAAAAGAAATAGTCGGGGTGGAAGAAAGGAATGAAAGCACCGGGTGGGCCAACTGTTTGGTAAAGGAACGTTAAAGTCAAGGAGTTGGAGAAGTGGTTATATATCGGAGGCTGCAGGCAGCGACAGGCGAAAATAGAGCGTTTCGCACAAAGGGTGAGAGCTGGGTGCGTCAATTTGTCAACGACTTTCTCGAACGCACGTTGGGAGGAGGAGAGAATCGGAGATAGAAAGAAGCGAGGGAGTCGCGCCACACAAATTTTCCAGGGTGAGCTGCCGTAACTCGGAGAAGTGCTTTGAAACGCGAGCGAAGATGCTGCGACGGGACCGTTCCGAGACTGCGAACTTCTCTCCGGTGCTCTTCATTTGCCCTCCCCCCGCGATTTCCGACGGTAGGAGAATTTTTCACCCCCCTTCTTTTATTTTTTTCCCTTTCTTTTCTCGAAATTGATGCATCTATCGCTTTTGCCTTATCTTGTGCCTTCGCTTCGATTTCAATGGATTATGAGGTTATCGAATTTCCCTGCGCGAGCTCGAAATTTTTATAGAATTTCTATGTGTGATTTCTTTGTCATGACCGGTCCTGTCAAATTAAAATTTCACGATAACTCTTCTTCTGCATATCAAACCGTTAATCAAGTTGTTTTACTCGAGGGATGACAAGTGTATTTAGAGACTACGTGGGTAATCGTAAATAAGTGAATCTTGAGCAAACTAATTTATCGGGTTGTCTTACCACACTCGGCCTTTTCTACTTAAAAGTAAAAGTTCGCTCGAATTGGGATTTTATCTCGTTGAAAATCAATATCTCTTTCAAAATCTAATTAGAATTAACGGAATCCAAGTATCGTGAAGAGAAAAATCACGTTATCCATTGAATACAAGACGGTAACTAAAATTAGTCTGTCGTGTCTTACCGTACTCGGATTTTTCTACTTAAGCAGCGACGTCAGGGAAAAAAATAAAAAATAAAATTTCGAAAACAGCGCATACAAGGAATTTTGAATTTCATAATCCAAGGCGTGCAGGACGCTTCTCAGAGAAAAGACACCGGTGGTAACATGTGCTGCACGCCGTGTAGATAGCAAGAAGAAAAAGGTATACATGAGACAGAAGAAAATCGCGGCTTGAAAACGGATAGGAGGAGGCCCCATGCATATATACGGGGAGCGAGGCATCGATGCTGCCGCTGCAGCCAACAAATGGAATGGTAAATAGCGAATGGACGTTTCAAAACCCGCACGTGACCCGCATGACCAAGTGACGAGTCTTCTCTAACTCCTCGTTTATCTTATGCGTTTGCTTGCTCTCGCATGCGCCCGAGCACTCTTTTCCATTCGCGAGTGGCTGCGCAACGAGTTTTCTGAAATAAGCTCGTGCCGAGCTTTTATAGTCTTGACGCATAAATTGCTAATGCTTTTCTCGAGCTGTTATTCCGAAAAAAGTATCATTTTTCACCCCTTTTTTCGCAAGCGAAAAAGCAGCTCGAGTTTAAACTCTGAGTGCTTGTTTTTAAAAGCGTGTTAACAAAAAAGCTCGTCGGGTTGATTTAAAAACTTTTGCACAATTGGAATCTTTAATCCCGGAGCGTTGTCACATCAGTTTGACACCGGTCAAAGTGTCAAAAACACGTTAAACACGGTTTAACAAAGCGAGGGAGTTGTGAAAAGGATGCTAATTACAGCTTGAAAACGTCAATAATTAATCGAATAAATTGGTTCGTTCCTCTGTGCTCGACATTTTTAATTTCAAGTTAATTAACAGAACCAGTCAGCGAGTCTTTTTTTGCTAAACAAAGTGTTACTTTAGTTCGTTATTTTTTTGACACTGCAAGCTCCATACACGAGAAAAACTTGACCGAATGGTAGCGCGAAGAAAAAAATAAAAAAGTTTTGTAAATATATATTCCACGGGTAGCGCGAGCTGCAAACAAGTTAAACTTCGGTACTGTTTGCTCTCACGGTCCAAGATCCAGAGCAGGTCACGTTTTTCGTGAAAAATGCATATATAAATTGTCAAAAAGATCTCGAGAAAGAGAGAGGGAACCTAGACTGCAAGCTCTCTCCGTGGCGGCGAGCGCGGGATCTTTTAATTAATCATTTATCTTGTTTCTCGTTACCTACGGGGCTGAATTTTTCTCAGGGGGTGTGTATCAACGTCGTGCCCGGCCGGCATCCACGTACGTGATTCTGTGACGCAAGCGAATATGTAAAGTGCACCTCCCGGGTCTGCAGCCCGACTCATTGAGCCGCTGCCTAATGAGCAAGACTCTTCTTCTCGCTCGCCGGGGGCACTTTCTTTTCGGGGGGGTCCGGCACGTACGCGTGTTTATTCAATGATTTCGGCCGAGCACGCGCGTTACGCATGACGAGCGAGCGATGATCATTACGTTGTTTATCGCGTGTTTGCGGTCGAGATTTCATTATGAGCCTACCCGCGATTAATCCAGGCTTTTATGGGACGCGAGCAAGCTGTGTCGGATCAATTTAAATGGAACAAAAAAAAAGTTAATTACATATTCAGAGCTGCTTTCGAGTAACCGTCTCTTACCCGCGCAATTAAACTCGTGATTGACGGCTGCCACTCGCGTGTAATTTCCAACCGAAATTTGTAAAAACCAGGGATTATGATTTAGCGATTCAATTCACGTACAGGAGAAGAAGTGCAGCCTAGGCTCGAACCGCAGACTGCAGTTAATTAGCGGATGCGGAAAGCGCCGTTTCGGAGTACTCCGATTTACTCGCGGGGGGGAATAAGTGCGTTATGGAATTTACTCAAATTCCGTGTGGAGGAGACGGAGAAGCGGAGTTATCGAGTGGTAGGGAGGAAGGGAGCGTCGAACGAGCTGATGCAGCAGCAGCGGCGCACTCGAGTCTGCACGCCAGGCGTGACAAAGAGAAAGGAGGATGCAGTGCAGTGCAGCACCAGTCTTGGAGGAGCCTCGGCGAGCGTCTTCGTCAGTCCTCTTTTGCAGCGTCGTCGTGAATACATAGCCCACTCCCCCCTCCTTTGCCACCCGGCTTGACGAGCAGCCAGCCAAGCCAAGTAAGCAACACCCTTTAGAATCTTGACTCCACTCTCTTCTTCGTGCATCGCATTGCTTACTACTCGCGGTACAGTAGCTGCACCTGCATACATAATTGAACGAGATATGGCTTTCGATTACTCTTAAGAGCCCGGGATGCTACTTTTGCTGCTTCTGCTGCTGCCTCTTTTATGAATTTACAACTCCTCCTCCTCTTCTTTTATGTTTGCGAGCGAGTTCCCCTCTGCTTTTTTTTCTGTTAATTAGCGAAGTCAAAGGTAAACAAGGAAGATGGAATTTCGATGAATGATAAATAATTTTATGCTAAAGTTGAGGGCTGGAATCTCGATCATAAATAAATCAGTACAATGCGTACGGTCGGAGAATAAAAATGAAAAGCCGTGGGAAGAAGCACGAGAAGGGAATACTTTAAAAATACATCGAGAGATAGAAAGAGAAGAAGAATATGAAGAAGAAGAAGAAGAAGAATGGGGTTTGACTCCTGAGCTTGCGGAGGGAGTGTCAGACACGTCGAATAATACGCGCGAACGAGCATTTGTCAGGTATTTCGACAAGGCTCCTCATAGGCGTTTGCCAGCTTCTTCCCCCAAGACGATTTGCCAGTAAAAACGTCTCGGGTGTGAGGAGGACGAGGACGAGGACATATAGGTATAAGGTACCTCTGCCGGCACGAAGCTTGCTTGCTCGTTCGCGATGCGCCTTGAATAATGGATAGCTAGCGCGCGAGAGAGCGAGCGCGAATAACAACTGCTTCGACTTCGTGCCTCCTCCTCCCCCTTCTTTATTTTTGTCTCTCTATTTTGCGTTAAAAACTCGGTGAATTAAAAATGAGGAAGAGGTGGGCTGGAGGGGGAGTGGGGGGAGCGAGCTTTGGGTTCGAGTCGTTTACGAGGCAATTACCTTCGGCCGACCGACCGACCGCGGTCATATATCCGTGAGCCGCGCGGCGTGCGAGTGACGTAGAGATGACTTTGTGTGAGTACGGTGGTAAAGTAAGGCGCTCCTCGTAAAACTTAATGGGCGAGAACGTGTTCTTTACTTTTAGAATACAGCCATCCGCGAGTGCAAGCTCGGGGTGCGGGAAGGGGAGGAGGTCTTCCTCTTCGGAAGCACGCGGGGGAGAAGAAGAAGAAGAAGAAGAAGGCACTTAAAAAGAGACATTTTCCACCGAGGCAATCTCGTTTGTCGTCGAGCGAGGGCGCGGGAAAAAACGACGAGAGGACGACGCGGCGATATTCCTATGATATTCCCGTTCGGATTTTTACAAGCAACTATAATGGCAATTACCTTGGGCTCTTAATCAAGGACCCGGGCGAACTTTCTGGTTGGAGGGTGCAACAGTAAAACAACAACAAATCTTGAGATAACCGCTGAGGTGCGACCGAACTCCGTCGTGCAACTTTATGATTACCGGCCCGCCGGAGGAGGAGGAGGAGGATAAGTTTGCCCGAGCGATGGAAAAGAAGTTGGGAAGAGAACTTTATCCCTCTCCCCCGCCCTTTGTCCACCCTCTTGTTTCATTTCCAAACAACGCGCGCTTGCACTTGCGAGAAAAAAAAAAAAAAGTGACTTTGGCTGCAAGAGGAGATCGATCGAGTGTAACCTCGCGCGCGCGCACCCTATAAGAAAAACCGAAGGGAGTAGCCGCCGTTTGTGTGTATGTGTGTGTGGAAGCGTGTATAATCGGCCCTAAGGAATTTATGAGAGGGAGCACGTAGACACCATAACCGATAATTGAGGATCAGAGGGATCGCTTAGGATAAATTAACCCAAAAAGCGCCCCCCGACGTTACGGAGAGCTCAGCTCCTTATCGAATATTTATAGCGGCCCGAGGCTTCGGTTTTTTTAACTGCCCGTGGGCTCGCCCAAATGACATACACGGCTACTTACGGTCTCGTGTGTACATACAAGGGGATTTTATCGAAAGATAAGCCGGCTCTTTCCATTTGTATTCATTTATAAAATGAGCTTTCGTAATGGAAGTTTTTTTTACCCCTCCTAGCGCGGGCCAAGCTATAAGGACTGAATTATTACAAATGGTTATCCCCGGCTAGCGAGTAAATATCTCTAGATAACAGCCGCCCCCCATACTTTGCATCGCGAAATAACCTCCCGTGAAATTGATGAGATTCCATAATACGTTCACCAACCCCCTTAACTTGCAAGTATTCTCGTATGATAAATCGCTAAAAGTCAAAGCTTCGCTCCGAGGAAACATACCCGGTAATCTCGGGAGAGGTGTTAGTACGGCCAAAGTTTGATAGCGATTTCTTAAAAGCGTTATGGACGGCAGTTTTTACCGATCGACGTTTTTAACAAATGTGAGAAAATAACAGTCAAAAGTTTACCCGAAAAAGATAAAAATTAAGTGGGGCCCCCGCCCCACCCCCTCCAAGAAATATGCGAAAAGTTGCACCAGGAGGCCGTTCGGCCAGGCGAACTGAAATCGCGGAGCTCGCTATCATTACATCGATGGAAGACAATTAAAACTTTACACGCGGGGGAGGGAGTGGTAATACGTAGGATTGTTTGCACGTCGACGTCGCGAAATTCTCTCTTGTCGCTCCATTGTCGCGGCGGAGCTCGGTATATATGTTTAGTGAGGAGACTACGCACTCAATCTCTCTATCTCGTCTAGCTTCTTCTCCCCTAATTGGACGTTTCGCGCTGGCGCAGTGTAAATTTTTGGTCCGGCGTTGAGATAATACTAATTAGATACTTGTCTCCAGCCAGCTACCGGGAAGACGCTGCAGTCCTATTTCATCCCGGGCGACGAGAAACTTAACTGCGCGTTCAAAATTTATGCAAACTGTTGTGACTCTTTCTCCCTCCTCAACTACAGTATATTCATCATTTTTTTTTTTAAATTCAATTTTAAATCGAGTCTTGGAGAATCAATAACGGATCTCCGGCTAAAACTCTGGTAATTAAATATTAATCCGGTTAGCGGGCGGAAAGGGCAACCGCTGCGACGATAACCGAATTCAAAAGGTGCCACCGAGAAACGTGCGACGGTACACTCGTTACGACGAAGTTTCGGATAATCGAGGAGGGGAGAGGAGGTTTGATCCTCCTCCTCCTCCTCCCGGTCCTCCGATAGCGCGGGCGGGGGTGCCCGAAAACCGAAGTGCTCGTATTCGGAGTATTCGGAAAATCCAATTACCCGGGAGCACTCACCTGCTGCCCCACCCCCTTCTTGGTGCAATTTGCGATGCATTCCCGCGGTGATGCTGGCGGTGCACGGGCTCAAACCGCACCGAGCCGCGACACCCACCCGCGTGCGGTTTGGCTATTTTCGTGGTTATACTTATTCCGGAGATTTTTCAAACGGGACGGGGATTCTCGTAGGCGATACGTCAAATTTTCGTTTAATAACCCCGGTGAAGACGCCCAGGGGGGAGGGAAAAGAATTCGGGATATTAAAATACCTCGGGGGTTCCGAAAACAGACAGACTTATAAATCTTTGAGTATGATAATGCTGCTGGAGGAGAAAAAATATCTTTACGCTGGAGTGCATTGATACAGCATTGGGAGACTAAAAAAAAACCTACAATTTCACACAATGGCCCTTGGTACAAGAGTGGACACAACAATGGCCCCGCGCACGGGTTGAAAGATAATGCAGCTGGGCTATTAGAGTGGATTATTAATGGGATGACCAGCAGTTTGACACACTCTAATTCAATATTTACGCTCTGAAAATTTGCTGCGTTATGCGGAGGGGCCATGTGTTGACTTTTGATTATGTTTGTTGCTCGCTCCTTTCCCTCTCTCTTATTGCTTTTCGAAAAGAACGAGCGCCAAGGTCCGTAATATCGCTGCGAAACTTTCTGGATTGTCCGAGGAGGGAGGAGTAGTATGAGAAGAAAAAAAAATCCTGAAAAGAAAGTTGAATTCTTGATTATCAGTTTTGAAGAAATTCAATTATGCCTCCTGCTGAAGATTCTTCCGTATCTCCTATTTTATAAAAGGGAAGAAAATTCCCCGGGTCCGTTGATGCTTCTTAAAACTTGATGCTTTTTTGAAAAAATTAGCGAGACAAATTATTACGAAAGTTCCTTCTTGCAGTTTTTAAAAGAAAAGTTTTTTTTTTTTTTTTCAGGTAAACAAACGAAAAATTAATTTAAAAAAAAAAAAAAAAAGAAGCGAGCAAAGTTTTTCCCCGCTCATTATAATCGCGGTCCAATTCCAACCGGGGGCGAGGCAGTGGCCGCTGAAACGCAGCGTGTCAAGGATCAAGAGTAGCTAATAACTGCTCTGCTGGCACCGGCTCGCACTTGAAATTTCTTGCGTTCCGCTCGTGCCGATTTACCAATTAGGTCGCGCACTCGACATTGCTCCGCGCGACTCTTCATACGCCGGCGCCCCTTGAATCGTTATCCCCTGGCAGAAAATCAAATGTTGAGCTAGCTGCCCACCCCCTGGCTACGTCTGCAAAGTGTAAGTACGGGGATGTTGACGCTCGATTCGGGTCGTTTACAATATCACTGCTATTGACCGTTTCGATCCAACTGCGACAAGAGTCCTTGTCGAAGTTTACGCTATTTTCAACGTGAATATGTGGCGATGCATATTATACGCTTCGCATTGCGGGTGCAGTGAAACTTGAATTATCATTACTTCCGCTCGAACCGGCCCAAACCACTGCAGTCGAGTGGAAATCATACTTCAAAATCTCGTGCCAAAATTTTCAAAAAAATATTCCCTCCGAGGGTCGTACGGAGATTCGCTTTGGAAGTAGTAGCTGTACAAAAGCCTCGACAAAAGCTTTCTGACGTTCGGGCACAATTGAATGCTATCAAAATACACAAACTGTCGGTTCGTGATTAACGTTTCTTGCATGCGGTGGAGCGCTGTGTTAATAATGGAAATAATGTAGCGAGCCGATCAAACATCCAAGACCAGCCGGGCTGCAGTCCGAATTGATCCAAGTAATGCGCGCACAGCGCCCCATGAATAAATGCATGGCCCGTTGATGTTGCAGCTAGCAAGCGCACACCTGTCCGAAACAACATTTGGGTTTGCGCTCGTTTGTTTGATCCGGAGCATCTAAAACCAATGAGCTATCCCGGCCTCGAAACAAGCTCTATTAGCTCTCTCGCACTTTGTTTTCTTTCGTTGTAAATGCTCGGCTGGATTGTAAATCAAATAGTTAATTAATTTGAATACTGTGATAAAAATTCGGTGATTAAAGTGCAGTATAAGTTAATGAAAATTTTCAAGGACTTATTAAATCATCGCTATCGTGGTAGTAAAAGCAAACCAACTAAGTCGCCATGGCATTAATAAATTAAAAAATCTCAAGGCTGAAAAAAAAAGAAAATAATAATAATTTATTTGATAAAAATCTTTTTCAAGGGCCGCTTTGACAGAGAGAAGAGAAGATTACTATTTTAGTCGAAATATCAAAGGATTCAAACAATTTGGCCGGGGGGGGGGGTGAATCTACTTTTGAAAAGTAATCAGGAGGGAGTGAGATCCCGGGCAAAGTGGCTAGATTACGCGTGCAGCGGGATCTCTGCGGTTTGCGCTGTCGTCGACAAGTAGAGAGAGAGAGAGAGAGAGAGAGAGAGCCGCGCGGTCTCGGGGAACTTTGGCCCCGGCTGTCCTGATAATGTCGCTTAATATCGCGAAAATGGTAATTAATATTCCGAGGGCCCCGGCTTAATTTCTCCGCGGAGCGATCTTGCGGTTTTGCCCCGAAAGTTGCACCTTCCCTCGATTTACGAGACTCCGGCTGGAGATGCATATACGTATAATCGCGGCTCGTTTACTCGTTAGCAAGTTCGACCGAGGGCAAGTAGTTCGGGTGTTAGGGACTCTGGTCGCTCCTTTGATTTCCCTCAAGGATCATTATTTGCGTCATCAACCAAGTGTCGCCCCTCGAAAAAAAGGGGGGGGGGGAAGTGAATAAACGCCCCCGCGCCTATACACAATGCTATATTTACCGAGCAAATATTTGAGCTGGTGCAGCTCGCGGATGAAAGGAGAATATTTTACCCCAAAGGTGTGTGTGTATGTGTGTGTGCGGGTACGGTTATTATATACGTATACTCTCTGTTTTTGTGGCGTTTCGTAATCATAATAACTGTGTCACTTGGGACACACTAACGAGTTTAGTAGCCTCCCGTGTTTTATGGCCTACGCTTTTCGCTGCTGATAAAACCTTGTTGGCATGCATGAATTTTTCTTTTTTTTTTTACCATGAACCAGCTATTTTTTTTTTTCTTTAATTTTAAAAATTTAGTACTTTTTTTTATGACTCGTAAACTGTTGGGATACAGTGGAAGTTCAATTTTTTTTTTTTCTATAAGCGTTCAATTTGAGCTTTTATGAATTTTACAACGCTGTGATTAGATTGAACTGAACGAATCCGTTTTGCAGTGACGTTCACTTGATTAAAATTTCAAACCAGAAGCGATTAAGTTTTCAGATTAACAAATTGATTTACGACAAAATTAGTTTAATGCTTTTTTTGATATTAAATTAGTTTTTCAATTACGATATACTGAAATTTATTAACAATCAGAAAAAAAACCATCAAGCGGTGTACAATACTCGATAATATTTATTAATTTTTTTTTTTTATCAGAAAAATGCTTAGCGATGCTGATTAATTTTAATTGACTCCGTTGAACGCTAAAACTTCTTTTATTTATTTATTTATTTTTTATCAATTTGAAGTAAATAAAATAAACTCACCAAGGATCTCGAGGATCTGGAAGTGATCTGTGAACAGAAATCAAATCGCTGGCGTACTGATTGAAAGCGTTGTTGATCCATCCGTCGTCGACGAGCTTCTTGATTTCCGGAGCGAGACTCGTCGGCAAGATAACTGGTCTGCCCATCTCACCTGGGGCCGATTTTTGATCTCGAGGTGCCACCAATACTCCCCCACCTTTTTTTTCCAATCCAATCCATGGATTTATTCAAAAACAAAAAAATAACAAAATAATTGGATTAGTATTCTTTTTTTTTTACTATTTTGTAAGGGATTATTCATTAAAAATGATGAAAGATCCCAAAAGTCATTGAACTTAATCGATTTATTTCATGTATTTTAGCATTTCTTCAAGAGGTATTTTAGAAAAGACGTCTGTCATTTAAATTAAATTTTGCGTGAAATTTTATGTCCCGAAAGTGAAAAATGGAACTGCAGGATATTAAATTATGTTCTATTTGTCGGGAAAATAAATATAAAATAGTCTTACAAAAATACTCTTTTCAAATAAATTTTAAAACTAGCGATTTCACTTGAAAAATGTCATATCGAATAAAATCTAAAAAAGCAAAGTAATTTCAAACTTTTTTTTTTTTCTGACATTAGTTGCAAGATATTACAGTTCTTGAAAAATTGTGACAATTCAAACGACCGAGTTTGTACTTTCAATGTAGGTCACCAATGATTAATGCTATCTCGATTTTCAATCGTAATTGAATTTCATAGAATTATATAGGTTTTGAAAAAGTTTGGTAACAAATAGTTTATTTTAAGTTTACGTGACTACAAACGATGTTTTCTTTTTAGTATGTGCCGGTAGTAATCTCTATTATGTCCTCGATTATGTCACAACAAAAACATCACTTTTAAACTTTTTTTTTTTCCTTTATTGCAAGAACACAATTACTTTTAAGAAATATGCTTGCGGTTTCAGTTTTTTTTCAGATTCATTTCATTGTTGCAGCCTCATTCAAACAATGAATAAATACTTGAACCACAAAATTGTGCAGCCCGCTTATCTTTATTCGCAATATAATAGTTTTTGCGGTTATTGTCGTTTAGATTCTGCTGTGCAGTATTCAATTCAAAATAAAAAGAATGTTGAATAATTTTTTCGTAACCTAGTTTTTTCTTAATACGAGTATTACTTAAGGAAGTTCTATGGTTTTATACTTCGCAACAACAAAGCACAAGTTTCGAAAATTTTAATACAATATGATTAAAATTCTCTAGTTTCAACCGTAACTTTGTGAGACAGTTAGAAAAATTGGAAAAAATCTTCAAGTTTTGAACCAACTTTTTGATTGATGAAAGACCGTTTCAGAATTAAGTATGTCAATCTTTTGATCTCGTATTAGTTTTTAGATTAATTCATAGTACTTTTAAAACAAAACAAAACAAAAAAAAAAAAAAACATGGAATGCGTACTTAACTAAAATAATTTTTGGAAAACAGAGGAAAATCTAAGTATTATTATTGTATCAAAAATAATGGTTGGATTTTTCGAACCACTGAACATCCTTAACTATCTGTTCGGATAAAATTAAAAATAAGATCCGTTACCGGAATGAAAAAATTTTAAATTATCTCAATTGTTTACAGTGAGGATACCTCTTCTCAAAAATCTTCCGTTCTTCCACCTTCTCGGTCTCAAGAGCCAATGTTCTATTTCGAGAAAAATAATTCAAATTATCATGACCACTTGTCAAAAATCAATCACAACAAAGATCATTAAAAAAAAAAAAAAAAAATATTGGGACCTTAACCAGATGATGATTTGACTGTAGAGGGGATTACCTTGTTCGGGTCCGGCTTGTCCGGCGTTTTTGGACTTGCTCGTCCCGTTACCGGGCGCCTCCCTCTTGAACGACTGCGCGGCCGGGGGAACGAATCCGTTGGCCAGCTGCGGGGCGGCCTGCTGCTGCTGCTGATCCAGAGCGGCGGCTGCAGCCGCGGCCGCGGCGTCCCGGTCCTCCGCGTAGAGGAGGAAGCTGACGGTCAGCCAGACCGCGCACCCCAGTATGACGATTTTGAGCCACAGGGAGCGTCGCCTCGGAAAGCCCATCATCTTTGCGGCGGATCACTGCTGCTTGCCGTTGGCGTTGGTGGTGCTGCTGCTGCTGATGTGGACGCGGGAGCTTGCGCAAGCAGCTTGTGTTTGGGTATGCTTAGCGGGCTCGGGTCGGTGTTATCTCAGCGGCGACATGTCCTCCTGGCTGCCTGCTTGATGACCAACAACAGCCAAAGACCGGCCGGCTCTGTTTATTTGGCTCCGAGCTTGACCGAGCAGCCGGACGCGCTTGATTCTTGAAAGCGCTTGCGATGCTGCCTCTGCGACATCATGTACCGTACATCGATCAAGACCGAACACCTGAAACACAGGAATATAAATAAAACTGTTAATCGGTGCCTGTGGGTTATAAATTGGGAGGTAGTGGGAGGGAAAAACGAAAGAATAACAGCGTGAAATCGCGGGCTGAAGCGGAGCGATAAAAAAAAAGAGAGAGAGAGAGAGCTCGTTGAGTGCGGCGATGATAGCGAGAGTGTGTATTGGTCGGTCGGCGCGACACCACCGCTCGCTATCGACGCGACGACTCCGGAGGAGCGACAAGGCACTTCCTAACGAGAGGGGAATTCCGCTTCCCGGATGTCCGTCCATCTCTTTCTCCTCCTCCTCCTGTACACAGTCTATCGCCGGTCGGTGTACCCTCTTATCGACGCTTTTTTCGCACCGTCAAGCACTTACTACGAGGGATATTTTTATTATATTACCCATAACTCTCGATTTCTCTTTTTTTCTTTTTCGTTTCGTGGAATTGACAAAATTTTACGGTCTCACGTATATGGTCTGGCGTGCCTTTTTTTATTTCATTTTATCGGTTTAATAATACATTCGTGCAGTGTCACTCGACGCTGTATTTTATCTTTATAAACTGTGTGTTTCGTGTATTTGCATATCAAATGCCAGATGCGATATCGCGGGGAGGCAGAGAGAGCACTGTAATTTATCCGAGCGTGAAATATTGCAAAATTATCGTTACGTGTCAATAATTTATTATTTTGTACGTCACGAATATACCTTCGTGTTTTAACCACTGTGTTCCATACCATCGATACGGTAATTTCATTAAATAAAAAAAGGTCTTTCAATAATCGACGTTATCTTTTACGAGGATGATTTTCTTCTTCGTTTATCTCTTTTAGCTCGTACCAAATGCCGAGGCAATAGCGGTATGTGAACGAAAAAGGTTTTCCACCCCTTTTTTTTTTTTTTATCAAAAGCTTTATCGGTAATTTCGCTTTTGCACCAAAGTAAACCGAAAGAAATTAGAGATAAGACCGAAGATAAGTGCTTTGACGATAGATAAAAGGAAAACGCTGTTCCTAAAAATCCCCCCGACAACAACCGAAATTACTTTGACGCACAAATACAACGACGAGATAAAAATGATGACACCTGTTTTTGTACAACCTCGCTCAATTTTAAACAACACAATTAGAATATTATTGATTCTGTGGGTCTATATTAAGTATATAATTCGCAGTGAAAAAGAAACAAAGTCACAAAAATAAAATTCTCAGGAGGGTAAACGACGGGAAAATAGCAACAGCGACAGGCAGTGATTACGGATGCATTAACCGGAGTCCGCCGGCGCGCCGCACGGATGTGTGATTCTGGCGAATACAAAACCGAATTCGTCGCGTTCGCTTAAAAGCCTTGACAATGAAACTGCTATAAGGGTAATAAAGAGTTAACGCCTAACCGCTAATGGAGTAATGGAGCCCTGGAGCCCGGCCAAATAAGTGCCAGCCCTTGTTCTTCTTCCTCCTCCAGCCTCGGAGCCTTTGTCTCGCTGCCTAATTTCGCGCTCTCCGTCATCATTAATGTACGCGCTCCTCGTTTAGAAATAATTATCCGTTCCCGCGCCCGTAACTTTACCAGCCGGCGATCGTGTCCGGTCTCCCGCGTAGAATTAGCCCGCGATCTCGGGGGACGATTTCACTCGCTAGTCCGGCGACAAATGTCCTCCCAAAATTATCTTAATTTTTTTTTACTCCTCCATTTTTTTTTTTTCCGAGGGAGCTTTTGCTTTTGCAAGCAATCCCCCCCCCCCCCACTCAACTTATTTCGCGCCACTCTGAACTCGCCTCCTTGTACACGTACACGCACTAACGCCACCGTTAAAGGAGGCTCTGCCAGCCCCTTCTGAAGCACTCTGCCTACGTAGGTAAGAAAAAAAGAAAAATATTTTTTTGTGCTCTTCGGGGGGGAGAGTGAGCTTACAGAGATTTTGAAAATTTTCAGCCAGGTGTAATTACGCGGCTTAAACTTTGTTTACCGACCCAGCAAACGTAATATCGCTGACCGTGTTTACGGATCAAAAGCTAAATGTACCCGCATCAAACTCAAATTATTCAGGGGGTGGGAAGTTTGGAATAGAAGTGGAAGACAAACAGGCTCGAATTAAATTAATGGTTAGAAACTCTGTTTTAATAATAAAGCTAGCTAGCTTCCCCCAGGTGACATTAACGGCGTTTCGAGTTTTCGGGATGAATTATTTCCGAGTATGTAAATTTAAACCCAACCGCGATTTGTTTACGCGACGTTGGCTCGTTATTCCGATTGAAAATTCACGATATCTTGAAGTTTACGGGAGGGAAAAAAAGGTATCGCGGTCGAGCGAGAGCTACGTCGGAAAGGCGAATTTCAGCGGGATGGATATAACGAGCCGCTATCACTCGGCCGTCCGGCAAACTTGGCCGGACCTAAACTTTGCCTTCGCCGGCTGTCCTCCTCGCTTACTTTCCGTATCAATCGACGTCCGCACCGATCGCGTTATTTCCATACTGCGGATCGAGTTTCGTCTGTTTTACCTCTTCCACTATTTTGAAATCGCAATTTTTTTTTTTTAACCCGATATTTCGCCGTTTAATAGTATATTATTCCCGCAGGCGAGATGGTTCGATTTGGCCTCCGAGAGGTTTGCGACCCGAGCCGAAGGCGAGGGTTGCAACGAGGAGGCTAAATCGAACCCTCGAGCCTAAGGGAAATATACTACTTTTCGTCCTTCTAACCGAAAACAAGGGACGAAATTCCGATTTTGAGGTTAGAGGGACGAAAAAAATAAAATGGTAAAAGTGTTCCTCGTACAGCGAGAATTAAATACAATTTGATTAACCGTGTAAAAAAACGGGGTGAAAAAGCGTAAAATTAAATCAAGCGAGCTCGTACGAATTTTCGGGACGGTGCATCACTTTTGAAACATAAAAATTTCAGAGTTTTTTTTTGAAACATTACACGATTTTCGAATTAATTTTCATCCATTCATTTATAATGAAACAAAAAAAAAAGAGAGAGAGTTCGGTAAAAATTTGTTATTTACATCGCACTAAAGGGATTAAAAATAAATCGTCGGAGCTTTACTCCGTTTGTTATTTGGGGTGTAACGGTAAATTCCATTAGGAGCACTTAAAGCTCGGCGGGCATGGAAATTTTTGCCAATTTTTAATGAACCCCGGGCTGCCTTTAAAAATTCAGAGAGCCGGGGGCCGGGATTTGGCCGCATGTTCTCGTGACTCGGCTGGAAAAATATAACACCGAGGTAGTAGTAGTAGCCCCCAGACTTTTCTCCGAACTTTTTATCCCCCCCAAACGAACATACTTTCTTTCTTTCCCTCTCCTCTTTTTTTTTTTTTAAAGCCACGTAATAAAAATTTCACGGCATTAAAATGCATGCCGCGAGTTTTTTCCTCAGATCTTAGCTGGGGAATATCGCGAAAAACAAACGTTAACTTCTCCCGGAGGTTTACTTTTTTTTTTTTCTTTAGTCTCGACACTTTATTTTCTTCGAGTAGGAGCCATAAATTTCTAACGAAGTTTAATGCAAATGGAAAACGAGGAGGTGGGATTAAATATTTCGCGAAGCGAGTGACCGAACGTGTCGGCGGTAAATACACGGTTACACCCGCCGGATGAATTAACAGTCGTCCGTTGACGGAGAAACTCGAATCGTCGTTTTCGGGGGGAGGGAGGGACACTATAAACCTATCGGAGATGCAGCCGCCGCGGAGCACAGGTCGAAAATGCATTAATGTCGTGGATAATTTAGGGCTGGATTGTCGCGTTGGCGAGTGCCGTTTTTAATCGCGTTTCGTGGATTTCGGGGTTAATCCACTGCCCGCATCAGTCGGATCACCGGGTACATTGTGTCCGAATATCGTTTCGATCCGTAAGCTGTAACCAGTGCGATAAAACCTATTTTTATTCATTTATTTTTTTCTACTATTATTATTATTATTATTATTGTTTGTACCGATTCTTTGTTCGAAAAACTACATTTCCGTCGTGTGTTTACTCATCGATTTCATTACTCTTTCTAGAGGCAAAAATATACTTTTTCCGTCCAGAAAATATGAACATCGCAACGTGCTCAATAATTTATTATCAACAGCCCAGCGTCCAAAAAGAATTTTGTAAATTGATTCGGCAAAAAAAAAAGTCCAGCTTTGGCAAACGTAATAAGTCACATACTTTTTTACTCGCTTTTTTAAGCACTCGGAGGAGGAAAAAGTCAAACACAAAGCGAGAAAAAAAAAAAAAAAAAAACGCGGCAAGTTGGTCAGGTAGTTAGTCACGTGGGCGTTAGGGGAAGAAAAATCGATCGGAAAAAATGAAATATGCAGGGGGCGAGCCGACCAGCGGGTGGGTCAAAAAAAAAAAAAAGAAGTAGGTTACGCGAAGGGTGAATAATGAGGAGAGAGCAGCAGCAGCAGCAGCCTCGAGATAAGCAGATAATATTTTTCGAAAAATTTTTTTTACTCCAGCGCTAGTTTTTCTTGCGCTTTCATCCCCGACCGACCGTAATTACGTACGGTTAGGTGGGACTTTCATACGCTCGGGGCTTTCATTAGGTGGCGCCTTAATACCATGCGTCACCGGTTTTTGTGTGCGTCGTCAGGCTTAGCCCCGCAGCTTTTTGTTTTGTCCGTCCGGCGAAAATTACGAGCCGAGCAAGCTTCTCCCGTATTTTTCGGTCCTCCCCCGGAAGAAATTTCAAAGCTCGGGTAGGGTGCATATAAGCCACGTATTTTTATCGGGCTTCTTATATCCCTTGGCAAGGTCGGTCCTCTCTTTTGGCACTCTCCGGTAGCAGCTGCTGGCAATTTTCTATCTCGAGTTATTGCGTGAGCAACTCCTTTCACGTCGGATACAAAAATCTCTTCGATAACTTTACTCCCCCCACCCCCGGTTGCTCCTTTATCGGCCGGGTTGAAAAAAAAAAAAAAATTCAACGCTGGAAGCACCGAGATCCAACGGTTCGGAAAATAGGGCCCATTAATGCTTATCTTCGGGGGGTTGAAGAAAATATCCTCCCCCTCCTTCCGTCGCTAATGCTCGTTTGTGAAACTCGGTATGGAAGGACATCCTCCGATGATGAATCCTTTGTCCTAGCCCGAGACACCTGGAGCGGCGGTTCTAGTCGCGCGTAACCGCTGGCGCGGGACCGTATAACACCAACAGCCAGCTGGCAGCAGCAGCCAGCGGAGTTTGAGTTTATATCCCTGGCTGGTGCACCTACTACCCACCCAGGGAGCAATAAGCGCCAGTGCGCCAGCCAGCGCGTCGCTTAAACTACTGCACCAGCGGCGCGGCGCTAATTCGATATCCCCCCCACCCTTCCTCGATTTAACCGGCGCTCATTGAAAACTCGCGTATTATTAGCATCCATAAATCCCGAGCCGAATTACACCCGAAGAGCTCAAACAATGCTGTTTATATTTTCTTGTTTTTTTGCGCTCTTTCTCTCGAAAAGGAGACCTCATCGGGAATGCGAGCCGAGCGTGTTCCATAATTCTTATTAGTCGCTGAGTTAGCTCCGTGTACAGCGCATACTTGGCCTCGAACTCTTGGACCGTGAGATTGGAGGTGCAGCTACGCCGAGAGAGAGAGAGAGAGAGAAAGAGACTTTGTAACGAGGCGCGCTCGGGAGGAATCGTGACTATGCCCGAGAAAATGAGGACTCTCTCTCTATTTCGCTGCTACCAAGCGATATTCCTCAGATTGTGTGAATACAAATCCCCCCCCCTCCTACCCCAGGGTTTTATCGATCTATCGGATAATCATTGACCCACCGCCAGCCACGGCGAATATTACTGCAAAGACCCTGCGAGAAATTTCCGCCAGAATATTGCCAGACAGTGGGCAGATTTAGCGAAATTGGGCAGAAATTTAGTAGGGTTAATCGCCAGATTCTTGACAGAAGGCCAATGCTTTACGCATAGGGATTCTGGCGAGCTATAACGTAAACCATTTTATTTTAAATTGTAACATTTATTACTAACAAAAATATGTTCAGTATCATAACTTTACTCTGAAATTTTTCTTTTTTTTTTTCCTTTTGTTGAACATTTTTCTCATCCATTTTGATGTAATTTTAAAATATTTTTCACACAATACCAGCCTTGCTGTATAGCCACACGTGTGGCATAAGTGTGCCACACGTACAATGGACTTGAACAAATTTTTTTTCTTTTGCTAAATATTTTAACACCTATGGAGTCAGGGCGGAGACCTAGTGCATAGGACAGCGATTACAACCTGGACATGATTTCCCCAGGAAGTTTTGACTCCGGAGGGGTCAGGGCGGATACCTGGTGCACCTGGTGATATTTACGCCTTGGAGATGATCTCCTCAGGAAGTTTGGACTCCGGAGGGGCCAGGGCGGATACCTGGTGCACCTGGTTATACTGAGGCCTTGGAGATGATTTCCCCAGGAAGTTTGGACTCCGGAAGGGTCAGGCTGAACACCTGGTGCATCTGGTGATACTTACGCCTTGGAGATGATTTCCTCAGGAAGTTTTGACTCCGGGGGGGTTAGGGTGTACAGCCGGTGCACCTGGTATTAATTACTCCTTGGAGATGATTTCCCCAGGAAGTTAGGACTCCGGCGGGGTCAGGGCGGACACCTGGTGCATTTGATGATACTTACGCCTTGGAGATGATTTCCTCAGGAAGTTTGGACTCCGGAGGGGCCGGGGCGGATACCTGGTGCACCTGGTTATACTGAGGCCTTGGAGATGATTTCCCCAGGAAGTTTGGACTCCGGAAGGGTCAGGCTGAACACCTGGTGCACCTGGTGATACTTACGCCTTGGAGATGATTTCCTCAGGAAGTTTGGACTCCGGAGGGGTTAGGGTGTACAGCCGGTGCACCTGGTATTAATTACGCCTTGCAGATGATTTCCCCAGGAAGTTAGGACTCCGGTGGGGTCAGGGCGGACACCTGGTGCATTTGATGATACTTACGCCTTGGAGATGATTTCCTCAGGAAGTTTGAACTCCGGAGGGGGCAGGGCGGATACCTGGTGCACCTGGTGATACTTACGCCTTGGAGATGATTTTCTCAGAAATTTTTGATCCCAGTGGGTTCACATCATCAAGTTTACTATTAGGATAGCATCTTCAGAGTGTGGTTATTACCGGGTACACCAAGTATTTTCCCTGGCCCATCCAGCATCGAAATTCCTTGATAAAATCATCTCCAAGGCGTAAGTATCACCAGGTGCACCAGGTGTCCGCCCTGGCCCGTCCGGAGTCAAAACTTTCTAGGGAAATCATCTCCAAGGCCTCAGTATAACCAGGTGCACCAAGCATCCGCCCTGGCCCCTCTGGAGTCAAAAGTTCTAAGGGAAATCATCTCCGAGGCGTAACTATCACCAGGTTCACCAGGTGTCCGCCCTGACCCCTCCGGAGTCGAAACTTCCTGGGAAAATCATCTCCAAGGCGTAAATATCACCAGGTGCACCAGGTGTTCAGCCTGACCCCTCCGGAGTCCAAACTTCCTGGGGAAATCATCTCCAAGGCCTCAGTATAACCAGGTGCACTAGGTATCCGCCCTGGCCCCTCCGAGGTCCAAACTTCCTGAGGAAATCATCTCCAAGGCGTAAGTATCACCATGTGCACCAGGTATCCGCCCTGGCCTCTCCGGAGTCAAAACTTCCTGGGGAAATCATCTCCAGGTTGTAATCGCTATCCTATGCGCTAGGTCACTGCCCTGACTCCATAGGTGTTAAAATATTTGGCAAAAGAAAAAAAATTTGTTCAAGTCCATTGTACGTGTGGCTATACAGCAGGGAGAGGTTAGGATTTTCAAACAGCAAGCAGGATTCATCGATTAAAATTATATTTCTATAAAATTATTTTATTATTTTTTATCAATTTTGTAACATCGGAGCTGCATGCTGCTGCTCCGATTTGTAAACTAACCTCTCATCAACGCATCTAGGTACATAAACATATATGTATATATACATAGACGTATACATAAAATAATAAGCTTGACAGAATTTTCTGCCCACTATCTGGCGGGCACCCCAGACGTTCTGTTGAAACTTCTAGCAGGGGAAGGGCCTAATGTTTTTCGCGATCGACTACTGTTGAGAATTTCTCTCTTGGATTTATGGTCGATATGATTTTTTGCGAGCCTGTCCGACCTTTTTATTTAGCGCCGATAATACGCAATTAACTCTGTTTGTTGGCCTTTTTTAAGAAGCTCATTTGCGTGAAATCAGGGGGAAAAAACAACCTTCGCGTCCCGTTTAATAATACACGAAATTCTCCGCCGGGGAGCTGCAGCTACAGTTCTCTCCCTCCCGTAAGCTCATTTAAAATTGCAAGAATAATATGCGAAAATTAAATTCCCGAGATACCTCCAGCAGCCCCCACCGCGGCTTTTTAATCTCCAGACCGTAATGATGTTAACACATTTTTTGCTCAAATTTAGTTGTGCAAAAATGCGAGCTCATAAAAAATTATTCACCGCGAGGAGTGATTCGAATTATTTTAATTTTTACTAGTTGTTTTCAAAATTTGTATATTTTAATTAAAACTATAGTCTAATATTTTTGGGATTTTCATACCGAAGTGCATAAGTAAACAATTAGGTACAGGTTATTAAAAATTTAATAACGAGCGGGTTCGCACTTCGTCGCACAAAGGAAGGCGGCTTCTTAACGGCGAAACACAGAGAAAATGAAAAAGCTCTCGGCAATCGTAGAAATCAAGTCGCGAAACAACGAGCCGGGAGAGGTGGGGGGGGGGGGGGGAGGCATTAACACCTCAAAGGCGCGTGTTGAGCCAAAAAGACGAAACAGAGGAACAAGTGCAGCCGTTTGTGTCGCGCGCGAGAGCAAAAAAAAAAAAGAAAAAAAGAAGAAAGGAGGTGGGTCCCGCAAAAAACTACAATCTCTCTTGTGCGCCCCGGATTAATCCGAGCGATCATCACGAGGAAAAAAAGGCACATCCGAGTCTCGTTCGACCGATAAAAGAGCCTCGCACAATCGACGAAATCGCGTCTTTGGCGTGTATCGTCGTTTTTTTTTTTTCTACCACCGGGTTAATCCTCTCGCACGGGGGGGTCAATGATCCGGCCCTGGCTCGTTTACCAAAGTAGCAAAGGTAACTAGATATCCGCGCTTCCGTATGCGCGAGTGTAACGTAAGCTCGAGCTTCGGGGGGGGGGGGGGGGGCACATAGCGAGACCGTAATAAAAATGGCACGTCTCTGGTATGCAGTTTCGTCGCGTCTAACCTTTTTTTTTTTTTTTTTTTTTTGCTTTTCATCTCGTACCAGCCATCCATCCATTTATTACGAGGCTGACTTATAACGCCTGATTGCGCGGGAGGGACGCGGGAGAATTTTTAATTTTGCAGAAAAGTTTTTTGCTGACAACGCGTTGCAGCAAAATTTAGCACCCGGGTGAATTTGGATTAAACCTTCCAGCAGACTCTTCTCGTCCAATCCGGGATCTGAAAAATGAGTGTTTTGGGGACCGTCTTTTTTGATTTGGCGAATGAAAAAACAGCGCGGGAAAGCTTGCGTTTTTGAATTTGTCCGGTACGTCAGCCCCGTATGCTGCTGCTCAGCGAGTGAGAAATGAATTTTCATCAAATCGTCTTTAGAACTGCTGCTGCCGCTGTGGCTCGATTTATCCATCAAAAACCCGAGTGATCGACTGCACCGGGTAGAAAAAAAAAATATCTCTGTCGTTCTCCCGGCCATAAAGCTCGTGGAGGGCGATATTTACCCCGCGCTCGATTGACTGCAGCGTCGTTAATCCTCTCCGCGCGAGGGGAGTTATAAACTCTTTTTTTTTTTTTTCTACCCTTTCTGGTGGACTCGACCCGTCATCCTTTTAATTTTGCTTTTATTTCGTTCCCATCGATTACTTTTGAAAAAAAAAAAATCAAACTCATGAAAATAACGAGCGGAATGGACTGACATCGATCAAAATTCATGCGGCGGCAACATCTGCACACCTCCGGAATTCCGAACGAGCTTTTCGCGGCTTCGAAAACCTGGCCTCCGCGCATTACACACGACCGTATCGTTTTCGAGCAAGCGGGACTTTATTTTCGGTTCCCCATTCCAATCTGGCTACACGACTGCAGGGCGAGGAATGAAACGCATTGAAAACGAATCGCTTAATCGGCTATTCTAGTGTAAACATCGTTTGCATTTCCATCCGCGTATTCGAGTCCTGAAAAATCAAACCGTGCTTTTTTTTCATCCATAAATCCCGTTTCCGACTTCTCTCTGGCTGATGACTTTCTGATGCCGTAAGTGCGATATATTTTTACGATTGTAAAATTTCTACCAAACTCGAGGAGAGGATAAACTTTTTTTAAAAAAACAATCAATTCTGAAGGATCTATCAAATGTTCTATTAACTGAGAGTCAGCTACCATGGATCAGAGAATCTTTGACCGATAAATGAATCAAAAATAATTTCGGAAGTTGCCAAATTTTGAAAACTATAGGAGAAATAGGCGAAAAATGTGTTGTTTCACCTAGCTGAACTCGTCCATGTAAAAAAAAGCCTTTTTCTCCTCTCTAGTTTCGCACTTTTCAACAATTTTTTATTTCGAAATTCAGCCAAACCGACTCTAGTCTTTTTTCTAAGCACGCTTGGGGAGAAAAAAGGAGGAAGAAGAATGAAAGTCGAAGAGAGGCTCGTAAAAACGTGAAGCGAGATAGTCGAGCCAGAGGAGGTTCAAAGGAGAAAATGGAATAAAAATTGAGAGGGAAGGTGGAGGGGGGGGGGGGGTTGAAGCCGCACGAGCGATTTCGCAAATTGACGTAGCTCCGGTAAAATTTGTCCCGGAATCATCATCAAAGCGATCGTCTGCTCGGTCGGCCGGACAAACGCGGGCATTTGGTAAAAGCGAGACCGAGCGAATTTGATGACCGTAATGCGGTCGATTTAAAATCTCGGTGAATTCACTGAGCTTTTTCATTTTTCCGTGATATTTTAATGGCCGGGGTAAAGTGCGGGGAATCCTCTTTTTTAAAATTGTTTCAGACCGGCGCGCGCGCGGAGAAGAAGCCCGACTAAATTAAAGCTCGGGGCGTGCTAAAGCCAATGTGAATTTAAAGCGTTTTATTATCCTTTCTTGTGTCTGGTTAAGTTGAGAAAATCGTGCTCTGCTTGATTAAATTTAGCGAGCTGCGTGCGCGTACAACACTCCTCGTCTCCTTAAATAAGCAAGACGTTTTACCGTAAAAGCCCCGACGATTGAAACTCCTCCTCGCTCGCGCTACTTAACTTGAATAAAAATTTACCTTCTTCTATCTCTCCGGCTCATTTAGTTTAAAAATTTCTTTCTTCTTCTTCTCCCGCACCAAGACCGTAAACGATTTTCATAATTATATTTCCTCCTTCCCCCTTCTTACTTTTACTTATTAAACACGCGCCTGATTGAATATTAAATGATGCAATTAAGCGTCTTACGTTACCCGCTTCGTAAAAAGCCCACTCGCGCGTGAAGAATAACATTATTCATTCGGCGCGCTTTGAGGAGACGAATTAAGAAAAGATCCTCGAGATAACGAAAAATAAAACGAAGGAGTTAAACTAGGTGGTTGGTACTGCAGTCCCGCCAGCAGGAAGGAAGGAAGCGCGAAACGAGCTGGCTCGCTTGCTTGGCGAGAAGAAAAACAGAAGGCAATAAGAGTGGAAGACGGACGCCGGCTAATACTTTTTTACCTCTTCCAGGGTTAGAATTTTTTTAATCCCGGGGCTTCTTTCGGGGGAAGTTTGACTACCTCGCTGGGCTATGAATAAGGGGGCGGCCGAAAGTAAAAAAAAAAATGGTAACTCAAGTACTCCCTCTCATATCTTGGGCGGGGGGAGGTTATTTATGTGGAAAAGTTGGGACACCGCTTGAGCGGGGGTACGACGATGTCTCTTTTTTCGCGCTCTAGCGCGGGCCGGAAAAATTTTTCCCTAATCTTTTACGGCTGACTTATGACCCCCTCCAAACAATCTCTTTTTATTTCTCACCTGGGAGACTTTGAAAACGGTCCCTGTTTTAAGCCGCTCGTGCGTGAGCTATTGAATTCAAACCTGAGTTATTTCGCGTAAATCAATTCGAAAGAATTAATATATTCACCAAGCTCGCCCGTAATTATTATAGCCTGCGGCGGTGCGCAATTATTATTTAAGGCCACGGGTTCGGGGAAGTTATTTGATTTATTATGATTTATTATACATACGATTCAACGAGACGGAATGGATTATTTGATTTCAGGTTTTATTTAATTTTGTAAATCTGTTGGGTTTTATGATAATCGGGGGGGCCACTTCGACTCTTGACGTAATGATTTTTTCATTAATACCCAGCCGTCTGTGCTTAATTTCATTACGGAATAAATCTCGGAAGCGTAATATTGATGTCAAAATTACTCAGTCAATCAAAAATTCATACGCACGTCTCGGTAAGAAAAGAGTTTTATTCAATCGGCGCGCTCATAATGAGACCGAGAACAAAAAAAAAAGGTAATGAAGACGGAGCCCGAAGAATAAAGCCTCTACGTCCCAGATGAATTCCGCATAAAATCAGTTTCGATCGGCGGGCTAATTAAGATGAAAAAAACATCGCGCGACCCATTTCGCAAAATAACGCACGGGTGAAAGATTTTTACCACCACAATTAATAAACGATGCATCATAATCTCTCGGATCCTGAATAATGGATCGGTCCCATTTTGATTTCCTCAGCCGAGAGGATAAGAAGAATAAGTCAACTGCGGTTGGCTGAGATTCGAAAAAATATAATGGAAAAAGATATCTCGAGTGCTTTTCGCTCCGTCGAGTGTGTTGGTGCTGCGAAAAAGTGGAGGAAATTTCTTTTTCTTCCCCCGCGCACTCGGCGAAGAATGGTAATAGCGTCAGTTTTCACGTACCCGAATCGTCCTCAGTTTTGACTCGGAACTTAAAAATTTTTCATGCTAGCGAGATTGGAACACAAAAACCAATCCATCAGGGCAATTAAAAAAAAAAAAAAAAAACTTGTTCGTCCGGCCCCGAGTACCAGCACTCGATAATCCGTCGGCGTGAAATCTGACAGCTGTACGCGGAAAAAAAAAAAAAGTTGGTGGCGGTTCGCACGCGCGATTAAACTTTAGCACGACTCGTCGGACTGCTCCCAAGTGCAAAAGTCCGCAGGGGGGAAGAATCCCTTTACCTTTTTTTTTTTACTTTTTTCATTTTTTGCGCACACGTATAGTACAACAGTCCCGTTTGATTTTTCAATTTACGAATTCTTTGTGGTTCGGCGACAGGTGTGTCGCTCCGTCACGGCTAATTGAACGTCGTTACTGAAGTTTGCTCTTTTGGTTGGCGCGCCAGAAATTGTTAATTGAAAAATAACAGCCGGCGAGGTTTTTTTTCTTGGGTGCGGTAAAAAATTTTTCAATTAAATATTTCACGCCGCAGCTTTTTATCCTAGAAGGTTTAACTCCCTGGGATTCATTTTAACACGTGAATATTACAATATTTAACGTGTACTTGGGTAAATTTACTTGGGGTAGAAAGAGCTTCTTAGAAAGACGCCATTGTAAAACAGTCGTAATCAAAGTCTCCCAGCCGCAAGTTCATTTGTCGTTTTGCTGAGCTTTTTGCTGTACAAAAGTGGAAAAAAATTCGGGCGCAGTTCTTAAACAGCTTTGTCGCGGGCGTAGCCGATACTTTGAAGTGTACATACAGCCCCTCGCTACCCCAATAACGCTGCGGGGAAGCTGGGGTGGGGGTGAAAACTTCCTTCCTGCACGACGAATTCGCGCTCGAGAAGTTGTCGGCCTCCCTTTGTCCAGGCACAAAGGGAATACGTGCGCGATGCCATAAACGTCCCCGAGTATTATGCACGCCGCGGCGTCTCGCACCCTCCTGGCTTTTCCGCGGGCTCTACAAAGCGACAAAGTGTTTTAAGATTATGAGAAAACATCGCCCCCACCCCCCGCGAGAAGAAGATGAAAAAGCCCCTTCGCCTCCTCCTGAGGGTGAAAAATTGGCCGAGTAAGGCAAGGGCCCCGAGGCGGCGATTCATTGAAAAGTTTATTCGCGCAAACGGCAAAAACAGACTTGGTTTTTGTCTCCTCGATCGAGAGAGCTTAATAGAGGGATGTTTTCGACGCCCCGTCTATATCTCCTTTTATGTACTCAAGTTTTTATTTTTACCGCTGGGGCATCAATGATGCACTTTTATTTTTCCAAAGCCCGGGTTTTTATTCGCCCCTCAATTTTTAAAATAAAAAAAAAGAAACAGGGAAAAAAAATTTTTTTTTTACCCCGCAACTCCGAATCGTAAACGTCAGTAGTAACAGTCAAACACGCGGGCAAGACCGATGGCTCCGGGATGTTAAAAAAAAAAAAGCCGAGGTTTTTTATTTTTCGCGTTACAAATCCTCGATGCTTTATTATTCTCGTACGTTTCCTACTCGAATCGCATCGCAGCATCGGGCAATTAGATTTTTGCGATATCGCGACCGTTGATCAATGCAACTTACGTAATTTTTTTATTTTTCCCAGGAATAGGATGCTTCTTTTTCACCAGTAAAAAACAAACTCACCTGAAACAAACAAAAAGAGTAAAAAATTATTATCGCTGTCATTGCAATCCTGACGAGTTTTAATAAGTCCCTCCCTGCCCCTCGACGGCCGAATAAATAAAGCAGGTGTCACGGGCTTGATAAAGTGGGGCGGGATAAATTCTTGCGGCTTTGGGGGAGTTCTTTGACGCGGGGGAACAATGACGACGACAAAAGAAGTTATACGATCGAGTCCGTCACCTGCAGCTCTCCCCCCAACCAACCCTCAGCGCCAGCCACTTTCTTTCTTCCCGATTGAATGTCGTCGCGGGAGGGAGGGAGCTTTTCCTCTTCCAGACTCCTCCGCCAGCCAGCGTTAAATGCGCTAATAACTCGCAAACGCGACGTGAATAAACTGCAAGTCTGCCATTGAGACCGGAGCTTTGCTTCGAGACGAAGAGGGGATTCGACTTGATTACCTGCACTCTTGGGATTAATTTACCAGTGATTTTAAAGAAATTTTTTTTTTTTTTTTCCAATTATCGTAGTAAATAATTTGAGGAAGAGGATGAAAAGCGGCATTTAAATAAAAGAACAATCAAGAAGACTTTTATTTACAACAAGTAATTACGAGCAATTATCATCTGACGCAATATCGCCGCATTTATCACCCGAATGACTTCCTCGTTCGCTCGCGAGTTACGTGCGGCAACCGAGCGCGGGGGGAAACTCTCGTTTTATTTACGATTTTTGAGCAAATATTTGAAAACGCGCCGTCATTTGAAGAAGACATGCGTGCATTTAAGTCCCCCCGTTTAAAAGCATTCGCGAACATTGAATAAAAATTGTTCGTAAATCTCCTTACGAGCTTCAAAATTGTGGACGAACGATCCTCGGTAATTGAACAAATAAGTCAAAATAAAACGACGACGTTGCAGCCAGACAAGGGTGTTTAACGGAAGAATGAGTAAACCCAATGCGCTCGCGTGAACCGGTAGCAATGATTGATGCAGAAAATTCGGATTAACCCATCTCGGTTGAATAAACAACAAGTTAGTCTGGCGTGTTTACGCTCATTTAGCGAATTCAAAGTTATTCCTTCTCGTAGTAACACACATAAAAATCACTATGAATATATATATATATATATTTTCGCCCACCGTTGGTAATTTCCTTCTTCTTTTTATCGGGAGGATCGAGGGAGGCAGAAAAGCGCATTCATCTTGGGCGTGATTAATTTCGGGTGCCATCCATCAACCTCCCAACTCCAAGCCGGCCCGGTTATTTCTCAAATATTAACACAATGACCCGCGCTTCGGGCGCCAGTTGAGAAATTTTCCACGCTAATCTCCCTCCTCCCTGCATACTTAGCAGGTACTCCTCTACAACTACATTTCACTTTAATCAAAGGCCCCAATTTGAGCCAATTTTTTTCTTTGACGGCTGCTGCACACTCTCAGGGCTCGGAGTTTCCTGACCCCTTCGCACTGCGGCTAAAAAAGTGAGGAATGGAAGAAAGAAAGAAATAAAGAAAAAAAAAAAAAAAAGCCGTGGGGGGGAAATCGCGTGCGGCCGGGCGGACTCGTGACGAGTAGTCCAAGATTTCGCGGTCTGATTAGTCGCGGCCGTAAAACAAGTGCCAGTCCACGTACACCCGAGTCTACTTATGCACCAGAGTCTTCTAGAGCTGCTGCAGAACCGCGAGAGAATTAAATTATCAATAGTCCATTATTACCGAACTGGTGAGGTGAGGTTAGGTAACGCAATGCCATCATCGCTCGCTCGTGCAGACCGATTTCTCCGGGTAAAATCGGTGCATTTGCTTGCGGTTTTTCAGCCAGGCCTGCACCAGGAAGAGAGGAGATCCACAAAGAGAGGTGAGAATAAGCTTTGAGGGAAAAATCTTATTATCCGTGACGGCAGTTTCACTTTTAATCACGTAAGCCCTGGGTTTTTAAAAACCGCGGGCTCTTGAATTAGCGAGCAACAAAAGAGCGCTTGACCAGCGATGAAAACGTTGGCTTTTTACCTGCGCGCCAGCTCAAATTGAATTTCCATTACGCACTCTCCCATTGTTCCTCCTCCTCCCTCTTGAAGTTTATGCCCGTCGAGGAAAGTTGCACGCACGCCGCGCGGGCCTGTTAAAATTAAATTGCGTTATTTCATTTCATTAAGTTTATAGGCGCCTGCGCTCATTACTTTGAGCTCGTACATACACTCGAGGAGCGTAAAAACGTAAACTCCTTAGAAAATGGAGAAAGAGATGGCAAAAAAAACGTGCGCGCGGGGGCAGGGAAGGAAAAAATCACCACTTTATCGTGCGCGAGCGGGGGGGGGGGGTAAGGGGGGAAAAAGAGAGCCCACAAAAAGTTATACGTTTTGAAATTTATTCCCCCCGCGCAAGCTACTCGAAGAAGCAAGACGGAGAAAAATAATAAAACCAACAGTGTTGAAAGCCCACGCCGGCAATGGGATATTTTTTTAATGCATCATGCAGAAAACTTATCTCGGAAAACAATGTAGTTTTTGCACGCGGGGAGAGTGAAAACTCGCGAGAGCCTTGCGTATCTCGCGAGTCGGTGAAAAGAAAAAGTAAGAAAGAAAGAAGCTTTGCACTCACGGAATATAATATGAGGCACGTAATTTCGAGTCTCTTCGGGGGGCGCAGCACGAGTGTCGCGAAAAAAACGGAAGAATGCCTCCATCGTCTTGATTCACTAAGCCAATTTGCATGCAACTGGTGTGTGGGAGGTTCGGTAAAAGGGATCGATTTTTCCGAGAGTCCCATTCGATAGGGCTAATGAATGGGACTTTGGCGGCGATTGTTGCAAGGCGCCGAAACGAAGACCCGGGGGGAAAAAAGGGCAGATTGGGGGGTAGGAAAAGACAAAGGGCTCAGGGAAGAAAGCCGCAGACGCGACTTGGTTAAGACGGCCGGGATTTAGGGGGGATTTGCAGACCGGGAGGGGGGACGGGATAAAGCTTCCACACGCGTGTTGGGGGTGGCGGAGGGAGGGTTAATTAAGACTGTCGGCTATATACTTAATTCTCTGGACGTACTCGCTCCCGTATTCAAACAGGGAGGGAATGAAAACAGCCCCGGCAGGAATTATTTAGATTACCGAGGGGCGCTTTAAACTGTAAATTCACAGCGACAAGATATTATAGCCCGCGGTTGGGACGAGGAGCTCTAATTGGGATATAAGCGTACCCGTTTTGGATCCTCTTCGCTGCTTGTAAAAACAGAACACCCGAGGCCTCATAAAAATTCATGGAACTCTCTTTACTTTTGCGGAGGAGGAGATATTAAATTATTAAGCAAGACTTCGGGAGACCAAGTATTTGAATATTTTTAACACTGGAATATACTGAGAAAATGCGAATAGTTATGACAGTTGTAAAACTGTGCCGAGAGCTTTTCTTTTATTCTTTCGGAAAAAATTTACTCTAAAAACTTTGAAGAATTCCGGAAACGAGTTATGAAATATTTTCTACGTGACTAGACAAAAGTT
Source organism: Encarsia formosa (assembly GCA_038277355.1). Lineage (NCBI taxonomy): Eukaryota > Metazoa > Arthropoda > Insecta > Hymenoptera > Aphelinidae > Encarsia > Encarsia formosa. Next base: position 81,198,070 of record CM076185.1, on the reverse strand, counting down.
ACTCTTTCCTCCCTCTCAGGGGGGATTCAAAAATTTTTCACTCACGAAGGGTAAGTACAAATAAAATTTGTGGTAAAACTTAAGAACAAAAAAAAGGTAATAATAAAAAGTTTGAAAGTAAATAAACGCACGGAAGGGAAGAAGCTGGTCCGATGTTTTTTTTATTACCCTCGCCACAGCGAAGTGACGAAGCGTAGGACAATACGGAGAAAAGAGAGCAATAAAGGGATCAAGTCGTTTTTTTTTTCCTCCGGCCTGTAATCTCGATCGCGAGGGCGGCGAGAAAAGTAGGGCTAAATCCGTTCTTTTTTTTTCTTCTTTACACCGGGAGGAGGAAGACGGTCAAGGGGCGGTTTTGCAAGTCGGTTTTACGAGTCTTATCGGGACTCTCGCACGAGCGCCATCACTTTTCCGGAGCCCGTTTTTATTCCAGTGTATATACAGTGCCCCCTCCCTCAGGTTTTATCTGTGTACTCTGTGTACGACTTCTTCTTCTTCTCCTTCTTTTCTTATGTATGAACGCGGCTCTTCGGGATGCTTTTCCGGAAGGAAGGCTGCGAAATCGCTTAGAGGGAAGTCCCGGGAATCCTCTTCGGGCTTCCGGAATATTGCGGCGAGATTTCAAACTTTCATGATCCGAAAGATGCGGGGGAGAGCTGCGTTTTTGCCAGAGAATTTCATTACGTCATTTTTTGAGCGTTAATTTTTAAGTCAAGCTCAAGAACCCGGGAGAGTTTTCTTGTTTTGTGTGCTCTCAACTCAAGGTGTTCCATCTCGGGGGCGATGATTTAATCGCAGGATACCCCGCGACTCGGGAATCTTATTTTTAAACTTCCAAAGCTCTTACACTTAAATTTTGAGCCATCCCCGAGATGGAATTTAAAAACTTTCAAGATTCAATTGCGAAGAGGGGGGGGGGTGAAGTTCTGATGAATTAAATCTTTTTCCCGAGCAACCACCCGGCCCTTCGTTTAGGGAACGGGCACGGCTGTAAAATTGTTAAACGCGTTGTTTTGTCGAGACGGAACTTTCTTACCGGGGACAAACGGCGTGGAAAAGCTCGAAATAACAACAAAAACAAGACTAAAAAAAAGCATCGGACGTGAAAAGGACGACGATACGCCACTTAAATCCCCTCGCTGGAGTCTTATAATTCCACTTATAAAGTTTTCAGGGGGTCTAATTGCGCCGCTACCACAGAACAACGACGCCACTGGAGTCTTTTTGAAATCTTTCGCGCCTCGTTTTTTCGTGGTTTCAGCGCGCTGTTTACGAGGTAAAATTACACCGAGATATTTATTTTCCTGAAAAAAAAAAAAAGAGTAGAAAAAATTTATATAAAAATAAAAAAGGCTACCAAGGATTTCACGCGAAACAACGTCGGTTAATTGAGCGCGGTAAAGGCTACCACTCGCGAGTGTTGTTAAATTTAATGCTCCGAAAACTCGCGGTTTGTTTACGACATAATTCACTTATGGCGTTCCACATACGACTAATTCGTAGGCGCGACCCTCACCCCTTTTTATTTTTTCGGTGTTAATTTACGTGAGATCGGGAGCTTTGATCCGAGTTTACGATCAAACAAGACCGGATAACAACGGAAGCCAGGGAATAGCTTTGACGGATTTGAGGAAACCGATGACGACTCGCGGATGTTTGAATGCTCGTTTGAATGCGTACTTACAGAGGATAAGCAGCACGATAGCTCCGGGGAGACGAGACAACGTCAAAGGCTCGGTCAAAGGGGCACTTTTAATTGGTCTTATCAAGCGAGTAATCCTGCAGCAGGCAGTAGGTGAATCATCAAATTTTCTTAATTTTCAGCGAGCGGGGCTGAGTTATTAATCAAGGAGAGCGGGAGAAACATTATAACAATTTGGTGAATTAAATTACCGTCAGCGTGCGGTGGTAATTATTCCCTGCGTGCATAGTAATAATAACACGGGGTAGGTAGGTACCGGCCGACTGGTTGGTTGGCAGTGCTGTTGGATTGACTAAATTAAATTCCCGTCGAAATTTCTCATCGAATAACAATAAAGTCTCATTAACGAGTGAGTGAAGCCGAGCGAGGTACGTAATTGACAATAATTTAGTTATCCCGGGTGCATCAGCCGACTGAATTTAAAACTTCTTCCCCCTCTCGCTCTTTTTATCCCTTTTTTTTTTTGCTGCAAAGACGCTCTCTCGTTCAAGGTGAATCATCCAGGAGGGAAAAAAAGCCTCGGAGCTTTCAGGCAGATGGGAATTCTGGGGATCTCAATCTCAAGCGTCGGAGCTTGAGTCACCGATGCGATGGCTCAAAGGCCACCTGCAACTTTTTTTTTGAGATTACGCAGTGCTAACCACGGTATCTGCTTGTTAAAATCTGTGGCAATTGTGCGGTTGCTCATAAAAATGAGAAGCGGTGGGAGAATCCAAGAACGAGCTTTTCTTTCCCACCGGACCGAGCACCGGACTCTTCTCGTCGATCGGAAAAATTAATCGACGCCAATTATGGACTCGAAGTAATCCTCTGGTTAATCCACCCCGTCGTCGCCAACGATCGATCCAATCAATTATCCTGATTTTTTAAACTTGGAACTGAACTGCGGAGTCTCTTTAACGATTGTGAAAGTGCATCGGCAGCGTCTGCGGTCGGTGCGAGACGAATGAGTTGCGGGATCTACGTGATGAGGCAACTCCGGTATCCTCCAAGAGTAAGACATGACTCCTCGGAGGTGACGAGCAGCGAGGTATCGTCCTCGTCATCGCTACCAACCCACGGCTCCTCGAAAGGTCGTGAAACAGGAAATCAAACTTTCTAATCGCTCATCTTCGATGCGACGATCGGCGCATCCAGTCTTCCTCTACTTTCGTTTTTTTTTTTTTTTTTTTTTTTTTTACTTGCCGTACGTAACGACCAGTAATTTTTTATTTTACCACAAAGTTAACGCTGAATTTTTAGACCACGCTAATTAAACTCAAACTTGCTGCCTACGCGTTGCGAAAAAATTAAAAAGCCGACAGCTTACAAGCCCGCTAATAGTTGCGGGATGTCGCAGTACAGATGTTGCACCGAGATAATTAAGATAATAGAACGGTACGAAACGACGGTAGTGATTTTTCCTTCCTCCCCCCCTCCCCCTTTCTTTTTTTTCTTCTTCCTTCTCATTCTTATTCTTCCAACAGAAGCGTTACGTCGTCGTTTTAAATCCAAGAGGAGGAGGAGGAGATTATGTGCCCCGCCGGCGTAGTCTCGCGGGACGGGGATTAAACTGCAATATCTCGTGCACCGGGCGAGAAGAGGAGCGACGTCCTACCAACACCACAACAACGGCAGCGACGACGACGCCGACGTTAATTAAATAAGCAAAGGGAAGAGCGAGGGGGGGGGGGGGGAATAAAACGTGCGGTTGCGATTGGCGACGCCGCTGCAGCTAAGCCAAGCCGATTGCGCAAAATTACCGCACCGAGCTGGCACTCGGTGCCATTTTATCGATGGACCGAGCCATCTCGTTTCATTAGCGCGTCTCTTATGAAAACTTATTTCAAAAGATCCCTCGTCAATTTTAGTAAACACAAACCACCGCCTTCTTAATTTCATACCCCGTAATTGTTCCCGTCATTTGTCAGAAACGCTTGCCAAATTTAAATCGCATTCAATTCGGTGGGTTGTTTTTACCAGAAAAGTCGGATAATTCAGCGGCAGGGCCTATTAAATTCTTCGAGAAATTCTTCGTGTATCACGAATTTCTTTGGAAATAAAAGTCAACCTGCCGGCCCGAGGAAAAACGGAATAAATCATAAAAAGGCCGCGAGATAAGACCCGAGACTCGGAAGCGCGATAAACAGGCGCCTACAAGGTGCTGCTCGCGGAGAAAGTGAAAGCCAGCTTCTTTAAAAGTATGCGCTTGAAGGTGCAGCGAGCGAGCGGCCGTCATTATTGTGCCGCACGAGGTGCCGCAAGTCGATACCAATTTACTTTATTTTCCATTATTTAACTCGCGGTATCTAACGGTGGCGTCGATCATTTTTATCGGGCGTCGCGTAAGTGATATCGGCTAACGAAGCTAATCGGATGAAATCTAAACTCGCGAAGCAATTTATCGCACGAAAATCTCCCAATACCCGAGAGCTGTACCTGATATTAAAGAAGTGTGACGCTTTTTTTCATTAGGGTCCCGAAACAACAGCGGATGTTCGGGGTTGTTGCGGCAAGAGAAAATCCGGGGAAGTTTTTGGATTAAAGCCAGAACACACGTGTACCGAGGGCGCGAATAATGGAGAGTTGCGAGCGCTCCGGGGCCAATACGATGAAAGAAAAGGGATGCGCGACGCGGAAGGATACACTTGCACTTGGAGGAGGAGAAGGAGGAAGATGAATCGAGACAGAAAGCCAAAGCCGAGACGACGACAACTTTCCTCCGAGCTAGTTTGAACAGCTGAGCAAGCACGCCTGACACCTTTTTTTTTTTAACCTCTATCACGCCTGAATATTACGAAATAAAACTTGATCATTTTTTGTGTTTAAATATTTTGTGAATATTTTTTGTAGTTGACGAGAACTCACTTTTTCTTCGCTGGAAATATTATTTTTTTCTTTAAATTCAATTAGCGAGCGCCGACTGTGGGTTGGAGCCGCGTTTTCTGTATTCACCGATTTTCAAAGTCTTCCTCTCATAACTGTTTCAAACGAGACATTCATTTCTAATAACTCTTCTTTCCTCCTGAGCTAAAAGCCATACATTATTTAAAAAAAAAAAAAAAAAAAAAAAGAAGCAGTATTTAAACTGTAATGAAGAGTTTTTTTTTTCAGTACGTAGAAAAAAATGTAATTTTTTCATCACTAAAATACATCTAGTAGGTGAATTTCATATAAAATATTCTCGCTCCAAACGTTATCTTATCGTTCCCAATTAAGCTTCAAAGTCACTCACGCGTTAATTATAACTCCCGCAGTCACGAAGGAAAAACTCATACGTCGGGTTTTCCACAACTCGACTCGTTCACGACACCACACTGTTCACATTAAAAAAAGCTACCGCACCGATGTAATATCGGTGAAGGTTAATCCCTCCGCTCGACTGTGAAAAATCGACAGGTGATAAGGCAACTCTCGCGGCGATAAGCGTTAGACAATAAGCCGAGTGGACACAAAGCTCGACGACGATTCGACGGCGGCCGGTTGCACACTGCCGCGGAATAATGCCTCCTCGAGGGTATTACGCGGCTGACCTTGCCGCTTTAAGGCTTCTTCCCCCGCGCCGTCCCCGGGTAATCCGTCCAGTTTCGATAATCCACGCACTCTCAGAGTCTTGTAAACTCAACTCGAAGGCTAATTTTCACTCTCCATTCTACCGGACCAACCGGCCACTTATTCCCCGAGACTCCGAGAGGAGGTAATTGGGTGAGGACTCTAATCGATTCTCGCGAACTTCGGGTAATATCTCTTTTGGGAGTTTAGAGGGAAGGTGGATAACTTCATCAATATCTTCCGAGCTTCCCTAAAAGGGATTAAACTCTTAGCGCTGGGAGGAAGGATTCAATTGTGCTCGGACGCGGCTTTCTATTTTTGAAGTTTATTAAAACGGGAGGGCTGCTGCGAGTAACTTTTTGCGAAGCTTTTTGGGTAACTCGTTGAACCATACCTGGGATCTAAAATAAAACCAGAGTCTAGTTTAAGCACCGTTTTCAGCTGATTCGAAAGTCCTAAAAATACATTTTCGCGCGCTAAAAATCAGCGAGGATGACGATGAAGAAGAAGAAGAAGAAGAAATAAATTTACTTGCGCTTTATGAAGCTAGCTTTCACTTCGAGAAAGTACAGTAACGATGTATGTATAAATAAAAGTTAAAACTGATTTATAACATATTTATGCAAGACCGTAGGCCGGGGCATTAAGCACCATGACGTTTGTTAATGTCTGCGAGGACTTTGCTAAAACCTGGAATCGCCGATTATTAACGATTTTGCAATCCGCAATTATCCCCGAGAAAGAGAGAGAGAAAATAACTGTACATCAGCAGCAGCACGAGATGTTGTACCATTATTAAAACATCAGTGCGCTTCGAATCTCCATGTTAATCTGAGATCTTGTAAAGTAGATACAATGACGCAAGAATAAGCTGGCGCTGGACTTGGCGTCGGGGTAATTCGGGGCAAAGAGCTCGCGGTTAATCCCGGGTGCAAACTAATGGCCGACCACTTTGATTAGGATTGTCCGGGGGAAAGAGGGTGAGGAAACTCCTGGAGGAGATTGCGGACGCTACGCAAACTCTTGGGAAAGTGTTGACGGTGAGGCTTTTGTTCCCTCGTACTACTACTACGTGTGTATGTGTGTGTGTCTATGACGAACTTTCCAATTGCCACGGAGCTTTTTTTTTCCTCTCTCGGTTTGTCGGGAGCATAAATCAAACTTTTCATCAATCGGGTCTCTCTGCTTTCATTATTCGAGTGCCATTGTACGGACCAGGGGGGTACAATCAATACCCGGGGCCTCGTTTTTATCGGGAGGACATAAATTCAAAGATTAAAAAGATGACTCCGGGGGAAGGGGGGGGGGGCTTGCGACCTTTGTGGCTGCTTTTTGCGCAACGCTTGATAGTCGCGCTCATTGTACGGATACTTTCGCTTCGGTCGCTTGCTCGGTGAACGCCGGGTTTGAGATATCAGACCCGTGAACTCGAACAATTCGCCGAGAGAAATCCTGCCGCTGCTCCTCCTCCACCCGGGTCCAAAAGCTGAGGCTGCTAATACCTTGCGCAATGTCGAATTCCACGGGAGTGTCCCCCGCTCTTTTGAAGCTTTCGCTAACGAGCCGCGAGTGTCACGATCCTGTATTACACTGACCGATATTCAAAGGTAGTCTTTTCTTCCCTCCCCCCTAATTGCCGGTGCTTTTGAATTATTACTTTCAAAATTATCTACTCTAATTGGCGGATGGGAGCATGTACCGCATTGTGAGTTACACACACAGCTATGTGGACGATATTATATTCTAGGCGCGGTGTCATAATGTAAATAATGCCATTATGCAACCAGCACCGAGAGTCGAGGTTTGGAGATGGCTTTTCGAGATTTAGCATTTAACATGTTGTAATTTCATTAATTGCACCGACTGCAGCCGTTGGAGATAAATTCTTTTCTTCGGAATTAGCGATTCATCGTAAGCTGAACAATTTTACGAGTGTTTTCGCAAAGGCAATTTATTTGTGAATCACGGTTTTTCAAATATTTTTTTTTATCGTCCTTGTTTATTTGTTAGTTGGGTAATTGACGGTTTTTAAGTAATAAAACAAACGATGACGCGAATTGCCATGGGCTTTAAAAATATGCGTGTACATAATACAGGCGTTGCGTGAACTTTGCATTTTATCGATTAATAATATTTTTCTTGCGTCAGGCTCTGGCTAGTTTTAGCGCAGCCATTCTTTGCTCAGCGAACAAACAGGCTGGGGAAATATTAATTTTTGAACCTTATTAGGATTACAATTTTGATAATTCACGAAGACTCGTGCGCGCCTGCATGTTAGCTGGTAAATTAAATTAAACGTGAAGTCAAAAGTAGGGCTGTAGGTAAGTTTGGCAAGTGTTCGCGTATAATTCAACAGACTGGCACTGTTCTCTCGTAAAAGTTAGCTTCCGCGAGATGTGTCATATTTATTGTAGCATTATAACTAGATATTGAACTTGAGGCTTGGGGGAAAAGTTTGCACGCTCGCGCGCATAGTCGCATGCTGAAAGTTCAAGCAAGCGACTTGAGAAAATTGTGGATTTATAAAAGATTCGCGACAAAGGACTTGATTAATTGCAAGATCACTACGGGTAAAAAGTTGAACGACAAGTTTTCAGCAAAAACGAGAGAGCGAGAGAGCAAAGAGAGATTATACGTATATATTCATGGAATCGCGAGCTTCGGAGGAACTTTTATACTTGACATTATTCAATAGGATCCCGGGGGCGAGAGTAAACTTTTGGCTCCTCGATTGAGAAAATGCACATCCTGCACAAAAGATTAAAAAGACATCCTTCCGGCAAAGACTTCCGTAATAAGAACGACGACGTGTACTCTGCGAAATCAAACACACTTTTTCTCCTCCTCCTCCGACCCAAAACAAAAAGTTGGAAAAATACTCTACCCGCGGCGGCAGCACTCGAATTGGGTATCGGATTTCGGAGGGCAGGGGGGAATAATTCCGCGGACCGCGCGCCCTGGCAATCGAATCCGCAGGGCCGGAGAATTCGATATTTCGATGGCCGCTCGGTTTTACGAGGGCCGTCCATCCTTCGCGCAGTACGAAATCAGGCGCGTGCATCGCTGAACACATAAAATTTGGGGACAAAAAAAAAAAAACAAAAAACAAAAATAGAGCCACCGGGTTCGATCGCGACAAAAATGTTGCCGTTGTTGCTCCTACCGGATTTATGCTCGATTTATGCCGTATCGATCCCTCACCAACGCCTTTTTGGAAATCGGCTGCGTGGGTGTGCGCACTGTTTGGCTAAACTTTTCACCACAGCGGGCGCGTCTAATTATCCCGGAGAGCTTTTGTGGGAGGCCGGGTTTGTTACGATAGGGATGAGAAACAAAAAAAGCTCGAGTTTCACTTTTCTTTTTTTGCATCCGCGGGATAATTATTCAGTTTTTAAATTAAATTGACTACACACGCTCAAGAAACGTTTGCACGAAAAATCGAGCGATAAAAATGTTATCTTATCTTTCTGACACTTCAATTCAGTTTCAAATTCAAGTTATGAAAGAAAAAAAAGAAAAAAAATTGATGCAAGAAGAGAGAAGCATTGAATAACTTTTTTTCTCCACACCTCACCGCGCACCGGAAAAACCGTGAATTTCAATGCGGGAAAAAAAAAAAGAAGAAAAATAGTAGTAGGCAGGGGGGGCTTTGCAACCACATTTTTTTATTACAAGAGCCTCGCTGACGTATTACACGGGAGACTCGGGTAGCGTCGGGGGGGATGCAGCAAAAGAAAGCTACACAATATATTATGACGGAGCAGAAGAGAAAAAACCCCGGCTAAATACTTGAAAAGCAATGTTTTTTAATTATTGTACCAGACAATGCCGAGCGGGGCACGTGCAGCACGGGGAAAAAAAAAAGAGAAATAAATAAAGCGCCCTCACGTATGATGGGGGGCAGAGGTGGGCGCGAGATTGATGAGGAGGAAGCCCGTGAAAAATTGAAACGTATCCGGGTTATTTACGGGGTGGCCTTGTTTTACTCAAGATGAAAACTTGAGGCGTGTCGAATGGAGACATTCATCTATCCCCCGCGAGCGAGCGAGCGAGTCCTTCAATCCTCTCATATGCTGCGATGCTTTATTTATTTCGACAATGGAACACCAAACTCGGCTGCTGCTGCTGTTACGGTCGGCTTTGTTTTATTATTTCTCATGGCCCGCCGGGGAGAAGATTGCTTCATCTCGGGGATTACCTCCTTTAATCTCGTAAAATGGCATTGTTCTGGTGCCGGGCTGACCCGATGCTTCGCCGCGATATTTATGATATATCGTACCATGACGCAACTCAAATCAAACATACTCGACAATGCCCCCTTAACTTTTTAAATCGACTCACGATTACGGCTTTTTTCCCATCATCCATTTCTGATTGCGGCGGGGCATGTAGGATAGGTAAACGGAATAAAGAAAAAACAAGCTGGTTCGAAAGTACCGCGGATTGCGGGTAAACAACGCATTAGCATGGGCCGGCGCGATAAACTTTTCGCGAATTATCCGAAAGAACGCGAGGGGACTGAACAAGCACCCGGGGTATCTCCGCTAATCAACAACTAATTAAACTTTCGGGGCTTAAAGCTTGCCAAAAGAATTTCAATCATTCAAAAGAAAGGAGATAAAAAAAGGTGGGGCAGGAGGAGGAATAGTCAAAGTCCCATCCGCAAGCCAGCTTCTGCAAAGAGGATTGAATAATGAATACGCTAAACGGCTTCCGCGCTTTGACCGTCCACACTGCAGGGATCAATCGCGGGTGGAAAAAAAAAAGGAAGAGCCCGCGTGCGTGATATAAATCAAATAGGGCCGTTCGATAACGCGCCGGCGGCCTATTTAAAAGCCCCCGACTGCACTTGATGTTCGCAGAGGGAGAGCAAAAGAGAAAGAGGAGATAAGGCCTTTCATCTTTGAATAAAACGGGTCTCTTCCATTAGCGGAGCCAGGCGTAATTAAGCGCGGCCCGTAAATTACCCCATTGCAGCAGCACCGACGGACCCGATAAACTTGAGGTCTGAAGTGTGAGCCGAGCGGAGACCGATTTCACCCTGGCACGCACCACCGGGCTTTAAATAATGTCGACTTTGCGCCCTCTGTGCCCCTGTTAATCTCGAGCATCTCGGGCTTGTTGACCAGGCAGCCGGATAAGCGTTTAAGTGCACTGTTTGGTAGCTCAACGCTCGATTGACCAGGGGAGCGATCAGCCTCGCCGGACTTAATTTTCAGGCATCCGGTTGCTTATTGCTACCGTCGTCCGCGAAAGGTACAGGAATAATTATCGGGAGGAGTCCGTCAAACGACGGCTATGGGCTCGGTCGGGGGGAAAAACAAGCAAGGCTCGGCAAACTACTCCGAGGAAGAGTATCGCGATAAAATACCCGGTAGGTCTATGTGAAGGCCGGCCGAAGATCCAACTCTTTACTTCCACCCTCGCTCCCCGATGCCATTACTCTCGCTAATGACTCGCGGCCTTTGCCAAAGCAGCGCTGTGATCCTCTTTGCCCCCCCCTCCCTCCTCTCCACTCGCGGAACATTCATTTCTTCCTTTTTTTTTTTATTTCACAATCGTTCCTTTTTCCCCCCGCAGTACGTTCTCTATCCCATTATTCGTGAGAAGCTGCCGCAGACGTCGCAGTTCAAATACGTTTATGAAGTTGACATTTTTATATCGGTTTTATCGGCGCGGCGAAGGGGTAGAGAGAGAGCTAGAGCGAGAGAGAGAGAGAGGAATAAAAAAAAAAGCCGTCGAGCGAGGAGAGCTTGATTTATCATCCACGGCGGCAGAGTGTGGACTGGCGAATCTTTTATCCAATTAAAATTTATATTTCGAATTTGATTTACCACCGCTAGCTGTTGAGAGTTTCCGGGGCGCGTTGAAATTGGATACTCTTTTTACCCCCCCCCCCCTGCCCCTCATCGTTAATTCTCGATAAGGGTTTTCTCGTGACTCTGCAGAAGCGAATTAAACCAAGCTTTTTAGAAGATTAAAATATATACTCGTGATATTATTATACCCGAACAATGTGGTTTTCTTCAATAAGGAGGCTGTTTCGAGAAAATTCAAGGGTCAACGAAACGCGATGGAACCTCTTTCTTCATCATCTTGCACGGGTCGCGTCTCCAGGGGGGGGGGGGGGGGGGGAAGAAGAAAAACTTTTTTTTTTTTTGCAATACCAAGGAGGCCCTTTTTTCCGGTCGTTTCGCGACATTGTTGGGAAAACATCTCCCCAACGGGGTTAAATTAAGGGACCGAGACCTCGATAAATTTCAGAGAAGAAGAAGGGATGGTAAAAAAACCGGGGGGGGGGGGAGGCAGACGTGCATTCCAGCTTTGGGTTAGCGCCGCAACCCGTGAGAAGGAATTCAATATTGTAGGTGTAATTGAATTTTCAAGGGTTTTTCGTCGGATAACGCGATACGGTGATTTTCGGGAGAGCAAGGAGGCGAGAGAGTTTTTTTTATTTTTTTTTTTATGTACCTCGAGAGCATCCGGAAGAAGGATTTTTATTGGCTCCGGGCGAGTCGGTCAGCGATACCCGAGCATTAGCGTCGGAACAATAAAAATAAGATCCCAACGAGGAGCTCCGGAGGGATTATCATCGGTAATGGACGGTTATTAAGTCGAGTATTAAACATCGATCAGTAGATTTTGCGCGCGATAAAATAATGAATGCTTATATTGCGGTACGCTCGAGGAGGTAGGTTGTTATTATTATAAATATGAGCGATCGCTAATGACCCCTGCTTGCAAGACTTTCTCCTAATTCACCTACTCCTGCAAGTTTAAATTTTTTACCTATCAATTTTAAGAGGTTATTTTTTAAAGGCCAACAGCCATTGACACACATCTTAATTGCCGAGCACATAACGAAATTGGTTTTAGTTTAAATATTGACAGAACTTTCCTTTTTTTCCTTTTTCTTTTTCATTAAGCGAGAAATTTAATACTTTTATTGTGTTTGGATGCTTTATGTTTAGATTTATTTCTTCTTTTGATTACGTAAAAATTGTTTGTGAGACTCTCCTGGCGGTTAATTCTTTGCATTTACAATCACTGCGTCTGTAATTCGTGAAAGTTCTGACAGTGAATAATAACGTATCTTTTATTTCAAAATTATCGAGCTGCAATTAAAATACCAGCAGCGAAACAAAAAAAAAAAGGCAAAGTTTCTCAAAGTCTCACAGAAATTAAAATATAAATTTAAAGATTTATCTACCGTAAACAGAGCGGGGAAATAATGAAAAAGTTTGGCTTCAGAAAACAGAGTACTCCCCACCCCCCTTCCTCTACCTCCCACGTTTATTTACAGTTAATCAATAGCTTCCGCAATAAATTTTCAGTAGCGAGTTTTCTTCAACAATAGCAATAAAAGGAGAGCCGACCGACTGGAGGGGGAGAACGAGAGAATGGCGAGGATTTCAGTGAATTTTACTCATCGGATAACACAATTTTATGTTCCCCAATGAAACGATTTTTCTTAATGTCTCCTCCTCCTCCCACGGAGTTAAATATTTAATTTGCTATTACCTTTCTGGTACAGTGTCGTAAAGTCCAATCCGCTCGTTTTGCGATGTTAGTGGTCTATTATCTGCAACAAAAAATAAGAAATTAAAACGTTACGAGGAGCTGCTGGATTTAAATTTTTCAAAACTTAAGAGCTAAAAGTACGCGCTTTTCAATATTTGAGGAGTAATTTTTTTCGACTCGTACCGGAAAATCTCCAACGAGGTGTTAAATCGATTTTTTAACCTTCCGGGAGGAGCAGCTTACAACTTTCGAAAAAGTTTTTTTCAACAAACTTTCAAAAACCCATTTTAAAGCTTTTCGTTTTTTTTTTTCTTATTCTCGGCTGGGGTCGAAAAATTTTTCCTCGAAATTATTGAAACCCGTCAGCTAAGTAATGGAATTTAATATTAAATGAAAAAAAACGGTCGCGGTGCGCTTCGAGCGCGTTTTGTGTACACCTGACGCGAATCCGATTACTCGTGATTTTTCATTATTTCGCAATGAAATACCCATTTTGTTGGGCTTGATATATATAAGCGGTATTAAATGATCGCGTGCGTTAGCAACCCGGGAACGACGACGACGACGCGCTACCATTACCTTCAAAACGTGTCCTCGTCATTAAATTTTAATTTTTCAAGTTTCAATGAAAAACTCTGTTCCACGAAACAATAGCCCATCCGTCCGATGATTGATTCGAGAGCGATCCTAATCGACCCAAGTCGCTGCACCTGCTGATTGAGACACGTAAATTTATGGCCTTTGTCGAGATAATCTCATCTCGCGGATGTTAAAAAAGCTCACCTCTCTTTCGAGGAAGAGGACCGTGGGTAAGCGGAGCTAGCCGGGCAGGATTTATAAATTAACGCCGACGTCGTCCCCGGGGATTTTTAGCGTCTCGGATTTCAATCTCCTCGGTGCTTTCACGCCACACTGGTGCAACACAGCAGCAGCAGCAGCAGCGATCTCAAAGGAGTCGGAGGAGTAGACAAGCAGCAGCTAGAATCCACGGGAATAGTCAAACTCTCGGCTAATTGTATTATTTGCCTACCTGACTGCCGTGGAGAGAAGGAGATAACTCAGTCGTCGGCTTATTGGAAAAGCAGACGACGCGAATTTGCGTGTATCTCGCGATTCGCCCTCCCCCCGAACTGAGACAATGCGGAGTTTCGGAGTAGGAGGAGCACCTGCACAATGACCCACTCGCGGGGGGGAGAGTTAAGGCTCACCGGGGCGTGCTATCTACCGCATCTCCGGGGGACTATTCCGTACGGCTTGATTAACACCTTACGCCTTACGTATCGTTCGTTACCGACAACTTTCGTTATTCAATATTGTACGATTATCGCGCGACATTTTTTCCTCCGATTTATCACCTGTAGAAATGAGAAGCTACGACTCGCGGCCGAGTCTAGTTAATAAGATTTCTGAAAAAAAAATTAAATATACAGTACGTTTGGAGTAATTAGATACTCCGCGCTCTCTATAAATTACCCGAGCCGGCGAAAGAGAACGCAGTCGATTCGAGCTTGATGCACCATAAAAATCGTCGATCAAGACATTAAACTCATGAATAAATCATTACAAGTAAGTCACCGATCGAATACAAAAAAAAAAAAAAATCGTCAAACATCCAGCAATTTATCTGAATTGCAAATAACTCAAGGTGCCGAAGTAATAGAGCCGCCCTGACAACTGCATTTTTATCCGTCGGGTGAAATACGAAGGCCCAGGGTAAAAAGTTGCACGTGGGTCAACGGATTCCTTTTTTTTCTTCTTCTTCTTCTTCGCGTAGGAGGAAAAAAATTATAGAGGAGGATACGTACGTACGTACGTTCGTCGGAGGATATGCCCGATCAGCAGGATTCTCGTCGATTTTCGGCGCTTTTCTCCTCCTCCTCCTCCCCGCTGGATCAGCAAATTTACGAGGGATGATAAAGGACGCCGCGTTGCGCGACCCTCGCGCCCGCACGTGCATCTCAGACAGCGAGCGAGCGACGACTGCCGAAGTTTTCCTCACCGGAACGGCAAGGGGGGAATAACTTTCCTTGACGAGGCTCTTTTTACCCCGGTAACGAGCAATTGACAGACGAAATATCATCCCAAATAGGGAGTCATTCGACAACTTTGACAAAAACCGTATCTAATGGCGCAGGTTGATGTTTATGAAAAAGCCACTTAGTACCTGGAGATATGGAGCGCGCCGGGATAATCGTCGTCCTTTCACGCATCCCATTGTGCATCGTCCCCGGCGAAAGTGCACCGCGAGAGAGATAAAATAAGTAAGCGGCGCGATCGCCGCCGCCGATGTAGGTACATACATCACGGCTCTCGTTAACGTCCCCGGCAGCAAATGCATCGGAGATTTATCGCGCTGGCTGGTGCTCTCGATAAGGGAGAAGCGCTCGTCTTCCCCCTAAAATCACGGTGAAACTTTTTCCCGTCGTAAAGAAAAACTCTGGGCCAAAAACGCCAGCTACCCCCCGAGACGCGAGCCCGGAATGAAGAGCGGAGCCCAATCCCTGCCGCAAGCGAGTCTCGACTTAATTTGGCACGGTCCGAAGTCCGGGCACGTGGACCACCCGACGCTACGGCAGCTCGTTTATCCCCTGTCGTCCTCCCAAAAAACTTTTATTTCTGTTTTCCCTTCCTTCGTAAGGCGTCTCGTCGTCCGGGATGATGAAGTTTCCGGTGTAATGTATTTGACTCTCGCAGATTGATGAATCCACGGTAATCGTAATCCGTAACGAGCATTTATCTTGTGTCGCGAGCAACTCGATCTATTTTGATCTCTTCCAGAATCGATTTTTCATAAAACCCTTTCTTCGTTTGAATTATTTCTCACCCCAGACTGGTTCATTAAGAGTAAAAATCCATTTTCACTTATCTCGTGACCCAGATCGTAACATTATAATTATAATAATAACACCGCCACCGATCAAGCTTCTTTTTTTTTTTCATCAACCACTCGAAATCATCCAGCTCGTTACCGGTTGATGAAACAAAGAAAGGCTCTCGAGATCGCGTAATGAAAGAAGAAAAGTGAAAGATAAACCGGCCCGCAATCAAACACCTCGCGGGTTAATAAACGCGCGTTAGCAGAGAGGAGACACAATTATAAGAGGCCCTACATCACCGCGAGGTTTACGAGGCGGAAATTTTCGCGCGTCTCGTTTTCCGGCCGGCGCGCCCGCCGCGGCACGTCTAAGACATCCTCGGTCCTCGGAGAAAGCAGGGCGATAAATCTACCGAGCGGTCTCTATTAAGACTCCGGGTAGAGAAACACGACGAATAGAAAGCCGATGTCGTACACCTCCGCAGCGGCAGCCCCAGATTTGGAGATTTTTTTTCTTCCACCCTCGAAAAGCTCTCGATTTTGTAAATTACACCTGTCTATCCTCATTTGGCTCTGAAGCAGACGGGGGAGTGATGAATCTGGCAACTATACCGGGGATGTTAAGCGATTTGTACCCGGGTCGGGCGGTGGGGCATTATTTATCGCCCCGGGGCGCGGCGAGCCGAATATTTTACGTGCCGGTAGGCCAGGAGAGCAGGGGCGTCAGGTGTGGTGGGCGAAAATAACGCGAACAAGACGGATGAGGATTGCACACCGTCGGGAGCAGCAGCAGCACCTGGCAAACGAAATTATGGCCAGGGCGATATTCGATACCACTCTTCCCTACGATCCAGATTCGATTCGACCGCATAAATTCCCCCTCGAATTCCCCCCGGTTTGAGCACACATGGGTGGCTGTTGTGCTTTACGCGCTCGCTGGCACCTTCCGACCGAGGCTCGTATTATTCATGCGGCGAGAGTAATGACAAAAAAGAGTCAAATTAATTGGCGAAGGGGCAGGACGGTAACATCTATTAAATCGACTCTGAGCGAGGAAGCGCGAAATGGTTATTATCCCCTGATGCCGCTGCTGCTGCTGGAGCACCTCTGATTTACGATCCGACAGGCCGGGGGCTGCTCCCGACTTAATCCTCGAGCATCGGCTGCTTGTTTCCGGCAGGCTCTTTAGCCCCGGTCCAGCCTCGGCCGGGTTAAAAATTAATCGACTAAACGTTGTGGCTCTTCAGCCCCCCAGCCGGTCCCCCAAGATAATCTCACCCCGGGAGGAATTTTTCCAGCGGAGGGGCCAATTACCCGGACTAGATTGTCGTACTGGATTAAATAGCTTTTATGCTTTGGCGCTCGGCGACAAAACGTGCAATTATAGCTTTGCGATAGAAGCTCCGCCCGGTCGTGTGTGTTTATCACGCTTGTACTGAAATCTGAGCTTTTTGTACGTGAGAATAATCCCGAACAAGCTGTAAAAAACGAGGGGGGAATGAGTAGCAAAAGCAGAGCAAGAGTTAATGAAAAAAAGCTCCCGCTAAGGCACGATATCGTGCCCGGGTATAATTAGAGCGCCGGCATCGTAAACGTCTCTATCTATTCTGTGTGCCCCATGCCGCCCCGGCCCGTAACTACGTACAAGAAGGGACGTGCTATATAAAATAAAAAGAAGCGTTACGTATAAGCTTACACGCGACCTTAATTCGCACCTTTGATGGATGCACATTGGCATCCTTGATCTTACAGAGAGAGGGGGTAAATTCAAATGTGCAGGATGAAATTCACTTTCGGGGGGCGAGTTCGCTCGCAGTCAAAAGGGTGGATCAAAAGAAGAGAATGCGAGCCGAGGAGCTGCGAAGAAGGGAATTCTCATTAAGGCTTTTGATAAAGTCTATTTTCGAGGAATAAGAGGGAAGCTTGTAAGAAAGACCCCCGGATTTTCAATTGAGGATAACCCGTCGGACAAATTGCGGCCAAAGAGATAAAGCCTGCTCCTCTTCGATTCCGTCACGAACAAAGCCTGCAGAACTGAATCGCAGGAAGCACCTGAATTATTTAAGGACCCTCCGATACCACCAGAAGAAGAATAAATACGATAATGATAATGGTAATCGCCGCGGGGGCACGTATAAAATGCAGGCGGTTTTAATTTACGTCGTTCCCGCAGGAATCTGGGGGAGATTGGCTAGGGTCCCCGCGACCGACGTGACGGGAATAACTTCGCTCCTCCCTGTACACACGCACGCAACTTTGTTTTCTTTTCCCGATAAATTTCGCTCTCTTTGTTTTTCCCCTTTGAGTTAGGTTTCTGTTTAAGCTCCGAGATTTACAGAGGTTATCTTGGACTTAAGTCGCTAAGAGGTACCGAGACCCCGAAAATTGTTTGACTTGCTCGACTCCCTGGGCTTCTTTGAGTTGACCAATTTAAAGTTGGTGCGAGCCATCTGGTATTTTCACAAAAAAAGCAGGGACTTTGATGAAAAGTTTTATTCGGGAAGAAAATTAAAATCCTCCCCCTAACGAGGACTTCAAAATTAATTTGATTTTCTCGAAAAGTTTTGAAAAAACAAGAGAACCTTGAGAAGCGTGTTTCTTCTCTAAAACGCCAACGAGAAAATTATCGAGCTCACGACGCTGACGGAACTTGTAATTTTTCGAAAAAAAGGAAAAAATACACGACGCGATGTTGAGCGAAAAAAAAAAAGGCACATAAAATTACAACTGTGGAGTTTTAGTAGCGGGAAAACGCGAGGCATTATCACAAATTCGTGACTAAACTGCTCGAGACGCTAAAGCGTGATTTACAAAGCGTTAAAAAAGGAAAGAAAAAAATTGGGGTGTAAAAGTTTTATATGCATTATGCAAGTGTAAAGCAAAAATAAAGTGATTCCTCAACACGTAAACAACAGAACTCAAAGTTCTCCCCCCGTTATCTCTCGTGTTGATCGCGCGTGTAAGTCGCTTTTACCGAGGGCATCGAGCGTCAAACTTTTTTTTTCCCCACACGAAATAATTAAGGCTAAACTCTCCCGTAATGATCCAAGTAGCCCGCACGTGAGAATCCAAAGCCCGGGGAATTGGATCCGGAGAGATTTACGCCGGGCGGGAGGTAGGTGGACGGTGAAAAAAATGAATGAAATTTTCCTCCCCGGACGAGTTATAAAGGTGCTCGGGCCGGATTGGAAGAGGAGCACCGAGAACGGTCATTTCCTTTCTCGCTCTTGCGAAACAAACTGCTCAATTTGCGGTCCGCCGGCCGAACGAATGGCCTCATCCACCGGAGTTTCCGCGGTTTACGTATCGGCTCACTCGCTTTCTCGCCCCTCCCCCCCCCCCCCCTTTTATTCTCCCCCGCGAGTGTACACTGCGTATTACAAACGGCGCTGCACCGTAAATCCCAGGGTCGTTTATCACAACTCCTCCCTCCTCCCTCCGCGAAGGAGCTTTTTCTCAGGGGCAGCAGGATGGATTGTGTATTGGCCGGCCAAGGGAGAGAGAGAGAAAGAACTTGCAGCTTTCATAAATAAGCTTGTCATTTTTTTTCCTTCAAACTTCCTCCCTTTTTTATTTTCCCTCCCCCTCGATAAGCGTTTCGGTCACGTCGTCGTCAACTTATGAATTCGTATTGAGTCGTAGACCCGACCCGGGGAATTACCACCTCCCACCGTAAAAATAAAATTTCGCATTAGCGCGCCCGTCCGCGAAAGGTAAAATGCTTTTCCTCCCGGCGGCAGGGATTACCGGGCGTAAGGAGGGGGAGATGCAGCCAATGTGATATCCACTCGGGAGCGGCTTCTAAAAATGCGCTCCGGGAAGGATTTTACCCCAGGAATGCACGCGCGAGACCGTATCCGGGAGAAACAATCTCGTGACTCGGGACATTCCTGAGCTTTTATCCCCCCATGCTCATCCCCGTACCACCGTATTGAAGCCCGCACCAGACGTTCGATATTCATATTTAGAATGAGCTTTTTTTCCTACCCTTGGCAGATCGGGCTGAAAGATAAAGGCCCGCGCAACTTGTAGAGCTCGTTCGGTTTTACGACGACACGTGTCGTTGCGGTGCGGAAGAAGAAAGAGACATCGATTTTCACCGTGCTCTTAATGACAATGGGAAAGGTTATTTTCGGAGGTCGTTACTCAGGACGCGATAAAAACAGGTAGCTCAAAGGCCACGCCGTGAATTGTGTTGTGCGAGAATCCCCGAAAAGCACCGGTTTCGGGTAAGAACAGCCAGAAGAAGCGTGGAAGAAGTGGCCTTATAAATTTCCCTCCCACTTTGACTACCCGCGGCTTATCCGACTCCTATCGCGATACGAAATTCTTCCTTTGTCCTTGGCGCTGCCTTAATTATTGCCCAAACCGGCGTTCGCGCGCTGGAAATATGGTAATTTTCATAAATGCCTCAGCTGCTTTCGTAGGAAAAAAAAAAAGTAAAGACTCTAAAAACCCGGCCGATGGAATATTTCGTACGCGCGTGTACAGGGAGTTCCGAACAAAGTTCACGTACTATAACTTGGAGCAAATATACAGAAAAAGTTATTCGGCTGCGGGAAGAAGGAAAATCCTGTAGCGCATCAATGATGTACCATTATAAAAACAGCCACTCCCGGCTCTTCTCAAATCAAGACCGAGTGGCTTTTCCTTTTAGAGTTTTACAAGAGTTCGGAGCAGCATCGCTAAACAAGATAAGTTTCAGCCCGCGAAAGACTTTGTCGCCATTATTGGAATAAGAGGGGGGAGGATGGGGGTGGTTTCGATGGTGCGTTTACGGCGTGCGACATTCGATCCCGGGATTTGCACGCGACACACAGAGAAGGAAGACACAAACCATCCCGGCCGCCGCTGCATCGTTAAACTTTACTGCCTTCGTCGTCGTCGTAGTGCTGGAAGTAGTTCGACAAGTCGTCTGTGGCCCCTGATATACGACGCGAAACATCCGTACTGCTCTCTTGGTTTTAACTTCCTGTCTGTTTAACTGTTACGGACGGCCCAGAGTAAGAAGGACGAAGAAGACATTTTTTTTCTCTCGTAAACTTCGCGTGTTTGCGTACTCCTGTTTTGCATAGCTTCTTCTTCGATTTGATAACCTCGGGAGACGAGGCTCGCACCTCATTCGTCATCCGGGATCACAACTTGGACTATTTCCCGCTCGTTAAGGCTTAATCTAGAGACACTTTCCAAGTTTCAGACTCTCGGGCAAATAGCCCCGTCACTCGCTGAATGCATTAATCACGGAGAGCCGTCTAATGGAGTGATACACCCCAAAACTCCCCCCAATAATCGATTCGAGAGTGAAGAAAAAACGAATCGGCCGGCCTGTCGTACCGTGGCGAAGCAGGCCGGCACGTGCGGATCGTAAATAATACCCGGGGCCGTCGACGACGAATTGCCGTTTCCGCGGGCTGGAAGAGCCGTAAATTTCGCGAGCCGAATCAAATTAAATCCACCTTGTTTTCGACACAGATCATCCGGCATCCGTGTAAATCAACCCCCAGGTTTGGTCATTTTTACCCCGCGAATATTTATAATACTCCACGGGTATTAATACGACCCTGAGACTCGAGCCAATTTATGCCACCTTTACGACTCTATTTCGCGCGGGATGAGCCGGTAATAAGCCGCCTTTATGGCCTAAATAAAGCACCCGGGGTACACACACACACACCCCATCAACGATTTTTCGACTGTTCGATCGTACTCGTTGTTATTTCCGTAAATAAATGAATTCATGGAAATCGTTGGAGCTCCATTTGTTCGCCTTTTTGTTTGCGATGCGCCCCCATTATCGTTGAAAAAAAAAAATGACAAAAGTCGGTTTTTGCAGCCGCAGCAGGAGCTACGGAAGTTCTTATTGAATCCGAGGGTACATAAAAGACGCTGGAAAAAGAGCCGCGCTTTCTCACGATGAAAGAAACACGAAATATTAAATCCCCGAGCAATTTGAAAAATTCATTCCGTCCGCTTTCCTCCCGCATAAATCGAAGGAGGATCGATGCCCCTGACAACAACGGCTTGTTGTATAAATTTCATTGGCCGGTCGGTCGGATGGCCGGCTTATCGGGTAAGACTTTCCATTAGCCTGCCAATGAGCAGCACCCCGAACCAAAAGTATAAATGAGAAAAGCCTAGCAGTGCGGGAAATAGAGAAATGCAAAGGCGGAGGAGGAGGAGGATCGCGAATAAATTGCTTGCGCTTCTTCTTCGTGCTCGAATCTCGGTGATCCCCCTCAGACCCGAGCGGCTCTTTGCTCTTTCGCGTTTTACTTTTTTTTCTCTTTCTCTCCTTCTTCTTCTTCTCCAACCCCGGCGCGGTTCCGTGGATTATATCGCCCGGGGCATCTACTACTAGTTGCTCTGCCGCACGCGCGCGCATAATCGCGAGCTTTCGAGATATAGAAAATGAAAAAGCCAGTGAAAAACAGAGAAACAGGCTCGAACCCTGAATTATTTTCCTTAGCCTTTCCACTTTGCGCTCGCTCGGTATTCGGAGCACGCGGATCGCCTTGCGGGAGTAAGGAGGTCGATTAAGGGACGACAAAAAAGTAGCCGCCGTAAGTAGCCATATTTTCTGTAACGAGCTTTCCAGGTATTGCTTCGTTCGTTCGTCTTAATATTTTCTTTTGCAATTCTTTCTTCAGCTTGTTAAGAGACCGCTCGATGCCGGAATAATTAATGCAAACTTTCCGCGCACTAAGCCCCCCACCGGGCTCCGCCATTCTACTTCTTTTTTTTTTAACTCCGAGTCTTTCACACCAATCCGATTTAGCATCAAAGAGCTTTAAGTCTTTTGGTAGGTCAAAAGAAAGGGGTTCGTGGTGATGGAACTCGATGGTGGGGTTTTTTTTTTTTTTTTCAGTAATTCCATTTGTCATTTTTGAGAAGATAATTTTTTTTGTAATTAAAAAATTCTCTTTTATTTTAATTATATAAAAAAAAGACTTCTTTTTTTTTTTTTTTTATCCTGATTATGAGAGAAATTTTTTATAGCAGAAGTTGGAAAAATGTGTCGAGTGGGATCAAATTAAATTTGGATGACTCTTTTCAATGATAAAAGTTTTTCTTCGTAATTTTTTATTACAGTTTTTCAACAATGAAAACTTGAATCTCATTCCATAACGTAGTGGAAAATAGATAAAAAAACTCACAGTACTCTTCAGTGCTTTATCATGATAATCATCCCGATAATTATCAAAAAGAGAAACAGAAATTTTTAATTACTTTAATTCAGTTTAAATTTCCCTGCTAGAAGTTTCAACAGAACGTCTGGGGTGCTCGCCAGATAGTGGGCAGAAAATTCTGTCAAGCTTATTATTTTATGTATATGTCTATATATATATATACATATATGTATATGTACCTAGATGCGTTGATGAGAGGTTAGTTTACAAATCGGAGCAGCAGCATGCAGCTCCGATGTTGCAAAATTGATAAAAAATAATCAAATAATTTTATAGAAATATAATTTTAATTTTTAATCGATGAATTATGCTTGCTGTTTGAAAATCCTAACCTCTCCCTGCTGTATAGCCACACGTACAATGGACTTGAACAAATTTTTTTTCTTTTGCTAAATATTTTAACACCTATGGAGTCAGGGCAGTGACCTAGCGCATAGGATAGCGATTACAACCTGGAGATGATTTCCCCAGGAAGTTTTGACTCCGGAGAGGCCAGGGCGTATACCTGGTGCACCTGGTGATACTTACGCCAGGGAGATGATTTCCTCAGGAAGTTTGGACCTCGGAGGGGCCAGGGCAGATACCTGGTGCACCTGGTTATACTGAAACCTTGGAGATGATTTCCCCAGGAAGTTTGGACTCCGGAGGGGTCAGGCTGAACACCTGGTGCACCTGGTGATATTTACGCCTTGGAGATGATTTTCCCAGGAATTTTCGACTTCGGAGGGGTCAGGGCGGACACCTGGTGCACCTGGTGATACTTACGCCTTGGAGATGATTTCCCTTAGAAGTTTTGACTCCGGAGGGGCCAGGGCGGATACCTGGTGCACCTGGTAATACTTAGGCCTTGGAGATAATTTCCCCAGAAGGCCAGGGCGGATACCTGGTGCACCTGGTGATACTTACGCCTTGGAGATGATTTCCTCAGGAAGTCTGGACCCCAGAGGGGCCCGGGCGGACACCTGGTGCCCCTGGTGATACTTACGCCTTGGAGATGATTTTATCAAGAAATTTTGACCCTGGATGGGCCAGGGAAAATACTTGGTGTACCCGGTAATAACCCAACTCTGAAGATGCTATCCTAATAGTAAACTTGATGATGTGAACCCACTGGGATCAAAACTTTCTGGGAAAATCATCTCCAAGGCGTAAGTATCACCAGGTGCACCGGGTGTACGCCCTAACCCCTCCGGAGTCCAAACTTCCTGAGGAAATCATCTCCGAGGCGTAAGTATCACCAGGTGCACCAGGTGTTCAGCCTGACCTCTCCGGAGTCCAAACTTCCTGGGGAAATTATCTCCAAGGCGTAAGTATTACCAGGTGCACCAGGTATCCGCCCTGGCTTCTCCGGAGTCCAAACTTCCTGAGGAAATCATCTCCAAGGCGTAAGTATCATCAGGGGCACCAGGTGTCCGCCCTGACCCCCCCGGAGTCCTAACTTCCTGGGGAAATCATCTCCAAGGCGTCAATATCACCAGGTGCACCAGGTGTTCAGCCTGACCCCTCCGGAGTGCAAACTTCCTGGGGAAATCATCTCCAAGGCCTCAGTATAACCAGGTGCACCAGGTATTCGCCCTGGCCCCTCCGGAGTCCAAACTTCCTGAGGAAATCATCTCCAAGGCGTAAGTATCACCAGGTGCACCAGGTGTTCAGCCTGACCCCTCCAGAGTCCAAACTTCCTGGGGAAATCATCTCCAAGGCGTCAATATCACCAGGTGCACCAGGTATCCGCCCTGGCCCCTCCGGAGTCAAAACTTCCTGGGGAAATCATGTCCAGGTTGTAATCGCTATCCTATGCACTAGGTCTCCGCCCTGACTCCATAGGTGTTAAAATATTTAGAAAAAGAAAAAAAATTTGTTCAAGTCCATTGTACGTGTGGCACACGTATGCCACACGTGTGGCTATACAGCAGGGCTGGTATTGTGTGAATAATATTTTAAAATTACATCAAAATGGATGAGAAAAATGTTCAACATAAGGAAAAAAAAAAAAGAAAAATTTCAGAGTCAAGTTATGAAACTGCACATATTTTTGTTAGTAATCAATGTTACAATTTAAAATAAAAAGGTTTAGGCTATAGCTCGCCAGAATCCCTATGCGTAAAGCATTGGCCTTCTGTCAAGAATCTGGCGATTAACCCTACTAAATTTCTGCCCAATTTCGCTAAATCTGCCCACTGTCTGGCAATATTCTGGCGGAAATTTCTCGCAGGGTTAAAATATTTATTCAATTGCTGATAAATTAAAATTTGATTATTTTTAATTTAGCAGACAACGGTTTATTTTTAAATTAACTGACGATAAGTCGGATTCGTCGAACCCACAATACGTGGATCATCGATTCGACGTTCTACTGAACTTAAATTACACATTTACCAAAATTAGTTCCGATCTTTATTTCGTTCCTAAAATAAAGACCGAAATTAATTTAGGTTTTACAATTTAAGAAACTAAAATTAAAATTCAATTTGATAATCGGACTTTTGTCATCCCTGCGGTTATTTTACCAAATAAACTATAATTACACAAATTTATTGACTAATTCTAATCTATTGAAAACTGTTTTCAAACTCGTGCTTTCAATCACAAATATATTCATCAATAAAACCCAACTAGCAGAAAAATACATTTTCCAAATAAACTTCCAGGCAGGGGAAGTAAAAAGTTGTGTTCCCCACAAAAAAGTATTATTTACAAACAAAAGCTAGTAATACGTCACGGTAAATTTCCCCAGGTCGACGGCTGTTTTTAGTCGGAAAAATTTCAACCCGAAAAAAAAAATTTGATCTCCCCTCAGCGTACACAAGCAGGCTGTGGCATTAGCGTGCTTTTTCCCGGGACACTTTGCGGCAGCTCGCTACTCGAAAGTGGTTACTTTTTTGTCCTTCCTCCGCAGCCGGGCCCCCGCCCATAAACAGGCCGTCTCCCCAGAAGTGGCGCGGCCTCCTTGGAGTTTTACGTCCCCGAAAAAAAATTCCT
Source organism: Encarsia formosa (assembly GCA_038277355.1). Classification (NCBI taxonomy): domain Eukaryota; kingdom Metazoa; phylum Arthropoda; class Insecta; order Hymenoptera; family Aphelinidae; genus Encarsia; species Encarsia formosa. Next base: position 81,172,335 of record CM076185.1, on the reverse strand, counting down.
AACGACGCCTTACCCCGATTTATCGGCACTTTTTTTCCCCACTGTATTATATACCTATCTCCAGCAGCGAGTCCATAAATCCCGGCCGATGTACCGGAAGGAGTGTGTGCAGCGGAAAATTTCTTTTTTAATCTCCTCGAGTGGCGGTGCGATATGCAGGCTAATCGCTGACTGCTGCACCAACCGTGTACATATATATATATTCAAATTTCGATCGCCGACATAATGACGAATGGCACAGGCCGAGGAAAAAAAGCTCTCGTTGTAAAAGCTTTGTAACGGTCCATCGAACACCGCATATTGCCAGAATTTTTTCGATGGATCCATCGGTCCAATCAGAGGCTGCATTTTATCTTTTTTTTTTTTTTTTTCTGCAACGTGTGTGCTTCCAGTACGTACTGGATACCGGAAAGCGTATACAATGGGGGGTATAGTCGCCTAATGGATTCCACGCTCCGGCGGGGGGGATTAGGGACTTCTCCATTGTCATCCTCCTCCCGCGGAACCCCGAGATTTTTCCCTTTTAATTTTCTTCTCGCTTGGCATTAATGGCTTCCGGGTCCGGCTGCACGATTTTCAGGGATGCAAGCGCTTGCCTTTTTTCTTTTCTCTCTTTCTTTACCCTTCTTTTTTTTTTTTATCTTCTCGTGCACAGTTCAAGCCGAATCTGCGCGCTGACCGCGAGATGAGAATTCTCGATGTAATGAATTCTGCCCCTCTTTTTTTTTTCTTCCCTCCCCTCCGTTTTCCAGGATATCTCGGAGCGTAAAATAGGCAATTTGCGAAAATATAATCTTCCCTTTTCATTCTCTCTCTCTCTCGAAAGTGCGCTTTAATTCCTTGACACCCCATCAAATTTTACAGGGCACGGCACCCACTACCGTCTTATTAGCACATTATTCGAAAGCATTTAATAGCAGCTTCGGTACGTATACTGCCTACTTAGCGCGTTTACACGCGAAGCACTGTACACACCCACACGTAGGAGACTTAATTAAAAAAAACAAAAAGGGGAGAGGGAAAAAAATCGATACCTACGGGGGTTGACCGGTGTCAGCCAGCAGCGAGGATCGAAATTAAGAGGAGAAAATAGCTCCAGAATGCGCGTTTAGTCTGGGGTAAGTCCACCGCAACAACAATCTGAGCTTGAGCTCGGGGGTAAAATAGGCCTTTGAAAAATGTCCCGATGCCGTGCCTAGTGTGTTTTCTGCTCGTACTGATTGTATCTTTGGCACCTCGGAGCCGACCCGGCGATTTTCATCGATCAAACGGCCCTGCTTCCACCCACCCCCAGCCGTAAACCAACTGCGAACACGTCTCCCCTCCTGCGTTTTTTTTTTTTTTTTTTCTCCTCCTCCTTTCTTTCTCTCGAGTCATTTTATGCCTTATCACTCGTCCTTTTCCGCACAATGGCATTGTCTAGGGAGCTTTATAATGCCTCGGACGACGGCTGTGAAAGGTTGCCCACCCCGGCTGCCTCATTCATCCCTCATACACGTCGGCGGGTGCACGCGAAACTGTTGCTGCCGCTGTTGTGCAGGAGTTTTCCAGGTAAAAATCGCGGACCTCCCCCAACTTTCCTGCGTGAGCGTGCGACGCTGATGGAAATCATTTAATTATGGCGGCAATTTTACTTTGGTTTAGTTTTATATACCGCGGGAGTTTCGGTGCTACCTACCGACTCCTACGGCTAATCGAATTTTTTATCCGGCTCGTATCGAAACTTGTTAAGCGCTCGGAAGATCGACAATTTAGTTCTGGGTTATTCTACCCATTCTTTTTTTTTTCTTCTAGCCTAGCCTAGCCCACTTTTACCGCGGGTAATAAAATTTGAAAGCGTGGTGATTTTTGTAAAATTTAATTGCGTATAAATGCCGGGCTCTCACGAAAGGGGCCAAGTACAATAATCGAGGAAGTGAATAGAATCGTTGGCTATTACGTGCCAACCCCCTCATTCGTTTCTCAACTATTCATGAAAATGATAAAAAAAGGAGTGATGACTCACCGTGTTTCTGCCTGCGTTCCATCGAGGAGAAATATTATTTGTTTTAAATGAAGCACACGGATTGAAATTATTTTTATTCGTGGCTTAATAGTCGACTTTCATTTCGTTTTGTCTGTCTGACGCGGCGGCGATGATTCGAACGTAACCGTTACACCGTGAATTTTTAAGAGAAACTTTAAATACGGTATGAAAAATGAGAACGTCCAACAAAGGTGCGCAAACCAGGCAGTGGTAAAAGTATACGAGCAGATCGAATTTACGTATACGTACGGTCGTTCGGGTCGGGCCGGGCGCAATCTGCATCGACTCCCTGCGTGCCGGTGCCTTGGAGTGTAATTGTCTACGAGCGAGAATTAATGTTACTCGGCTCGTAATGACCCGCGCTTATCCAGTCGCTACAAGATATGCGCACGCGGAAGACGAACAACGAGCTCTGTGTCCCTGCGCGAAACCCGAGTGAATGGCCATTTCTAACTCGGCGTATCGATAATTCACAATCACGGCTGGATACTCGCAGAGTTTCATCTTGATTTGCGGATTTTAAAATTTATTTAAATTTATTCGCGAGCGCCCGTTCGTTACCGAAGTTTTGGGGGGAACATAATAGATTTTTTTTTTTTTTTTCTCCTGCAATCGGCAAAAATTTTTTTGAATGATTCTGGAATGGAAAAAAAAATGATTCGAAAGTGCTTGGGACAGCAGACGCTTAGCGGATACATTACATCCGCTTCGTGTACGGAGTCACTTATTCATAAAGTCTTTTGTTTACGCGTAAGCATTTTGAAGTTTCGAGTGATTCAGCGAATTGTACGGTTAACGGCGAGCTAGCTCTTAAAATCGCATTAGATATCGAATCAGGTACGCGTTACACACTGCATGTGAGTATGAAAGAGAGAGAATAATATCTGCAGTTTGATATAATGTGTCCGCGAAATGCTAGCTTTTTTTATCTCTAATCATTTTTTAACGATTATCGAAAATTGCTTGTAATGGTGTATATAATATCTACAATGGAAGAAAGCTATAGTGTAAGAAAAAAAAAATTGGGAACCACCGAGGTCGGACAGGTGTCTTTGACTCGTCGATTGAAATTCTGAGCAACACTTTGTATATACTGATTGGTAAACAAGAGGTATTGCAAAAGGTATACTTGGAAAAGAAGAAACACTTGTGTCAATTGACACCCGCAACTGTTAAAACACGAGCTTCGCGCTCTTGTCTGCAATAAAATCGATCAAAATTTTGTAGAGCACCTCGTTCTCATTTCGACCTACTGTTTCTTTTGGCAACCTCGAAATATCGCGCAACCAGGCTTGGATAAAATATCGTTTCCAAAAAATCGAAATTTTATTTGTTTTTTTAGTGTGACGTCCCTGACGTCTATATTCCTCCTGAGGGTAAGTGGCTTTGGGTCGTTTAGGCAAGCTAAACGATACCAAAAGGGATTTGGGTACACTGGGAGAGAAATTGATTACTCCGTGTTTACTCGTTAACTCGTACTTTATTGAAAACTTGGATCCGAGAGAGGAAGTGTGTGGGTGTGGTGAGTAATTATGCGCTCCCGAGGCCTCGCGTCCGTAGTTTTTATATCCGCGGTCGCGCCGATTTTCGTCAGCCGGGCCCCCTTGGTAGGGGTTGACACGTCGGTCTCATCGAATGTTCTAGAAGCTTCTCTGCTCCTGTCAGCACATAATCAAGCCCGCTGATTGGGGTTCGTCCCATCACCTGACATCGAGCGCATCGGACGTTTCTTATGCACTATACTAGCGCGCAATCAAGGCCACCGCTCGTGGCCACCGATCTGCTGACGCGTAGCTTTGTGCTTGTAGCTCGCGTGGCTAAAGCTTCGTTACGGCCTTGAAGGCCCCTCGTACGCCTGTCCAGGGGACAGTGCGTACGTGACATTAGAAAAAAAAAAAAAAAAAAACGAGATAACAAGGCAGCTCTTAATTAATGATTTACCGTGATTTCGTACAATTAGACACATTCAATTACAAATTTAAACTAGGTCTGGCGATTAATCATTCCGTCTGGCTTGAAATCCCAATAGCATTAAGAGCGAGCGGCGGGTATACCGACTTCCTGCAGCAGCTCCATTGACTGCACGCAGCCAGTCCAGGATAAATATAACTCTTTGCGGATAATGCGAGCGCTAATAAATCATTCGTCAAAGAAAAGCCAATATAATTGACACAATAGTACGAAAGGGACGCGAGTATAGATGTGTATCAACGCACGCGACCTAAAGAGCATCGCCTTGGGTTTCGTGCAGGTGGTAGTTTCCCTTGCTCGCCTTTGACTGTGTACGTACGGCATGCCAATCGAATTATATACCCTCCGAGTGTCTACTGCTGCCGCTGCAGTCCCCCCAACGGCAGAGACACGGATACGGGATAGATAGCGCACTGCATTGGCTATTATACCAACTCCTTCTCTGCACTTTCGGTTGGAGTTTACAATCCCCACTGCGGTCTGCGCCAAGACTTTTGAATTTACGAGCCGATGGTACCTTCATTGACCAATTTTCAATATTGTGCCATTTTTTTGCAAAGTTTTTTGATACTTCGAACGACTTTAAGCGTTTCTTTGGGTTGGCGTCTTGAAAAACCCATTGGACGTGAAGGAGGAAAGGGAAAAAAAGTTTGTTCTCTCCTCGTGTCGGAGGGGAGGCGGGGGCTTTTCAAAAGAAGAGAAAAAAGAGGTTTTTAATTGAGATCACGACTCCGCCATTCTCGGGACAAGTGGACGCTGCTTACCAGCTCACTTTTGTGCGGTCGGGGTCATAAATCAAGGTCAAATCTTCTCGGGTGTTTTGCTCCGGGGGGGGGGGTCGGGGGGGGGGGTAAGCTTGATGCGATCGTTATTCAAAATCGCGCAAAACTTTTTTCCTACCACCCAACTTTTTTCGCCACAGTGTATAATAGCCAGGGTGCACCAGATTGTTACAAGGTCCAGGCGGCCGGCTCGAGCTGGGTAATTAAGGCTCGAAGTGAAAGGTTGCCCCGGAACTTTGAAGAGTCCCGAAAAAAAGTTGATTTTGCAATTTTACCGAAAAGTTTTCGAGAGAAGTAAGAGTCAACCCTTCACCCCCTCTTCCAACCGTTCACTCTTTTTTTTTTTTTTTTTTTTTTTTTTTACAAAATGGAAAGAAAAAGAGAAGATCATCGCGCTGTGTGTACAGCGCAAAGTTTATTGGTTTTTACAGATTGAAAAATATGATGAGACCTCGAGGCCTTGGGTGAACCAGTGAGAGGAGGAGGAGGAGGATGATAATGGGGGCGAGCAAGGGGGGAAAAAATAGCCGGCAATTAGCAGTAAAAGCAACAATTCCGGATGCTCATATTTTCTCGAGCGTAAAGACTGCTATAGCAAACAACGTAATCCTGTTAATTGGCTATGTAGGCTGGATAATTTTATTTATCAGCAGGGGTGGCTAGTCTCTACTTGGAACCAAGAAAAAAAAAAAACAGGGCCGAATGACGCGCGTCGGACAATTATCGCTAGCGGTTGTTCTCCTCGACCCGAGCCTACTTGCGAAACCCGACGACCGAGATCACCCGCTTGAGACCTGGCCCCCTTTTTTTTTATCCCCCCCTTACCATCTTCTTTTGATATTTTTTAGGTATCCTCGGTATTTTCTGGGAAAAATTCAGAGCACTGCAGCGCTCGAGTATTATTGAAGCGAGGTTGGCGCGGGAGTGGAAAAGAGAGGAAAAATTCTCAACAGTCACTTAGAGCTTTGGGGGAAGAAGAAGAAGAAGAAGAGGAGTTCTGAATCGCGCTGAGAAACTGCAAACTATCGCGGGCCTCTCCTGCGCCATTCAATCAAATATTTTTCGCACGAATTCTCGTACTTTTTTTTTGTGTACACTTTTTACCTTGGAGTCAGCCATATTTTTTTTTTTTTCACAATATTCGTCAGCCATAGATCACCCTTTTATGAAATATATCTCCCGGCAGTCAGTAAAACAGAGTAGAATATTTCGAATTTATACATGCGCGGGATTATAAAAAGTTTCACGTGCTGAATCATCGTCAAAACTATAGTCTCGAGTAATTATCGCTGAAAGCTTTTTCGAAAAGCATTGTTTGCGAGTATCAGATGTAAAAATCTCAGATAAATTTATGCTACCTGGAGCCAAGGTAGTAAAAGAAATGGGGGTAAATAAGTTGATGGCGCGATATTAAACGAATTAAACTTGAACCGCGGGAGTCTTGTTTATCACTCAAACTTTGAGATACACGATCCGAGTGTAAAAGAAAACGGAACCTTTGGGGTCGTATAAGCGGTCGTAAATTTCCAAAGACGATTTGGCTCGCGATTTGGATAAAATCGTTCGGTCATAAGTGATTACGGCCGCGCGCCGCAGTAAACTTGGAAGCCTCGCGAGCCCTTTGGAATCCGTTGCAGGCAAGCGTCTCGCAGGTATCGTATGATCAGGGTCCTCCTCAAACACCGGTAGCGTTCATTACGGGAGGATAGTCAAGCAGGATTTATAAAGCGCATCCCGGCCTGCAGCAGCGGGAAGGCCAGATACAACTATAAAAAGAAGAGACGGAGGAGGAGGTTGAGCTTCTTCTCCTCCTCGACCGGTCTGACCGCATGTTTGTAGCCGGCCAGTCGACCGGATGGCTCCCCACTACTTAACTGCCGAGTGCTCGCTGCCCGTTAGGCCACGTTCACACCATCGACCGAAATGCTGGCCGCTAAGACTACGACGACGACGACCATCGGGATTATCTTCCGGCTGATACTTACGAACTCAATTCTCAATTAACTGCACTTGCGGCCTGGCCAAAGCTGCTGAGTCTAGGGTCTGAGGTGCTGATTTCTGCAGAAATCATGCTCTAACACCGTAATGCCGAGGATAATGCCTGTCGACGTACACAAACATCCTGGAACTTTGCATCGAAATATAGAACCGTTTTAGCTCGATATTTTTTTTTAATAAGCTCGTGCGAGCTGACAAGCTTACATTGTCAACCGGCAGCCAGGGGAGAGATAAAATTTATCGATTTCAATTAAAGCGATGTATTTTCGATTGATTTTTTAATAGCCAGCTGATAACGATAGCGTCGATCAGCCTTATGAAATAAAACCAAAAAAAAAAATGACGTTTAATCCTTGTTCTTTGATCACACGCAAAAAGAGTACCATAGATTTTTTCTTTCAATAAAAAGTTGAGCAGAGTAATGAAGGTGCTTTTATTTACCAGAAGCCCGATTGAAACCGAGTTCATTGACGCGTGACGCGAATTTGACGACATAGAGAGAGAGAGAGAAGAGAGATTAATTTGCGGGTATAAATCAAGTTGTTTTAATCGCTCTGGCAACAAGTTTGCCTCGGTACACAAGCACGCCGATCGATCAGAAGTTTTTGGAGGTAATACACGTACAGTACGCTTCGAAAGACTACCCCGAGGGGACGAGTTTTCGAAAGGCAATAACCCGGCGGTCGAGCGTGCATCTCTTTGGAGGGCAAAGGTCGACCGACGATAAAGCACTGTGCGAGCGGTGCGTAGCTATATCAACCCGCAGCCGTAAGAATAAGGAAGCTACGAGTTACAGCTATCTGACCCGATGTGTGCAGCAGGAACTCGCACACTACTTACGGCTCCAGAAGCGACGCGGCGCGCGCCAACGGTGCAGCTGCGGCGAATCATCGGCCGGACATTTAAAATTTAAATGCCTGAGCATTACGCGCCCGAGCCGGCTGTTTCAACGAAAAACCTATCGAAGCTCGTATCAGCCTGCGGATACACGCTACTTCCTCCTTTTTTTTTTTTTTTGCACGCGACTAGCGGACTTTTTGTCTCGCGGCAGATGCAGCCTGATAATTTTGTCTGTTTTTTTTTTCCTCGCGAAGGACTTGTACCGGGATAAGATTACGGATAAGAGATTTTTATTCCGACGCGTGACTCACCGATCATCCCGTGATTTTTGAGAAACCTTTCCTTTTTTCGAGAGAGATGAACGGATGACGTAGGTCGAAGAGGAAAAAAAAGTAGTCGAATTTTAATTCAAATTTTTTGTACAAGCTAAAAAAAAAAAAAAATTTTTTTTCTAGAAAAAATTGAATGGGAATGGACGAAAGAGCGATGAAAGAGATTTTTCTGTAAAAACCGCACCAAACTTTTCAGTATTTATAAAAATTTTAACTTCACGTAACTAAAAAAAAAAGACAAGAGTAATGATAAAAAAACAAGGAATGAAAATTACAAGCAGTGACGCAACTTAGTAGTTACACGCATCAGAAGAAGAACAAAAGGCTCGTAGAATCGGGTAAAGATCAGTTCGCGGCGATTGTAAAAAGAGTGTAAAGTATCGAATGCACGTAGCGTTGCGGGAAAAGCGAAAGGTGCACACGTGATAGAGCGCGTGTCATCGAGGGAGAGACAAATATTTATCCTCCGCTGAGCCTTTGTAGAGGTACGCGTACCTCGTCTTGTACTTTCGAACCTCCCCCACCAAGAGCTCGAGTCTCGATTTGAAAGTAAAATCGAATCGTAAATAAAGGTACGTGAAAAATCCTGTAAGGAGTCAATAGTGCACCTCGCTCTCGGCATCCTCCTCCTCCCCGTTCTTTGTCCTCCGGTGGCGCAGCCTGATTGTAGGACTTTCGCTGGCGCACGTAATCTTCTTCCACCGCTTTCATGACCGAATATGCATGAGGAGAGGCCTCCTAGCACTGCCAATCCCCCGAATTCCGGCATAATAATTAATCAGTCCTAGACCCCGGCCCTATCAATATGCAGCAGCTCGGCCAAACTCACAGTCGATAGCCTCCTTGCAGTTTTGTGGGAATCTGAGGTAACTAACTGAGACTAAGTGTCGCAAGGTCGCGAGGCTGCCGCGTCTAAGGAGGTGAAATACCGCTTGGATGTCATCACCGAGGCAAGAAGCGTCTAATCGGCGGCGTAATTGGACGCGGTGCGTCGAATCAAGCCCCGCGAGGAGGCGAGCGAGAACGGGAGCATCGTCGAGGGGAAAAAAAAACGAGGAGTAAAAACCTCGACCGAGGTAAACTAGGTTAGGATGCGCACGCATTATCGCGTGCACCGCTGCTCCCATACCGGAGCGGAACGTGTACGCGCTTGAAAATCCCCGCCGACCTTTTTCAAAACGACCAGTTTGATTGAATTGAATTCGACAGTCTCGCGATGATAGTCGATACTATTTACATCCCGCTAATTGATCCCCCGTAAACCGCATCCCGAAAGGATTGATTAATAAATACGCGGAGCCGCTGTAAGTTTCGGCCGGGCTGATTGGATCGGTTAAACGCTAAATTGCCAACCGCACAACCACACACAGACAGAAGCGCGCCAAAGATTTGAATGGAATGAAAGCGGCCAATTTTTCCGGGGCAATTTCACCGGCAGTCACAATTAGAGCTTGCGCAATGGTAATTATTTAACGAGAGCGAGGAGGAGGAAGAATATTCAGGGATTCCTTCGTCGAAGAAGCATGCACGCTCGCTCGTGTGTGCTTTGCACTACTCCTCGAGAGCTAATTTTCATACCCGGCTTTCTCCGGCGAGCGTAACCGTGTGGGTGGGTGTGAGAAAATAAAACTCGGATTTGTTTGGGGGAAAAAAAAAGGCAAGCTGCCGGGGCCAGGGACGAATTCGAGTTGGTTGGGTATATTACGCAGGGTGGATTAAATTAAAGATGCATTGCGTTTTGAGATTTGAAAAGTACAGGTGAGATAAGCGGATCAACTCCTCTCGACCCGGGCTTTGGTTTAATCAAACGCCCCCCCCCCCCCGTCCACACACACACTCGTTATTCTTCGCTGTTTGCTTTTCTTTATTTTTCGCGGGCTCCGCTGATTGCACTCCTCGTCGAGATATGAATAATTGTCGTTTATACCGCTTAATTACCTGCACGTGATGCATATTAAACAGAGGGAAGCGAGTTGTAAATAAAGAAGATAAAGAAAAAAAGCTAAGTAATAAGGTACTTTTGTTATATTTACCCGGGAAAAACGACTCGAAATCCTCCTCCTCGTATGTACGTACATAGAGTTCTCCTCGGGTGGGCGTATTAGCGGCGTTAACAAACGAACGAAGGTGCGCAATCGGTCGCGTCACCAAAGGCTAATGCTATGCCAGCCCACCTTACTCCCGGTGTCTTGTAAACGTTTATACATATTAGGCGCTGCCGATTCTGCAGGAGGCTATAGTCATCGAGGGAGCGAATCACCGCCTGTTTACATAAGATTCGAACGGCGCTTCGCTTAAATATTCGAGCGTTTATATGCGCGCTCGCGCTGCTTTCACTTTGTTTTTCAAATTCCTTTTCTCTCCCGATGCAGAGAGCCGGGACGCTCGTCACGTATGTACCGAAATTTACACCTACGTGTTTTCAAAATAAGGATCTTTTGTTTAATCGTTCGATCGGGTTTGCTTGTGGAAATAAATTCGAGATCTTTCGACACTTCTTGTCCAAATGTTTTGGAAAAATAAAGTTTGACGATGACGAATTAGACGAAGAAGCGGGTTTAATTTACTCTCCCGGCTATCGATAAGTCGAGATGTATACCCGGGGATAATTAAGAGAATCCAGCCGATTTTAATTGAGCCTCCATTTCAGACTTTACCTTCCGTTGTTTTATAATGCATAAAAAGTTAACTACTTGTTTTACAAGCGAATCAGCTCTCTTTCTTTGCCTCCTCCTCCTTGCTCTTTTATCCCTGCAACGACTTGGATCGATTTTTCGAACAATGTTCGAAGGCTCTTCCTTTTTTCTTCTTCTTCCTCTTTTTTTTTTCCATTCCCGGATTCTAATCAAGTCGTTCGTTCGGTCAGCGGCCGGGCGAGAAAGACAAAGTTTGATAAGGAAATCGATAGCTTTTCGATTTTTCATTCCGGGAGCTCCGAGTCTTTTTTTTTTTTTCTCTCTCGGAGGGGGATTTCTCAGCGCTTAATTATCCAGTGATTCGCGAATAATTGGGGCAAAAAAAAGTGTCAAAAGTACCCCCGCGAATAATACATTCTTTGGCGGGATTATTCGAAATTTACAACTGACCGAGTATCGCGGGAAAGAGAATACTCCTCGTTTTAAAATTCGACGACGCCGCGGGAGGAGAAAATGATTGAAAAGGGGCGCTTTATCATCCGGCGTGTATGCATTATACGCTCCGCGAAACCGGCGCTCGTTCGTTACGCACCGTGGATAAATTTCATGAAAATTTGATGGAAATCTACTCAAAGTACCGAATACTGTAAGGGAAGAAAAGAAGAAAAAAAAAAAAAAAAAACGAGCCATTAAAATTTCAAAAGGGCCGATAAATTTTTCACAAAACCGATAGGAAAAATTTATCAACCCCGTACGGCTGACGGGATCAAAGAAGTTAAACCTTTTTTTTTATGGTGTGTGATGAATGTAGCCATTCAATTGAAAGATCATTTTTTCTCCGCAATAAAAGAATCAACTGCGAGAGATCATCAATAAAAACAAGAGCCATTAAACTAACAAGGCAATTGGATTTACATAACCGTAAAAAAAGTTGATTATAGTTTTACCGATGATTTATTATCAGTGATTGTACCATAACTCCTTTTTATTTCTCAATAGAGCGGTGATTACTGCAAATACGGTAGAATATTTGCGAAAATTTTTTCTTCTAAACGCTTAATTCCTTCTGACGATGAGCACTTTGAATTTTTCGCTCGCACGTAACGCAGCACTCTAATCTCGCCGACTTTCGGTTTTACACATTAGAGAAAATTCCACCTAATGACGTTCAATAAATCTCTGATGCGAAATCACGATTTTTTAAACTCCTTGAAATAAATTGTGCTATAATGTAGAAAAAAAAAAAAAAACATGATGAGGCACTAGCGAGCCATCCTTGTACGAAATCAAGTGCCCGAGCTTTGCAAAATTAAAACCATAGTTAGTGGAGTATATTAATGGCGAGTTTCGCGGATATATAGAGATAGATCCCAATGGTTGGAAAGTTACTTTCGTAGAGTGGATTAGAGCCCCGTGACCCGTAGATGTGACTCTCACTTCGCCGGCAAAAGTGAAATTTTGCTATTGTGATGCGTGATAGCTTGGCCGGGCCCTGTTATCTTAATTACTTCCCGCATGAAAACTCTTGATCGCTCGGCTGCTAAGGAAAATATTTAAAAAACCATCTCAATATGTAAATGGTGCCGTTTAAGCGCGGTCGGTAGGCAGGGTGAAAAAAATATTTTCACTTTAATTGTTCGCAACGCAAAGTACCTGCACTTCTTTGTTTTCCGAGAGCGCGACCGCGGCGTTGTTAAATTTTAGTCCGCGGCATTTATCACCATTACAATGCGATTCCAGATCGAAAAATATGGGTCAGGAAGATTTTTGATAAAGCGCTGTTTTTTTATTCTTCTCTCCCCCGAAGCTTTTTGAAACAAAAGCCACCGCAGACTATCGTTATCATTTCGACCGAGTTTTATTCATTTCTGTTATTAATGTCCCTCCAGATCGAATCGTCTCTAATTTTACCCAATTATAATTAGCGAAAGAAGCTCGGCGTACCCTCGATAAGGAATTGATGATGAGAGTAATTGAAAGTGAGTTATTCGGAGGCCGTGGAAATTGATAAAGCATCGTACCCACTCTCGTACAAAGGTATAAGAGAATCTTGGTAGGTAGCTCGCTCCAGGGATGGAAGAAGGAAGAAAGATGTTTTTAGACGAGTTAAAAAAAGATCCGAGCGGTAGCAGCACGTAATAAGGTTTTGCCCTCGCGGGGTTAATTACGCGGGAGGGGGGAGAGTAAGGCATATTAGAGCAAAACTATCCATAATTACAATAGCCGAGGCGCGGGCGCGTGGAGAGATTGATTGCATTGTAATTGCGGTGTCGTTACACGAGGCCCGACAGCGAGTCAAGAGAGCTTTATATGTTATAGGCTCGCGTGTCCGCCTGCCCGCGGGGGGAGTATATAACTCCCCAGTACTCCCTGCGTATGTGTGTGTGGTGGATACGTTGGTGTGTGGGTGTAGCGACGTACACATGGTATTTCAAGAGCCAGCAGGGATTGCAGTGGGCTTTTTTAACCAATTTTCTTCTTCCGCCTGGGCTCTCGTATCACTGTTTGTGCTGGCGCGCGATTGAATGACCGTACATAATTGAAATGGGAGAGCCCTGGCTGCCACTCGTATCGCTACGACGACATTTTTCAGATACTATATAATTTGTCTTTATACACTGTATAGGTATGCAGCGTCTCGAGTTTCCCCGTCTTATTAGTTTATCCGTGATATCTTACTCGTAAAATAACGAGCAGTCAACCTCGCCGTATAATCAAGCTCAATTATCCTCAAATAGTTTAGCTCGTAAAAGCATCTAAAAAAAAATATATACATAAATACGAAAAAACTCCAAAAAAACGCCGTAGACCAATAAACGGGTTCGCAGGTAATTGCCATCCAAGCGGAAGGGAGAGAACCAGTGGGCCGGTGATTTTCGCATTCGTATGACGCGCGTCGCGTTAGGTAAATACGAATATGAATTTCGCAGGGAACAATCATTAAGCGAGCATTCATTCATTCATTCAATCGACGAGCGGGACTTTTTTTAAACTCGCTAGCGGCGCATGTATACGGTTCAATGCTCGCGACCGGTATTCGCATCAATGACGGCGTTTTTGACGGACAATAACAAAGTAACAATGACAATAATATTAATAATTAATAATAATAATCATAATAACAGAAACCCAATATTAATACAGATTAATGAGGCAAGTCAAAGTCGAGAAATTTCGAATTATTAGAGGTTCGGTGCAGCAGCATCTCTGGCCTCTCTCACTCTCCTCCCGCGAAAGTAGCTCTACCTGTATAAGTATACCGTTCTCCGCCGCCGCGCCGCGTGCACACACACTCACACGCGAGTCGCGGGCAATCGGGGTTAGTGTCCGGCGAGTTATCCCCACCTACCAATTTTTCGTGGCCGCCTGGCTGCCTGTAGGTAGATAGGTGGAAGAGGAGAACCCGTATTAGCTCCGAGGTGGAGGAAATTAGAGGAACGTTTAATTGTCCGACCGGGGGCATTTTTAATTGCGTCTGGCGTGCGAGGAATTCCCATCACCACGCGCGAAATTCCTCCTCTCCTAGCCAAGCAGTGTGTGTATAAACCCTGCACCTCTTTCTAGGTTATCGGAAGTTCCCCCTCTCCCCCCACCTCACCCGTGCTCGCCTCCTCGACCTCTACCTCCAGCGAGCTGATCTTACACCAAGATTTCGTTATTTAATTTCTCGCTTTAATTTTTTATACAATAGATTGATTCTTTTGTACTGAGTACTCACGTGTTTGAGGTTGGCTGTCCCTTCGTCCTTCGAGGTACAAATCAACAGGTATGTTAACCTCCTTCTCCAAAAATTAAAAGTATAAACAGGGCAACAAACCAAACAAACAAACAAACAAAACTGTCAGCATTGATTGTAATGCAAGTGGAGGGATGCTCGCAGCATGCACGTCGACGATCCTCCACACGTCGTTCTCACTCCAGCTGATAACACTTTTTTATCGGTGATTCTTACTGACGAGTCGATAGGAGAGGATAAAAAGGGTTTAATAGGTATTTGCAAAAAACAGGACGAACAGGCTCGCTGTCAGCAGAATAAGAAGAAGAAGAAGAAGAGGGAAGAGGATCTGCAGGAAAGGGGAAAAAACAAGACACGCGCGGCGCGTGAGCGAGGCCGTGGCTGGCAGGCAGGAGCTGCTGCTGCTGCAGTCAGCGAGGAAGAGAGGAGAGAAAGGCGTTTACTACGCGATGGAAGGATCAACTTGCACGTACCATTCGGCGGATATCACGGCGGGTTAACTATCCCGAGATAATCGAAGGGCTTTGTAGGCGTAGCTACTACGATATTAGCAGAAGACGCGACGCGGCTTTCGAGCAGAACAACAAACGCGGCTGGCAGGCTGCTGGTGTACGACGACGACGCAGCTGCGCACGGCCACCCGGTCTCGAGCGGTTCCACAAGCCGACTGACTGCAGCCAACTCGACGACTCGCTGGATAGCGTGGATAGGCAATGCTCCGCTCGCGGCCGCTGTGGCGCTCTTTCTCCTCCGTCTCACCGAAAAGTCGCGCGAGGCCACCTGGCGGTCGTTTACCCAACCCTTCGCGAACTTCGTTACTGTATGAATCCCGTGGTCCTGCGTCCACCTGCGGCCCGATACATCGATAAATTTAATCTCCCTACCGCGCTCGCTATGATTACGAATAATTTGCATTCGTTGATTTGATGAAATTTCGATTTCAACTACTGTAAGGGAATAAAGTGAAACGGAAAAATTTCAAAGTGGAGTTATTGCGAGTGAATAAGAGAAGTTTACCCACTTGCGTCAAGAGTTCATTTTAATTTATCTACTTTTTGGACCCTCGGAGATAAAACACACGCAAGCTTTCCGGGAAGATTGCGCTACCTACGTAAACTGAGGAAGGACCAAGGGAGAAGAGAAGGAGGGGGGGGGGATTATGGACTTTAATTCGCGGAGGAAGCGGAGAAAGGAAGAGAAGGAGGAGGATTGCTCGATGAAGTTGCTTGCACCGCTGCTGGAAAATTATTTTCAGCTTGAAATGCAACCACTTGAGAGCCCCCCACCCGCACCTCCGTTGTGTATTGTACAATTATATTTTTCATGAATTACCCTCCTCCGACCTTTTGTGATTACTGTTATATTCTCCTGCTGTTGCTGCTGCACCCGAGCTTGCTTATTTTCGGATAATGCTTCCCTGGTTTAAAGTTATTCTGTAAAGATTTTACCTTTCCGTTCCTTTCAGGGTTTTTACACCGCTGCTGTCATCTTTTCAAACTGAAAATACATTTTTTCTTCTTCTTAGCTACCTTCTTCTTTTATTTTGACCTTTCAACTTATTCACTTTCATCAAGATTAAGAAAATCATTTTGTACATTCAACCGAGAATTGCACAAAAAATATTTTAAAAGGAAGAGAATTATCAAGAAAGTTATTCTTTGATAATATAAAAAGATTTAAATAATTTATTTACTGGTATGGAATTTATTTATTTAATGGAATTTTGATATAATTTGTTGTTCGGTCATTTTCATACTACTATGGTTTCATTAAAAAAATTTAATGAAATAAAAGAAAAATTGAAAAAAATAAAAGAAAAATTGAATAAAATAATATAAAGAAAAACCTAATTTTTATATTCAAATGAATTTAATATGCAAACAAAACAATTTTTTTAATAATTTTAAATTTTCAACAATCCGTTGTTGTAAATAACTCTTTTTTTAATTTTAATGCTAACATTCTAATAAATTATATGGAAACTACATAAAAAATTTACACTGCTTATAAAATTACAAGTGTTTTAATTTTTATTGCCAAGAAAGTCATTATTTTTCAAACAATGTTCATTTACTTTATGATTTAAAAATAAAAGTGTTTTCAAATTTTTTCCTGTACTTTTTAAGAAATTGTTTATAATTAAAAATTTTTGAAACATGAAAAACTGCATCCGTTACCTGTTACGTTGAAGCAAATAAAACAACAATATTGTGTATCATCCCGAGTTACGAAAAAGTTTTGACCTCAATTTTCAAATTGAAAAAAATGCAGGGTTTTGATGACATGCAATATCAAAATAGACATAAATCACCTTTTCAAAAGTTATTAAAAAAATATTTTTTTCTGTTTTTAAAAACATTTTTAAAAAACCTTTAACAGTAAAAAAACAAGTAAAAATCTCACTGCATAAAATTACAGCCTGATTAAAAGCACAATTAAGCAACGTGAAAGAAAAACTTGGTCTAATGAATTTTAAAAGCCCATCCGACTTGGACAAAAAAAACGACACTTTTCGAGTAGATAAAATTTGTCAAGGAAACTGGTGCAATACATAAGACATCAAGCCGAGAGGAAAGAAGAAGAGAAAGAGAGAAACTACAGTCCCGGTGGAGCAGAAGTCAAAGGTTAAAAACGCCTGGGCGTTGCTAAACTTGCAAATCCGAAGTACAATTTGGCGCAAGCTTGCGACTTCCTAAACGCCACTTCCTCTTTTCCAAGCGCCGCGCCCAGCTTAGCCAGCTACTACAATGGTTCTTTCTCACTTCCTTAGAGCGGCTCCAGCAGCAGCAGCCCCGAGGAATTTGTAAATTCGACGTGCTTGCAAGCTCGCGCCAGCCCGGAAGTTTTAATCGTCCATCAGGGAAGCTACGAGGTACAGCGGAACTTTTTGCATAATAATTCCCTCCCGACAAAGCAACTTGCGCGGGAGGCGCTTGCTCGCTTAACGGAGATATATGTATATACGGCGCCCCACTAAAGAAGGCTGGATCAGTCGAGGCCGATATTTCACACTCTATATCCTCAACCTTTTGTACCTCGCCATTAGCCTCTGCTCGATGCACACGTTTCGCATCCTCGCGTCGTTTTTCTCATATCAGCTTCTGCGCAAGCTAATAACTCTCGATCGGTCAATCTCAATAATAAAAGTCCTGCAATTCATTAATCGAACTCAGCGAGGTAAAATTTATCACCCAAATGGAAAAAAGCTCTCTTGAAGTTAGTTGGCCGAATTCATTCGAACGAGGAGGTGCGGAGAAAAAAAAAAGCACTACTGATTGGCTCGGTTGACACGACGAACGATACGCGCCAGCCACTCCGACCGATCAGTTATGATACGCGCATACAGTGTGTGTACACAGTGGCACGCAGACAGAGCCTCGGAAAGCGAGCCACCAGGGAAATCAGGTGCGTTTCGCGCTCTGCGGCCTCGGGAATCCCCCGATAAATGGCACGGCGGGGTTGGCGCGAGCTTTCCACGCTACAGCCAGCCGGCAGCCAAAAGGCTCCCCTCGATGGGATACCAATTGCTTGTTACACTCGTTACTCCCACTCGGCTTGCCGCTGACATCCGCGGGTCGGCTAATTCCGTAACTGCGAGGGTGGGAAATAAAACGAATAAATGAATAGCCGCGTCATCGTAATAACAAGAGCTCGTGCTTTATTATTTCGGACGAAAATTAATTTGTTTCGGGCTTTATATAACAACTGGTGTTAACTCGTTTTACAATTGAAGTGTCTCGCTGCAGTGCAGTTGAGTTCGTTTGGATTGTCATTATTTATTTTGGAACGAGGGAGAAATTTTATTTTTCAAACCTCACGGTTTAAAAGGTGATTAATCCATTTGGCGAAGTTTTTTTCTGACCCATTTTAAAAGAAAAAACGTTATTCACGACACTCGCTCAGTGGCTTGATTTATGGATGAAATTTTTATAAAATAAACCTGGGCTTCGCGTGTACCATTTTTTAAATTGACAGTGGTCGTCCGGTAAAACTATTACGGAAAGAAAAAATTTTCCAAATCAATCGAAATAGTTATTATTTTGGGGGAAAATTTTTTATAAACCCTAAAAAATCCAATTCGCTCAGCGAAACCGAACGAGGATAAACGGTCATCTTTATAAAAGCTCAAAGTAATCTATCGACTGGGCAGCATCCAGCAGTAAATATTTATTCCCCCTTTCACGGAGTGGTTTGATGTAAAAGAAAAAAATAAAATCGATAAGCCATGCGCCTTGCAAGCTCTCGGTCGCCTTCCGTACAAACGCACACGCCACGCTGGAAAAGAAAGCGAAGCCAACTTTCCAATCCGAGCTTTATGGTACTCCGCGTGCGGGTGCCGACTGGACGTGTCTACTCCCCGATCGTGCGCAATTGTTGCAGCTGCTGCAGCAAAACCAACCCTCCTCCCTTTTTTTTTCTCTCTCGGATACCCAGAAAACCTTCGGGAAAACTTTTACAGCCCGGGACCTAATCGCAAGTTTCGGATACGCCTGGTATCGTTTCTCTCGGGGTTCGTTTTCTCATTCCCGAGCAGGAGCTAATCTTTCTAATGAGATTAGCTGAAATGAACTGGAAGCTCGGTGACTTTTAATTTTGAATCGGTCTTTCGGAAAATAAATCTCCGCGGGTTTAACAAAATTCCGAATTTTTGAGAATTAAAAAGTCTTCTAGGGACGACTAATGAAGATGCACGCTATTTGCATAGTGGTCTCGTTCGCTAATGATAAGCTGCAAGACTGGTAAGATTTTAAAACTCTCATCAGCAAAAAGTTCTTTTTTTTTTCGTACTCAAGGAATGGATGTCTTTGATAAAAAAGGGGCAAAAAAATTGTCCAGAGAGGAAAAAAATATTAATTTTTCTCCTCTCAGCGACGGTAAAAACCGCAAGAAATTAATCTTCTTTTCTCGAAACTTGGTACCGTCTTTAACTGACAACACAGTAGGACTTAAAAATTTTCTTATCTATTGAACAGGTTTTACAAGTCATACTAGTTTTATCCTCAATTAAAGTGTCATTAGTATTTCAAACACTAAGCCTTCAAACGATATCGACATTTTTCTCGAAAAAAACTTAATTACTAATTTTCCAGATTGAATACTTGAAATTAATAAACCAGTGCTCGAATCACAGAGATGAATTCTCCTGATTCCTTATCATCGCAGTTGTTCTTGTAATTGCATTGTCGTGCCCTCTTCACAAAGTACGCTTGTAAACTTTCTCAAGTAACCCCCCCTTTCAAGTCATTTTGGTTTTATTTGCCTTGTAACTGCGATACAATTAGGCAAAGAGACGCACCGCGTAACACACCGAGGAGTTGGTTTAATTTAACCGCCCGAGTCAACCGCTGCAGCTGTCTTTTCCCGCGTCCTTCTTTCCCGGTAAGTTTGCCCGTTAAAGCCCTACGCAGCGACTAAATTTCCATTAGGCTTGATTTAGAGGGGCAGGAGGGGCGTTTTCGCGCAACTTTTGCCAGCGTGACACTGTACAGCGTTCTCCAATTTGCCGCCTCCCTGCAGTCTCTCTTTTTTTTTCAACTCACAACTAAAAGAAGAACAAGAAGAAGAAGAAAAAGAAGGAATTAAGTTACTTCTTTTATCCGCTCGAAGATGAATTGGCCGCGAAACTTACTCGGATACTTGCTTTAGATTTTGGAGAACGTTCTGCGTGGACGATTACCCCAGAAGGCCTATTTATATGTATGAGGGATCAATGTCACGTGACGCGTCACTTTGAATGGGGGCAAATCTAGCGAGCCAAGAGAGAAAGAGAGAGAGTACACCCGCACGCAGAGTTGTCGCTAATTATTTGGTCGTTGGGTATCAAACGGAGCATGACTGTACGTTGTCCGCTTCGTTAACATTCCCTCGTTCATCCGAATGAGATAATTAGCTGCAGCGCACGCGCACCCCCGCACTCGCGAATTATTCCTAAAAGAGGCTGGCCGTTTACCCTGGTCCTACACCGACGCCCCGGCAATTGGCATTGTTTCATTGTGCCCCGACTGACGTAATTGATCAATCATTCGCCACCTTTCAGTTCCAATTGAATGTTTCCGTTTACGGTTTGTCGTAAACAATTCACGAAGAAAGCTTACGCGCCTATTATCGATGGTTAATTTTTAAACATTCGGTCGATAAATTTCTGCCTTTGACAAGTTGCTCGATAAATATTCATGTTATGGACATTTAAGTTTCGAATTTTTTTACGTAAAGCCACGAACGTTTATCATACTTATACGGTGCAAGCTCGCGAGGCTCATGCAACAGTGATACGCCGTAAATACACCCTGGGGACCTCAAGAGTAAATTAATTTAACCGAACCGCTCGAAATGCATTAATTTTCCTATTCAATAGAACAATCGTAATTTAATCGCTTCAAACGCTCACAAGACTTTTAAAAATCTCATCTGCGTTTGATGCATTATCAGCGCTAGTAGGGTTGAAATGGTAAAATAAATAAAAATCTCCGTCTTCAAAGAGGAAATAAACAACTCAAAGCAAAAGCTTGCACACGATCAGCTTCTCGAAAAACTTAATTAAGGTATACGTGAAAGCAAGTCTTCGCGATCCTTCATCACCAGCGGAAACCACAAAACAAGGAGATTCAGATCCTCGAGATCGGAAGATTGAAATAGAAAATATCTCTTGCAAAGGCAAGGATCCCTATTTGTCTTGGGCCAAAGGAGCCAGGAGAGAGAGAGAAAGGAAGAGACTACTTTGCCGTCGCTCGGCGTTGAAGAGTTTGAGCAAACAAAGGGCCGTGAAACAGGGAAGCGAGGGCGGAGGAAAGAAAAAGAGCGCCAAGGGACGAGCGAGCAAATAATTATTGTCATTGGAATTTATGGGAAACGTGGGGATTACCTCCGCTCCCGTCTCGGGTCCGGCCGGTCGCGAAACTACAAGAAACTATTATTACTCGTCGGGGCTGCTGGTGCTGTTGTTTTGCGCGCGCAGTTTGTCTCCTCCCCGCGGGAGAACATCTCGCGCCGGGCATAAATCACCACGAGAGCCGGGCCCCAGCGAGGGAGAAAAAGGGGAAAAAAAACGGGGACAAAATCATACCCATTCGTACCATAACAACGCTGCCGAGTGTACACCAAGAACCGTACACGTTTCTTACCAGGCTCGTTGCCCCTTTTTTTCTGCTCCTTTCTTCCTGCTGCTGGTGCAGCGCTCAACAAATTACTAGCCAATTTGGCTGTTACTTACTACTGCTACGCCGTGGATTTTAGAGCCCAGAGTTTTGGCTCGTCGTGCTCTAGTCGTAAATTCAGCAGCCGAGGCTGCGAGGCTAAGGCACGTTCATTAAAGGGGTGGCAGAATGTTTCAGGCTTTTTGAACTACGCTGCCTCCTGTAATAGAAGAGCTAGGTGCCTTTGCTTGTTCTCCACCTAGATTCTTCCTGCTCTCGATAACTTTACGTACCGAAAAGGCGTAAACACGTTTTGACTTTCTCGTGTTTACTTCCTAGTTGATTGATTTTTATCTTTTCTTTTTAAATTAATTTGTGATACGAATAGGAAAATTTAATCTTTTGTTTTGACAAGTATTAAATATGAAGTATTATATTCTTTTTAATCCAATTAGTTCTTCGAAATTTGGCTGCTTTGTACATCGAAAATTAAATAGAAATCGAAAATTAACCAAAAGGGGGGTATGAGTTTTGAGTACCTTGACCGATGCGTACGTTAGCTACAAACAAATTTTCTCTCGGATTTTGAAGCAAAGTGAACGTTATATTATAAAGGGTCTAGTTGCATCAAAGTAATTAACTCTGTAATCGTGAATTTGATGTGCCTCGAAATTCACAAAATAGACTTGCTTTGTTACGGAACAGAACAGCTCAATTTCAAAACGAAGCATTCAGAAATAATTCCTGGTTACATTTTACAAAAGGAAATCGAGAACAATTTCGTGCCGAGTGCGAGCTTTTGCATGACATCATACTTATTATAAATTTAGCGTAAAAAGTCAAAAATACACTTGAAATGTAAAAAATAACGAAAGCTTTTTTGACATTTGGCTTTAAATTAAATCACATGGAATTTCATTTTACAAATCGCTCTCGTAAATAAAAAGACTAAAAAAACCCAAATTAAATGCAACTTAATCCCGGAGCCAGGTATTAAGAGAGAAAAAAGACAAATATTCTGCAGCGATGGTAAACTTTTGACTTTGCAAGACAATTTAAAGTAATTCGAAGAGTACGTGACCGTTCAATCCACAAATCCCGCCTCCGAAGTCATTCTCGCCTCGCTCGAAGTAAATTCAATTATCCCAATTAAGTAATAATTTGATTTCCGTGACTTGAGAATCGATGGCGGCAGGTGCATAAGAACCAGACATAAAATTCTCGATAAAAATTTATCTGGATGTATCCGGGTGCACTAATACCAACTCGATCAATCCACGACGACTGATCCATCCAGTATGAAATGACAATGCGCGTAATGTGGTGTGCATCCGCGAGTGTAGCCTGCAGTATCCGGTCTGGAGCGGGTTTATAGTTTAGATCAGCTTTGTGCCGGCCGTATAACCAATAACCCGTCCAGCGCACTGCAGGAGCGCAGGGGTAGAACAAGGCAGAGCGCGCAATTAATTTCTCTATTAGTCTTCGCCGGCTTACCGATACACCCGAATGTTGCTCTTCATCCCGTTACGCACTGTATTTATACTCCATATATGACGTTCGCTCATGCCAAAGCCGCTTATACATACTCGCGCACCGCCCGCACCGCGAATACTAGTATCCAAGCGGCCTCTGCGCCAGAATTCCTCTCTCATTATTCAATATTCATCGAAAATCCAAGCCGGCCTGCTTGATGACCTGCGGACCGATTGTATAACTATATGTTGCGGTCAAAAGCCCACCGCCAACGCTGCCTGCTGCTCCGGGTTTAGCCGCCTCGAAACTGTAAAATTGCTCCGAGGGCTGATTCTGGCCGATTAGAACGCGATTATGTTCCTATATTCGCGTTACAGCGGCCTCAGCAGCAGCATCATATTGCATACTTTCATCCTGCGAGCGTGCGATAGACTAACTCGAAATTAATCAAAATCTAAATGGGAGTACAACATACATCGGTGCAAAATAGGATCGTAACTCATTTTACGAATTCAACTTTTATTACGAAATTCGGTTATTTTACCCAAGTAAGTTTTAATTCGTCTGAGTAATAATTCGTGTTTTAATTTTTACCGTCTGCTTTCCATTACAATAATTTTTTCCATTTTAGTCACGTCATGCACTGTTTGAAAGATTAAGTACTATTTGTAATGAATAATAATAATAATAAGTGTCGAGATAACAATAATAATATATTCATGATTTTATTATCATTTTCCGTTGTCATATTTAGTCACACGAACTTCAAAATACATCATTTGGTTTAATTGACGTCAATCACTTTATTTGTGTAATTTTTATTCTTTAATGAAACTCATCCACGTATGCATCACAATTAACAAATGAATAAACGAATTTAACTTTAGTGAATAAAATTTGTGTCAACTTTCTTTTTTGAAGTAATCAAGTTTATCATGTGACATTTGAACTTAATAAACTTAATAAGTCTCTTTTCAAATCTGATTGCTTCCAATATTCAAAATTTACGTAATAACTGCAGTTAGAAATGAATTTTAAAATTTTATTAAAATGCAGTAAAAAAATTAATAACTTCTTTTTTAAAAACCTAAAAAAAATACATTTTTATTATAAAATGTTTAAAAAAAATCCCTTAAGAGGCTTAGGAAAAATATAATACGCGAGAAAAAAACAGTTTAAATGAATTGGAATAAAATGTTACAATTAGTATTTCTCAATGGATACGCAGCTGCTGAGATGACATAGTGTTTATTAAAAAGTACATTTATGAAAACTTTTACGTTTTGGTTTTAATCCTTTCTTATAATTCTTTAGTGCCAATTTGGAAGATCAAAGTTGTTTAATTTAATTGATTTTTTATTACTTTTTAAACGAATTTAATCAATTTTTATTACATAAATGATTTTTGAAATATTTTCTTTTATTATATATTATTTTAAGTAATATTTTCAAAAATTAAATAAAAAATTCAACGTTTTAGACTTTAAAAAGCTGATTTTAAATTTTTCTTTAATACCAAGACAAAAATCATCTTTTAATTAGTACGATCAATTAAACTTATAACTAAAAGCAATTCAAAATGTATGGTAACATTTATTACTCCAATAATATCGGTCATTCAACTCATTTTAATCAATTGGTGGTCTTAACGTTCTAAATGCACGGAAGTGACATTATTAAATAAAGTAGAGCTTAACTAAGATAAAAATTAAATAAAACGGTGTAATAAATTTGACTAGAGAACAAGACGGATATAAAAAAGGGTTTTTTATTTCAAAAACAAATTAATGAAACAATTAAACTATTTTGATAACAACTTTAATCTAAAAATAGAAGTCATCTACAAAAGCCAGAATATACTCAAGTATATGTTCACTCGCACAGTGAGAAGGGAAATAAATAAAGCGAGGATTGTTTTCATGCGCAAGGACAATGAAGATATATGGACGATCGGAGGGTCCTTGTCCTCCTCCCCGAAAAAGCGATACGACAATAGTCGCGACGACTACGACGCGTGTAACGTTTACCACCCGACGAGCGATGTGCGACCGAGAAGAGTTAGTAAGTATTACGTAGATCTTCTCGTAAGCTCAGCGACTTCGCGTCGCCACGGAATATTGGCGAACGCGTTACGCGGGAGGGAAAAAGCTCTCCGAGCGCATGCGCCCCAACGCCGCCCCGTTCGAAATTTCGGTTTTTCTGTCAACAATCAGTTAACCAGCCAGTTCGTTTTGCTATTCTGTGCTTTCGCTTGTGCACCCACACACAGAAATAAAAAGACTCTGGCAGCGCATTTAAAAATAATAACGATCTTTTGTGAAAGTAAAAAATAATAATAATAGTAACTATAATAACCTTGCGCTGTGTCCTTTGAAATAGTTCGGATAAAAAACTAAAAAAACTCGTGCCAGTGTGATAAAATAAACAGTATGAATAATGAGGAAGAAACTGTCGCTGAGCCAGATCCTTCGAGGTGTGTGCATTTGAGTTCGCTTGTGCTTTGGTTCGCTGGAAGTTTTTATTTTATTTTAATCATTAGCCAACTCTTTTTTTTCGCCCATTGTGATGTAATTTTTTTCTCTTTTTTTTTTTTTCGTGAATTTGTAGTTACGGAATCCAGCGTATTGACATTGTCCTCGATAATGCGGATGGAGTATTTTTGGCTGGTAAGAATGTTACTGGAAAGGTCATTTTAGAGCTTGCCGCACCGTTGGAAGTCCTGGGTAAATAAAATGCTAATTTTTTTTTTATGGCATTTAAATAATCATTGATTTTTTTATTTTTACTCTTCACTTACTTGGTTTGAAAAGTTACGTACATTGAGAGCTTTTCGAAAAATAACTCTCTTTCCAATGTTCAAATAATTTTTTTTTTTAATTTTCGAGTAATTTATTTATGTCAAAATTCAAATGACAATGCCAAAAGTTTTCAATTAGGAGTGAATTACAAACACACTTGGCGCGTAGCATTAACGTTTTGAGGTGTATCGTGTCACTCCTCAAGAAATTCTCCTGTTGATTCGAACAACAGAGATCGGATACGCGAGACGTCGTATAACTAGTTTGTACCTCAAACACGCATCACCCGAAACCCGCACTTAAATCTCAATTTAAACTGATTCCCTCCTCGAATTGCAAATAGATAAACTCGCCTCCGGCATACATAAACAAATCAAAATCAGTTTCAATAAACATTAAAAAACAACGTTTAGGAATTCGGTTGAGATGCAAGGGCGAGGCCCGCGTCCACTTCACCGATCGATCGGTGGGAATACGTCGCAAGTTCTCGGCCGAAGAGAGCTACGTCCACCTGGAACCCTACATTTACGGGGGTGAGTACAAACTTCTATTGCAAGAAACAACAATAACCACGGACAAAAACAACCGTTTCATTCACAGACGGAGAGTCGAAGAGTCAAGTGCCCGGCGGGGTCTACCCCTTCAGTCTGAAGCTCCCCGAGAAGATACCCTGCAGCTTCGAGGGCCTCTACGGACGGATTCGTTACTCTCTCAGGGCCTGCTTGGTCCTCGCCGAGGACCTCGTTTTCTACACTAACGTTCTGCCCTTCACTCTCGCCCTGCTCGCCGACCTCAATCGCGACTCTCTGGCGCCGGTGAGTCTGCTTTGTTGCTTTAATATCTTTTTTTTTTTTTTTTTCCCTCCAACACTTCTCCAGAGGGTAAATCTTTTCAACCTTCTTTTTTTATGATTCGCGGTTAATCATATATAAATATCGCAAAGTCAGCGAAAAAAAATTTCAAATTTATTCGGAGCGATAAAAGTTTTATGAACGAAATCAATCTCGGGTAACTGAGTTAGGTATTTAATTAAAAAAAAAAAAAAAAGAAGGAGGAGGAGGAGAAGGAAAATGGTCGAGAGTATAACGAAATTTCTCTTATAAAAGGCGCTGATAGCTTTTACAAGAGAAATGCATTTACTGAATTATAGAGGAAAAGCTCTCTCTCTCTCTCTCTCGCTCTCTCTTGAACCGAGCTTGCGACTGCACGCGTGCGTGTTCATATTTTTCTCAAACGAGGCTGACGCCCCCACGGGGATATATGGGACTTCTCACCCCACCTCTTAAGATACGTCGGCAAAACCCGCTCTTACACTTATTATTATTACCCAGGTTTTCAACTCAATGATATGAATTGATCTTAGTTACGGTTGAATGTTCATGGTGGTTTGATTAAAAAATTCTCGCGATTATTATTACACGTTTTCAACTTGAATTAATATTTATTCGAAATACAGTTCTTTTCAATTGTATAAAGTAATAAGGTTATTTTTTATTTTCAATTAACTGGGTCTGATTAACCCAGTTGTAACGCTCGTAATTTATTAAATTAAAAATTTTTATTTTGAAACTCTGTAGCACTGAACAGTTTCATTTTCGAAAATGCATTTTATAACTTTATAATTTACCTTTTAATTGAGCTCGCTAGTGTCATTTTGAATTCCAGTATATATTTATCTTCATCAATTAAATTATTTTATTTCACAATGAAATTCATGACAAAGCCCTCCGCTCAAATAGAAATTTGAATTATACCGAAAATTAAACTACCACTATTTACAATTTTCCCCGCTCAAGGCTTAATTGTAAATACCAGCAGGCTAGCTTAGCAGCGTAAAAATCGGTGCGAAAAATTTACTCTCGATCCTAATAAAAAATTGCAGGTCCCGTAGGTGCACTTTATTCGTGTTTGTACCTTATAAACCGTAAATTCTCATGATATCGTAAGTAATAGAATGCTTGTATAGGTAATGTAGATGCGCGAGCGTATTAGAAAATTGCACGGTGTCGGTAGCCCAGCTAAACGTGAATAACCGCTCGACTCGGGCTACAGTGTAGCCGAGCTACCTCCTCTGATAATAATAAAAAAACAAGACTGGAGTTGAGCACGCACGCTGCGGAGCAAGCGAGCTATTTTTGCTTATACCTACTTTCCTGCACTTCGGCCTCCCCTTGACTTGTTTATGCGAGATTGAAGCGCGCGCGGTTAAATGTAATGACGGTGGGGGCTTGTTCCTGAACGGATCTTGTTTTATAGTTGCCCATTAGCGAGAAGCAGACGAAAACGTTCATCGGACAGAAGGAGCCGTTGAGTCTGGAGCTTTCACTGCCCGTACGAGGCTTCGTGCCCGGGCAGACCGTGCCCATGGAAATAACCGTCAAGAACGACTCGAACGTACGAGTTTCCAAGATTCGAATAGTCCTCAAAAAGGTATCATTTACGAAAAGTCATTACTTTTTCGTCATTATTTTACTTCAAAAGCTCTTGTGTCTTTGTTTTTAAGGTCGTGAAGTACCACACGAGGGAAAAGTCGAGGACGCACAAGGAGATTGTCGTGGAGATTGAGCTACCGGTTGAGCGCAAGGAAGAAACGCACCTCGAAAGATTCGACATACCGTCCGTGCCTCCGACTGGGATGCACTACTGCACCGTTATAGACGTCCAGTACGTTCTTAAGGTCGAGGCTTGCGTCGACCTCACCGAGTGGTACTATCGAATGCTCCAGAAGAACCTCAAGATTCGGACCCACGTAATCGTTGGCAGCGTGCCTCTGGCCAACTTCGACGACGCGATCGCCGACGAGCAGGAGAAGAAGTTCAACGGACTCCTTCTTACCGTACCCTGTGAGTCTTTTCATTCGTCAGACGGTTCCCTATTTTACTTTTTTTACTTTTTGGTTTATTTTTTCAATTCCAGGAACAATAACAAATGTTTTGTTAAGTTACGTTACTTCGAATAAGATAAGTACCTATTAAAAAAAAAAGGAACAATTTTTAGACTTTTTAGAAAATTGATTAGATCTAGATTCTTATCTTTTATCACGCTCTGTAGTAAAACTATTGAACAAACAAAAACAAAAATATTTCTATTTTTACAGTATTATTATTACTATTTTGAAGTGTTATTTTATAAAAAAATAACATAACAAAAGTCACTTAAACTAATAATAACGTAACAAATATAACAAAACGTTTTGCTATTATACCAGGTCCCTGTAAAATTAAAAACATTTTTCAAATTAAATATTGTTTATTTTCAAATTTAGTATTAATACCATTTAGATTGTGTAGTCGATTAATTAGCTGTAATGAATTTAATTAGCGAACGAGGAGCAGTACGTGAAAAGCCAGATCTACAGATCGTCCAAGCCCGATAAGGACGACCCGACCGGCGAAGAGGGAGACAGCGACGGCGAAGTCACGCCCTACTCACCGAAATACCGTGTATACAAATTTGAAAAAAAACACGAGTAGTGTTGTACAAACTACCAGACCTAAAAAATTATAAATTATAAATAATCAATACATATATTCCTTTTTTTTATTGTATGCAATTATAAAAAATGCGATTGTAAATGACCACAAACTTTGTTGAAAATTGTTCATGACTTTGCTATAAATCTATTTTTAACGTTCATAGAGATACTTGTAATAATAGTCTACATTGAGTAGTAACATACGCCCTCGCGCAAGACTGCAAATTCATGGACTAAGCTACGTGAATAGCGTAAGTAATTTAAATGCAAAAATGTAAAATTCAAATTTTACAAAATACCGTATTCACTACAAGATCATATAGTTATAAATAAATTGTTACACTATATCTTGTATCAAAAAAGAAAAAAAAAAAAAAAAAGTTAATAAAGTAAACATATATTTTCGTGTTCAAAAGTAAAAAGAGTGTAAATTCATTTTACGTTGAACAAAGCGAATCACAATTACGGTAGGTTGTAACGAAGACATCAAGATAGCGCAGCTCTTGTATATGGGTATTCTCGCAGGACGAAATAAGTTATTTACGGCACTGGGAGACTACGGGGGTATAGATAAAAGTACGCGGTAGCGCAGTAAAATGTTGTAGGAGGGGCAACCATGGCTATAATTTTTAACTATCGCGTATAAGTGAATAAATAAGGATCGTGGGCCATGCAATAACCCGGGTCTAGGGGAGGAGCCGCCTACGCCGCTGTAAAGAAGCCAAAGGTAAGGTACGCGGAGGCCGATAGCGCGCTTATGGCGACTTTGCGTGATGCCGCCGCGCACCGGACCGTAATATCGAGTGATGATATGGTCCGCGAGGTAAGTGCGGTTCGCCCGCCGAGCTTTCGCTAAACAATCAAACGTAATTGAAGCGTGAGGAACGGGTCCGAGAACTGCTTTTTACGACCTTTCGGGGCTGCTTATTAACAATACCCACGCTATTTTCACTTTTGATAAATCATGTTTTATTTTCTTTTCTTTTTTTTGTCCAGCTACATACGTACATAACTCTTTGTTTGATTTTCAATAATCAATATTCCCCTCGAGTACTGAAAATTCCGTGTCCGTAAAACACGAGGTAGAAATAATCTTGATCCCTGCACATGAAAGCGAAAGAAAAAAAAAAAAAAGGGCAAACATTTCCCTGCGCCATCCTGCCTCGACACATCCCGCCGCGGGGCTCACACTGTAAAGTCGCTAGTTCCGGCGATGCGATGCACCCGAGTAAACAAAGCAAAAGGCTAAGCAAAGTAAAAAATACGCAACTCCATGGTCTCTGACCAGTCAAAGGTTCAAGCTGCGAGCTATATAATGTAGCGACGGTGTTGATAGTGGAGGTAGCAAAGCGTCTTTGGCCAATATGGGCCAATCTCGGCTCTGCGCTCCTCGCTCGGCGATGTCCCCCGCGACCAGCCGGAGGATTTGCCAGCTACTTTGAAAGCTCCCCTCCCCCACCCCCTCGGGCACCCCCGAGAAGCGGCTTTGATTACGGTATATAACATCTGTCTCTGTCCGATACCTAATATAACTCCTGCGACTCTTCCGTCAAAGACCACATCAGAGGGCTCCCGGTGGAAAGAGAGCTTGCGGCTTGCGAGCTTGCTCGAGTACACGGGATGCATTCGCAGTGTACTCGTTATAAACTTTAATTTGCTTTATGGACGATGCATGTAATTACTCGTCATTATGATAGCGGAAATTGTTGGAAAACCGAGCACGCAGTTGAGCAACCTTTTTGATAAATATCTGGGATTTTTAACTTTGATTAGAGGTTAATTGCTTTTGCAGTAAAGCTCGCAGTAAAGCATAACCAAAGTTTGTTAAAAAACAGTTTTAAAACTGCATTCCTGAATTATTAAACAGTAGTTGTTTATTATTTTATAAAGAAGTTTTCATTTCAAATTTCATTTAAAAACAATGAGATTTAAAACTTCATCTGACGCTCTTGAGTAAAAATTCAACACTTGTAAACAAGCTTTTAACGCAGAGGCAACAACGACGAAGCTCGGTGAAAAAAAAAAAAAAAAAGAAAAGGAATAAAGAAGTAGCATTCAACAAAACTAAGTACGTAATAAGAAGGAGGCAGGAGCCACGGTAAAATCTGGTGGCAGGTAAACGAGCCGTTGCTCGTCACCAGCACCGCGAGCTCGTTAGGAAACTTGAAATCGGATTAGCGACGTAATTAGCACCCTACAATGGGCCACTACTCGGCCGAGAAAAGTTTATAATACGGGCCGGACGAGCAAGCTCGCCACCGCAAAAACTAAGCTTTGGTGAAACTCTGACTTTTTTTTTTCTCGCTGTTCTCCTACCTCGCCGCACATAAGACTAGCTCGGTGGCGTCTATCTTTCGACCTTAGCAATGTATCGATGATAAAACCGGAAACGATAAAAGTTTCTATACGGATGGAGCGAAACTCCGGGGCGCGAAGTAACGAGGGACCGGGGGAGGGAGAAAAAGTTTCCGCGACGCGCTAAGCTTTACGGTAACCGAGCTTTTCTTTCTAAAACTCCGCTGTTGTTACCCCACGCGCTCCATGAAGTTTATCCTGTAAAAAGTGTCTACTTACCTGCTCACCGGTGTATTATATAGAAGCTTTCACGGACGACGAGCATTCTTTCAGCGGCTCGAACTGTATAGATATCCGCAGCTACGTTGACTTTTTTTTTTAAGTAATTCGCCCGAGGCGCTCTACCTTCCACCCGGGTGACCTCAAAAGGCATAGCTTCAACATTTACCTCGTTAGCTGGTCCAACTATCTTTTTTCGAAGTTAAGAAAAAAAAAAAAAAAAATTGTTGCTTGTGTATTTTTTTAGTCAATGTTCTCGTTCTTATTATGCTTTTTGGTGTATGTAACTTTTAGTCTGAAGCACTAAAACTTTCTAATAATTCTATTCTGAAAATTGTAAGTTAAAAATGTAAATTTAATTCAAATTCAGTTCAAAATTTTTTTTTCAATCTAAAAATGCCTTCAATAGCAATCTCCTTTTTAATAATACATGCATACTATTTTTATTTTATTAATCACTTTTGACTTTGCAATAGTTATTTAGTTCCAAAAAATATTTTTCAAATAAAAAAAATTTTAATCAATTTTTTCAAAGCTTTCGTAAAAAAATTTTTTTTGTAAAAATATAGTAATTATTTATTTTTATGAATCAAGCTGATTCAAACATTTTTTCATTTTAGACCAAAAATACTCGCAAAAATATTCAAGAAAATACTATTTTTGCGGTAATGGTTACCTACTCACATTTTTGTACTCGAATTAAAAATTATTACGATTTAAATAAATATTTTGGAGCTCAATATATAAATTGCTAGTATAAAGATGAATAAGCATACCGGTAGGAGAAAAAATCAAATACATATTAAAAAAAAAAAAAAGAAAAAAAAGGTAATGGTATAAATGTGATATTTTGTTGGAATTGCAGCATGCAGTACCGTCCAAAAGGTAATCCGCGCAATCGTAGGTACTCGCGGGTGCGGACGTGTGTGATGGTTGCGGTCAAGCTTCTGCTTTTCGCTTTAAACCGGCTTGGCTCGCGTACTTGTTGGCCGTACAGAGACGCTCGGGAGGTCGACGAAATTTAGTGAAAAGCCGCTAGTCTAGCTTCCTGCCACAGCTGCATGCCACGCAAATGGCTTTTCAACTGTCTGATATACTCGTCATATTGGGTTTAAGCTCCTCTTTCACCGTCGCTCTTATACCCTGCCAGCCAACAATCCGTGAAACTTTAATATTTTTACATGCATTTTCTACCAACTAATGAGCTTATTTTGTAACATATACGTTGACTTTTTTTTTACATGTACCTCGTAGCTAAAAGCAGATTATCCGTATGATGTAGTCTGATTATTATTTTTTTCTGGTTACTTTTAAGCTGTGTTTTTTTTTTTTTTATTATTTGAATTAAACTAAGTACTAAAATTAACATGGACAAAAACGTTTAATAAATCACAACAGAAGTTTGTTGGCAATAGAAACAAAGTTTTTGTCGAGTTTGAACGATGTGAATTTAAAACGAAGTTCAAAGAACAGAGCCAGCGAGAAGTATATAACGTTTTGAGTAAACATTAGAAAGGGCTCGCGTATTTGTACGAGACGACAACGCGCAGGACCGCGACTTTTATTAAGATATGCAGTTTCTGCCACGGGCGAAGGTAAACTGTAAAGGGCGAAAGGGTTGCGCGGTGCTTTGCCCTTTTCTCCCCGCTCCCTGCTCTAATTGCACGAACGTTATAATGCTCGTTCACGCAGCACGGTACACTTGTACGTGTGTAATATCGCTACGAGCGAATCTCATATCCCCCAGAACTAATGTTTTATATGCCTGTGTGTTTTACACCCGAGGAATAAATTAAGATTAAAATTTTACCTTTGGGATCAACAATTCTCTCTGTGCTGGACTGCACGACCCAACCGTCCCCTACCAACTACCCCCCTTTTTTTTCATTATTACTCAGGTAATTAATTACCCAATTTTTCATGTTTTAAAAAATTCTCAACGCGACTTTTATACTTTTTTTCTTAACAAATACTTTAAATGTTTTTAAATAAATAGTAGACATTAATTAAAGGCGTACTGCATCTTGAAAGAAATTGTAATCGAATTCTGTAGTGAGCCTCAAAAATTAAATTTTTAAATTACTATTATTAAATTTAATCAATCATGATTAATTCTGATATTGCTAAATCTCTCAAACCGTATATGAAGTGACAGAAGCCAAAACAATTTAATTTTTTTTAAATAAATTCTTGAGTTTTTTTATACCACTGTTCGTGTCATCAGGAAAATTGATAAAACAATTTGTCATCCTGCCTTGCTGTATTTAAAATCGCCAAACGTTAAATTTAAAACAGATTATCCTTAGAAAAAAAACGTGATAGGATAAACGAAAATCAACCCCGTTGACCCAATATATTTCGTAAAGCTTTATACCTAGCGGTCAATACACTATAGGAGCACTATATTGAATAGAGGCACTATTGTGTATACGTATAATAAAGCTGAGCTTGATGAGATAGTAGTGGTTAAAATGGTGCTTTTAGGCGCATGGCTGGCTGGCTGCTGGTACCCTAGAAACAGGCCTGGATCTCACATTGAACGTGGAAGGGGCGTTAATTCTATCGCAGACTCCCGATGCGTAGGCTTAAAGCTTAGCCGTTGCTGCAACTATTACAATGTTCTATATAGTCCTCTTCTCTCTCGCTCTATATCCCCATCAAGAACTACGTAAGTATGCTCTTATGCAGTTGCAACAGCAGCCTTTTCGGAGATTGCGCCTTTACTTTTAAGACTACCAGCTGCAGCTTACTATCAGATTATTGTTTGCCAAGAGCTCGTCCTGTTCCAAGTAATTGTTTTAACATCGGGGACTCAAAATTAGACTTGGAATTGCGGTATCGCAGCCTCGAAGAGCTTCCGTAACTGAATTTTATTTAACGAACTACGACAAGACATGTAAAAAAAAAAATTAATAAAAAACTGATGCATTGTTGTTTTGATCAACACTTGCCTGCTACCCAACGTTGTCAATAAGATTCAATTCCCTATGTCATGCTGGGAAGAGGATACTCAATTCTTAGACTGAAAGATTAAACAGATAGTTAATCGTAACATGACAAAAATTTTACTTACAAATGTTGGTTTACTAATCAATTTTTTAATTAAAATTTCTTAAGGCAATAAAAACTCATTAGCATCGTAAGAATAAAGTACCCAATAGTATTCTATTAAGTGAAAGCTCTTAAAGCCGTTGCAAAATTTTACTCGCGTAGTAAATGATTTAAAAATAGTAAACAGTCATGGTTTTTATTAGTTGTAAAAAAAAATTATTTTCTTTAAAAATTCTTTTACGGCATTTAAATTATGATGATTATGAGGCAAACAAAAAACTTGAAGGTGATTTGTTGAAAAAAAAAAAAGGAGCTATGCACTCTAGAATCACTGATGATTCTTTTTGATTCTTCGTGATTCTTACTGATTCCTTTGTGATTTTTTTGGCAAATTTAAAGTGTTTAGTGCCTCGGAATCAATTTTAATTAACGCATCGTTGAAAATAATGTTTTTTTTTTTTTTTTTAAGATTTTAACTCGGAATGAAGTGGATCATATTGATGTCTGAGTGTGATTCTTTAAAATTAATTTTTCATAAATATTGATTTTTTAAAATTTTACTTGCAAATTTTTTATTTTCAATAAATTTTGTCGCGGAAATTTATGGTTGTAGTAAAAATTTACATTTGAGTCGTTTACAATAATATTGTAACATACTCTCCGGTGAAACTTGATTTTCTAGCATTGAATAGTCACAGAAATCATTCATGCGATAGGAATAAAAACGATATATTTTTTGTCTTATGCAAGTCATCCAGATGAATCATAAAAAAATTTCTTCCAAACAACACATCAAGGCAATTTTTTTTTTAATAGTTATTTTAATTAAGGTTCCTAATTAATTTAACTTCTAAAAGTCCGGACTGTTTGGATGGATCGAACTTCAAGCTTTGGGCTCGAACGGTTCTAACTCAATTACAAACCTTTTAAAATTATCATCACTATTTTATTATTTTATTTTATTTTTTTAATATTTTAGTCAGGTTCGAACACGACGTTCGAACGATTCGATTCAAAAGTATTTCAAGTTTGAACTAATCGAACTTCGAAAGCTCTAATTTGACTTGATACTCCTAAAATTCTAAACGACAAAAAAACTAGTTTAAACGATCAAAGTATTAAAAATGTTTTAATACATATTATTTTTCTTTTTTTTTTTTTTTTAATATTTAAATGAAAAAATTGAGTTTGATACCATTACACATAGTTTATAGTTAAGAATTAAAATTTGAATATATTAGATACCCTCAATAGCAATACACAAGGATATTCAAGCTTACCCAATCTAAGTTTTATATTATTGTGTGAAATGAATTTTCAATTGCAGTAGATAATTATTGAAAATATTAAATATTAATTATATTGTCTAACATTCTTATAAATTGATTTTTTTTATTGGCATCGAAAAATTATTTAATAAAATTGATTAAATTTCAAAAAATATAATACTTCTATAACACGTTTATTCAAATGAATAGTAAAAAATTCATTATGAAAATAGTAAGAAAATTTACAAATTTTAATAGTCAAAGATTTAAGACTTCTTTTTTGCTTTATTTGCTTTAAAATCAGCAATAGTCATGGAGGGTCCCTGGAGTACAACTCCTTCACCTTTCCCAAGATTTGTAATACTTAAAAGTGACATTGCTTCTTCATATGGAGGGTTTATAGGACTTTGCATAGGCTTGTGGTAGACAAACTCTTTTCCTTCAAACTGAAAAAATAGTTTAATTAATGTAGATTTTAATATTTGAAAGTATAATTTTTTTATCAATGAAAATTTGATAGAAAATAAAAGTCTTACATCCAATGGATATGTTGTATCAGAATCAGGTTGACTTAGATCTCCGCACACCACAAATGGAGCAATATATGGATCAAGTCCAGACAAACCTTTGTAGTTAGATGAAGTTGGATCTAGGGATGAAGGGTCAAAATTTTCTGGAGGAGAAAAATCTCTACACACTACAAATGCTTCAAAGCTGGAGTTTCTAGAACTAAGTGGCTTAGCACAAGTCACAGATTTGAAAAATATTTTTAACTGCGAGTATAATAATGATACATCTTTTGCTCTGAAAATTTTTGCTATAAAAGTGCCTTTTGGTTTTAATATTCGAGTTGTTATTTTTAATGCAGCCAGTAATAACTGAGATTGAATATAAATGTCCATATCATGAAGACCAGTGACTAATAGAAATAAAAAAATTAAATGATCTAATGGAATGAAATGATTAAAAAAAAGTTTAATGAATGATTAATAAAAATTTACCATCAGGTGCTCCATCGCAGACAACAAGATCTGCTTGTTCATTACCAAAATGTGCAATAACTTGTTCTGCGGTAGTTATATTGGTAATATCTCCTTGAATTTGTGTTACACCATCGATTGGAGCCATTGCCTGAAGATCTACAGCAATTATTTTTGGAGGAACTATGTCATTTGATGTTTCCTTTAGTTTTTGGTAATTTTCGCTGTAAAAAAAAAATTATAAATTTTTAGTCAATTTTTAATGTATTTTACCTTTTTTAAATCTTAGAATTCATATTTATTATTTGATTACTTCAAACGACTACATAAAACTTGACTCCAACTTCCTGGGGCGGCACAAAGATCAACAGCTTTGGTAACTCCTAAAAAATGTAATAGAAATTGTAATTTGAACACGAATTCATTTACATCTGAATAATTATACACTGACCATTAAAAATATTAAATTCGTCATCTATTTGCAGTAGTTTGAATGCACTTCTTGCTCGCCAACCTTCTTCCTTAGCTTTACGATAATAAATATCACGTTTGTCTCTTGATGTTTTACCCATATTTTTATTTAACTCTTAAGAATTAAAATTTTGATGAAAATTAATTTTTAGGGAACAGCACACTGATTTTAAACAATTCTTTGCAAGTAATTTATGAACAAAACATAGATGATGCATATATTTTTGGAAATAATTAATTTTCAAAAACGTTCAACATTGAAAAGTTATTAAATTATTATAATTTACTATATGTATAACGTTTTTGCACGCCTCCAAAGTGGCATGTCTTGTAGAACACACAGGTTACTAAAACTTGTCTGCTAGGTACACGGAATCAAAACATCTTGCAGTTCAGTATGCTTTCAGCCACGGACCACGGTACCATTTAAAAGCGCTATTGTGAGGTTAGAATTTATTCTTTGAAGGCTAAAGAAGTGTAAACAATGTTTGAAAGTTGATTATAATATTTACGTGAACTTTTTCACTTAATTTAAACAAATCTTATTTAGTATAAAATTTAAATAGTATTATTTTGTAATTAAAAGTCATGAATACGTCGGCCTGTACAACCGAATTCGGTCCAGATTCTGGAGGAAGAATAAAGGTTTTTTAATTTTATTTTTAATTAAAAATTTATCAAGTATCTTCAGTTTTTGTTTATTATTAATCTTGCATGTACTAATGTTTTTTATGTTACAATCTGCTATGCATTATCTGCAATTTGTACTAAACATTTACTGTAAAATATTACTTAATTAAAACCAATAATAATTACTAAGAAAAAGTTATTACTAAATTAAACTTTTAGATATTAAAAAAAATTTATATTCAATAATTTTTTTAGGGAGTGTCTATTATCAAACCTATTGTTTACGGTAATGTAGCTCGTTACTTTGGTAAAAAAAGAGAAGAAGATGGACATACTCATCAGTGGACAGTATATGTAAAACCATATGAAAATGAGGATATGTCAGCTTATGTTAAAAAAGTTAATTTTAAATTGCATGAAAGTTACAATAATCCCAACAGAATAGTAACCAAGCCACCATTTGAATTGACTGAAACTGGATGGGGAGAATTTGAGTTGGTCATAAAAATTTATTTTCATGATCCAAATGAACGACATGTATGTCAATAAAATAAATATTTTCGATTAATTTATTTATTGTATTTATTGTAAAAATAATTTTTTAGGTAACTATATATCATATTTTGAAATTATTTCAATCAACACCTGAGTTACAAGTAGGAAAAAAGACATTGGTCTCGGAATTTTATGATGAAATAATTTTTCAAGATCCAACAGCATTAATGAAACACTTTTTAAGTTCAGCTAAACCATTAACAGCTGGTGTTTGGAAACATGAAACAGACTGTAAGTAAATTTTAAAAATAAAAAAAAAATTTTCAAGTACAATAATAATTGAATATAAAAAAAATTTTTTTAGTTGAAGCCAAAAAGGAACAGGCTCTCAAAGCAATTATGGATGCTAAAAGTGAAATTCGCAAAGAAGTGACTGCAAATAAAGAGAAATTGACATTAGCAAAAGAAACTATTTCTAAAATGAAAGAAGAGATTCAAAACTTAAGCAAAAGTGAAAAATGTTCATAGTGTTAGAATTTAATTTGAACTTTTATCATCATCATCATCATCATCATCATTCAATCATCATTGCTGCTTCATTTTTTGTAATATAATTTTTCAAATGTAATAAATTTTTCTATGTAAAAGTAAGCAATATGCTAACAGTCTTTATTATGTTACACATTTTTTATCTGTTCTTCACACCAATATACATTTTTTTTTTTCTTTTATATAAATAAAAATAACAATTTAATTCGCAATATGTTACAATACAATTTATAATGTATGGCAAAGTGTAACAATAGATATACATAGTGCAAGTTAGTATATTTCAATCAGAAAATTTGTACAACTGGGCGTCACTGACGATTTACATGAAAAAAGTTGTAACAGTCAAGGACAGAAAACTTCTGGGTGTTTGATTATATACAAAAATGGCAAATTTGCCGTTAAATGTGTAGTAACTGGTGCATTATTTGTAATCAACAATTATACTTCACAGAATTGTAAATTGTACATACACTTTTTTAATATCATAACAAACCGGAAAAGAAGTTAAAAAAATACAAATAACGTGCGTATATGATTAGTATATTGTAACATGTAGGCATTCTGCTGATGCATATTGCGCTTCAGCGTTCCGCGGAAGGATTAAAAAGTGTTTAGATAAACCCTCAGAATTCAATTGGCTTATCTTTGCATTGTTCAATACAAAAACTAGTAAAGCGCTTCAAAAACTTTGGATATTCTCTTTTGTAAAGAGCACGAAGAACT
Source organism: Encarsia formosa (assembly GCA_038277355.1). Classification (NCBI taxonomy): domain Eukaryota; kingdom Metazoa; phylum Arthropoda; class Insecta; order Hymenoptera; family Aphelinidae; genus Encarsia; species Encarsia formosa. The sequence goes on along the minus strand of CM076185.1, from coordinate 81,132,391 downwards.
GATGCAGGAACCCATCCACCAGGATTTACTAAAAAAATTTAATTATTAGTAAAATTAAAAAACTAACATATAAAAACTTGTATAGATTATTACTAACCAACTGAACAATAAGTTATTTTACATGTGATATCTTCTCTCTTGATTTCCTCATTTTCTTTAGGTGGTTTGACAAGTGTTTGACAAACGAGGCTTACTGTCAAAAACAATCTAACGCATTTTCCAGTATTTGCCTGAAAAGATATCAATATAAATATTTTCGCATTTTTTAAACCATAAAAATTGTAATTATATATGAATAGAAGTGTCTTACAGGATAATCTGGGTGCTCTGTACTGTGATTACAGACAATCCACAAGTCTTGAGAATCAGTGTCTTGATCATCTGGTACTTTTCTCATGTGGGACCAGAACAAAGCATCTCTTTGACTGGAAGGCCAGATTCTTTTGTGAGTTTGTAAAAATATAAGAGTGTCTTTTGATACAGTTTCAACAACGGTCATGTCCTCCAGAGTTGCTTCCCAGCCACTGCGATACTCTGGACTAAAAAAGATTTTACAAACTTCTCGTCCAGTAACCCCTTTAACTACATGACATGCTTTTAAAGGATCAACAACTAAACCATCAACTTCTTCTTCACGTCTGTACATTCGCATTTCTCCATCTTCAGCAAATAACTGCCAACTTCCAGCACCTACACCTAATCTTGCATAATGCAATTGTTCTAATGTTACCCTATCTATCTGAAAATTCAATGCAATGATGGTGATTATTATACATAATAATTTTTAGGTAAAAGTTTTTAAAATTCAAACAGATAAATAAAAATAAAAATAAAATTATAAAATTATTTTATACCTCTGGCCATAGCCTGTGCTTCAGTGCTGGGGTTTTTGGGGTAGGTACTATAACTGATTTTTGCTTTAATCGGTCTTTTAATTGATTATCTTCATCAATTTTGTCCAGACCAGTTTCCATGGCATCATAAAATTCTTCATCGCACAAAGCACTATGTGGTCCCTCCTTGAAAAAATGAAAAAAATTTTGTTTCTTTAGAGTCATACACATTGTTAAACTAAAAAAAATAAAAAAATAAAAAAATAAATAATAACGATAATCTTATAACAATAATTAAAACTAAAAATATCTTTAGTTTTCTGGCAAGAGACTTATTAAAGAACCTATTTCATTGATTAGCTGTTTCAAACTGATGGTATGATGGTGTTGCATACATTTTTTGAAAGTTAACCGAGACGAATGACGGTGTGTTAGGTCATGCGTCATTAAAATTCATGACGCACCTACTTAGCAGACGAAAGTTGAATTCGAAAAAGATTTTGAAATAGCGCGCGGGTCTTCAAATTGGAATTTATGTAGGTCTTTGACGGTGAATATATTACAGTGAGCACCGACGCAGAAGCTGGGTAAAACCGTGCAGAATTTGAAGATGAAATTTGTGTAATAAGGTAAAACGATTTAAAAAAATATATACACATATAAAATACATAAATAAATAAACTTTTACATAATGATAAAAATTTACTTCGTAATCAGGTCCACCGTGAATGACAACTCTCGGTCTTCCAGTGGCACTTCCTCCAGATGTTATTTGATCCTTCAACGATCTGCATATCTCTTGAAGTTTTCGTCTTTTTTCCATTTCTTTTTCCCAACGTTTTCTCCAAGCGTCCTCACGCTGTACCATTAAATCAACGCAGTGCTGCAGGGTAGCTATAACACCCTCGCTAGTGGCCTTGAAAGTGATGGCCTCACCCTTGAAGTCGATCGCCTGTTCTGATGGATCAAAAGAAACGTCATCGGCTCTATCGTCAGGTCCACGTGGACCGTCCTTTCCATGCAAGCTCTTGGCGTTTGCATCCGCGCACTCATCGAAATACTTCTGTAGCGTGTCCACTTGTTGTACCAGTATATCCTTGAAAGTTTCAATCTCCGCCAACTTTTCTTTCAACCCTCTAACCCCTCTTATACTAAAACTACCGGCACTCGCTGTTGATTGTGTATTCGATACTAATGATATGGCGCTACCGTGGCGTTTTAAACTATTTTCACTGACATATCCAGACTCAGCCTGTTGATAAAGATTTATTTATCATAAATGTGTGCCTTAGTACCTATAGATGATACTTTATCTCGTTCGTTATGGACATGCAGGGAATAACACAGATAAGAGGGTGATTCCAGTAGTTAAAACAGGGACGCATGGGGTGGTCTACGGTGCCCTGTGCTTCCGTTTATTTTCCAGCTCCTACTTAACAATTCGCACCCTCTTAGGGTACCCCTAATGATGGTAAATTTCATTTCGCTAATTTTATTTACATTTGGATATTTATATAAATATTTTTTACCACGCAATATTTTATGAAAATTTAATTCCATCAAATAAGGAAAGTTGATTTCATGTTTATCAGGATCCTTTATAATGATAAATCGAACCAGAAGAAAGACACTAACAGCCACATATTTTAATAAAAATTTAAACTGTCAAATTACAAACCATAAGACAATATCGAAATATTTTCATAATTATTCAAGAAAAAAATCTTCTTAACCGATCAATATAAGAAATTTTTTTTTTTGTTAATAATACCTAAATTCTCGCCTAAACTTATGTCGCATATTTGTAGGTTATTTATATTGATAATTGTTAAATAAAATTTTATTATATACTTTACATTCGAATAATCAAACCACGCTTCGACCACGTTTAGCTATGATTAAAAATTTTTAAGTTTCAATTTAAATCTTTAATTACAGGCTTTTTTTTTTATCACATATTGGTGCGTAAGGTAATTACAAATTCTTAGTGATTTGGGGGCAAAATTAAAATGTTCCTTTAAGTAATTTGATTATTGACGATTTAAGCAAATTTTTTTAATATTCACATTACGCGTCCTTAAAAGCGAACTTAAACTTAAAAAATTATTGATCATTACTCACAAATTTCATGCTTATTTTTAACCACCAAAAATTTCACGATCATTTTTCTGATTTAGCCGTTAATTAAAAATACTCAGTTATCAAAGTATAAATACACAAATTAAGCAACAACAAAATTTTATAAGTATATTATTTTTTAAATAATTTTCATCTTTTAATATTCTAAAGATTAACTTTAAAAAAGTATTTTAAGTAGTCTGACCTCCATAGAATATTCACGAAATTTACACAGCTGTGCTACTGATCAAACTGAACGAAATTACGTTCATGGCAGGTGATATAAAAACTTTAATCGTATTTATCTTTCATCAGAAATTTTTCTGAACTGCGTAAATTTGATAAGTGGTTATCATATTGAGCAATTGGCTTGAAATTAGAGACATAAATATACGTAACCATATTTAAATACTTGAATTATAATTAATTTTTTTTTTTTTTTTTTTTTTTATCTTAACTTTTTTTTATTATCTAGAAGAAAATTAAAATAAAATTACTTGTAACATGAAAAATAACAAATTAAATAGATAACGATTTTTTGAGCTACTGATACGTTGCGAAAATGTGATGAAAAATATGGTCTCCGGTAAGTTCACGAATATCAAGATAATAGAACGATTCTTGCATTCGGGGTTTATTCACAGGCTTATCTTAAAAACTTTTCATTTTTTTATAAAATTTGTGCATTTCCATTGAAAATGGTTCAAATGAAATTTTGTCGCACACTTGATAGAAGTGTGATAAAGTTTTAAAGCATAATATTTATTACCCGCTTAGAATTCGTTCAACTTTTCATCTTACGATGATTGAACTATAGTAGTCAAATTTAATTTATTAATTTAAAATTAATCTAAAAAATTCAAGTTAATTTTTGATAGAAATACACAAAACTTCGAAGGCCTTCAACAAACATGTCTTTTTTTCAAACATATGTAAACAAGTTCAATTTCTAAGAGTGTAATTTTTTAGGCCATAATTAAAGCAGATATCAACTTTTATTCGAAAATAAGGTTTTTATCAACTTTTTCATAAATTTGTTTACAATTATTAAAAGATAAATGGTATAAACAAAAATTGTGCAAAAGCTATATGTAAACTTCCATATTTTAAAAGTGTAAATACGAGTGTAAATAACTATCAGAATTTGTAGCAAATAAAAATAAAATTTGCAGCTTTAAAACAAATTTACTTTTTAGTTAATCTTTTTTTTTCTAAATCTAAAATAGCTGGGAGTTTTTTTTTTATTAGTTGAATTTTATATCACAGCTTTGATAAAGATTTAAGAAAAAATTTTTGTAATAAAAAAGAAGATTGTTTTGGAGTGTTTCTCTGTTAGTTATTGAAAAAAAAAATTCTAACATGTAATGCCATTTTTAATAATCTTGTAAATTCAAAATTTTTAAAATAAAACATAGCATTGAAAATTTGAAGTAATTTTATATTTATTAGACAAACTTTTATACCACTAGTGCGTAGGTACTCGATTTTACGCACGCTTCGAAATTTAAAAACTCGCCCTACGCACCAGTGGTATAAAATAGTATATGCAACGGGTGCAGCACGTCACCAGGGCGTCTTAAAGTCACTCGTGCTACGCTTCGCTTCGCACTCGGGGCCTTTAAAACCGCCCTGGCGACGATACTGCAACCCGTTGCATAATATACTATTAAATTCATTTGTTTTTTCGATGTGATGTAAAAATTATACATTTTCAAGAAAAATAAATATAAATCTAAAATATTTTATACTCATCGAAATTTTTACTTTAGCACTTGTCTTTAAAGATTGAGTAAAATTTATAAATAAATATAGTATTTTAATCGTGTATTCAATGTAGAAGTTCATAATTTTAGAATGACGCAAGGGCGCCATGGAAAAATATTGACAGTTTGATTTTTTAGAGCAGAGAAACATCGTTTTCATTTTTCAAATTCATCATTTATTTGTTCAAAAAGAATGGAGTTTTTAAGTTAGTTATGATTACTGAAAAATCGAAGTATTAGGAACAGAAATTTTTTAAACCATGAAATCAACTTACATCATTTTGACACATAAAATATCAGTGATAAATTTTTTTTTTATTTTATAAAAATTTTTGAATCAGGTTAAATAAATCTGTCTTCCATTGATTGAAAATAAATGAAATATGGCCCATGGGGCTAGTAAAAATTTAATGGAAAAATTAGTATGATAAAATGATACTAATTTAATTTTTGGAGCTGAAAAATTATACATTTACAGATCAGATTTGTACTTTATATCATTTAAAAAATTATATTTAAAACTTTAAAACAATATTTTTGAAACAAAAAGAAAGTAATTTTTAAACTAAAAAGAATTAAATTAAAAGAATTTTGAATTAAATTTTATCACCACTGGAATCACTAATTTAATTATTTTGAATACTTTATTTAGGTAAATATAAGAAAAAATCTTTTTAATTACCTTGTAAGATTTTAAAACATCAACCCAACGCTGTCTTTCCTCAGGTGTATTTGCTCTTAAATACCATACTAAACAATCATTAACAGATACATCAAATCTACAATCATCAAATTCATGAGCCTAAAAGTGCAAAAATATATTTTACAGTTGAATATGTAAGCCTAAAGTGTACAAATCAAAACAAGCTTTTAAGAAATTTCATTTGAAGTTTCATTACCTTTATGTCAGCTTTGTAAAGACTTATAGAACCTCGGCAACCAAATCCACTATCTTGTTCAGATTTGTAATATGATAATGTGCCATCTTTTAATACAATAAATCGAGTTTGCCATCCATGGATGTAGTTGGTCCACTTTGATAAAGTTCCTTGGAGTTCAGGTACAATTACACCATCCGAGCCCTCATCCTCATCTGCTCCATTATCACCATAGTCCATTATTTCATTACTGTGATGAGTACTTTCTGGTTCTTCAGTCATTTTTATAGAAATTCTTTATTTTTCAAAAGAAAAATTGGTCTAAAAATATTTTTTATATTAATAAAAAGGGAAATTTAAAAATTTGCTTATACTTGAAAAAAAACAAGATAATCATTTTGTAGTTCCAATTACTTTCATACTACAAGGGATTATAATGTAAAAAATAAGTTTTGATGTTACGGGATAATGAGTACGGAATTTATGAGTACATGATTTTCGAATTTTAAAATTTTCATCAGTTTATCGTAAACAAAAAAAAAAGAGTAAACTAACCTTAAAAAATTACGTTGCTACAATCACATTCCAGTAATTAAGGCACTTTACCTTTAGTCATTTACTACATCATGCATTTTGAAATTTAAAAACTGTAGATATTGCAAATATTTGTTAGTTAATCCTGAGTTCAGAGTTAGTGAAATTTATTACGACTTTACAATTAAAAATATTAAAGCTCCACCCACTTGCCACTTGTTATAGTTCACCTTGATTTTCGTTGTCATCCCTTATTTACATACATACAACTTTTTACAAAATTTTTCAAAGACCATTTCAACTAGACAGTTACTTTAAATTCTTTTTTGATATTCAATAACTTTCATAAGTAATTATTTATATGTTTCCATACGCTTTAAAATAGTACACTTCGACTGTTCGTTCTCGCGGACAGCCACTCACTATGTCAGACACCTTCGTATATATAGGTATATTCTTACAGTACATACATACCAAACATTATACGTATCACCTATATTATTATTGTGAGTTGCAGAAATACGACACAATAAATGATAATATTATATATAGATGGTATTTCATAAGCATGAAAATTGCAAGCACACTTACTCTTATTGATAACGGTTTTGCTGAAAAAGTTAGAATTAAATTTGAACAGTTCAAATAAATACAGATTTTTTAAGTTATAAATTTACGGGTAAAAGTCCATTATAACTTTATAAAGTATAATATAAGTATATAACAAAAAAAAAAAAAAAAAAAAAAAAAAAAAAAAAAAAATTCTCAAGATTAGATAAAATTAAAATCAATAAATAGTATTCTCAACTTTTAAAAATTATCTGAGAAACTCAAGATTTTATTTTAATTGCTTTTCCGATTTTGTATCGGGTATTTCTTATTTTACTTTGAAAAACATTTTTTTTCATGTATTATTAACATTTTTATGCATATTCTTTATTTTTATGACCCTTTTAAAAGTAATGATCTCTAATATTAATGTAAATTAATTAATTAACGTGTTAATTAAATAAAAGATGTTTTTGTTGAGAGTCTGAGAAGTGAGAAAACTGAGAATTTGAGAAACGGTAACAGCGCCTCTACAGGTTGTTTATGATATGCTATAGGTGTTTTAATTCTACTTCAGTTCTACATCTGTAGAATATCTACTATCTATGTTTTATTGTTCTGCAGCAGCTGAGCAAAAACTAAATAAAGTGCAAAGTAGAAATGATAAATTCTATTTCTTTCGCGAGTAAAAATATCATTTGCGTAAACATAATAATCGTTATTTTATTTTAAAGTCTTACCTTTTTGAAAAATTTAAAATTATGTGTTCTAGTTTAACATTTTCATTTGAGAATGTATAAAATATTTATAGAAAAGTACATCCCTGTAAATAAAAAAGATTGAGTGAACATGTTAGTTAAAGGGTGAAACTATTATGCCTCGAAAGGAGAACTCGTAAGATTTCATAATTAAATGTCTATAGTTTATACTTTTAGTTACAGCACCATAAATTCTGCTTGTGTATTCATTACTATCGATTTTTTAAATTTTATAACTATTTTATAAACCTAAATTTAATTATAAAAATTGAAAAAAAAAAATCTTTAGTATGTTCTACTAAATAAAAATATAAACTTTTGAGAATGTAATTAGTTTTGTTATAAAGTAAAGAAAAAACTTATATCAAACTTACTTATTGAATTTAGATGCTCTTAAAAGCAAACCATCATTTATATTTAATTGTGCTAACACAAAATTTCCAAATGGATTCTTTTGTATTTAGAACAAACATAGATACAGTGCTTATTTGTTTACTGAATTTCAGCAAAGCTAAGTCATGGGAACGAGACAGAAGAAACCGGATGAATGGTTACTTCAAAAATTTAGCAGATCTTTTACCACCTGTATTAGAAGGACGTAAACGAAATAAAATTCATATACTTGTTCAAGCTTCTGAATATATAAAAGATCTACAAAACCGTACAGATGAATTAATTAATTCCCAATCTTCAGATGTTTACAGTAATTATATTTTGAAGTCATGCAAAGAATTTTGTCCATTTTATAAATTTTTTTACCTCTTTTAGGAGAAGAGTTGACACGATTGAAAAAATTGGTCTCTCAACTTATTTCAAGAACTGAATTACTTTCAGAACTTTTAAAAAATGCAGGAATCAGTATTCCTGCTGAACCAGCATTGGAGAAAATTTCACCCCTTAAATGGTCTAACAAAATTAATGTTGTTTTTGCACCAGATCTCTTTAAAAATGCAGAAACAAGTAAAAAAATTATATAATTTTTTAAATAATATAGCTATACATATTTTTTAAATTTATCTCCAATTATAAATTATTTCAGCGAAAAAAAAGGCAAAAGAACAAAAAAACATTTTTTCCAAAGCAAATTCAAAAGAAAAAAATAATGAAATTGGTGATGATGAAGAAGTTCTTTTATCCAGTGATAATGTGACAGAAATACCAAAATGTGTTGAAAATCAAGAAAATCATGTTGTGAATGGACCTGATGATAAGAGCAAAAATGAAAATGAAGCAAATTCTTCTGATAAAGATTTGTCTATTCAAAATACTTCTGCCGAAGATTTTCCTTCAAAGCAAAGTAAAAGTAAGCAATAAATCAATTTAAAAGCAACAACCTTAAAATATATTGACTCTTTCATAAGTTTTACAATTAAAATTTTTTTTATTAATCTAGTCAGAAATAAATTCTTAAAAGTTTACTTTTTCTAGATATTGCTTGGGCTTGAAAGAGTTAATTTTTTCAATTTCATTTTCATTAAATAATTATAAAATAAATTTTGTCTTTAGCAAACTATAAAAAAGTTAAAAGGAAAAAGAAAACTGAATCAAAAAAAGTTGCTGCACAAAGCACCCCAGATATCAAAGGTATCCAGACTGGTACATTTGTTTTTTCCAATGGTAAAATAATGCCAATTGTAACACCTATGCCATCCTTGCCAGCAAACATTATTGTCAATACCCAACCATGTCCATCAAATCCAATAATCTTAAACAATACACAGCATGGTCAAATGATTGTTGTGCAACCTTTACAGGCTAATCAGTTTCAAAGAGTTAGTACTGTGCCAACAATGAATTTAAATACAGTTCAAAACTTGCAAGGTAATGTGTTAATCAATTCTCAAAACTGGGCTAATAATGTAAAATCAATACTAGACTCAAGTAAAATTGGAGGTAAAAAAGGAATTTTACCAAAGATTAGAGAAGTTACCGAAACAACTATGGCTTTAAAAGTTCCAATTCCTGCAATACACAAAGAAAAATTTGATAACAAAAACGAAAAAAAAGAAACACACTTGAGTGAAAAACCAGTGAAAGCTAGACATCATTTAAAATTAAAGGATAATAAACTATTGGAAATTGAAACTATAAAAACCTCTAAAAAACTTAAAGATATTAAAGATATTAATAAAGACAGTGACTTATCAAAAGATCCAAGTATCAATTTATTAAAAAATGTAGGTCCATCTGAATCAAATTGTTCAAACAAACAAGCTTTAAAGAGAAAAAATGAAACAAACTCAACCATTGAAACTAAAGAAAAAAAAATAAAATTAAATACTGAAAAGTCTGAGACTTTATCTCAAAAAACAAATGTAAATAATTCTGTAACTTGTAAATCTATTGAAAATTTAAAACAAGTTGTTGAGAAAATTGGTGAATGTATGTCTTTTGAACAAACAGAATCAGATATCTGTTTAGTAAATAAACATAACTGTGATAATAATTTTTTAAAAGAATCAATCAACATTCCAACCAGTGGTGAATGTAAAAAAGATAAATCTAATTTTTTGATGAATCCTAGTGAAGAAAAGAAAGAAAACGGAAAGCAAGACGATCTAGAAAATGTAAAAACTCCCTCTTCTAATAGCTCTAATGTTTTAAAAACAGATAAGACAGTTTCTAAAGACCCAGATAATTCAGTTAAAAAAATATTAAATGAGATGGATCATAACATGGACAAAAAAAGTGAATCAACCTCAAAAAAATTAACTTGTGCGGAAAATACTGATATAGATATCATAAGTAAAAAAGCTGATGTTCCATTAACAATAATGAATCATAATATTGAAGAAAATAACAGCCTCAACATTAATGTAAATATAAGTTCCAGTCATGAAAGTAGATTTGAAGATATGCTACAATTGAATACTCAAGCTGAAAACATCGATGATCAACTACAATCTGAAAATAAAATTTTTTTAAACCTTGATACAAATACCACTACCACAGTAAAGTTAGAAAGTTCCGAAAATAAAATGGATTCGGAACCGGTTGTTTCGGTTCTAAAGGTTTCAAAAGAAGATACAATAATTCTTCAAAATTTTTCCAAAGATCAGCAAAGTTTGATAAAAACCGTTTCATACAATCAAAATAACAGTTTTATTCCAATTTCAAAATCTGACTCTTTGCATTCTGATTTATCCAATGATTTTTTGGTTTCCCTACAAGTACCTTCGAGTTCTAATAACTCAAAGTCAATATCTCCCACTGCTGCTTATCTAAATGGTTATCCAATCGTTTCATCTTTAAGTGGTAAGACCGAAGTATTGGATGACGAAATCAAAGATGACTTTAAATATAATACTCAAACTCCACCAATGTTATTACAAATTGGTGCTATTGAACCAAACAATTTTAAAATCAGTACAAAAAGTTCTGTGAGTGAAAATCTTGAGTTGGCCAATTCGTCTAAATTGATTAATTTGTCACAAACGAAATTTACATCAGAATCTTCTGCAAGTAATTCTTCATCAGGAGTAATGTCAGTAACCAATTCATCATCTACTATGATTTCTTCAACAACAGCAATAGCATCTACTAAGTCGACTCCAAGAGTTATAAGTAGTCACACACTTACAGAACCATTTAAGATAATTCCAGTTTGCTCAGAACAAATCAACAAAGAGCCCAGTGTAGATAAAAACCAAGCTGAGATTGTGCAACCAATTCATTCTTCAAAAAGTTCAAATATTAACATTAAAGACGATCTACCTTCAGTTAATAATCATGGAAAAAGTATAAAAAATTCTGAGCCAAATTACTCCACTGAAAGCAAGTCTGGAACTAACTGTAATTATATCAAAGAAGCTTCCTTAACTTCTATCTCAAATTCCGCGGCAAATGATATATTAAATAAATATATTTCTACAACTCCTCTTTCAACTGTTAACACCGAAACTTCAAATAAATACAACTCTCAGTTGACATTGTCAGACTGTCAAACTTCTGCATCTAACTGTACGAAAGAAACCGTTGATCGATCTGAAAGTCAATATAATTTTTCCGCCCATGACATTCCTAGCGATAAAGATCTTTGTAAACTTCAGATTTGTCCCATGGAAGTTTTTACAGAAAGAAGCAATGAATACGCTGAACGCGATAAAGCCAGTACTTTTTCAAATACGTTCGTTCCAGATAAGAGCCCAGATATTTTGAAAAAAAGTATTCAAACATCTACAAATTCAGAAAAAAATTCTAAAATTTTGTCTCAAGATCAGCAAATTAATAATAGTTATCAAATTATTAAAAAAAATGAACAAAAAGAATCAGATAGCAATTTGGAGTCAAATACTTTTTATCAGAAGAAAAGTAATTTGAACACAACTACTTATACTGATTCAGGAGTCAACAAAATTGATAAAAAATTAACTATAAATTCAAATTCAACTCAATCAATAAGCACCACTTCAAAAATCAACACTTTAACTGATTCCAGTACATTTTTAAATCAATCGACTGTATACTCTACAAATTTCGAAAACTCCAATAATATGTTAAAAACAAGTGCTGCGGTTAATAATACTTCAAATTTCAGTATTTTATCTTGGACAACATCTTCCCTCAATGGGAGTAATAATAATAATAACAACAATAATAACAGTAACAACAACAACAACAACAACAACAACAACAATAATAACAATAGTACTAATTTTTCAAATGAATATGAACAGAGCTCAACATCAACTATAAAAAATGTTTCTGACAATTTCAATTACACTCCATTATCCAAAGATAATTTGACTGTAACCAATACCTTAATGCATTCATCGTACTCTTCAGCAGATTCTCAGGCATCCAACTTTGAAAAATCAAAAACCAAAGCTAATCTTGATGCACAAAAAAAATCTTTTAATGATCTCAATAAATCAAAAAATTTGCGACCGTTGCAAAGTACAACTGTGCAAAAATCCACTCGTCTTAATAATCAAAGTTCTACTCATGATTCAGTTTTCAAATTTTCTTCAGAAAATAAAAATAAATACAAATATTCTACAGAAATGGATTATGCACAAAATAATTTTTCCACTGTAGTTGACTTAGGTTCTCAACAACACATCCAACTAAATCCACAGAATCAGCAAGCAACAAATGTCAAAAGTTCAACAGCTCAACCCCTACAATCTCTTAAAACTGATAAACTAAATAATTTGCTACCTGATTATGATGCACATCCTAATTTCAATTTAGATTCATCCATTTATCAAACAAGATATTTAAATAATCATGAAACCAATTCTTATAAGTATGGAGAAAAAACTCAACAAATAAATTTGAAATATCAATCTAATTTACCAGCTACTGCACCAACATTACATCAAGATAATGGATTGTATGACAAGCAATTACAACATCAAGTACCACCAAATCAAATAAAAGCTAAACCAGATTTAAGTAATCACCCTCAATCAAGTAATCAGCAACAAGTACATCAGCAAAGCACAATCAGACCTCCTGTGAATTGGATGATGGATGAAATAAAACATAACTCGAATATTTATTCAACCGGAAAAGAACTTGAATTTTGCCAGAACAATATCTTTTCACAAACTTCTAATTACAATTCTAATGCGAATAGTCAGTTTTATAACACCTATGACATGGCTGCACATTCTTTTCCTAATATATCAGTACTTCCAAATGAGTCAAAAAGAAATTCAGAAGTAGTGTATTATCCAGAAGACCAAGCATTTTCTTGGTCGCCGACAAAAAGTTTATCTCAGACTCCAGAACAAAATCAAACGACGAAGAACATGGAATCATCGACGATGCCAACGCTAGTTGGTGATCTCGCCCTTGGAAACAATGCAACAGATAAACAAAATTTCTTTAGCCAAATAACTTCAAGAAATAATGGTTCTAGCAAAGAAATTTTGAAAAATAAACAAATAAGTATAAACGACCGGGACTATCAAGGCAATATGAATTCTCAGAATATACCACAGCACTTGACACACGGAGTACCATTCTTATCAGTCAGTCAACTTGTTGATCACGAAAAGACTGGAAAAAATCATCTTCATCAGGCACAGAATTCTAATAATCATCATCATTTAAATCAACATAATCAACATAATCATCATCAGCAGCAACAACAGCAACAACCCCAAACAACTCGGAAACAACGAAAAAATAATAGCAGTCCACGTTCTAGCAATAAAAGGCAGATGGAATTAAGGCAAAAACAATCTGTTAATAACATTGAGCAAATTCATCGACAGCATGAAGAACCAAAAACTAGTTCTAGGATTCAAAGTTTTTCGGATCAAAACTATGCCCAACAGCAACAACAACAGCAGCAGCAGCAGCATCAGCAACATCATCACCAACAGCAACAACAACAACAACAGCAACAACAGCAGCAGCAACAGCACCAGCAGCAACACCAGCATCAACAACAGCAGCAGCAGCAACAACAACAGCAACAGCAACAGCAACGCCAACTACACCAGCAGCAAAAGTACAATCAACAAAATAATGATGTTCAGTGGAGGGGTAGAAATTGTAAGAGTAATTATACAGCAGAGGCTTTAATTGGAACGAACAGTAATCACACTACCAATCAGTCCGATAAAGTCTTTATAAAATATCCAACAAATTATGCACAAACTAAGTTTTCCAATACTGTGAGTGCGGATCACGTGGCTATTAATTACCTTCCAAATGCCGAAGAATCCGGAACTGGGTATACTCAAGTTGGAAATCAAAATTTTAATCACTCTTACACATATTCTTCAAATACTAACATATACCCAACTCCTAATTTTATTTCCAATATACCGAACAATTCGACAAACTACATGGGACATGAAAATACTCCTGATTATGCAGAAAACAATAATTTTCTTATACCTCCAAATATTTCAACAACATCTACAACGACTCCGTTGTTAACTAACATGACGGACAATATGAAAAATCAATTGCATCACCATAATCCTCCTCATCACCACCACCATCATCACCATCAGCCTTACACGACAAGCAAAAATCAAAACTGCGATAAAAAACTTAGCTACAGTCAGCAGAAGAAAAGTAAGAAGAAACTAGATAACTCTAGTAACAACAGTATTGCAACGATTCCACAAAATTTTGATTTGCCGTTCACACCTACTGGTATCTCGTCTAATGGAATCACGTCTCCTTTTGAACTTGAATTTGCAACATTTTTGCCAACAAATCCGATTTATCAAAACCAGTCGAATGTTTATTCAAAATCCGCTGTACCTACTCCCACAGCACCTCCTCCTCCGACTACAGCTTCAACCCAATCGACAGTCTCGGCAAATAATATCACCTACACGCAAAACAGTGCGAACTCAAGTAATCCCACGACGATGAATCAGCATCATCCTTCTGGTACCAGTGTTACTAACTTCAATCTAAGCTCAATATTTCCTGAAATCAATGACAAGGTCAGAATTTTTTAATTTTTCTCTTATACACTTTCTGTAATTTTATTTTTAATATGGTAAATTAAGGTGATTGGCAGGTTTTTAAAGCTACTGTCAATTTAAAACAAACTGAAAATCGATATTTATCCGATAAAGATTGTAACTAGTTTACTTGCACAATTTCCCTTCAAGAAGGTTCGATTATTCTGAGGTATAAATTAATATTTCAAAAAATTTCGATGAAAAAAGTGCTGAAACCATTAGATTCCGATTAATCTGAGGAATCGATTAATATTACATTTTGTCAATTTAAATTGGAAATTTTTTATCACTATCTAACGATTATTTTTTATAACTTTTAAATTTGGTCTCAGTTGCAGTACTTTTAAAAACATGTCAAAGTAATTAATTATCGATTCATGTAAAAAATAATTGATTTTTTTTTATTTTACTTTTAGAATATATTATAATTATAATTTTATACATACATAAAATCAATTATAAATAATAAACTAATTTTTAATATAAAAAAATCTTATTCTTTTCCTTATTGCAGGTTGCTGGTTACAAACCATCGACCAATGGAGTCGTATCAGGATTAAATCAGTCAACGACAAATTACGCTCAAAGAAACAATTACTCCAATAATTTAATTCAAATGTCTCAGGTACACATTTTTTCTTTTTTAAAAATTGTCTAACAAAAAAAAAATTCAGTCTTCAAATAAAGTAAGATGCATGGTCCCTTTTATATTTTTCCTACTTAAACACGAACTGAACGTGACACAAATTTTAAATGTAAGAATTTTTTAGTTTGACATGCAAAACAGTATTTTTTTTGTGCAAAAATTGCTGTTTTTGTAAATATTTATTTTTATTGTTTTTTCACTTGGAATAAATAAATAAAACAGGATGTTATAAAATAGTTTGAGTTTTACCCATGATTGAATTTTTTTTTTCTAAAAAGTGATTTTTTAGAATCAAGAAGACATTTTAATATTATATTTATTTTACAGAATACAGAGTCAACTACACATTTAATAGCATCAAGTCACATCGATGCACCGTGATTGAAATACATTAAGAATTCAAAACAACAAATGTATTTGTTAAGAATAATTCAAATTCTAGATGTAGTGTGAGTGAACAATAATATTGATCATTGAATGCACTTTGTAATAAATGTATATACAAAACTAAAAAATGAAGATTGGGATAAATTTTTGTTTTTATAAATAAAACGATCAAAAGAGTTTGATTTTTGGTAAATTATTAATTTGTACTTCCAGAATATCTTATTTCACTATAATTGTAAATTATGAGTTCAAATTTATCCTAGTCTTTGAAACGTTAGAAACCAATAATATTTGAATAGCTGTAAATAAAATATTGTATATATTTAGATTTAAAATTTTATAATCACAAGCAATTTTTGAATTATATTATATTATTGGAATATAAAATATATGACAAAAAAAAGAAAAAAAAAACAAATGTTTACGTACTTATATTTTTTGTATTAAAAAATCATGAACCTTTTATTTCAAATTACTTTGCAGAAGTCTTCCTGTATTCAATTTTCATCATTTACATTTATTTGAATATACTTCAAATTCAAACTAATTTAAAACTCTTGGGTATTAAAAAAAAAAATTTATAGATGCAAAAATAAAAAAATCATTCAAGTAGATCTCCACTCATCAGAGGTAAAAAAAAAAATGATCATCTTTTAGTGAATTTTTTTATAGTTGGTAAAAAAAAAAAAAAAAATCAAACAAGGCTTATGTTAAGTGATAATATGAACTATATTTTCATGAATAAGCGATCGTATTTATATATTTACACTTTTTTTACAAATAAAATGATAAAATTTCTTACATTTGTAATAATTAATAAACATATTTTTGTACCTATTTTCACACAAAACGATTCGGTATCATCTATTTTTTTAACTAACAAATTTATTTAAAAATTGTTTTACATTGTAAAGACGATAAAAAATTTTTTTACATACGATTAAAATTAACAATAAAAAAAAGTATCGAATCGTCTTGATTTTAGATCTTTCTGAATGCAACATCCAGTATACAATCTAGTAAGGCTTTAGAAGTTTTCAACTATTTTGCTTAATGCAAACAAGAAAGTTTAGAACGATTATTACATAGATACACCTTGAATTTTAATACAAATTCGATTGAAAAAAAATAATTCAATCCTTCAATCAAGATTTTTTTGATTACAGGAACAAACGTGAACAATTATTTTGATAAGTTTTTAAAATTTACGAAAACTTGAGGTCAAGAAATGTGATTGTCCTTGATTAGTTTTATTTTTCAGTGGGTATCTTTTGAAATTCTATTGAAAATAGTTTAAGGGTCAACTTACATCAATAAAAAATTAATGAAAATATTGATAAATATTTTTATCTATGATTAACATGTAATGAAGGTGGGAATTTAAAAATAGTTTGTGTGCATCACAGTTACTTCTAGTATCAAGAGGTACGATGAATGGTTGTACTCGGCAATTCCTAATTTTCAAGATCCTGAAAAAAATTTTATTTATTCAAATAACTGTTTCCTTAAATCTATTCATTAAAAAAAATTTAATAAATAGATAGAAATTATAATTTAATACCAATTTTTTTCTTAATTTTTTTTTTTTCGTTATCTGCTTAAGAAACTAAAAATTAAATACTCACCAACAAGAGCTTCGTCCATGAGTTCGTCGTCAGTGATACAAGGCGAGGAGGCTGAGTGCGGTGACGGAATAACTCTAGGCGATGGTGCCGGGCTTTTTACAATATGTAGACTTACTGATGGGCTCTGAGGGAAACTTGAAATCGGTGAGACGGATGGTGGCACCGAAGCTAAAACCGTTGGTAGAGACGTAGAAGGTGGAGGAGGTGGGGGAAGCGGTGGCGGTAGTGGCGGCGGAGGTGGCGTTGTATTTTTCCGAAGAGGCGATGAAGATGGAGTAAAAGAAATGGAACCTTTCACTGCCAGACTACCACTGCCACCTTCTTTTGGAGTTGAAAAATCAAGCAACATTTCCGCCGCCTCCTGAGAACTAGTGTTGGTTGACGAAGTTGATGGTAAAGGTGTAAGAGTTATGCTTGCAGGTGAGACGTTTGATTCCATCTAAATGATATAGGTAAATATTATATATGAAATATATAATATTATAATAGCAATTTTCACTATGAAAAATAATTAACATTGAAATAATGGATTAAAGCATTTGCATTGAAAAAAAAAAAAAAAAAAAAAAAAAAAAAATTTTTTTTAGAATATAACATACCAATTTTTTATCAGAGTGAGAAAGACGATGAAAAGACTGCGGCTGGTCTTTATCATCTTTGTACTTATCAGACGGTTTTGTTACGAGGTTCAAGCTCTTCAAACTACCAACTGCATCACTTCCCACTAAAGAAATCAATTGTATTGTATAGTTTACAGATTTTTTACAAATTTATACTTCATGCAATAAAATTCATACCAAGATTAATTTTGTCCCCCGGCTGCATTGATAAATTTGTTGGTCCTTCAGATTCCAAAGCAGCTAAACTGGCTGAACTGCTTCCATATCCAATGAGGTTTGAAGCTTCGTCTAGTTTTGGTACTACCGATGATGAAGAAACAGTAGAATCGCATAAAGATCTAATAGGTATATCGGCTGAAGGTTTGGAAGTACCACTGTCAACCTTGTCTACAGATCTTTTATCAGTGTTTTCTGCATTCATTCGTGCAGAAAGTTTAGGTATTTGAAACTTTTTATCTAGCTGCTTCATCAGTCCTTCAACAACGAGAGGTGGTGTCATCACTGGTAAACTACCCATAGCTCCTACTGAGGACGTATGTGCCGCTAATAATTTATAAGACTTGTCAGTTTCAGCCTCCGATTTTCTAAGATCAGCAGCCTTTCCTAAGAATGATTTATCACTAGGCTTGAATCTTGGCTTGTCTCTGGTAGCCGAAGAAAAAGATTTGGAAGAACCACTTTTTCCAATGGGGATTCCACCAGAAATCAAATTAGATCCAGAACCAGATTTGTTGCTGCTTGAAATTTTTTGACCAGAAACCAAATTAAGTTTATTATTTCCTGAACCACTACTGCTTGAAGTTAAAGGTGAACTCGAACGAATCTAAATAATAAATTTAAAAAATGATGTATTTTAAAAATGTAATAGTTTACTTAAAAAAAATATAATTGAAAAAATTACTTTTGGTGAAATTAGTGTCTGAGGTTTCCTTGAAGCAGGTCCGGAAATAACACCGGGTTTCAGTCCTGTGTATGTTGTCTTGGGGGATCCATTTCCGGAACTTGATGAAGATGGAGGTACACCACCAACAGAAACATTTGATCCAGGTAAGTTTCCAGATGTGAGTTTTGAATTATTGTTGTTCGATTTAAGATCTTTCGTTCTTGACTTGTTGACTGTGTTAATTGTTAATTTCATCCCGTCCGCACTCGGTTTGACTTTGTATTCTAATGGATTCTTAACTTCTCCAGATAGACTTTTACTACTGGTATTTGTTTGTGGCGAAACTGAACTAGAAGATAAATTTGCTCCAGGAGTCGGTCCATCATCGGTGCAATGTTGAGCATTTTTTGACAACTTATCTATGACAGCACTTAGAGATCCTTTCCGATTTCGAGCTTGCTGTTGACCAGCCATAGATTTATTTGAATCCGCTGGTGGTGTTGTGCTACCCGTTCCAGTGCTTCCTGATACAGAAACTTGAGAATCTGATTCAACAGATTTAATCTTGGATACTGAACTTTTTGATTTTGGACTCTGATGTCCTGAACTACCACTACTGCTACTGCTACTACTACTACTAAATAACATTGACGACGATTTACGTTCTTTTTCTCGAAATTCTTTACCCATTGATGACGAAGATGAGGACAGAGAAATGGCGGACGAAGGTGAGGCTAAGCCAGATATTTTGGTTTTGGAAGTGATACTGGACCCATCAACCTTTCCAGATGGCGAATTAGCTGCTGATTTAAGTGCTGACATACTAGGTTTACCAACACTACCAGAGCTCATATGTTTTGGAGAAGATGTCCCGTGCTTTGGACTGACACTAATACTCGGCATTGACGTTATATGCTTTGGACTACTGTAGACCGGTGAATGTTTAGGGCTTGGTACAGGTTTATTATTGTTGTTACCACTCGTTGATTGCTTCAAGGACGTGGGACTTGATTTATTAACAATGACCAAAGGACTAGAGCCGGCTTGAGTCGGTGAAGTACTAAATTTTCTAAGAGTAGTAGCTGGCGAGGAAGGACGGGACGATGACGAGGAGAGCGAGCTGGGTGGTGACTCGGATGTTGGTTTTATACTAACAGACACCGGTTTGGATAGTGGGTCTTGTTTTAACGGTTTTTCAGGTGGACCCATCTCTCTTAACGGACTCGACTCTCGCTTTCGCTTTCGCTTCTTCTCCAATTTGCTTTGACTGTCCTCGACGCTACTACTCAAGCGGTTTTTTGAACTCTTTTTTTCTTTACGATCATCTCCTATCGAGGAGGGTTTTGAGTTTAGATTTGGAATTGCTGTTATGGTTATAGAACTAGGAAGAGGAGTTTGGGAAAGAGAGGTGATCGGAATTATTTCAATTCCCGGCCGCCTTTCAAGTCCTATAGACGTCATCATTGTATTATAATTTGCATTTTGTGATGAAGTACTGCTAGAAATTGGTGTGATGCTTACAGAAGGGGAGACCAGCGTTTTATTATCTTCAAAAATATTTGAATGACTGGATTTTTCTTCAGCTCGTTTTTTAAATTTTCTTTCTCGTTTTATTGCCTCCTCTACTGTCGAGACAATAGGCTCAACTTGTATAATTTCTGTATCAATTTCCATATCGTAATCTGAACTCTTTTCGGTGTTTAAGACTTCTATTGGATCAAGATTTGAAAGATCCATACCTCCACTCGCAATACCAAGAGACGTTGGAGTTGGTGTTCGATTGTCATTAATCGTATCTTTACCTCCTGTTGGGGTCCCAAGTGGTGTAGAATCAGAGCTAGAACTTTCTAAAAGTATTTCACTTGTATCAAGCTCTTTTCGTTTGGGGCTCTTCCACGAATCTGCAGTTTTTCGTTTTCGCGATTTTTTACTTTTACCATCAGGCGGAGGCGTACTAGAAAGCGCTCCCAATTGCAAAGGATTTAACATCGAAGTTTGGGGTGTATCGGTTGAGCCGGAAAAAGACGGGAACCCGATACTATTCTCCGTTCCGGCATCTAAAAAAGACTGCTGCTGTTGTTGATTTTGAAGTTGACTGAGTTGCTGTTGTCTCCCCATGGTTCCTGTTCCGTTCATCGCACCTGGCTCCTGTTTTATCTTTAAATCTTCGTTACCAAATTCGGGTACATTTGAGCCGTTATGATTATTATGTTCTCTATTATTGGTTCCAAGATTATTGTTAAAATTGCCATTGCTTCCTCCATTTGTAGAATTCGACATAAAAGTTCGACCTTCCCAAATTTTAATTAAGGTTCGCATGGTAAGTGGAATACTAAGACACCGCTGCAAAACTTTTCCTGCAATATCTGAAGTTTGCTCAGTATTTGATAAATTAACCCCATAAAGTTTGCATTTTAAACTCGAAATATCTGACAAATCTAGTTCTGCAGTTGCCAGAGTTTCTTCAAAAGGATGTTCTAAACTAACAGATATGCATTGCCATGATAAAGCACTGACTTCAAATATAGTAGTATTATCTGCATCTTGTTTAGCCATTGGTCTTACACAACTCGAGACTAAAGTATTAAATAAAGCTTGTTGCCGAAGAAAAGTTAAAATTTTTGGTACATGAGCTGGGTGAGTAAAAGGTATGCTACCAACTAATACTCCTTCCATTTTTTTATTTTCTGTCATAAAGTAACAATGGTGTTGATCTGGAAGGCTCTGTAATACAAAACGTAACTGATTTATACCAAAATTTATTTATAAATTATTAGTTTATAATAATGAAAAAAAGATTTCTTACAACTGATAGTCCTCTATTATTTTTACAGTCCAATTGTTTATCACTTGCATGCTGCACAATCATACTTATGAGAGAAGAGGGTGCTGATACATCAGTGCACTCAAGGTCTGTATGTGTTTGTATCAAGCGAATCAACTCCAAGCACATGGGCATTTTTTTAGCTAATTTTAAAACAAAGCAAGCTGGTAGCATTGAGGAGTTATTACTTGTAAGATTTCCATAAGAAGGCGTACTGAAAAAAAGTTATAATTATGAATTAAAAATTGTTGTTACGTACAACAAATTTTTTTTTAATTATCAAATAATTTGTTTACCATTTGCCATTGGGACCTTCTCTAACAGTGATTATACTTGATGTTGGTAACTTATGAGCTGTAGAACCTTCCATACAGACTGTAACAGAATGTCCAACTTTTTTAGATATCACAGTGGCCAAACTTAAGGGTTCACAGTTTTTATTTTCAAGATCTATTAGATCGTAAGATGAAACAAAATAAGTCAACTTCATTGCGTGTCCACCTTTTCTTTTTTCAAGGATACCTACAAAAAAATAGAATGTTTTGAAAATTGCTTGAAAATTAAAACTAAAAAAAAGATATAAGATTCAACAAACTTACCAACAGGACTTTTATGAATAAGATTAAATGGTTCTTTCATAAATGTTTGCAGCTGTGACAGAATTCCCAAATCTGTTTCTAACGATTGTAATGCACTAAACGCTTTACATTTTACTTTTTTATCTGCATTTAACTGATAAATGGAAGCCAATCCTTCAAGTTGAGTGGTAAAGTCAACAAAATCACCTCGAGATAAACAAGCAACTAATTCTTCACAGCTCTAAAAAAATTTTAAAGTATTAATTCTATTTAATATGTGAAATCAATTTATGGTTCAAAAATTTACCTGTTGTTCAGGTTTGCCTTCATGATTAATTTTGACATCCTTTACTGCACCTGATGGTTCTAATAAAACTTCTAAGTAAAACATATCTGAAGTGATGAAAAGTTCTGTAAAATTACTGTTTGAAGTTCCAGATGTCACAAACTTTAATCTGAAAATTAAGGTTTGATAATTATAATAGAAAATAATATATTGTATGAAATTTATTTAATAATTTAAAACTATACCCTAGTTGGCGAGACAAACTTTCTAATCTTTCAATCATAGATTGTAAAGATTTCACTTTGATTGAATGTTGAAGGGCATCCAGGCACTTTTGGAGTTGACTTTTTTCAACGCTGTCGATTCCAAACCTTTTATCCTACAACATTTAAGTTTTTTTTTTTAAATTATTTAAGATAAATAATTTAAATATTTGTACATAAAATTATTCAATAAATTTGGATATATCTATTATATCAAATATTCTTATACAATTTGAATGAAAATTTAATTAATTTATAATCTTAAATCCTCTTAATATTAATGTAGACATATTTAATAAATTGCAACAGACAGTGTTTGATTTATACATGTATTTTTATAATTTATTACAAAATAATGAAGATGCTTACCAACATGGTCATGCGAACATTTTTTGCAGTTTCCATTAGAGGTTTAAATGTAGAAGCCTTTGAACGCAATTTTTCCATAAGCAGTTCCATTTGCCATTCTTTATTCTTATCTGAAAAAACGACTCCTCCGACAGTCGTTTGATCAGCTGTAAATATAAACAATAATTAGATCCTAAGTATCATAAACATAACTAATGAAAAAATACTTTTTAAAAAATTACCTATGTTAGGTTGAACATTTGTTGGATTCATGAATCCGTTAGAAGGCAACGCGCTAGTCATTGCGCGTTTTTTTAAGGAAATAACTTGCTATTTATATTGAAAATAAGAGCAGTGACCAGTTTCTACCGTGCGGATGCACATTCTCTATCCTCAGTAGGTGGCTGGGCCAAAACAAATCTAGTTCTCAGTTAAATCTTTGAGATACTAGTTGGACGTATTGAACTTTCGGTAAGATACACTCAATGCTTTTTATTAATAAACTAAATTACCGTTTCAGAGAGCAAAAGGGTGAAATATTAACGGCCCTATTAGGGCCAGCAGCACTATGATGTGAGATATATTACCACCATTTTGCCTGTTGGAAGTGCATTTACTCACTGGGAACTGAACTGTGTGCGTTTAGCACCACGAGCGCGAGGTCCAACCGCGGTCCGCGAATCGCGACACTCGACAGACAGCGACAGTAGATAGTGACCGTCAGTAGGTAATGATGTGGCAACAACGTTCGGAACAAAATTTTTAGATTTTTTATACTTGAAGATTTTGGAAATTACAGTTTATTTCTATAAGAACGATGTCTAAAAAATTTAATCAAGAAAATAGCAATATGTATTTAATTAATTATAAATTCTATGTTAAAATGTATGAAAATTAAATTTTTTTTTTTAATGCGGCAACGCTGCTGATGCGCGCGGGAGTATTTGAATTTCTTAAATCCAAAAGTAAATCGCGGGTATCATCTAAGCCATTCTTTTGTGGCCGTTGAATAATTTACTGAGAAGCATTATTTTAATTTTTAATAATAGATTAGATAAAAAAATTAATGCCTGTGCTTGAGTTTTAAATTACAACTAATTTTATAATCATTTAAATACTTTGTTTGATTAAATTCAGATGTAACAATCATTAATATTGATTATACTTTTAAATGAAATAAAATTTAAATAAATAAACCATGGAATACTACATCATGAGCGGTCGTTGGGTCACTGGTTAGCGTGCTCGCTTCTGAAACAACGTCGTTCGAGGGGTCTTGGGTTCGATTCTCCGCGCAACTAACTTGGAATTATTTTCTTCGTTCGTTGCGTCGGTTATGTCGATCCCTACGTTCACCTCGACTGCTTTGGAGTCGGTTTTACCGGGGGCCATCATTTCAGCGCTGGTCGTAAGTTTATCTCGACCGGGGGCAATATTTGGGGCATACCTTCCCAATGAGCTACCCGCTTCGGCACTGGTCTAATCCAAGACTATCTGATTGGGGGCGATATAAGTCGTCAATAAGCCCATACGGAGCATAAAAAGTCGCGACTATAAATAAGTATTAAAAAAAAAAAAAAAAAAAAAAATACTATATCATGGAATTTGGGTAACTATTAGATGAGGTAATAGTAACTATTAGCGTTAAAGTTTAAAAAAATTATTTTTTTTTAGTATAGTGAGAGTTATTAATTTTGAAAAGTCATTCGATTTTTCTTGAGAAAAATTTGAGAAGCCGATAGGAAAATGTATAAAAATTTATAACTTGATTGCATCTTTTTTTAACATTTGATAACAGCTAAATTTAGAACTCATTATTTGTTGTATCGTTAAAAAAATTAATAAATATTTTTGAAGATAAGTTATTAAAATTTCTTGAAATCTGATTAGATTATATTTTTAAAGAGATTTTTTCGGTCAAATTACTTTTGCATAGAAACTTTGAACCTTTGGACTCACGGAATATTCGATTAATATCTTAAAAACAAACCACGCAAAATTAATTTTAATAGTGAAAATCGAAAATATTAATAAAAATTTTGTTCCTGTTACACTCTTTGAGATGATTGTTGCGAGATTAAAAACAGGATTTTTTAACTTAAAGCGTACAATAAAAAACAGAATTTAAGAAATTTTTTAAAAGTTTTCTGATACAACAATTTGAATGATCGATGCCACTGATAATATTTAATTTTAACACAAGATTGTTTTTTTGATAATCAAAAATTATTTTTGATGTAAAAATAATTACTTGTAACAGCTTCCAAAAAAAAAAATAATAATAATAATAAGATACAAAGTTTACATTACTACAATTCAATCTGAACGCACTTTAACGCCAGATATTATTATGATAATAAATACAAATACTCACTTATTTTATTATCGAGAACTTTATTTTCTTCTGCAAACTTTTAAAATTTATTTAATTTTGAATAATACTTGAAAGGAATTTAATCAAGTTTTCGAATTTATTAATTACCATTTCTCGCTTCTTTTACTTTTGTTATTTTATTTAGTATTATTTTTTTAAATCATTGTTTTGTTCAGATAAGCTCAGCAATTATCGCGGACTCTCAAGAAAATAATGACCACAGGTGCCGTGCCTCCCATTCCCAGAACACGCGAGTGATAGATATATATAAAAACAGGTCATGATCGTCAAGCGGTCAGTCTTTGTCACAGCGGAGCTGATTCTTTTCCGATGAAGTTTAAAATGTGTCGCATTTTTTTGACTTACTCATTTCTGCTGGTAACTTTTCTTTTTTTAAATCTTGCACAGGCCTCAAAAGTCCCGAATTTCAAGTTTAATCGAACTACTCTAGTACATCTTTTTGAGTGGAAGTGGGATGATATCGCTAGAGAGTGTGAAGAGTTCCTGGGTCCCAAAGGATATGCAGGTGTTCAGGTAAATTAAGTGCTTTTTATTTATTTATTTATTTATTGTTTATACTGTCTGAACACTACGATTAGACTACAGATTAGATCAAAACCAACAGTTTCAAAAATTCTTCAATATACAATTTTAAATAACCATTTAAAAAAAATATACATTTTAGTTTCGTCTTGATTTTAATTTTCAATTATTGAAAAAAATTAATTTAGTATTTTTTTAAAATAAATAAAAAAATTTTTTGTGCAAAAAAAATGTAAGTAATACAAATATATCAATTAATAAAAATGTTTTCAGCATTTTGATTACATAAAATTTTCATAAGATTTTAAAAATTATTGAAGTTACTGCTGTATAATTTGAACTACCAAAGCATGCTAATGTTTCTATGAAATTAAGAAGATAAAAGATCTTTATAGTTTTTTAGTATTCGTAAATAAATTTAAAAATTATTTAAAGATTTTAATTTATCCCTTTCCCTTTATAAAAGAGAGCTATCGCCATCTTGCGTAAGATTTTTATTCGTGAGCTGATTGGTGAACAAGTTTTTAAAATATTCGAAAAGTGCATTTTGAGGTTACTCTTATTGTTTTTTCCTATGCGCGCTTGAAGCGCGCTCAGAAGAGCTAGTTACATACAAAATTTGTCTTTAAAAAATATATATGCATAAATATTTCTATTTATTAATCGTTATTTTTTAATACACTCAGAGAAAGATTTGATTGGACCAATTAAATATTCTTTGTTCCCTCAATAGTCTAAACATTGTAGCAGTTACAATACGTATGGTAAGGATAACAATACATATCGTTGCGACTAGCAAAGCAAATATTCAAAAATCGAACCTAACCTAGCTATTTAAAAAAATCTCAATTGAAGTCATTATTTCTTAAATATTGTGATTTTTATAACTATTTGTATATTTTTTAAGATTGAAACTATTCATTAAATACATTAATTATACCAAAATCACAAAAAAGAAATTTTTTAAAATTAAGTTGTGCTATACCAGTGTTACTAGAAACATGTTAACCCTTAATACGCATTTAGTCAGCGATGCCATGATATTGTTACTGCTACAATGTGCATCATTGTCTCTATATCAACTATGGCATCTTAGATGTTACAATATATTGTTGACCCAATCAAACCTTTCTCTGAGTGTAGATCATAAACCAATTTTTAGTATTTTATTATAATCATAAATTCATTAATTGAAAATAGTATTCAAGTTTTGATAAAATAGACAATTTCGTTTAATTATTTTAATCGTTTCCGTCACAATTCAGCAACGTTGTGTAGTTTATTTAAGATCCAAAAGATAAATTTTTTGCATTCATAGATATATCTGTATATGCCCTGACGTAGATCAAGATACGAAAATTCTACTGCAAAAAATATTTTTTCTTTAATTTTGCTTTTGAAAGTAAAAAAAATAGAAGTAATGTTTTTCGGCTTTAGCATTATTCGAAGTATTTTTTAAATTTATAAAAAAAATTTTTTTAATATTCAGAATAAATCTTGTGTTTCTAAGTATGCAAAAAAGCTGTACCAGCAATTTTAACAGAAAACTTAAAAATCAATTTATAAAAATACCCATTGAGTGAGTTTTAAAGTAACTTTAATAGTTTGCTTTTATTTTTAAATCTTTATGACTTATCATATTATTAAAAAACGTGGATTTCAGGTATCACCTATTCAAGAAAATGGAATTCTGGAAGGGAGACCCTGGTGGGAGAGATACCAGCCAATATCCTATCGATGGGATACAAGGTCAGGCAACGAGGATGAGTTTATTTCGATGGTAACTCGATGTGAAGACGTTGGAGTTAACATTTACGTCGATGTACTCTTAAACCATATGAGTGGAACACATAATAAAGAAGAGGGCTACATTGTTGTTGGTACCGGAGGTTCGAAAGCCAATACTACTTCCGAGTCTCTGGATTATCCCGAGGTACCTTACACGAAAGACCATTTTCATCACCCGATCTGTAATATCGAGGATTATAATAACTCCACCCAAGTTAGAAACTGCGAGCTTGTTGGTAAGTTTTCAAATGTTACTCCGTTTTTATTTGATAGTTAATTTTTTTCTTCCTGTAATTTTATAATTTATTTATTTATTTATTTATTCACAAGGCCTCCACGATTTGAATCAAAGTCAAGAGTATGTTAGAGAAAAACTCGTGGAGCTACTCAATAAAGCTGTGGATGCTGGTGTGGCTGGATTTCGGTTTGTATTTTATTTATTTTTTGCTTTATCTTTTTGTCAACTTCCCTTGAGAAAACAAATGACGATTGTTCATTCGATTAAACTTAAAAAAAATTTATTTTTTTAGTACAAGTTGAGTTTATCGCTCGATTATTGAACTTTAATCTAATCAAACTGAAGTCAATTTTTCGTTCTTAAACTAGAGTGGACGCTGCGAAGCACATGTGGCCAGAAGATCTAAAGATAATATACTCCCGAATAAAGAATTTAAGCGTAGAACACGGATTTGCACCCGGCACCAGACCCTACATTTTTCAAGAGGTCATCGATTACGGTGGCGAAGCCATCAGCAAGTACGAATACAGCGACTTTGGTGCTGTCACGGAGTTCAGATACGGAAAAGAGATAAGCAACGCTATGCTAGGAAGAAATCCGCTCAGGTGGTTCCAAAACTGGGGCGAGGCCTGGTCACTGCTACCATCCCAAGAAAGTTTGATTTTTATAGACAACCACGATACGCAGCGTTCTTCCGGGGACGTTCCTTTGACCTACAAAAATCCTAAACTGTACAAGGTAACTATTTTTATTGACAAATAATTTGTAAAAGCGTTTTTATCGTTCAGTTTTCAACAACTCGTTTGATGGAATTTGAGATAGTAGATGTACGAAATATTTTTAAATCACTGATAATATGACTTCTCGCTGTACAAGATTCGAGATTTCATTTTTAATAATGAAATCAATCATTGAAAAAAGATTCATATCTCTTCAAAAAAAAATTTAATCTTGAAATCTTTTTGTGAAAAATTTGAGCAAGGAAATCAAAAATAATTTGACCCGACGATTACGAGGATTTACACCAACTAGAGTATCAATGAAAAATCAGATAAAGTTAAAAAATTTGATTGATTAAAATAAAACACAACGATAACAAACAGACGCGATAAGTATGATGAACGAGTTCGTGATGGTGAATCAAATATGTATATCGAGATCGAGATCGAAAGATCCCGAAGCAAGTAACACAAATTCGTATTAATCAAGTATGTTAAGTTAACCGACGGTAGTGCAGGTCGGTTCGGTTCGGTTGATGAAACCGCATTCTCAAGTAAGTCCTAATGGTCGGTCGTAAATAACCGGTGATATTAATTGGCAGATGGCAGTAGCGTTCATGTTGGCACATCCTTACGGTCATAGTCCTCGAGTTATGAGCAGTTTCGACTTCAGCGACTTCAATCAGGGACCACCCGCGGACGATGCCGGACGCATAATTTCACCCCATATTTATCAAGACAACACGTGCTCAAACGGCTGGATATGCGAGCATCGCTGGAGGCAAATTTACAACATGGTCGGCTTTCGTAATTACGTGGGGAACGCGAGCCTTGACAATTGGTGGGACAATGATTCTTACCAGATTGCCTTTTGCCGAGGTGATCGAGGATTCGTGGCGATAAACGCCGAAAACAATGATTTCAGCCAAAAACTCAACGTCTGTCTACCACCTGGCACTTACTGTGACGTTATTTCGGGCGAAGTCATTGATGGACAATGTACCGGCAAGTCCATTGTTGTCGATGACTCCCATTACGCTGATATCGAAATTCGTACCGACGAAGAAGACGGCGTTCTTGCCTTCCATGGAGGCGTAAGTTTTGACAAATATTTTTTTTCCATTCAATATTCATAGAATAAAGTGTGACACTGATTTCATTAAACATTCTTGTTACAGGTCAAAATTGCTTAAGGTTTCTTCCACGAAGAAAAAATTCATCTCGCTTTGTAAGCTTCCGCATGAGAAAAGTGATAAAATCTATTTTTGCAGTATTTGTAGCCTTAATATTCTATAGTATTTTTTATATAAAATACAGTATTTAAATTTTAAATTTTAATATAAAAAATTTATTCAAATAAATTATATGTTAAAATATTAAAAAAGTTAACTAGTATTTTAATAAAAAAATTTTTTTTTGTAGTATTCGATAAATAAATTTTATTTTATTTATAAGTGGTGATATTTTTCGTTTGAGGGAAAACAAGTAATAATAAAAACAGTTTTTAAAAATATTTTTAACGAATTTATTTCAACAGAAACAATGTGCTGTTCGCTGTTCACTGTTAATTTACTAATATACATAATACGACAGTTGGCCGTATAAAATTTTACATGATAGACTTTATAAGTCAAGTAATAACGAGAAGTAGATGATACGAAAGAAAAGAGTAGACTTAATTATTGCTCAGCATGCTAAGGAGTGAAAAGCATGTCAAAAGAAAAAAAAAAACGAAAAATGGCGAAAGAAGTTTAGTTTAATCGTATCACAAAATTGTATTCATTTATCATGTCTCATTCAGTCAGTTTATTCATTCCAACACACGTCAATAAAACAATTAAATCGATTTTTTGTAAATTTTTTCTTTTTTTACATATTATAATCTTCAAAAAAAAAAAATTCGGCAGTTAAGGAGTGATAAAACAATTGACAAAGTCGCTCGCTTTCTAAATAAAATACTATGTTCCCTTCTCTTTAAAAGCATTGTATTATAAATAAATGTCTAAGCGCAGTATATACAAGTAGTAATTATAAATATTTTTAATAAACTGTTAATTAAGTAAAAAGCCGCTATCGTTTCATCATCTGCTGCTCAAGCTTACGCGCGTGAAAAGCGCCGAGATCGATTAATTTTTTTATCGTTTTTTTGTTGTTTTATTTGTTTATCGACACTGGCGCGATCAAATGAAAATTAAGTACTTCTCGAAATACGGTGGATAAATTTTTTTCTTTCAATTTAGAGAGACGACACCTCGGTTACGAGGAGCGATGACTCTGATTTATATACACTCACCGACAACTATTACACGATGGTGCTCATAAATACTCTAAACTGCTAAGTTAATTAAACCGATCTATCGTTTGCTTATCATCATTTTTAAATCACGAATACGCTGTGTAAACCTCGTAAATTCATCAAAATTTGTTTATCTTAAAATACTGTTTGTCACAAAAATTGATTTTTCATTTTAAGGTCACCTCGTTTGCGTCACGATTGTCCGTTTAAAATTTTTATTTAAAAAAAATTGATTGTAAATCAGGTACGGTTCGGTAAAGGCGAACCCACAGCTAATTAAGGCAACCAGGTGTTACTTTTAGTGAAAGGAAGTAAAAGTAATGTTGTGTGTAGGTACCTTGTACGATCGTACGATTTGCAGCTTATTGTCAACGATCGTTTGCAGCGCGGTACAGAAAAAGGCGTTAGGAAAATATCGCTTACAAATTTATTTTTATTTTTTTTCTCTTTTTCATTATACTTATTCGTTTATCGCATATAAAAACATTGTTAAAATTTTATACAGTTAAAAAAAAAGAAAAACAACGATTTTTAGCAAAAGTCACTTGCGTTTTATAATTTTTTTTCACACCACGAGATGTGCTTTGAATTTCACACGCGACCAATCACATTGACGCTTTTGTAAATCAATCTTTAATTCATATGATACATAATAATATTGTAAAAATTCAACACTTATATTTATAGTAAGTTTGAGTCGAGTCGACTCGATGATTACTTGAGTGAAAGTCAAAGCGAATCTCATGCGTAAGTGCATAGAGGCATCACTAGATTTGCGATGGCTGTTTTTTTTTTTTTTTTTTCAAAGACGCGCGTCTCGGTTTATTTTATTGCACATCGTGGATCGCTGGATCCTCTAAACTCGCTGCATAAATCGCGTCAAATTAAGTACGTTGGAAGTAAGTCGTTTTTACACAGTCATTAATTGATAACTCTACTACAAGTTAAAAAAAGTTTTTTTTTATTCACAGTGTAACTAAGAATCTCTCTGGTGATATATGCATATATATATATAAGCTATAAATATATCGGGGATCTTAAACATAACTTTATTAAAAGTTTTTATTACAAGCGCTCACAATTATTTTAAACTCGCAAATAGTACGTTAATTGACGAAACGATGATCGTTACGGATGTAATTCACACATAAATACTTGAGATCTCAATTATACGCATACGTCGAAACCAATGAGGAGATATACAATAATTTATAAAATTAAGAACAACGATTGGGTTAAATTAGTAAAATCCAATAAGCGTCAGTGTTTTATCGGCCTCTTGAAGATGACGCGCGCCTTGTTGGGGTGCAGGAACTTTGAGCATCCAACGGGATCCCCTCCGTCGGTGTCGTTTCGTCGCGACTTTGCGGACGCGGTTCCTGCTCCCCGACTTCGTCAGTTGGCGTTGCTCGTGGCGCTCGACCTCCTGGATCCGGGATTCGTCTGTTGCTGCTGAGCTTGGGCGGCCGCCTGGGCTGCTGCCGCGACCGCAGCGGCCGCGCTCAGGGCGGCCGAGGGAAGGGGCGTTTGGTGACAGTGAGCACAGTGCAAACAGACCTAAATTGAAATTTCAAATTGATATTACATACATTTTATTTCATCATAAAATCATATTGGTGATCATATTTAAAAAAAAAAAATTTGTTACCGTGCACGCGCCGAGCTTGCGGGCCAGGAGCACTCGGAGCTTTAGGGCCGGGCCCAGCTTCATGCCTATGGGACCGGTCAGGTGTTCCTCGGAAAGCAGGGGCAGCGACGAGCCGTCGATCCTGTGTTCACGAAAATTCTGCAATCAAAACATCATTCAACCGTTAGTATATTTTTAGATTTTATTAAGTACGATAATTTTTTAAAATTAAAATTTTCATTCGCGTGTAGAAGATTATTATTACTTAGTCAAAACATTATGAAAAATATAAACACTGTGATCCGCCTAATAAAGTTGAAAATAATGTAAATAGCACTTATGCAGCTGAAATGAGTGTAATTGAACAGACAGCGGTAAAATAATTCTCTAGTGCAAATATTCATAATATCCATAAACGAGAGAGGGATTCATGCTAGTAATTGCTCGAGCTAATGTCGAGGGGGGGGGGGAGGAGGGGTTGAAATACGCGTGCTTCGCTCGTGCTGCTGGAGGTCGGTGCATGCATATGCGCACTTGGGCGAGCTTAGGAGCTGGAATACGAGAGCGGCCGGACGCCTTTATGAATGAAATATTCAGTCGGTAACGCGAGACTCGCGCGTGCTGTATGCACGCAACAACGATCTTCCTCTTGTACGGTAGTACGAGGGAGGGAGAAGAACCTGGAGGTGTAACCGGTTGCACCTTCTTCTGCGAGTGCGTGGCGTGCAGCAAGCTGTTTGCTTACTTACTTATACCGCCGCAGCTGCAGTATCTTAGCACTGCGAGAGACGCTTTTATATCTTTTTAATCGTCCCCCTGTACCTCCAACTACACGTAAACCCGCGCGCCCGAGTCTATTTATCTCGATCTTGGCAATGACTAAATCATCGACATCCTCGCTCTAAAAGGAAGATACCAAAAATCCGGCAATAATAATCAATCCGCGAGTAATTGCCGCATTAAAAAAAAGAACTCGCGTGATTTAAGCTTGAACCCGCGTCTGGTCGAAAAAAATTCCTGGTAGCGCCTTATCGTCGGGTTCTATCGGCCCACCCGAAAAATTAAAGTCCACCAACTGCATCCTTTATATATGTGCGTTATGATCTCGGACGGCAGCCACGCATTACACGAGACCGTACACGAAATATAACAAATCTTTTCTCAGATTACCTGACACGAGAGGAAAGAGAGAGAAGCCAGAAGTCAGACCCCCTCCCAAAAGAGAGAAGTACCTGCCGGGCCAAAGCGAAATGAAAAAAATTAAATAAAAAAAAAAGAGAGGAAGAAGGAGGAAGAGGAGAAAGAGGAGGCTGCTGCTGGTGCTCGCGGCGGAGAGTGAAAAAGAAAGGGCCAGCTGCTGGTACCGGACTCGAAAAATAAGATGGCCCGTAATGTATCATCCCCGGTGCACCGCCGCCGGCGGCTACTGCACCGGAAGAAGACAACCTGTATTTTCTCTCGCCCCGGCGCGGTGCATCCCGAAACTTTTAATAAATACTCCGCGGATGCACCGGTACCAGAGGGTTATTATGATTGTCCGATGATGTTGTAGCTGCTCCATTAGTTACGATAAAAAAGAATAAGGGAATTGAGTATCACGGGTGCTGCGTATGTAGACTACCCGAGCCTACCCTGGGAAAGAATGCAGAGCCAAGGCAAATCTGACTGCTGGACCGAATCATTCCTCGACCGCAGCATTCCTCAAAACTATCCATCGGTACGCGTTAGCGTTACAAGCTGCACGCACCTGATGACCCGGCGAAGTGTGCTGGGACAGCTCTTTTGTACTACAACAACTCCTCCTCGGTGAAACACGGCTGGGGGAATAGTCAAGTTTATAGAGCAAAGAGATTGTTGCCTCGCTCCGGCCAAAAGACTCGTGACCTTATAGGAGTCTCGGTTCGCTCGCGTTCAGCTGCCACGCCCTGACTATTATTCGCGGCGGGCGCTGGAGCTGTACCTATTCCACCTCGACCTCGCTCTGATCCTTCTTCTTCTTCTTCTACTACTACTACCAGCTGAAGCCGCAATTGATCCTTGGGCTACACGGGTCTCATCGCCAACGGCTCGCGGTTAACCGACCGCCTGTGCGTGTGTTGCCCGCGAGAGAAAATTCAGATTTTGCGGTGAAACCTTCTCTTCCTCGCCGTCTCTCTTTTTTTTTTTCGTCGACCGAATTTTACGATACCCACGGAGGTTTTTCTACTATCGAAGGCTTTTTTCCGACTACCAGAAATCCAGTCGTGCGTATCACCTTGATCGCGACAGCAAAAAAACTTACCAGAGGATGTACAGGAGCAGGGATGACGGAGAAGTAAAAAAGAGAGAAATCGTACGATATAATTCAAATTGCAAAGCAGGTACAATGGTGCCGGTACCATACATCAGTAGCGCACGAAGGAATAGGGCAAGCCGTACCGACCAGAAATTACAAAAATAAGAGCGAGCGGAACGAGAAGAGGTGGAGGAGTTGAGCTAAAAAAAATCAATGCGGACCTGCAGCTGCGCGGGTGCGAATAAAAAAAAAGAAAGCAGGAGAGAAGGAAGGTCGTACCGGGTGCAGCAGAAGCAGCACAGAAGGAGAAGCTGCTGCAGTGCGTGGCGAATTGCACCCGGAATTTATGGTGGCCGCTCGCGAGCCTAATGGCGAGTTATTGTAGTGCGTCCCAAAGCGAGGACGACTTCTCCCCTGCGCGAAATTTATCGGGGAATTTATACATCCCAAGACGCGCGCAATAATAGAAAATTCTCTTCCCTTTCAACTCGGATCATCGCTCGTTGTTGCTGCACCGCTGATAATTTTCTCTAGCGTTCCGATTTACGATCCGAGCGATCTGCATACTTAATTCCGGCCGTAACTCGGACTTTGCGGGAGTCGAGCTTGATAGAATCGATGACTTCCCTTTTTTGAATCAGTGTTCTTTTGATGGAGTGTTTGAAAAATCCAGTCCTTGAAAAAAAAAAAAAAAAAAAAATGTAAAGGAGAAGAAGAAGAGAAGTTTTCTTATCGACAGGATCGTAAGCGCCATGGCAACGACGATTTGCATAATTTACCGGTAATGGGCAAGGGCTCACGCTGCGAACGCGTCGATCGGAGCCCGATAAACAGGGTGAAAGATGATTAAGGGCCGTGTTGAAAGGCTCAAAGTCTAAACGATCGACCTTAGCTTTAAAAAGTTTCTGATAAGGAAACCAGCTGGACGTTTATTAAATATTGATAGACTCGAGCGGAAAAATTCTTCGTATATTAACTGGGCGCGGTTGACTTTGCTTTAGATTAATGAATCGACAGACGAGAACGAATGAAAATATAAGATCCGTATTTATAATGATCGATAGGTATTTAAAGATGGTTTTTCATATTGTACAAACGGCTCGGCGCCGATGCGCGTGCCGAGTTGAGAAGCGTTCATTTGCGTGATAAATGAACTAACGGATCGGATCTGGGACCTCCCATCGGGCAAAGTTTTTTATACCCAAACATCGATTACCGTCCGCATTGATATAGTTATTAAAAGCCCCAGCTAATGATTTGTTGGCACAAATTTATTCACTTATTATTCATTACGGCTCCGGCTGATTAATCGAAATTAACGTATGTACAAGATCTCAGAACGAGAAAAAGAAAGGCAGCATCTTCGAGGGAGTAGTCGAAGATGCACGTCGCGATGCGCGGTAGCCGCACGTACCTTAGCCAGGATAAAAACAGCGAGAGCTGATGGGCTCGGTGGGTACTTAGTCCGGAGGTGTTGTTGATCCTTTCTCGTTCGAGAGATCAAGCGTTGGCTGCAGGGCCCACGGCCGATACAAGATACTGCCACGTGTTACACGTTGTTCTTTGGCCTGATGCACATTCTTCTGCCAGGTCTTCTTCTTCTTCTTCTTCTCGGCTGACCTGCGCATTTGACTCGAAGTTTTATCTTCTGCGAGTTGCTCTCGACTCAATAACTCCACTTCGGATGAGGGCACGGATAGGCTTCCGTATTTTGAAATGATG
The DNA here is from genome assembly GCA_038277355.1 of Encarsia formosa. Classification (NCBI taxonomy): domain Eukaryota; kingdom Metazoa; phylum Arthropoda; class Insecta; order Hymenoptera; family Aphelinidae; genus Encarsia; species Encarsia formosa. The sequence continues at coordinate 81,095,477 of CM076185.1, read as the reverse complement.
ATTTTTCGATGAAGAAAATGCCGATCGACAAATTGTACCACTCGAGCGTCGTGACTTTCTCACGATGGTTTCAAACTCTCGTGTGTCAAGCGTCTTTTTTTTTATTTCCACGAAGGATAAAAGTGGCGCGTAAGTAAACACTGGAGAAAACTTATCGCCGTCTACCTAATTGATGAACTCTGTAACTTTTTGCACTCGAGTCGTCGAGCCGCGTACGATATCCTCCTCCTCCTTCGTCATCCCGGGGGCACATTTCGATAGGCCTCGGCACCACATACGCCGAAATCAACGACTCGCTCGAAATTTTAATTGGATAACGGATCCCAGCCCGCTTGCATCCCGCTTCCTCTCGCTTAATTCTTTTTTTCTCTCTCTCCCTCTTCCCCGAGCTCCCTGTGTGGGCAAGCCGGTACGTGAGGTTCCTTCGAAAATTCGAGTGTCTCCGTACGTCGATCATTGAAATTTGGTCTCTCTTCGAAGCATCTGGGCTGGTGCACCGTTCTTCGGGCCCATACGTGCGAATATTCGCGTGACCGGGACACCTGCGTTGAATTAATTCGCGGGAAGTTCGAAAAAATAATAGCTAGAGAAAAAAGCTCGGGGCGATTAAAAGAGTTAAGAAGCTTTGCGCACGCGCAACAGCTGGTACATAAATCTCGAAAGGGATATGTCCTTTCCTGCGCGGAGTCGAGTTACAAAGGTCGAGTGAGCCGATGCATCCTGCGGCGAGGCACTTCCTGCTCGGGGAGACCGCAAGAGTCAAAGGTGAATCCGTCCGTGGGTGGTACATTACACTACACGTGAGAGAAAGAAGAAGAAGAGGAGGAGGAAGAGGAAAGAGGATAAAAAGAAGAAAGAAGGAGTTAACCAAGCCGCAGTGTGTTTAACCATAACTCGGGCTAAATAAATCGCGTCCGGGGCGCGTGTATAATGCAAATGCGCACTCCATTAACCTGCCTTACCTCGACACGAGTGCATCGAGACCGAATCGTAAAGCTCGCCTTTTTTTTCCCCTATTTACTTACCGAGCCGGGCTTGTAATAACCTCGTCGTTTTGGTCAAAAAAATTACGCGTGTCGTCGCGTTTTTCATCCCGAGCAATTACAAAACGCGCAGAGCTGGAAGAAAAAAGAGTTGGTCCAGAGAACAAGGTGACGTAACCCCCGCGATCGAGAGATACGGGGAGCTTGCGGTGATAATTACAAACACGAGCTCGCGAGCAACAAGCAACTTACAAAACGGAGGAAGGAGAGTTTGGGTAACACGATTAGGGGGCAATCTGCGGGAACGATTAGTATCGAGGAGCGATGAATTACCACTGGCAGCGGTAGCACGTGATCTAATATTGTACACTAGCGGCTCGATGTTGCAACACCCGACTGCCTGAAAATTCGGAGCTTGCGCAACCGAGGATGATCAAGGCCCTGCGCGCGCACTCGTTTGTTTATAATTTAAGGACCACGGGTATCCGCTTACACACCAGCCTTGTAAATCAGCTCCTCCTCCTCCTGTACCTTGTGTGTGTTATCTCCCGCGAGAATTTATCAATGCACGGGCACCGCATCAATGAAAATCGGTTTGGCGGTATGTTCGCTGTGTTTCTGCAATTGATTTTATCACGGTCCCCTATTTTATTTTACGCCTTACTTGCGGCGTTGATTAAATTTTCTACACCCGAGCGATAAGTGTCGTTTAATTAAAGGCTCGCTTTTCGAAATAAAATAAAATAGTAGTATTATTTATTGATCAACCGAATATATCTCAATTCCTGCGGATATCTCGAGGGCTCGGTTCGAAGCGCTCGAGCACATAAAACTCGGGGCCCTGAAAAATGATCTTCGGCGAGAGAGAAGGAGAGGAGAGGGTATCGAAGAAGCAGGACGTAATGAAGGAAGAGCTTCAATGAAAAGGGCGGTCGGCGCAGGAGAAAAAGCAAAGAAGAGGCTGGTGCAGCATTCCTGCACGTCAAAGTGTCCGCCCAGTGGCTGATTCCCCCTTCCAAAATCGCACGCGCCGGAGTACGACTCGCCCCCCCGTTATATAATTAAGCATTAAATTATAAGTTTGGCTATCGAACGCCCCGAGTCTGCTGCCGTTCGGCACCATCACATCATCGCCTGCCGACGAGTACCTACCTGATGCCCGCGAGTAATTACCTTCCCCCCGCGGAGAGCTTGCAGCACTCCCTCTTTTATGTACTCGTCGTCGTCTTCTTCTTCTTCTTCTTCTTCTTCGTACGTGTAATAAGTAAACTGCTGCTGATACAGCCAGTAACCTTTATTCTTCCAAAGGTCTGCTGGTGCAGCGCGTTTATATTTTATTATTATACACGGGGAGAGCTGCGCGCACAGCTGCCGTCGAAACGCTTTAATTCAATCTCCGTGCAGTGATCGTTCCACTACTACCGGATTTGCGACCTTCAATCTCTGGTAGCCACTGGCCGGATCGTTTTTTATACTTTTAATTAATACGTTGTTGTTTTTTTTTTTTTTTTTTTTATTCTTTCCCAACTGTGCGTGTAGTTTTGAAGAACGATTATATCGAGAAAAATTCCAAGCGGTTTATGGAAAACTGGTGTAGGAAGCTGCGGCCGATAGCGGCTAGGTGGAACAAGAAGCAGCCGTTCCGCGTCCTCGCACACCACCGGCCGGCTGGCCGCCGCAAAAGCACGCGCGCTCTCGCCTTACCCATCCCGAGATCTCAGTTATTTCAAGCCCGGGGGCACCAACCAGGAGCAGATCGTTAAACAAATACCTGCATATGGACTGTATTACGGATTTACCGATCTCGCGACCTTAACCCCCCCCCCCCCCCTTTATTACATTGTTCCAGAACTAGTAGGATGAATAATGCATGGTAGCCAGCCGATAGTCAGCTATATTGTGACCCATATTGCCAGTTCTGTCGTTTGCCCAGGTGGTAGAAGAAAGCATCAATTATTTGAAGTTATGACGAGCGTAGTGGACGTCGCGACCGGGTAATTACGCCTCGCCCGCATCCTGCTTCGCAGAATAGAAAGGAGGTGTATATCGGAAGTGGGGGTTTTTAAAAACATCCCCCTGTTGTGGCGGCAGCTACGACAGCATAGGAATTTACTGTTAATAGACTCCCTCGCAGGCCTATTACAGAGAAAGCACGCGAGACTAAATTTTGGGGTGGCTTGGCAAGCACGCGTCAGGAAGCGTGTCCAAAAAGAAAGAAAGAAAGGAAGAAAGAAAGTAAAAAAGTAACCCCGATGACGATGATGATGATGATGGTGCGTGGGGTAAATTAGCGTAAGAAATCGGTATTGTAAGAAACGGCGTGCTCCGGGTGAATTGTAAGCAACGAACGAGGGAGGAGCAGCGCTCGCGTGAGCTGCGTTGTTATAATGCATACCCAGGAGCGATCTTTGCATAAACGCGGACACGTGGCGTGCGCGCTTCTGGCATCATCCTTCCTGACCGCCCGCCCTGCGTGCACCAACTTACCATTACCCGGCCGCGGATCTTACCGTACGATCTTCTCCCTCTTCGACCCCCGCGGGCGAGCTTGTGTACAAAGAGCCCTGAATTTTGTTATTAAATTCAGCTAATCGTTGGGCTTTTCAATTAATACTGGATCCGCTCGCGGCCTACTCGTGATTGGTTTATCTGGAGCAGCTGTTTTACTCTGGTTTGTTCGTATCGCGATGCGGCTTATCATTTTTCGTAATGGTACATTTTCCAGCCCGAGGATTCGGTTGTTCGGGGAGATTTCGGTGTAACGATCGGCACGTACGCAACAAGAGAGGGAAGCAAGCACGTATACGTATATAATATAAAAAGCCCCCCCCCCCCCCGGTCGGGTAGGCACGCAATACGTAATACAGGGAAAAAGGATTCGCTTTTTGCAGTTCTGATCGGCCTAGGCCTTACGAATACCGGCGGCGGGTATCTTTCGAAGGGATCTCTGTCGTTTTTCCGCGGCTGCAGCACGGCCCCAGGCCCTGCTGCTGCGGCTACTCGCATAATTATATTCCATATACATGCTATATTACTATTCCCTCCCGGGGGGATATATCTACCCGCGTGGCCCCGAGAGCGGATAAACTGGATTTTTCAGGCCGACCGCGCCTTCCCGAGGTTATTAGGACCGGGTGATATGCAGAGATTTTATTTTTCTCTTCTTTTTTTTTGTTTTCGACCGACCGGTGACACTTCTCCTTATCGATCGGTCAAATAATCAATTAAAGACGTTGTTGAACTACTCGGGCGTTAGTCTTACACGGATCGAGGCCACTGATACGGGCCCGATAGCGATTTTTAATTCAACATCGGGCCGCCGATAATATTGGAGAGGTAAACAAGTCCCCGGTCGTCTCGATGATGATCCTTTCCGATCCGGGACCGAGCCAAAAACCTGTTATGAGAGGAGCACCGCAAGCGATGCGTGGCGAATCCGAGTGTGCGACAGCGCGTTAAATTTTTGAAATCCCGACGCCCGCTGCCCTCGGAAAAACTCGAGCCATGGGAGCCGGGCCGCGTCAAGTCATGCGTGATGCGGATCCTGCAAGCTCGCTTGAATATTGCACCGCCGTTTCTTTATTGTGGAGCGCCCGGGATACATATCCCGAGTCGTTCGAGCGTGCCGAGATTGATGGTGGTTATCATTCTTTCCTTCTGCCAGCGAGTTCGACCCGGAGAGATAAAATTTATCGGTATATAACCGGTGCGATCGTACGTCTAAATTTGTCTTTCCCCTGAAACAGTGCCGGGGATCTCGAGACATGCAGGAATGCTAAAACGGAATCCTTGCCGGAAAATCAAAAACGTTTAGCCTCGAAGAAGCGAGTCTCGAGGGTTAATGGAGATCATTAGGCGCACGTTATTAAGATGCGAAAATTACAGAAAGGATGCCATCGGCTGCAGCGGCAGCCTTGATTCAATTACCCGCTCTGGGATTTATGGCTCGCGCGCGGGTGACCTCGCCGTATAAGAGCCTTCCCGAAAGAGGCACGTACCGCATCTGCTAGAAATTGCTCGAGGACTTTAATTGCGGTGAAAGTTCAGTTCGATACACCTATTTTTTCGAAAAAAAAAGAGGCGTATAACGCTGGTGCACCAGCGACTACTTAATCTTCGTTTACCGGAATTAATTAGGATAGGCCCGCGCTTGCTAAAAGTAAATCATCGGGCGATAGTAAAAACCCCCCCGCGATGACTCGGACGCGTGCCCGGGAGAAAAGCACGCGCCGAGCTAGCGCCTAATGAGTATTTTACCAGGGAGTCTTTGCACCGAGGCGCTTTTTGCCGCTTTCGGCTAACGAGATGAGTTTTCTCCCGCTCGCGCGCTCGTCTTTGAGCTGCGCTGCACGATCTGCGTGCACCGGAAGCTAAACCGCGGCTGGCTAGGATCATCAGCCAGCCCCCCCCCCTTTATCCGCAATTTCTCCGACTCTCTTATTTCGCTACTCATCATCATCATCAGCGGCGCGATCGGCGCGGTGCCTCCTACTTTTTACGCCATAAATAACTTACAAATTATCCCGACGCTGCGCGCGCGCGAGCTCGGAGCATTAAAGTGCGATTTGAACAGTAAATTGATTTAAACCGGACTCGGCTAGCGAGCGAGCGAGCGAGGATAGCCGTGAAGTGAAATAATGTTGCACTTTATATAACTATTTCACCCGGTAATTCATTTGAAATCCTGCGTGATGGTAATTACCGAGGATGATTCGGACGCACCTGTCACGCTAAACTCTCTTCTTCTCCTCGGTTGCTTCGATAACGCTGCACGACTATTGCTCCAGCAGAAAAAAAAGTATCTCGATTTAATTTTCTAAGCCGGGGAATGGTAATGACGACTCTCGTCCGCAGGATTTCTCGAACAAAAGGTCGAAACGACTTCACCAGGAGCCTAAAGCGAGAGGAGGTCCTAAATATAAAGAAGGAACGCTCGTTAGAATTTGAAATTGTCGGTTATCTCGCGGAGTAGTCCGTCTTATTTTTCTCTGGAAGAAGAGCTGCGGCCTCCTCCTCCGCAACCCTTCGCAAGGGCGGTGCGCGGTCATCCCGGCAGCACACGCGCCCGGGGCGCATGCACGAGGAGGAATACGCGACGACCGAGAAGAAGAAGAAGAAGGAGAAGAAGAAGCTTAGCGCTCTGTAATCACTCTCGGCTTTCTGGTGGTGGTGCTGGTGCACGCACACCGCCTCTCAGCGATATTATTCCCTCTCCTTTTCGTCGTCCTTTTTCTCCTCCTCCTCCTCCAAGGGAGATCGGCTGGCTGCCATCTGCGTAATTGTCCCCGCCGGCAGCATCCTGACCCTTCTCCCCGTGTTTACACGTGTATTTTTTTCCCTCTCCTCCTTCCAAACTTGTCGCATTTTTTTCAACCCAAATTCTCTCTCTCTATCTGCAGCAGCGCGTAATTAGCATCGGAATTCTTATGTATATATTTTTGCGGAATTCTCTTCGCTGATTTTTAATGCAGAAAAAAAACTTGAAAAAAAAAGAGCTTAGCGGGTGCTTGAAAATTAACCCGGCAACAAAAGATTCGAGCTCAGACTGCCATCGGCGAGTTCCTGAATCTTAATATTTTTGAAGTCGGAGGACTAATTTAACTAATAGCACGTGTCGAAGAGGAAAGAGAGAGAAAAAAAAAGAGCACCGCGAGAGGACGAAAAAAGAGCTATTAGTTTTTCAGAGTCCTGCATAACTGCAGCGGCGGCGTCCTGGGCAATGATCCATCCCCAGAGAATAAAGAATACCACAATTTTAGAAAAATGTCAAGGATACGCTAGAATAAGACTGGGCCGAAAAAAGAGAAGGAGGAGGTAGAATTCCTCTGACTCTTGGGTGGATACAGCTGGAAGCGTCGCGCGTCGTCGTCTCCTCCCTTGGAATTTTCGCGTGGTTTTGCTAGAGCGAGCGCACCTCAGCCCCGGGGCGAAGGCTGCCCTTATTAAGAGAGGCGAGCGCGGTCGGAGGCAAAAACTCCTGCTCCAGCTCGGCTGCAGAATTCCTAGGCCGCGCCACCGTAAGTATAGAGCTTTGTGCCCTCGGAGGTAAAAAGGCCTAGCTTCTTCTTCTCCTTCTCGGGCGCGTAATTTTAACCTTTAAACGTTCGCCCTCGCTCTCGGAGGGTATAAAACTCTTGCCATTTCGTTCCTCCTCCTCCTCCTCCTCTTCTTCATCATCGCTGCATTTCCTTCTTCCCCACTTATACTCGCTTTTTGCTCTGCCCAGTTTCTGCAGCATCGATTTCATGTTAATTTTTTTAATGCCCCGTACGCTCGAAATAGCTCGAATTTTTGTAAACTAATTTTGCCACAAACGATATTATGGATGCAGCGTATTAGGAAAGTCGTTACGGAATAATTTTTTTCAAAAAAAAAGGTAGGAGAATAAATAAACCCGATGTTTGGTGCGATGCAGATTTGTCCAAAAATATATTACTCGAAACAGCCCGCTCGGGATGATTAAGTACGTACGTGCCGCTTATTCACAGCGGGTGCAGATTTGAATGATTTATAACATCTCGGCCAAACGAGTGGGTGGAAAAAAAAAAAAAAAAAAATTAAGCAACAAGTGCGAAATTGTGCAAAAGCTCGCGGTGAATAAAAGATTATAGAAATAAGCCGAGTTAAATATCGGGCCTCGAAGTGGTAGCGGGCTCGGTACAAATCGTACATATTTATCTTTCCGCGGGATAGGTATACCTACCGCTCGCTGGCTTTTCAGCCGCTCCGCGATCGCAATAAATCTGTTTTCGTGGGGAGATATAAAGCAGCTCCCCCGTGATTTAGCCGTACAACGGCGCTACTTTGTGGGATTTCGTAATTGAGAAAATCCCCTCCGACTCCCCCACTACGGCCGAGCGCGGTTCCTCTACGCGATCCCTCAACTCGAAAGTGCGCGGCACGACTCCGATCTACATCGCATACGTGTACGTTATAACTGCTGGAAAAACACGTGTCGAGGGGATGCGAGAAGAGCATGGAACCACCGCAGCATTTCGACACGACTCAGTCGGTGCTGTTTTCTTAAATCACGCGCCGCTCTCTTTTCCATATTGTGTATGCATAAGCTCCCACCTTACTGTCTGTTTCGCGCGTTTAGGGCATTAATTCGATCCACCATCGAGCTTGACTTGCGATTATCCTTACACCTAAACTTCTCGGCGTTGTGCAAAGAAAAAAAAAAAAAACCGCAACGCCGTCCATCAAAAACAACTCTCGCAATGGGACGTTTATGTGGCTGAAGAAAAAAAAATGTTTTTATTAAGTTAATTTTAGAACGAAACTGACGGCCCCCATCTTGTGATACACAATTTCTCGTTGATCGTGCAACACCGGGGCAGTAATAATTATCAGCGTCACGTTTAACCGGTGTACTGTGCAGGTTCGCAGATCAAACAAGCCTGATAAATCAATTGTAAAATAATTTAAAAAAAAAAAAGGTATTCCCTTCACACCCTAAAACGATGTTCTCACGTAAGTCAAGCGGGCAATAATTATTTAATTAGATCGTACCGTATATATATACAACAGCTCTCGATAGTCCGAATCATTTGCAGATCTCAGAGCGGGCGTTGTTTTCTCGGTTACAAAAGTGGCTCTGTTATTGCCAAATGCACCGCTACGACCGCACGAATAAGCGGGGGGAGGGGGGGGGGGGGTCCAATAACTTTAGCAGCCGAGGCGTGTACCAGTCGGGCACGGTGCATTTACCGGGGCAGCTCGAGCGTCGAGATAAAAAGAATAGCCACCCGGCTTCCTCTCTTGCACGGCTGACCCACATAGGATTTTAGAGAGCGCTAACGTTACATTGACACGCCGAGCCGCGCCGATTTATCGAATACTGCACGGTAGCGTCATAAAGCATTTTAATTCACCAAGTTCTGGTAAACTGCACCTGCACCACCGAACAATGTAATTTTGAGCCTGTATCTGGTTCTCATGTCTGTTTATGGTTTGTTTTGAGACACGTATTGCATTGCAGATGCCGTGTTATTACTCACCGCGGCGGCTAGGGCATCATCGATCAATCATCCGCTGCTGCCGAGGACCTGGCAGGTATTTCGAGATTAGATTTACGGGGTATGCTCCCGGGTTCATGACTCTATCGGACCACTGCTGATTTTCGTCATTTCTTTTGTGCGCACTTCAAATTTTTATCAAAATTTTAAAACGAGAATTTCGAAACATCTTCTACCCACGAAAGGAGAAAAACAAATAAAATGGTAAGTTACCTGTGCGTACTCGGCGCATATGTCGATGGACGAGACGTAGTTGACGACGTCGTCGACGGTCCACCGGTTGACGGACTGTCCGTCCCCGCAGGGCGTGTGGGCGCAGAGCGAGGGACACCTGACCGGCGGTGGACTGCCGGGCCTGGGGGTAGTCGTCATGGTGGTCGGGGAGCTGCTCGAGGACGTCTGCTGGGGGTGCGAGGAGATCGGGGGCGTCAGGGCGGCCACGGCGATCGGAGTCGGACTCGCGATCGGCGTGCCCGCGCTCCCGGTCATCGACAGCACCGCCAGCTTGCTCGGCTTCGGCGAGACGCTGTCGGGCCTGGCCGTGGTCCTAGCTCGCTTGCGCGGTGCCACGCCACTGAAAATTTATTGATTCGTTGATTTAATTGAGACTAGCTGTTTGTAAAGCACTATTAATAAATTTTAACTCTGAAATGGAATATTTTTTCTAATGGGACGTTCGAAATGAAAATCCATCCAAAATCAGAGAACCTAGGTTCAAGTCCCAATCACTCCAGTTGCTACCAACTGATTACATGAGATCCATTTAATTTTCCAATGTTAAAACAATTTCTTTAAGTTACTACAATGTACTAAGCAATTTATCAATAAAAAAAAAATAATAATTCAGGGAGCCTCGTAATATACATTTTTTTTTCTTATTTTCGATTGTATAAAGTTGTAAAGTGTAATAGCTTATATTGTATAGCTTAAGTCTACTGCCATTCAGTGAATGGCTAAAAATTCAACTTTGATTGTTAATCTTTAAGTTTATGTGATTAAATGCTCGATTAGTTTTTTAAAAATGAGATAAAAGTGTCATAATACTCCAAGGTCATTAAATTAATTGTTAAAAAATTTTGAAAAAAATAGTCCTTCTTTTGTAACCTTAAAATTTTATGATTAAAAAATGTATAAATTAATTAACAAAAAAGAAACCTTCAATAAATCTATATAAATTAAAATTTTATCTAAATCGTCTTGAATTTTAATCATTACCTGGGACTGGAGAGGTCGAGGGGGCTGCTGAGGCTGGTCTCCCGCTTATTCGCGCCCTTGAGGTAGCTCTCGAGCTCGGCCGCGCTCTGTTGCGCCGCGTTGGCGGTCCGGACCATGTGCAGGAGGGCCTGCGTCGAGGACATGTCCAGCATGGGCGGGAAGAGGTTGGCGGCCGGGGTGCCACCGAATATGTTCCCAGTGGCCGTCGTGGACTCTATCGCGGCACCGCCGACGGGCTGTTTGGGTTCCTTGGGCTCTTTGGCGCCGATGCCCGAGGTAGCCGCGGCCGCACCACCCGTCGCCGTGGGTATCTGCGGTGGCTGAGGACCAGCCGCGGCCGCGGCCAGTTGACTGCCAGCCAGAGCGGGGCTCATCAGGCCCACGAAGGGCGTGGCCGCCGACGCCTTGAATCCCGGAAACCTTGGATCCAGACCCGCTGGGTATCCGTTCCGGGACGCGCTCGTGAAGTAACTGCTTTGACAATCAAGCTCGATTAGATACTGCTGTGGAATTGAATTACCAGATCGATTTATTTTGAATTTTCGACTCACTCATTTGGATTCGACTGGTATTTGGCAGCGAGACTCCTCATGAAGTCGCTGTAGTTGCGGTTCATCATCTCCATGTGTTTTAGGTGGTGGGGTGGCGCACCCCCTGCTGGACCGTCGGGACCGCTCAGACTCGTCGCGTTCGGCGGTGTGCCCGGGTGACCCGATGACAACGGGGTCACGCTCCTCGAGGATGTCGAGTTGTTGTCCGGCGTCAGCCTCTCCGTTTTCACCTTCAAAAAAAATCATTCAAAATCTCACTTACACTGTAAATACAAAAAAGTGGCTCTTAAATTAGCTTGTCAACATCGCGCTGTTATTCTCTTTATCGCGAGTCTTATCTTTTCGCGAAAACAGCGTGCTAGAAGTTGGGAGGAGAAAAAAAAAAAAAAAAAAGAGGCAACGGCAGCAGCAACAACAACAAACGTTACGAAAAATCTCTTACATCTTCTCTGGGCCATCTAAATGATAATAAAGTCACGAGCCTCGGAGATTCAATAATCTCAGGCTATTGTGAGAGCCTGCAGGTTTCAGGGTTGCGCGCGCGCGCGAGTGCGAAACATCGCGTCGTCCCGCGGTATGATACTTTCAAATACAAATTAAGAGTTCATACGTAATTCATCGTACGTAATCTAAGAGAGAGGAAAAAAAAAAGAAAGAAAAAAGGTTGAAGAAGAAGAAGAAAAGAAGTAAGGTGTTCACGAGTGTACAGGGAGGGAGTCACTCGATGATTCATGAATGCACGATCGCGTATGCAATGATCGGTTACGTCACCATGCCAGCGTACCTGTGTCGTGCTGTCGTGTATGCCATTGTGATTCTGGTGTCGCCTGCGGGCCCGCGGCTGCCGGGGTGTAGTCGCCGCGGCGCTCGTGGCCACCAGGTGCTGGTGGTGTCCACCCGCGGCGGCTGCCCCCTGGGGACTGGCCCCGCCCCGGGCGTCCAGTGCCGCCGCCGTGTTGGCGGACAGGTTGGTCCGTCCCGGCTCTCCGTGGAGGTGGCGCAGGTGCTTCGTCCCCGACGCTAGCTCGGCCGACTCGCCCGCGCGGTGACCTCCCACCGTCGTGCTCTCGCCTGACACCTCACCTGAAATCACAAAAAAAAACACACACATCGTTTAGTGTCCAATTCAACCCTGCTGGTGGCTATCTTTTCGACGTTTATCAAGATCGCGGCGATTAGATAAAGGGGCTTTGAATCATTAAGGCAGCCGTGGTATCAGTCGTTGACCCGTTGGAAAATTTCATGAATTTTTGACGGAGAGTGAAGCTCTGAAAGAATTTATGGATTTCCTAGCTCAAATTTGATTGGCAGGAAGAAAAAACTTTAAGATTCTTACTACTTAAAGTGGGTTATTTGATTTGTTTTGAATAAATAGCGGTATAAAGGTGCTAACTCTTGTAATAAAAAAATCATCGAATGATCCGAATTTTACGGATTTTGAAATATATAAGCTTTAAAAAAAGTGTGAAAAAATCTTGTATATTCAAAAATCATGGTTGAAAATTCTCGTTGATCATAAAAAACCTGATTATTGATCGATGACCTGTAGTCCCTAGTTGAATGACCCCTTACGAACAAGATTTCTAGAAACGAAGTCATTGACTGATTGCCCTGGGTCTATTATCGGGCCTTGATGTATTCGATTTCTAATTGGGCTTACAGGCACGCATGATTAATTAAATTTTTAAATTCACCGAGAGTTCAACTGACTTTGAAAAGTAAACTAGAAGAAACTATATTCTATTTAGCTTATTTCTGAAAAAACAGTTTTTGCATAAAGATCTTGGTCGTGTACAAGTGGCTTTTAATTTACCAAATTGAGTGAATGATTTACGATGTCGTCAAGTTTGTCCTAAAGATTCAGTCAAGCCCGACGAGTCGTGAGGGCAACTCGCGTATCAGCTCGCATTAGATCGAAAACTTTCTCCTCCTTAATTGCGATTCCTCGAGGAAAATCCCTCTCGTGGGATCCCGCCGTTTTCCCAAAATCAACGTAATAAATTAATCGCCCAATCATCATTATCGTTTAGCAAAATTTTCAAAAAAAAAAAAATTCCCCGTCGAACTATAAGTTCCTACAGATCAAAGTTTTTTTTTAAAAAAAAGAGAAGCGCAGACACAATAAACAAGTAAATACATCAAAATATAAAGTAGGTGCAGTCATCTGGCCGTTGGTGAATAATTCATAATGAAAGATGCAACAAGCGGCGAGATTTACGATAAACGGAAGCCCAGAGCTGAAACTTCGTCGAAGCATAAAAACGTCAGGTCAGTTATAACTTAAGCGCTCCGTCTCGCAAACAAGTACCGAAGCGACGTCCGCATTGAAGGTGTAAGAAGCTGCCTCTCGCGGTAGTAAGAAAAGAATTCGATTAGATTTTCTGAGAAGCTTCCGAGGGGTACTTTACGCCTCTTATCCCGAAATGTCTTTGGAGCCGGTGTATACTCCCAGGATTGACACGCGCGAAATTGCAAAGTCTCGTAAAGCATCAGGCTCAATCAATCGGGGAAATATCGGCTATCCCCCGTTACGATGACGATCTCCCCAGGAAGCATCGAGTCATAAACCGCGTGGAGGAATATACGCACCGAGAGAATTTAATGTCTCGTTAGGAAGGGCTGTCGCTGTCCCGTTAAGATAAGAGAGCAGCAGCGCTCGGCAGCTGCTGCTGGAAGAGACAATCGCGGGCTTTGTGTACCTACCTGCAGCTATAGCTGTTCCAGCAGGCTAAGACGACCTTCGACGAAGGCCGTAAAAGCGCGCTGCAGTCGGTCGTTTGTTTTACCCGACGAACCGACAATGATGGAGAGACGGACCCTGATTGAAATTGTCGACGACCAGGAGTACGTTTATTTACCCGGAGCAGGAAGAAGAAGAAGACGCACGCGGGTGGAGTTTTATTTTCGTCCGGTGGAAGTTGCAGTATACTCGTTTGAATAACTCCCGAGCAGTCCATTATCGGATCGACGTGCGGCCGCGATGACTTTATGCACGGGCGGACAATGCGAGGAAAGGAGACTTGATTTATTCATTGTCTTGGCTTTTCAATTATCCTTCACAAAGTGTATACCCGAACAATGCTCTTTGAGTATTTTCCCGAAAATATAAAAATGAATGAAGGGCTGACTTTTCACGCGACTTTTCTGGGAGACGAACGCTCTTAAATATTCGCCGAGACCGGGCTTACGCTGAAAATCACAAGGTGTAACGATGAGTGAGTGCTCGGGCATTGAGAAGCAAGAAATAAAGAGAGAGAAAAAAATCGTTTCGGGGCGTACATCACGCACCCGGTGATTTCCGAGCGGTTGCAGTAAATTTTTCTGTCACTCCTTCTCGCAACCGAGTAAATGAAAAAGAAAAGGCGTGTAGTTACTCTCGGTCCGACTGGTAATTATCGGCCGCACCAAGAGCAGTGCCAGGTGGGGCTCAACCTTTGGGAGGTCGATGATAAACCTAATCAGCGATTGCAAAGAAAATTTTTCTTTTTTAGATTGTCAACGAGAGGTAAAACGAGGTATTTTTTTTATCGTAACGAAAGCGATGAATTTATCGCTTTTTTAGTTTGGTTGCACTTTGCACACGGACTGAGTTTTGTGTGTCTTGGGTTATGACCTGGCAGCCGCGGGCATTAGTCACCTTAACGTCTCATTACGACATTTCACACCTCGGAAATAATACCGCTGCCCCGCGAGTCGCTTCTTCGCTGCACAACGAAGACCGGATGACCGCGTTTTGATTCACGAGCGTCACGAGTATGAGGCAACGTACCCGGGGGATGATTTTCAAAGGTGACGAAAAAAAAAAAAGAAGAAGAATTTCTGGTTTGCATACTCGATTATTCTCGCGAGCGGGAAAGCAGATGGAAATTTATTAATGCGCACGCCGAGGCTCTTTCAACACGGTCGTACTCCTCCGCAAATGCCATCGCGTCGGTGCATGATTAATAGGATCGCCTTTTTTTTTTTTTCTTTTTCAATACGACGACGACGACGTTCTCGTTTAACTTTTGTCGGTCGTGAAAAAAAAGACCTCCCCGCTGTTCCAGATAATTAATATTAAAAAAAAGCCTTGCATAACGCGGTGGAGGAGAGGAAAAAATTCATGTTTTTTTCTCTGATACAGATCTAATTATCTTCAAACACTGTTACGTAATTAAACAACCATCGTGCCGTACCATGGAACTATTAATAGTTTGTCCCAGTTTTTTACAAACAATGTGTTTATGATCAACATTTTGGTGAATATTTTTTAATAACTCAGTGCTTTGAAAAACAATGTCTCCGTAAGAGTTGGATCCTCCATTTTCGAATCTTCTCGACTTGATTTAACTGTAAGACATGGAATGCAACGGGCTACGCCTACGAAATTATCGAAGTATTTGAAACAAAAGTATTAAACAAATAGATTCGCAACAACGATTTTTCACTCGAAATAAAAATGTGTAGCAACTAAACATCTCCAAGACACTCAAAACATTTCCTATTATAAAAAAAAAATATTACCCTTTTTTCAAGAATGAAGTAATAAACTCCGTGATTAATTTAGAAAAAATTATTCACAAAATGTTTTGTCTCAATTTATTTCCGAAGAAATAAACTCTATTCGAAAAATTTTTTTTATAAAAAAACCTAAACAAACATAAATCAGGCTTACCGAAACAGCTGGTTTGGTTCGAGTAAAGATGCGTGCAAATTTTGGGACCGATGATGGCCAAAATCGAACGTTTTGGCTCAGCGTACAAGATAAATTATGTTCGAAAGCATACCATTGAAAGTCCACTGGACGCATAGAAAAAAGAAATGCTTCCTCGCAAAAAAGGCACGCGATAAGAGCTCGACAAATTGAGGGATCAGGCTTTGGAAAGAAGGAGTCCGTTAATCACGGAGCTCGTTAACTCTCGATCGCTGCAGCTTCGCGTAAAGCGGCACGCGCCCCGCGTCTATTATTCATTATTCATGCCCTCCCTCTAATTCACCTTCCGCTGATGTGGGTGGCTGGGTGGACTTTTCATTATCAGCCGCTCGTTAACGTCCTCGACGCGACACCCAATCTATCACCTCGACGGTAAACCAGTTTTACGCCTTTTTATTATTTTTCGCTCCGGCTTATTAACTCGGTTCGCGAGGGTCCAAAGCCCTTATCAGATCTACGAGCGCCGTCCTCGGATCCTTTTAAATTCCTCCCCTGGATTGGTCCAACTTCTAAGCGGTGGAAAAAAAAAATTAATTTAAACGCAGTTTTGCAATACTATGAATTTAAATTGCAAACATTCATCTGGCCTTTTTTTTTCTCCGTTCATTACGAGACCGCGACATGAGACAATTATAATCGTACGTAACAAATATGTTCTAACAATGCAAGACTTATGTCCATCGAGCAATTTTTCATTACTTTTCCATTTCTTTCTCGACTCCTCGACTCCATTGAAAATTCAAATTTTCAAGAGAAAGGAGCAGTTCGCGCGCGGTATGAAAAACCACGCCTGCCTGTGGAAGCACCGCTCCGGCACAATGATTTTTCCCGTCGTTTAGAAGAAAAAAAAAAGATACGTGAGAGAACTTTTAAAGCCGCGTCGGCTTCCTTTCGCACAAAGTGACCTCTGTACTCGCGGCATAAATTTAGTTTCTCCGAGGTGCTGCGGCCTGACGTGGCCGTTGCTGCATTCTGGCTCTTTAGCACCTCGCACAGGCTATACCTTTCAATGCCTGCCACTTTTGGAATCAATGTGCGCGCTGTACGACTCTTCGTAAACAATTTTACTCATTCCGTGCGTGCGGTTGTAAATAAACAAAGAAACGAATCCGAAGCCCATAAACGAGGTTAAAAACAATGACTCTGGAGGGCTGTCGTGCAAGGATCAGCGATAGGACGATCGGGTCTCGATATCAGGTGCACCGGTCAATATCCCCCGGTAGCAGAGCCTAATTAATCGGCCGGCCACCCCCGCGAAGGAGGAGCACTGACCCGACCACCCAGTGGGCACCCGGGCTTATTAGTTCGGGCCGATAAGCCCGCGATATACATGGATAATTGCCTCCTCCCCGAGGCAGGAGGAGGGGGAGGAGGTCATGGTTCCCCGGCCTCTGCGGCCAGGTGCAGTTGATGAAAATTCATCCATTATAATCCGGCGCGGCGGTGCCTTAATTAAGACCCCGAACAAAAGAAGAGGCGCGAGCGATGCGCGATGCTAATTCGGTATTACACACACGCGCTCGCGAATGATGATTCGACCCTGAATTTAAGAGGCTCGGTCGCGGCGTCTTATTTTTATTCTTTCTTTCGAAATTATCAGCCTTCTTTCTTCCTGGTCGCGCGCCTATTTTAACCTAATGGCCGTGTTTACATACGCCCGTACCCGTGTAATATAATCGTCGGCTCGAGAGATTTTTTTAAATCGCCGCGCCAACAGCTGCGCGTGCGAGATGCAGTCCCGTCCCGTTAGCCCGAGCTCGCTTATTACGGATAGATAAAGCGCGCCGGTATGCGGTTTTATGTCGCACGTATACGTACGTATTAATAAGGACGCATGCTAATATCGAATACGGAGCACGGTGGGGACTTTACGCGTGGCAGTGCTTAAGTAAAGATAAAGCCAGCTCGCCCCGATGGAATAATCCGGAATCGGCAGGTGAATGCGAGGGGTAATTTGCCGGGTAATGCGCCCCGCGATATCGGCGATCTTCTTCGAGGGGGCGACAACGTGGACACCGCTCGGAAAAAAGTAAGGAAGCCTCGGAATTTCTCGGACACGCAATGAGAATTTAATTGCGCCAGCTTTGATTTGCATGGGGGAAAAGAGGAGGGGAGAGGGAAAAAGCACCGGCAGATGGCTGACGGCGGAGAAATCTTTCACGCTTTACGGTACGTTTAAACTGCCGCTAAGAGGTAGCGCGTATAAATTATAAACGCAGCGGCTTAATATTAATAGAGGGTCAGCTGCCCGGAGCAGGAGGAATTCAATGTCCGATGACCCCGACACCCATCGCCTTGGGATTATTTAGCGAGACGCTTGCTCATTCACGACGCGTACCGTGCGCGACGCGCTCGGACTACACCCACCCGCCGAATGTGTCTTTCTTCGTGGCGAAGTGTGCAAAGCAAATAATTTCGGCTGGAGGTAAATTAATTCAAGCACCGAGTCAATTAGCGGGATCCGTTTGACGCAGCGAGGAGATACGAATCGCCGGAGCGAGATGTGACTGTGATACGAGTTAGCGAAAGGGAATTGTTAATTGCAGTGATCGGATCAATTAGAGCGTGACTCAATTACCCCGCGCGACGTGGTACGTAAAAGCTTTCGGGCTATTATACACGGCTGCTTTTATCGAGGCAATGTCGTGGCCGCTTGATTGAATTATACAACTCGCTCTCTCTCTCTCTCTCTCTCTGTATTAGTGTAACGTTTATATGATTGATGCTGTGTGCTTTGGCTAAATGCCTCGTTGACTAGCTCGGAGTCGTGTTCGCTCGATGTTGCAGAAATTCGGATCCTGACAATGCTTACCTCCGACGACTTCCCATTAGCAGACTCTGTGTTTCTCGAGCCAAACCACAGCGGAGATTAAAATGTGCATAAAGCCCATCATCGCCGTGAATAAAAAGGCATTCGAACGTCGCTCATAAATCACCAGCCGCGAATTCAAATGAGCGAGAAATTAATGTCAATAAGAGCCGAGTTTATTTCGGTGCGTGGGGTTCGGGAACCGTAAGGAAAAAGACTTCGGGTGGGTGTGCGCGCTATCTCCGGAGGATCTTCGATATCCGGCAGGCATTACACCCAAACGGGAGGATCTGTTACTGGGTGCGGCATCACCTTTGACACCGCCGGCTTACGCAAGCTCGCCGAGCGACCTCGGCCCACGTTCGCCCACCTGCGTGCATAATTTCGACGATCCTCCGGTGCGGTTCGTGACTTGTGTAAGACGAAGCTATTCATGCCGCCGGAGCTAGTTACTATCAAACCAGTGGGAATGGCGAGACCTTCGGAAAAATATATAATTTAACCTCTCTTTCTAGCGCGCATTGTCTAACTCCTCCCGCGAGCTCGCGCGCGAGTTTCATTATCTCCTCTTCTCTCGTTATTGTTTTTATGAGAATTTCTGGAAAATAAGAATGGAGAAGAATTTTTCCATGATACCGCGAGCGCTGCATTTAATTACTTATTCTTCTCTGGGGCCTCCCCCCTCCTTTTTTTTCTCTAAAATCGATTGAAAATTCAATCCGTTCGGGTTCGAGAGAAGAAGAAGAAGAAGAAGAAGAAGAGAGAAATTAAGTATTCCGTATAAATTACATCGTAGTTATAAAAGTCACGTGAGAGAATCGGCGACGTCTCAATAGCTCGGATAAGGCGGCAAGCAAGCAAGCGCGGGGTATTAAAAAGGATAATTTAATGAAATTTCTCGAGTCGGTTGGCGATAACAACAACGATAATCTCGGAAAGCCGGCTACCCTGGCATAAAGGTTATACCCGCCCACGGCACCTCCACTCGTATCTTCTCTTAGCAATGAAGACGTTTACGCTCGCTCGCGTGTCGTTGTCGCACGCGCGCGCGCGCGGGCTGGCTCCTTATATCCCCTTTTATTTTCATTCTTCTCTCTCCCTCGCTTGCTTTTCAAGCTTTTTCAAAGCCCGCGCATTTACGACTCGTCTTCATTCAACTATACGGTGGAACTTCGTATAATGTGTACCCCCCCCCCCCCGCTTCATCCTTCATGCTTCTGTTTCGGTCTTAACAGCCGCTTATCCGATTGCCGGGTATACGCACTCGAATTAATTAATCATCCTGTCGTCCGACAATATAATGCCTTCCCTCGGAGGATGACGATTCACTTGTGCCGAGAATTATTTCAAACGGCGAGCTTTGAATTTATGGTATCCTGCACTATGCGACTCTTCGGCCTTCGCGATTAACCGGCTGAGAAATAAACGAAGGATCCTTTTACAGGTGCGCGAATAAACGAGGATGTTCAATCTGATTTTGCAGCGTTCGGCACTGAAGATTTTGTCAACGGTGTCTCGGATTGGAAGATAGCCATCTCGACTCGAGCAATCAATCGCTTTACAACCGCCACCAACGAATCCCTCAAATTTAAACCAAGTTTTTCCTTGATTCAATTAAAAAAAACCCCAGTATGGGACGATTAAGTTTACCACTGTACCGTAAAGAAAAAGATAAGACCGCAGATGGGGGGGGGGGGGCAAAACAATAAAACCCGATCTCCTGCAGGATGTAACTAAAATCAAGGCGGGCGTTAAACGGGGCATTTAAAGCCATAGTTTTTCTAATGGGCAAAGAAGGGGGAAGGGGGGCAATATCGCGGAATGAATAAACCCGCGCCGCGGTGGCTGATAGGTGAGAGGTAGGCATCGCATGCCCGTAATGACGAACGCCGCTGGTGGCTGCGGGCTCCCGGCGCGTGCGGTGCGTCTTACGGGGGCACTTTAATTGCAAAATGACTTAAATGTTGAGTTAACGAGCGCGCGCCAGGCCGCTGCTGCAGCAGCACCGCTCGTAACTGAATTCGCCGTTACGTTACGGCTAAAGCCTGCGCCACAGAGTTGGCTTGTTTAGTGGCCAACGACTCGGGACACTCTTTTGAATTACCAAAGCCCCCCGATTAATATTGTTTTCGACCCGATAAGATCCCCCTATCTCCGCTTATCGGCCTTTCTTCGCGCGAATTCGAGCATCGGGGAAATTAATCTGTCGAAAAAAAAGACCACCAAACGCGAGACGACTGACGGGCCGTCATTCGTCGGAGTGATCGAGCGGAAGTTGAGGATCACTGGCCGTGTAGATGAGAGGCGGACCGGTTCGGGTCACGAAACCACGCTTCCCTCCAGCCTCCTCTCGGACGTAGTACCACCGAGCCTAACTTTTCGGCTGGCTCAAACGAGTTTTTTTTTTTTTATTTCTTCAAACTTTGGGATCGCGACCTGTCACAAGAAGCTCGCGTCACGGGAGTTCGCGAGGGGATCGACAGGCGGTCAAGCGAGTTCGAGCGCGATTCCACGATCCAGATAGGTCGATAACTTGTCCGGTGCTGCTGCTGCGTACGAGAACAACTCTCGATCTCACGGTGACTTTTTTTCTCTCTTTCAACCACATCAAAGGATTAGTGTCGTCGAAGGCTTAATGGGATTTTTCCATTTTTTACCACTCGATGGACTTCTGGAAAAGGATCGTGTACAGGCGAGGTCAAGTGTCAGGAGATACCCCGGATGAATCATTCGGATATTTATGGACGCTCTTTCACCTGAACGCGAGAGGAGGACGGAGAATCTGAACATGGAGAATAAACGTGTCCTCTTAGAAAAAGCTTTTATAATCCTGAAGATACTTTTTTTTTTTTTCTTTAAAAACATTCTTTTGATAAGTCCTTTTGGGGAGCGAGTGTTGAAAAATTACTCGGAGTGAATGAGTTATAATGGCTTTAAAATTTGATTGCGCGGGGGGTATCGAAAAGAGGCTTATATCACCTGCTCCTGAAGATTAGAATGAACGAATGTAAATATGATTTTACGACGACGTCCGCAGTGCCTCGTAACTCAAACGTAATCCTGATCCCCATGTTTTTTTTTTCTTAAATTCGATTGAAATTATTACCGATTCGCAAAAAAAAAGTCCAAGACGAGAGAGAGAAAAAAAAAGAATGTATTCGCCGAGGTCTCAGCCAGCAGTCGTATAAGCAGTCGTCCACGGCCTTAGTATAAAACGTGGGTCGCGTGACCCCGTCGGAGTGCGTGCGTGTCCTCCTCGCTAATGTATTAGAAAACGAGAGCGCGGTGCAGCGACTCCTCGCATGGGTGCGGTGGTGCGGAGGAATGCACGATTCTCTCTCTCTCTCGTCGCCCACTCGGATGATCCGATGCTGCTGGGAATAGGAACGCTCCCATTTCTGGACTCTTGACCTGCCGGTGACAAACCGAGTTGCGCAAAACTCTCTCTCGAGCGGTTGCTCTGACAAAAAAGGAGGCGAGGGGCCGGTTATCGCGATCCGTCATTTTAGGAAGCTTGAAAAAACAATCGGATAAGACGCCATAATTTAAGAAGAACTCCTGCTGCTGAAGAAGCATCCATTGGAGCCTGGCGGTGGAGCTGTAATGAATGGGTTGCGAGCGGCGACCCACGCAGAGAAGAACGAGCTGTTCGATGCCACGCGCGCGCTTTCTTCTCCCGCCGCCGTAACGAAGGCTCAATTAATCAAGCGGTATATTGAAACGCATTTTCGCGTACTTACTCGTAACGGTTTATGATACCCGACACCATTGTCTTACCCGCGTTTACACTTGTGCGCGATCAGCTGGATTATCAAATCATTGACTACGGGAAAATATTCCCTTGACTCGAAATCGTAACAGGAAAATTAATCTCCGTTCTTTTCGTTTTCATTATTTGCATTCGACTGTTATCAAAGCGTTCGGATGGTTTTTTTCCGCCCGATCCACCTGCTGGAAATCGATTAAGCCAGGATGATATTCAATTAAACGCTTTTCTGGCCGTGTATATACTCTTTTGGATTTTGAAAGGTCATCCTCGACGCGGGAGGAGAACAAAGAGGTTTAATTACGAATCCGATCGCGGTACACGGACTATTTGTCTTTTCAGCTCGAGACGTAGGAAAAAGAAGAACCAGCGCTACCCAAAAAACGATGATCGAGAGCCGAGGATTATTTCACGCTCGGTCGATTCGCTACCGAGGAGCTAGCTCGGTAGTGCGATGACTCGGCCGAATGTGTTTGGGTGGGCTCGAAAAAAGCACATTTTGTGGCTGCACCTGCAGGGTCATTAGACGTAAACGCCCGCCGCAGATGAACTCTCGCGGCCAGGCGTCACGAACCACGGTCTAATTGTCCGTAAGATTGCTGCCCCTGTCAACTGCCTGCCGAGGGAAAACTCGTCTCGGAATAGCTCACCGGAATCTCCTCGAGACGACGTCCTCCTCCTTCTTCTTTTTTATCTCCCCGGCAGCAGCAGCAGCTTGTGGTCGTGAACTTTCTATATAATGGCTAAACCTCGGCTGCGGCGGTTATCCGGTTTTCGTACGTGTCACTTACCGCTGGAAAACCGGCGGCTTTTTTTTTTTATCCTTCTCGAAGGCGGTTCTCACAGGTAATATTTCCGGCGTCCGATTTTAATCGAAAAAATCCACCGCGGATAAGAGTTGCGAAAAAACCAGATAACGACGATAAATTCGGTAGTTGCCGAGGCGTATCGCCAGCTCGTAACGCAGCACACTCCGAGCGCGGTTATGAGTTAGCGCGAGAACAGGAGGATTTAAGAGCAGAAGAAGAAGAAGCGGGAGAAACCAATAAGCAGCAGCTTATACTAATTAGGAAGAGGAATGCGGGAGAAGCATAACAATATAGATCGAAATCTCCGGTGACCCGGGAGTTACTCTTATAAATCTCTGTTTCTCTCGGCGCGCAGGGTAGGAAATAGAATCGTAAGGGTGATAAGGTTGATCCGGGAATCGCGTCTGGACCGCGGCCAGCTCGAGTAGCCGCTGACCTCTCCTCTCCGTCGTCGGTCGATTGAAACCGGAGTAAGAGGCATGATGCATGCACCTGGCGGCCACTTTTACCGTTTTCTCTCGGCTGCGTGCGTATATTGCCAGGCCATTAAGATAAGCTCCCCCCAGGTTGAGCCCCGCGCGGGTTCATTATGCTCGCAAATTTGACACTCGAACGACCTACCCTGGAGTCCTCATCGCTTCCTTTGCAATAAACGAAGCTGTCGCGCTTAATTTTACCATGCGGTTTCGGGCGCGTGCTATCGAGCAAACAATGTATAAAATAAAATCCCCCCCGGCAGAAGCTGGTTTATAGGTATCTTGCTTAGCTCGGTGCAACTACCAGACCATAAACGTCGGCTGCGAGGCGATGAAACTACGGCATTCGTCGCGTGCATTTATTAACGACGTGACTTCGTTGCACCGCGAACAAAGCTAAATAAAAGCTCGGTACGTGTATAATGGGTGAATCTGGAGATCTCCCTCCTAATCGACTTTTCGTTTCTCAATTAGCGCACGAGATGTACGCCGGGAGCTGACGCTGAATCAATTTCTTCCTCTTCTCGTACGGGTCACGGACATTAATTAAACACGGCGAGTATCACCAGGAGGTAATTGATTTTCCCGGTGCACACGAGTTTTACGAGCCGACTGAAATTTGTAATCTCGGGGAGTTCTCTCAGGGCCGCAAATAAAGCTATCAGCAGCCGCGTGTTTCTGGTACACTTTGTACCGGTGCTCAACACGCCGTTTAAAAATTTTTACGCTCCGGGTTCCACAATTAATGGATAAATATCTGAGCTTGCCGATAACGCGTAAAACGAGGTCGCGGCTCTTAATACCCGCTCGGTCGAGAGTACGAAAAAAGCACGTATGAAATTTCCGCCCGGAGAGATATCGGGCGTAACGAGTATTTGCAAATCTGAATTATAAAATTCTTCGGATGAGCTTATCAGACTCCGCTCGGGCTGTTAAGAGAGCGTCGTTAACTAACGAAGCTCGCTCTGCTTACGAGAGCGCGAATGCATTTGGGAAGGAGACGATTAAAAAGAGCCAGCTGTGCACGCCCTTTTTACCTCCTTCTTCTCTCTGCGCGCGCAAAGTGATAATGTGCGGGAGAACATGTCTCTATCGGGGTGGCGCGCATATAAAACCTCGGGTTTTATCCGGTCGGCTCTAATATGTATACGGACTCGGTCGCTTAACGGCTCTTTTTATTATCCTGCCCTTTTTGCCACAGCCAGCCTCCTCCTCTTTTTCTCTCCTGGGCAGGGCTGTAAAGAGGCTCTAAATTAGCGACCATCGAATTTTCGTCCTCTTTTTTTTTTTTTTACGAGCTTCGTATATGAGAATTAAGATGTTTGCAGCTTTTTATTGCCAGCTCGTTTGTTGGAGCGATAGTAAATTTGAATTAATCGATAAAAAAATAAAAGCTCCTTCGCAGGATCTTATCCCCTCGGAATAGGTCAACTTAATAAAATCTCAGCGGGAGCGGTAGTGACGATGACGCCAGGTAAAAAAGCGCGAGGGGGTAAAGGATAGGTACACAAGAAATAAGGGGGAAGGAGGAGAAGAGAGGAGTCTCGTTTTCCGGTGCGCGGACAGCGAGCCAGCAATTAAGCGAGGTGACTGGGCGCATTTCGCCTGCGTCTCTTATAAAACGACGACGGGGCACATACGCACAGCAGCCAACAGCATAATCGTCGTCCTCGTAGCTGCTGCAGGCTCCATTGAATTTCTAAAGGTTTAGCGCTCGCGCGGTCTCCAATTGTCGCCGCGTCGCGCATTTAAGTGTCCCGCGAGTCGCATTGTGTGTCCTCCTCGCTCGCGCCCCGCAACAATCCTTCCCCAGCTCCTCCTTATACGCTCGAAACCAATTTTCTATTTCGATTCCGGCGAGTCATACCCCCAGCTTTCGCGAATCATCGCGGTATACATTATATACCAAAGCCGCGATCGACCACCTCCTTTCAGCTTTCTTTTTTCATCTCTTTATTTTATCCCGAGCTTTTATTTGATACTCGCGGTAGCGCAAAAAAGTCTCCCTCTACGGCTAATCAAACTTGTTATCGACGACTCAAGCGCTCCATCTCCACAAGTGGTCTATCAATCGTCCCGTAGGCTAATAATAAAACTTGGCAATTTTGACAAATTACAAGCTGCGCGTTTTTACGACGAACACGCATGAATTTCCGTCACGCTCGAGCGCGTATCAATAAACTTCAAAGATCGCAATCAAACCGCACATTTTAAAATCATTCACGATCGGCATAAAGGCCGATTTTATTCGTCCATAGATAATCTCCGTTTACACGTTCAATTTCTGCTAATGATAGACGCTTTGAACCGTGTGATTAAGCTCGACTGCTGCTGCAGCAGGAGCGTTTATGGATGGCTTTTTATAGTAAAATCAACATCGTGTAATTACGACACGTTAGAGATTAATACATTGTGCGCTACCCTGCACTGTGTAATTTTTCTCTAAGCCTAAAAACTTCGAGGCAGATCAACTAGTTTTAAACGAAGAGATACCGATGACTAATGCTACGAGCAGCTGCGTTGTTGTGCGGAAAAATATTATCAATTAAATTCAATCCAACGAGTCAATAGCCAGAGAGAGTTTTTGCCGAGGGAATTAAGCGACGATAAGGATCCACGGGGCAGGAGAGATTTCGTGGCCGGGTAAATAAAAGAGGAGCTGCGCAGATTTAAAATTGACCCGAGGGGCTGCTTATCGAGGTTTCTCGGATTCGACGAAAGAACAAGAAGAACAAGAAGGAGGGTCGGCTAAACCTTTTTTTTTTTTTTTTTTTTTCTTAATTGGTCCGGCCCCATCTCGACAAATGACGCGATAGGCGATAGAGGGCCGAGATAACTCGCGGAGGCTCTCGCTCCTAATTGTCAAAATCGAGCAGCGCGAGAGCTGCCCCCCTTCTTTTCGGGGGGGGGGGGGGAGATAATCGTCGCGGCTCTAATGGGCCCCACAGCGGCAAATTGTCGCCCGAATAATCGCAATCCAAAGAACGAGCGATAAGACACGCTGATACCAGCTTACACACACACGCATATTTCGCAGAAGGTGAGCCTGCCTGCCTGGCTTTTGATAAAGTCGTTATGAACGAAACAGGACAGGAAATCGTCGAATTTTTTTTTTCGCTTCGTTCTTTCGTTGCCTCGCGCTGACTCTTTTACTGCCCCGTCTTATCGCAATATTTTAGGTATTTTAGTGTCGCGAATAATGCTCCCCCCCGGTTCTCTTTCAACCGGATGCGAGCGGTGAAAAAACACCTAATCCACCGGTACCACGACGACGACTCTATCCGAGCCGAAACCGCATCGATGCAGATAATAACACCGCGACGACGAATCTCCTCTTGGAGAGTTGCGGGAGAGACCGCTCAAAAGTTTTATTTATTACTTTTCCATCTTTCTAGAATAAAACTAAACTTTCCTCGTTTCGATGCGCAATTAAAACTTATTCGTTACACTCGCTGATACACGAGGAACGAAGGAAAAAAAAAGAGAAGAAGAAGAAGTAGAAGGAGGAGCAGTGGAAGAGGGAGAGATATGATTGAAACACCGAACACGATTCTAGTATGCAGGAAGAATGTAGCCGGGGTATACAAGCCAGAAGACGAAGCTGGAATATTTAAAAAGTCAAGCTAACGACCCGGCCAGGTGACTGAGAAGTGGGAGGAGTAGGAGGAAGAAGGAAAAAAAAACAGACACACGCAGCACAGGGCCTCGCGTTGTTTTTCAATATTCGAGATAGCCAGCTAGATAAACATAGGTACGTAGGAGACTCGGGAATCGTAAGTACAATCAAACTCACCAGTGTAACACCAAGCTGGCCAGACGACTGGGCTCTCGGTGTCGAGCTCCCTCATTCTTTCAGAGAGCCTCGGCGGACATCTCCACTTGTCCGTCCGTCCAGCTGCCAGCGCCAGAACGTCCAGGTTGACGTCGTTGTTTACTTTATTCGTTTCGAAATAATAAAAAAAAAAAAATAACAATAATAAAAAAAAAAACGCCAAAGTCGAAGAGATATCACACACACGAGTAGTCGCGGCTGGGCCACCGCCGCTGCTGGTAGAGTCACCAAAACAGTGTGTATTATTAACAATAATAATAATGAAAAAAAAAAAAAAAGCACCACTGGTAAAACAACAAATCACTCGCGAGCACAAGGGATGATAGACCAATGGGTGTAAAGCAAGCAAGCAAGCCAGCAAGTTGTAAAAAAAGGTTGCCGCTGCAGAGAGTGCACCTGCTGCTGCTCCTGCCCCGAGAGTAGTCGGCGTGGTAATGGGAGCGAGCCGCCAGCCAGCAGGTAAGGTAGGCAGAGCAGGCACCTCGCGCGAGCCTCGTCAACCTGTGCTGCCGCTGCCGCCGCGAGAGCGCCAGCCGACTCCTCCGCCGCCGCTGCAGCCTGGGACTCGGAGGTGGGGGAATCAGTCACATGGTCCGCGAGGAGGAGGAGGAGGAGTGGAGAGACTACCTGATCATATTTTTTACGACTTTTTTTCTACTCTCCTTCTTTCGTGCTGACGGTGCTGGCTTTTTCGAGGGGGTCAGAGGTCAAACGGCTTTGATTTTTGGTAAAGAAACGCTAATCTAGGACCGAGGGTTACCCGGGTAAACCAGAGTTTGAATCAATCCTACAGCGGTCGAGCTGGCAGGGAGTTAAGATATTCCGTGTTTTATGCGTTCCGTGGGTGAAAAAAATATGAACCCGGGAGGTGGGCGGCTGCATGCGGGAGAAGTCGTAAAAGCATCTCCTCGGGTACAGCAATATACACCGTGGTCAAATATATTATCCCTCGGCGAGCTGATACTCGAATTTTCGAGGGATTTTAATTGAGACGTGGATGCTGCCGAGTATCAGCGGAGGCTTGAGAGTCCGAATCAGCGCGACAACTGGTGCACCAGCAGCATTTAAACTTGCGTCCGGTTTCAACCGAGCCTTTGATTTACGACTGCTGCTGCGTCTCCTGCGTGGGACCAGCCAGGCGCGGACGACGACGCGACCGTAATTTGTTGCGATGTACTCTTCCTTCTTTTTATTCTTCCTTTTTTTTATTTCAATTCGTCGCCGTGTTTCGAGAGCTGGCCATATCGCGGTACCAGGGTTTATAGGCGTGCGAGTACCCCGCTCGGGCTGCTCTCAAATGATAAGGAATATACAATTTTAACGATTATCGTTCACCCGGGAGTTTATTCGAGACGACTTTATAAACTGCGACCGCTCGCAGCTGCTGGTGCACCTTTATAAGACTCCGCTTTATCCCTTTTTTCGGGCGTACCTGCTTTCCGTATATGTGTATACTCTCTTCGGAACGTTTTATTTTTATTCTTTTACGAGTCCTGTAGACAGGATCTTGTTTGAGTTTTAATTTTCTTTTTTTTTCGTTTTTTTACAAATCTTGTTCAAATAAAATGTAAGCACGTTTTTATTTTTATTTATTTATGCTTGAAATAAATCAAATGTTAATTTAAGTGGGTAATTCCGGTTAGCTGAAATTCAACGACATACTTCAACTTAGCAATAACGTGACTGATTTAAATACTTCAAAAATCATCAAAATTAATTATGTAATGTTTATTAATCAATTTTGTTTATTTGCCCAAAACACTTTAATGAATATTTTTACAATAGTATATTACTTAACTAGGCAGTATGAATGGGAAACGTCTCAGATCGCATGAAATTGTCGTCCGAGGCGTAGCCGAGTGTGACAAACATGTGATCTGAGACCTTCCCATTCAGGTGCCTAGTTGAGTATGCTATTTTTCCGCACGACGGCGCCGGGAAGCGCTACTGACTGTAGCGGCAGCGGCAGGGAAGTAGCGCTTCCCGGCCGGAGTGCGGAAAATTTGATTTATAGACTCTAAACCAACTTTTCTTAGACTTCTAATCAGCCTGTAAAAATTTTATTAATTATAAAAAGTCTGGCGTGCATTGCTAAGTAAAGTTATTTGTTCCAAAATTCTGTTGATTTAAAAAAATTTAATTGAATATTTTTTAATCTTTTGATGCAATGGAGTTGATCAAATATCGAAGAGTAAGACTTCTGAAGAGATCTGTTACATAAAAAACCTAGAAGTACTAGTAAAAACAAAATTATTGTAACTTGTTGTTGGAGTATACATGTAGTACATGTGGTTGCTGTTTTGAACTTTAAAAACAATTTACACTCGAAAAATTTGTCATAAATATTTTCCAAAAATAATGAATCATTCCATTGATTTTTAGAAAAATTCAACCATTTATTCAATATTACGAGTTTTTCAAGCTGACTATTTATTTTATTTATAAAATTATTCAAATAAAGTATAAGATAAATTTCAGAAAGTAGAAAAAAAAATTAATAATATTTTAGTTGTAACTAGATAGTACAGTTGCACCTGATTTTTATATCACAATTTGTTGATTATTTTTTATGAATGTAACTAATATAGATTTTATTATGAATTTGCTGTTAGAGATCATGGTTGAGGGATTGAAGTTTTTCATCTAGTTTTTATTTTTAAGTAAAAAATAAAAAAAAAACGACCGAATGGCTTTATAATATTAAGTACTTTAAAAATGTTCCAATTTTTTTTTTTTTTTTTTTTTTTTTTTTTTTTTTTTTTTTTTAATTTTTAACAAGTTTTTAACCCTTGTTAGAGGATGATACGATGAATTCTGCAAATGAGGAATAGGTTGGACTTCATTAGTAGGTACCAGGTCTCGAACCCGAAATCACCTTGTTACGATTCGCGCGCTCTGCCATCGCATCTATAATCATGTGATGATTCTGAGATTAATTGTTGTATTCGTCTTTTTTCCTGTTTCATTCTTTACACCTAATTTAATTTTATACTACTTAATACAAAAATTGGCGTTTCTTCGAGCTAATGGGATGGTTTTCAAAAAACAATATTCTATAATTTTTCATGGGATATTAGCTCTTAAAAAAATGATCAACTCTTTGCAAATTTTCTTTTGCACCATCAATTTTTAAAAAACTATAGAGAAATTCGTAAATTTTTAGGAAAAACAGTAAATAAAAATAATTTTTAAACATTTAACTTGGATTTTGGTAAAATTTTTAACATTTCCAGACAACGATTTTCTCTCTTCATGAATAATACCCAGCAATGTTCTTTGGGAGTAAAATAATGAGTGAACCGAAGCGTAATGAGGGGGTAAAAATTAGCATCGTCTCGGGCACTCGAGTTAATGTTTTTGGAGCAAAGCTTTACACTCGCGCTGGAGAAGAAAATAAGAGAAATCGCCTGCAGGTCAAAAACTGAGAAGAGGAATAATCCCCCGCGCGAGGCCGTACTCTCTCGGTTCAAAGTACAATTTCCGAATTTTTGTCTCGTAAAATCCGCGGCAATGAGCGACGTAAAAATGAATAACTACCGCGGGGGGGGGGGGGGGGGTAGCCCTCGCTCGCTCGGAGTTTATTCCCATGCCGGGGCTTGCGTACGCGGTTGAGGGCAAGAAAACTACCTAAGCAACGGTCAGCGTAAAAATGAAAGAACGAAAGAAAGGAGAAGAAGAGAAGGCGCGCGCTATGGGATCTATAATAAAAATAAAACGTTGGCAGCGAGCTGTATTATTAGCAGCGAAAACTGGACTTTTCATTTCCTCCCCCTCCCCCGTAAGAAAGCAGCCAGGTTTGACCGGACACGTATGTAGTATTTTTACCTTCCGCGTTGCGAATAGATTATCGTTATTTACGAGCAATCCGGGGGCAGCAGAAAATTGTTTGGGACTCCGGTACGAGGGCACTTATTTAAAAGTCGTAAACTATTCTTTGCACCGCGCCGCATAATGACCTGTAACGCATCTTTGTTGCCTGCCTCTTCTTCTCACTGCGAGCACCGGACAACTTGATTTAACCTATCGTGTCGCTTTTATTGTTCAGGGCAGCAGCTCTTGGACGACGATTATTTACGGAGACCGTCGGCTTATCTATTGGAATATTCAAGCCCGAATCTTACTCCCCCGGTTAATCAAGAGTGGAGAACTATGGAGAACGCGTCGCGTGGCTTAATTTTATATTTGGTTGTAAATTCGCACCTGGTAGAAGATTAGCTTATCTCCTCGGAAATAATTCATGAACGCGAGAAAGAGCCAGAGGAGGAGGAGGAAGAAGGTGGAGAAGGAAATGGTTTTAGAATAAAGAGAGAACGAATATCGGAGGCAATAGGTGGTGGTGGTGCACTTAAGGGTTGTTGCATTAAACATTTGGTCAAGCTTGTAGAGCAAGTACGCCAGCAGCCGAGTGGTGTAGCAGGTTATACATCATCAGATAAGACGGGATCATTTAAACGCGCTACGGTGCGAATGTAAATAAGGTGGGGCTGTGCTAAGCCAACTCCCGCAGATATTTTTAATTCGCAAACGCACGCGGGGTAATACGCTTATTGGAGCTTGATGGCGCTGAATTAAGAATGGAGAGGTGGAGGCATAGAGAACGAGTAAAACTGCAAAAAAAGAGAAAAAAAAAAGGGGGGGGAAAGATAAAAGAAGAAGTTGTAGCCGCGCAGTGTCACGCGCGAGGGCTCGGTGGTGCAGGACACAACACGAAAACTCGATTAACTTGACCATAGCTGAAAGTAAGTAAATCAACGTCCGATTTCAAAGGTAAGATACGGGAAGAATTTTAATTCCCCCCTCGGTGCACCGCCGCTCAGCACGCATATGCGTGAATGCAGCCGTGCCCGGCAGAAAAAGATCCCGAGAGGAGAGTTCATCCAGGCTCGTTGTAAAAAAGATGAATAGCAGGTGTCGCATGGCAGCCGGGTTCCAGCTAAAAACGGCTGAGGTCACCACTGCAGCGCGCCGGAGAACAGGTACGATAGAGAGAGAGAAGCGGGGTGGGGTTCTGCAGCTCGGGATGATGTTTATCCCCGACGTCGACCTCGCAGCTCCTGCAGCAGCAGCGGCGGCTTCCTCCTCCTACTCGCATTCCCCGGTGCAGCTACTTTCTTCGGAGCGAGATGAATATTTGTAGATGCTGCTGCACGCGAGGAGGAGGGGAAGGATCAAGACCGGCTGCAGAGGATGAATAACAGCCCAGCCTAAGGCCCAAAGGCGATCTCGCGGGCACGACGCGAACGTTTTAACTTGTGTTATGCTCTTGTTAGGTGCGTGCAACCGGTGGCCCTGTTGTCTGAATTCTTTATTTTGGTTATTCGAGGAGGATTTTTTCAGTCAAAGTTCGTTCGAGGATTGCCGCTATCAAAGTTTAGACATTGCGAAAAATATATCAATCAATGAAATCAATGAAAAATTACTGATTACTTTATCTTGTAATCACTATTTGTTTCAATTTTTTATAGCAATTAATATCAAGAGCACCTGTTATCTTGGACTTAAACTATTGTTAAAAAAAAGTTATTTATTATTTTTTTTTTTTTTTTCATTAGGGAAAATGTTGAAAAAATTTTTTTTTCATGATTTCGGTTATACACAGCTAGATTTATTATTGAGAATTTTTTGAAACTAATTGACATATCCAGAAATTTCAGAAAATAAAATAATCTCGTTCAACAAGATTTGAACCGATAAACTTACGATCCCATCGTATGTCATTGTATAAAATCGCTGTGTGTCACGAGAGTACCGATTGAAGAGTTCTGAATTTCTGATGATGTCTGATGAAGAAAAACTGTTGATAAAAATAAAATACAAGGTTACGTTGCGTTACAAATGCAATAATGGCTAGCTTTTTCTATGCTTAATTTTAAAATTGTTAAAAAATTATTTTAAAAAGTGGGTTTTGCACGGGAAGCAATGAGAAACTCAGTCTAACGTTATTTTTTTTTATCAACTGTGTCTAGTTTGATTGACAAAGTGTTAAATATGTCAGTTTTCGACTAAAATAGTCGAAACAAAATTATTAAAAAAAAATCAGTATTACTATAAACCGACTTCATAATTTGGATTTGAAAAAAAATCTTTTTATGTCTTACTCAGAGTGACTACTGACTACAGCACTATTAGATTCAAAATTACATGACTGTACGTATTGGGTAAAATTACCTAACTTGGCTCGCAATGATAACATAAAAAAAATTTACAATTTAAAATGTTGACAATAATACTTGACCTTTTATTAAAATCAGCGAGAAAAACAAAGAAGACAAACAAGAGGCAAAGCGTGGAGATAAAAATGGGCGTACGTATGGGATAAACGTAACGTTGCAATGCGCGCCGGAGAACACGATGCGCAGCGAGCTTTTTCGCGAGAGTCTAGGTGCAGAGCTGCAGCTCGGCGAGCGTTATCTCAGAGTTTCGAGCCGAGTGTGCTCTTATCGAAGCACGAATCCACGGCTTATCGTAATCACTCAACCTCGTTACCGTTTTATACATACGCCGGACTGCCCCGAGTCCGACTCTACCTTTACAACTTAATGACTCGCGGACTCGCGAGTATAAAACTCTTGCGCTGACCACCGATTGCAACCTTATTTTTTCTTCGCTGATTTTTAGTCCCAATTTGCGGATATTTTACCGTAAAAATCATCCCCGCTTGATTTTAAACTATCCGTAATGGTTCGCTCGGTATCGGCACTAAGGACAAAGTTTTTTTATTCATTTTCTAGGTATTAGAAGTGCGTAAAATATTTATGCTCGAAGCAATATAACTCCGGTGCACCTTGGGATTTTAATTGCAATTTTTTTTACAGTAATTTAATTTCAAAAGTTATCAGCTGCCTTGATTCAAAGATTTCAGTTATCAAGGTAAAAAAGACTTGTAAAATTAAAAAAAATAATTTACTTATCGAAAGACTTATTCAAATAGTTTGAATAAAATAAAATACTTCAAATTTCGATTTTTGACATAATTGTTTAAACCTAGCCACAGAACGCTCGATGGATGTCTGTCGATGGACAGTAATAAAAATAGCGACCGCAATGATGATAATATGATCCGAAAGATGGAAATATCCGGTGTCGATGCGCCGAGCGTAAACCGGAAACGGAGAGAGAAGGCTTGGTCAGCTAGGAGAGAGAGAGGACGATGATGATAGGTAGCTGCTCGGCTCGCTGCTCGGTAGCCTTATAAAACCCCGTGACGGCGGGAGGGCAGGGCGCGAAGTATAAAACAGGAGAATGCAGGAGTCCGGGAGTAGGGGGAGGCAAAAAAATGATTTGGCGTTAACCAGGCTGCAGCACTTAAATTCATCTCCGCTCTTTTATACGGGATGCTGCCGCAGGTAGAGGAGTGACCGACAAAAAGCAAAGACGTTCGGCCAGCACAGGAACTAACGCATTACGCACGCTTGCCCCGGATCAACGCTCGCATCCTGCCTGCCTCCGCTGGCTTAACGATCGGATCCTATCCTGGCCGCGAGTCTAGGAGTTTTATATTGTATTATTATACCAGCATCCTCTCCAACTTTTTGCGGCCTTTTCCTCGCTTCACCTGAAGCCGCGACGTCGACCTGCTACTTTCAATAATTTTTATATCCGCTACGAGAAGGAAGAAAAAAAAAAAAAAACCCTTTATGTAAATAATAACAGCCGAGCTGGCCCGGGGATACGCACAGACAGTTCGAAAGCGAATAATGATAATATTAGCGGTAGATTTTGAAAAAAAAAGGTCGGTGAATATAAGGCGCAAGATAAATCTTGCTCCCCGCGTGCAAGTGGGCAGTGGGCAACCATCCGTAACATTCCTTTATCAAACAAGATCCAGAGATACATCTCGACGCCGAAGTGTACCAACACGGAGATAAGCAACTCTTCAAGCCAGGGTGGGGGGGGGGATAGAGATAGCAAATAAAATGAAAAAAAGGGGTGGGGGGGGGAGTCGAAAGCCCCGGGTATTATATTTTCTTCATCAGAGCGGTACGATACGAATCTGTGCAGGCTGGCAGGTGAGCTCTCCGGTTAATGACGTTATCGAGATCAACCGCGAGATGTGACGGGCACGCGTCGGGGATAATCTCAACAGAAGCAGGTCAGGAGTCATTGTTCTGTGATCGGAGCGCACGGACTTTATTATCATACACCGCGCCCACAGCTGCGGCCTATGATAAATCTCGGCTGGACGGTGCAAAGCCCACTCCGCTGGATTCCTAGAGCGATCGCGAGCCGGAACCTTGACATTTCCTGCGAGCTGCGCGGCCTAGAAAAGCACGCCCATTACGCTATCCACGCTACTTAAACCCAACTATTTTTGATGAGCATACGCGGAGAGATTTCAAATAAGGAGATTTATTAATTATTACCGCGGCTTGTTTGTTTATGTTAACTAGGGAAATATTTTGAATTATATTTATATATGTACGCATGCAGGATACATGGGATGTACGGGAGCCTTGGGAAGTCTTACCGGTGAGATGATGGTAAATGTCCAGGAAGTCGACGTCCTGCGACAATTCAGCACCGGCGTCCCTCGGAGTTCCTGCAATCAAAAGCATCGTAATAATTCACAATTTTTTCGAAACATCTGCAAGTAGCTCCGCACGCACTCGGACGGTAGGGTATCATCGAGAGAAAGGATGCAGAGTATCGTCGTCATATAAAGTAAAACGAGGACGAGGAGGAGGAGAAGAGGAAGCAGCGGCGGCGGCGGGCGACAAGGGCGCGATAAAATAAGAGCTGCAGGAGAAGGAGAGAGAGAGCAAGTACGGCGCGGGCTGCTGGTGGGCGGGTTCTCTCGGGCGTCGGAGAGGTGGTGGAGGTTAAAGAAGGAGGTGACCGCCACCCGGCCGCGCACCAGCCAGCAACAACAACAACCGGCCAAACTCCTCCTGCAGCTGCATGCGTATCGGCTGCAGTGGTGCGGTCACTTTGTGCTCTATACACCCCACCTCCGAACCGACGTAATTACACTTTGATCGCGCTCTCCTGCTCCCGTCAGCCGGCGTGTAATATCTCGGCGTCTCTTGAAGAAGAAGGCCTATTGATGATGATGATGATGATGATGATGACTGAGCGAGCTGCTTTCTTCTAGCTTTCTTCTTCATTAATCATACTCCCGGTTTCATCACCTTGCCCCCGGACTCCTGTTTTCTACTCTCTTTTTTTTACCAACCGAGATGCTTTTTCTAATGCAGGCTAATAGATACTTTAATCGGAATACGCGATGAATTTTCAATTTACGCTAGTGTTAATTGAAGTTTAAAGACCTATGAATACCCTGAGCGTCGTCTGCAAGCTCCACGCTAGCACTCGAGCCCGCGGACAAACATAAACATAAACAATGCTTGGAACTCAAAATTCTAGGAACTCAACACAACGAAGTCGTACTACCCTACACGCTTATGGGCAGTGCCCTGTTGAAGCTCCGACAGCAAGCATCTTCAAAAGATTTGTTCAAAAAAGTTCAAACTACTCTTTGAGAGTTGGTACTTGTTTAGTAAAAAAGCATGTTACAAACGTTATCGTGGTGAGCGCTGGTTAGGAATTCAAATTTACACTGTTGTATCAAAGGTATCAATAATTTCAGATTTAAATAAACAGTAATCATAACCTAATAGATACTATTTTGAATAAGGGTGCTAGAAAAGCAAATAATGAATGATTATCTTCATTTCGTTAAATAGGTCTGACAATGAAAATAAACAAAATAGTCGACAAAGTAAAACTTGGCAGCTGCACCTTCGAGTGGGAGATAGACTGCTTCAGCTACTTTTCACGGGAGCCAAAGAGCATGCTGGCGTCGCCTAACTTCATGATCCCAAACACCAATATCGACGTCTGCCTAAACTTGTACCCAGGAGGCTTCAGCGACAACCAAATAGGGTACGTGTCGATTTTTCTCAGACCCGGGCGAAATAATCA
Organism: Encarsia formosa; assembly: GCA_038277355.1. Taxonomy (NCBI): domain Eukaryota; kingdom Metazoa; phylum Arthropoda; class Insecta; order Hymenoptera; family Aphelinidae; genus Encarsia; species Encarsia formosa. Next base: position 81,058,404 of record CM076185.1, on the reverse strand, counting down.
AAGTCCTCTGATACCGGAGATCGAGGGCAACATGCAAGTGCTGCTGAAAAAGAACGAGAGAAGTTTTTTTTGTTTCTCAAAAACAACTGACCTCAGAAACTTCAAAGATACGAACCTGGGATTTTTTAAGCTGGTAGACCACGATTGGCTTCAAGAAATGCTTGAAGTAAATAATGATAAATTGCACCTGGTGTGCAACGTCACAGTTTTTCAAAAAGTTTACTTGCTTGGTACCCCGACCAAAACGCTTCCAGTTGTGTCACTGAAGAGACTCGGCCAAGATCACGGCGCTCACACAAATAAGACTTCAGAGAAGAAATTTGTGAATTTTTGTTAAATTCAAACCCACGACTGGGCAATTCGGTGCTTGGTGTTAAGAATCGAGATTTGAAGTTCTTTGTTTTGTTTTGTTGATTATTTATTTAAGATATATTTAAAATGTTGTTATTGATTGAACTTTTTCACAATACATTGTTTAGTTAGAGAAAAATTGTTACTTTATAATTTGTAAGTATGTTTACAAAAAATGTGATATCTAATTTAGTTTATACCCATGATGATTTTTACAGATATGTAAATGTATTTAACGTTAAATTATAAACTCTATGAATAATAAATATTTATTTATTTAAAGTTTAAAATTTTTACTTTTACTTGCTGCATAATGCTTTTATCTACTCTTTTCAGTTTTTTTAGCTTCGTACTTTTTAAACATTATTATTTTCATAACTTTATTTTACAAAAAAATTTTCTTTCAACAGCTAATACATGAATAAAAAAATTCCGTTTAAAGTTGAAAAAAAAGTCTTTTAAATCATCACCGTAGAAGAAAAAGAAATAGATTCTGATAATAGTTTATAAAGTTGAAAGGTAATAGGAAGGAAAATTGGTCGCGGTTAACCGCTAAAAAATAAATAAGTAACCGGTCGCCCGGGGGCCCGGGGGTCGCGGTAATCGTTATATTGGTGAACGCGTGCGCAAGGGTTAATGACAATTTTTATCGTCCCTGCCCGCGATAAAACCGGTATGGAGCCGCGGGTATAACGAGACCCGGGCGCTTTGTGCCCCCTGGACTTCGAAGATTATGGGCACTACGTGCGCATCCTTTCGGTACAATGCGCCGATTTGCATAAGCGCGCTCGCTCGGGCCCCCGTCTGATTGGCCGTAATTAGGGCCGCGAACGCGCGTGCCGAAGGTAGGAGATAGCCGATTATTGACGATTTCAGCCGTACTTACCGATCTGCTGGAATACCGGATTGATGCGCTCCTCATGCACGGAACGGGCTGCGCTCAATAAACACTTTATCTTATTTGATAGACACGTTGTATCCGTTAGCTAGCTGTTTGAGTACTCCTTCTCCGATGAGTTTTATTCAGCCGGGTTATTAATTCTATCGCTACATAATGCCTTTGACGCAATAATTTATTATCTTTACAACTTTTTTTTTTTTTTTTTCATTTTCTCTCCCTCTCTCTCTCCCGGCTTTCTTCTATAAGTATGTTTGAATTTTACTCCAACCGATTGATTGCGCTCATTCATTTTAATATTCCTTTACGTAATTCATACCATTCATTAAACCACATAATAGCTTGTGTACTTAAAGAAGCTACGGATCACATAATTATCATGATTTTTCGTTTTATTTCGTTTAAATTGATTTTTTTTTTTAAATAGTTCATTAAATGTCTATTTTTTCAATAATGTTTTGAAAGTAAGTGGAGTTAGCAATTAAATTTTTCAAAGATGGAAAAAAAAGTTGGCGATCACGAAACGCAAAGATAACATTGCGCGTGTGAAAAAAGCTCCAGAAGTCGGAGAGCCCAGACGACCAGAGTTCGCAGGTCGAAGATCAGGGCTACACAATGTTCTCCGTGACCTACGACCTTTGATCTCTCCGACCTCTCGTTTTAAATTCTCTCTCTTGTTATTCGCGTTTCCCGTCTACCAGACTTTTTTTTACATCTCTAGCGCTGTTGCAACAGGTTTCCGTCCAAATATTATTCCAACTTTTTCTGTAAAAATACGCAGTAGCACTAGATTAAATTGGTTGCTGAGTGTACTCAACTTCGCGCGTGCGGCTATTCAAATGATCGCGCGTCTGTGTATAGTCTTTTCCAACAATATCTCGCCAACGCCGTTCGCCACTACACCGTTTCGTAATGACTGTGATTACCGCCTCGGGATTGTCGGCGGCGCGAAATATTATTAGAAACTGTATCATCATCGGATTTCCTATGCAGCTTGTAGCGCGGTGTGAGGTCAATCGTAGCCAAGTTTCGTCGTGGGTCTGTGCTTTTGACAAATCTTTATAAAAATTATTGCGAAACTTTACGTAAAATACGTGCGACCTTGAAGATATGCGTGAATATTTTTTTTTCCAACGATTTATGAACGTGTTTTGAATTTTTCAAGATGACGCACGCTTCAAATGTAAATTGAAAATTTTTGAAAAATGAATATCTATTTGACTTACGATTATCGTCGGGAGTAATCAAGAGTGCTCTTGATTAATGGGCTTTTACAGTTTCATTCAAGAATCTCCATCTATGAATTACGTCCGCTCGGTAGCTCTTATCAAGTCTAATTGGATTTGAGACCGAGGTAAAAAGAACGATCCGGATTTACTGAAAAACCGCAAGCGAATCAAACGCAGCTAAAAAATAAAGAAAAAAAGGAAGCATGGCGATACGAGTCAAAAATACTACAACCTGCTGCTACCGGGCCGGAATTGATGACGTCTAATTAAAGCAGCCGCGGGATTATAAATGACGCGCGCCGGTTTAATTACAACGATCAATAAGCACTCGCTCTGGTTTGAGTAGGGGGGATGGACGAATCCAAAAGTCCGCGTCGTCGCGGCCGATAAACGCTTTGTGCTACCGTGCGTGCAGCGGTGTCAGGCGGCCGTCATTAAATCCGCATACTTATGAGCCGGCGGCACCCTCGATTTACGGAGGCGCGTGAGCATCGCGAGGCTGGCCCTGGTGCACCGAAAGCTGTTATTCAAACCGAGCAACGCGGGGCATTAATCGCAATGCGCTGGCGACTTTATCTTCTACGATCTAGCCGGCAACCGCGACCCAGCGTCCACCGACAAACATCCGTCCGCGGGGAACGAGATCAAAACCGGTAGCCTGCCCTTCATTTCGCTGGTTCTCCTCCTCGAGTCTTCTTTTTCTTCTTCTTACTCCCCGCTGCATCTTCTTTTTTATTGGTTTTGCTTTTTGTTTTTTGTTTTTTTTTTTTTTATTCGGTTGCGATTAATACGCCCTGCGAGCTTTTCGTTCCGCGACGCGATGACGATCGTCATACTTCAATATGACTTTTCGATGCTTTCTTTTTTTTTTTGTCATGAGCGCTGGTACGGGAAATATTTTCACGTCGTTAAACCTGCTCTCGTTACTAATTCAAATAAATCTTCGGGTTTTAATACCCCATTAGCAAATTAAATCCGCATTTTCTAGTTTTGGTTTTGTTGGAATTAAGTTTATTTAGATCATTTTATTTTTTAAGTCGCAAATTTTGCCCGAGCATTAAATTGTTACACCATCGCGAGCGAATGCAATTATTTTCGATTCCCTGCAATTTTTTCTGATTAGTTTTCCTCCAACGAAAACGTGTAAATTACTGTTAAGAATTAAAAAAGAAAAAAAATTCCCGCTAACGCAAAATTAAAAGTTTTCTCAATAAAAGGAGATAATAGGATTTTATTTATTTATTATTTTTTTTTTAATGGTACTACTTAATAAATGTTGTGTGGAAATTGGGTTGATTTTTTCGAATAAAACTTGACAAAATTTGGCAAATTGGGGGCGTGACCGTAGGACATGAAATAGGACTGATTTTTATTTTGCTTTCTACAATCGAAAAAATCTAATCATTCTTTAGAGCTAAAAAATTTATAAAGAAGTTAGCTTCAATTCTTAATTTTAATATACAATAATTGCTTTTTAAAAAATAACAATAAATTTTTAGAAAAAATCAAATACCAGCGAGACCAGTGGGGCATGAAACTGTGACACGAAAAGACGATTTTCGAAATCCTTTTAAAAGGCTTCAAAATTTTTTAGAATTATATTTCGTGTCTTTCACTATTATCAAATTATTGTTTCATCATGGAAATCATAATTAAAAAATATAATTTATACTATTTTCAGAACATTTTTTAACATGGCTTTTTTTCCCCAAAATTCTGTAGAAAACCACAGAAGTTCTAAAATATCAAAGACTGGTGAGCATTTTGAAATTATTTTGAGGTCAAACGATGTATTTCACTTTTGTCAATAATTTCTACTAGACGAAAAGTATAAAATTTCAAATATATTTGTAATATTGTTAAAAAAACCGTTTTTCACTGAGGTTCACTTTAGCCTAGAACGACTATAATTAATTTTAATCAGTTTAAACATCATGGTTAACTTTATTTACCTTTTCATGAGTCTATAATATTTAACAATAACTCTGAAAATACCATTTCTGAGAATTTAACCAAGTACCATTTTTTTTTTTTGCTTTGGTACAAAAAAGCTTGTATAATTGTACTTTAAAAGTTATTTAAAGCTGTTTTTTTTTCATAGAAAAAAAAACCCCAAGAACTCGAAGATTCATTAGAAGCACTTATCGTGTGGAGTTTGCATTTCAAATTCGCTAGCAGGGTTCGGGTGGTTGTTTAATGTATTCGGGCCGCAGCCATGAAAAAAAGAGTGACCACAGGCCAAACGCACAGAATGACGCTTCGTAAAAAAGAGGACTGGAGCGAGGATCCTTATTAAGCTACCGAAATCGGTCAAACGTAGATCTAGGGGGAGGGAGATGACCTCGGGATTCCTCAAAGCCGTGCAGGAGTTGCATTAGAAGTGACGCGCCGCCGCTGTTTGCGACGAAAGACAAAGCATCGACATCGCTCACTCGCTCCCCGCGGAATAAAACACGCACACATCTTGTCGTTATAGGAAGAGCGAGCGACTCTGGCGGGTAAGGAGGACTATAGCTTAATGGTCTCTCCTCCTGCGAGCGACGTCAAGCTGCGGCTGCTCCTTCTTCTTCTTCTTGCTCTCCTCCTTTTTTTTTTTATTTCTCCTCCGCTACTCCTTCCTCCTCCTCTCCATCTTCCCTGGACTTGGTCGATAAAAAAAAGGTAAAAGTTGGCGGTGGCGGCGGCGTTTCGGTGAATCGATCTTTTCGAGGGATCACGTCAGCGTCGCGCGGGTCGTCCGTCGCGTCTCCTCGCTGCTGGGCCCTTTTTCGAGGCCCTCGTGGCCCGCGCGCCGCATAATGCCGCGGGGCGAACGTGCCTGACGAACGAACAGGGGGGGGGGGGCACCAAGAATCGGCGGCGAAAAATGTAAATTGGGATAAAAGGGCAGCTCACCGGACGACTGACGGCGGGGCCCATCGCTCCCTCTTTTTTTTTATCTTACTCCCGGACCGAGGGGAATTCGAATCACCTGGAATTTTTCTTCTGACGGGGTCGCAAAAAACTGAATCGCGCTGGCTCTTGAGGGAAGGTTAAAAGTCGATCCCCTCCCCCCACCTTATTTCGCAATTTCCGAGACATTTTTCGTTGGTCCTAGCTTTTGAGAATTTCGACCCTCGAATTTAATCGGAATCGAGGAGGGAATGTGAATTTTGTCACGTTTTTTAAGTAAAATCCAAGAGTCTAGCGGAGAAACGAAAAATATTGTTCGACTGAGAGACCGCGAAAGATAAGAGGAGAATAAGACGTAAGTACACAGAGACATTGAAGGGGGAGGCAGGTTGAAAAAGAAGAAGAAAGATCGTGTAGGATCGGCAGGGTACGTAGCACAGTAGTAACGTTTGATACAAGTGCAGCGTCGGGTGGTGCAACAGCTTCATTGAAAGCCCGCGAGAGTCGAGTACTCGCGCTACTGTTGCACGAGCGAGTAAAAGCGACAGTAAAAGACGTATAGGGGGCCAGGAGCCAGAGCTTTTAATAAAGGGCTCATAAATACATCAGCGTTTGCTCGGGGCGCGATCGGGAGTCGGGACGATCTCCTTTGCGGTGCCGCGCTCTGGTAGCTACTCGTTTTCCCTAAACTTAAGCCGACCGCGAGAAGAAGCCTGCTTGCGGGGAGAGGTGAACGTATCCCCCGGTGTGCCCGCGTATGCCCCGTGCGGGCTGAAGAGACAATGCCATTGTTTTTAGACTTCAAAGGAGGCCAACCCGGACCGCTCCTCCTCCTCCTCCCTCCAGCTTTTGCTCTCGCCGCGTCGCTCCTAAATTCTTCTACGTCAAGCGACCCTCTGCATGATGTTACTACCTACGTTCGCGTACACCGATGCTACCAGCCTCCCGCGATATTTATTCCTGCCCGCTGACAGCAGGACTCGATGTTGCAGGAGCTACTGCTGCCCCCCCCCCCCCCACAGATTTTTTTCTACCCCCGCGCACAAGCTGTGACTGCTTGTGCGGCGAGAGCTTTTGCTCCGGACGCGGGATCTGTACCAGCTTACGTCTCTTTCAGCTGCTGTTAACTTGTTGTACGAAACTTATTTTTTATTTAAAAAAGATTAATTTTTATATGTTGTGAGTTTTTTGAATTGAGTAGATCTTGAAAAAGTGGTTCAATTTTATTTTACCCCATGCGTTAGACACTGATGCCGATCTTAAAATCCAATCAATAAACTGCTTTGCTTCTCGATCAACTGTAGTATTTAAATTCACAGGAATTAATGATCAAGTCATCTTATGCTAGCGCGGTAATGTAAACCATGGATTTTTTTTTTCTCAAGTAAAATGTACGAGTAATAACTTTGAATAACGTAAATTTTACATCACATAATAGAAAACTTTTGGCAAATACCTTGTTCTATTTTATTATTATTATTACTTAATACGATCCATCGAGAAAAATATATTTACTCGAACAATCATCAGGAAGCTGTAAGCATATATCTGGTTTTAAACGATCGAAAATTTTGGTAGCTATGAAAAAAAAATTAAAATTACATTATATAAAACTATAGCTCAATTGTATATAACTACTAATCAGTTAACTCTCGAAATCAAAATCTAGCTAGATAATGACTTTATTATTTTTAAAAATTTTTTGAGTGCTATTAGCAATTATTCAATTTTGTAACAGAACTGCTTGTTATGAGAGTCCCTATCTTGTGGGGTAGAGTCGGCGATCTTTGAGTCACGACAACACTTTTCTGACTGGTTCACTAGCTAAACTTGAAACTGAATTTCCTAATAGATTTTTATGAGTTGATTTAGATAAAAAAATTTAATTATAATTCATTGAATTTCTTAAAAAAAAAAAAAATGAAGACACCTGAAACAGTCAAATTATATGAAACTCGTCAAAAGCAACGAGTTTTCAGTAAATAGTCTAAAAATTTAAAAAATATATAGAAGTGAATAAGTGAGTTCGGTAATTATAAAAGTATGTATCGGGTAAAGAATGCATTCTTTTAAACCCAAAATCGTCATAATTTTTAGAATTTTTTTCAAAATGAATACCTCGCTCACTAAAATGGGATAAAATAAGGAGATAAAAAATTGGAAAAAAAAGAAAAAGAAACGCAAGGGGTGTTGAGGTATTCGCGCATACGCAGCCGAAAGCCGGGGTAATGAGAACGCAGGCTCGTCAACACCCAATTATGGACTGCAGCCAGAGTTCGGCTCGGCTCGGCTCGCCGCGCGAATCGATAAGCTGGGAGCCAAATCAGAGCTGGAGGAATCCCGGAAAAGTATGAACAATATGTAAATGAAAAAGAATGGGGGCCCCGCGATAGCGTAGGGCTCCAGCGGAGGGCCCGAAGATCAAAGTAAGCAAGCCGCCCAGCCTCGATCGGCGTGCATCGCAGCTTCCGAGCCGCTCTCGGGAGATCCCCCAAACGATCTACAGCAGCGAATCTGCGTGTATTTTTTTCTTCCCCCCCGCAATCGGATTTGAAAAAGGCTTCGGGTGGGGGGGAAAGGAAGGGGGATGCCCGCACGCGTGCACGCTGGGAGAAAAAAAGCTTGGCATACATAAAGGAGGAGGAGGAGGAGGAGAACGAAGTAGCCACCAAGAAAGTTGCAGAAGCCGCGGGCAAAGCACGATAATTGCCGGCCGCGTTCGCTCGGCTTCGCAAGACTCGCGTATATAAATATATACCCCCTTAACCGGCCGCAGTTCGGTCCATCGTCCAGGCTGTGGTAGCCCCTGCAGCGGATGCAAGCGCGTATGTAAATGCCTTACGCATTGTCTTTTACGCGGCTTTTTCACCGAGACTCGGCTCTTCTCTCACTCGCGCGCTGAAACGGCCTATACATACATTAGCTGCCCCTTTGATTTATGCCGTTTTGCCTTATAAGAGTCTCCGCTTGTTCCTACTTCGACAGCCCGAAATTACCTGCGCCTCTCTTTCTTTTATTCGCTTATTCGCGCTTTTTACTATACAAGTAGCGCGGTAGCTATACTTATGGTTATTGCCGCCCGGCTCTCCGTAACTGCAGATTGTTTTCCAAACGCGCCGCTTACATAAACTTCCTCCTTCTGCTTCTCCCTCATGGATTCGGCTAATATTTTCAAAAAAGCTGCAATGATCGAATTCCGCGGCGCGGCGCGGTTCAGAGAGCGAAGTAGCGATTTACTTGGCAAAAAACGCACGCCGGCAGCCGATAATCCCAATGATTACTCCAAGTCCGCGGCATATAAGGATTCGCGAGGGGGGGAGGGGGGATTTTAAAATAACACGAATCATCCTCCTCGCGGGGCGCAAGAAATCAGTAGAAAAAGTCAGGCACGCTTCGGACACGCAGGCAGGAAATAATAGAGAGCGCACGCAGCAGCAGCAGCAGGAGCAGGGCGAGGCCGGAGAGACGAAGACGAGCTACCTATGCGGTGCGGGCTCTTTCTCCTCGATCCCAGCAGCTCGTTATCGGTCCGCGGCGGCTTGATATATGGCTCTCGGGGCGCGTTTTCTCTTCCATCCTGCCGCTCCTGCTGCAGATGCCACGCTCCTCGTTACCGGTGCCGCTGGTGCTGCACGCACTTTGTCCCTCTCTCTCGGCGGTGCTCCCGGACACATCCATTGTTCGTCCTCCCGGCGCGGCGGGCGCGTGCACTCTACTCCGCCTTATTACTACACACAAGGCCACACCGCCAGCGCAGCTAAAGACAAAGATACGCCTTTATCGGAGATCCCGCCAATGGACCTCATTGCCCAACTTTATACACAAAGCGATATTTCCTGTATACCCACACCACAATTGACTACCGAGCACCGGCTTTCTTCTTCTTCTTCTTCCTTTCTCGATTAATGCAGCCTCCTGCAAACGCCGCCCCGAAGAGATTCCTGCTGCACTAGCTACTTATTTTCCATGTCAATCAGCGTATTTCATTCTTCTAGGCTCTCTTCGGCAAGAGCGCTTTATTTATTGCCCGGCTTCCTATCTTTTATCTATTACTCTTGCATTATTGTACTCCCGGCAGTTCGTTTTAATCTTTTTTTTCTTTATTTATACTCTCCCGCTCACTCTTGTACTTACTTACTTGTTCTTCCTGCTGTCGCTCCAACTCGACGTAATCAATGACTCGTCTGACTACAATGCTCTCGGTCCTGGTGAACGTCTCCCCCTCGCTGGATTGACTTGAACAAATTTCGAGTACGTTTGAACGTAACCGAGTGACATCATCGAGCAGTCCCCTCCTTTATTTTTAATCTCAATTATCTTGGACGTTACGAGCGGGTGATAAATTTTTAAATCCTCGAGGTGTCAGCTCGTTAAGGTGAAGAGAACGAGGATTCCCAAGTTATTCCGCGGGATCGTTACGTAAGTCGTACAGTGGTCTGGTAATAACGACAACGGTAATAATAAGCGGTGGTGACAGTAGTCAGCATCCGGGAAAAGTCAGTAGTAGTAGTTGCGTGCAGGAGGAGGCGCACCATGCGAAGATCCTTCGGGCAGGAGGAGGAGGAGGAGGTTATAAAACTTCCTGTCCTGCTGGTGGGAGAGTAAGTAAGTCGCGCATCGTGTCCCTTGCCGCGGTAGCTTCTCATTCATCATACGGCCTAAGCTCTCGTTTTCCCGCGGCGGCGCCTATTTATACCTCCCCGACTTCCTCCCGCACTGTCGTCGTCGACCGAGCGGTCAACTTCCTTCCTCGGGGTTCGCCTCGACTGCGTGAGACTCGCTCGGTTCATTCATAAAGCTCTTTGCTCGTCAATGGCGTGGAAACTTTTCGATAATACGCTAATCGCGGCCTCTTGGAGATTAGAATCGAGACTTTTATTGTCAAACGTGTTATCTGGTGCGAAACAACAATGGCGAGGCTTTAATGTCGCACGATTTTTTTTAACTTTTTTTCGTTACGTGCGCTAGGTAATTTCTCATTTCACGTGACACGCAGGGTCGCGTCTTGGATTCTCAAACAAATGTTATTGTTCGGAGTAAATAGATTGATGCACCTGCACACAAGCTGTGTTATTCAAGATAATCCACTTGTAACGGAAACTTTCGGTCTACGATAGTGAATGATTTATTATCTTTACATACTCCGAGTCGAGAGTCTACATTGATTTTATGGATAATAGTTTTGTAAACTTTTATGCACTTGCTATTTATTGCAGCTGGCAGATAATTAAATATGTTAATCCATATCCGAGATCATTGAAGTTTTTTTATTGACTGAATTTTATAAGGTACCTGTACCTAGTATGGCCCCCCTAAGCAAGAATCGACGTTGTGGCGAATCAAATCAATATTTTTTGACGTGTAAGGTCTCATTTTAAAGGTTAATTCAAGAGCTTTAAAAAGAGACCTTATGCGTTCTATTTTGATCAATGAGCTTGAAATGCCAGAGGATTTACCAAAACGCGTATTTTAAGACACCAAAAATTTGTGTACCTAATATGGCCCCCTTGAAGTTACTTATTAATTGCGATTTGTTCCTATTCTTTAAATCAATCAGGATATGAGATTTAAAAAATTTCAAAATTTGTATTATTTTAAAAATGATTTATTTAAAAATTGAGCCTTTTTTACAATTTTTTTGAAAGCTTTGCAACCATAGTAGAAAAATTACAACTTTAAATTTTCATCAAAGTTTGTTTTTTGAGCTAGAATGTTTTTTAGCTATAAAATAAAAAAAAGCTTTGAAAAAATTAAATTTTTTTTTCTTAAATAACATTAGGATAGGATTTTCTAAAAAATAAGTTAGGAAACACACTTTGAAATATCGGTATTTCTACTAATTCGCGGGGGGCCATATTAAGTACACTGCAGTATAAAAAATTATTTTAGAATAAAACCCATTAGAAAACGAGTTGAACAAAAACTAAAATCGCGTTTTAAAGCTGAAACAATAACGAATCGAAGCTACTTATGAACATTTTGGTCAGGTGTGTCTAAATATTTTGGCAGACCATTTAATCACAACGTAAAATAATAATTAAGGTATACGAAACGAGTTTTAGCTATAAGGCGTGCGAAAAAATGATTTTCAAATGTTCTAAACAACTCAAAACTTCATAATTCAGTGTTTTTGACTTCTTCCTACCTTGTAGAGATACCGCATATCGATCATATTCAAAATAACAGGGGGGAGGGGGCCATATTAGGTGCACCTATCTTACTTAAATTTTTATAGTTCAAAAAACTGTTCGTGTATTAAATATCATTTTATTGCAGTAATTTTCAAAAGCGGAGATTTAAATATTTTATTATACTGGGTCGTATCAAATTTTTTATTCTTTTTTTTAATTATCGATTAGTGATTTAAAAAAGGGCTTGTGCTTTGACCTAAATCTGATCTTCACGATTCATAACAAATTTTAATACATGTTTTTGTGTAGAGAATAAAAAATTGCCACCTACATTTTCAGACAACTGGATTATACATTGCGTTCTCCAGGGTGCAAAAAAGCCTTCCGGCTTGTGGGATGCAAATTAAAATTTTACATTTTAAAAACCTCAAAAGACCGAAAAATCTCTTTACAAATTAAGAAAGTATAAAATTACTTCAGAAACATTTGATAAATAAGAAAATGATGACAGAACCCTCAAAATAATTTATTCAGAAGAACTCATTTTGATTATTTTTATCTTGTGAATATAGAGAATAAAAATCGATCGTATCTTGGAAAACTCTGGTAAACTTCTAAAATTTGTACAAGATAGTCGGCTCTCTCTTCCAAGATGCCTGAAAGATTCAACAAAATCTCCATACCAAAAAATCAAAGATGCCATGATTTGAAAGCTGGACACCCATACACGAGTACACATATAAGTACAAGTGCAGGTAGGCTGCAGTCTCGGGAGCGGTGGCAGCTGCAGCAGGATCGAGTTAAGTACATAAGCGATCTCGCCTCGAGATATACCCAAAAAACAGCGCGGCAGAATTTTTAAAAACTCAAGTAATTTAGCATCCTTACAGCGGGGAGCGGTCAGCACGCACCGGATAAGCAGCATGCACGGCATCCCCCGTTTTTTTTTTTTTTTCTGTTTTTTCCTCTTTTTTTTTTTCATCTCCTTGCACAAGTGCAGGAGCGCGCGCGCGCCTCGGGGCATCCACAGCACGAGGCGGCTCTCCCCATTCAAGCTTTACTCTACTCCTCGGTTCCATTCACTACTCCCCTCCCCTCGGACGGCAGCAGCCTTACGGGGTTCATTCACCAAGAGAGAGGAGAGGGCTGCTGGGCGACCGCGTCGAGGACGAGGACGCTGCGACTCCCGACGACCGACCACATCCTCCCACCTATATAGTGTATCTGCGTGTGGGTATTCCTGCCTTGGCGGCGCTTATGCGCTCTTGTTTTGCGAGGGAGGGGGAGAAAAACTAGATTTCACTGGCCAACAAGATATATTTTCTCTGCTATAGAGACTATTTTTTTACATAATAAGTCTTTCTTGCGGTAAGCTCTAGTTGAAATAATTACCCACGAAACGATGCAAATTAAAGTATTTCAAATTTCTGTAGTTCTTAATGTTTAGGAAGTCACTTTTAGCTGTTTCAGTTAGTATGGTCAAAGTTTAGAGTTGATCCGAAATTTATTATATTTTGAATAGACTACCACGGTAAAAAAGCTTATTTTCTTAACCTTACAGCTTGCAAATTAGAAAAAAAAAACTGAAAATATTAAACTTTAAGTAAATTGCACCTATCAACATATTTTAAACGCGATGCGAGAAGTTTTAACATTACTTACTTATCTCTAAAACTACTTCAGGATTTGCGAAAAAAAATATTTTAAACGAGTTTTTGAAGAGCAGTATTTTAAAAGCCGGCTATCGGCCGTACAGCGGTAAACTAGAATACATAGCAGAAGTACTGATTTGAATACTTACAAAAAATCAGCTGTCAAAATACATGAAAGCTATTTTTTTGAAATTCCATTACTCGTTTTAGACTGTTACTATAAATTTATGGTAGTAAGAGTTTTGGCAGCTTTTCTAAAAACTCTTTTTAAAAATTTGTTCCTAAATCAGGAAACTTAAGGTAAATGTCCGGAATTATTGGACAGTAACGTAATTGTCCACCACAGTGGCACCCCCCCCCCCTTATTTATTATAAAATCACACTTTAGACCCCGAAAAAATATTCTAAATTTAGTTTAACCACTAAACTTTACTGTAGTATAAAAAAAAACTTGGATTATAACCTTAAAAGTAGCTTAAAAATCACTTCCAAGTGAGCCCTTCAAAACCTCCAAAAGTTGTTTGGCACCCCCAGGAAAATCTCGAATTATCATCAAAAGATGCACTTTTGTTTTATCGATCGCAAAGAGTACAATTGATTAAAAAACTTTAAAACTTTTTTTTCTATTACTCAAGACCTTGAACAAAATATTTAAATCAATTTTTACCGTGAATTTATCTTTATTCATTATTTATCGAGGAAGTGCCGCTCAGGGGGACATTTGAGACTACTTGTTCCCTCAGTGGCACCCGGACAAGCTCAAGTTTAACGTTAGTCCCCTAGGTGGCACCTTTTTCATTTACGGTTTTTTGGTATTTGCCTTGATAATTTCACCGGTGTTTATGCATAAAAATGCTTGAATATCATCTTTACACAGTTTAAAAAAAGTTTTGTGAGTTGAAACATGCAGAATATTTACATCGGAGCTTTCAAAGTTAACGTAGTTTTTACGAAAAACCACTCGACGGCCGGACCGGTGAAGATAACCTCAGTTGAGTTTTTCGTTTACGATCTTCTGCTGAGGAGCTGATGTTGAGTGTAGTATTTAGTGATATTAAAATAAAATCAAGTGTTTTTAACCATCCACAGCGGTAAACAAGTGATTTTGATCAATTTTCAATCAAAGTTAGTGAGTTTAATACGAAAAATATGCGTAAATTCCGAAATTTAGGGGTGCCATTCTGGACGACACTTCTGAAAATTCTTTTTTGGGTGGTGTCCAACATCGTGGACATGACTTTTGTGTTAGTTTATAGTAAATTAAACAGTTTTATGATGAACAATTAATGAAAAAAATGATTGAACACTATTCCTGACTTATTTTTTCATCATCCTGTGAAAAAATTATAGATTTTCATGCAGTTTTAGTGTAATAATCTAGCATAAACCAAAAATCCCCCTTTGAAAAGTGTCCAATAATCCCGGACATTTACCTTATTTATTTATTGTTTTTAACTGAAAACAGTCACTTAAGATTCTTGCAACGAGTAAAATTTTTTTTTGCCAAAATTGCATGTTTGAGCCAAAATCAAAAAGTCGTTAACAAAATCGTATCATTTATGACATTTAATTCCGCAGTAAAAAAGATAAAAATTATAAAAATTATATTTTTTTTATCAAAACAAACATCAAAAGAGTATTTCTGGAGCCAAAAACTACCTGATAATGCATTAACATAATCTCATGTAGTTTTGGAGTAAAAGTAAAAAATAAATTAAAAAAATTTTCAGTTATTTTGCGGATAAACGTGGTCGAGTTTTTGATTTCTGCTCACAATTTAACTCTTCAAATTCGAGTATTTTTCAAAAAGTAAAACATCCGTAAAACAAATTTCTCGTTTAATCACGTTTTTTAAAAAGCTCTAAAAGATAGTTTTTTGGCTTTCCAATACATCGCCCTGATTTATTAACGAAAGGAGCGCAACAATACAAAGAAGTAGAGGATAGAAAAGAAAAAAAGCTAGCCATTTTGACAACCAGCGGTGTAGAGCGATTATTTACCGTTCGGTAAAAGCGAATACACAGTATAACTTCCTGCACTTGCAAAAGAAGAGTCAAAGAGGCGAAAGAAGTTTAAATGAGGAGGAAAAATAAGCCGGAGTGATGGGGCTTTACGATGCCCTCGGTCCGTGGTTGTAAAACTCTGCTCTTACGGTTGTTTTTCGCGAATACGTACAAACATAAGCGCGTTGTACCTCTCGAGGTTTTTTTCCCGGCATAGGCGGGGTCCCTGCAGGGCCGCTCGTCGGGCTGTGTAGGAATTTTCACGGAAAAACACGATGCCGATTACAAAGATCGATGCTGATTACAAAGCTCGTACACAGCAGCGGCTGGCTTGAATTATAATAATAGTAATAATAATGATATGCAGGTCCCGCGAGTCTTGTCTCGGGATCTGTTACAGGATCGATCTTAGGAGGGCATAAATGATCCTCGGTCATCTACCACTCCATTATGACTCCCCGTACCTCGAGGGCTGCTCCATTGTGCTCGGAGCGACTTCGCGCGCTCAATCACCCGGGGTTTCATATTTCAACACCGATAAATGAGAAGTTGACGAGCGCATTTTTCACCCTCTCCTCTCCTCTGGCTCAATTATATCATACACCGAGAAAAATACTCCCCTTAAATCATCCTTCGACAAGATCAATATTCCCTTCAGCGGGAACAAAAGCCCTGCTCGTTGTAAGGTACGACAGCATCCGGAGTATCGGGCGACAAGTGCGACAGTTAACATTGGCTACCTTCGATTATTCAGTCGATTCCCATTGTATATGAGGAAAATCTCCCCTCCCCTCCTCTCTCGTACTCTCGTATCATCTCGCTCCGATTTAATCAATCCATAAGGGGGAGTCCTTTATTTATTTTCAATTTACGGTTTTTCCCGGATCTCAAACTGGTTTCAGCTCGGTCTAATTGGATACGTATTCTAAATAAAAAGGATGAAAAAAAAAAATGAATATTCGTAACGTGTTTTTGCATAAATAAATCTTGGCACGGATTAACGCTCCCGCTCTCCCGCCACCTTGCCACTGCACCGCCGCAGTGTTTAAAAATCCACTTGATAAATCGCTTTATTATCCTAGCGGATGTGGTTGAAAACCATTTATTTTTTTCAAACGACGCAACGCGACAAAAATTAATTTTTACCCTTATCGATCGCGTGATCGTTCATGGTGTTAATTTTCCGGACAGCTTTATTACTAATGAAATTATGTAAGGATTAAGAGAGAGAGAGAGAGAGAGAAAAAAAAATTCGTTGTGTTGTAGGGTGCGATAAAACAGGTTGGACTGTCCACGTGCAATGCAAGGGGGATTATCGATCTAAATCATTCCTTATCGCTAATACGTGAAATTTACAATCTTCAAATCCCCGTGGTGCATTATGATATCTTGGGATAAGACAATGCTCTAGGGCCGAAATGATTTATTGACTGTGAATTGCTCGTTTAAAAAATCTGAATTGAAATTTTAATCTCCTTAGGTGGGGGGAAGGAGGTAAGTAATTTTTTTCACCCGACCAAAGCGACGGTAAAAAATAAAGACCATCAGCCAGGTAATTACGATGTCTACATCTACATGAAAGTCAGACAGCATGATATTTACGACAAAAGGGTGAGGGCAATAATGCACGCGTACGGAGGTAAAAAAAAGCTCTCCCGTTCGGCACTTAATTGGCAATAAGGCTCGGCTTAGTAATTTTCATCCGGCTCATTGACGAATGCTTCTTACGTTCTAAGCTGAGAAAAAGTTCTCGCTAGTTCACAAGGTATATCTACGCACAAAAATTCGAAATTTTCGCGAACGAAGAACCCTACTGGGGAGCGGCCCGGTCTCCTTCTTTTGATCTTAGTACCTGCGTATCCAGGCTTGTTAACGATAGAAATCCCCTCCCTTTCGCGCGGCGCACAATACCATTTATTTAGTGGCGACCTCCTCCTCCCTAATAGCCAGCGATATACGGCCGCGGCGAGGAGGCGCGCGATCGTTAAACCGCCCTGCACGGCCAAAGACGTTAATGATTTCATTTCAACGCATTCCCCCCTCCTCTGACGCATGCAAGTGAGGCGGTCGGGAGGAGACGACCGCTGTCCCTCCGGTCCAACCGGTTGCGTTGCATCCCCCCCTCCTTACCATTTCCTCTTTTTTTTCTTTCGAGATACCCGATTTCCTTCTCTCGATTCGGTACGCTTGCGCGCCTTATCGAGCCGAAAATTTAAGGGCTAGATAGGGAGGAAAATCCGCCGAGTTTTCTATGGGGTGAGAGAAGGGGGGAGGGGGAAAAATAAAAAGGGAACTTGGGTGTATTTATTAAACGACTCGGCGCTAAAATAACTTCGGCAAAATCCTTGATTATTCCCATCGCATTTCCATAATGTGCTTAGCGTCGTTTCAATGAATATAATCTCGAAATTTATAGCGCAAATAAAGTTACAATTGCTGAGGAGGAAGAAGAAGAAGAAGAAATCTTCCTTTCCTCTCTACCGGCAATTGCCGCCGCAAAGTTCTTCTTTTTTTATTTCCCTCTTTTCAAACGTGTTTTAATATCTTTCACGCTATTAAAGCGATTTTAACTTCTCAATTATCTCCCAAACTTTTTACGGCCGCGCGCTCTCTCATCAAAAATATTTTTCGTATTTTTATTATTTTTCACCCAAAACCGCTCGGCCAGACGCGAGTTAAATATTGTTTAATAAAAGTCGCACGCCTTTCTTGTTTTACCGCTTGGTCCTCGAGGAATGAAAAAAAAAAAAGATTTTTAACGGCCTCGTGATTTAACCCTTTAAATCGAAGACTCAGCTTTAAATTTTCAACGCAGGTTTCCTCCCACCTGTCTCGATGATAATTTGCATGGTAATGAGCTCTTCGTGCGGAGACGTCAAGGTCACCTCGCGACAATGACCTATGGAATACTCAAGATCTAGACCATCCGGAGATAAGAAAAACCGAAAGGAAAAGAAAAATAAAGATAGCACGATGTTCTGTTCCGTGACGATGTATCTGCGAGTCCATCTGGTCGGAGTGGTGGAGGCTGGCGCGAGCGAGTCTTAATTATCGCTCACGCGTCTTCGAGAGCGAGCGTCACGGCGTTGATCCTAATTAAATTGCCGTCTAATTAAGATCGACCTTAATTCGCGCGAACCCGGGCTACGTATAAACCATGGAGATGGATTTTTCCGACCGGGACCGATGTGGGTGTTCGGGACGCGACGAACGAGTGCAGCGGAATGCATTAAAACGGCTGGTAATTGACGAGAAGACCGCCTCGGTCGTCCAAGATCGAAGATCATAACTCGCTTCCTCGGCGCGGCGTAGGGGGCGATGATAATTATCATAGAGAAGGCAGCGCCAGCTCGTTTACTCGCGTGCAGGGTACGTGTACCTTCACGGTGAGCGATCGGTCTAATGCAACCGGCGCGTACGGATGTCGACGGGATGCACACTGCACGCGCCTAATTAATATCAACGCCGTTTTACAGCAAACGCGCGAGCTCGCGAGCCACCGCGGCATTCCTACTTTACTCTCTAAAACTAATACCTCGTTCATAAACGCTTTTTGCTAAACGAGGGAATAGTCCCCCCCGTCGAGTTGATTTATTAAATTAATAAGTATCGCTTCGTAATTAATATTAACGCTTCATCATGCTAAGTTTTCATTTAGGAATAATTTATTGATCCGAGAGACTTTATTTGGAAAGTTTGATTTAGATTTTTATTAATATTCATTCAATGTTTATTTAAAGTGGACTTTCATAATTGATGGATGATAAATATTAAGCACTAAAATATTTTCTTTTTTTATTTTCAAAATTAAAAACCACTTACATAGGATAAGAAATCTTGAAGGAAAATTGGAAATGAAAACTACGAAATTTTAAGTAGTAATAGTGCATAATATAGTCAGACAAAAAAATTTTTCTAATAATTTTTCAATATTTTTATTTTTTAATCTTAAATAAATGTTTATTTGATATTCTAAGAACAAGTGTTAGTATCTTATTAATTAAAAAAAAAATTTGTTCGTTAATGGGCTTCCTATCATCTTTTTTTATTTTTTATTTTATATAATATATATGTATTAAATCAACGATCAGTATATTACTTTAATTGGATCAGGAAATATAATAGTTTGAGAAGACAAAGTCTCACAAGCAGGAATTGAACTCAATCTCATGGATTACGAATTGCCGCTATCTAGGCACTGAGCCATCGAAGCTCTAATATTTCATTGAAAATATTTTTAGTAGACTCTGCTTAAGAAAAGTACTCTTGAAAATTTGTCTACTCCCAGCTATTTTTATCATCTTACACTTTGACCGAAGACAGAATTGGTTCAAAAATAAAAAGAATCCTCGAGCTTTAGATACAGAGTGCAAGTCCGATGTATAAAATAAAAACTCTGCTCGGAGTAAGTTGCCCACACATCCGGACGCGCAGCAGCAAGAGCAGCAGCGGGAGGTAAGAGAGCGAGAGGAAGGGTATATAAAATATGAAGAAGCTCGTGCTTGCTCAAGTAGCCGTATAGAGCCGGCGCGGTCCGAATGGACGTTAATGGTCATTACGGGGGTACGCTTCGGTGATCGTCCATCTCAGCTGGCCGGTCTACTGCACTCTGCGCGTACCGTGGATATACCCCCGACCGGCGACCCGCGAACGAGACCCGCTTCTAGTCTTCCTTCCTCCTCCTCCTTCTTCTTTATTATCATTATCATTATCATCATCATCGTTATTATTGTTATTATTAAAATCTTGACGCTCCTTTCCTCTTCGACGCGGCTAATTCAGTGCGCAGCCTACCGCGAACGATCCAGAAGCTTGACCCCGGCCCATAAGGAAGGTAGCTCGGCCGCGCCGCTAATGAATACGAAAAATTAATGGAGTGTCAAAACCCGCAAATACCCAACTCGTGTCCTACTATTGTGTTATACCTTTACGGTACCCACTGTAGTCTACTGCTCTAAGCGAAGCCGCTAGGATGACTATTCGCCGCATCAACGGTCTTTTTCCATTCTTCGGGCTTAATTAAACTTTCTCAATCACCTTTCTTATCAAACCTTTTTTTACTTTTCTAGCTAGTCTCGCGGTTTTAATTAAAATTTCGATTCCGTCGTAAATTACAAATCTTCATTACAATAGCCGTAACAGCGTAGTAATCTAAATTTGATTTATAGACGCGTCTCCGTGAATAATCATCGGAGCTGGAAGCTGCAGGAATGGGTTTAAAAAAGAAAAAAAAAAGAAGGATGTTGAGTTAATTATAAAGATTGATGAAAAAAAAGGCACACACAGACCGGAAGAGCTTATCCGATGAGAGGGAGCGCGCTGAGAGTAAATATCTCCTTGAATTAAAAGCCCGGTAGCCCGGGTAAATCGGAAGCGGCGACAAAGGGAGTGCCGATTCGTCGAAAGGGGAGCAGCTACTGTATGCAAAGCAGCCGCGACTCGGTTTGGACGACTCGTTTAACCCGTGTTCGTTCGGGCGGTCCCGTACACAATGCTACCGTGCTACACACTTTGTTGTTTCTTTACCCCTTCCCACTGTCTTTTTTTTTTTCTTTTTCTTTCTCATTCTCGGTTTTAACGTCCCAAAGACGACAAGCCGCTCTCTCCTGTCGACCGAGAATCGATGCTTTCCCTCTATTATTCCACCGCGCCCCGCGGGATTTATGCGACAATGCGAGGCCTTTTGTCATTGCCGCCGAAATCAAAGCTTCATAACTCTTCTTGGCTCTCATCTTCTTTCCCTGTCTAGAGACAATTAATTGTCTCTTTTGCGCAGGTAACACTCCCGTGGGACAGTTGCGCCAATTGGACTATTTTCATCCCAGGTAGCGCAAGTGATTATCTTTTTTGAAGTTTTCAGAAGCCGCAGATTATTTTTTAGAATAATCGAAGTGACTATATCGACGGTCCCAGCCGAAACCTTGGCCGAAAATCTGTAGATTTTAAATGACTAATAAAGGACTAAAATGAATTAAAAAATCGAAAAAAAAAAAAAAATTTATGAAGATTCCTGAATTTTTATGATTTCTTGATTCATGTCAGCCCCTCATTGGTCATTTCAAATCTGCTGATTTTCGGCTAAGGTTTTTCTTCGCTGGGACCGTCGAACGCGTACCTTAAAAACGAAAAATTGAAAGTGCACCGGTGAAAAAATACTCAAAAACTTCAGATGTTTGCCTTGTGGTCAAGCTGCTGTTTCGATCCGAGGCACAGGTGTATTTTTAAGGATTCCCTCGAGTGGAAAAATGACGAAAAAGAAAGATACCCCCCTGTTTTTTTAATGACCCCGCGGTCACTGCAGCAGCAGGAAGAATAAAAGATTTCACAAATATTGGACCCCGGCTTCTCATGCCTCGTCCGAACGGGACAATATCGAGGGGCCCAGGTGAAAGACGAGGGCTACGACGAAGCGAAAAAAAAGAGCCAGCGAGGTAATATTTTTACACGCATGTGCTGCATCCTGTCTGCGGTTGACGACGAGGCGTTATCGGGTCACGAAATTTCTCGGAAGAGTGATGCTTCGCGGGCCCCAAAAGCTGGCAAGAAAAAGGAGAGAGAGAGAGAGAGAGAGAGAAAAAAAAAGGTGCCGTCCGACAGTACACGCGATGAAGAAGAAGAAGAGCATACGCAACCCGACACTTCCCTCCGTACGTTGCAGGAGATAAGAAGGCGGAGCCGAATTTTTCAGACACCTCGAGCTATGACACCCCGCAGCCGGGGCAATCGCGATCGGCGGGCAATAAATTTAAGCGTTAATTAGGAGAGCACCGCCCGCGTTAATTAGAGGCGCGAGCAGGTGAGTAGCCGCTTGCGTGCGCGGAGTGAAGCACGAATCTCTCTTTTGTCTATTTGTCTTCGGCAGCCACCGCAGGAAGAGAAAGAGCTGCTCTCATTTCTCCCTCTCTCTCTCTCTTTTTTGCGGCCCCTCCCTAAGTTGGCCGCTTATAACTGCTGGATCGTGCGGCTATATAGACCGATAACGCCAAGATTAGCCCCGTTATAACGACCTCGACCTTACCTGCAGCCTGCACTTGCTCGCTCTTTCCTCATATTTTATGTGCTCTCGACTCGGGAGGATTTCTCTTATTATGTCAATATTATTTCACGAACTGTTCAAATACTCTCCGCCTGCAATTTATTACGATCAACAGATGTATTTACTTTACGCTTCGTACGCGAGTTATGGTGAAACGTAATTAAATCTTGTTTGGAGTAATCTAAGTTTATTGTTGCGGAGATACAACAGCTTTTGAACAATTCCGTGACTATAATCTAAATCGGGAATCGCAAATATTTCAATTCGAGCTTTCACGACCTACGACAACGACGACGACGACGAAGGTAGACGGCTCTTAATTGGCTATACTCGTTGAATACATTTGCGATTTATTTTAACATATTCATGAGATTAGATGCAATCGGTTAATTGTCAAATTATTCCCATTACTAATTATGTTAATCATTATGTGCCTTTTTTTTCATTCAGATGCAGCTGTGTATGTACACCTTACAAGCCCTTTAATTAATAATCGTGATTGATGTTATCCAATGATACGATTCACTTACATGTTGTAAGACACATTTCACAATCGTAGTTTTCTCATTTGCAATTCCACGAAACTCTCCTTTCATAAGTAAACGTGCAATGAGCAAAAAATTAATCAAGGTCGAGGGTCAGATGTCAATGGAGTTTAACTGGCTTTGATATAATAAAGTCAAATGTTGAGCAAAGGTCGACGGTCAAAGTTCAAGTCGGTACGCATAACGAGGAACGTTCCACAGCTCAGAATTACAGTCGATTAAAAAAAGGTGCGCTTGAGCGTGCTGTATTTTTATGGTAATTGCAAACCCGAGTAAATGAAAAATAACTTGTTTTCAAATTGTTTATTTTGATTTTATTGACTCGAACCTTACGGTGGTTCGCAAGAACCGAAGTGAGTTGTTACTCGGGCAATTTATGAGTGCTTAATGAATAGAAGAGACCGTAGGAATGTAATAAGCACTCCAAAAACACGAATCGCAGCATCTCGAAAGAGAAGAAAAAAAGGCCGCGAAAAGAGCAGTAGTAAAAATGACAAGGCTTTAAACATCACGTACAGCTAATAAATAATAAGCGGGCGGACCAGGTACATGAGAAAAAAAACCTCGCCGCACGAAAAATGCGCCGGGCTAATGGCGGTGTATTTCCGGCCTTGCCCCCCCTCGAACGACACGATTGATAATCGGCTAGATTAAAATTATTGTCGGGGCCAGGGCAGCGTCTTGTACGCCGCGGTTGTTGTTCCTCGGGACGAGAGCCATTATCTCGAGGAAGTACACTGCAGCACGCCAGACGCGCATAACGTATAACACGCGTAACCGCGATAACCAAACGCGTGCTGGCAATTAATTCCCCCCGGCGCGGCTGCATTATGAACGCAGATTAATCAAGTCATTGAGCAACTCGAAAAGCTTCCTTTTTTACGGCTGAGTACAAGACGCGGGCCTGCTTGCTTTACCCCTCGGCCACCCCCTCGATGGAAGAATAAATTATCGTTTGACGACCAAACTGTACCGGGATGCTTTTATAAACTCGCGGGCGAGAATATCTTATATACACACGGACGCATATAATTCAATCTTAATTGGTACTCTTGCACCGAGCCGCTACTTCACTCGGAGCTACTGCCTCGTATCTACATGGAAGTAAGCTAATCGCCACGCACTTTTAGTAATTAATCTAAACAAATACCTTCGACGAATTATCTGAGGGTTTTAATGAGCTTTATTTATCTGCGGCTACTGAATCAACACTGTGGCAAGTAGGTTGTTTAATTATAATAACTTTTTCATTTTTCATACTTGCTGTAAGAGACCCTAAGTTTACATTAAAAGAGAGTCGTAAAAAATTACTATTCCATGGATACATATTCGCTGCAACGATTTATTTCAATAGAACTTGGGCTTAGATGACTTATTGAAACCGTAAATTTGAACGTGCATATAGTCACCGACTTAATCGTTTTGTTTTCAATTTTTGCATACGATTTACAATTTGGACTCGGTAGTTGTTTCAGTCAGGTACAAGGAGAGCTTGAATAATTTACTTATCAGACCTCACAAATGGAACCGCGCACCACCACCATGTTTTTTCACTGCGTAATTTATTCACAGATATTGACACGTGTTACTTCGATATTTTATTATTCTTTTATTTTTTGTATTTTCATATCGACTGCATCGATGTAAGTCTCGATATGTCTGAGTTTTTGTTTTTGAAATGAACTTTTTTCGATGTTAATAATCATGAGTATGCAAACTTTAACTTTGAGTAATCAAAGGCTCATGATGGTAATTAAAAATGATGAAAAATCTAAATTATTGACCATAAAAATTTTTATTTTCATATTATTTTATCGAATGATGAATGAAAAAATTATTTTCCGGAGTATTAAATTTTTTCCTATTGTAAATTGTTGTACAGCTCGATCGACAATAAAAAAAAAAAAAAAAATGCTCGTGAGCCAATGAAAAGTACGAAAATCAACAGCGCCAAAGTAAAAAAAGAAAGAGGAACAGATGAAGCTCACGAGCTCGAGCGGGTGGCGCGGTACCGTCGCGCAATCTCGGCTCGGATACGTCAACTCTCGTGTTAATTAACCCCATTGAGAGATCTCGGTCGCGATACCAGATGGCATTGTTCGGATATTTTTCGGACAAATAGCTCGGGAAAAAAAAAAAAAAAACTCATGCGGCCCGTCATAATTCAGCTCGTCCAACACGCAAAAGCTCTTTTATCTGTGGCGCTGAATCGGCGCAAAGGTTAGGGAGGCTCGAAACATACACGGCGCGCGGAAGCTGCGATAGAGATCGCTGGCGTGAAATATCGCGAATCCTCGAAAAACGTGCCGCATGCATAACGAGCTGGACGCGGCTACGCAGGTGGCTGCGCACCAAGAGATTCATAGTTTTCAACTTTTGCACCTTCTCTGGTTCTTCTCCCCGCAGTGTATCTGCTCTGCATAATAACCTACCTGTTCTCTCTCAAAGGACACGCCGGAGATTGTTTATATCCTGGGAAAAGTCACTTGAGAACCGACTTGTTTTACCTTCTCGCGCACAAGCTAATTACAAACCCCAACTATTTATCCGGCACACTCATTACCCTGGCTATTTACCACGTAATCCAATCCTTCTTTTTGTCCAAAAGGTGACTGGATTAATTATTATTCGCCTCGTCGCGAATCCTAATTGCGGCCATTCGCACGCCGGGATGCCCATTGACGTGGTAGAAAGAATAAAAAGGGCCCGGCGATACGAATCGTGCATTCCAGCTCTCGGTATCGCGCAAGTGCGAAGCTCATAATACCCATCTGCAGGCGTAGGCGGACCAGAAGCACCGGTGGTGGTAGTTGTATTAAACTGGATCGCAATCTGCGGTCGTAGGCGTCGCGCTCGACTGATACGGAATGCGCACGAGAGCGTATTAGCTATCGCCCCGGGTATTATCATTCGACACGCAGTATTTCACGTCTTCGAGCTACGACGACGACGACGACGACGCATAAACTGTCGCACCGAAAAAAATTAAAACTCCTCCCGAGAAAACCCCGGTGATTTAAAACGCGTCATTCCCGGGTAGATGCGCCGCGTTAAGGGCCTTTTTTTTCTTCCTTCAAACTCCTGCGCACTCGCTTAAAGACTGTATTTCAGTTGGTCGCGCTAAATTTATGCAAAGCCTCGGAGAGACGTTCCGGAACTACTATATACTTATCTCCGATGATGCACGTCGGGGGGGATTTTATGACCCTACGTGAAAACCCAATATGGGATTACTCCGAATGCTCGCTGATTGTTGCTCACTTGAAATTCATTACTTACATTTTGCGCGGAGCTGTAAACGCATTCATAGAACCCGGAGATTAAAATCTGACAAAGAGACTTTGAAAAAAGAATGAAGAAGGGCAATATGTATCCCAGCGCCGCGTGGCTCCAACTCCGCACGAATAAGAGATCAACTCCCGGTGCACTCCGCAATCTCGAGATTAAGGACCCGGGTGGAGAAAAAAAAAACGAACGGCCGATATTAAGCACCTACAAGAATCCCGCCGACTGCGCGCGCGTTTGAGGAACAAGCTCATTCGGCATAAGAGGTCATTGGGAGAGCGCGGCTCGTACTCGTCCAGCCAAAAAAAGAGGACGGCTTGTCCGACACCGACTAATGACCGGGGGCCCACGCGGGGCGCACCACCTGATAAACGCGATACACGCCCGGGTTGGGGTCGTTTCTCCTCCGCAGCACGCGAGGCCCTCGATTTCGAACGAACGATAGCGCAGCTTCCATTCATGCGGGTACCCGACGCCATTTCTTTTTTTTTTTTCTTGTCTCTCTTTCTCTCTTTCATTTTCGTTTTCTCGCCCGAGGCGCGTATGTATGGAAATGAGCCGATCGAAGGCTGACAAGTACGCGAGAGTTGAAAAATTGCTCGAAAATCGAGCCCGACTCTGCGCACGTGAGAAGATCCAGAGAAACGAAGGACGCGGACCAGATCGAGACCCATAAAGCATCGACGACGAGCGCGAGCTCTCATTAGCATCTTAACACCAGCAGCTTTATTTATTGGCTCTTAATGATAGACTCGTAGACCGCTGTGTCTTACTAGCTAAACGCGCTTTACTTCTTACTTTTATTGGCGCGTGAGAAGATGAAGTATCGTTTTTCCAAACGCATTCTTCCAAGGGGGTTTAATTTCATTACGCAACATCTGTATTAAAAAAAAAAAGCTTGGGAATGTGTAGCTGCAACCAACTGATATTATTATGTGCTGTTGAATTTAATTTGTACTTCTTTGGCTACCTTAGCAGAGAGCATCAAAAATACATCATCCCGCGCAGCAAACTGTTTGAAAGCTCTTTTTCTCTCTTGCTTTCTCGGCTTTTAAATAACTCCGGTTGTGCATACCTCTTAAGTGCTAGTTATGCTTATCATTTACACCTTCCCTTGAAACGTATTTCATTTATCATCCTACTTTATCGGGTACTTCATTTTATTTTAATCAAAAACTCCGGTAAGAGTTTAGCGAATCTTTACGTGTAAGAATCAACGGTTTTGCTATACCTGGTTTTTACTGCTGATAATTTTTTTATATTCATTTAAAAGAAAAAATTTTATTTATATTTTCATTAATTTTAATTTATATTCTACCGTTCTGGAAAAGAATAAACACTTAATTTTATCATATCGATGGTCCCGGCAAAGAAAAACCTTAGCAGAAAATCTGGAGATTTTAAATGACTAATG
Source organism: Encarsia formosa (assembly GCA_038277355.1). Lineage (NCBI taxonomy): Eukaryota > Metazoa > Arthropoda > Insecta > Hymenoptera > Aphelinidae > Encarsia > Encarsia formosa. Next base: position 81,030,968 of record CM076185.1, on the reverse strand, counting down.
AAGTGATGAGAGACTAAAATGAATTAAAAATTTTTTTTTAATCAGGGATCTCAATAAATCATTACTTAATAAATAAGATTTTTTAATTTTTTTCAATTTTTTAATTCATTTCAGCCTCTCATTGGTCATTTAAAACCTCCAGATTTTCTGCTAAGATTTTTCTTCGCTGGGACCGTCGATATAGATATAATGGTATTTTTTTAACATCGAGCGACATCAACGCGTACAAAATAAATTAAATAAATTAATAAAGCAAGCAAGCCATAAACTTGAGGTTGAAAGAATTTGTTGTTAAATTAAATAAAATTTATACCTGAAACTTCTAAATTATTGATTCAGTTTTTTCGTTCAGACTGTTCAAATTGTTTTGTACCATATGACGTACAACTCATACCATGTATACGTACCTTAAACAATAGAATATTTAGAGGGTTAACAATTTTTTAATCTTTATTTTCTAAAAAAAATTTTATCAAAAACAGAATTTGTAACGTAACAGGGACACGGATGCTTTTACGTTTCAACTTATAATAAAAATAGACTTTGCATTTTTTGACGTCGCACCCAACAATTAAATCATATACTTTCTAGGAAAAATTCTTAAAATAGTTACGACTCATCTTACCACGGAAGCTAGAATGGGACAGTTAGTATAGTATAGGATACTGAAACCGTAGTAGCTTGTGTACAAGTTTTGAGCGCTCCAATTGTGTCAAAAGCTGAAACCGTAGTTACTATTATTTATTAAAGTTAAAGATGAAATCTAAGTAATAGAAAAACAAAATTGGCCGATGTCAAGTTATGTTTTCTTTGCTTTAATTTGAATACGCAACTATATGTTAGTATCAACTAATATTTTTTTAGCGATACGTCAAAATAATTAAAAAATTCCAAGTTCAAAATATGTCACGAATAATAAAAAAAATATCTCAGCCAATGGATTGAATCGTACAGTTTATAAAAAGAAAAAAAAAAAAGTTGAAGCTGTTTGTTTGAAAGAACAAGCTTATTCGGCAAATCGATGGGTCCGGTGTAAGGAGAACACCTGCCGTAACAAAGCAGGATTTTTTCGTGCTCAATCCACATCATACTCCGGGGGGAGAGGTGTATCGTGCCTGTGAAAGACCAGAGGAAGATCGCATGCGGTCGGAGGTAGAAAAAAAAGAAAAAGGAGAAGAAGAAGAAGAGTCACAGGAAACAGCAGCAGCCAAATGAAAGAGGAGAAAGAAGAAGAAGACAGCCGGCCGATAAAGCAGTCAGATAGGTTAACTGCAGCAGTCCTCGGTGGGTAGCCCCCGAGATACTCGATATTTATCTGGTGCACCACCAGCCGCTCGATCATCTATTGCAGCAGGAGCACCGAGAAAAGAGTTGATTCGGAAAGTGGCTCGACTAGCTGGACGTTGCTCCTTCATCCACGGCCCGAGAGCTACGCCCCGGAGAAATATAATGAAACTCCCGCAATAAATAATGCATCGGTAGCTGCTACCGGTGTGCCATATAACTCATTCCTTCTCTTCGCGAAGCTCTTGCTCCTGCCAGCCTGCCAATTCTCTCTCTCTCTCTCTCTTTCAGTGCCTCCTCCGAAAAGATTCGCTGCGTGGCTATCTCCATTCCTCATACCGGCAGCTCTCCTCTCTTTCCTTTACCATAAATCCCCCCGCCACCGTTGCCCCTCTAATTGCATTATAAATTGTGGTGGCAAACGCCTGCATTCTTATAAATGCAAGCAGATTCCATCGGGAGATTACCACGAAAACCGATCATCGCTCTCCTCTTTTCAAAGATTAAATAAGCCCGTAAAAGCTCATCTTTTTTTTTTCATACCCGCAGCTCGCGTGGAATCAATGGGGATCGGGTGCCAAAGATAACCGAATAATCCATCAAAAAAAATCGATGTCGAAAAAAACGCGGGAGCAAATTAAAGAGCTGTCAGCCGACGAGCGCTAATGAGTGGGATGGCTCGACAACGAGTAGTACTACCGCGGATGATCATCACCGCCGCTTCGCTTGTCGATGTCCCGGCCTTATTAGGTGGGCTTTAGCCCGCTGCCGGACAAGACAGACTGCATCACTATTACAGCACACAAAGAGAGAACGAAGGAGAGGAAGAGGGGCCCCCGGGGCAATCGAAGCACCCAGCTGAAAAAGAGAATAAGACGAGCCGGGACATTGTCGGCCTATAGTTACGAGGTCACGAAGGGAGCTGCCGCCGCTGCAACAATAATCCTCGTAACCCCCGCTCCGGCTCCGTAATTGTGCCCCGGGATAATTTATGGCTGGCTGTGTGCGTGTGTGTACTGCATCGCCCGGGGATACGCGTTGGTCCGATGATCCGATCAGCGGCAGGAGCAGCAGCGAAATCGAGGAGAGAGATATCCGGGGCGATCTCGGCTACCCCGGCGAGCGAGCCCATTCACTAAATACATAGCGCGACCATTGCGCACGTGCGCCTTCTATATTATGCCTTTACTTTTTTCTTTACCTAAATTAAATTCAAGCAGCTCCCCTACCGGATTATTTTTTCATCGCGACGGTCTTTTTTTGGTCGAAAGTACATATATTTGAATTTTACGCGCGTCTTACCATACCCAGTTGTTACTACTTGAAGGTATTTTCATTTAAAAATTTCAACATAAATAAACATAAATTGAAATAAAAATCTATATTCATTGAAAAGCGCGTCTTACCATACCCTGTTATTACTACTTGAAGGTATTTAACATCGTCATCGAAATACTACTGTAATTATGAAATAAACATAAATTGAAGTAAAAATCTATATACATTGAAAAGATCAGTCGTAAAGTACGAATCGTTAACTGAAATTCTTGAGATACCAACCGAAGAACGCAAATACCGGTGATATCTCAATCCTCAAAAAAAATAGTAGCAATGATTATAATCCCAAGTAAGAGAGCGGAGTGCGGGGTGAAGAGAAGGAAGGAAGAAAATTAAGGTATTCGGGTGCGGCGCGTCGCTTGCGATTATAATAACAGCTCACCATTATCGTGGAATTTGCTCCTGAAGGCCGATCGTAGGTTGTCGATGATGGAGTCGAGAGCACGACGAGTCGAGCCGCCACCGCCACTTCCGGTGCTGCTGCTGCTTGCGGTGCTGCTCCCGCTGGCGCAACTTTGGACCTGCTGCTGCTGCTGCTGCTGCACTAGGCTCGTCTCCGTGGAATCGCGCTCCTGATCGTCCGCCAGGTTGACCTATCGACAAATCGATAATCTCTTTATTTTTTTTTTTCATCTCTGTCCCACTCGCGCGTGAGCTTGATCGATTATTTTAGAAAAACAGGTTGTCGAGATTTGCTACTGGCGATCGGCAACTATCTTACACAGTTTTTCGCGCGTTCGATCTGATATTTCGGAAATGATTTGTCGGTTGTTTTACTCTTTCATTCTTACGCCCTGACACTGTTAGTTCGCCTATCGAGTTGAGTTTTACAGCTAAAATCTAAAATAAAAATTCAGTTTGGAAGGTAAAAAAAAGACAATAGGGAGAAAAATGGTCCGACAAGGTGCAGGGACATTAGCGCGAACTAATGGGTATATTCTCGCGATTTCGTAAGTAGATCGTGATATTAATACGAAACAGGCGATTATTCAAAGAGCGCTGGTTGGTGCTCGTTGACATGTGAAATTCCAAAACATCGTTATAACGACTGAGCCGGCGCAAAATAGTCATACGGTCGTAAGCGTGCGAATTCACACATAGCTGCGTGGACCGCACACCGCAGCAGTCGAGTGAAAAATTAATTCTCGCAAGCGGTACAGGAGCCCGGGCTATCTATACATCTCTCGGGTTACGAAAGTCAGGCTGCTTTAAGTTTTGCACACAAAAGTTTTTGCGATGCTGCACACACTCGTGTATGATTTCTCTCCTCTCTCCCGCTACAACTCAATTTGGGTAGAAATACAATAGAAGCTGGTAGCGTAGTTGCAGTTGTAGTCGCTGGGAGAGAAAAAGATGGGGGAAGATGGGTATCGGAGCCCGGGGAAGTAGTTTTATCTGGTGCAGTGCGTTTAGCATTTTAATGGTCCTGGTGGTGCTGGTGGCAGGCAGGAAGCTTAGGCGCCCTCGCTATCTCAAGAACCAACCGGTTTTCCAGCAGAAGCTAATGAAAAAAGGAGGAGGCGAGTGATTGCTCCTCGGCTACCTGGCTACCCGGGTGCGTGGCTACTGTAATTACTAATTGCCAACCGAGGGCCCAATTAAGCACTCGGTAGCCGGCCGCCCGTCGATCTCGAGGCTCGCAAAGCTCTCTTCTCAGGGGCTCGGTCGCCGAAACTTACGATACCTCTAAATTAATGTTAAACCCGAGAGGTCGAGATAAAAATCAGCGACTGTAATACCCGAGCCGGACGTATAAATATCGTCCGAGGGGGTCGAGGAAATATTATATTAAAAACAGCTGTAGGAAAAGCAGCGTCGCACGCAGTCCAGAAGCTGGCTACCCGCTGCGCCGCAAACTGACCGGTCGAAGTCGAAAAAAAAGCGACTACCTCGAGAGCAAAGGAATTAAAAAAAAAAAGGAGGAGGAGGAGTAGCAGATAAGGACGAAGTAGCGCGAAGCAATTAAATCGGTGCCCGCGCGCGCGTAATGAATTGGCCGAGCGAGGTGTAGGCGCCTAAGAGGGAGGGGAGGGCTCGCTGCAATTGGAAAAACGCGGCGCGCATCGCCTGACTGCCAACTTATCCGGGAGATGAAATTAAAAAAAAAAAAAAAAAAAAGAGCGGGGGGAGATAAATCAAATGAAGGAAGAAAAAAAAAAAAGTAAAAGTGCACGACAGGCCTCGGCTACTGCCGGGTGCGTGTGACCCGGCAACGAATTATTATCGAATTTGCATGTTAATGGAAGCTCGGCCTCCTTTAGAATAAGAGCACCGAGATCGGTTGCATCGCCGGATGCGAGACCGGATCGAGTAGACGAGATGAATATGTTTTTCGATAAATACGCTACTGTTTTAATTGCCATCGCTCGCTCGGCTCCTCCCATAATCATTCGGATGTGTACGCCGCTCCGAGCGGAAGATTTTATTATTTTCTGGATCGAACTAAAGGTATGCATAGCTTTTTTAATGAATTTCGTATCCTCCCGTTCCTGCTCCGTATTTTAATTTACATTTTATTTTCTCCCTCCCATCCCTATTACAAATCAGACTAATGAAAGTTGAAGAATTTTTCTTTACTTTTTTTGTTAAATGTACCAGCTTTTTTAGGTTGACAGCTAAAAAGGTGCGCACAGCGAGTAAGTCAAAGAGACCCATTCACGTTGATTTTGAGTGAGTACCAAAGCGGAGAAGAAGGAACAAAAGGTCACTCGGAGAGAAAGAGAGTCATTATGAATCGCGCGGTCCAAAAGCGCGCTCGCATTAGGAGCACAAAAGCTCTCTAGTAGGTGGGTGGGGGGAGGCAGGCGTCAAAGAGAGAATATTCGCGCGGAGGCGGGACGACGTCAACAACGAGCTTAGAGCTTAGCTTAGCGACGACTCGGAAATAGAAAGTCGGTGCATGTTGATGTACACACGTCGCTCGCTAAGCGTGGCTTCGAGAAATCGAGAGAGGTTATTTCGGGTGAGGTCAGAGGCTGCTGGTCAGGGCGCGTCTCCTCCTACGAGTTCTGGATAATCGCCAACGCGCGGGGCACCCACGCGAAACCGCCAAGTATATCTTCGCCCCACCGCCGGCCGCTGCGCCGACGAGAGATGCAGCCTGCGAAGCTGGCTGGCCTGGCCCGGTGTTTATCGAAAATACAATGACGCGCGTTTATTCGCGATTGATATACAGCCGAGTTTTAATCTGTTGGTTCGTACATCATGCGCGACTTTATTACGGCTTTATTAAACGCACCGATGCTGCGAAAGCTCCGGTTACATGCGGCGCGCGGGAGTACTTGATTAAGATCATCGAAATATGTGGAGCAGTTTTGAGAGCCAGCCACCCGTACACCCACACGAACACGTCGTTCTTTCACACTTTACAATTTGGTCAAATTTTATTCGGGCTTTCAGTTTACGCGAAGAGTCTGTCTCCGAGCGACCCGCGACGACTATAAACACCTACGTTTAATCTTCCCTCCTTTTTATTTTTCCTTCGGCTCTGCCGCTGCCCGAAGCTAGAAATAAAATTTCGAGCTTATGTCTTTCGTTTGACCTTTTCCTAGGTTTCATTAAAATACCCGCCTCGACGTTTTTTCGGTGAGGAGTCGGTTCCAATAAAATATTGGGGAGCTGAGGTCTGGAATTACCTGCTTGAATAATGACTAACAATGCGAGAACGTGATCTCGAAAACATCGATCCAGTTGGTGAAAAAAAAAAAAAAAACAGTCTGACAAGTGGGTTTTTTGTTGAACAATTTCGTCGTATTATCCTCTGTGATATAAAAAATGGTCAAAAAATTACACGCTGGATCAATTCTTTTTTTCGAGATCGGGTAATTGCGGTTGCAGTAGGCTCACTTATAGCTGTTATTGAGAATGAAATTAAATTTCTACAGCACACGGTAGCCAGTGTAAAGCTGTTAAGCTCGACCATTATCTTTAGTAAACTAATTTGAAAAAAAAAAAATTCTCAACGTTTTTCCGCGAGATAAAGCGAGCTCGATAGTCGAGATAAGGTAAATCCAAGATTGCCAGCGATTAGATTATTGGGTCGATCGCAGTGAAATCTGGGTAAAAAGTTGATGAATTTTTTTTTTTTTCAGAAGGAAGCGCGAGCCAGGTAGTAAAAGGCGTACTGAATAGAAAAAAAAGGAACAAGTTGCAGCAGGAGTCAGTAGCGCGTGCGCTCGAGTTGTACAGCGCACCGGAGGGAGGGCGGGCGCGCGTGCATCATCGAGGCTAATTTAAACGTGAATGGGTTAACGTGCAAATAAATTTGCGCTCGAGCGTGCGCTGCTAAACCGGCGGCGCGACCTTGCGTGTCGAGAGAGCGGAACGCCGAGGAAGCATAGAGCAGCGATATATTCCTTCTATGCTCCTAACAATCTCCTAATAGCATAAGTCCAACGGCAACAACAATGCGCTCAGCCTCGTTTTTTTCATCCACCAGCAGCAGCATTCTCTTTCTTCCTTGTTGTTCTTCTTTTTCATCAATCTCGGGGAGGAGGCCGATCGCGCGCCTCATGTATCCCCTTAATCTCGCCTTTCCATCTGCCGCCGCCGCCGCCGCGAATTCACGTGCAAGGTAGCAGCGGCCGCAGGTGCATCTGCACCGTTGACGCCACTGCACCACTTCGGCTCGAGAATTTGGCTAATCTGCACCTCGAGCCCGCACTCTCTGGCCACTCAACCCGGTTTTTATCAACTTTTTATTTTTTTTTAATATGTTGATGTTTGGTTTTAATTTTATTTAAAATCGTTTTAACTGTTCTTGTTGGTCAAAGCTTCGTCGTACCATTTTTTTAACTTTTCAAAAATTTTTTAACGAATCTATATTGAATTGAAATTCAGACCTATGCAAAGTCTTAAAAAAAAAAACAGGTGGAAATATCATGGAATTTTTTTTTTTTTTTTTTTTATCGAATCTAATGATTCTGATATTTTGCAGCTAATTTAATTTATGATTTTCATGCACTCAATGATCTTGCAAGATGTAGGCCAGAATCAAACTCAAAATATCTCGCTTTCAGCCCAAGACTCTATCAACTGATCCATCGAATCCATATACTTATATTAGTTTTTTTAAACTTGAATATAAATCAATGAGTTTCACTTGAGCTCTGCAGAATAGTGTTTAATTTGATGCAAAACTGGCGATATTTTATGTGAATTAATTTCGTAAACTATAATTTTTTTTTATTTATTAAAAAGGTTTTTATCATAAAATTAATCGGATTGAATCACAAGTAAGATTTACGAAAATTTCAAGTAAAAATAAAAACTGCCATTGAATAACAATAAACAAACGCTTATATTGCGGATATTTATTAAACCATCTTTAATTATCATTTAAAGTAGAGAGTACTAATTATTCAAGTTTTGAACGAACTTAAAAAAACTCAAAAACGTGAAAAATTGGACTAACTTTTATCGATACCGACTAATTGTTAAAAATGAATACACGATCAGAAGCAGAAGATAAATCTCGACATTATCAGCGCGCGGTAGAATCGGTATGTATAAGCAGGTAGGTGGATCATGTGGATCATTAGAAGCTTAGCGTAACGGTCGCAGGACGAAACAATTTGAGCGTCGCATGATACACGAGTCGGTATTAGCGAGCGCGGAAGAACGGTACGAGCGCGTCGAGGGCGACCGACGACGAAGACCAGGTCGGGGTGAACGCCCAAGCAATGCCTCGCCTCGTTTCGCCTCGCGACTATCTTGCCTACCGCGACTGCCCCTCCTTTCTCTAGGGGGCCGCTGGCGCACGAGACATTTTTTTTCGTTAATAATAAATTCAAATAACAACCGATCGCGAGATGTGACCGCCGCGAAGGGGGGTTATTTTCGTAAACGCGTCTTAAATTCCAGCTAATAATTGGGGCCAGACGGGCACCGCTGCTGGGCGGATGTTAAATAACAGCGGCAGCACTGAAATTATGCTAATCCCGCGCGGACGATCGCGCGTCGTCCCCGGGGGGCGAGGACCGAATAACCAGCTCACCTCGAGGTGCCCCCGGGCTAAGAGGAGTACTCCTGCAAACCAAACGGCCCTTAATAAAAAATAATCGAGTTTTTGGATTAATTTTCGGGGTTGCCGCGTATGCCCGACGTTCACGGACGGCTACCTACTTAGCCTTCGAGCTTCTATACAGTTAGTAATAGACCGTAATTAAATTTAATTGCCCTACACGGGGCACTGAAATATCGTAGCGCGTTATTTACGTTTATACGGCCAATAATTTTGCCCTATTTTTTCTCTGCCCCCGTCATCGGCCTCGACGTAGTAAACTATTGCGAGATCGGTGACAATTTTGCAGTAACCCCTCCTCGTTACTCATACCCTGCAGTGTACCAGCACTTTATTTAATAACGACTCATTATTTATAAACCAAGAGCGGGCATGTTCGAGCGATTAAAGCCGTCGTTGTCAAAAGCCGTTCATCATACCAGCGTGATTTTGAGATTGAAAATTGTGTATTTTCAGTATACATTCGGAGGTGCTTGTATTACGGAATAAAATATCGAGACGCAGGTAGGCATAAACCGGCAGTGCAGAGGTCAAAGATAAGAACCGACGATAAGACGTTGCAGCACACACGCACAATATATATATATATCTCGCCGGCAGAACGGCCCCCGGCGGAAAGCAACGCCGAGCTCTAGCACTGCAGCGGGAGGAGAGGAGGTAAAATAGGCTGATGCAGGTGCGCTTCGCTTGTGTATAATGCAACTACGATAACGAGCTGCTGCTGCCGCTGCTTCTTTAGTTCGCGCGCTATCTTATCTTTGCTTTATAAGCTTTTTTTCTTCTTCTTCTTACCTTTTTTTTTTTTTTTTTTTATTCATTCGAAACGCATCGCATAATGGCCTGAACAATAACTATTGCGAGCGCAGGGCATGCCTATATACGGCTGGTGGGAAGTCTCTTCGTTCCTCTCGAGCTTCCAAAGCTCGCACGCTGAATTCCAAGTACTCATCGGCTCTGTTATTCACGTCGATAGAGTTCGGTCTGACTGTTTGACTAATCTGTTTGAGAGTAATTGTTCATCAAAGTTTTTTTTTTTTAGTTCAGATTTATTTTTAATGAATTTTTTTAATTTCAATTGTTTAAAACCTAAGAAATTTGATTTGGAGCCCTTGAGAATACTCTATAGCTCCGTAAAATTTTTTCCAACTGCTCTGAAACATTGTTTATAAGCTAAAAATAAGGCTCAACTTTTTTTTTTTTAATTTTCATTCGGTGCGCTGCAAAAATTAAAATAATTTATTACTTGTACAACGATAAGGAATTTCAAAGAATCGTCAAGTTATAAACAATTACAACGAGAAAAAAAAAATACCGTGGGATAATATAATGACTTTGAAATAACCCAAGAGTCCAAAGTTTTTCTCAACCTTTTTAAAATTTGAAACTCTTAAAATAGAAAAAGAAAATTTTAAAGTAATTAAATGATGAAGCTGATTTTAAGATGGAATTAAAATTGAGCAGCTTAGAATTTATTAATATTTTAAGAACATAATTGGATAAGGCTTCATAAGACAATATTATCTTTTTGTAAATTACTACAATATTTATCACTGATTTTAATGAAAAAGACGCCGTAAAACTGAATCGTTATAGTGGCTATCACGTGACCATAAAGGCTTTATCAGAGTCCAGCTTGAATACTTTAAACAGTTACTATATGCTTGTAAGTCTTATGATTTACCTATATCAAATTCATTTCACCTAAAATTCATTTTTGACAAACAATTTTTAGTTTAAAAAAGTTTTATAAAATCATTTATAAGCCTTACTTATTTTAAACGATGTGAAAATTATCTTTTCTGAAAAAATTTGAACTGTTTTCGTAGATCTTCTATAGTTTATGTACGCTACAAACTCTAAAATAGTTCCTTTAATCTTTTTAAGGTAAATCCACCGAAGTTTTATAAGAACGACCGAGCTTTTTTATTCTGTTACAAAACTGACCAATTTAATATTTGAAAACTAGAATTTCTTCAAAATTTCAATTTACGAAGCTAATCTCCCTTGTAAAAAGTGTTATTAAGGAGGTTCCCTACCATCTACGTAAGTCAAATGTGTATTTGAGTACAGTAGTCGTCTGCTCATTGGCTCAGGTACTTTCTAACCTCTGTATGAGCCAATGAGAAGTCATATTTACAAGAATATAAAATCAATTGTTTATAATTATTGCTACAGGCTCCTAACGAATGTTTTGAAACAAGTATAATCAAAGTCTGATTTTTCCGATTTTTGTGCGTAGTTATATTGAAATCTGTGGGCTGGAAATTAAGTATTTGCTGTTTTAGTAAATTTCCCATTAGAACCCATGCAAATTTGTGAAATTTGAAATGTTGATAACTTTTTTCACAAGCTCCTCAGGGCTTTGAAATTTTATCTGAGCTATTTTTATACTAAAAACTATGTGTTCATTTAATTTGGACAAAATCTGTGGGCTAGATCTATTTGGTAGGGAACCTCCTTAAATAGAAAATTTACAAATGAATTTTGAAAACATTTCCTAATATCTTAGAGAAATAAGGTTTATATTGCCCAATAAAAAAAATAAAAAGTTTTTCGCAATATTAAAAAGCAATCCTAAAAATTGTCTAGCTGAACAATCCTAGCACTGTTTTACCAGTAGTTTCCTACAACCAAAGAGAGGGAGTACGCAGCATTAAATTTTCGAATAATTTTTTGATTGATATCGCGAATGAAAATAGTAAATGTAGTTGTCACGATGAATAAATAATCACAGGGACTTTGGAGACGTGATTGAGAGCCAGAGTTTTGTTGAATTAAGATTGGTAAACAACACGTAAAGAAGTTTTGAAAAAATGAGGGGAGGAGTTTTGAACAGTCTATTGTAAGCATTATTCGAGTGGAGTCCACAGATTGTGCAGGCGTGACAATTTGTTTACAGTTCGCGCGTGTCTATCGAGGCTAAGCGCTGGCTACAAACACGCATTCACACACCCACAACAGGAGGCAGTTGGCACAGTTATAAAAGTGCGCGCGCTCTCGCTCGCTTGCGCGTTTTATATATAGCGCTTGCTTGAGGTTCGCGCCAGCAGCTTTAGCAATTATATGATGGTGCGTGTATATAAGTATATATAAGTGTTATGAATATACCGTGGCTGTGTTTCTGCAGGAAGCAGGAGCAGCCGCTGGTATCACTACCGTAGCTGGAATCCGCAGTATGCACCTCAAGCATTCGTCATGCTTTTCGACGATTCTGCTCGCACACCAGCTCGGCTGCTGCTTATCAAACAACACTACGATAACAATTATACAGGCACACGTTTGGGATCTTTTTTTTTATACAATTACAGCCGGTGCTGATGCAGTAAAAAACGCGAATCTTTATTTTGAATCGAGGAAGCGGCACTTTGCGGTAGACCGAAAACTCGGAATACTTTTGAAAAGATAAAACACGGTTGGAAGGGAAAAAATAAGTGCGAAAAGCGGACGCGTCGCAGGCGACGTTTCTTGGCCGAATCGACGTCGGTCACTGTTGCGAGCCGCAACGTCGACGGTTTGTGTGCAGTGTTGGCTGGCGACGTCGTTTGGCGATTATTCCGCGCGCGCCGACGATCTACTTGTTGCTCTTCGGCGGCACGCGCACGCGTTTCCGGGAGCTTGCGAGCTTGCCCATGTTGAATAAATTATTTTCACTTGTTGCAGTGATTGCGACCCGGCTTTAGTCAGACAAAGTTCAATTGCACCGCACGCGATCAGGGTCAAGGCCGACCCATCTTCTATAACACTCTTTTTTTTTTTTTTCTTATACCTCATCGGAATGTAAGACTTGAGCTTTAATAAAAATAATATATTTTTTTCAAAACATAGAAAATCAAGAAAACTTTTTCATTCCTAATTCCAATTGTTTATGTTTAAAAAATGACATATTAAGAAATTCACAATAATTTGGCCATATATTTTCTACGAATTTTTTTTTTATTTTGTGCTCTCACTTTAGCACTAAATTAAACCAAAAGTTTTCGTACATTTTCCTCTTAAAGTTAAAAAAAATGTATCTACAAATTGAGAGATAAAAAAAAAAAAAAAACGTACAGTGTAAAAAATAAAAATATTTTTAATTTTTAAATTAGTACTACTGGTATCTGTTACAGCATTATACCGTGACGCACTTTACCAATTATAAAAGCGCAGTTAACAAAAATATTCCCGTAAAGGAAGCGTTAAGCCCGATAAAAAAAAAGTCCTGTTTCTCGCCCCAAGTGTGGCTCCTTAAAAATTACTGATCGGTTGTCGACGATATACGGGGGATGGGGATCGAGTTTACTGCTAATTGCTCGCTCCCGACTATAAATTTCAGCCCGGTAAATAAAATTTTATTGAATTTGATCGTGTAAATAACAAGATCAAACGGGTGGAGATAAAAGAAAAGAGAAGAAGACGTTCTTATCTTTATGCTCGCATTTTGTCAAGTGCAATAAAAAAAAAAAGGCTCTGGGGAATCCCGTTCGCGCAGTAAACAGTATTTCAGCGGAACCCTCCTCCTCCTCCTTCGTATAATTAAACAGCTTATAAATATTTTAAAAATAAAGATGTGCAAGCGCGACGAGTAAGAAGGCAATATCGAAGTTTTATGGTGTCCTCCATCTCCGAACGGTATACGCTTATCGAGAGCACGGACGCGTCGCGGCGTAACAAAACAAACACCTCGACACCACTCCAGGACATTATAATTTAACGAGCCACCGCGTGTATAATCGCGCAAAGCATCATATTCATAAGAGTTGACGGAAACGGCTTATCTCTGGATATAAGGCGTAAAATAAAAAAACGACCAGAGAGAGATGCAGCATCATAGATGAGAAAAATAAACTCGAGTGGTTCGAGGGCGTAGCCGGTCAGGATAAGAGCGAGCAGTCGACGGGCATCGTCGTCAAACAGGTTCCCCGCGCGCTCCCGTAGATATACACACTCGCGCATAAATAAATAATATCCGAAGCTGCTGTCGAGATCCAGCACCGCGGTACGTCAGCTGTATACGACGTCGGCTTATCTCCCCCGCTCCCCCTTTCCCCCTGGAAGATGATGGTGCACCACCGCCCGGGTGTCATTGCCCCGACGGCTTATAAACTCGCTCTGGTTACACATTCATTAAGGTCATTAACATTCGATAAGCGTGGGAGCACCGGACCCTCGTACCCTACCTACGATAACTCCCCGATTGCGCCTACCTGGACTTTACCGACGGATAACCCGGGTTGGTCCGGTGGTGGATTCGCGGTTGTGATGATTTAGTTGGGATCCTATCTTTGCCTGCGGGGGATAAGTCTCGGCTACCAGTTCCCTTATAATCTGTGGTAAGTGTTTGAGAAAAAAATTCAAGATCCTTAGGCAAACTTTGGCTTCGGCTTTTGAGCGGAGGGCCAAAGCTAATATGGTTAAATAAATTGACTCGATGACGGCAATAATTTTGATTCCGCGGGGATCCCGAAACGTAAACATCCCGCAGAGGCAGCCGTCAAGACGAATGTTTGCTTCTTGCTTTTTTCTACGTCGTCATCATCAGCATCAGCTCTCTCTCTCTTTTTTTTGTACCGTGGCGGTTTTTTTCAAATCCGAAGCAGAATGTTCGAGCTCTTTTTTTTCCATAAACTCAACCGCGCTTGAACTTTTATGAGATTTGATTACCCCGCTTGAGACCCTTAAAGAAGCTATTTACTCATCATAATGTACCCGTAAAGAGAGTGCTTTATAAACCGTTGCAAAACGATATAAGTCTCATTCATGCGAGACGAGTTTACTTCTCTTTAACGGATCCATGGTTCAATATTGAGTGCTCAGGTTATTGGATAGGTTTTAATTAGACGAACTCGACTCCCAGAGTTTTATTGGTGCATTAACATAACTTCAGCATGAAACTTTTTTTTATGATTTTCTTCTAGTTATCTTGACAACACATAAAAATAAATTTAAAAAACGAGATCAAGTTTATGTTACGTTTACAAGAACTCGTTCTTCGGATCGCCCGGGGAGTTACGAGAAAGCTCTTCAAAATTGCAGATGAAGATGACAAAGGTCGGTCGTCATCGCTCATTGAGCTATAAATTAAAATAGGTACGGCTGCACATAGGTTGAGCACGAAGACAGTGCTTCTGGCGCGTATTCGTTACCAATACTAATTGCCGTAATAAATCATTGACGCGATACTCGAATTAAAACTTTATGCGTAAGACATGTCGGGACTCTCGCATGCCAACATTGAAATAAGGGGGCGATCGTTTCCACTGTTTTTACGGCGAAACATTGTAAAAATGCCCGAGCGCGGTTACGACCGGAAAGGATTTAACGAAAAGAAAAGAATTTTTCAGCAAATGATTTTCCTGCTGCGTGGATTTGCATGCGAGATGCGTCGCTGCCGCTCCAATTCGCCGTTAATTGAGCCCAGGGAGGAGGAGAAGGGGGGTTATATCCTCGGGAATCTCGTGAGGGCGCGGCTCTCTTTTATGGTGCAGGCTGCTGCTGCAGGAGCACTATTCCGGTGAATATAAATTACCCCGCGGGACGGAAAGAGGACGCTAATTACCGCGGCGTGCGCAGGTCTAGCCGGGTCCAGCATCCGCTTTGATTCGCGGTTGCACCTGCTGCTTTTACTCCGTCGGTGCACGATCATTTCTTTTCCCCTCGCCTTTTTTTGCTGATTCAAATGAGCTTTCTTGTGGTGGCGCGGAGGCAAGCGGTACTTAATTATTGATGTGTAAGTACAAGGTAAAAAATCGTCCTCATGTAAAAGCGCATTGACATCTTTATTGTGTGCGACGCGAGGAACAATTAGAGCGTAATTATCGTTATCGATTGCCCGAGCGTTCTTCAAACTCGAGCGAGCCGAATTTTTTTCACGAAAATCCAGTTATTAATTTATTTATCGGAGAATGTAATTACCTGAGGGAGATAGCAGGGAGGGATGCAGGGGGGAATTAATAAAAAAAAAAGAAGGTCTTATGCGCAAGCCCGGAGAAGATGATGATGATGATAATGATAATGATTATGATATTGGACTCCCGTTTATTCGCGCACAGAAGCTCGGGAGAAAGACTCGAGAGAAGGATGAGAAAAAGAAAAAAAAAAGATCTTAAAAAGAGGAGGAGGAGAGGTGGTCGTCGTGATGCGCGACGGGTGAAGTGGCCTGCAGCAGGGGTCGCATTCCTGCAGGGCTGCAGGTTGTCCCTCGACATTGCACCGGGCCGGTTATATTCTCTCGGTCCTGCGGTAGCACGCGAGCTGGCACTTAACGCATCTCCTCTCTCTCTCTCTCTCTCTCTCCCCTTCATTCCAATTTCTCGGCCAAGTCGGTTTTAATCGCGGCCATTCATATTTAAAAAAGCGCGACAGACGTGCCGCTGCCGGCCGCTGCGTCTCATTTTTCGTTCTCCTGCAGCGAGAAGATTCGATCTCCTCTCCTCCTCCTCCTGCTCCTGCTGCACTTCGGAATGCTAAGGATGATGATTCCACACTAGCCGCTAATGGCACCCCCCCCCTCCCCGTTTCATCTTTTTTTCGTTCAAAATCCTGGTTGAACGAAGAAAAAATATTCATTCTACTTAAAATCAGAAGAAAAAAAAATAAGCAAACTGCTTTGTGTCTTTTTCAGTACGATAATTGAGCGGTCACAGACCAAATAACTTTTGAGACTATTATATATGTAATATAAGATATATTTAATTCATAAATATGTAATAAATATAGAGTGATATATTTGTAATAGTTTTAGCGAGCATCAGTTATTTTCGGTCACTTTTTCTACTCAGAGTAAAATGACCTTCCAGTCTAGTGTCAATCAAATTTGATAGGATCGAGAACAAGCTTTATAAAATTAACTATTTACTACGTACAACTATCTAAGCTCTTTAGCTTTTTTCTACAGTGTTTTCATCTCGGTACTGATCAGATGTTACAACTGATTTTTGGTAAGACATTAGATTTTGTCTACTTCAACGGATCTGCTAAAATTGAATGAAAATCGTTAAATCGTTTCAAATTTATTTAGTTTTCAACTACAAGTTCTACAAGCTCATCGAAATTCGACAATTAAAGTAAAAAATATGAAGTCGTTTCAAGAATATTTTTCTTTTAAAGTTCTCATTTTTATCATTATCTTAATGAAATTTTCAGATGTAATAGAAAAAATTATCTCTTGCTAAATCTCACTGAATTATGCAAATCTTACTAAATTTTGCTGAATATTGACAGATTTTTCATTTTCCTAAAGAATAAGAATAAAAAAATTTTTTTAATTATTGATCGATAAAACCATCTTATTTCATCGTAATTCAACGTGACCAAGTTTTGTTATTAAATGAGCAATATACTCGTATATCATCATACAATATTTAGCAAATCCAAATTGACGCCCGAGCCAAAGGCGAGGGTGCCAAAGGTAAGTTGATTCTAAACTTCCTCAGCTGTGTAAAATACGATTGCACAAATTATTTATTTGATTATTTACATGACTAAACTCGAAGTTTCGAAATTTCTCTAAAATTTATAAAATATAACTGCCACTCAGAACATTTTTACCCGCACAAAGTATGTTACTGCGACGTTCTCGCATATTATACAATACATTTCTGCAACGAAATTATAAAACCTCGTTACTAAAACTCCAATATGATGATTTTGAAAAATTTCCAATTTACTTTGGCCGGAGAGCGTGTTGAGGTGTCGTATTAGTCGAATTGAAAAAAAAAGAACTACCCTGTGGCAACGTTGTTGATTAATTTGTAGCAGCTTCATGACTAAATTTAGCCAGGTTATTACACTCATGTGCCATAACTACACTGGTGGTGGTGCTGAGGATATCATAAGCGATTACGGCCCGATAGAAGCATAATCGATGTTGGAAGCTGACGATGATCGTTTGCAGAATTTTATATGAGCCGTGATGATATCCAAGCTTGCATCAAATCATTCTATGTACCGCATTTAATATGATGTACGTAATTCACTCTCTGTTTTTATAATTATCATCCGGCTACTAGTATTTATTCTATGTATTTTTTTCAATTGAAAATGTTGGTTTATTGCTGAATTTCGTGAACTGAAATGATCAATTTTAAAATTTAGTTATTGGACAAGATTAATCGTTCTTACAATCTCTACAAATTTGAAAAAGTTTTCTTACTATTTATTTGCTACACATAAAATAACAACCATTTTTAAAGTGTAAAAAAGAGTAGGAAAATTAATTTTTGTTCAAAATAAAAATAAATGAAATTATTGAGATCAGAGTTTTGTTTTTGAAATAAAAATATTTCCTTAGTTATATATATGTTGTATGGCTTCTAATTAAAATTAAGTTTTCATTCGATACTTTCTTGAAAGTTTTATAAAAAACAATAAAAGTTTTTCTAAAAATCACAAAATTTCTTTCCGCGGAAAATGATTGAGATCCTAAAAATTAAATTTTCAAATTTTACGTAATTTCATCTTCTAGTCTATTTTTTTACCAAATCTCGTTTAGCAAATAAACTTAATATCTTGTGGTTCAAAACTCAAATTCTAAATTTCACATAGCTCTCTTGGTTTTCAATCGATTTGAGTTGAAGGTAGGATGTGTAAACGGTTTTTTCATGTCAGATTTTTAATTTTGTGATGAATTTATTTATCTATTTTTCATTGTTTTTATTTCATTTGTATTATTTAAAAATATTAATATATTATTTTAATGTTAGTTTTGTTAATTAATTCATTATATGTAGTAAATCTTACAGCAAATTGAATAATTTTTTAATTTTTAGTGCGAAGAGGTCGCCACTGTCTTGCCTCAACCGCGATTCGTCCACGATCCACGAAACCTAATTTATCGACTGACTTTATTTTTTAAATAAATTTTATCAAAACGTTAAACTTGTAACTTGAATATTACAAAATAATTTAAATTATAACTGAAATACAAAAAATACTAGTAAAAGTGGTCAGTCCCATAGTATAATTTTTTGGAAGACATAGAGCAAGAAACAAATTTATACTATTATCAATTTTTTTTAATGATTTTAATAAAAATATTCATTTTTTCATAAAAAACATTACCGTTCAATTATTTGATCCCACTATCTAGCTTTGATGTCGAGGTACATTTAACAAAAACTGAGATCTAAATTCTCGCGCTATTAAGTTACGCATGCGTGGTGCTTATACATTTGTATTTTGTACGCATGCCCATTTATAAAACCACCAGGTGTTGTGTTTGCTGAGAAAAAACCGTTGTATTTTTCGCACAAGTTGTGACTCGCACTCGCGCGCGCCACAGTCTTTGACAGAATTTTGTGCTATATACATTAACATTGGAGCAATTGCGGAGCCAAGTATATAATTGTACGTCATTGAAAGTACACAAAGTAAAATTTCTGGATCAGAGCGGCTTTTTTACACTCAAAATTCTAATCCGTACTTTTCCACAATAAAGTATTGCGCGCGCAAGTGCAAATTAGAAGTCAATTATTTAGAGAGGTTACTGTCTAGGCGATAAAGAGTTCTATTTCCTCGGTCAAGGGTATAATTGAAAGACTCACTAGGCAACGTTTTGAAGGAAACGAGTTTAAAGTTATTGCGAAAATCACTTCCATGCTTCGAGATTTTTCACCAGTTAAGAGGTGAACAGACAAGTTATTGGACATATTTGGTCCGAAGCAGTTTA
Source organism: Encarsia formosa (assembly GCA_038277355.1). Lineage (NCBI taxonomy): Eukaryota > Metazoa > Arthropoda > Insecta > Hymenoptera > Aphelinidae > Encarsia > Encarsia formosa. The sequence goes on along the minus strand of CM076185.1, from coordinate 81,011,676 downwards.
CTAAGGTACTCTCGAAAGTGTGAAAAAACGAGTCAAAATGAGTGAAGAAATGAATGTTAATTCTAATCAAACTGTTGAGGTAACCAGAAATTTTTTACCATTTATTTCTGTTCATATTGATGTAAATATTGATAATAATTCTATTTCATGCAGCCTTCGGCAACTGAGATTGAAAAACAGGAAGAAGCTAAACTTAAAGCAAAGTTTCCAGGAGTTATGGGTAGACCCATTGGTGGTCACTCCTCATTTTTACAAAAAAGATTAGCCAAAGGGGTGAGTTCATGAAACCTAACTTAACTTAATTATTATCTTTTAATTTCATTACAAAATTTTAATCTTATTGTAGCAAAAGTATTTTGACTCTGGAGATTATCAAATGGCCAAACAAAAGTCCACAGCAAAGCCTAAGCCAGTTGGAGTTTTGCCAACAGGCGATGCTATACCAACACCTGAATCTGTGCCACAACGCAAAACATCTATAATTCAACAAAAATTTAATGCAGCAAGTACATCATAAAGTTTGTTTATTGATTGTGCCATTGATGGAGATATTGCCATCATAAAAAAACGTCCACATCCTACGAGTCTGGGTGCCTGAATGCAAGAATCATGTAAAATGTGATGCAATTTGTGGATTCTCATTAACTCTTTGTTATATACAGATTTCTAGATTATAATTACAACTTTTTTTTATACTAACATCAATCAATAATATATATCTGCTATTTGTATAATTTTTAAAAAATCAACAATCTTACTTTATTATTAACTTTTTAGTTACATGTCTGAAAATACCTGTCAGTGAATAGTAAAGCATTTAAAAATGAAAAATATTGTAAAAAAAGACTGTCATTTTACGTTTTTATTTCTTTTTCATTAGAACAGGGAACAAGCAAAAATAAAAATTAATAATAATTATAAAAAAAAAAATAGTTTAATAGGTTACTGTTTTGTGCATGAAAGTTTTAGATGAGCAGCTTGAATCAATTTCAAGATTATTAATTAATGATCAGTGTTTAAATCATTACAAAATTATTTGAATGTATGGTACAAGATTATTTACACGATCGTTTATGAAATTTGCTGTGATGTGTTTATCAAAAGTATTTTCATATGGACATTCGTAATTTAGAAAATGTCAAATCTTTTCAAATTTCAAATAATCATATACTTAAAGACGCACGTTTCGGTTATTGTAAACTATGTTTAGTAATACATTACCTACATTACCTACATTACCATTAAAAAAAATGATCTTTTTTATTGATGAACCTTCTTAGTAAAAATATTGAAATTTTTTTTTCATTTTAGTTGTCACCCACAAACAATTATTATTAGTTAAAAAAAAAATTTAAAAAAAAAAAAAAAAATTCTTTATCACTAATAATTAAAGATTATCAACTTTCTTTTTTCTAATTGTTAAAAAAATTACTAAAATTTTAATATTTATTTTTTTACTTTGAATTAATATAAAATTTAAGATAAGCATCGATACTAAATAATCTGTTCAAACTTATTTAAGTTATCAAATTATCCTTCATAAATAATTCTTGCTTTAATTGTTATTTAATAATAAAATCGATGTTTATCATCAGTGAGGTCACAATTTGAAATAAAATTTAAAAGTTTATATCAATTTTGTAATTATGATTATGAAATCATTAATAAGGAGACATAAAATGTTTACAAATTTTATTATACTTTGAAATTTTAAAACTACTTTTTTTACATAATTAATGTTAAAATTATGGATTTTTACTTATGTTAGAAAATTTACAATTATTCACAAATTTAAATATTGCTTGCATAACTTAGTTATTTTGCAGTTTTTTAATCCCAACCACCAATTGAGACGATCAGTCTTATCTAGATTTTTAAATCTAAGTTAATCAACAAAATCAAGATTTTATTTACAAATTAAAAATAAAATATAAATTTGGGTTTGATATTATTTTTGATAAATAGTTTAATTCTTGTGAACTAAATTACTCAATTTTGCTAACAAAAAAAAACTAGAATATATAAAAAAATTTTTTACGCTTTTTACACACACTATAAAGATTGCAAAAAGGCACTTTTTATTTTCTTATTAACAATATGTACATTCTGCACTTCAAACCACCATTTTACACCAAGATATTATATCTAAATTAGTGCTTTAAAAGTAATGATTAGTATACTTTTGTAACTCATTAAGAATTTGCTCTGTTTAAAAAGAAGAAAAAAAAATGCAGCATAATAAATAATTTACTAAAGAAAAAAATGCATTCTAATTTAAAAAAATAACAAGGAACTTACGAAAACGTGATGTGATTCATTTGTCTTTTTAGTAAATCGCAAAACATTTTCAAAAATTTTTAAATTACTACAGAAGTTTTTTAATTTTAAAATTTTATTTAAACTTTTTTTTTCTATCTAAAATTGCAATAGAAAAATATTAACCAAAAAGTGATAGATATAATAAATTTATAAAGTATCACAAATATTTTTCAACGTTCTGTAACTCCCAAGTAACCATACAAATAACCGCTGATTGTTCGCGCGACACACATATATATATATTGATACATAACAATGCCGCTGTACACAAAAAAGTTCGGTATTAAGTCCCTGACTTTTCATTAACAAATTGAAACGGTTTCTTCTGACGCGACGAATAAGCAAGATTGACTGAGATTCATTACTTTCCAAGAGTTAAAGTCCTGGACATTCCTTACACTAGATTTAAACTAGTGTTTCTAAATTAATCTTTATACATATCTTCTATTAAATTGGCATATTTTTTCACGACAACGTTGCGCTTCAGTTTTAACGTTGGACCTAATTCTCCAGTCGGTACGGAAAAGTCGTGTGGAAGAATTTTGAATTTTTGAACTCTTTGAGCGTTACTTATAGCCTTTTCATTGGCTTTTTTAATTGCTTTGTCTATTCCTTCGAATATCTGTCAAACAAAAAAAAATTGTTCAATTTAAGTATTACTTTATTGTAGTAATTATAACATTAAAAAGTAATTAAATTACCACTGGATCTTGCGTTTTGAGAACTTCTGACAAAGTTGTAGCTTTGCTTCCAATTGCCTTTGCCCACTTCTTTGATTCCGGAGATAGTTCATCAAGAGGTTCGCCAGATTCTGTATTCATTTCAGTCTGTTGAAATAAAATGCAATCAATTAGTTTAGTTCGGCGATTATTTTTATCAATTACACCAATCACCAAAATCATTTATAAATTACCTTTAACGTGACAAGCATTGTGAGATACTTTCTTCTGTCTCCGATGAGCATAGCATAACTCAGTGCAGGGCATTCTTTTATGACTAACTGCTCAATATGAACAGGAGGGATGTTCTCACCACCAGCTGTAATGACCAACTCTTTAATTCTGCCCGTTACGTAAAGATAACCGTCAGCGTCAATTTTTCCTAAATCTCCACTGTGAAGCCAGTTGTTTTCATCCTTAGTACCTTTAATTTTTTCAGGCTCATTCAGGTATCCCATGAAAACGTGTCGACCACCCATGCAAATTTCTCCCTCTCCCGTATTGTCCTTGTTATCGAGTTTTGTCTGAAAACTCGGAAGAGTTTTTCCAACGCTTCCTAAACGGAATTCCTTGTTTGTGCCCAACGTATGAGCACCTCCGCACTCGGACATACCGTAGGCCTCAATAAGGACCATGTCAAGGCTCATGAAGTATTTTTTTATATCTGTGCTAAGAGGTGCGGCAGCAGTTACGAAAAGATGACACCTGTCCAAGCCTAAAGCTTGTTTAACTTTACGGAAAATCAGCCATTTAGCTATGAGATAACCCCAGGATTTGTATTCGATACCATTCATTCTGTTGAGGTTGTACTGTAAACCTTGAGCTTTAGCCCAAGTGGCTATCCAAGTTTTTATAGGTCCATTGCTCATGGCAACGGCTTGCATTTTTTCATAAATTTTTTCCCATACTCGGGGCACGCCTAAAAATGCAGTGGGTCGCGCAGCAACCAACGTATCTAATAGGGAACCTTTCAGAGCATTTTTGTCGGCGAAGTACACTGTGCCTGCCATCAACATGCAAGTAAAAATATCTACAACCTGCAACACGTAAAACAGTCACATGAAACAATTGAAACTGGTTTAAAATTTTAAAGATTGATTTAATCAATAAATTGGTCGAATATTTCTTACCTGAGCAGCAACGTGAGAAAGTGGCAGAAAACTTATGATTATTTCTTTCGCCTCTTTTTTCAAATCTCCTGGTTCCAAAACTGCTTTAGCGTTGACAATGAGATTGTCGTGGCTCAACATCACAGCTTTTGGATTGCCGACAGTTCCAGACTGTAAAATTTTCATATTTATTAGCTACTATTACTTTTTATTTATGATGAAAAATTTTTTGAATTCTTTTTCATAACTTACAGTATATACAAGCGTGCAGCACTCGTTAATACCAATTGATTTTAAGACACTGTTTAGTTTGTCATCCGACTCTTTTTTTCCTATTTCAAGTAAGTCATTCCACTAAAATTTAAAGAAGAGTTTATGAATTCTTATCTTTTAGTCATTAGTGAAAAAACTCAAAAAATCTATGTAAAACTTACACTCAAAACATCTTTTTTAGTAGGAATTCCGTCGTATTGTATGATAGCCTTCAAATTGGGAAGATTATTTTTGATTTGCAAAATCTTTTCAAGTTGTTTGGCATCGTCAACAACAATTATATTTGCTCGACTACTTTCAGCACAATATTGGCATGCTTCTGGCGAATTCGTTGTATATATTCCAGCAGCAAATCCTCTGTAATTAAAAAAAAATTTTGCAGATAAAATAAAAAAACATGGAAAGTAGGATTCTTTAATATTAATTTTCAACAAAGCATAGTTTATCTCAATTACTAATAGCAGTATATTATAATTAAAATATTTTAAGTTAAAATCATTTCTCAAGTTGAAATTAATCATTATTGATAAACTTGCGTTTGAGTTGATTCCATACATTTTTCAAGTAGTTTCCATGTTTAACGCGACAGACAAAAGTTAATATTTAATGTAATATAAGCTTACTTAACTTTTTTTTATCATTAATAATAATAACTAAAATCGTGCGTGGAAAGCGCACTTGGAAAAATGTGAGCCGTATTGATAAACTAATGTTTACGTCGATACTTCTTTTAAATAATTTTCATGCTCGACAAATGTAAGACAAGAGTTAAAAATATTTAATGTAGTACAGCGTATTTAACTTTTAATTATAAATAATAATAAAAATAAAAACGCGCGTGATAGAAAAACATATTTTTCTGTTACTCGCGTTTTTGTTTCACTTACAATATTTTTCGATTTCGGTCCAAAGTAATAGGTGAATAGACCGGAACAAAAGACTAGGCTTTAAAAAATACCAAAGAGTTTCTTACCCAGCATAAATAGCTGCAATGTCTGATATGAACCATTCCGGAGCATTAAAACCAAGAATGCAAACGCTGTGATGTCTTTCCAATCCCAAATGAAGAAACGCTTTTGCTACTGTTCTTACTTGTTGTTCATACTCTCTAAAAAAATATAAATTAAATAAATATAAGTTAAAGTTAAAATAAGAACTATAAAAGTAAAATGAAAAAATCTTACTTATAAGTCAATGTTACTCTTTTTCCGTCAACTCCGGGTCTTGAGATTAAGGCTGGATGATTAGGATATTTCGCAGTGGTTTGCATCAAAAGACCAGGAATAGACATTGGCTTCGTATTATCATTTAATTGACTGTCCAGTCTTATGCGAACTCGGCCATTTGGCTCCCATGTTGAGTCCACGTCAGAACTCAAAATTTGATTGGGACCTAAAAATATTTCAACAGTTTTTTAACAAAATTTTCACAACATTTTTTTTTTCATGAAATTTTTTAATTTTTAATAAAGTTAGGAAAAGTGGAAAAAAAAAATTACCTTCCTGTCCTGTTTCGCTTACTTCTGCGTATCGAGGGGATATCTGGCTGGCCGACTGAAAGTGAAATCGCATTTTATTAGCTTGTAAATTGAAACTGTAAACAATTTTACAAATTTTTTGTACATTACCTTCTCATTTTTACCAAACCCATTCGATATACCATTGCCTAAAAGTGGTTGGACGGCAGCCATATCTGAAAAAAAAAATTAAAGTTATTTTTTGAACAGTAATATTCAAATACAAAATTTTTGTTCTACTTTTTTGAAAAAAGTTTTTCTGGTATCAATTTAGTAAATAAAAGTCGTATGATATATTAATCAATTCCAAATGTTTGATTACGCCAGTCGATGATAATGAAACTTCAATTCTAATATTTATCAACACGACTGGGACTACTGGTAAAGTTGTAAACTGAAGAAATCGAATTCCGAAATGCAAAATAGGAATCTATCGCAACAGTAGATACCATACGATTGGTTAGAAAATTTTTGAAGCTTAACAATTTAGAGTTGTTCAGATCATTAATTAGTATTTTTTTTTTTTTTTTTTTTTTTTAATTCATGGTATTCAAAAAGAAATTAACAATTTTTGACAGTACGTGATATCATCGTTTTATGTAATCTATGTTTATGGCTTAAAGCCTAACAAAAGTTTTACTACTTCTAATGAGGTTTTAATTATTTATCAGTCTAAATAAAAAAAAAAAAAAAACTTGTAGTTAAGCGCACACTGACAATAGGGTGTATATTTCAGAAGTGTACATGATATATTTGCGACTTTAATTTTGGACTACTTCGTTATGCAGCAGTGGAGGTTTCTTAGCCACGTGTGTGTAGCATTCATTAAGCTTTTTTTTTTTCTTTTTTTTTTCCCACTACGTTTTTTAAGCGAGCTACCTGTACTTCGTCACCAGGTGAACAATGAATATTTTTATAAAATCACCTTGCGAGTAGATACAGTCTCGGTTTTTTATCTTTTTTTTTTTGTACACAATACAATTGCTGTCAAAACGCTGTCTACAAATAAAAATATTTCACGCGATAGTAGAGGTGAGCGTGCATGTAAGAAAATACATGCGCAAAACTCATCCGTTTTACGTAAAAGCAGCCAGTGGCTTTGCAAGTTTTTTCATTACTATTTTTTGATCACACTTTTCCGCATAGTATTTTTTCGAACTTTTATGACATTTATAAAGCTGCAATAAAAAAAAAACAAAGTAAAATCGCTAACTCGACGTAACGTGAAATGCAGCTCGCACTGCACAACGCTTATATAGACTGACCGATATCGTTGAGCATCATGCAACATCGGAATATTTAATTCTATAATCTAAAATTGTAAAAAAATGGCTCTGAAGTTCAAGGCTTGAAAAGAAAAAAGAACAAAAAAGAGGAAAAACGAATAAACTCGATAAAAAAAAAAAAAAAAAAAAAAAAAAAAAAAAAAAAAAAAAAAGTGTCAATACTCATTAAGTATGAATTTGGGTTGGCAGAAGGATGACCATCGTACCTTGATTTCCAAAATCATCGAGCGTTCCATGGTTCCAAATATTTTGGAGTATCTTGAAAACGTAACCGAACATAGTTTATCGCGTAGTAAATAAACACCTTCAAACAGCTTGAATCGAAAAAGTCAGAAGACTCGCGGTGTGTGCCTCAAGGTCCTCCCTGCACAGGCCTCGATCGAACGCGTGGATTATCGGCCTCCTGGCCTGGACATTACAAGTGCATCGATGCGACTTTTTTTTATCGTTATTTGCTTTGACTTTGGCACCGTGTCACGTTAATTTGCCTCGGTGCAGCAGGCACCGGCCACTCATTCTCCAACTCGTTGATTAAACACCCCGATTTTTTTTCGAGATATCAGCAAACTACGACTTTGAACTTTGGTTGTTGTTTTTTTTAATAGACTCGTGATTTTTATCAACAACTCTTTAGCTTTTTTTTTTATCGGCGATAGAAGAAAACGTCGGCACGACTATATTCTCAACAGACGTAGGACTTTGCGCTTGTCTGGAGGTGGTGAGGGAACGACTGCCTTCAACCCCCCTCTCGGTTCTCGGGGTATCCCCCTTTCGCACCCTCGGAGCGTCGGAAATCAATAGCGAGGCGCATCAGGCCACTATTTGCGGGAACTTTAAAAAAGTACTGCGACTGCGCTACGCTCGAACCGCGTGTCCTGTGTGCTGTTAAAAGATAATATGCAAATTTTTTCATACACGTTTTTAAAGAGATACTTTAAATGTAAGCTGAAATCGAGGTATTCGAGGAGAGCGAGAGAAAAGATGCATTTTTTTGGAAACCAACGTCATATTTTTTACGGAAAACGAGTTTTCGTGAATCGCGTATTGTGTCTTGGTATTGAGGCTTTGCGTCAAACCTGCGAGTCGCGGTCTGATTCCGGGTCAGCACATCGAACCGGAAACGAGAGTAATATCATCATATACCTGCGAGTGAAGGGGGAACTGTTGAAGACACCATCTCCGCGGCTCAAATCAAAACTTTCGTTTTACGAAGTTTAGTTTTTGACAGTTCAAAGTTTTGTCGGCAAAGAAAAAACGAGACTGCATTTTTTAAAAATAGTAAATGATTATTCATGGTAAATTATTCGAATAATTTGCATCTCCAGGTGCACGGCTACAGTCGTTTAAATTATTCATTTTTAAAAGCGTTCGTACGGATTTGAAGAATTAATTAAATATTTCGTCGCTGATGATTGTACAGTTAATGAAAGTGAAAAGACCGTGACGTACAAGCGAGATTTTTAACACTCGTGAAACACGGATTGTTTACAATTTTCAGTTGTTAAAAATAAAAATTTTTGCTTGTATCGAGTTTATGATAATCTTTTTTTTTTCCTTTTAAAGTTATAGTTTTTTATTTTTGGCAATTGCGTCAATTTTATCAAGCTCGTGAGCTTCAAACGATAAAAAATCTCGAACATCCGAGCTTTGATAAGTTGTTTGAATTGAATAATATTAAGTATCTTGAAAATTGTGTACTCTTAATGTCGTCGCTTAAGTACATGAACTTGATAGAGCTCATCGTGCTAAGCTAATTACATCATGCGTTATTAGTTTCAGACTTTTTTTTATCTTGAGTTATTTGCAATTTTATTGTTAAAAATAAATTCATTTAACCTTGTTTTAATTTATTTTTTTAACTAATTTCTTTATTTTTAATTTACAGATCAGTTGATTTTAAGATAATAAACATACTTATGATAAAGAATAAAAGACATGATTATTTAATAGATAATATTACGATACTTGGAATGACAAAACAATTGAAATTAAATTAAGCATTACGTCAAAATAGAAATATCCACATAATATAAAATAAATAATCTTATCTTAATTATTAAATAAGTTTAAGGTCTTTCTTTTCATATAAGTCTGATATTTTTGCCGTGTGTAAATACATGTATTTTTTTTTTTTTTTTTTTTTAAAGTAAAAATTTAAAAATATGTATATTTTTTTTACAACAGCTCTTTTAGAACCAGAAAAAAAGATGAAGTTGTAAATATACTGAAAAATCACTAAAAATGATAAGTTTGAAACATCTGTTAGTTGCTTGTATGATTATCTTTGACAATTATCATGAAAACAAAAGGATAATCACCAACTTATTAAATTTGAAAGAATTAAACTTGAAAATTTTAGTTACGTTTCATAAGTCTTATTCTCGGTGACCTCATCGAGCTTTATGGGTCAGAGAATGCATCGTGATCCAGGAAATGTAGTTAAAAAAGTTTTTAAATATAGTGAAGTTTTAAGTAAGTTCTAAGTTTGTAATTTGAATTAGTTCATTTATGATTGTTATCACCCCTATCTTTTCAATTTATAAAACAATAAATAACTCTTAAAAATAATTATAAGTATTTTTTGATAATTCAATTTTAAAGCGTTTTATTAAAATTTAACGTGCATAATTAACTCAGTTACAGAAAGTTTGGATTTTTGTTTAGTTCTTTTATTATTTTACTAGTAGTAAGTTAAGTTTTTATTAATAGTTAGTTAAAAATTTTTTGTGATTAATAAAAGTTTAGTAAACAAATTTATGCGACTTATTTAATCTATATTATTAGTTAAATTCTATATTATTTTTTTTTTTAATATTTAATACAGTGAAAAAATAACATTTTTACTGTAAAAAATGCAATCAATTAGTTTATTTAATTCGATATGTAAAAATTACTCTTAAGTTTTAAAAGATTCACTTCACGTGATTTGTTACGTCTTAAATAATAACGTATGTACTTGTTTTTGTCCATTTGCAATGTCAGAAACTTTAATCACATATTTACGATAGCCAAACTTAATAAGTCTTAAATTTTTTCATATTATAGTTCCAATTGTTTTAAGTTTTAGTTTTTTCAACTTAGTCTAACAAAAAATTCAGTCATTAGATTTTTATATCAGCCACAATTATATTGTTTATCGAGTGATTGCCATTTATAAATAACGAATTGCAAAAAAATATTTTGAATTTCAAATGACCGATTGAATTTCACTTTTTTTCTTGAATGCTTTTAGAGTAAAAAAAATAAAATGAAATAAAAGAAAAGAACTGGTTATAATGACAAGAATCACAAAAAATTTGAAGTCACGTTAGGCAATGAAGTATCGTATCTCTATAATTAACGTTTTTTTTTCGTAAAACAAAAAAAAATATACCCCGGATGGTGAATTTTGTAAAAAAAAGAAATCAAATTTTTTACGTTTATGTGTTGGGTACATAAGATAGAAAAAAATTATCTGCCACATTTCATATAGATCGACCAATTTGTGTTATTAATGGATTCAATCAATACTATTTTAATGATAATTTCTAAATTCGTAATACGTAATAACTATTTTCATAAAAATCAAGACGATCAGCTACTTTATCTGCAACTAGACGCATCACGCGAGAAAGTCGCGAAAGCGTTTGTGCCAAAAACAAACCGGATTTTCCAGCAAATAGGCTTGAGCAAATCTGTCTATTGTACAATGCTTAAGATCGATTAATTCGTAAAATTTAAAACATTATCAAACGTATTTGAAAAATCTCAAATCACATTCTCAGATAATACTTTTGTTTCTGATAATTCTTGTTTAATAATTGTTATTATTATTATTTGATTCTTCAACAATATGACCGTTGGAATTTGAGTACCCACTAAGTTCCAATGCTATTGACCTTATTAACGTTTTGAAAATATTTCCTTGTAGTTTTATCTGTTTACCACAGTAGTAACTTAATATTACAACTTTTCAAAAATAAAATTATTAAAACTTGAAAAATATATAGGAGGGGGGTTTATGAAGCGTAAATTACGATCTTGAAAAAAAAAAACTAATAATTGCATTAATTTTTTGTGCTTTAAAATGTACGACTTTCATGACAATAGGTGTCTTTGAGTTCGATTTCTTGAACCTTAAATTAGGAAAACTGTTTGTAATATCTTATAACTATTTGATGTAAGACTGCTGTAACAGCTTGTAATCATTGTAAATTACATCATGAAGTCATAACATCTTCCACTGTAATTTTTTTATTCAAGAACATGCGGCGGAAACAATAAACTTTGATGAATCTGGAACTTTAACTTTAATTATTTCAAAAGCATTAAAAACAAATTTTTAATAAAATACTATGATTTTTATAAAATGACTAATAAGTAAATGATTTTAAAATTTAAGCATGTAAAAATTATCGAAATATTTTATGTCAATTAAATTTTAACGAACACGACATGGTAGCAAGAAGTATGAAATACGAGTTATTGCTATTGAAAAATTGACATTTTCAAGTAGCGCATAAAGATTGTGGAACATTCAATTCTTGTCACAAATAAAAAATTAATTAGCGTTCACCAGTCATTAACACATCGGAAGATTTTTATAAACTTACCAAAAAAAATTGCTTTCAAAACTGTTACATGTTAAGTAAAAAAAACTCGAATAATTAAAAAAAAGTTAATTTGTAGTGTGATTCAACAATTTTTTTACATAAAAAAATTGCTCAAAGAATATCAAAAATTAATTCTTATTCCCTAACCAAAGAAAAAATTTGATCGATAAAAAATCATGAATGAGTGATTAAAAAAAAAATTGATAATAAAGTCTTACTTATACTCAATACATACTACAAAATTATTATGTCACAAAAATTATGAAAGAATATTTATTGGTATCAAAGAGTAATTCATTACTTAATAACATAGATAATGCGGTACGTCGTTCAAAGTATTCTTCTTTAAAAAAATCTAAACGGAACTTCCCAGTCGACGATTCGCTCATGTGTGTCTATCTATACATACACGTTTTTGAGTTTCTTCCTCGATCCAACTTTCACCAAAAAACTTTCGATAAAAAAGAATGCCTTTATCTTATGGTAAAATTCCGCTGTAAAATGCACTAACCAGCAAACTTTTTTTTCGTCGTCAATTAGCAGTTGGAGTTTGAAAATTATTAGAAGGAGAAAGGGGAGCAAAGCCTGGCTCGGTTTGCAATATTGATTCGTCGGAGGTAAGCAGGAACTGTATCGCTTAATAATAAAACGTTGCGGATTTTTCTTTTAAAACACATGCGATTTTCAAGCAAGTGCAGTTTCGTGCATCTTTTCGAACCCACGCAGCAGCATTCAACGCACGCCCGCACCCCGAAAAGAAAGAAAAAAAAAACCGGTTTGGCCGTTCGCCGGCTCAGAATCGTACGACCGTAGCAGAAGGAGTTTATTTTGGAAGTACGCTATAGGTACCCCCGTACATATAAAAGTGCTCCAAAATAAGTGTGCCTTTTAGCACAAGAACGTACCTGAGAATTCCGAGCGTACAATCCAGCACCAGCAGCACCAAAGAACAGCGCAGTTGAAAAAAAAAAAAAAAAACTAGGAGTGTGGTTGTCACAAATCGAGCGTCGTCGTCGTCCGCGTGCAACCGTTACGCGAACGCGTGTGCGCTCGGCAAGGCAAACAGCAGCTTATACCTACCTATGTTATGCCCGCAAGCCGAGAATCGGTCAACGTACAGTGGGGCGGACTGCGAAGGAAGTAGAATCACCTGTGCGAGCGATGCGAGCACAATACGCGGAGAATGTATATAGCCTCACCAGTTAAATTAGCGGGTACGAACCGAGGAAGTCAGCCAGACGGACAGGTATAGGCTAGCGATCACTACTGTACTGTGGGCCAGCGCCAACTGACGTGACTGCTGGTGACTGCTGATCCGAGCCGAGCCGGGGGTGTCTAATATACCTACCTACCGCGAGCAGCCAGCCGCGGTCCCCTACCTCGATCAAACGGACGCGCGCGCGATCGAAACGAACTGTTATGTTTAAGTTCTGACTTCTGGCGTACCTACGCTCCCAACGGCAGGATTCAAAAATAAGGTCCAACCTACCCCCCAAAGACTGCAGCTTTATACGTGTGTACGCTGCATATGCCCGCGTTTTACTTACCCCACTATTTCATGCACTATTTGGCCGGGACGATGCATTTGAGAGGGCTTTTATTCATATCCCTGTCATGGACGAAATTTATTTCGATCGAATGTACTTGTAGTTTCCGTAGAGTTTTCTTCATTCATCAAGCACCCGAATTCTTTGAGAAATTCAATCAAGGCCGTTGCCTAAATTATACGGTTATTGATAAGCGCTTTTTTCAATTCAACGCGAGATAAACAAATAAATTGTTTATTAACGGGTAATTCACTGTTACAGAGCACTCGGCACAAAAAAAAAAAAAATCAATTGTAATTTATAATAATTTTTTAAAACACGCAACAAACTATATGCAGACAAAAAACGTGCTCGATCATTGCTATGTTACAAATTGCTTTTATACAGCAGTAATGCATGAATGCGTGTTTTTTTGAATTTAAGTAAGTTGCTCAAAGTATTTTTACTTGAAAAGCTAATGTAATTTGGTTACAAAAAAACTACAATCGTTGAAATTGCTATCGAATCGACGTATTACTAAAAATTTATCAAACGAATCGCGAAGTTCCAAAACAAATTAACAGCTTAGGTTTTTACATCAAACTTGATTTGATTTTATGTAAAAATACATTTTTGTCTGAAAAACTAGAAACCTGTTTTTTCTGTATTTTTTTTATTCATTTATACTTTCGTGCTCCAGAAACTATAAATTGATTTTGACTTTTTTCGAAAAATTTACTTTTTCAGCACAAAACCAGTATTCAATTATCATTTTTATGTTTGAAAGTGCACACCAGACATAAAATTTTACGCTGATCACAAAAAAAATTCAACGTATGTAATAATTATTCAAACTGTATTGACCCTATATAGTAAGAAGTAATTTTCCTAATAAATTAATCTGATTATTATTATCATTTTTTAGTAAGATATAATAACTTTTTGGTAGAAATTCTCTTTTAATTGTAATTTTGTTTCAGAAATATACAAAATTATTCACCGTAACACTTTAACAAAAAAAAAAAATAATAATAATAATAATAATAATGAAAAAAAAATGAAAAAGGTCTTTATTAGGTGAAAAATCAAACTAAAGACAACATATTTATATATAAATTAAAAGATCAGAGCTGCGAGTGCAAATTTTCGAGTTCAGCGGACTCTGGATTCTAGACTCAGTCTGTAAATTCCAAAGATCAGGCTCGATAACAACGCGTCGATAGCCCAAGCTCCCCATGGACTTGAACTTTGAACTTTGAACTCCAGACTAAAGCATTTCAAAAATATTTTCTGGAAGTTTTGATTTATGAACTCCAGTGTTCAAAACACATAGAGAATTTTTCTAAAAACTACATATCAGTGTAAATTAGTTTTTAGTTCAAAACTCAAAACTAATAAAAATTGCACCTTCCCAACAAAAAAAAAGCATTTATCGTTTGTTCCAGAAACAAAAACTAGTATTTTTACTAGTCAAACTTTTATTAAACAATAGTTTAAAGGGCTCAAAATATTTTCACATTCATAGGAAAACTCTTTAAGAAGCATAGATAATGATGCTAGTGCACGTAGCAATTTAACTTTGTATATGTTACGATCCATAATTTTTTTTAATCAAGTATCTTCTCATTTAAATTAATTTCTTAATTATATACACATTTTTTTACATCTGTAAGATACCAATATCTCAAACATACGGATAATTTATTTTTATCTCAATAAATATGTAAAGATCGTTTTTGTTAATCTTGTGCATATGTTCACTATATGCATATTGATTGATTAAATAGATACAAATATATTTTTATATCAGTTGATTAAAGATAATAATGAAAATATGTTTGTTTAAAAAAAGGATCACTTAAAAGTATGAGATGTAATTGAAATTGAAATCTTTATAATCTAATTTATGCTTCTTGACATTTTACGAGCTTGGTTTTGTTAGCCTTTGTTTTTTTAGATAAAAGAAGTGTATCAGTCGATATTGTTCGCTAAATACAAAAGTATGCGCCAGTTTCAGCGCAGAATGATTTAAAATAGAAAAAAAGGATGATCTTAGTAAAACTTTAAAAAACTTTTATAAAGGTTTTAAATTAAAATTTTTTAATTTTTAAGTTAAATCATTTTATTTTTTACCGTAAGTTCTTGGCTCCTAGTTCCAACACTCTAAGTATTGCATCAACGTATTTTGAACAAAAAAAAAAAAAAAAAATGTATTACCTATTTTATATTAAAAAAATTTGTAAGTAAGAATAATAAATTCATGAAAATTGGAAAATACAAATCAAATCTAACCGCGAAACCTCTAACGGAAAATCTCTGAACTAAATTCCAGATGTATTGTAAACATAACCTCTGAGAATCAAAAACTTACTTCGAATATTTATTGAATTGTTAAAAATCATTAACCAAGCTTTAAAAATGCCTGGAACACCAGAAAAACAAAGCAATGGTGCGGAAATCAGCAAGGATTTACAAGTAGAAGATGCGCAAAATGTTCCAGGAGAAGAACCACCTGTACCACCTCGAGAAATCACGCAAACTGATAAACTAAACAAAAGGTTGCTTGTATCATTTCTAAAACGATTAAATTCGCAATCAGATAATGATCCAGAATCAAATGACAAAAGCGGAGATGAAAGTGATAATGATACAAGTTTTGAATAAATTTTTCAACTGATTTACTTTACAAAAATATTTTATTGTAATCATCTTTAAATTAGATTTTAAGGTTTGCATTATTTAATGTTTATCATGGCATGATAAGAATTATGTTATTGTAATAAAGAAATTTACCTGTTAATCGAACGATGAACGATGGTTTTTGTTCATAGTGGGAAGCTGAGGAATAGAACAGCTGGCTGAAGAATTGGCGGGAACCTGGTGATCATTCCGTTCTTAAACACTTGTTACGATTTGTTCTGTTCTTTTGATACTTCTAATTTGTTTTATTTTTGTTGCTTTTTACAAAATTTAAAAATGTCTGACGTAGAATTATCAGACGTAGGTGACGATGACATTGTTAGAGAGCACGAAGATCATGATGAAAATAATGAAATGGATCAAGGAAGTGATCAAGATGTAAGGAATGTTTCTGGTGATGAGGTTATGAATGCTGAAGATGGAGAAAATAAAGAAAGTTCTTCGCCCCAACAGAAGAAAAAAATTGTAAGAAAAATGATTGTATTAAATACTGAAAGATTGAAAGGAAGCAAAGGTGTTCACACAATTGAAAAGCTTTATGAAGGGTTCAAGTTCAAAGGCAAAGGTCATGAAAAACAAGATCTCGACAAAATGATGAAAAGACTTGAATACTGGGCTTATAGATTATTTCCTAAACTTGAGTTTGATGATTTTCTAGCTAAATGTGAACATTTAGGACACAAAAAAGACCTTCAAACACATCTTAAAAAGTATAGAACTGGTATCATTAATTCAGACTCATATGCCGTTGATGAAATAGTTGAAAACGATAACAGTGATGATGAAGTTTTGATGCAAACAGAAAGCAATGTTTCTAATGAAAATGATTTTGAAAGATCACTGGATGAAGTTGAAACTCAAAGAAACAACACTTTTCAAAGATTATTTGATGATAATCAACAAGCTGCTGAACAAATTCAACAAAGAAATGAAAATTTCCAAATTTCAAATAATGATGGAGTAGCAAGGGTAACTACACAAACTCAAAGTAATGCTCAGCTTTCTCAGCAAGCTGCTAAACAAATTCAACAAAGTAATGAAAATGTTCAAATTTCAAATAATGATGGATTAGAAAGGGTAACTACACAAACTCAAAGTAATGCTCAGCTTTCTCAGCAACAAAATGTATCTAATCAAGAAAGTATAATACAAACTCAACAAATTAATAAATCTTTACAAATAAATAGTGAAAAATCAAATCACATAATAGATGATGCTAAGTTTGAAAAAATATTGAGTGAAACTGGACAAGCTCATGGAAATATGGTACAAAATCAATTTGTTAATAAATTAATGCAACCAGATAGTGAAAAAACAAATAAAATGATAGATGATGATGATTTTGATATTTTGATGGCTGAAACTGGATAGATTTTAAGATTTTATGGGAAATATATATTCTTATACTATTAAATAGAATAGAAAATAATATTTTATATTAGTCTCATGTAAAAATATTTAGTAGACATAGTAAGAAAAAAATGTATTATTCAATAGAAAGTTTATTTTATACTTAAATTAGTTGAATATTATAAACTTAGCAATAAAAATATTTTATTAACTTAAATTTCATTTTATTTTTAATTTGTTCTTCGCTTTTGTGTACTTATATACAACACATTATTTCCTCTTATGAATGCATCACCATATTTGTCCTTTAATTGCCCATTAACATACTCTTCCGTTTGCTCAAGAGCTATATTCATATAACCATCCAGGCAAGCTAGAACTCCTGTAAAAATAATTATATTTAAAAAACTTCAAACTCTTTGTATTATTTATTTATAATGAATGTACCTCTGTAATCTACACCACTGTTGAGTTTGACTACAACCGGTCGTCCGTGAATTTGCTGAATGAATTGTGACAAAGCTTCTTTTCGGCTCATCTAAAGTGTTAAAAAAATTTTATTTAGTAAACATTTTTTTAGGTTATGGATTATTTGCATAAAAATATTTTCTTATTTTTAACATTACCCAAGTAACTACTCTTAGAAAGGATTAATAATATTTACCTTGACTCTTTGATGGAAAAAGTAACTGAGTAGTAGATTAATCCGTAGGAATTCGAAGTTAAACTCTAAATAATCCTCTTCGTTACCGGCACAACTTGCGCTAAACGTCAACTGTACAACACGACTCCGGATCGTGTGGTCTGACACTGCGTGCTGGACGACCGTCTGCGGCTTACTTGAACTAACCTAATTTATCGCACTGATTGACATAATAGTGAAATTTAAAAAAAATATATATATTTTAATAAATATTAAGTTTTATTTGATGTGATAAAATATTTAGATCAAAGCAACAATGGCTGCCTTTGAAGGTGAGAACTTGTAAATAATAACTAATTTTTATTTATAAATATAATAATATATTTAACTGAATAATAGTTTTAATTAATAAGACAAACTCTTATCTTAAAAGTTAATTTTAATAATAACAAAATTAAATATTGTGCTTAGCAAACATTTTAATGAAAACTTTTTACAGAAATGGGTGTTCAACCTGAAATTTCAAAAGCTCTTGATGAGATGGAGTGGATGTAAGTCTATTTTATAATCATTGAACTTGTTTTTAAAAATTTACTTTTACTTAAATCATGATGACTTTGTAGGCTACCAACAGATGTTCAAGCAGAAGCTATACCAATGATCTTAGGTGGAGGCGATGTTTTAATGGCTGCAGAAACTGGTAGTGGAAAAACTGGAGCTTTTTGTATTCCAATCATACAAATAGTATGGGAAACTTTGAAAGATTTGGAGTCAGGCAAAACATCAAAAACAGCGGCTCCAATATGTATTAAAAATTTTTCATTATAAAATTCTAATATGCAAATTTAAAAATTAAAAATTATTTTTTTGCAACAGCATCAACATGGTCCTTAAGTTTATTTGACAGAGGTAGAGCTATGGCTGTAACACCTGATGGTCTACGCTGTCAAAGTCGAGAAATAAAAGAATGGCATGGGTGCCGAGCAAATAAAGGCATTCAAGGCAATGGAAAATATTATTTTGAATCTATTGTAACAGATGAAGGGTTGTGTAGAGTTGGCTGGTCAACTTCTCAAGTAAGAGTAAATAATTTTAATGTTTAAGTAATGTCAATAAAATTAAAATAAATTTTTTTATTTAGGCTACATTAGATTTGGGAACTGATAGATTTGGTTGGGGATATGGAGGAACAGGGAAAAAATCAAATAACAAACAATTTGATGATTATGGTGAAGCATTTGGCATGCACGATGTTATTGGTTGTTTTCTTGATTTGGGTAAAGGAGAAATGAGATATTGGAAAAATGGAAAGGATCTTGGGACAGCTTTTTATTTGAATGCCCAACAAAAATCTGAAACATTTTTTCCTGCTGTAGTTTTGAAAAATGCCGAAATGACGTTTAATTTTGGAGCTCAACCTTTCAAATATCCCCCTCCTTCAGATTATATTGCAGTATCTTCAGCTCCTAAGGAAAACATTAAAGTAAATCCTGTTGGTAGTAACCAGGCACAAACTGTTGAAAAACGAGCAAAAAATGCTCCACAAGCAATTATTATTGAGCCATCTCGCGAACTTGCTGAACAAACATTTGATCAAATAATTAAAGTAAATTAAAAACTTTTTTATGAAACCACTTTATTTAAGCTTCAAAAACATTATATGGTAAAATTTTTTTTAGTTTAAAAAATATGTGGCTGATCCAGAGGTTCGAGAACTGCTAGTTGTTGGTGGTCAGAGTATCAAAGAACAGATCATTGTTATTAATCATGGCATAGATATTGTTGTTGGGACTCCAGGAAGGCTAGAAGCACTGATTCAAGACGGATATATAGCTTTGAATCAATGCAGGTAAACTTGAAAAGTCTGGATATAATTTTTCAGAAACAATATTTAAATGATTTTAGAAAATCACTTTTTTTTTTTTTTATTGCAACTAATTAATTACTAAAAAATTGTACTAACTTTATTTGCTTAGATTTTTTGTTTTAGATGAAGCTGATGGATTGTTGAAACAAAATTATGGAGATTTAATTGAAAGATTACATAAACAAATGCCAAAAATTACTAGTGATGGGAAAAGATTACAGATGATAGTTTGTTCAGCAACGTTGCATGCTTTTGAAGTGAAAAAAATGGCTGTATGTATTGACGATTTTTTAAAGTTATTCTGTCAAAAATTGATGTAATTAATTTTTATGCTCCCAATATTTGATTAGGAACGCTTGATGCATTTTCCTACATGGGTAGACTTGAAAGGAGAAGATGCTGTTCCAGAAACTGTGCATCATGTTGTTGTTATGGTTGATCCTAAAAAAGACAAATTATGGCAAAATTTGAGAAAGCACATACAAACAGATGGAGTTCACGCTCGAGATAATATTAGAGCAGTCGAGACTGCCGGTAAAGTTAAACAATGATTTAATCTTTAATTTTGTATTAATCAAATGGTTACTCATGCAATAAATTGATAAACACAATTATTCTTTAAATCCTGTAGAGGCTTTATCCGAAGCTGTCAAAAAGCTCAAAGGAGAGTACTGCCTAAGAGCTATAAAAGAACATAAAATGGACCGAGCAATAATTTTTTGCCGAACCAAGATTGATTGCGATAATTTAGAACGTTATTTATATCAAGTTGGAGACAGAGAATTAACTTGCGTTTGCTTGCATGGTGATCGTAAGCCAGCAGAACGTAAAAGTAATCTATGGAAATTCAAAAACGAACAAGCTAGATTTCTTATTTGTACCGATGTAGCAGCAAGAGGATTAGACATTACTGGCCTACCTTTCAGTAAGTCAATATTTTTTCCAATTTTTTTTACTTAAAAACAATTAAAAAAAAAATTTTTTTTTATAGTGATAAATATGACTCTTCCCGATGAAAAGACCAATTACGTTCATCGTATTGGCAGAGTTGGACGAGCCGAAAGGATGGGTCTCGCAGTATCTTTGGTGTCCAGTGTTCCAGAGAAAGTATGGTACCATGGAGAGTGGTGCTCTTCTAGAGGACGGAATTGTCATAACACGAATCTTACTGAACAGGGCGGTTGCTGCATTTGGTACAATGAACCAAGGGTAAGACGTTATTATTAATTTTTACCTATTCTTTATTAAAAATAAAAAATAGGTTAAACATAGAAAAAATTTAATGTCTCTAGCTACTGGCTGAAATAGAAGATCATCTGAATATAACTATTCAACAAATAGAAAGTGATATCAAAGTACCTATTCATGATTTTGATGGTAAAGTCACTTACGGAGAAAAACGTGTAGGAACAGGTATGCGTTAAAATTGCATTAAAATTATTAAAAATTAATAAATTTCAATAATCTTAATTGTAATAATCAATAAAAATTTTTTCTTATACAAGGTTCAAATTACGAAGACCACGTCCAAGAAATGGCTCCGGTTGTATCAGAGTTAGCGGCTCTCGAATCGCAAGCTCAGCTTATTTATTTAAGAAGACATCAAACCGTTCGATAAATTTTAAAATAATCTTAAATGATATTTTTAATTATATATTGAATACACTTAATTACTTATTTATTTAGAAATAAAACAATTTATAATTGAACTTTTTTAATAAAGAAAAAAGTAAAAATAAAAAATTGACTATTATTTTTCTATTAACAATTTCATAAAATGCATTTAATAATTATACACTTAAATAAAATTCATAATATTCATAAATTATTCATCAATATGCTTTTATTTTATTATTTATTTATTCATTTATTAATTTTTTATGAAAACACATTAATAAAAAAACTGATTTTAAACTTTACTTAAAATAATCTAATTATAAAATTCTGATTTTAAAATTAATATTTTAAAAGAAAATTCATTACACTTAATCATAAATAATACAATTGTACATGTGAAACATATAGGTTCAGAATTTACTGAATGACTTGATTTTTTTTTTTTTTTCTTTTTTTTGTTTAATTACACATATAATTTATACACATAACTCTTAAAATACTCTTGAAAGCAAAAGTAAACAATTAACTTTCAGAATATATATATATGTTTATATATATATATATATAAATGAATGTACTGCGTTTTTATTAAGGTTTTTTTTTCATTCGCATTTGCTTACAGGGCGATTTGTTCTTTAATGCACCTATGAATGCATAAACTTATTAATTTTTTTGTTATTTTTTTACTTAAAGACAGGTAGAGAAAGGGTGAATGGAGGAAAGCAGTGTTTGTGTTTTGTTTTAATTATAAATTTGGAATAACGGTAAACTTGGCTTTAGAGTTAGAGAGAAAGGTAATAAAATAAACTTCAGAAGAAGCACCGACCTTGCAATTCACAAGGCAAACATAGATATTACACAATTTATTCACGGACATCGTTTTGAACGCAGCCTTGATAAAATATTGTCCGACTATTCGGCAAAATCAATGCATCCTCAGTAATCCATTGTCGATGAACAATTTGTTGAGTACAAGTTTATTCACGTAAGTTTTTGGTATGAAGTAGGTATTTGGCGTGATTTTTCGTGGTTTGTGTGCGACCACTCGATCTATGGATAATATGCATAAAATTATGAATAAAGTTCTCTCTTTTTATCAATTTATCTAACAACAATTGTTAAGGAGACAGTTATTTCATACAGTGTAAAAATCAACGTTTTTTTTTAATTTTATTCTTAAACATTATTGTGACGTTTACGTTTCATGTATATATCTTATAGAACATATACCAAATTGGTTTGTTTACGCCCACTTAAGTCGTGGCAATCGCTTTATTATTTATACAAAGCATTAAGTTAATACTGCGATGAAAACCAGGAAACGAAAGAGTTACTTAGCGACATAAGTGTCTCCTTAAGTAAAAAAAAAAAAAAAAAAAATTCTTATCGCTTATTTAAATCGATTTCACTCCAATCACTATACAAATTAAAATCATTACTTAATAAGTTTATAAATATGACGCATTTTTGTTCATTTATTTTTGTTTTTTCTATTTTTATTTGCGGATAATCATCACAGAATGAGAATGAAATGCTTCCTCCCCCGTCTTCACCCCTAACTCCACTTTCTTTTTTATTAGTTCTTTTTTTTTCTTTTTTTTTTTTCAATTTTTATTTTTAATTTTTTTAAAACTCATTATATTAGAAACACGATTGTTTGTTTCAATTTTTTCTCTTATTAGATTCATTTATTTATACTTATAATGCAACTGTTTCTTTGTTTACACATTTTCCTTAACTTTATGATTCCATTTTTGTCACGCTACTTACATGCATGAAAATGGCACCAATAAAAAAAGTTTTTTTTAGCTCGCTGTACTTTTTATTTTTAAATTTTTCTTTTGCGCTAATTCACAAATTTCAACATTGCAAATTATTCTTAATTCATTTGCAGTTTCTTATCTTTTTTTTTTTTTAAATATTTTTTTATGTATAATTTTTACGAAGACAAAATTGATTCCCTCGACATATTCTGGTACATTTCTTTTTCAATTTTTTTTGGGTCATCAAAGAATCTATAAGTGAATCGACGTAATTATTAAAGATCGCCACGATTCGCTGATTTTCAAATACGTTTTGTCGCCGCACGTCATCTATGGACAATTGATGATTTTACGATATTTTTTTTCTAAACACGCAGTAACAAATAAAAATTCAGGGAAGGATGACATATTTATGTACTTTCTATCTAGTCAATACAGTTCCTATATTTATTTTATTTTATTTTTTTCACTTTTCTCCCAGATTTTTGTTTTATTTTGAACGCTGTGTACTGAGAGAAATGTCTCTTAAAAATTCGCAATTTTCTATGTAAGTTTAAGCGAAAACTTAGTGATTCAATATGAAAATTGCTTGAAAGAATTAGTAAAAAGTTGCGCGAAATATTTGTGACGAGATTAGGAAAGTTATTGATTTTTTCCTTTTTCAAAAGTTTCTAAACATCGAAAACAGTCTTGCAATAATTTTTTTTTTTCTCGTAGAATAATTGGAGAATAGCGATTTCAAAGTATAAAGTAAATGTTTCAATTGCAAAAATTATGCCATTAATTGACTTTAATATTATTTCATTGAATATCATGTTAAAGAATAATACAATGACAAGGGATAATTTAGATTTTTTTATTGAATTTGTAATAGATGGAATACAAACAATTGGAACATTTACTTCACATCTGTGAACTGGTAAATTAAAATATTTTCACATACTCTGAAAAATTATAACAAAAATGAAAAAAACCATAACTTTTTTTCTTAATCAAATCAGTTTCAATCTCTCTAACAAAAATGACGCTGTCTTTCGTTCACACTAACGCTCTTTCACCAGTTTTGATTCTTTCACGCTAAGTTTGGTCATGAAAATGATCCATTTTTATTGATGAAACAATCTATAAAAATCGATTTTGATGAAAAAATTGATCGATAATAACTATGGATTTCTTTACGTACTGCAGTGCTCATAAATTTTATTAGCTTAATATCAAAAAACGGGAGTTACTATGAACGTTGGTAGCTCACTGGTCTCAAGGTTCTTAACGAAAAAAAAAATCGTTTTTATAATTAATTTTAATGAAGCTTGTTTAAAATGATTACAGTTTTTGTTAATAGCGTTAATTATTAGCTCACAGGTCCCACGACAGTTTAAGTGAAAATTCATTTGATTTTATATTTTTCAATGGTACATCCATAAAAAATAATAATTACAATAACTGAATTAAATAATATTTGCAGGAGCTTTTGCATTAACATAATTGACTGTTAAACTAGATTCAGAAGTAGATAAAAAGTATCTCACTGGGAATTATATACTATAAGCAAAAAATGTATACTATCAACGATAACATAAAATATTTGTATCAGAAATAAATAACAGAAAATAAACCATGTGGATTAAATTAAAATAAATACAATGTTTCTTTTTTTCTATGTTTCACAAAAAATAGTAATAATAATTAATTGTAATGTATTGCACTCTAAATTCATAAAAACAATGTTTTTAAAACTATTTCACTATTGTGTAAATGTATGGTACGTTCGATTGTCACAGTCGCTGTTATTTATTTTTTATTTTTTTATAGATTACTACCATTAAAGTAACGAACTATCATCTTTATTACAATTTTGTAATAATCACAGTACTAATCAGGGCATAGATTCAATAAAAGTTTATTCACGATTCAAACTTAAAATGAAAAATAAATCAGAAACAGCACTGTCTGGATTCGACAAATTACTTTCACCGCGATAGAATCAATACGGGTGAATGCGCTAGACGCGAATAATAGTTACACAATTAAAACGCTCTTCGAAATACTGTAAAATCTCACAAAATACTCTTCTCGTAAAAAGACGTGACAGAAAATTCTACAAATCGGGTCACAGTTTTTATAATGATGAAATTAAACTCGAGAGATATACACGTGGACAAATAATTACACATCTGTACAAAATTAATGCTCGTGGCGTTCTAATAAAGAAACGAGGACTTTTGGGTTAAGTGATTGGAGACGACTGCGGAAAAAATAAAAAAATATTACTTTAAAAAAAAAAGTTCACTTTATTCTCAGATAAGTAATTTCAAAGCAGCTTTGAGAGTTAGTTAAATTTAATTAACGGAAGATTTTCTATCTAAAATTGTAATTAAAAAATTATCAAATGTTGATACTAAAAATTCAAAGATCAGAACGGACGAAGACTCAGAGTCACATAAGACACAAGTTCACCAGTACACGTTTTTTCAATTATATAAATTAAAATTTTTGAATGTTCGATCAGGTTTGTTTACGAAAGTAACTGAAAATTCAATCATCCGCGCTTGACGTTCATTCAGCTTTAAATCAAAAGAAGGATTATACTTTTCTCCAAAACTTAAAAAGTTGAAGAGTCCTTATTTCTCTTGATTAATTTCTTAAATGTGTGTGATTTCTTACTTCGAGCACTGTTGTTATTTTTTTCTTTTTCTTATTTTTTTATTTTTTTATTTTATTGTTTTTTTTTTAACAAATTTTGTTATTTTTCATTCTTTTTTTTAATTAATCCTTATCTTATAAGTTTAACTTATCTTTTTTTAGCACAGGTGCAGCCCGTCTTCATGTGTAAGTGTGTGTACATGTGTTTCATGATATTTTAATATTAATCTTCGTATGCATGAATGAATGGACGAACGAACGAACGAATGAATGAATGAATGAATGTGTGTATGTTTTGTTGTTCTTGATATTTTATTTATATTTATTTATTTTTTCTTAATTATTTGTTCTTCCTCGTACGTTCAGAATCACTGCTCCACGGCGTTGGTAGAAGCACTTCGGTCGACCCGAACGCACCAAAAGGAAAAGTATAAAGCCCCAAGTAGCTCGATTAGCAACCGCGGGGTCTTGTGGCTCGTTGCGGCCGAGATGGACGACGACAGGCGAGTTTATTTGAGTTGCGACAACCACGTGTACCAAGTCACAAGAGCTCGTACTGTCGCAGGTGCATCCGTTGAATAATGTCCCGACAATCGTTGAATACTCGCCTGATGTTTTCCGTATCCACGGCGCATGTAAAGTGTGGGTAGCAATAGTGCTTACCATCGCCGCTTGCTGTGCTTATGCGCTGAAAAAGTTAAATTAAATTTATTTTATTATTATTTTTTTTTTTTTTTCATACATTTGAGGTGTTAACTTGATTGTTGTTGCAGTTTAAAAGGTTGAAATCTGTTTATCAAGTATTTAATGAAAATATAGAAGATCTAATAACTCTTCAATTTATCCCTCTTTAAAACAAAATATTAACAAATTTTAAAGAAGAGATATAGTTGGCCAATTTTTTGAAACATTTCAAAACAATGAAGTTTGTATAGATAAGAGTAGTAAAAAATTCGTCATGTCATTTTTTTAATTTTTGAGAAGCAAATTTTTTTTTCATTAAGTACTTGTTCATTTTTTAAAACACTCGAAAATTTTCTAAACTACTTCAAGTTAAACCTACAATCAAGAACGGGATAAAAAAACTCATTTTAAAAAATAAATCAGCATCCTTACAAGAAATTCGTCTCTAATGAAGTACTTGGCCCGTATGACGTCGGGTGGTTCGGCAGGATCTACAACTACTCCGGGCTCGATCGGCGTTTGATACCTCAAAAATTCGGGAAAATAGTCTTCCAATTTGTGTTTACCAGCTTTAACCTTTTCCGCAAGCAAATCCTGCTTGTTCAGGAACAAGATTACTGATATTGTGCGGAGCCACCTGAAAAAATTATTATAATTAGGCTGTAGAAAAGCTTTTTCGGGATCTAAGTGATGTTTGTGAGATAAAATATTTATTACCGATTGTTCCAGATGCTTTTGAACAAGTCAAGACTCTCCCTGAGTCTCAGCTTGGTAGGATCTTCTCTAAGCACCATATTATAACTACTACAGGCCGTAACGAAGATGATCGCCGTTACATCGTTGAAGCACTGTATCCATTTTCTTCTTTCATCTCTCTGTCCACCCACGTCAAACATGCTGTTTTTGAAAAAAGAAATTGACATTAAATCAAGTCATAATACTTGCAATATCAATTGACTATAGCTTTTTTTTATTAGCATAGTTAATTAATTTACATTTTTTTTTTCTAATTTGGAAAAATTTTATCAATGGTAATATAACTCTTGTCAAATGATAGATATATTGAGTGCAAATAAGTAACAAAAATAAAGTGTAGATGAGGTCTGAACTTCTGACCTGTATTTGGCTTCAACGATTTTACATCAAGTTAACTACGTGAATTGTGTGTGTAAGTTAAAAACCTCGCGCATTTAAACTAATAATTATTGTTTATACATTATGACAATGGGTAAAATTGTTGTGTGTATGTATTAGAATCAAAGTTTCGGGTGATATGTATAATTCTATTTTTTTTTTTTTTTATAATGTATTGATAACTTGTATTGGTAACTTACTGAAAGTTAACTTTGTCAACTTGAAAGCGTGTTTCGAAAATACCGGAAGTGAGAACACGACACCTGAGTATGTCCTGAAACATAAAACGTGACAATTAATAAATGGCCTCTTTTTAAACTGCAGTAGCTTCCAAACTTATATCCTAGTTAAATCATGAGAATAATTTTGAAAAATTTACAAGCTTAATTAAACTCATTATTATTTTAAAGTAGATTCTGAAAATAATAAACTTTAGAAAAAAAAAGTATAAGTAGCAAGGATATATTATACGAAACGTGACTTTACCTGTTCTGTTGGCGTGTAGTCAGGTTGTTTTACGGTGGCTACTTTATCTAGAAAACTGGAACGTAAAAAATTTGGAGTTAAGGTCAAATCAACAAATCTTGTAATAAATATTCAGAATAAAATGATCCAAGCAAAAGAAATAATCTTTTTGTTATTATATAAAATATTTTATCATTTAATTTAAAAAAGAGTAAAATAAAAATATATGTAAGTTGAAAAAGTCTATTTTAATACGTTAAACGTCAGATTTATTAAAAAACTGTTTTAATTTTAACCATTTAAATGAAATTCCTCGACCGAGAATATTACTCATAAAATAAGAAGGCATTGAAACAAAAAAATAAACATCGTTATTAATATTGAAGCTGGTGTATTTATAATACACAGAACACAGAGAATTCCGACAGACAGCCGATACAATTAATAGTACAACTAAATCTGTCAGAGTCCATAAATAAATAACTCACATCGAGCATTGCCGTATGCGAAATGAAAAATTAAACAAAGCAAGGTGGATGGATGCGAACAGGAAAGTTAAATGAAAGATGGGAGTAATTTTTAAGAGCAGAGGTTGCTCAGAGCTCCTGAGATATTAATTAATCAAGAGAGTAAAGTTCATCCCTCCCGCGCTCGCCGAGTGGGTAAATAAGCCACTGGGCGCTGCAAGCTCTTCCACAATGCGAATTTTAATTTGGAGGTTTCTGCATGGACATCCTATTTTTACGACCAGTAACCGGCGTTTCTTTTTTTTCATATCCATCCGTACGGACAGAAGAGAGCCAGGGAGGGAGAGAGGAGCCGCGGGTTTAGTAGGATATATTCGGTGGCGGTGGTTGCTGGTGGTGGCGACGCCGTCGGAGCACGCAGCCTTTGGTAAGGAAATCGATCGCGGGAGAGCGTGCGGCGCGCGGGCGCCGTTAAAAGAAAGGGAGGAAGAGGAGGAGGGCCTGCCCTAACCTCAAGTCACCCTCCTCCTCCACCTCCTGCAGGATCCCGGTCGGTGCTTATCCGGGTCATGGGTCACTGCCACCATGGTCCTATTCCATCCCGACTACATCCAAGGGAGACGATCGACCGATTAAAGAGACGCGGAGTTGCGAGCTGGGAGGACGTGACCCGGCCAGCGGGTTTATTTGGGGAGAGCATCAACTGGTAAAAAGGGATACGCTCGATCAACCTTGAGCACCCGAGATGGATGACACACTCCCGAGATTCGGTCGTTCGGTGCACGTGCTGCTGCTATCGCTGCGGATGCACTCTTCTCTTTATCTCTTTTTTTTTTTTTTCTCTCTCGCGTCCCAGTCGATAAGACTCACCCACTGTTTTTGACGGACCGATGATGGATGGACCCCGCACGGGCGAATTTATTTATCAAGCCTCGTTATTTAATTTTTCAATCTCAATCACTCGCGGTCTCTACTAATCGGGCGTCTAATTAGCTTGGTCGTTAACTTTGCGTTTTTAATTTCAATGGTATATAAGCAAATTCTCAGCTGGCCGCACTCTGTGCGACTGTGTGCTCGGACGACGACAAAAATAGAGCGACGTCGAAATTTCATCAAATTTTTCAGAGACGAGCACAAAATTTATGGATCGATTCAATTAGAGCCGCAGAGGTACCCATCTGCGATTAAGAATTTCAAGCTCGACTGTTCAATTTTGACGAAAACACTGCTGGGGTATTAAATTGGCCCAAAAAAAAAAACTAACAATCGTTTCCGGTTGAAAAATTAAACTTTTATTTCCGGGTAAAAAATTTTCTGGTTTTCACTACCGTTGAAAAAAAAATTTTTTGTTTGTAAAAATTCCCATTAACTCCACTAGCTTTGTAAATTTTGTACCGAAATTAAGAAAAGATGCATCCCGTTGACATTTGCATGACATTAATTTTTCATTTTATTTTTTCTTCCCTTACTTCAACTCATACATCTTTTATCAAAGGTGAAGAGCCTTTCATCCTAACCCCTCGGCCACCTACTCTCGGTGCTTATAGTTTATCCATATTTCTAGGTATGTACTTTGAGTAGCCACGGATTTAATGCACTGAATGCCTAACGGGGTTTACATTACGGTGTCGTGTAAAGCGAGTATCTCAAGTTTTGAATAAAGATAAAAAATTTTTTTTATCAAGCGTTAAATTTTAGTTTTTATTTTAAAGTGCCAATTGAGTCTAATTTTAATTTAATTATTGCAATAATTCGATAGAGAACGACCGCATTTTCGTAAAAGATCAGTGTCAACTCGGAGGGCGACTAATTCGTCGAGGTCGATGACAAATAAGCGTTCAGATCAACGCCCATAATTTGTTTTTGGCTAAACTGTAAATTGCTCGTGAAGCTGCTAAATTGCTCGATAAAATTACGCGGTTGCAAAATAATCGATCGTTAAATTTGAGCGCACGCAAGAACGCGCGCCTCGTCGCAATTGTACTGTAACGAAAAAGAAAAATTGAAAATAAATTTTTTTTTTTTTCATTAAAGTGAAAAAAATTTTTTTATCTGAAAGGATTGTCTACAACTCTTTGGCGAGAAACTCGGGTTTGAGAGCTTGCGAGACAGTATCAGAGTTGATACGAAATTAGAATTTCACAGTCCCGCGTTCGACGTAAACCATGGGCGCGAAAGAAATTGGCTTAAATTTAGAAAAAGCTTTCTAAATTTAATCCAATTCCAATAAAAGCCACAACTTCATTCACGATCGCGTCTCTCAGAAGAATAAAACAGTACGATGAATGGAAAAAAAAGAAAGAAAGAAAAAAAAGAATCTTGGTCTAGCCGAGATAATAAAACAGCGTAAGCTCTACCCCGTAAGAGAATAAGGGATAACGTGTCGGGTCTAAAAAAGCTGCAGGCAATACACAGAGAGAGAGAGAGAGGAGAAGGGAGAGAGAATTCGAGCGTGAAAACCTATCGACAGCTTTCAATAAAAGAGCTGATTGCGGCTGGCGCTGCAGCAGTATATGAACAGAGTTTTCGCGCGGCGCTGGAACTAGGCAAATGGGTCGCAGTCAGCCAGCAGCCAGGATCGCAACCTGCTGCTACCGCCGCGCCGATAAAAACTCTGCTACTAGAGGAAGAGGAGGAGGAGGAGGGAGGAGAAAAGCCTGCTGGTTAAAGCTCGACGACCGATCGATCATCGGGGTTCAACCCCCCCTCCCCCTCCCACCCTATCCTCTCACACTGAACCTTTTACAAATGACCGATCGACCGACGACGACGGACCAACCCCCCCCCTCTTCTTTCATTTTTTTTTTCTACCTCCTGCAGTGGAGATTTTTTTTTTTTTCGATATTTTGTATGCAAACGATTATGCACGATACCCCGAAATTTTCAATAAACTGGGCCGCACGAGAATTTAGTGTCTGACTGGTACCCGTCTGTTACTACTGATCCCCCAGAGTCGTCTTTTTGATGTTCGAGCCACATATTCACTTGGCTAAAAACAATTCTTAATGACAAAAAAAAAATTTGTGCTTTTTTTTGCTTGCTTACGCAATCATCTGCAGTTGTGAGTGAAGAGAAAAAAAAAAAAAAAAGAGACGCGTGGGTTCGCGTTTCAAAGAAACTCATTTTGACGTAATGACATTTGAAAGTATTCGCCATAAGCAAAAATAAAATAATGTACTGTCACTCCTCTCATTCCCTCTCTCTCAGCCCTTCCCATTTGCGTACAAGATGAAAAAAGATAAGTCTCGGCAGCAGGAGTGTGCCAAATTGGCTTTACGAAAAATACAAAAGTCAAAGTCTTAAAACGACGTCAGGGAAGTTTTTAAAGAAACACCGATGATGATATTCAAGAGTGGGTTGTAAAAACCTCGACTAACCTAGCATGACGCGGTACGTCTCTCACGCACCCGAAATGATTAATATTTTCATTCTCTCGTAGAGTATGATCGTTTCCTCCGCAGCCTCGTACCGAAAATACAGAGCTCGGTATCGATCCGCATTGAAAATAGCGGTACGAAAAAAAAGAGCCGAGATTTATTTTGATCCAGTGCTACTATTAAAATTACACCCAGTATTTCACAATCCAGTGTTGCAGAATCCCAACAACAACAACAACAACAACAACATCGGTCAGAGAGCCATGCGCGATCGATCAAAGGCTGTTTGACTTATCAAGCGGGGAGTTGCAATCGCGAGTTTTGAGGAAAAGCGCCTGATAGAGGCACGACGGACTCGTCTGGTGCGTGTACAAAAATAAATCGCCAGCGCGCGGGTACCAGTCCAAGGTCCACCGTACTCCTATCCTACTCGAACCGGGGCGATTGCCTGCACTGCGCTTTTTCATCATTATAGCTGAGTGACAAAATCAATAGAGTCTTTTCTTTTTTCACAAAAAATAATAATCAAAGTAAATAAAGAAAAAAAAAAAAAAAAAAAAAAAAAAAAAGGTGAGAGCTCTTTATGGAAGCTGTCACCGTGGCCAGCAGTGTTTTAATTAAAACGGCTACGCGGAGGAAAAAAAAAGGAGGTCTTACCCTCGCGGGAATATTAAGAAGAGAAAGAGTGGAAGGTGAGAGAGGAAAAAAAATTGGCGTCGTGAAAAACTCTGGCAGCGCCTGGTTTTGTTGCAAGCCGGCCGGTGCTCTTCCGCGATAAACGCCTGCAGTCGATCGATTTTGCGTTCGAAGCTGTAAATTTGTTTCCCCAGACTGTCTCGTACAAGTATAAAATGATGATAATAATAAGCCTGGTAGTCCGATGGTGGTGGTTTAAATCTCGAGTCTTCTTCTTCTTAAAATACAACGTAGCTATTTTTAAAGCCGCACGCTACTAGCCGTGCGTTATTTCGCGCTGCGGAGGTGAATTTATGGAGCGAGCATCACGGGGATGATGATGATGATGATGCCGCCGACATCGCCAAGGGGAGTAAAGACGACGCTGCATCCAGCACGGAGGAGGGAAAAAGCTCTTCAAAAAATGCTTAATTGCCGATATCTAACTAAGAGATAGTAGCCGGTGCACAGCTTCTCAAATGTTAATGCATCGTCGCTAACCTCGGGGAGGGAAGGAAGTAGTGGAGGAGGGAAGAAAAATTGCAAGCGCGGATCGATACGCGGGAAGAAGATGAAGAGGTGCATGGGAACAATGGACGTGTGTGGAATGCCCGAGAGCCGCAATAAATAAAGCCGAGTTGATCGATACTCCATCTGTCTCGCGGAACTTTGCTATTCCGTTGCGGCGTGTGAATGAATGAACGAGCGAGTTATAAGTGAATGAAAGGTGATTGTAGTACTACGATGACATTACAGCCCAAGAACTATAGCCTGCGGGGGCGCTAAACGGACTCGTCACTCCTCACATGTTGTCGTTTACATATTGTAGCAGCGAGCCGGAAGTCGAAGGACAAAACCGCCGACCGCGGGGCTATTACCTCGTTTACGCTTTGTTTCCGGCCCTCCTACGACACGTAATAAGATGATCTGCGCCAGCCTCAAACTCGATCGGAGGCTTGCTGACATATATATTGCGTAAGTCGCTGCAGACGAGGCTTTAAAGGTGGTGCGTTAGCAACGGCCAGGCTCGGTGTAAACAAACGCTAAATTCTCCGAAATTTCTAATCGTACACCAGGCTGCATAACTCGCGACTGGTAGCCATAAGGCAAAGAATTCGCGATCGAGTATTCTACGCGTTGCCCAACCGGCGCTGACGGTGGAAATACCCGCGGTACTCTTCAAGTTAATTAAAACCGTTTTTATCTCAATGAGAACGAAGGTCGGACATCGATCATCGTCTTGTTTAAGACCACTCAGACAATTTTCACTTTTGCTGTAACCCGTGTCCCCCTTTACACGTTAATTTTATTGTCATGGAGATTAATTTGAAATTAAAAAAAAAAAAAAAAATCTCTTAAAGGTTTGAAATAAAATTTTCATTAATAAAGTTTACTAAACTGTACACATTCAAATCAAGAATCAGTAAGTGTCAAAAACTTGAGTTTTACAATAAAGTTTTGATGATAAGTTACAGAGTCGTAAAAACGAGTTTCAAAAACTTCACTTTTACGGGTTTGCTCGGCGTAGGAACGCTCAAAATTTTATGCAATTCATCATTCGGAGAGCTTTAGATTATGAAAAGATATTTGTGAGTAGTTTGCTGTTCAAAGACTCCGGGGGGTTTGAAAAACTTTTAAATTCAAATTTGATGAGTGCACGAAATCGAAGAGAACTTCAACGCTGCATCACGTTTTTCTATTCAAATTAAACACTTCAGTATTTTAATTTTCGAGTTAAAAATAAGTTTCTCTAAAATTTTATATGACGCATTTTAATTATTTTATTTTTGTGTAAAAAAAGCCTCGTTGGCGAACAAACAAATTTAATTTTTCAAATTTATTTTCGTACTATGCAAAATTTTGATTAAAAAATAAAATAATAATAATAATGATGAAAATATTATAAAACCTGGAATTTTTAATGAAAACGTATTTTGCGAGGGGCTATGCACTCCAGAATCACTAATGATTCAATTAATTTTTTTTTTAATTCTTTTGTGATTCTTTCGTGATTCTTTTGGCAAATTTAAAGTGTTTAGAGCCTTGGAATCAATTCAATTGATATTTCGAAACAATATTTTTTGAAGATTTTTCCTTGAAATGAAATTGATATTTTATTGATTATATTGATTTTTATGTGTGATTCTTTTAGTGATTCTGAAGCGCATAGCCCCTCGGTATTTCGACTAAGTTAGCAAGTACTTTTGGATATTTCATATAAAGCAAGCCAGTTTGTAATCAGCATTAAAAATTACAACGAGCTAGATCATAGAGCAGGAAAACGATACATCGGGCTTGAATCAGTGATATAACTCTTTTATTAAAGAAGTAGTCTAAAGTGTTTATGCTCCAGTCGTGCTGGACATTTAAAATAACCGCAGACAATGGTGTCGAATGAAAGGAAAAAAGGAAGGAAGGAAAAAAATAAAATAAAATACGATGACAATGACATATTACAACGAGGTGCTCGGGTGACGGTCGTTACACGGCTGCGCGATAAGGTAAAATTAATGAAAGAAAAAAAAAAAAAAAAAAAAAAAAAGGGGGAAGTACACATTTTATTGTTGATCGAAACTTACTATTTGGCGCAGTCGATGAGCTGGTACTCGTTACTCCTCTCGAAGCTTTGCTGTACGCCTCGGTCTTTCCAAAGGGTTTCAACGATTTCGTAGAACTCCTGCAACACACAAATGATAACGTGACAATAAAAAAAAGTTGTAAATTCAGTTTAGTGCCGTCTCAAGACTAAACAGGGGAAAGGTGATACGTGTATACGCAGGGAGTAACACGAGTTTAAGCAGCTCGGGTTATTTTGATGGAATACATAACAATGGGGTACGAATTAGGTACTTCCGGCCGTTGTGACGTTTGGTCTAATATTCTTCGTTGTCCCACGTATACTTTGCCATTCTCTTCGCATATGCACCATTTATTGCCAAATTCATACTTTTCACACATGCAGGTATAGTTTTGATTAATTTGCAACGTCTTTGCATTGTGCATTGAAGTCTTATCAGTTAGATTTAATTATGTAACTTGAAATGGGATTACTTTTTTTATTTAAAGCAGTTCTAAAAAGACCATCATCTATAAGTTAGAATAATAATTTTTGTTACTTATGAAAGAAGAGTGCTTTCAAGTATATCAGACACAACCTGGTTGAATTTTTAATTTTTTCCATACAAATAATCATATTTAAAAAGAAGTACGAGCCGAGAAAATATACACTTGACTCTGCTTTAAATTTTCTATTTTAAGATACGGTTATTTCGATTCGAAATTGTATTTTTCTCGTAATTTTTTCTTTTTGTGTATCATAAAATGCTCCAAACGAGTGACAAAATCATTTGAAAGTTACAGTGTTTACGTCAAGCTGGACCAGATGCCCTCGAAAACTTTACACGTTATTTCGAAGAGGCAGTTGATAACGAGTTCATCACTAACCGTAAAAGGTCTACTATCACGTAAACACATAGGAATCTTTATTTGTTCATATTTTTAACAAGAATTAAATGTTGCGCGTTAAATTAGAGTCCATGATTTCGGAACTGTACATAAAAATTAATAATTTAATTAATTGTTGTTACTTTTGTACACAGTTATTTACAGCTTCTGAAATCATTTGACTCACCACAAATTTGCAAGTACAATTCTCGGTAATGCGCCATACTAGAAATCATAAATTTATCGATTAATACGTCGCGAATTATAAATTTTTTTTTAAATCTTTTACAACCTTTAAGCGCAACAATTTTTCCGAGAAAAGATTAATTACCTGATCAATGTATTTTAAAATAGAACTATTAATTTTTAATAACAAAAACTTGGAAAGTTCTGAGGAAGCTACTTATCGACAATGATGGTTCAAATAATAGAAAACTTTAAACCTCAACAAATTGAATCAATATTAGAGATTATTATAAGAAAATGACCAATTAATTGAATGGTAATATTTAAATGATATTAAGTAATCAGCAATTGATTTATGATGCACCTTGACAAGGCATAAACTCTGAAGCGATGTAGTGTTTTATTTTTTCATCCAAACAAATTGGTACAAGAAAATCGATAACGCTACAATATTATTGTTCAATTAAAACGTACAGTTTTCTGTGTGCTCTCAAGAGAGGGAGCATAAGAGAGAGAGAGAGAGGGGAGGGGGGGGGCAAATTAGTCGGTATAATTGCAAAAACGTGTAGTCGAAACCTCGGATATAACGAGGAGTGCGCGCCGCGACGCGACGTAGGCGTACCGGATTAATCATTCACAGGCGATTGCCAATTTACCAGCTGGCTCAGCAGGTGGAAGACGCTGCCTAAGACTTTGTCATTAGCAATGAAGAGGAAGAAGGTGGTTCAGCTACCACCGGTCCCCTGATATATACCTGCACTTGGCGCGTGTCGCCCGCACGTGGATTATTTTATTATTTCGTCGCGACAAGTTTTATTTCTAGACGCGATGCGGCCTGCAATCAGTCACATTTTATCGCGATAGAAATTTACTCAGAAACTCGAGTATTTTTTTTTTTTTTTACGAGCGGTGTGCGTACGACGACCAAGTCTAATTTCGTATACGCGACAGCTCCTACATCGAAATTCATCATTCGGAAACGAGTGACGTGGAATTATTGTCGAATGATCGAGTTCGCTATGGGAAGATTCCTATTCCAGGTCATAAAGTACGTGCTCCGCGAGTTAAAGTCGTCTACTACGAAAAATCATCAACGCGTGCGAAGGATCTTTCGCGACAGGTACGAGATTAAAGTTTTCTATGGACCGAATATACACATCCAGCTGCTCCGTGCGGTTTTTAATAAAAAAAATTTTCAATCTTATTAAACAACTTTCGAGAGTTTCGAATGAAGTTTTTTTTCGAGAGCGCGCAACTCGCCGCAAATTCGTCAATGAAATTTATTCGACTGGGAATATACGTAAAAGAAAAACGGTGTATTCTTGGAACGTTTAGCTTTTTTTGTTTCGCTCGTGTACTTGCTTTGGTGCATGCGTTTATAATACGAGATCAGTAGAGCAGCAGCGGCGGAGCAAGCCCGTGTCGCAAGCGTGCTTTGCGAGTAGCGAGCGACTTGAGTGTGTACACAAGAGGCGCCAGGAATACCGATTGGGCATTGACACTGACACGAAGCACTGCATGAGAAACACAGCCCCCAAAGAAACGAGCGAAATGCGCATTCACGCGGAAAAAAAAGCGAGAGCCCAAACTCCCGCGCACGCCACTTTTTTTTTTTTTTCTTCCATCGTTCCTTTTTTCTTCTTCTTTTCCTCTTTTTTGGCTCGTTTGCGGAGCCGTTGAAGCTATTAACGCCGAGTTTTGCTTGGCTTGAGGTGCGCTTTGATAGAGCACAGGCCTATCTTTACCCAAATTTTATGCTTTGTACGTAAAAAAAAAAAAAAAAAAAAGATTAGATTTTAATCCTCTTAATTGGTACGAATAATAGTTTTTTCGGTTTTATATAGCAATGAGCATATTTATTATTCTAATGTTATGTGCAAAGTACGATGATTTTGAGTTGAATTGATTATCCACAAAATTTTAGGATCTCGAAAAGAGGTGCCAACTTGAAGTTCGTTTACGCGACTTTGAAATTTTCAGGAAAAGACCTTGTGCGGTTTTTGAAAAATGTTATTCGATGTTCTCCTCGTATTGCCGTATCATGTTAATTCGCGAGCTACTTTTCGCAACAAGCTTTGAGAATTCGAAGTTCAAGGTTTAAAGTGAAAAATCTTTTAGTTATATGTACATAAAATTTGACAAGCAGTAAGATTTTCGTCTGCAAAGTTTGGGTACCAGCATCCGTAGTAACAAATCTACGAGTCCCAAAGATGTTTACAAACTTGTCACCGCTTATTCCTCAGTTTTTTTTTTCTCGAGGGTTCTGGTTACAGGACAGACATATCAGTCGGTACAACTGCAACTGGGTAGTCGATAGAATAGCCGAGGAGCCGTCCGGAGATTCGTTTTATTATGTCGATTAATAAGCGGACGGCGTACTGCCAATTCGCTTTGTTATTCAATTGCCAGGGTTGATCGATGGAAATGGAATAAACGTTTAATGGGATAGGAATCGATAGAAAGTCTGCTGTTACTGCAACTGCAGTCCCTACAGGCATATCATGACTGTATTTATTTTTACGATCCAAGCAGCGAGCTTCGCATTTACGAGCTGAGAAGCATTCCAGCGTCAAACGCTGCTTTGCGTATAGTCATGATTATCTGCAGCTTAGGGCGGATGATATCTCTTTTTTCTTTATTTTTTAGGAAAAAATCTTTCTTACACTTACTGAAAAGATATAATTCACAAGTTGAAAAGAAGGTATTAGGCGAACGAGGAGTCGAGCCGAGTACACGAAGGAGAATGACAGTGCAACGAAGCAAAAATACCGCACGCGCTAAGCGCGCATGCATGTATTTAAGGCGGCGGTGGCATTATTAACCGGAGCGCGAGCTGCTCGGCTGGCTGTGTAAACATTGTAAACACTGATTATGCCACGCCGGCGGTTCTCAACTCGCACCGCACCAGCAACAGAAATGCAGTTTACTAAGCGTCGACGGATGGCACTGCGTGCACGCAGCTGACATTGTTCTTCATCCGATCACGCGACTCTCGCGGTTTTTTTCCTTTTTTTTTCATCGCGATGTCTGCGGTGGAAGGATGCTGGGGATCCTGGCGCTGTAGAGTTACCGAAAGCAACCACTGCATCGGCAGCTCGCTCGTTTGCTCGGTGACACGGGGGCTATTTTTAAAACTTTTTCCAGACCAATGGCCACCGTTTGTCAATCGATCGTTTTGCGCGAGTCATGCTGCGCTTACTTCTAATTATGACAAGGAAAACAGTTCTCATTAAGCCTCTCTTCTCCCGCCCTTACTCTCCTTCTTTTTTTTTTTTTTTACTTCTTGGTTTTATTCTCTGCGTTGGAAACTGCTTCTTTTTTTTGTCGAGTCGTCGCGTTTGTCTTGATTCGCTGAGTTTTTGTTTCGGTTAATATCTCAAAAAAAAAAAAAAAAAAAAAAAAAATTAATTGACTTATTAAATTTATTAGAAAGAAGAAAAAAAGTGTACACGCTTTATTCTTTTATTATCGCAGATTTTCAGACCGCGGATAATTACATCAAACAGTACTTGAAAAAGAACTTGAGATTTTTCAAGCCGTGAAGCTTACTAATTAATAAACGACTTTTAAAAGACTAATAAAACTTAATCGCATTTATTTTTACGTCCTCACGACGCGACGGTTATTAAAAAAAACACTCCATAAATACATTTTAAAGCACGTACACTGATTATTTTAATATAATCGTAATAATTTTTCATAAAACACATTGAAAAACTTAAAAGTTCAAAAGCTCGCAGTGACATTTATCGTTCTTACGATGCTATAACTGTTGCAAAATCGACAAGCCGTTACGGTTTACAGGATAATAATAGTAATGTCATAATCATCTGCAGGTACAGTGTAAAAAAAAAGAAAGAAAAAAAAAAGTAGCTTACCGGAGGATAATCGAAGTCTGGGGAGTTCGAGACGTCGAGGATGTAATCGACCTTGCTTTGATTCGCAGGATCCTCCAACGTCACGGGTGGCGTTAACGTGCTCATGGCACCGGTTATCGTCTGCAAGCAATCGATCGGTTTAGTTTTCTCTATGAATAAACACAGCAGCAGCAGCTAACTCGCTTCTACTGTTTTAACATGCGCGACGACAAGACACAGACGCCAATATCCGCCCGAGTGCTGCTGCAATTACTTTTTCTCGGATCTTATTCACGTAATTTTAGCAAATATTACGCATAGCAGCCTGTCAAGACGGACGATATAAACGTGCGAGCTGTGTCGAGTCGACGCACATTTTGTGCGGAAAATAAATTTTTTTTTTTTTTTTAACATACCACAATGGCGTCCCTGATGTTTTTCTTAATGTCCTCGATTTTTTGTCTTTTCTCCCTGAAATCATAAAAACAAAATCAGTCAGACTGAAAATAATTACCATACATTTCGGAGGGAATGAGGGAGAGAGAAAAAAAAATCAATCGAATAGTTCTTCAAAGAATAAAAAAAAAAAAGTAGAGTTTCATGCTCGAGGGAAAAACAGATCAGAGGAAGAAAAAGACAACCCTTATATGCACCAAGTACACAGAGAAAGAGAAAGAGAGACGCGCTCGCATGAGTGGGCGCGACGACTGCGGGCATAAGGGCGAATAAATCGGATCATTAGAGCGCGATCGGCCGAGCTTTATTTACCCTCAGATCCTCGTACCCGCGACTAAGTTTTATAATCCATCAACCAGCTGCGAGATAAACTTATTCGCGTCGTGTAGTTAAAAATTAAATTTAGCAATTTTACGCTTAGCTTATCTGCGGCGGTAGCAAAGCGCTAAATTATCATGTTGCTCGCGATTCTTCAGTTTCATTTTGTCGTAATCTGATGATTAAAGCATACTTGCTCGATGAGTCACGGGCAAAAAGTAATTTTTTACACCTTTTTATTTTCAAGTGTAGGAAGTGATTTTTATTTTTTTTTTTATTTTGTTCGTTGAATTTGTTATTTTTTGAGAAAATATACACACGGCTTCAATCTTGTTTTTTAAGACTTTAAATCAATATTATTCTCGGTGCTTTGTTTTAAAATGTCGCGACAGAAAAATCAGAGGATCGGTTGGGAAAAAAGGCCTCTTTTTTTTCTACAAAAACCAACAAGTAAAAAACATCAGTACGGAAAACTTACGGTTCGCTGAATCCATTCACGTGAAGTATTCTCATCTGTTTGACGATGGTACTTTTTCCGGACTCACCCGCACCTGCAAAAGAAAAAGATGAATCAATATAGGGGGCGTGGTTAAAATAATTAATAGTGTAAACGAGATTTAACAATTAATAAAACTTTATTTTTTGTTTTAAAAATACCTTTAAATGCATTAGATTTAATATTACAGAGTTATTTAAAAAGCAAATTTTCAAAGATTGGAAATTGTTGTTTTTTGTTACCGCACTAGTAATAAAAGTCAAGTGGACACGCATACACATGCCGCAGAATTTGACAAAAGCACAACCTCTAAAATTTATTGTTGGTTAATAACCAATTTTACGGTGAAAAATTCTACAGACGTCAGACGACAATAGGATCAAAAATAAAAGTCTTAAACTTGAAAATCGAAATCGCTTATCCAATTTAAGAGTAGATTTATTTATTATTATAACCGAAATTAAAATTCCCCAACAAAATTCAAATTAAATCGATTTTATTTGGTAAATAAAACTTTTAAGAAAAACAGATTATTTTTTCAAATCTGGCAAAAGGCTCTAAAATTACGTTTATGGAAAATTTCTTTTTTCAATAAATTATAAAATATTAAAAATCAAAAATGTTATGTGCCATTAAAAGCTTATAAGCTCAAAGATAATGTTTGGATTCTGGTACAAAATAATGTCATCAAACGTGCGTTGTATTATTATAGATGAAAATCAATTTTAATTTTAGACTTAAGTTTAATTTGATGTTATGAACCCAATTCTAAAAGAGTTTCGAAAAAATTGTCGTCATCAGATTTCGAAATTTATTTTGGAACTTTTTTAAAAACAAGTGACTAGAGTTAACGATTAATAATTATTATTCAAGATTCAAGAGTATATAAGTACATTAGTAAATAAGAGTTATTTCTGAATTTTTATAAATGTTATGATATTATGACTATTTTTGGTAGTAAAGTAGACCGCGAATACATAATAAATATTTCCAAAAAATAATTAAATTGCCGACCTTCACGATTGATTTAGGTTAGTACAGACATTTTGTAAATCATTAATAAAATAATATTATTTTGCGAGTGAATGACGTGAAAATTCAGTAAAAACTAAGCCAATATTAATGGCGTCGCGGAATAGTCACCGTGTAAACATTGCAGGTGAATAATTCATCGAATCCGAATCTATTTATAAACGAAAAAGGTTAACGACACCGTCGAGTTCATAGAGTAAAAAGAGAAAAGAAAAGCAAAAAAAAAAAAAATTAATAATAGTTTACCAAGTAGCAGTAGCCTGTGGGTAGCCCGGTAGACCTGCTTGTCCTTTTGGAGTTGCCGGGTGATGGCGTCGGAGCGTCTCTTCTGGTTCTTGCTGTCATCCTGACCGGCCTTGCTGCTTTGGCTGCCAAAGCACCCCATGACACAAGAGAGACACGCGAGTCCTTCGCCACCTCCCCCGCCTCCTCCTCCTCCTCCGCTATCTTCGGGCGATGGTGGTGTGGCGGCGGCGGCGACGATGGGGGCGGCGGAGGCAGCCGGCCCCTCGTCAGCTATACCCTGCACTCCGCCGGTGGTCAGCTGCAACTTATTCGGGGGCTGCTTTCCTCCACCCCCACCCCCACCTCCTCCTCCACCTCCTCCTCCTTCCACCTTCCTTTCGCTCCTCTCCTCCTCGTTCAACTTCACCACTGCACTTAAGCACCTCACCGACTCTTCTTCTTCTTTACGTTGCTTCTTTTCACAAAATCACCCTTCAATTTGAACACAATTAAACATCACATTATCATTATATCATTAGCATCACATCATCGTGTCGTTGGAACTGCTACAGTTGGTGCAACCGAGTTAACAGGCTGGAGTTGGTCAAACACACTCGCGCACGCAAGAGAGAGATATTGAAAAGGAGAAAAAAAAAAAAAAACAAAAAAAGGGCTGCCAAAGGTTCCCTCCTCCCCCTCATTTGCGTGCAAACATACATCCGGCCAGATTATAGATATATAGCTCCCCTACTATCGCAGGTACTCCCCCATGCAGGCTCGAATAAGAGAGAAAAGAGAAGTATTAATCGAGCCGGTGCCCCCATGCGTGCGCCGCGCGTGCCTCCTCTAAAATAGACCGCAGAGGCGCCTGTTAGACACCGAACCGCGTGTTTTTAAAGAGGGGAAAAAAAATTATTACCGTCGTTGACAAAGTTACCGGTTCGGTCGCTTCTTCGTTAATCAAGCTTCGATCCTTCCCCGACAATCGACAATTCATTTATTTATTCCTGCACGCTATTACCGCGGTTCGCTTCAACGTGTACGGCAGTGGCCACGCGCTGCCTGCTGCTGCAGCGAGCGCGAGTTTTATTTTTACACCGTTTTTTTTTTTTTTACCCCAAGGCTACGGAGTCATAGTCGTAGTTTAAATTTTAAAACACCGACTCCGAGGAGTACCGCTCGTCCGACTGCAGACACCTGATGACACTTACTCATCAGCTGCACGATCGTAAACAAAAAT
Source organism: Encarsia formosa (assembly GCA_038277355.1). NCBI lineage: Eukaryota > Metazoa > Arthropoda > Insecta > Hymenoptera > Aphelinidae > Encarsia > Encarsia formosa. Next base: position 80,967,697 of record CM076185.1, on the reverse strand, counting down.
AACAATAATTACGAAGCTCTGCGAATCACGTAAGCTCGAATAATTTTCAACGAATCGAAAGGATTGAAAGCTTTTGACCAAAATATTTTGACGCAAGACTTGAACTTTTATTAGACTTACCTCCTCGCTTACCTCGCCGGTTCGATTAAACGGGCTCTATTTTGACAAAATCAGTGAGAATTTTACGCAACGCGAAGCTGGGGTGCCATTTCGCAAAAACAATTAGTTCGAACGCGAAATGGAAGAAATGATCAACAGCGCCCGATAATTTTGGAGCACGAGCGCGGTTATTATCACAGACAGGTACTGACAACTTTCGTGCACGTCAGCTAAGCCCTTACTAATCATCCATACCTCTAGACTCTGCGCCTGCCCGATGATGATTGAACTACCTTATTTTAAATAGAGATGATAATGACGATGATGATGATTATGAAAGCACCTTTATTATTTAGGTAAACGCCCGACTACCGCAACGGTGAATCGTCGAAACTCGCGACCAGCCGCGAACGAAACTTTCCTCGAAAAACAGTCGGCTGAGGTGACAGCGGTATTTAAACCGAAGAAATTTTTAAAAGTACCAACCAAAATTTTATCACGAATAAATACACTCGCGGTTTTGGAGCACGGCTGGCTTGCAGGCCATCACACACCCACGAGAGCGCGCGCGCTCCATTTATCTTTCTCTCTCTCACTCTCTTTCTCTCTTTCGCTCCCTCTCGCGAGTTTCTCGCTATTTCCATCTTTATTTTTTCGGTTCCACGGCAGCAGCAGCACTCAGCAGCCACAGCCTGCAACACACACGCACACTTTGTAATTAGACATCACACACGCGCACCGCCTCGATGATGATTATATATTCTCTTCTCGTTTCTCGTTTAATCTTCTCTCTCTCTCTCTCTCTCTCTCTCTCTCTTGCTAGCGCTGTTTTTTTCCAACTTCGTGGTGATCCTCTTCGTCGGCAGTGACTCCTCCAGCCCGCAACTCGGATCGCGACGACTATTTCTACTAGTCAATCGTACTTATATCACAACAACTACACGGTTAAACACGGAAAATATTGATACTCGCGAAGTTTGAGAATGCACCAACAGCAGCACCAACGACACGATGATTACAAATTAGGAATGCGTAGGGTAGACTCACTCGAGATTCCCCGAGGTTACTCTTCGCGGCCGACACAAAGTCCGAGGCGACGACGATGACGACGACGAAGACGAGGACGAGGTGCTCCCCTGCACGACCAACATGTCGTCGTCTGCTAGACCCCTGCAGCACAGTACTGTACCAGCCAACAGCGAAGCAGCCGGACCAGTCGTGGTGGTGAGATAGCGAGCTTTGTAAAACTTCGACGACGGTTGACGAAGACTTCGGACACGACGTCGAGCCTCGGGGACGGAGGCAGCGATGGCAATGAGGCGAGGCACACACACACACTGCAAGCTACAACGGCACCAGCTCTCCTTTTCCTTCCCCCTCTCGTGCTGCTGCAGATGTGTCCCCCGCAAGGCGTCGCACGGACAGCCGCGTTACACCATCGGAACTGCCGCTACTATGTCGGTCCTGAGGACAAGCCAGTCCTCCTCCTCTTCGAAACGGCAAACACTCTTCTGCGGCACTTTGCAGTGGCAGCTGCTTGACGCTTGTGTGTCGGGCAGTCGGGCCTCCCGATCCGATCGCGAACCCGCAGCACTCAGACGACCACAGAAGCCCTCGCGGCTCCGAAGCAGCCGCGACTTCGCTGCTCGCGCTCCTCGCGCATAACTTCCGAAAACTAATGCCAGCGACTACGGCGACGACGTGCAGTGGCGCACGCGCGTGCCGAACACTCCTCGAAGGCGGCTGCGCCGGAGCCCGCCCCGCCTTCTCGACTCTCCGTTCGATTCTCTCTACCTCCTTCTCCTCCTCCTCCTCACCGCGACCCGCGTGATAGCCGGTGGCTCCTTCCTCGCGCACCTTCCCCACGAGCAAGTGCTTAAACCTCTCGTCGGTCCTCGAGGATCGATCAGAGAGTCGCGACGAGCCCGCTAAGCTTGCTTGCTCGGCCTGCCCGAAACACGAGATAGCTTACCCACCTACCTTGAGTCAGAATGCTAAGAGTACGCCTGCGTTAAGTCACGATGCTTCCTTCAAATAATTATGCTGTCATTGATAATTTCGTTTAGATCCAAGAAAAATTCATTATAGTTTTCAAAATTTTTATTTCATAAAATAAATTAATTTTTTACAAAGTTCATAATTTGTTGGCTCTTGTGTCAACATCAAAAGCTCAAACAATAAAAGTATATCACTACAATCTTTAACTTTGCATAGTATAAAAAAACAAAATATATACAAATGCATGCACTTGTAACATGATACAATATGTATCAATATTAATTTAAATCTAACAGATAAAATGCTTAATCAAAACAATTGAATAACTTGGATCATTATTTACATTAAGTGTGTATGTAGTAAATTACAAATAGGTACGGCAAAATTTACATAAACTTAAAATATCCAAGTTGAATACACATTTTTTAATAAAAACATTGTTTCAAGCTTTTTGATCTAAATGTTCAATCTTCATAAATGCACAAATTAATGTCTAGTGTGCATTTGAATCAACAAGGTGATTGATCAATCTCCTTACTTGCTGAGTAATCATATTTTTCAACACTTGCATCTGCTATTTTCTTCAAATTTTCTTTGATGTCAATCTTCAAAACAATCACTCTTTTCACTAAATAAATGTATTAGCAGTTCTTTAACTGGAACCTTTCCAAGATATCCAGTCGAACATTTGGACAAATAATAGTGTACATCATTTTCTTTCAACTAGACTTTTTCCATTCCTTCACAAGGAATTTACATCATTTGCATTAATTACGATTTTAGTAAATCATCTGAAGTATTCACATCTGCAAGTAATTCTTCTATATTTACATTCTGCAAATTTGCAGAGTGTTGATTTGAACCTAGAACAAATACAATAAAAGTATTAATATATTTTTTTTATTTTTTTGTAATTGAAGTATTTACACTAAATTTGTACATACCACCTGCATGAGCCAAAAAAAGATCCTTCAAAAATCCAAGTTCTTTTGAAAGCATCTTAATTTTTTCCTCCAAAAGTTCATTTTCCATCCTCAATTGATTGACACGTTCTAAGGTTTGTTGTGTTCGCATCTTACTCTTAACTCGGGATTTTTTTACAGCCTGAAAAATTGATAATATTGTAACACTTATTTTTTTTAATTTTTAATTTCTTCAATTACCCTTTAAACTATCTTACCTGATTATTTCTATCCCTGCGTTTCCTGTAATCTTCATCATCATCGTCCTCTGAGAAACTTTTCTTATTTTTATCTTTTTTTGGTGCCATCTGGAAATGTTTAAGTTAATTATTAAATAATCAAAAAATTCAACTTTTTTTTAGTTTGGACATAAATTTTTCAAATTAATAAAAATTTAAAGCTGTCAATTATATGATTGTATCATAACAATGTGTGTGCAAAGGATGAGGATATTAATGAGATAGTTGTATATATGTATGCATTTACAACTTAAAACGAGGTTAAGGATCTATTTTAACTTCATTCTCATTGTTCACGTGAATTTTTATCATGTAATCAATGTATGACTAATACTTTTTAAAACCTTCGTGCTTGAAAGTAATTGCTGGCACTTGTTTGTTATACATGTATTGACAGTTACCAGCAAAGATATGATAGAAATTCCAGTTACAAAAAAATATGCAATGTTTTGCTATGAATTATGTACCTGACCATCCATCCTCTTAACCTCCAAAAGATTACTTTAAAAAAAACTTTTATCTATTTACTAAATAGAAATTACTAAACTTTGATTGATAAACAAAAAAAAAAAAAAAACAATTTATTTTAGTATGTAAATTTTACAAAAAAAATTTAAAAACGGTGGCAATTGACAAGATGTTCTTGACTTGAAGAAGACAAGATCGTCACTAAAAAGATTGGTTATGAAACTTACCTTTTTATGAGAGCTTAGGAAACGATTTCGCAATAACTATGAATAATCGAGCTTGGTTTTTTAAAAATAAAATTAACGTAAGCAGTGCCTAGTACGAGATGTCACTTAGCTGATACCTATGTCGTGAATGACGCAATCCTGCACAATCACACAACAGAATGTACCATAAAACCCGATACACAAAGAAACGACAGAAGCTCAACGCTTTATTGCGCATGTCCGGCGTCGCGATTTGAAAATTGAAATTCCCATCATAATTTTACTTGGAATTTATTTAGGAAATATTATTTTATTTATTTTGTTTATTGAAATAATATGAATTTTTTTTATACTTTTTAAAATCATAGTAAAATTTTAAAAATATAAACTAGCGTAAAATTACAAAATTCAAATAACAAATTAGAGAAAGTCAATAAAATTATAATCAATATTATTAACTTTAGACTATATACATTATCCACCTCGTTGGCTGAGGGTGCTGGTCGCTGGATCGTAGTAGCTGATGCAACATTGTCGTAGGATCGCGAATTCGAACCTATAAGTATTCGAGCTTCATCATTTTCGTCTTGTTTTGTCGAACTACGAGAGCAGCTGTTGAAATGGCTAAAGCTGCTGGTAGGAAAGAATATGAGGCACAAAAAATAATTTCCGACTTCGTTGACATCAATATAATTGCATATTGATGCAGATGCTTCAATTTCAACTATTACACCTATATATTTTATACTATATACCGTTCTATGTCTCCAATCTGTTTTATACAAAAGTCCAACCAATAACTTAGTCTTGAAAGAATATGTATACATAATAAATATCCGTGAAAGGTTAAAAAAATGCTATATATCAAAAAAAAAATTGTATATATTAATATTATAAATGACAAAATGTTTTTTTAACAAATTCAACGGCTTTAATTTAAAAATTTTATCTAAATCTTTATTTTTAATTCTATAAGAGCTATTTGCTTCAAAAAACTTTGAAAAATTACACAATTTAGTTTTTAATAAACGTGTTTTCTAACTGCAATAGTTCTATAGTTCTATAGTTCAATAAACTTATTTTAGAATAATAATTTTCACGTTTAATATTGAATATAATTGAAAGTCTAAGTGAAAGTAATTTACTTTTCATCAAAGTTTTACAACTTTATGATAATGAAAGCAGTATACAAATATTATATATTCGCAAGTAAAAAAATACCAGAATGATAAAGTGATGAGAAATCACAAAATTTGGGAATTAGCTAAGGTAAAAACTTTTAATTTGTTAATACTTAAAATATAAAATACATGTATATATCACATTTGTAAAATACAAAGATTTATATCTAATATTAGATAAAATAATACAACTCAAATTCATTATATGAACTACCTTACTCAAACAATCACATTTAAATAATATCATTTTTTAACTGGCTAAAAAAAATCTCATCTACACAAATACTTTAACAATAAACTTTCAACAAACTTTGTAAAGCTCTTGAATGAATTGAATAAATAAATAAATAAATCTTTGAAAAGTTATTCACTTTCCGAACCACTTTCACTTCCGCCACTACCGCTACTGCTACCGGAACCTTCGCTCCCCGTTTCTGATTTCGATCTTGATCTTGATCTGGATTTGGATTTTGAAACCGACCGTGATCGTGATGTGGATTTGGACCGAGACCTAGCTGGAGATCCAGAACGAGAAGATTCGGCAGGTGAGCCAGATCTAGATCGTGAATGTGATTTTTCACGAGATCCTGAACGTGATCGTGAATGTGATTTAGCTGGTGAACCAGATGGTGATCTGGAGTTGGATCGCGATAGTGACTGTGATTTTGAAGTACTCCGAGCAGAACGTGTGGAGCGGACTGACCGGGAACGGGTCGATCGAGCTTTTGACGGTGATCTCGATCTCGCACGTGATCCAGATTTTTGGCTTGAAGCCTGAGATGAAGCACGAGATGAAACTCTGGAGCCGTCTTCATTTTCTTTCTCACTTTCATTTTCTTCGTTTTCGTCATCCGAATCTAAAAAAAAAGTTATATTTCATTGATTATTTTTTTGTCAGTAATTTTCTATTCTACTTAATTAGTCCAATTTAATTCGAATTGACTTGTGTGACTATTATTATATTGAGTTGTCAATATTTTTTTCAATTTATATAAAAACAAAATCTACCATTAGCAATATAAAAAAAAATTTCATATTGTGTTTCGAATTAATACAGGGTAGGCAATTTTAATCAATCCACCTGAATATCTCCAGAAAAAAGGCCAAAATCGAAAAAAATGGGTTTTTGTTGGGCCTCACCACCCTGGGTTATGGGATTTTGAGCTTGGTTCTCGTTTGGGCCTCACCACCCGGGGTTATAGGGTTGTGAGTTTGGTTTTCGTTTAAGCTTCACCGCCAAGGGTAATGGGATTGTGAGTTTGGTCACAACAACAACAAAAAATACTACCGAATTAATTGGAGATGGTCGTCACATAAAATTAAAAAATAAACGTATTTCAGATATCTTGATGCAGTTTAAGGAGGCTTAGTCTCATAAATTTTAATAAAGTATCATACGAGTACTAATATAAATAAAATATGTCAAACCTTTCTTTTGCATTTTCCCCCCAGACAATTGGGTTTCTTCTTCTTCATCTTCCTCCTCCTCTTCATCATCATCGCAAGGAGGCTCGAGTTGTTTTTCTCGGAATCGTTGCATACGAAATTCATTAGAATTCAATGGCCGATGTTTTACAATAAGTCTAGTATTATTTACTGGCAGTCCAGTTTTTTGTCTGCGTTTGTTTAACCTCACACGAGTTTCTAATTCGTTGTAATAAACCTGCAAATAAATTTTAGATAATTAAAAATAAATTTTATTACATTACGGTAGAGACTTGAATAATCTTTACCCCATCATTTTCACGTATAACAAAGAAATAATTCTCTTCATAACCCTTCGAGGCTTTACTTTTTATGTTCCAATTATATTCGCGTGCCATTTTATACTCGTATTCTTCTTCTTCAGCATATTCAATATTCGAACAAAAGTCCCTCTTCCTTTTTTCTAACGTTTCTTCCACTGGCAAAAAGTAAGCAACAAATTGTTCTCCGCTTTCATCCATAACACCTCTGCAATTAAAAAAAAAGTTAATTAATTTCAAAAAATGATCAGTATTACTGAAATAATCTTACAGCTGATAAAATATATATATAAATTAGCCGTTAAATTTACCGAATCATAGCTTGCGACATTTCTTCAATTTGTGCTGGCACAGATATACCCATTGGAGCCGGGTCACTATCAAATATAACTTGAGCACATGGATACTTCCATAACTAAAAATTTCAAGTTTAAGAAAAAAATTTTTAACAACGATTTTCTTTAAAAAAGTATTTTTAAAATCTATTTTCTATTAATTTTTTTATTTTATTTAGAAATACCTTGAAATCAGGAAATATTGCGAAAACTTCTATTGCATGAACATTTGGTTTACTATGATGTTTTTCAATTGGTTTTTTATTATCTTCAAATGTTTTTGTTATAGCTCGCATTTGAGACTCATGATCCATGTACAATGTTTCATCCTAAAAATAAAGTAACAAAGTAATGCATAAAATGATTAATAAAAAAATTAAAATTAACAATCAAAGTAAGTAAAATTCATACTTTAAAATGCTTTTTAATATTATGTCCAACTTTTGCTTCAACTTTATCTGAAGTTGTTGTTGGTTGAAACCTGGTTTGCTCTGTAGAAATATACTCTGTACGTCGTAGCCAGGACACACTTCTTGCATGATGTCTAGATCTTTGCGAGTCTTGAGGAGTAAGAATGTCTTCTTCCAGCAATTTTTCATCTGCAGGATCCAATTGTGAATTTAGATCACAATTATAAGTATCTCGATTTATTAAATCGATCTCTACTCCTAAATCATGCTCAGTTAATACTTCATACTTGTGATTTCTTTCTAAAGATGTTGGATTATACTGAATAAATCTATTAATAATAAAATTTTTTTTTTTTTATTTAATATTTTATCGTAGTTTTGAATTAAAATATTTTTATTGAACCAACCTGGTTGTATCAAAAGGATAACTTATAAATTTTGGATCAAATGCAATATCTGGTAGAGTATTACAATACTTGACCTTACAAATAAGTTCCAATCTGAAAATCGATTTTCATATTAAGTTAAAAAATTGACAAGTAAGTTGCTGTTTTAGAAAAACTAACCTTTTTTCAGCTGGTCTTGCTAATCCCCGTTTATCAGCACCACCATTTTGTACAGTTGGAGGCATAATAGACATTCAATTTAGTGAATACTTGTTGAATTCACCATAATTCTAAATGAACGCACCAACTAATGTGCTTGCTGCAAGTAAATCTAATATCATATTGAACCAAACAAAGCTTGAAAGCTTTTACTACAGTACAGGCACATACGTGCCTACCTAAACCCAATAGAATTTCTTGTGCTATTTGTTAAGGCTTGTTTGCATGAGAGTTCATTTCAAACTTGAGCTTGCAGCTATGGTGACTTACAAGTTACAGTGTAAAAAAAGTTTTAGTAAAATTACCTCGATCATCGATGTAAAAATCGAGAACATCGTTGATCGAGGTAAATTTACATCGTTGACCGTAGTAAATTTACCCCGCTCTCAATGGTAATTTAACCAAAAAGTGTAAATTTACAAATTACTCCGCTGGTCCACGTTCCTATTTTTTATATCGTTGATCGGTGTAGATTTACCGAATTTCAGTAGGTAAAACTACATAACTCAATGATGTAAATTTACGATTTCTGGTTAATTTACATCGATGAGCTAGGTAATTTTACTTAAACTATTTTTTACAGTGTATAAACATGCGAACTTTAATGCAAATTTAAAATATAAATTTATAAAAAAAGGACTTACCAAAAAATTTTTTTGCTACTCATTAACTCTTTTTGCGCCCCAGGTACGTAATATATATTACGATCATTCTTGAAAAATCAATGACTGGTTTTAATTATTTTTCAAATAAAATATTGGATTTTCATCCACATATAATTGAATTTTCACACTTTTCAAGTACAAGTTCTTAAAAATATCATATTTTAAAGCACTGACTTGAATATTCAAAAAAATCTGTACTTGATTCCTATTTGAATTATTGTCCTTGAATTTAAAATAAAAGAATACTTAAAAAATATTTGAAGACATTTGTTAAACAGTGGGCCCGACAAACGAGCATCTTCATCACCAATCTGTTAAAACCATTCCTCCAGTGCGAATTCAATCCAAAAAATGTTTAAAATTATTGATATTGATGTTATTAAAGTATCTGCACGATTAATTACTATTAAAAAACCTTAAAAAACCTGTAAAAGTTTATTTTATTTTTTATTACATTACTTCTTCAAATCAAAACAAAGATAAGAAAACTTTTCTCTATTTATAAATATGTTTGTAATCACAACAAAATCATAGGAGTTGAAGATATTAGTAAGATTTTCAAGCGAAATTATATTCTTATAACCTTTTTCACATATTTATATACAGCCGGACAATCCAAATTTGATCTAGCTTATAAGTGAAAATAGAAAAGATAGGAATAGAAAAGAAAAATAAGCTATTAATTTTTACGTAGATTTATTTTTATTTCTCGAACATTAGGACAAATTTGTAATCAATCGTTATTGTTATCATAAATTTATAATGTTTGTAATAATTAATAGTTTTATATTTAATACCGACAAGAGTTCATAATTTAGTTGGCAATTGTTATTTTAGACAACGCAGGCGCTTCTTAAATGTTTAACAGTTGTTGCTTTCTCTGTGCTGTTTAACACACCTCGATGATTCTCCCATTTATATTATTTAAGTTATATATATATATATATATATATTTTCGAAAGACAAATAGTAAAACACAAACATCTCGATTAGTTCGAGGAAGTAAATATCGAGGCAAGTCGTGTTCGTACTGTAAACGTCCTGACGTTGCCGGAAACACTGCATAATACAGTTGCATTCTAGCCTATTACATTAGGTATACGGTGACTTTTGCGCTTGGCATTTGATGCTTCTTTCTTATCATCGGTTATTTCATTTCTTTCCAAATTATTATTATTATTATTATTATTTTTTGAGAAACAATCGGACTCATAAAAGTTCTTTACGTACATTCAATTTTTCTTTTCTTCTCACACCTATGCGTATTTCCCAACTGTCGCTCAAAAAAATTAGTTTTCATCAATTTTTAAAATGTCACATATGTTATACAATATGTATATATCACGTATTCATCTGCATTATAACAAATTGTACGAAAATGTACAATAAAAATTATTGGGCGAAAATATGAAAAACAAAGTTGCACAGTCAACAATAAGTGCCGTCCCGCAGCAATCGATCCTTGCTGTTTTTATTTTTTCTTCCTTTTTGCAATTAGCTTGTTTGCTTTTTTTCTATCATTAAATACTTTAAAAAACTCTTAATGATAAAAACAAAATTAGCTGTTAAATCTAACAAGTGTTCATTTTAAAATCAGTAAAAGTAACAGTCACCGATAAAACTTTTGTAACATGCATAATATTATATCATGATGCATACTCGATGCATCGTAACAGAGTATAAAAACTAGAAAAAGAAAAATTTAGAAGGATCGATTGCACGTTGCTGACAAGCCAAAAACAAATTATACTATATATTGTAGATTACAATGTCATAAAATTTACTCGCTATAAAAGTAACTACTATACAACGATAAAATGACAACTCTTTCACATTTTTTTCTTATTTTTTTTTCTTATGCTTTTATTTGACGTAGCCCTATAATAATTGTTGAGACTGTTCCGTAGAAACATGTAAAAATATCGAAACGCATGTATGAATGAACTATCAACACTTGAAGCAGTATATTTATCTTTTATAATATATTTGAAGTAAGAAAAATGGGTCTGACAGATGAAAATTTTTTTAAGTCTTATTTTCAAATATATGCTAAATGAAAAAACGCTAATTTTACTTTATAAAGGTTTTTTTTTTTTTTTTTTTTTTTTCTTTTTTATTCTAGTGAATGATATGAAAATCTTAAATAATTTTAAATTTAAGTACTCCAAAATTTTTTAAGCTCAATTTTTAAGCGTTCTGACCTACTTATTGAGTATTACATACGAAAGATGAACAACATTGTAGCTTACGCTTCATTATTTTTATATACTTCTAGAATGTTTCCCAATCTTTTTTTAAGTTTATAGTTCGGTTCCGAACTCGTATTGTAGTGCATACGGAAATTTTCGTGACAGTTGATTGTACCTCTCGTAATTTTATTTCATCAATAAAAAAAATTTATTATTATTATTTTTTTTTATTCATCTTGATTAGATTTTTATTGTTTCTCTCGTGATTATTTTAGTGTTCTATAGAGGTGAGCTTAGTGAAAGAAAATGATAGCTCCATGAAAAACTTTTTCGTTCTTGCCTTTTTTGCTTTAAACCAACTGAATTTGAATCTCAAACACGAGTAATTTACCAATATTCGTAACGTTTCGTAATATTTTTCTATTATCAAATGAACCTATACAGTAATCATTATATCTGTATCGAATATGAACAATCGTGAAACAACAATAGTTAGGCCAAACAGTGAGTGCAGAACAAGAATTGTTCTATTCATTTATCGATGTCCACATGAATTTCTCTGTGATACACTCTCGGTTATATTAAACGTCGTTTTTAGTCATTCACAATCCCTCGATGATCATAATTTTGAATCTTTTAGGTTTCGTCTTTTTGCTTTTCAGCTAATTTTAATTTTAAAATTTTATCAAGAAATAATTTTAAAAATTAGTCATAGTAATATTATTTTTACCGTAATGGCAACGATAGAAATTATGTAACAGTAAGAAAAAATAAACTGTTTGTGAAATTTAGAACTTGAAACAAATTTTTTCAGAAAACTTTATTGCAAAGTTTTTCTACGGTATGTATATACGTATATATTTACGTAAAAGATCAGATTTATTTATAAATATACATATAACAATGATAATGAAAGACTATTGTAATTTTATGATGATTTCTTATTCGAATACATGAAAGATTTATTAAAAATTTTACAATAATTATTTGATTTATTCAAGTACAGTTTACTAATTTTCCGTATCCCATATTACATTTATGAGAGCTTATTTTTTTAATTTCTTGAAAATTTTAATAAAAAGGCGACAGTTAAGTGTATTTAAACCTCAAAGTCAACAAGTGTCACACACTCGTAATAGCTTCAAATATAGTGATCTTGCTACGTCTGAGCTCTCTCTCTCTCGCTCTCTCACACCCTCATTCTCTACTGAATTCTATTCATTTTTTAATTAATTAAAATTTTTAAACTTATCTTAAGAGCAAAACTTTTGAATTAAGTATATAAAAGAAATCAATCACACAAATCTCATTTATAGAAAAATTATTTCGATAAAATTTTTATTGTGAATTATGCAGATTTCTTTGTTTTTAAAAAACTCATTATCTGTATTCTCAAAATGAAAAATAATTTTTATCATTTTCTAAAATAAATACTTTTTTGATAATTCAGCAGGGAAACACAGATATTAAAATTATCAGCCGTAAAATGCGTCGGTGGCCAACTTGCAACTTGAATGACTATTAAAGAGCTTGAAAAGATCGACAGAGTTATTTAAAGAAACGTAATCACACACAATTAAATAATTTTTAAATAAAGTTTTGAAAAATTTTGTATAGTACTCTAACCTTAAAACCGAATGTTCAATCCTCATTTTTCGATTATCGTACTATGAAATAGTACAGTAATATACTATTAGGTATACAGTAAAAAATAATTAATGATGGCCGATAACTAAGCAATAAAAAATGTTAAATATGATTGGCAATAATAATACAGTAAAAGTTGCAATTTTCATAATGACAGAGAATAACAGTAAAACATGACTTATATGAGTGACAATATAATTTTATAACGCCTACAATAAGTCTGAGAAGAAATAATGAAAATACTTTATACAGCAATCACACGTAGAAGCGACGAATTGTAGAGTAGTAGAAATAACTATATTCATATAACTTTAAATTTTACTTATCAATATTTATACTTATATTTATAAATTATTTATATAGTACTTTTCATTCTTGCAATATGTTAAATCATATTTTTATCATAGTTTTCATTAATATGTATATATTTATAATATTTATATAATATATGTATATACGATGCCGAAAAAATTTTGTCTTTCTTATTTAAAAGGAGATTTTTTATTCTTAATTTTACACAATATAAGTAAAGGATGTACGAACGTGTAGAAAGATTTATATAAGAGTGACTTAAATTCGATAAAAATTCAATCTTAATTCATAATGCCTCTCCGCTTTTAAAAATTTTTTTTTGATAGTATTTTTACTATTATAATTATTATTATTTTTTACTTTTCTTCTTACTTTTTTTCTATTCGCCACATTTAGCTCAAGATTTTATTTCTCGATGACAAGCGACGAAGTTGCTAGTGCAACAAATCTCGATGCCTGTGATACCGACTCCTTTTATTCATGAAAATTAATCGTGTATATATTTATTTATACATATTTTTATAACATTTATCATATAAAGAGAGATACGACAGAGAGCGCGGATGTTCCTCGACTTTTTTTTTTTCAAAAACTTTCACTGACCAATTTTTTTACTTTTGCTCACCAAATTTTTAATAAAGGAAATTTAAATTCTTTTAAAATGTTTTTTTCCGTACAGCAACGCTCATGGCGAATATTATTCAATTTCATTCACACATCTTAAACCTGTCTACTTATTTACGAAAAAAATTTTTCACACTCGAACATTTTTATGTATGTACATGTACAACATACGCGTAAAAGTTTAAATGTAACGCTTAGTTTTATGTTAATTTTTTTTGTTTTTTTGTTTTTTTTTTTTTTTTCATAATATTGTATTACGTGGAAAATGTTTACTTCTGGTTTCGAGATGACAAAAAGCGATATTATTTTTATACCAGTCATTTGTCGCTGGATACTTGATGCTAATGGCAAACGATCAATTTTTTGTAATCATCAATTCTTATTGTACGATAAGAGATGCTAGAGGAAAAACGCGATAACACTTAGGGCGTGCTTGATCGTTTGAATCTTATGATAGATTACAAAAAAATGTTTGGTGGAAGATTTAAAAGTTTTTCTGTACAATTATTAATCATTATATTATAAAGCCCAAGTGACGTCGAAAATGTGCAGGCTAAGTTTGTTTAAACTCATCATTTGGAGCAAAAATGCGCCTGTTCGATTATTTATTTTTTATTATGTATTAAAAAGTGATAGTATTTTTCGTTTACAATGTTTAATATAATATTTGAACTTGACAAAGTAACGAATTTGAAAAAATTTGAGCAATATATGATATCATTTCTAGAAAAAGGGTACTACTGTGTATCAATGTAATTTTTTTTTTTTTGTTTTTTTTTTTTTTCATTTTATTAATTATTTGTTTAAAAGATTTTATGTATTGTAAAACATTACATGGGTTTCGGTAGACATTTCGAGCTCTTCTTGCCATTTTAATCAGCCTTCATGAAAAACGGACGACATTGCGTTCTACATGTGTATAATTCTAAGAAGATAGAAAAGAACATCCGTGTAAAGCTCATAAAAGCCTAAGCGCTGATGGGTACACGCAAGACGTAATTTTTGACAGTTACATTTACATGCTCACACGTACGCATACAATTTTCACACAGTTTTTTTCTAACACATTTGCACGCACACACACTTACAGCAACACTTTTTAGCTCCAATTAATCAAAATACGTGTTTTTTTTTTTTTTTTTTTTTTTTTTTATTTATTTATTTTTTAGCCTAACCAGAAACGATTTTAATTTTAATTCGTTTATAACGAAGTTTATTTTTATTCATTTTAATTGATATTATTGGAGCGAATCAATAAGTCGTGCTGGCGCAAGTAGTGCAATTATCGTAGTGTGTAAAAAGGTGCGGAACTATTAAGGAACGCTGATGATTGGTCCGGTCGGAGTCTCATTCAATGATAGAAGTTAAAAAAAATTTCTTTTTTTCTGATCAATCTGATCTAGTTTAAAATTTTCTCCGCGTTTCCTTCGAACTGTTTTAGTCGTCGTTTTACAGCGGTGCAATGACCTTAGTCATAAAGTCAATTTTGTTTTGAAATGTCCACTTTTTAAATACTTTCTTCTCTGTTCGGCTTGAGCGGTAATCAATCTACTTTTCTTTCATTTTTTCTAGAATGATTTTTTTTTATGTATTTTGATTTTTACAATTTTTAAAGATCAGAAACTGCTAGAGCTTTTTTTTTCTTATTTTTGCTGCAAATTGCAAAAGTGTGTGTGCTCGCGAAAATCTTTCAGTATCAGTCCACCTGAGTTTAAATTTATTATTTTCAATAATATCCTTTTTAGTGTCACTTTTTCGGCGGACTCGATTGTACTTAGTAGACACTGGAAATGCTGGCCCGTATCGTTTCGATAGCAGTCTTGTACCAAGGGTCTCGGGCCCGGACGAGGAAACCCTTTTTTTTCTTTCATTTTATTTATAGTTTTATTTTTATCATTATTTTATTTTATTCATCATTTTTTAAACGCGGCTAGGTGGCACGTTGGTCGATTTTAAGGCTCGAACTGACCGAAGATCATAAAGCGATTTCTTATGCAAATTTGTTACTCTAACTAAGAAATATAAGTTGTAAGCATTACATGTGAGACGATTCATCGGCCTTTTCACTATCTGCGTTTATCATACATAAGTTCGACGAATCATTTTTTTTTTTTTTTGGCTTTTTTGCCATTGATTGTTTACTCGAACTGTCATTGTTTTTTCGGGCCGAGTTGCGATTGCTTGTCATTCGTCCTCCTTATAGGCGTACGCATAAAATGCGCATAAAGTACAGAATAAGTACGCTTTGAACGAGTATCGCTACTTCGCTTTTATCATTTTATTTATCTCCCATTTTATTCAAACTTTACGACTAGTATCCTCTATTATGAAGATACATTCCTAAGAAATTAATATCGGTTTGAGGGCCATCACCAATTGTAAATAAATTACAAAATATTAAATTAATAAAATGTGCGACTTTTTGTCTGACTGTTTAACCAGACATTTTCGAGCACTACTAATTATTAAAAATAAATAAAATAAATAAAGAGAAAAAAAAAATCACAAATTACACATTTTATCCTTCGTTTGACATTATTTCACACTATTAAATATTGTTTGTTGCAACTCGCATCGCACGCTTCTACTAAAATTTTTTTTGTTAAACTTCTTTAACTTTTTTTTTGTCAGTGGGATAACATAGTACTATGGTACATTAAGTTTAACTTTTCTGCCGCTTGTTGACTTGTTGAAGGTGAATATCGCCGGGTCGCTTTTTTTCTTACTTGTGGAAGGCGAAAGGCGATGGACCCGTAACCGCGCTTCTATGAAAATGCACATT
This sequence comes from Encarsia formosa, assembly GCA_038277355.1. NCBI lineage: Eukaryota > Metazoa > Arthropoda > Insecta > Hymenoptera > Aphelinidae > Encarsia > Encarsia formosa. Next base: position 80,951,230 of record CM076185.1, on the reverse strand, counting down.
CTGCCATTTGTTATCTTTCTTGTGCCAAATGCGACTTTCCTCGCTTTGCTGGGTATGTGCTACACCTTGTCTATAAAATTACGATAAAAAAATTAATAAATAAATTTTTATAATTGAATTACTTTTTACTTTTTTTTTAGTAGCTTTAACATCTAACAAGCTTCTTATTGCAAAACTGTTATTTAATCAAAAAACTATAAATTTTTTAAGTTGTCTGAAAAATTTCATATTTTTGTTTTTAACTCAAAACTGATTACAAAAAATATTTTTCTTTTTTTTTCTAATTCTTAAGAGATTATTAAACTTCTATAAACAAGGTCATTTTCTTAATTTGACTTGAGTACTTTGAAACTTGAGGCACTGTGTGATAGGCTATAAAAAAATTTTACTCACTTGTCCATGTATTGGGTGAGTCTGACATATGCAATGCAAGCTGCATCCTCTCCTAGCAAATGAACATGAGGATTGAGGATTGTTGTGTTAACAGCTTTACAGTTCTTTCCAAGTACTACTTTGAATAAAACAAATAAAAATAAAATTGGATTAATCAATTGACAAGTAGAATGTTCATTAACTAATTTTTTTAATTAAAGAAAAAAAAAAGATTTTGCTATTTTCCAAGAATAATAGAATGTAGACTGCAGGTGGAATTTTTGTAAAAATATAAAACTAATGTGATCATTATAGCAAGCAATATTTATTAAAGAGTAGAAAAAATTTAACTTGAGTAATTTCATTCACATTAACAATATAAAAAAAATTGAATTAAAATTTTTTTGAATTCGTACCGTTAAAAACTTACAACAAGTGTTCGATCAAATAAAATGAAAATTTTACTATAACTAAAACATAATCAAACTAGTATAGTTATTTAGAATAAATATCGTACTAGATGTAATACTATTGATAGTTTATAAAAAAAATACCCTCAAACTGTGCATAAATCTACTATGTGAAAAGAAAATAAAAAGAATTTTCAGTTTGTATCTATTTTTTAATGTCAACCATTGCAAGTAATACTGCTGAATGCAGGTACCATTTTCTTTGCAGTAAAAATAAATACATTATATAATTATCAAAGAATATTAAAAAAAAATTACCATTATCAAAGTAAAATTTGTGAAACTCCATTCCTTCGACTAAATTACCTAGAGCCTCTGGTTCAAATGCAGTCAGGTGGGGATCACAGATTTTCCTGCAAACAAAAAAAAGAGAAAAATTTTAACCTTTTCAAATTTAAAAAGATTTAGTAAAACACTAGAGTGCTTATATTGTCTGAAGAAAACAATTTTAGCAACCCAAACTCACAAAATGAATGGTTCAAAGAGTATTAAAAACTTTCGAAAACTTAGTTAATAATTATAAAGCTATTTTTATTAATAAAAATTAAAAAAATTTTGCATTAAAACAGTTGAAAAGATAATAAAAATAAAATATACAGTATTTGAGATTGCTCATCATACGATATATTATACAATTGTTTATCAAAGTTATTACAAATTTAAATTATCTTCATAATTTTTTTTTTTTTTTTAATTTATTGAAAAAATATATGTAGGTAAAAATTAATTAAAAGTTTCAAACTCACGTGTACGCCTCAAAATCGCCAGTGTTAATGCTCTCGATGAGCTGCTCAGTCATCTTGATGATTTCCTGGCGCCTAGCTGTAATCGTCAACATGACAGGATCAGTATTAAGTACGGGTCGTTCCGCGACCTCGTCGTCGGGCTCTCTTCGAAAACAATGTACACCACAACAGCCACATGCACGTATCTCTTATATATTAGAAATCTACCACCTTAATTTCATAGTCAACTCCCTTACTTAAAATCATACGTTTTTCATTTTTTATCACTATTACTTGTTATATCTACTTCTTCCCCGTTTTCAAGTCAACCTATTTGATAAGAAAAGAAAAAAAAAAACTATTTCGCAGTGACAGCTATCTATGATATTACTAGCTCGATAATTTTTTGCTCTGAAGATTTTTTGCGTGACTACTTCATTAACATTTTTTGGTGCTACTATATTCTGTGACAACTAAAAAATCATCCTATTAGTTAATTTCTTAATTCAAAAAATTTGTGCTTCAATTATATCAAATGGATAAATAAAAAAAATATATTTTTTAATATTTTTTTCAAATTATTTTTAGTGAAATTCTTTTTTTAAAATTAAAGATATAAAAAATTAATATTAGATAAATTTAAGCCATCCATATAAAGAAAGAATCGATACAATATTTTTTCCAAGTTCTTGGATTATGATCGATCTCTTCTCAATTTCGCGTAATTTAATAAAAATTATTATAAAATTAGATTTTTATAAATTTGTAATTTGTAAAAAAAACATCATAAAAACTTTCTTTATAAATAATTTTTAACGTTTCTAACCACCACCATTTTTATACTACCAAATCTTTAGGGTTAAGAAATTTTTTAAAAACTATCGATTTAAAAATGATTTCAAATTATTTTATAAGTTGAACGAATTATTTAAAATTAATTGCAATTTAATTTTTTAAATGTGTATAAAAAATATTTTTTATTATTTCGAAAAGGTCAGCATGTAAGATCAATTTCAGGGAGTTGCAGGAGTTTCTTAAATTTGGACAAAAAAATATCAAAAAATATGTTTTAAAAAATTTGAATAAAATATGTAGTTTATAATTTTCAAAATACATATCAAAAAGTGCTCTCATACAAAAAAGAGCATGATGAAAAAAAATTTCTAATAGAGTTTATTAATTTCAAGGACTTGTAATTGATGTGCAATTAGTTAAACTAAGTTATAATGCACGTAGAAAAAAAAAGGAAAAAAAATGCTTTGAGGGGGTAAGACCTACGTTGATTTTTCAAAAGAACCACACCTGCGTGTCACTAAACTACGTAATTTCGCATTACCTGAGCTCTGTGAGTTCGTTGAAAGCTGGTTGCAGGTCTTGATGGGGCAGACGATTCGCAAGTCTACAAGCAATATTATTCATTTTTTAAGATACAACGCGTCGCACCTCGTGACGGACACTCAAAAAAACACAAATCTGTATAGATTTTTATGTTATACATAAATTTTTTGATTATATTGTTTTTTTTTAATAATATTATGAATATTCATTTTCTGAAAACTAAAAGTATGATGCAGCTATTAAATTATAATAACAAAATAATAAAAAGCATTTAAACGATTTTCTAGCTTTTTACGCATTATTAAATCAAGACTTCGCGGAGAATATTATATAGATCAATAACTTATTTAAATGGATTCAAACCGACTTTTAATTTGGAATTTTGTATAAACCTACATTTTTCTCCTTCTGCGAAAGTCTCAATTCTTTGCGCAAGGTGCAATAAACTGAGTTCATCTTATTTTAGAATTAAAAAGCACTCCTCTGATCACTGTTTTAAATTAATATTGTCAAGTTTGTATTCTGATATAATAAAATAAAATATAAATAAAAAATTTCTGCAACAAACAACCACAAACATAAGTATGAAATATATGTAATATTGTTTTGCAAGTACACACGATAAATAAACAACTCTGTGAAAAACAAAGCTGATAACTTGTGAAAATACAATCTTAACAACATTCAAATTAACCTTTCAAAAAGAGTTTTTTTCAAGACTAAATTAAGTATTCTCTCGGTTTAAAGCGCATTTTATAAACTCGCGTAAATAAAAATAACAAACTATGTAAAACTTATACGGCGATCTTAGAGTCATGTGTTCATTATCTTTTCAAAGATTTTTTTCCAAAGAAAAATTAGTAAATTCGTTTATTTATTTATTTATCCACGAAAGGTGTAAATCGTGCCTACAAACACATACTCGTTTACTGAATGACATACAATCCCTTGGTTGTACGTAATTTTTTTTTTTCTACGGAGGTGTTTCTGCTATTAATCAGTACATATCAAAGTGACACGTCGGTCGAGGGCGAAGTATAAGCGACGAGAAGATTAGAGGGGAGAAAAGAAGGAGCGACTGAACAGTCGACTTTCCATTCGTCTAGTGTGTGGCGCTAATCTAGCTGTTGATTTCCCTGCAGAGCCAAGAGGAAGCCAGAAGGGAGAAGGGCCGGGATAGGAGAAGGAAAAGCGTTTCAGCTTATAAAAGCTATAGGTTGCGTTACTTTACTGTATCTTCAATACTCATCGAACGCGTATTTTTATCATCGTTCAAATCATTTTCAAGAGATTTAAAAAAAATTTTGAATTTTTTTTTTGTCTAGATTTATTATTTACTCAAAGGTATTTAAAAAAATTAATAAATAAATAAATGGTAAAAGTATTATGTTCAAACTACTGAAAAATAATTTCAACAATAGCGCAAAAAAGCACTTAGATAAGGATTTTTTTGGTAACTGGTTTGGGTAGGCTTTAAATAAATAAATAAATGAAAAAAAATAAAAAAAATAAACAAAGTTACTTGTAGGTGTGAAAAAAAAAGAAAAAAAATTAGAATAGTTCTGTCAAATAATTACGGGAAAACAATACAGCGCGATGACAAGACAATTCAGCTTGAGTAAGTTCAAACAGTTTATTTTTTTAAAGATATATAACTGACACATCACATAGTGAGAATTTACATAATTTCACAAAAGTGTTGCTCGTACCTACACATGTATAATACACTAATACTATGTACAAGTGTGACAACTAAGATAAAGTATTATAATACAGTAGTCTTAAATATATAATAATAAATTTGATTAAATTCGCCATACATTGTAACATTATAATAACCATTTAGAATATTTACTTAATATTTATCCTTTTTTTATTATAAAACATTCCGTTAAGAAACGATTGATTTGGTACAAACATAACGCACGAGTTTAAAAGGAACTAGGATTTCAGGGACGGTAGGATGTTGATGACGAATGGTAGAGATTTGTGGGGTGCTTGGGTCTTATTGGGGCCGATGGGCTACTATTTTTATGAATGAATGAGAGAAAAAAGATAGAGAGATTTGATGGAAGGAGAGCACCATGTTTCACTATTTTGGATTAGAATGCCAAATGCATGATGACTTGCACAGCCGTTTGATCGTTCCGTGCATGCAGCGTCCCCATGCAAAGTGAAACGAGCGAGCACGAAAGAGTCTCGATACTACTGTATTGGCACCATGAATTTTCGACTGCTGATAAAACCCCCGTGGACTAACTCATCATTGGCACTGTTATTTGTAAATATGGAGATCAAATCGTCGCTCTTTTTTTCAGTTTGGACATTATTCGTCATTGTTAATTTTTATCAAGAAATTATCAAAAAAATTGTTGTATTTATGTGCGGTTATTCTTTTATTTGTATTTTATTTTTTCGTCCCGTTTATTTTAAATTAAATTTTTTTAAACAATTTATTTGTAATAGAAATAATAATAATTTTTTTAACCTCTTAACGCACCCATTGCATTTTTCATTCAAATTTAAACTCGTTACAGAGAGAATTTCTGTAGCAAGCATCAACAGTTCATTCAGATTAACAGTAATAAACACTAAGAGCAAATTAAAACCGATAGCCTCTGTAAGGACGACGTATCAGCTATGGCAATGTATGATTAAAAAAAAAAAAAGTTATGAAAAAATGGGAAAGGGGGTATAATAATAAAAGAAGATAACATAAATCGCGGTTATCGTTAAGACAAACTACACCGTCTACAACAAAATTCGTCGTCTCTGGTCGCAGACTTCTTACGGGAGGAGTTAATAGCCTTCTTACCAGAGTGGGCCTTACCGTCTTCCACCTCATGGCCAAGCTGGACGTATCCTCCGGGCGTGTAACGTAGTCCTTCGGGTTCTGAGCAGTGCGTTTTGAGTACAGGAATTGGACGCACATGCAAAGTACAAGCGCAAACACACGAGTAAACATGCATTAAAAAACATTAACATTTTTTTTTTTTTCTTAAATTTTCTTTTATTTCTAAGCTCCAACTACTTTTGGCAAGTCTTCGGGTGAATCAGTTCCTTCATTCACCCGAAGACTCGGTTGGCGGTGGTGGTATTTCCTGTCTAGCTCGTATACGCTCGACGCTCAAAATTTAATAACTCATGCGTTTCATATTATTTGCGTTCACTTGAAATATAAATGAAGTTGGCACTTTAGTCAGCCAAGCAATGTTACAAAATCGAGAAGATCGAGCTTGGACAGAAAATCAAGAGGTGTGCGCCGATGTGCGGCGTGGTGAAAAGTGATAAATATAATATTCAGAGACACTGACACGTGGACATGCTGGGTGGTACTAGCTATTTATTATTGTTAAAAAAAATAATGAAAAAAAAAAATGAACAAAACAAAACGCATGATTGATATTGTGTTTTTAGTAAAAGCTAAGCTGAATATGCTTTATGACTAATGTCGAATTGTCGGATTTGAACCACCCATTAGCAATCAAGATTAATTTCAACTTATCTCAAGTGAAAAGCTGCAAAAGCTTGATTTCTCGGGTGATACTTGCCTCTCACGTATTGACTATATACTTAAATACATATATATAATGGAAAAATCAGGTGTGACTCTTGCAAATATAGATATAAGCGTAACATTAAACAACAGCGACTCTTCGTGCACTTGGTCAAGTAAGTGAGTGCAAGACAAAAATATTTTTGTCTTGCACCTTTTCCAAGCTTGTTCTATCATGAGCTTTTTTTTTAATGCAAAAGTGCAGAGCTGCGCAGTGTCACCAGATGTGTATACACATAAGTAAAAAAAAAAAAAAAAAAAAAAACGCAAGTATATATATAATAATAATAATAATAATAATAAACATATATAGAAGAAATAAGAAAAAAAAGAGAAAGAGAGAGAAAAGAAAGATATAAAAATAGAGAGAGAATTAAGAGATAGAAGAGAAAGAGAGTGTGAAAAATCGAGGTACAGACCGGTGCTGGAAGAGCTCTGTCGCCTCGGTGTTTGAAGAGAGGAGTTTTGACCGGCGTTGGCTGCGGCCGCAGCAGCACTAAGGTAGACCATGGACGAGGGCGAAGGACCGCGCTGGCTGTTCTGGCTGTTACTACTGCTGCTGCTCGAGCTGCTGCCGCTCTCGTTCCCGTTTGCTAAATCACATGCAACCAACCAATTTTCCAACGATAATTTCTCTTTTCATACAACTACTTTCTTCCTTACTTCCTTCCTTCCTTCCCCTAAGCTTCCTCCCCCAACCCCCGCCTTTCGCCAATCTTAATAAATAAGCCTCCTTTCTTCGTTCCTAGCTCCTCGGCTCCTGGATTATTATCGTTAAAAATTAGTAACTTTTCAGGCCTGAATATTCATTTTTTCTTCGTGGATATAATATTTACTTTAACATTTTTCAAAATACTGCAAACGAATATTCAGTCTGTAAATCAACGCACCTTAATTTTATTTTCAAATTCTCAAGCTCTGCCGTTTTAAGTTGGGTTTACTATAGCCTTGCCAAAAAAGATAATATCGAAAAATTCATTGGTTTAAGAAGTGGAATTAATAAAGTTTACGAATTTATGAGATTGCGCAGTGTGCTATATAGTATGCTCAAGCGACAGTTTAAATTTGCGTCTTTTTAGGTTTTTTTTTTTATTGCTGCGAAAGCGAGTTTTTGTGATTCATATTTGCCGGTGCTGTCATTAGTATGACAAAAAGTCGTATAAAAAGTATTTTTAGAAAAAGTATATTGGTTAGAAAAAGATTTGTAGTCATTAATATTGTGAAAAATAATAAAAACCCATGCTGAATTTGAAGAAAAAAAACTGAGAAAAAATCACAAAAAAATAAATAGTGCCTGCACACAGCTTACCGGTTTGACGAATTGTTGATCTCAACGTACTTATTCATTTAACGTGATGGGTTTCTTCCAGACATTACATCGACTATAATTTGGGCTATTTGACTATAAAATTTTTTAACGTCAAAATTATTTACTCTCAATTATTCATTTACAGCAATGGATGCCAAAGATAATTAAAAAAAATATATTCCAGTTCATTTCTATTTCGCTTATTCGCTTATTTTATTCGAATGCGGTTCTATAATCTCTCCCAAATTTCATACTTTTGTAATTTTCATACCTAGAGTATCTTCTAAATATTATTCTAGTAGTTTATTTGAAAAATTTAAACTTAAAAAAAATAATAATAATAAAACTTAATACATATCCACGCGACACTGCGCGTAGTAAGCGTAAGAAAAAATATTTTTTTGAAGACACGTCACAAGCCACTCGAAATTTGCCACACCCACAAACAGGTTTAAATTAACGAGACATTAAAAGAAAAAAAAAATACTTTAGGGGTTAGTACGCACACTGCAAACTCTGAAAAATTCTAATGGTTAGTAAGAAAAGTTAAGAAGTAACATTCTGACTGTTAGATCTAGTGTAGGCATCGGGTTGGATAAAATTCACTTGGGACAATCCCGGATTCATGCAACAACGGTTGGGACCCAGGACGATTTAGAAAAAAAAAAAGGTTATTTTAACTGTCCGGAGTAGGAGCAGTCGATGGGTATTCAGAAAAGTTGTAAGCACTTTTCTGTGACACAAGAGATAGAGACAAGAGAACACAATCAACGACAAAGTTCAATCTAGTGAGACGCCGTGACAGTGTCCGAGAACAAAGCAATGGACCGTTGCAGTTTGAAGCTCTTTATTATTCCTTTGAAATGCTAAAGACTATCAGCTTACTTCAATTGATTTATCGAATAGTCTTGAAAGTTTTGATTCGAGTAAAACTTCATTGTAGTGAAATTTCAACTTTACAAATGAATCTTGCCAATTAAATAAAAAAAGCAGGAGCTTTCGACTGCGGCGATTTTTTGTGCTCGGACACAGGGAGAGAGTAGGCTCGGTTAGGGGCCTCAAAAGCTGCGGTTCGGGGTTTAATGTACCTTGGGCGCCCTGGAGTAAAACCGCAGCTATTCCAAGGGGACTTCCGGGTGGCTGCTTTTGGGCCTGGGCGGCCCCGATAACCCTGGAGAAGACCGAGGCTGCCGCGGCCGGACTGCTCGGAGGCGTGCCTTGGGACGCGTACGCTACGCAACGTCGTTGGACAAATCATTTTTCTTTTTAGTTATTGTCAACTTTAAACACCCGTTAGTAAGCTCTTTAGTGTTTTGTTAGTGCACACTTGGCAAATTGCTCCTTTCAAACGTCTTGGCGCGTTCGCTCGAGTTTGAGAATCAGCGGGTTTTTTTTATTTAAACATCGGGAACCCGCTTTAATTTGAAATTTACAATCGGCGAAGCAAAATTAGACTCTGGAGTGTTCCATTCGAGGAGCCGTATTGCGAGTGGTTTTAAAATTACACGGCACTAAAAATAAAAATCAACTTATTTACTTTGAAAATATGTTAAAACCCGGAGACTTTAGCCTAGTCACGAAATAAATTTTGTAAATTTTAGTGCTCGCGCGAATAATTTTCCAAGTGCAATTTCGAAGAAATAAATTATTTCGATCGTACCAGGTAGCGCGTAGCATTATGCGGTTGTCCTAAGAGTGTGCAGCCAAGTTTTTGTTCGACAAAGTTTGACACAGAGGAAAATAGACTCTTTAAAAAAGGTAAAAGCAAAGATGCAACAGTGCAAGTACAATAAAAAAAAAAAAAAAAAAAAAAACGGAAATTTTTTTTGTTCAAACTTCAAGTGTAAGGTAATAGACTCACGGTTGCAGTTGTCCAGCTGTTTGGTGGTACCCGGCAGTACGGGCGCCATCGACGACTGCATTAAAAGCCCGACAACAGTGCCGTCACCGCTGTCAGCGATTCTCACAGCAGCCGAACATCGCGCCCGAATCGGGGGTAAGTCGACACCCTGATGTCCGACGAGGAAGACGACGACGTCCGGAGCCGAACTAAACCCATCCCAGGTATTTACGTTTGGTGGAGGTTACTCTACCCCTTTTTACCAACTCGCTACTGCAGCGCTAGGCCGAGTTATTTCGGAGCGAATGCTGACCGAAAATAATACCCGTACCACCACTTACGCTTCCGACTGCTATAAAGCCACACGTGACCGTATCGCAGTTGGTTTTTTCGCTAAGCAGTCGACTATCGCTTTTTTTTTTGCACTGTGTACTTTTTCGGACCGGGCGCGCAGTTCTTTTATGGAAGACGGAAGGAGCAATTTTCAAAAGCTTTTTTTTTGTTAGTTTCAAGCCGTTTTTTTAATGAGTAAAGCTGTGTTCATTCAATTTCTGAAGACTGCTTCGTTAATAAATGATGGTTTGGTTGGAGTTAAGCACGACTGACACCTTTCACGGTTAGTTAAATTACTCGACTAAATAGAATGTTACCATGTCAATTTAGATAGACAATGTCAACAAACACAGAGAAAACGCAAAGATCGCTAGTTTAAATTTTCATTGATGCTTCGAAGCTTCTAACAATCTAAATCACTGATCAATCTCAAAGAAAAATTTTTTTATTCTTTTTACAGAAACAGTTTAGTTTTGATCTTCATAAAATTTTTTTATGTTCAAAACTTTGAAAAGTTTAAAAAAATTAAAATTAGTTTTATTTTGATTCAAATTTGATGTTTTTTTATCTAAGAAAATTTTAGTGACTTGAAAAAAATGTTTTTCAACTTAATAAAAAAATTTTTCCATGTCAAATGCTCAAGTTTAATTAGTGAATTAATTTATCATGTCACTAACACATGCAAGACCAAAAGCTCTTATGTCCGTGTTGCGCACATAAATGGAGAAAATTGGCTATCTTTATGAATCGCAATTGATACTATTAGTTCCAATATTAATTTTTTGTCGTTATTTTTGCAAATAAAAATTTACTTCATATGTAATAAAGAAAAAAAAATTTTTCCCGAGTTAAAAAAACAACAAATTTTAATGATTATTAAAAAAAAAAAAGTTTTAATAAATGGTAAAAGAAACATAAAAGCGGTTCTTTTTTAGTTTACTCTAAAAAGCAATGTTAAATGCCAATTTTTTGCACTTTGCGATACACAGCACTCACTAGTTTTAGGGCCAAATTATCGGTATTACATTTTTTTAAATTAATGAAGTGACAAAACACACAATTAGTATTAAAAACCAAAACGTGGAACATTTTGATGGTGTAGATTGAAGTTACCTTCGGGTTCTTTGGCAATGACCGTGCTGCTCCGGTCCACACCGCCCTTCTTATCCTCTGTACAACATATACACATACACATCACGTTTACGAATACTATACGATGTAATAATATAAATAATAGTCATAATAATAATAATAATAATAATAATAATAATAATAATAATAATAATAATAATAATAATAATAATAATCATAATGGTTTCATACTCTTTTTACAGTAGTTATTACCTACACATTGAAATTAGCGCAAACTCTACTTTTTGTCGCATTTGATAATACACTGATAGTCAGTTATTTTTAAAAAGTGTCAAAAAGAATTTTCAAAAAGTGTAATTCTTACATTTTTTATATTTAATTTTCCACTAGGGCAAAAAAAATCGATTTAAATGTGTATAAACATACTGATTTCATATTTACAAAAAATTAATTAAATACAAATTTTCAAAAAATTTTCTCAAAATATATCAGTAAAAAGTTTTTTAAACAGAAATTTAAAGCAATTATAGCACATGCAAAAATTTTTATGGTGCAATATTATAACAATTTAATTAATTTTTAATAAAAATGTAAATTTAAAAATATTAAAAAAAAATCATTTTGCAATCAACTATTTTTCATGAAATAATTACTATTTATTTCGTTTTTCTTTTTTTTTTATAAAAGAATTATTTCTTAGATGAAAGAGTTATTTAAGTTTAGCATGCATCCTGAATCATTATAAAATGACGTACCCTACTGAAGTACTTATAAAGAGCTTAAAAAAGCTTTTACAGATAAATAGTTCTAAATTGTAGCATGTAAACTAAGTAAGCTTGATATAAGGAGAATGTGCAGTAGCAGGCAGGAAAAGTAACATAAAATTAGACGGTACAATATTTGCGGTGTTCATAAATCCATAACACCGGACTATACACGAACACGTAACGATGAAACAAGTGCATGAAATTTTTCAATTTCTTGAATCAATTTTTGACAATTTACAATACTACAAAAATTTAAAAAATAGTTGATACCGGATTGGGAAAAATAGGGCATAAAGTTAAAACCGAACTTTTAAACAAAGAAAATGTAATTTTTATTATCATTTCTGTTCAAAAACTTATGATATTCATGTTTTTGAAAAACACTGATAAAAATTTCTTTTTAAATACTTTTTGAACAGAAACAATATGTCAAAAATAACTAAAATAAGTTATGAATAAGAATAGTGATTAAGTAAATTGATAATAAAAGTGCTGTATATAAAATAATTTTATACTTATCAAAAAATTTATTAATACATAATTAAAATTATTATTTGATAAACAGATAAAAAAATATATTTTTACTCAAAACAATATTGAAACTTTTAATTTTTCATATAAAAAACTGAAAAATTTAGTGATCACACCTTTGACTTAAAAATTTTTTTTAAATGTCACATAAAGCTTATAAAACATATTCATAAATTTACACATGTACTCTACGTTCTAGGATCCCTAAGGGATTTCACACAATCTAAATAATAAAGCTGTACCATCTATAGTCACGTTAAATTTAATAATTAAGACACATTTTATGCTGAAACCTCATTTTCCAGTTTTAAAATGAATTAAAAATTTAATGAAAAAAAAATTTGTTTTTATAAATTTAATTTAAAGTTTCAAAAATAAAAAAATTAATAATACATATTTGAAATGTCGTTACTTTAAGAATGTGCTCAAAAATAACAAAAAATGTCTAATATTGAAAAATTTAAAGAGTATCATAACATTTTTCAATTTGAATAACTGCGTATAAAAACATAACTCTTCTAAATAAATTTGATACTATCAAGTAATACTTAAAAAATGTTATAACACTTTTGGAAAATCTTAAAAAAGAAAAAAATTTGTATAAGTATACAAATATATGAAATCCATTGATGTAAAATAATGAAATAAATAAAGAATATAAAAATAGTAAAAGAGAGAAAAAAAGTATTTTACTGATTTATTATTTATAGTGTCGAAAAAAAATATACAATATTCAAAAAAAGGATTGTTCAAAACATCGATTAATTTATATTATATGTCTTTGGTTAAAAAATAAATCCTTGTTCTGAGTAAATAATAAAGTCTTTCTTATTATTTCAACGCTGACCTCGAAACATATTTTTTGAAGAGAATCTTGCAATCTAGTCGAAAACTTTTAATATCCTAAAATTTTTCATTTGCTAAAAGAATATTGATCTAATTTTTCAGACGTGAAGTAGTTTCTAGAGTAGCACACAGGTAGGTTAATCTTCATTTTTTTTTTTTTTTTAGAAAGATAAACGAAAGTTTTGGAAATTATAAACAACAGACAACGAACTACTGTAGTGAATAATTATTTTTGGTAGTAAAAAGTGGTGGTCAGTGGCTAAGGCGCGTCTATAATCGTTAATAGAAGTAGTTTTCTTTTTTTGTCTACGTAATAATAGTAATAATAAAAACACATATTAGCAATTTAAAAAAATCAATTTAAGACTCGTTTAAGTTCTATGACGTGCATCTCGATCAAAGAATTTTTTCGTTATGACTACGTGTTATGGATTTTTGAGCATCACTTCTTTGTTAATATAATATTGATTGATACTGATAACAATCATACAGGGTGATATTTTTAAATTAATTTCAACTAAAAAAGATTTGAAAATGAGCGTTAGCGTTTTAATCTGACGAACAAAATATGTGAATATTTTTAACATTTTCGCGTACGAATATAAAATTACGCATGAAAATCGCGTAAAGCGTCACCCTGTATAGAAAATTCAATGCAAATTTTCTACCATAGTAAGTACACAAGAGGAAAAAGAGGGGCTTTATTTCGGAATAAGTGATAGTTTACGCGAATTATAGATTGATTAGTTGAACTAGCAGATGTACAGAGTGGTAGTGAAATATGCAGTGTGGTCGCGTTCATTTGTGACATGAAAATTTTAAAAGAATATGGTTGTGTTGGGTGATAAAAATAATAAAATTAATACGAAACTGAATGCATGTACTTGTCTAAAATAAATGAAAATTAAATACCGTTTATTTAAAAAAAAATTTATAAGTGACGATTTTAAGTAGTCGATGTGTTTAACACAACATAAATGTAAGTTAGTGAAGGTGTTTCACAAAATTACGCGAAATGTGAAAAACAATGATAAATGTGTAGAAATTAATTCAAGTGAGTGAGTGCACGCAACAAACCAGATATATTTATGAGGTTAGTCATATAAAATGATCAGTATCCAAGCAAGTATCATCCGAAATAAATTTAAATCAATATTTTTCACTCTATCATTTTTAATGTCATCAAAAACACTAAGCTGTCTCAACTGAGCGAATGTAACTGAACTTTTAAGGCTATCTAAGTATAATGAAATCAACATAATATCAAAACTAATTTGAGTAGATTAATTGTCTGGAAATTTAGATATTATAATTCATTGTATGTAAAAAAAAAAAAACTAATTTTATATAATACTGTAACTTTACTGTAAATGAAAGACCTGCTATCTGGTTTGAATGATTGTGATTGCTTTTGCGTGCGCGTACTGGATGCATGTGATGGACATTAGAGTTATTGTGATATTGAGATTAAGGGTAACAAGGGTTTTTTCGCTGGACGCTTTTTACGGATTTTTTTCGACTAATTCAAATAAATTTTTTTCAATAAACTATATTATTTACCAAATTTTCGATTCAGTTGTATAACAAACTGTTTGAATACAATGTATCGAGATTTTGAACTACGGTATTCAATAATATCAATATCGAGCGTAATAAAAGCATTAAATATGTATTCAAAATACCCTCAACCCAATTTATCTGGAGAGAGATCATTACAAATACATTACGAAATCACATTCATATGATTACAGATATATGAATTACATGAAATTATATAAACTTCAGAGTTTAGTAGAATAGAAAAAAATACAGAAGATCTACGTTTGATAGTAAAGAAATACTGCAGATTGTTATAGGTATACACGAAAGTTTAACCTACAAGAGTATTCAACAAGGTTTAATTTACAAACGTTTATTCAAGTTATTATGATAGTTGAAGAGTAATAGTAGTAAAATTAGTAGTAATAGTAATAGTGATGGTGTAAATAGTAGTCACCGATATATATTAATATTTATGTTTTGTAACGAGAGAACAAGATTATACACTCATATAGTGAAGTAAGACAGTTATTAAATTTTTTACTGCAGATTTTATCTGAATACTATGTAAATCTTCCCTTTTGGATAACTCTTTGAAATTTTTAATTAACTATTTTATGAAAACTCAAATGTAACTACTACTTAGTAAATACTTTCAAAGCTTTTATATCTGAGCTTAAAAATACTTGATTGCAAGGCACCAAAAACTCACAAATCAATTAAAGTTTTTTTTTATCATTCATTATTTAAAAAAAAAAAAAATGACCTATTCAAACTTTATCTAAAATTAATTAACTTACACACATTATTATTATTATAATTTAAAAACAATTACAAACTCATCGGAACGTTTAGTAATATACGATCGGTTGTAATAAATTTATAACAGGTTACATGGAAAATAAAAAAATTCGCGATCAAATAAAAATCACCGACGCCGAGGAGTTGTAACAAGCAAACTGTATGTCCTACCTTTGACGTCGTCATCATCGAGCGTTGTGCTACTGTCGGTTGACTCCTTCACTTGTGAGCCATCGCCTTTCTTTGTGATGATGCTTTTGGCTGTAATCGCAATTATTTTTAAATGAGTCCAGGGGTTTTAAAATTTATCAGCTACGATCCTTATTTTATATAATATTGATCAAGCTGATGCATAGGTTTTTTTTTTTTTTTTTTTTTTATAATAATAATAAAAATAAAAAAAAAAAAAAAAAAAAAAAAAAAAAAAAAAAAAAAAAAAAAACAGTATAAAATATAAGGACTGAGCATTTCCACTTTTGAATCGAGCACACGGAATTCTTAAATACGTATTTATACAATTTATACACCATTTAAACATAAAATAAACAAAAATAAATGAATCAATTTAACATCCGCCACCAAATTAGTTTAAAAAATGAGATGCCCTTTCAAGTGAACAACAACCTCTGTTCATGGGCTATTATAATTATTGAAAAAAGCTACATTTAAATTATAATGGTCCGATGAAATTGTACGAAAAAACAGTTAAAAAAATTCGAGATTATTATTATGAAAACGACAATTAAACTTCCACTTGGATCTTAGTGCACAATTAAAAAACATCTTTTACGTTAACAATTAACGACTGTTTTAGATGTTGACATGAATAAACAAAATGATTCGTGTGCAAAACGTTTTCACCGCAAATTCAATTTGTTTCTGATCTGTTTCGATTAACAACATTTTACTGTTCTTTACAAAAAAAATCATGAAGTTGCGATGCTTACGCTGATTGAACATGGATTTTGCTCTTATCAAACTTGTATTTTGAGAATTAAAAATTTATAATTATATATAGCAAAAAGTTTTCAAATTTTTATAGGATACTCGAATTGCTCTATAAGACTGTATAACTAAAAATTCATGAACATCTTTTCATGAATCGTGCAACTCTAAATAAATTTTAATTCGACTATCCTACGTTCTTAAAAAAAAGCAATTATCAGAGTGTTCTCTCTCTTTGTCATATAAAAAAGTATTGAAAGATTATTTGTGTTTCGTGTCATAAATATTAAATAAAGAAATTGTAATATTGGTTTTCAAGACGCCAGAATTATTTGATATTAAGTGTGTTAAAGGTGTAATAAAGTTTAAATTCAAGAATAGGATTTGCAAGGTAATATTATAATCAACATTGAAAGATAAGCAAAGTTTACTTGTGAAAGTCAAAATGAGTGACAGTAATGTCGACAGATAATATTTAAAATAATATAAAAACTTGCAAGAGTTAACAATAAACATAGAAACGATGCATCAATTCATGGTTAAGGTCCAGTTTTTAGTCCATGCTTCATGCTCAGCAACACATCATATATATGCGTTTTGTTAGTAGCATTTGATAATAATATTCCGTAGTTATGTTGCAGCCACTATTTTATCATTCATTAAACGTTGAGCTGTCATTACATTTAGAATGAAAAGCAATAATATCGCACAAACTGCTTATATTTTACGCCTCATAGAATAAATGTCAAAGTTGTAATCATTTTTTATAGATACTTTAATAGCATGATCTGAGAAATTTTTTTACTCTAGTATTATAAAATTTTAAGTGATTTTCAACAGTTTATGCGATCTTAAATTGAAATAGAAAAATATTTTGTACGGACTGTTTTAGAAAACAAAAAAGTTAAAACACGATTCTTACCACTTTCTTTTGATTACAGCATGGATCAACGTGATTTCAATTGGTGGTATAGTTGCAAATTTTGATCGGATTGATACATGAGTAGTAACAGGGTCAACCAAAGAAAACAAATGCAGACATCTTTATTATTAACATTATTTACTTACACCTCAATTGAAATTTTCGAAATTCGTGTTTCTTTTTTTTTTTTTAACTAAATTTAAAAATGTGTATTTTTTGTTTCAACAACTTTCTAAATTCATTTATAGACTAATTCATGTATAATGTTACAGAAAATTGAATGATGTTTACTTATATGACAGTATGATTATATAAAGTAAAAAATAAAAAATGAGTTATCTTATTAATTAGTGTAAAATGTTTCTCTAATTAATCAAATGATGTTTATTAGAAAGTAGTAATGATTGCATTACATTTAACTGAGTTAAATAAAATTGAATCTTTAGAGTAGTAAAATTGTCATTATATTTTCAGATAAAAAGTTTCAAGTAAGTCACAAATTTACTGAGTCTAAGTAAATAAGTTTTTAATCATGAAAAATATTCATAAATATTGTTTTATCACCTTCAAAGTAAATAAAAATGCTATTAGACAATAGATTAATAATTTTAACTTTGGAAACGCTGGTATTAATAAAAAAGTTTTAATACAGTAAATAAAATACAAAAAATTATTTTGTTAAATACTGCACTTTTGAAAACTAAGTTTTTACATTGCTTAATTTACACACTATCTATAATAACACAGCTTTATCTAGTAAAAGGAAATGCAAATACATAATATATGTATACACTTAATTAAAGCTTAGGAAATGTACAAATGCATTCTTTAATAGTATATTATGCAACGGGTTGCAGTATCGTCGCCAGGGCGGTTTTAAAGGCCCCGAGTGCGAAGCGAAGCGTAGCACGAGTGACTTTAAGACGCCCTGGTGACGTGCTGCACCCGTTGCATATACTATTTTATACCACTGGTGCGTAGGACGAGTTTTTAAATTTCGAAGCGTGCGTAAAATCGAGTACCTACGCACTAGTGGTATAATATACTACTCTACTTTCTATTTTTTACGTATTTAGCTGAAATGAAAAATAAAAAATAAATAAATAAATTTTCTTGACTTAAAAAAAAAGATAAATGATCCCATGGATAAATATATGTATATTAGCATTATAAGTGCAGTTAGTCTAACAATAATTATCACTGTACACATTGGTCATTCTTGTAATTATCTAAATAATTATAGACTAAAAATACACAACTATAATTCTACAAATTAAATAATATCTATTCAGAGTTATAAGGATCTGGTGAATGGGATTTTTTTCAAAGTGAAAAAAAAAACTAATGTAAAAAATAAATAATTTAAGTGAATAATGTGGTCGCGTATGTCAAATATTGTGCTATGAATGTTGAGATAGGGGAAAATCATGCCGAGTGCAAAAGTGCATTTGTATTTTCTTAATGTTTTTGTAAATTGTAAATCTGCAAATGATTAATCTCATTGCCAAATAACTTCACAATTTACATTTTTGAAAATACATTTGCTATGATTTTTTTAAGTGTCAAGTGTCTCGTATTTTTTTTTTTCTTTTTAACTATGTTAAAACCGTTAATGTATACTTTTGATGTAACTATAAAAATGGTCAAAAGTTTCTCTTGTTAGTATATTATAAACTTATGATTAAGAAAATACCTCAGGCCCTCTTCACGCTGTATTTATTGTTATGGAAAAGAAAGTTCTGTAATATCTCTCGTTTTCTAATAGATCTAGAAAAGTCATGAAAGAAAGAATCTTTCAGATTTTTAGCATGTAAGGGAAGAAAAGCAATATTACTTAAAGATTGTGAAAGATAATTCTCATGGAAAAAGTCAAACAAAATGAAATGATTGCGACATTATACATTATAATTATACTCTTCAAAATAAAAAAATAACGATTTTCTTATGATTTTAAAAATTGATGTTTTAACGGAGGTTGAATAAGCATTGTGATTTGTTTTTTTTTTTTTTACATTAACTTATATCAATTATTATTCAATTTTTTGGCAAAAATACGCAATCCATTAAGGTATAAAATAATTTAATCATAAAAAAAAT
Organism: Encarsia formosa; assembly: GCA_038277355.1. Classification (NCBI taxonomy): domain Eukaryota; kingdom Metazoa; phylum Arthropoda; class Insecta; order Hymenoptera; family Aphelinidae; genus Encarsia; species Encarsia formosa. The sequence continues at coordinate 80,931,747 of CM076185.1, read as the reverse complement.
GTTTATTATAAAAACTTAACTCGTTTACTTAATTGTTTTGCATATACTAAAAAAAATTATTATGTAGGAACGAATAATTAAATACCGCTGTGCGACTCTTCATTTTGCTTCGTGATATAATTAAAGTCACGGTAAGTTGAAAAAAATTTTTTAAACCGATTAGGAATCACATAAGTTTTAGTAAGATTAATGTGACCAATTTACTAAAATTTAATTAAAATTAAAATTAAATTTTTTTATAATTAATAACAATCTGTGAATCAGTAAGATTAAAAATAGGTATTTATACCATAAGTATAAATTTATTTATTTATACTTATAAGTATTAATAAACTCATAAATACCAAACACATTATCATTCACGTTATCATCCGTCAGCTACAAATGTACCGAAGTAGTCTCTTTCAAAATCAAGTTTTTGTCACAATTTTTGCTCGTACGTAGTATCAATTAAAACTTTTGCATCGAGTTTTTATTTGTAATTTTTTGTAATTTCACATAAATTTTATTTCAAACAAAAAACTAATTATAAAAGAAAGCGGGCCACTGTAGCATCTGGATGTTTGTATTAGCCAGAAACAAGTAATTTCAGAATAAAATATTTCTAGATAATACATTGGTAAATGATCTATGATGACAAGGTGTGTGATACTGAGTGCATTATTATGATACAAAAATCGTCGGAGTGAATTAATGGGTTGAACATATTTATAATTTAGAATGCGCATATCATTTTCGTGCTGGGCGAGCGAGGACAATTTGCACATCTGCATTTATATTATGTACAGAAGTTTGCAGTTCTCATACTACGCACAGACGTTTTTCTACGTAAGGTTCGACAAAAATTTAAAGCCTAATTGAGAATATTCTGTCAAAGTATTTTTGCACGTACCTCTTATGTGAATCAATACAACGGAGATTAAAAAGTTGCAGTGAAACACTTGAAGTGGCACGTAATATACAATGACAGATTTCTCTGTTATGGCATTGTGGCGATGCATGAGTCATAAATTTGGGTAGTGACTATAAGTGGTAAAAAAAAAAATTATTGAAGAAGAAAAAATAAATAAATTTTAGACGGAGATATATGAACACGAGATCATTATAAAAACATAGGATCGAGTGTTGTACAGCTTATCGAGAAGATCATGTTCGTTAGATGCTGAAGAGGGCCGGAGGTACTTACGATTTTCATACTTACTGGAAAAGTTCCTTGTCGCGAGCATCGTGGTTAAAATGGCGCCCTGTCAACAAAAAAATCACCACGTTTTAGATTTTTTAACCAACGCTACTTATAATAAAAAAATTAATAGATGATTCCAGTTTGATAAATTTATTACAATACAAAAACAAGTCGCAGTCCGAAAAAAAAAAATAATATTTGAAAAAATTCACACCTCGGCTGCTGGTTTATCTTCATCGTGGCGGCACATAACAAATTTACTTTTAAAAGTTTTCATTTTTTTATTTTTACACCTTCGCGACACAAAACTACGATAACAAGCTTCAGTCGTACCAAGTGTAAAACACTGTTACAATAAATAATACGTAAGGTTTTAAAAAAATTTCGGACAAAAAAATAAACAAAAACTCAAGTATGAATCATCAAATATAAAAATAAAATAATTTTTAAAGAATTATTATTCCTTGCAATACTCGAATACGTCCATGGTTACGACTGGCTAACTTGTCTTTCGCGAGACGACTGATCAAGAATCATAATAACGCTTGCTTAGAGTCGCGAGCAGCGCTTGCAGTGCCGTATTGCAAGTTTATAATGTCGCGCAATTCCCCATGCAAAAGCGTTCATTTTCTTTTTTTTTTTTTTTTTTCTTACAGATTTCTCACTTTAATTGCAAGTGTAAACACAACTTGCGAAAAATGCACATATTTAAATAGCTAATACACATTATGTAAAGATAAAAAACAAGAGCAAAGCTTGAAAATTGTTAGTTTATTTTCTCGTTACCAAATGATGTTTACATCATTATTAAAAAAAAAAAAAACTCTTAAAAGCTCTGGCACGGGTGTATTGAAATAATAATGATTTGTAGCAAACTAGACAATTGCAATTAATCAAGGCACTGCCACGAGGACAATTTTTCCAATTGTCGGGGTATACGTGTGTTGTGATTGTTCACTACATCCGATTTTCTATTTCTATTAGAATTGTCGAGATTATTTCATCTTGCCGGACGCGCAGCTGTGAAAAATTCAATTTCTCTATTCTCGTAGCTTGCGATTATTGACATGTTCCTATTTGTACGAATAGTAAAGAGAGGTTTTTCAATCCCGAACACGGATCGATTGTTCGTTTTATTCTCTGAAGCAGAGAAAAAAAACTGAATTAATTTCCCGATAGGTGCGGACCAACATAGAAAATAAAATTTTCAAACTGGATTTTTGAAACAGAAGAAAATACATTGTAAAGATATTTGGTTTGTAACTGACCTTAAGCTTGCGCCTTGCATTGAATTTCTTCAAGCAGTCAACAGTCTCTTGCCTGTGAACAACCGAGGCAACACGCTCACGTTGCTGAAATGAAAGCAAATAAATAAAGATTATCAAGTGTATCTCAAGGGTCGTAATAACGTTCGGACGAGTAAGAAAAAAAAACTAACGCAGATCCAGGGGTGCTTCAGAGCCTCGCTGGCGGTGATCCTCTTGGTCGGGTTGACCGTCAGCATCTGATTGATGAGGTTTTTCGCCTCGGGTGTGACGGTGTCCCATTCCGGTGTTGGGTACTGAAAAAAAAAAAAAAAAAAAAAAACTGAGTATAAATGATGAACCGTCAAGTACGCTTTTACGGTATGAATAATTGAAGACTGACGTCGTAGGATCCGGACTTTATCTGCGCGTAAAGCCGGTGTTGGTCCTCGTCCCAGAAGGGCGGGTATCCTACCAGCAGGATATAAAGTATTACTCCGCAGGCCCATATGTCGACGGGTTTTCCGTAGGGCTCTTTTTTCAGCACCTCGGGACTCAGGTATCCCGGCGTGCCCGCGAAACCTGTACATAAAAAAAAACGTTATTATTGCAACCGTCGCAAGCCACAGTGCATAAAATGCTGTCATTAGAACGATTACTCACCGTACCATGCCTGCGTGTCGCCCTGTACCTCTATCGCTAAACCGAAATCCGCTAATTTCACAGCCGCTCCTTTCGCCTTGCTCGCCAAGAGCAGGTTTTCGGGCTAAAAATAAAAGAGAAATTTTTAAAAAATCGGAAATTAGATTATCACGATTGACGGAGGTTGACTTACCTTGAGATCTCTGTGCACGACCCCGTTGTGATGGCAGTGATGTACGCTCTCGAGGATCTGTTGGATACAGTGCGACGCGTCGGCCTCACTGTAGAATTCTCGGGCCACTATGTCCTCGAACAGCTCGCCACCCGTTACTCTGTTCAACAAAAAATAATATTCATTAGGTTTATTTAGGTACCAGTTGGTAATATAGTTTTAAATTTAGGTACTTGTACTTACAAGTCGAATACGAGGTAGTGGTAGTTTTCCTCCTGTATACTGTCGTGTAATCTTACTGTAAAAATAAAAACAGTTTGATTACTTTTTTTTTCAAGCACTTTTTGAATATTTTATGACCTACTCTTGACTTGAGGTTTTAAATCTGAATTAACATCGATTTCAATTTCAAAATTAGGTAGTAAAATATTTTTTATCTATACGTACTTAATTTATTTTCATAAGCTTATTCATAATTTAAGAAAAATGCACGAGTACAGTACGGGATCGATATTATCAATAGCCGATGAAATTAACTCAAGAGAAAACAAGTTTTAGTGCCGTAACTATTTTAATATCGCGAGTGGCTTTTTATGAACGAGCTTGCATAACTTTGGATTTTGTTTTACTTTTTTTGTTAGCGAATCGAGCCTCGAAAAAAGCATGGTGCGACACGCACAGATGAAAACCTTCACAATTCAAAGGAGAGAAAAAAAAAAGAGTATGAATCTAAAAATAAGTCCACGCAGACACGCAATCTTTGTGTCTCCCGCGGAGCATAAGCCGAGCCGAAGAACGGGAAAAAAGAAAAACCGTGTTTATCATCCCTCGCGTAGAGAGGAAAAAAGGTACGATAGAGCTGGCTTGGATTATATTAAGTATCGCGTTCGGCCTTTATTAATATTTTTTTCATCCGCAAGTTCTCCCGCTCGGGTGGGGGTTAAGACGCGAGTGGCTCTGTGATCGAGTAGGCGGAAGAGCGAGCTCGCTCGTTACCTTGGCTCTCTTTGCGTAGCCACGAGCGCGGATAATTCATATTATCGAGGGAAACCAGAGAGAGCTTACACCGCGGACCATCAACCTTTTTTTTTTTTTTTTTTTTTTTTCGCTCGGGACTAATATTAATCGCGGAAGCCGTTTACTCGGATTTTTCTTCGACTCTTTTTTTCTTTTTTATGAATAGCCAGAGGAAAGAGATCCCTGCTCACCTTTTTTTTTTTTTTTCTAAAATTAATTATCGGGTCAGCTATTTATACGTTATGTAAATATTGACCTTAAAAAAAAAAGGTTACGAAAAAAGTTCATCACGCCGTGGTCAAGTAATATTCGTAAATTATTAAATATTCAATCGATTTAAAGTCCTGAATTAGCAAATATCCTCTAATGGATTAATCAAAAATTGAAGCCACAGTTTCACGATAAATTCACGGAAGTTTTAATCAAAGAGTTAGGGGGTGCTGTCTTTATAAAACGGTGTGTATTTGTATAAAAATAAAGTGAGTAAAAAGTCGGGATTGTCGCTCGTTAGCGTCGGATCGAAATTGTAAAGTCGATAAGCCCGGTCGTGCGAAAGTGCGCAAGTTCGGGGCGTTGTATACACACGGGCTCACGCAGCACCAGCGGAGGATAAAAGCTCGCTCTTCTCATTAAAGTTTCTCGTCGAGGAGCTGCGAAAAGCTTCCACTACGCCCCCGGGGCTTTGATATATATCGCGTGCGACGAAGAAAAAAAAAAAAAAAAAAAAAAATTCAAGATCTCCCTGAATAATAAAGAGTGTATCTCTCGTCGGGGGGCAGTGACTCCTGCGCTGATTGCACGTACAAAACATCTACGATCGATAAGTTCTTGACTCCGATTTTCGCCTGGACTAGAAGATTCTTCTGCTGCGGTTTATTGCCCCGACCATGACCGTTTATGGCTGACGTAAAAAAAAAAAAGCTCGGGTATAAAATCACTTTACGATATAAAACGCTTATTTTTATGTATCCCGGATCGTTTTTTTTTCGGAGCTTTTCTCTTTTCTATACCCAACCATCGATTTCGCGTTAAAATTTTTAATTGAAAGAAATGGAAAAAATGGGTATCGAAAATTCATTTGCCCGGTGCAGCAACGCAATCCCGGGGACGACTCTAGATTGAAAAGTGATAAATTCACCGATGGCACGCATAAATAGAAAATCGCGCGTTCAAGAGTACCAAAAGATCAATAGCGAGAGAGAGAGAGTCAAAGGTGATTGCGCGTTGCTTTTTATCAATTCACGGCACGCCTTGAAATTAAAAGGACCCGAGCAAAGAGCAGCCGAGGCGTTAACGCCGACGGAGCTGCAAGTATTGATCTATGCTCTGGACTGCTGCTGCACCTGTCCCTCTTTTGTCTCGCGACGAGGAGCAAAAAAAAAAAAAAAAAGAAATTAAAAAAAAAAAAAATGTTGCTGTTGTTCGTTCCATGAGCCCTCTTTAAATAATATCACCGCGAGACAACCATTTTTTTCCTTCCTCTGGCGTCGTCTCTCTTAAATATTGGCTTTTTCCACTTATTTCTTTTCTTTAGCTTCCCGGCGGCCCTTTATCAAGTGGAAGTAACGGCATTGTCTGGCACCGTCTTTACCTTCGATAAATTTTTACAAATCTCCTTGATCAGCCTCGTAAAGATTACAAGTGGAGCTCTCGATCGATTTAACGTCGGCTGTTATTCTTTCAGAAAAATCTCTGCTAAGACTCTGACAATTTTTAATTAAAAGTAATCTCCTCCCCCTGGATGAGATTAATTACCGGCTGATTTAATAGAGCCGCGTCGCGTCATTAGAAAGCCGGGAGGTTCGAAGTGCGAGATGTTTCATAAACGAAAAGCAAAGCGTGCAGCTCAAATTTGTTGACGTATCCAGGTCGACCGTGTTTCAGGGGGGGGGGGGGATGGGGCAGCGGCTTTTCCGTGATTTTCCTACGTCAAGAACAGCGAGGGAAACGCATTCCAACGGGGCGCGCCGGCGCTTATGCGCGAGAGAATGCAATATTAGAGTCTAAACAGATTTAGCCTTGGGGATTAAAGCGTCGCTCAAAACGAAAAAGCTCGGATAAAGAAAGTGCTGGAGAAGTGAAAAAATACACGTAGAGTTTAATAAAAAAAAAATATATATTTCAGTTTGCAGTACGAAAAGACCGACTGGCTCGGCTCCAAAGTGCCCCACTGCAGTCAAGGACAAAGGTGCCGAAGAACCGGAATAAGAATAAGAAGAAGCCAGATGCACGGTTGGCAGTTATGGACGTTATGCGTCGGCAGGAAATGAGTATTTGCGGGGCGCGTGCGGTTTCCTAGAACACCGGAGCCCTGCTGTTGACAACGGTGAGCCGCAACCCTCCCTGACCCTTCGTGTCTAACTGACGTTGCTCGGAAATAATTAAACCCCTGTAACGCTCCTGTGCATGATTTGCTCCCTGCCACCGATTTGCCACGGATTATTGTCGGAAGTAAGGAATCGTTGATCTTTGATTGATTTTGTTTGACAACTTTTTAAGCAAGAACAAATGCTTTTAAAAGTCTAATTTTTTTGAACGACAAGGCTCCGGTAAGAATTTTTTTAACCATTTGAGAGTTATCCTCGTCAAGCAATAAACGGCATTGGTTAACGACGCACTTAACTGCTAATCCAACTAATGAAACGCAAGTCAATCCTCAGCCCTTTGATGACTAAACATGATGCTCAACTGAGAACCAAATTCGGGATAAAAGCTCGGGTAAAAGCCCTTAACGGTGATGAATGATGAAGAAAGATCTCTATGTAAATACTTTACAGTTCAACTTCAATGACAAGATGCGTATTAAAATAAAAAAAGAATTTATTATAGTTTGAAAGAAGAAAAAATAAAACAATAAGAAATAAACATGGGTTTTTTTTTTGGAGAATTTTTTTATAAGTTACCCACTGAAAAATATGTGTCAGGTTGTTTTTCAAAATCTGAACTTCTTTAATTTCTTTTTTTTTTTTTTTTTTTTAATTTTTTTTTTTCGACACATGTCACAATATTTAAAAAACAAATGGACAAAAAAATCTTGAAACTGAAAAGAAAAACTATTTTGAAACTTTGTTTGAAAGGTAAGGTTTAGGACTGTTTAGAAAATACATCTGTCAATTAGATACGTCCCGAGATTGGTAAGACTGCAGCCACGTCTGACAACAGTTGGGATTGATCTACTTGTACTTTTGAAAATTTTTCCATACTGTTGGACAAAAACCTGTTTGCATAAACAAAACTGGCTGTCGGACAAGTATATTTCAGTACTAAGTAGACTAATTTCAGCTCTGGTAAGACACTCAGTGCTCACGCATTTCATCTACTTAAATTTTTTCTTTGCAATCAACAAAGCAGTAAAAGCTCGAACGACTGGCGTGTGACAATTGCAGTTATCAAGTTGAAGAAAAATCAAAGCGACTACACACGCGTCTTTATCTCGTCCCAGAAGCAGTTGACGCTGCAGTGCGGTTAATACATTGTACGATTGCAATAAACTCCCCGCAAGGGCAATATAATAAACGCAGGTGCGAGTGCAACTAAAATTGCGGGAGTTATATGCAGCGCCGGCGCCAGCACCGACCAGGGGAAACTCGCGCACCTCAGCTAAATCGGCTTCCATGTATTTCTTGATTTATCGAACTCGTAAATGACGTTACTTCCTTCCCACACCAAGTGGCTGGCCTCTATTTCATCGAGCTTTCCGGGTTTCAGAGCGATGACATTTGTTCCGACCTCCTTTGAATTTTTGGACCCCCTGCACCTGCCCCGATAACGATCTTCATGGTTCTCGGACTGAATGTTTTTCATAAGTTGAGGGATAATGTTTATCGTAGCGATTCATCGTTGGGTAGATTAAATTTTTTCCCACGCACGAAAGTCTTAATTTCTAACGCAATTTTATCCCTCGCGTGCCTCCAGCAATGATAATAATATCAGAACCGAACTCTCTGACTCCCTCGTTTTTTTTCGGAGGATCTCACCCTTCGTTCTCCCCTTTTATTTTTCTTCGCCCTCTTTTTGTTCGACTTTTACGCCTCCTTGGACCTTCATAAAATTTTTTTATGAACGAATCAGCTGTGGTTTATTCTTTTTTAACATGAAAAAGTTTCTTTGTTTTTTTTTTTTTTTATCCACGTTTCAAAAAAGTTATTAACAACGATTGAAATTACTAATCATTTTTTTCATTTAAAAAATTTATTCGGTTGAGTCTTTGATCTTTCGGATACGTAGTTGGGTAAAAAATGATCGCAACTGTTGAGTTAAACAGATTTTGTAACTTGATAAAAAAGATGATCGAAACGGATTGACAGCTTTACTCAGACGGCCATTAAGCTACGAGTATAAAGAAATAAAACGTTGAACTTGAATTCATGCTCTTTTATTCGAATCGCGACACCAGGTTTAGTCATCTTTGATTTTCAAACACTATTTCTAAGATTATTTGGCTAAGAAGTTACGTAATCTATTAGATTTAAAACGTGTCGGTCTTATAAAAATAACTCCCACTTGGATGAGAACTTACCAATATTTGGATGCTGAAGTTTCCTACATATCCGTGCTTCTCTCTCGAGTTTTTGGAAATCTGAAATCAATAAAGAGAAAGAGAGTTAGAAAATAACGTTCTCTGAATCAAATTAAATTAAATTTCAGATTCTTTTTAAAAACATTCCTGTCGGTCATAAATATCGGCTAATACAATATAGTAGGTAATAAAAAAAAATCCATTGTTTCTCTTCTCTCCCGTTTAACTCGATAAATCAGAGATTCTTTACTCTCGTAAAAAAAAAAAAAAAAAATCAAAGTTTTATTAAATACACGATTGAATAAAATTGATCCCTTTAGAGCTAAAGGGGATTAAACCAGAAAACCTCAATACAATTTTCCCGTGGGGTGTGAACGAAAATCGCTAATTGGAGAAATTAAAGTGTGCGGGTAGGTCGATAGCGCGAAAATCGCGTGCCCGGCAAAATCTCGCGGTTCAGTAGCCGAGAGTAGGAAGTGGCCATTACACGCCAGCCAAGTCAGAGCCGCAGGCGTGCATCGGACTAATAATTATTGCGCTCGGGGTCCCTTAACAGCCGTGACCATCGCCTTTTAACGAAAGAAAAGGAGGAAAATAAGGAATAGTTTTAACGCTCGACTGATCAGATTAAAGCGTGATGGATGGAGCTTTATGTGCTTTGTACTTTGTGTTTTATAGAGTTTCGGGTGGACGCGCTGGGCTAACTCATTTGAATACTGCAGCGCCGAGTTTCGAAATAATAATACATAACCGTGCCGCCCGGCCGGGGCTTGAGGGAGAACAAATTTACGAGCGCTTATTATTGTGTATTTAGGTAGGAGCTTAAACGAAGTTTTATTGATTTTGGGGGCAAACAAACGCCGCCAACTAATTTCTCTGACTTATTGAATTTGGAATAGATGGAGGAGGAGACTGGCGATGTTTGCGCAAGCGCAACGTTAATGTTTATTTTATCAAATGACGAGTGAGTTAGTTTTAAGGAGTTGAGTTACGAGATAATTTCAATTAAAATAACCGCTCGATACGGTGCTGCGGGAAACCGGGAAATTGAAATTTATTTACGTAATGATAAGTGAAAATGCATTATAAGGTTTTGCGTTTGAATCTTCCGTTATGTAACTCAACCAAGAAATTGTGTCAAGTAGAAAAGTTATCGCCTGCTCTTGAACGGTGATTGGTTTTATAATTATCCGTCATCGCCAGCCGCAATTCTTTTTTCATCTCGAATTATAATTTGTTTTTTGTGTCAACAGAAGACTTGTCGATAGTTTTTAATTGAACATCAATCCCTCGAAAAGTAACTATAGTTTCGAGCTTGCTCTGAGCGCGTTATTCAACCGTCCCGCTTAATACTATAAGTTTGCTATTATGTATTTAAAAAAATGTGCATGCACTTTTTTAAAAAAAAAGGTACTTTATCGTAGGAGAAAATCGAACGAGATTCGGAATAAATTAAAAGAGCCGCGGAGAAGTAAAAAAAAAAAAAAAAAAAAAGAGCCAGTGTGGTTTTTATCTCCTCTTATTATAAAGCTGCAGGGCCGTAGCTACCGAGCGTGCACAGCATATGTAAATCGAAGTAGGACGATATCTACGCCGGACTCCGGGAGAGTTCGTACGTCGGCTTGCTGCTGTGTGGGTACGTAAACTCGGGTCACAAAATTTACAGTCACGCAGTTCGAAAACCCACCGCGCGATAAAAATACGTACCAGCCGTTCCCATTTTCGACCTCCATTCGTCTTGTTTTGTTTTACATTTTTCTTCGAGTTGGACTCTTTTTTTCCAGTTATTTTTATGAAGAGTCATTTTTAATTTACGTAACCAAAGTTCAAGGATGATAAGCGTGGAATATTAGAATACGAGGATATTAGAGTTTTATTCGCGATTGTAATCGTAAATGTTTTATATCACAGCGAGTGAAGGGAGGGAAAAGGCTGCACGCTGTCAGTTTTATGATAAAGTCGTTTGAAATTTTTATAGCCATCTGAATTTAAAGCTTCACCCGAGTCGGATGACTTTTTAAAAGTTTTTTATCAATTATTGATTCATTTGTCCGACAGGATATTCATCTTTGTAAATAATAGTCCTTTTATCATCGTTGTAACAATTCTTTTGAAATTAATTAAAATCACATGAAAATTTTTTTTATGGTCACAAAGAATAATTCAAAGCTTGTAATTGTACTGTATGATGAAATAAAAAAAAAAAAGAGAAACCAGCTGAAAGATATAAAAAATTCTCTTAATGAACGTGACAGTTTCTTTCAATTACAGTTACTCTAATTGGATTCGAAATTTTTTTTTTTTTTTTTCTTCAAACTAAACAGCAGCGAAAAACAAAGTCAGTGTAGCAGATCTAGCGATCAAACAAATCCACAGGGGAGTTGTCCTGGACACATGTGTGTTTTAAACACTGAGTTGTCGGTACACCGCAGAGGTCAACTGTACTAAAGTTGGGGAAAAAAATGGGATTTTTTTTTTGTTTTAGCTCAAATCTGACAATTGGATATTAAATAGATTGGGATTAAAATGATTTTAAATTTTCCTGATTTTCTTTTTTTATCGAACATACCGCTCCGCAAAATTATAATCAAACATACATAAATACGAGCATGAGAGATTCTAGTCTGTTTTCTGAGCGAAGTTCGAACCTGGTAACAGAGGACCACTGACTGAGCCGCCGAATTTCTATTTTTGAGGTTTTCAATTTGAATAGTATTTTTAAAAACGTTTTTGGTTTTAAGTTGATAAGTGTCAAGAATTTTTAAATTACACCAGTGCTTAAAATAATTAACAAGTCGGGGTTTAATCTAATCATTTGAAAAAAAAATTTCTAATAAAAATTATGAATATACCAGCGAAAAAATAAGTATCCAGGATTACCTCCGTTCAAGGTTGCTTGGAAAAGAACAAATTTACTATTTAAATTGTAACAAATATTTTAAAACGTCTAGGAAAATTTGAACAAATTTTTCGTGCGTTGTAAACTCGATTTTACCAAGCAAACAAATTCCGCGTCTTTTTGGCTCCCAGCCACGTATTTATGTACATGTAGAGTGGCGGCCGAGGCGCTCCGGCGCTCCTTCTTCTCGCCTCGCTACGAAACTCGGCATCCCAACAGAAAAACGGCGGAACAAATTTTAAGAATTTCGAAAAAAGTATAAACAAAATTTATTTTCCATCCGCGCGAGAACCGTTGCCCAAAACTTTTTATTGGCACGATTTCTTTTTTTTTTTTTTTTTCTTTTTTTTTTCCCCTCAAGCGCGTATCTAAACAGCCCGGTTTATCACTTGACAAATGCGCGCGTTATAAACTCGGGTTCGGGCGAGAACCGGTTTTGTGATTATTTTAATTATCGGACAGTGGGTACCGACCGGGTAGAAGTTAAATTAGGCACAATACAAAACGACCGAGGTAGAGTTAGCAACACTGATATACCGGATTACACGCGTCTCCCATTGCTAACGAACCGGCCTTGTTTTCGGTTAAACTCGTTATGTGAAAAGCCACACGCGCGAGCTTTGCACTTTACCTCTCCACTGTCAGGCCGAAGGCATATACATGTGTATATATTGAATTGTCACGCTTTGTCGGCTATCAAGGATGATACACCGCGAAGTCTCCCCATACTAATTCTCGGCTGTTCAAAAACCCACGCTAATTTTAAAGTTACGAATTCTCGCTAGCAACAACAAAATCAAAGTTGTAGTTTTTTGTAATCAAATTAAATACCATGACGAAGCTTAACAGATAAATTTGGGTTAGAATGAGTTTGAGAAAATTCAACTCATTCTTATATAAAAAAAATCTAAACATATTTCGAAAGAATATAATAACGTAATTTTAAAATAAGTTCTTGAAAAAAAATGAGTCGTTAAAAAACTAATTCTACAAAATGCTCACGGAGGCGTGTCTGACAACGAAAAAGTTGTTAGCAATTGTTCAATATTTTTCCAAGAATATAAAAATAAATAAATCCATTCGACTTGAATAAAGTCAGAAAAAAATTTATCGATGAAAGTAAACTGTGTTGAGTAAAAAAAAAAAAGTATTTCCAGAAAAAATCTTGGATGCAGCTTTCGTTCAAGTTAGTACCAGTAATACAAAACTTCAGGAGGCACGTAGTCAATTTAAGCGGCACAAAGGGCTTACACCGAAAGTGAAAATAAACTCATTAAAAGGGGATTCGGCAAAGAATCCATTTTATAAAGAAAAGTTGCACCGGCACGTTTACAGCCCGTAAATGCACGTGATTATTCATTATACCGGAATCCCGATGATCACCGCCATGCCACCAATACCACCACGTGATTCGATCGAAAGCCAATTCGAATCAGCGCGACATTAACATTTAAATGAACGGCAAATCTATTTCGAGATTCAAATAACAAAGAGAGAACAGGCATCAATTTTTATTTTATCAAACAATACAATTTTATATTTTCGACAATAGTTGATCGTGCGTCAGTGGAATTGATTCGTTCCTCCAATCGATGCCCAGACGTTTTGAGGCCCCAGTACGGTCAGTGCCACAAATTAGAAATTCTAATTTCCGGTGCTAATCTACCTCCTCCCCGGCTTCCGAAGGACAGGATTTGCTCGAATTGCAATAGGATTGCACCGGCAATTATAGCCCTGGTGCGTTGGTTCTTCTTGCCGTCGCTCGATAAGCTCCCCCCGGGTCTACGTTTATGCTACTCTTTTCTTTCAGCGATAATTAAATATTGATCTATTTTTCTTTTTTTTTTCCCCTTTCTTTCTTTATGATTACTTTTACGGAGTTGATTCTCGAGATAGCCGTGTACAGCACATAATAACGTTGATTAAATTTCCGTGAAAGTAAAGGAAAACAATAGTAGTAATAATAATAATTCAATTTTGTAAATTACGTCAGCTGTTTTGAAAAAAAAAAGGTACATTTTCACGGGTTAAGTAATGAAAAAAAAAAAAAAGTAACAATCATCATTACATTTGAAAAGCTTCCTTCTCGTATTGTCGAACACCACGCTCTCGACTTATCGCCAGCTAAAACTGGTAATGAAAAAAAGGCTATAAAATCGAATCGTAAAAAGTCGGAAAAATTAAGAGCGTCAATTTGACTCTGGTAAAACACGACGGAGAATCAGAGGCGTATTTGTTGCGCCTGGGGGTGCACTCGGTTCTGCAGCAGCACCGGTGTCGGGCGTCAGGTCAAGAGGTCACTGGAGCAAGGTCTGCCCCTACCCCGGCCCCGAGCCGCGACGCGCGTACTTACTTTATAAGGGAGGAGACTTTATTGGTGGTGGGGTTACTCGGGCCGATCCCTTATTAATTTCCTCTCTGCTTGCGCACACATCTTGCTTTACGGAATATTGCCAAAGTTAGCCGGGATTTGGTACCAAGTGTACACTCGATAAGTGCCCCGTCCGATCCGTTACTCTTACTTTGGTTGCGGCTTTACTATCAATATCCTAAAGTTCCTGTTTTAGATTTATTTATAAAAATAACTTTTACAACTTACATGAAAGTTTACTTAAGTATCGTTGTTGAATTTTTAATGCATTTTAATCTAGTTTTATTTTCAGAAGTTCAACAATTTTAAGAAAAGTTCGTACTAAATCTAAAATATTTATTCTTCTTTTTACCGAAGTATTTGTTCTAGTCAGCACGTGCTTTGAAATAACTGTTCTCGTGTTCCAAATAAATGAAATTTCATTCCTTAATTACAGTATTGTTTATCGATAAGCAAATGTGCCTGCGTAACAGGGGCCAATACTAAATTACGACCCTGCACTTTGCCGTCAAAGAGGTCGGAAAAATACGTTGATTTAAAAAAAAAAAAAAAAAAAAAAAACACCATGCAGGAAATCTGAACTTTTCATTACGCGTGCGCACGCGATAAAAAGCTCGTGTCCGTGTATGAAGTTTGAAAAATTGCAAGCGCAATGGTATGAATCATCACGTGTACGCGAGCGGGCGATTGTCGTAAAAAAGTAGAACATTATAATCTCGAGTCTAAAGTGTTAATTGGACGAGATTTATGGACGCAGAAAACACACACTTCTAATTAAACGGTCTCAAAGGAGAGGAGCGCGAAAAAGTAACTGGTTGGCCAAGGCCAAGAGCATTACTTTTATTTATCGCGAGAGGACCGAGGGTGCGTAAGAAAGAAAAAAAAAACAAAAAACAAGGCCTGACAATGCATAAATCAATGTTAATGAAAAAGAAAAAATGGGTGGAATACAGTTATTGGTTTAAAAGGCAGAGAGTGAGGGGCTGGAGGATGAAACCTCTTAGCCACTAATTCGATTGATCGGTAACATGACGCCGTTTATAGGATAAGTGTGGCGCTGCTCGGGTATAGTAGTAGGTTTAATTGATTCGATTACAAGCCCTCGGGCTTCCTCCCTCGCTTTGTTCCTCTCCCAGCAGCTGTACATCATTATTACTTAATATTTTCATCATTACAGAGAAGCAATGTCGCAGGCCTAATGTAATAAGAGCTCGGGCTTGATGTTGGGGCTGGCTATTTTTACCGTTCGTGGGGTTAAATTTAGCCGGGACTTTTGAGACAATCACGCTCTGGCAAATGTATATAAGATGAAAAGCGCGGAAATATGAGTCACGGAGCTGGATTACGAGGACTGGAGGGTTGGCAACAGTTGGTCGCGCGCGCCCGATCAAATCAGCCGGCTGGCTTACCCGACGCTCTCTGTAGACACGTATAATAGACAGAAAATATACGTAACTGCGAAACGTGTTGCAAGCAGCAAGAGGTAACGTACCGACAGATTGATTTTTTTTTTCTTCTTCTTCTTCTTTTTTTATTGCACCGTCTTGTTTACTCGATTCGATCTTCGTGGGGGTTTGATAAAAATAAAAAAAAATCTTCCGGGATTAATATTAGGCTACCGTTGGGAGTAAAGAGGTTACAAAGTGTAATAACCGCACGCTCGTTCCCGAGTATTCGTCGACGTTAGAATTTTGGCAGCACGTCAATATTTTTTTTTGTTTTTTTTTTTTTTTTTGTTTTTCACGTTTCATATCCACAAACTTTTCTTCTGTTACAAAGTTTTTCATATTTTTAATTTTTGAAAGCAGTAGTACACTGGTTTTAGAAACTGGTAAACAATGCTCTATTTATAAAAATTAAAAACTGGTGTATTTTTAAAATATCATCGTAATTTGTAAAGAGTAAACTTTCTAGTTTTATCGAATACTTGATCTCTGTTATTTTTTATACTACAGTTTTTTCTTTGAGCTTACCTCTCGACGAAAGTTTCTTCGTGTTGATAATTTTGGCCGCGAACTCGAGGCCCGTGCTCTTTTGCACGCATCGCCGTACCACTGAAAAGGCACCCCTGCAACAAAGAAAAAACAAAAAATTAAAGTGTACGCATCAGGAATTTCAAAAAAAAAAAAAAAAAATCGTTCGAAAAAGTAAATCCAAGAGGACGAAGGAGATCGAGTTAACTGCCGTACGAAAGGAGCAAAGCTTTTGGGTGAGCGAGTCAAAGTTTTCATAATTAAAGAGGTTTCTGGTTATAGTGCACGCGACCTAGAACCGATCTTCTCTCGCAGCAGCGGCAACTTTGCAGAGGCGCCAAAATTCCTCTCGCCCAAAGTTGCCGCTGCTCTTGGTGGGATACTGAAACTTTGCCGATTACTCTACACCTACTCTACCCCTGCCGGACTGTACATGTACCTTATCTACTGATCCTGACTTACCGTTACCCTCTACCAGTACTGGTAATTGTAATTTTCAAAATGAATTTTTTTTCATTCGAAGAGCAATGCAACAAGTGCTGGAGAGCAACGAGCGCAAATTTAATATTCAAAGTTTATTGATTGAAGTAATTTTTTGAAGTTCACAAGGGCACATTGTTATACCGCCCCATTTAAGAGTTATGGATTTTCCGTCACTTTCAGTATTTTATAATACCATGGCTTCTCCGAGAGAATTCAATTAAGTCATAATGACAATAATTGATTATTATATCGTCCATGCTTCACTTTGCTTTATTTAAATTTTTTTAATCGACGCTGATTACGGTACAATCACTTTAAATTACAAAATGACTGCAAATAAAAAAATTTAGCCTGTATAAGTAACCTGTATATTGCTGTATAAGCGTCCTCGAGGACGAAAGAGGTGCGGGTATAAATTCTGTTAAGCAGGAGAAGACGAAGGCCTAGCGTAGTCGGACCTTGGTAAAAGGGAAAGCTTGCTCCGAAGGCCGCGCGGTTTCACCCTATTTCAGGAGAGCAACTAAAAGAAGAAGAAGACGTACGGCCTGTGGTGGTTCGTTTGATCGTCCACTAAACCACGCCGGCGATGCAGCGGTCGAGGCTTTAAATAATGTCGAGGCTTCAGAGCACGAAAATTCGGCCAAGTGCTCGCTGGCCCTACCACCGATCGAACTTGGCTCTCTTCTACCTATTGCCGACCAACTTGAATCTTGACTGCAGCGCGACAATGCCTTCTTTGCGCCCTCCTTTCGTCGCTCTTGAGTATCGTGCAACCTACATTTCGTCGCCCAAGATACTGGCTCGACAGACACTCCTACGCACTTGCAAGCTCGACAATCTTTCTTATCTATCAATTTTCGCCGTTCGTTTGCGCAAAAAGTAGTGACCGTAAATTAAAAAGCTTTTTATCTACGTTAAAAGCGAGTGTGTAGTCAAAGATTTAAAAACAAGAGTACAGCCCGGGATTTAATCATGGGTTGATCAATCATCATAAGCTCATGACGTGGAAACTAGATATCAATGATAAACTCATGTTGACTCATTCTCGATGAGTACGGGGATTTCACTTCCGCCCTTCGATCCGATTTCTTTGAATTTGTTACGACCCGAAGGGATCTAGAAGGGGAACTTTTATTCTTGTTTCAGGGTGTGTCTGAACTTCGATGAGAATATACAAAACTTTTTCGTCCAAAAGCTGCTTAGGTCATTGACCTCACAGGGAGATAAAAACTTTATCGTCACTGGTGATGCAAAATGACGAGGACGGTCCGGGACCGTCATCGTCCTAGAACTGTCTTCGGACCAATGGAAAAATCGAGGACAGTCATTTTTCGTAAAGCTCTGGAAAGCTCCAAAAAACTTGCGCAAGTTCAGCAATTTTTTGTTTTTTTACTGCAACTGATACTTTTTTGAAGATTACCAAATCATTTCTGTAATCATAACATTTGATATTTCTAATAGTTTAGTATATATAATTTGCTCATTTGATTCCCTCATCTATAGTACCTACATCAAACCCAAATATTTAACAACTTTTAATAACTTTTTTTGCAACCGAATTTGTTTCAAACTGATGAAATCAAGTTATTTATTTAAAACCAATACGTATTTTCAATTTTACATTTAAAAATCAAATTTTATTAAGTAAATAATTTTACTCCATCATCTATCTAGATGCAAAAGGACCGTTGTGGGACGTCTCGTCATTGGGACGGGACGAAAAAACTAAGGACCGTCATTCTGGCATACAAAAATGCCAGCTTTTTGCGACGGTCCCAAGACGGTCGTAAGATCGTCCAAATGACCAGTGACGGGACCGATTTTGAAAAATGTCGTCATTTTGCATCACTAATCGTCACTACTCTTTGAGGGTGTCACTTATTCAAATTGTTTACTAGACGAAAAAAATTGTTTATTACGCAAACGTGATTTTTTAGAACTTAAAAATCTTTTCAATCATGGTTGAGAGTAAAAATTTTACATCGTTAGCTCAAAATTTTGTTTAATCTAGAGAGAAAAAAAAAATTGAGTTACATCACGAATGCAATTAGTCAGTTTTTCACGTGCAGCAGATCGTCCGCGCATTTGCAGCCGAGAGAAGGAATTAATCCGCCGACTTATTAGAGTAACTAATAGGGGAAGGCTCCATTTCGTATATACCTATGTATATAAGAGAAGTCGCTCCATCAAAGATAACCGCATTTCCGGAGCACGAGAGAGGGGATGCTGTGCTGCTGCGTAACGAAGCAAATTGTCACATTTTCCACGGTGAATGCAGCGCAAATTTATAGCTCATTTGAGACCGAGCAGTCTGAAATCGATTTTTCCTCCCGGCATACGGGACTAAAGCTAGCGCCAGCTGTTCGTTTCGATTCTTTTGTCTTTTCGCTGGAATTTTATTTTGCGCGCGTTCGTATCCGCTCCATCGGCAATTGAATCAAGATTTCATTTACTTATCATTCAGATACTTTTTACTCGAGACATTACTTTTTTCGACACTTGCGGCTTAAAAAAACCTATTACAAGCACGACAGAATGTGCTAAATTGTTCGGTCGAATCACTCCTAACTTATCTTCTTTTTTTTTCTTTTACTTCTCAAATTTTATTCAGTCCAAAAATTTTATCTTTGGTTAAAAATTGTATTCTAACTCTAATTAGTAAGACTTACTGTTCATTGGTGTTGATGTAAACAACTTATAATTTACAAAATCATGAAAAAGTTTCAAGTTTACTAAATTTTAGTTTGACTTTTTTTTTCACTCTTTTATATAATGTTGTATAATATAGCTCGGTTTTTTCGTGGAAATTTTCTAATCGTATGTTTATTTTTGCTATCAAAGAATTCGTTCTTAATTTTCCTTTATTAGAACAAAAAAGAGTATCTAATTTCAAATCATTCTTTAAAAAAAAAAAAAAAAAAAAAAAAAAAAACAGCGATTGATGAGATTTTTTTAAGCCCAAGTCATGAGTTTTTTTTGGAAAATTCAATTTAAAAAGTTACAAATGAATTAATTTTTTTTGAAATATATTTTTATGAATTACGAATACATATACTTTGATTTTTTTTATTACATGTTTAATTGAACTACTACAACAGTGAAAACTTACACACAACTTTTATGTTTTATTATAACATTTTTTTATAAATTTATAAAACAGATTTTTGATATTTTTGTACATATCAACCAATGAAATAAAATATCTGGATAAATTACATGCAAAACCACAAATTTATATATCACAAAATAATTCGGAAAGCAATTCTGGATGCGACTTAATGAAGTCTTTGTAACTTTTCGTTTTAATCACTTGAGCTTTATTCTCAAATATAAACGCCTTACATTCTCTTTTCAATTTTTCATTTACGAGATCTGCCATAATTAGAACATCGACTACGCAGTCCACGGTTAACATACTTGATATTTTGTTATGGCAAAGATCGAATAAACTCAAAATACAGTATTTATCAGCTGCAACAAGAAGTTTGAGTAAGTCGTCAACTTTAAGAGGCTCCTCTAAACTTCCACGATGGATAAAATTTATTAACTTTTCTAAAATATATGGTTCAATGTCGCAGATTTGCACTAGTCCATTGTTTTTCTCCTCCATGTTAGCTTCGAACATTGATTTGAACACCGGACTTTGTATTGACATCAACTTCGTGTTGACTGGAAATACTTCATTTTCAACAATAAACGAGACATCGTAAAACGTTTTGTTCGATAAAATGTTTTTGTAATTTTCCAATTGCAATTCTAAATTTTCATTTAGTGGCCTGACTTCAACAATCATTCGCAGTCTTGCATTTCTTGGTATTTGTATGTTCAAGTTATCCCACACTAATGGTAAAGACGATTTTGAATCTATTTTTTTTTCTAAAAATATGCGTTGATCAACATCGACTTTTAACGTTATCTCAAAATTCGAATCATATTTTTCAAGAGTAATTTTTTTCCACTCATGACGCAAAGGTATGAGGTAAGGGGCCTTGGTATTTGTTGAAAACCTGAACAACGGCACATGTTCGATTTTCCATAAAAGTTTTATGTCGCAGTTTTCGGTAATTAGATTAAACGAGTTGTTTATGGGTCCAACTTTTCCAGAATTCACGAAAACGTACTCAAACTTCGTTATCACAGTTCCACGTAAAACACGTACTTCACTTGCTGACATTTTAACTTTATTACAAACAATAACTGTTTCGAATAACTTGTTTTACAAGGATATTCGGTCAAAAGTATCACAAATACAACCGTCACTCGCAGTGTTCGAATTTAATAAATTTTAGGTTAGAGGACAATATTTTTGCTAGCCATTTGATAGCGCTAGTGGCGCTACCAACATGTAAAAAATCGCGGGAGAATTAAGATGCATTAAATTTTTCAATTCAATTCTATGAATTATTTAATTGTAAAAATTGTAGTGATTAAATTTTATTGTTGAGTATATTAAAATTACCATGTGGATTTTATAAGAAATTCGAGTAACTACTGAACTGATTAAAAAATTGAAATTAGTTTAGTACAATTTTTTGTACTTTCTATTTGAAGGATCGCAGTCGGAGGGTATTTACCTTGTTGAGCTATGTAATGCTCTCGAGTGTTTCGACGCGAATGTAAACTGCTTTTGGCAACAACGTTTACGCATCCTTTTTTATCGCTGGGGAAGTACGTGACATCGCGGCAAGATTTTTTGCTCTTCTGTTAATTCGCATCTTGCTCGGAAGAGAATTTTCAAGCTGAAGACCACAAAAAGTAGATAAGCGAGAGCAGTGTATCTTTCTTACTTACGTGTCGTCGGCTAAAAATAACCCCGCGCCGCACGCGGATATTATTTACTTTTTTGCGCGCAAACGATGTTTTCTGTCTGTCTCTCTCTTTCTCACTTTTCTTTTTTATTACTACTTTGACGATAATTAATCTTTGCCGTTTGCGACACTTTTATTTCCGCGTTACTGAAATTGAAAGCCGTTTAATGGTTATTCATTTGGTTTCATTTTCTCAATTTTAATTTTTTTTTTTCTCGCATTTAATTTAAAAATATACCAACAAGATTAAAGGCAGACGGAAGGAAGGGCAAGAAATCAATTTCTTGCAGTTGCCAACACATACTTTACATTCTCAATAACTGCGTATCAAAATTTATGTCCCTTGTAAATCACCATTTAACTCGTGAGATTTTTACAAAATGAGTATAATTTTCTAGATAAACCTTGTGCAAAGTAAAAATATAATAATAATTTATTTGATGAATTTTTTGAGGTACTTAAGAAATGAAGGAAACACGAGAGATGATAGTTGGTAGAATTATCAAATTCCCCAAGTAAAGTCAGCCTGTTTCGAAAGAAGCAGGAAACAAAAAAAAATATCCGTAAAAGAGCTGCATACGTATTTTTCACCGAGTTAGCGAAAGAAGATCTTCAGTTTCACGGAAGAACCGCGAGCACAGCTGCGTGACTGGCATGGCGAAATTTCTCATTTCTCCTCTTTCTTCGGGCATAAGTACAACGGTGTATCACATTTTATCGAAAAAAGCCCTGACCAAATTTTAACTTGGACTAATGTAGACTTATCATTTGAGGTATGAAGTAAGTTTTTTTAGTAATACATTTTCATAATAGGTCGGGAATGATCCGAAAGCATAGCTGGTCGAATCATTTTTGTTTATCATTAAGTACTACTTTCTGTTGAAATCATCCAAAGAAAGTTATTTTTGTAAATGTTTTCAAATAGGATTGAAATTTTTAGAAGAAAGAATTTGTACCACAGGTACAAGAAAAAACATCTTTTTTAAATTTAAAAGTACTAGTACCACTCAGCGCGCTGCAAGCGCGCACAGGAAAAAAACAATGACTGTAACCTCGAAAGGCACTTTTCGAATATTTTTAAGATTGCTCCACCAATCAGCTCACGAATAAAATCTTACATTGAAAATCTCACCAAAATGTCGCTATCTCTTTTTTATAGATAGACAGCGTCGCTCGAGATTAATATAAATAAAAGAGAACACGAGCCTAAAATGAAATCCAGAACTGAATAAAAAAAGCAGGAGCAAGTTTACCAATAAGGCCGCCATGGTCAGGTGCCACGTGACGGTAGTCGCACGTGCAAACGACACGTTTTTTATCCCGCCGTGGGGGCCTCTCCTTGACCGAGCGGTTTGCGTCGTCCGTATTCATTTGGTTTCCGGCCGTAGCGCTAATAAATTTATACCCATAAAAATTCCATCCCCCCGGTCTCGCGGGGCTCGCATCCACTCCCAGCTTGCGCACGCACGGGGCTGCAAGAAGAGTCAAGGCTGCTGCGTTGCTGCCTGCAGGTATACCCGAGTCCGCCCGCACCCCCACGCAAAGTACGTGCGTCGGTGCATTATGCAGCCTATAACGTTCGCCTCGCCTCGCTCCAACCTACTTACCCGACCGCCCTCCACTCCGAGACCGTGAAACTCCGAGCATCAATTTTTAACTAGCCTACTAGCATCCGACTTTTTTCAAGATTCTAGCTCTTTACGCGTAAATTGATCAAGATTTTACATGTATCTTGTAGCGCGATTATAATCCTCGTAAACGAGTCCTTACGGCTCTCCCAAGTCTATTTCCTCGGGGACTCGTACCTTGTAATATACAACCGTGCCGGCCGAGCGATATATCTCGAGCAATGATAGAACCTTTTCTCTCCTTCCCCCGTCCCCCTTCTTTGTGGAAAAATTATTGCCACTGGGCTTTGTTTTTTTTCTTTTATTTATATCATCCTCGACTCGAATAGCCCGTCGCGAACTCTGGAAATTTCCAATATGAAGACCACAAACTTCGGTTCATGCGTGTGTAAACCTATTAAGTTTTACGACTTGATCTATGGATACGGTGTCTCTTCTCTCCGGTGTAATGTAAATGATTATTTCAGCTCTTAGCGAGTGAGACGAAGACTGTGAAACGCCGTCAACCGAGTACATCCTGAATGCACTCTTCAAATACCGCGCTCGGATGTAAACAAAGACACCGTTTTATCAACCGACTCGAGCCATCGTATGCATTTTACATAATAAAGTATGGCTTTGTTTACCCCCGCGCGGCAGACGTTTAGCGACAGCCATTCGAGTAGGTACAAGTGGTACGCGCGAGAAGGAAAAAAAAATGAATCTCAGCAAGTTTTTCGATAAAAAAGTCTGATAAGAAGTCTGAGACTCCGGTGAATTGACGAGCCGTAATGCTAACAGAATATTTGCCCGAGACTCGCGCAACGGACAGCTGGTACCAGCCCCGAGGGAGATACGCGATTGATTAAATTCACAGTCGTAGCGCCCTACAATGCGTTTTGATTTCTTTTTTTTTTTTACTTCCGCTCGTACAATATTTTTCGTCCTGTCGATTAGAAAAAAAAAAAAAGATAAATCATAATCGTTGAATAACCCCAAAACTCTCGGGTTATTTAACGTCTGAAAAACATTATTAGTCTCGAGAAATCCAAGACGGGGTCGTGTGTCCGGGTGGCTAGGTTATATAAAGAGCTCGATAAATTGATGGACCCGGGAAGTAAAACGTTTCGGTGATATATTTTAGCCTCGGCTAACGGCTGAGGGCCGTTAAGCTAAAATATCGCTGCTGTTGCACCTACCTCGTCTTATTATGATGCTGCTACCGCTGCTCTAGCGCCGCAAAGGCCGGAAAGTGAATTTTCAAGGACTCTGCGAGCGGTAAATCTCTCCCGAGGCGGACTCTTTAACGCCCTGGACAGGACAATTTCCTTCTGAGCTTTTTTCATAACTCAAGACGATCCGTGAGAATTGATTTTTATTTTCATAAAGGAAGCTTGAGAGCTTTTCAAAGAGCACATCCTCTCGGCGAGCTTTGATCCAATACGAGAGGATTTTTAAATCTCCTCGTGGTACTGCGTATTGTATTTCTTCGAACGTATAAGTCAAGGCTCCGATTGAGAGAGAGTTTAGTACCTTAACAGCGAGTAAAGTTGCTTCATTAACTTGCGAAGCTTTTTGTTGAGTCGCAAAACTCGCTTTATTACGTACCCATTTTCCCTATTGCAGGGCAGCGTCATAAACTCTGGCTTTCGTGATAGAGCTGTTTCATGCGCAAAATTTAAGACGGAGGAATACAATGGACCGAATGACCATCACTTTGCATTATCAGCCGTCGTTATAATCCAAATTTGATTGGCTTACTCAAAAGCCGTTGCATTGTGAGGGCTTTTCTGCCCTGACGAGTTATCACATTAACCGGCTTGTCTTTCAAAAAAGGTGAAAAACAGACTTGGTAATCAAATTTTTTACGTGTCCTAAGATAATTTTTTTTTCACTTAGGTCAGTTTGTTCCAAGTGAAGACAATGAAGATTTAAATTACGTCCGAAAGAGACTTTTTTGACGTCAAAGTTGAATTATTCAATTTGTCAAAACTTTTTGCGAATCAACTTTTTTAAACAAAAGATAAACGTACTATTGAGTGTGGAAAGTTATAAAAAAAGAAAAACAAGCCAAGCGAGGGAGGCATGAAAAAGAGCTGAAAAAATAATGCGAGCATAAACCGAGGGTAAACACGAATCACGGAAAATACCGAAAAAGCAATGAATGCAGCCAAAGGGCACAAACAATTCAAAGGAAGGCCAAATGAGAGACGTAAACGACCTGCATAAATATTCTCACGAAAATTAACTGTACTTATATGAATCCAGGTTAGAGTCATAAAGTTAATGTGGCGTTGCAGCGATGCGGATGAGGTTCTGCGTATAATAACTATTCTGCACTGATTTCACTTTTTTACAGTCAAACTCTCTTTTTTTTTCATTTTTACGATTTTACTAATCTGCCTCAAATACCCTTTTTTCCAGCTTCGAGTGGATACTTCATGGACTTGTTGAAAAAGTCGATTCTAATTTTCGTTTGATCTGGATGCAATCGATGGTTTTTTACTTTTTACCTTTTGAATTCGAAATTTGTATTGGCTAACGATAAAAAATTGAATCAATTTTCAACGACTTTTGAATGGAACCAGGTAAATTTTTTTGTGTTTTAAGAGCATTCAAAATTGTTCGACTTTCTTCCTTATTGATTCACATTTGGATATGATAGAACTCTTAATAGGTTTAATCAAAGAATATCAATGAACTATATGATCTTATCTCGTAAACAGTTTGTAAATCTTTAAAGCTCAAGCTCCAGAAATAGCTTTGTTGAAAATAAGTATGAATTGTAAAATACTGTAAATAATAAATTTTAATTACAATTTAAAACAAAACTATTGCGATTCATCAAGGTAAATATGTTTAACTATGTGTTGTTCAAATAGTTTCCAATCTATTTGATCTTTCACTCGAATTTTTCAGTAAACGTCGTTACACGATCTCCGCTCCGAGTAATAAACTCAAACAGTTCGAAACTGTTGAATAACGATACGAAATCAGCCGGGGTGAAATTGTCAGAACGACTTTGCCACGTGTCCGCGTGAAAATGACATCGCACAGCTTTATCGAGCTCACAGAGAGGAGAGAGAAATGTAAATCGTCGCACCACCCAATTGTTGTTTTATCAAGTGCAGGGCGCATATGTAAAACGCGTTGGTATCGGTCAAATTGTGCATGCGTGTGACCGTAGTCAATCGATAAACGAGCTAGCGCCGCTGCTGTTGCCGGGTGCAACCGCAGAGAGCGCGTACTTCGTGTATGATACACTCGTTTCCCTCCTCGTAATAATAACGCCCGTACAAAGTAGTTTCCCCGCTGCTTTGAATGTAGACTCTCGCTCGCTGTAACCTAATATTATGCCGCGAAGCAGACGACGACGACGACGACGTACCTTTGTAGCCTGGCCTTCCTGACCTGAATACGTAACTTTGTTTCATTCTTCATGACCCTCTTCTCACTCATTTTGTTTTTTCTAATAATGTTTTTTCAGATGAATTAAGTTTGCTTTACCCCCTGCGCGCCCTTTCTCCTTTTTAATTCGTCTGTCTCTGCGAGTTCTTTTATTGAATTTTCCACGGACAGAGTGGCTAAGTTATGGAGACAATTTGACCCTATTACACCGTGCCGCGTTTATTGCGTTTTTGAAAATTTAACTTGGGAATTTCGGTTTTAAATATTTCACCCCCCTTTTTTTTGGTTCTTTTGCGGTGTAATGGAATTGCTAAATTCCGGGTTTTTTTAATTGAATTATTGCCCGAAGGTATAAATTTTCGTCGTCCTTTGCTTCCCCGTTTTTCAATGTGACCCGAAAAATTGTATCCATTTGCGTGCTACCACAGTATGGTAGTGCGAATGTAAATTTTAATTTAAAATACATTCCAAAAAAAAAATCCAATACATTTTGTTTATGCAAAATTTAATCCCGAAAATGTGCACGCCGCAAACGAGATAATAATAATAATAATAATAATAATAATAATAAAAAAAAGGGAAAAAGGAGGGTGCTTTGAAAGCGCTTTATTAAAATTCACGACGATTATTACTGCATGCGACGGTGAGCTTTCAGCACAACAAAGCGCCAGCAGCTCATTACCAAAGTTTGACTCGCAGTACTGTGTCACTGGTAGCAAAAAACTTACATAAATTTAATCCGCTGAGCGGAAAGAAGAACAAGAAGGAGGAGAAAAAAAAAAACCGTCTAATAGTATTAGAGCAGGGTACATTAGTTTTGAGAATATTTCTGCAATTGAAAGAAGGCAAGCAGCAATGAAGTTTAAAAGAGAGCTTTTGTGTGGCGAGTTGGCCTTTTAGCTACTGCAGCGCATTTTAGTGGTCGCCGCTGCTGCTGCTGCCTGCAAGCTCGTCACCTTTATCACCGACAATGGACTCTCTCATTTGCGAAACTACCGAGACGCTGCCTGCAAGCTCGACGCCGGACAAAAAGCACCTCCGGCGCAATGTTCACAATATAAAAAAAGCTCCCCGACTACTTCTACTACTACAACTACTACTGCTACCAGCACGTTTGCTTATTCGTTTTCTTGTTTTACGCGTTATGCTTTTGCTTTTCTGTCGAGGCCGCGTGTGTCGCGGTTACGCTCATTGTGTGAAACAGTTGGCGAGCTTTTTTCTCATTTTCTTCCGCGGAGAGTTAATAAGTTTTTTCCCTCTGTCGTCCACCGCACTGTATTCATGCAAATTTCGAGATGCTACTTAGCAACTAGTTGGATCGAAGCCAACCTAATGACTTTGTCCAATGTAGCTCGCGGCATTAACATTGTATCCGTTTAATTTTGTAATTTCTTTATATCCTCGAGCTTGAATTTCCAAAATTTTCTCAAGATTATATTCAAGCGCGAAAGCTCATAAGCACCGGCCAGGGGGACATTAACGAAAAAGTGCTGAAAATCTCGAACCGCGAATATGAAGCTTTTTCGAATATAGAGGGGAGGAGAGGTCGTAACGAGGTAGTAGCTGAGCAAGAGAAAGCGAATATAATCCCGCGGCGACGGTGGCGTCGAGAAATTGATTTTCGGCGCTGACGGTGTACACTTGTTTGAAGCCGGTGTGAGAATCTGGCCCGTAGCCAGGCCGCGCCGCAGCTACGTACGTACGCCAGGTGAGATTACCGAGAAAAATATCCCCCTGTTCGATGGACTTTTAACCTGGTGCAGGAATATAAAAATCAAAGACGATGTGCTTGTTGTTGTTTTTCAGTCGTCGGGTTATGGGGTTGGTACTTTTTTTTTTTATGGCGGTCTTAATTTTGGCTTTACGAGGAGACGGTTGAAACGAAGAAAAACACGGGGATGTTTTTTTATTCGAGAGGAGAGAAAAAAATATACACTAATTTTTTGTTTTCTGATGATCTGTTTGATTGATGCGAATAGTCTTGAAAACTTAATTAAAATGAGCTCTCGAAAGAAAATGAAATGAGATGTTTGCTGGGACGTGTTATTTATTTTTCCATCATGACCAATTTTTTTTTTTTGGGTTTTCCGAAATAACAGTTAGTTGAATAAACAATATAATTGAATAGCAGCAAGAGCTCTTCTCATCAAGACATTCAAATCTAAAATGAACTGAAAAAAAAAATATAGATTAAAACATCAAAATTCTTATCCTATTCAGAGTAGTTCATTGCGTAAAAAAGCAATAAAAAACGGAGGGAGAAACCAAGTAGATTAGAAGAAAAAAAAAAAAGATGGGGAAAAAAACCCAATCAATCTCAATTCAACGAGGGCCGCCACTCATCGTCACTCGCCGCAATCGACGCGAAGAGATTAGTACAGCCGGAGCAAACCCTTTTTCTCTTCCGTATGTTTCACTATCATTTCTCGATCGATACTCTCGAGTTGGGTGCTTTTTTTTCTGTTTTAAGAGATAACAAGGATTGCAATGTCGTTCGCTTTTTTTCCCCAATGTATTCACTTTAACGAGCTGCTACCAGCGAATTTTTTTTGCTTTCGAGAGTTTTAGAGAATAATCTTCGTGTATTTTGTAATGGTTAATCTTATTATGTAAATTTACATGTAAGATTCAGCTGGTTTGAAATGATTAAATGGTATTTAAACTCTGGGGATTTCAATGGAAAAAAAAATTGTCAGTCAAGTCGGAGTAAACACTCGGAAGAGTGATTAATTGAAAAGGAATAATCAACTATCTCTTTTTCATAGGAATACGTTTTTTTAATAAAAATTAAATGCAGTTTTCATTTGATTAAATCTAATCGAAGCGAGTTTCAAATTTCAAATTTCATTATCAACACTAATGATGTCAAAGAATGAGCTGCAAGTATGTCTTTTATTTTATTAATGATTAAATTTATAAAAATGTCTTGTACTTTATTGCTAACACCAATTGAATAAAGAAGAAGTTTTACACTTTTAGAAAGCTTTTTTAATATTTTCAAAACGTTATCAACATTTTTTAGCATTTTTTGCGGTGGAATGAAAGAAAATTTGTAAAAAGAAAAAAAAAAATACCAACAAAAGTGAAAAAAAAGGAAAAATAAATAATGGAAATTTTTGTTTTTTTTGAAAATTCAATACACGTCTGGGATATAACTTGCGGAGTACGTTACGTGCTTTTGTGTTTTTCGAATTTATATCATGCCGAATAAAATATGGACAAAGAACATCCGTTTCGGGGATCTTGATGGATCACATGTGCGCTAGTTAAGCTTAATCTCCCAAACAAAAGGTAAATCCTCGGGTGTATATAATATTTGCTCTGCGCGACCCGCCGCCGAGCTTTTTTTTTTTTGGACGAACGAGGGAGAATTTTTTTTTCGCCCAACAATGGATATTTTCAACAAAAGTTTTTCTTTTTCTCTAAGAAACGGTTGTTTCTTAGATACGGGAATTGTAATTTTTCCATCTCATAATCTCATCATCGTTGAATGGAGAAAAAAAAAAGCTCTCCTTTCAACGACAGTCAAGCTAAATCTTAAGCCGCTCTCCTAACCTTCGTTCCGCAAGGATTTTTTCCTCCGGGGCTTTTCGATATGTGCGCGCAAAATCCCCTGAAATTTAACCCAAAAAGCCCGGTGTGTAATTTCTCCCCGTAAATCCCATCCTCGGAGTGAAATTTTCGAGTCCGCATTTTAAATTCAATGGGTTTATCTTTTTATTGCCCTACCACGATCAAGAAGCGATGAAAACTTGTAAATTAAGTCGCTCTCGTTTCTCTCTTTTATTTTACTTTTATTTTTTTTTTCATCCTTCCTTCCTTCCTTCCAGCGCTGAATTTTAAAGTGCGAGCGCGGAAGCAAAAAAGAAGATCGAGAGAGGAAGCACCAGCAGTGAAAATGTACCGCTGAGAAGTCTCGGGGAAATAATTCATTTGGCTGTACTCGGGAAAAATAAGTGTAAACTCGGGTTCCCTCCGAAAGGGAGAGAAAAATATATCGCAAAGGAACGTAAATTTTTTTAAGCTTTTTCCCACAGCACCTCGTAAATTGACCAACTTTTTGAGTTAATTTTACGCTGACAGACAATAAGTGCCGGGAGGAGGTAGGGCTAAAAGCCGAGGGAGGCTTATCGATTTTCAGCGGTGCACGCACACGCTCGCCGCTCTCAAAGAGAACCGCAGGACCGAGGAGCTGAAGATGAAAAAAAAAGCCCGAATTACATCCTCCTCTCGAGACACTTGGTGTTAGGTTTCCCCCTGGATTTACTTTTTTTTCTTCCCCTCGCTAAACGTCGAGGAGTAAGATAAAATCACGAGATTTATAGTGCGTTTTGAAAGAGGGGAATCAAATTCGGCTTTGAAGAAGAGAGATGATGCGAAAAGCCAGGTGGACGGCCGCTATCGACCCGAGCTTGCAGCCACCGAGGCGTAATTACGGATATTTACTCTTCCCCGAGCTTGCAGCCTCCTGTTTCCGTGGAAGAGTCCGCGATTACCCTAATGACCTCCATGTACCAGACACCGGGGGGGTTACAGCTGACGGAGGGTTATTTTTTTCTTGTCAGCGGGCTTGTATTTTTTATATCAAAAGAGTAAATAATTGTCCATCTTGCTTGGAATATTTTCGTGTGGTGGGCTTTATTTTGGACAGTTGTAAAAATTGATAGAGCGATGGTAGTATTGTGAAGTTTCATCATCATTACTTTTTTCTGACACAATTCCGAAAAGGAGAAGGTCGAGG
The DNA here is from genome assembly GCA_038277355.1 of Encarsia formosa. NCBI lineage: Eukaryota > Metazoa > Arthropoda > Insecta > Hymenoptera > Aphelinidae > Encarsia > Encarsia formosa. Next base: position 80,900,680 of record CM076185.1, on the reverse strand, counting down.
AGTTGTATAACCGTGTTTTATTCCCTACTCGACACCACCGCCAGCCAGCTCGCTCAATAGTACACGTGTACACAGAGAGAACTTGAGAGAAAGAAGAGAGAGAGAGAGGAAAAAAAACCGTAAGGGACGGTGAGTTTTATCGTGCCTTTGTCACGAAAAAAGAAAACATTCAAGATAAGAAGCGAAAGAAAAAAAATATGGCCCACTGGTCTTTTTGAAGTTTGACCCTTGACTTCTTTTTGAGTATTTGCGCAACTTTGCAAATGTTTGGGGGAAATTCTTTTATGACAACTTTGGAGATAATTTAAACAGTTTGACTATGGAAAAACGGTAGAGTTCATCGCGCTTAGGACAACTTTTTCATAATAAAAAAAAAAAAAAAAAAAAATATGCTCGACGAAAAAAAAGGGAGGGAAACCTACCGGACTTTTCTTAAGTGACCCTTGTCTTCTTTTTGCTTGCTATCACACGTGTTTTTAAGAAATTTTTTCATCGCAATTGAAAAAACTTGACCATAAAAAAAGCAGCCTGAAGATGAAAAAAAAGAAAAAAAAAGTATAACTCGACATTTCATTCTTTTGAAACCGGGGGGTAAAAGTTTCCTCGGTAATCGTCACGTTTGAACGTCGAGTATAACCGTCGAATTTTTCCACCGGGAAGTTTATAAATTCCGTCGGGTGGTAACTTTGAAAGACTTCGGTAATTTTTTTTTTGTTATCTCACGGCTTCGTGAGATGTTTTTGATGAGATATGCCACGCGTTGTAAGTTGAACGGCCCGACCAATCAAGATGCTGAATTTTCTTTTTTTAACCTTCCAACATATGTCGGTTGGCAGAAAAAAAAGGAGGCTAATGTACACGATTCGCGCGAATTTTTTTCCGCTTATCTGGGAAATTTGACATTTTTCAAACTTTCGGACGAGATTACGCGCGCGATTTGAAATGACGCAATTCGAATAATAATAATAATAAAGCGCCAAGCTTCCAAGAGATAAGTTTGTTCATTCTTTCGCAGTGAGTGCGAACCAACCGATAGAGAAATTACTTAAACTTACTCTCGAGCAATCAAGAAGTGTGATTTCCCGGGGTTTTTAAGCTTTAAAAAGTTCGATCAAACTTGCGCCTCACGTTTGGGTCGCGATGATGCGTCCGATTGGTATCACGTACCGATAACCGGGACTCTTCGGCCTTCGGCGGGCTTGCCAAATCCTCGGGACCCTGAATTTCAGGACCTAAGTCGCAAGTCAGCCTTGATATATTTCTGCTCTTCAGCGGACCTCTAGAATTCGAACAAAAGTCTCGGTGTACGTGCGCGCGGTGTCAAATACCAAGCGATTATTCTTTTGTGCAAAATAAATTTGAATTAAAATAAAAAAAAAGAACGAGGCACGAACCGTGTCGATTGTAAATTGATAAAATTTACTCGAGCAAAATCCGAATTATTTTCCGAATATAACTCTCGAGTTCACGTGTGATTAAAAGTTAAAAAGAAAAAAAGTTATCAGATTTACCCTCACCTCGCGGAGGGAATACGAGCGAGATTTTAATTAAGAAAAAGTACTCCTCCGCAGTGTGTGCACGTAAGAAGATTTATTTACAATCAGCTGTTCGATAGTGAAATGAAAGAGGACGGGTAGGGGATTCATAGCCGACGATAATTACAACCGAGCCAATAACAAGGCGAATTCATCTTGTCTGTACACACAGATTACCGGTTATGTGCTCGTAATAATCGATCACACGGCTGTCAAACTTCCCTGATCCGTCATTGTCGTACGTACGTACTCCATTATTTCCGCCATTAAATTGACATTCTTAAAAACTCCCTTACACCGCAACCAGCAGCAGCAGCGTCCTACATTCCGAAAATATCCATCTCCGCAGGATTCCGTGAAATACCATCCTTTTGTTTCTTTCTTTTTTTTTCTTTCTTTTCTCTGCGCTTTCTCGATCATCCCCTTCCCCGATTGTTGTGCCAGACCGAGATTACTCCCGGCGTTACCTCATCTGGCGCCGAATGACTTTTGAACGGATTCTTACCTCTCCTGCAGCACTACCACCGCGATAAATAAGAAAATTTCCGTTTCCCGGCATGGTTTTTTTTTCGAAAATTGAATCCCGTTTCATCCGATACCCTATAGTTGATTGTTTCATCCGAACTTGCAAGCACAAAATGCGATCTTGCACGTGCGCCGAGTTAATTGATTACCCCGTTCGCTCAAACGATCGATTCGGGGCTGATGCTGGGACCAAAGAGATTCCTGGTTAGCTTCGCAGCAGTAAAAGGTTACGCAACTTTGAAAAGCCTGTGTTCTTAACCTTGCAGCTGGAAAAATTATGCGAGAACGATAAGGTTTCACCAGCCGACTGGGAGGCGCCGAACGATAAAAAGAGTGACAAATTGCTCCTGCTGCTTTTACTGCGCAGCGAATCTGAATTTGAGTGCATTGGCTTCGAAGGAAAATAAAAGGAAGCCTGTCACTGGTTGGCGTTATGTGGAAGAAGCTACATTATTCACGCGTATAAGTGTGTATGTGTGTGCGCGCACGAGCAGGAAGTTAAAAACAGACGTAGAAAAACGCAGAAAAAAAACACTTTGCGAAGGTCATCTCGGCGCGGTTGTTGAGTCAACAGTACGCTTCAATTATCCACACTTTGTAGCATTATGCTTGACAATCCCGACTCCGGAAGGATAAATAATAACAATAAGATCGCGTGTTTGTCCTGCTTGATGCCTCTTGTTGGGGCTACAATGTCTAATGATGCGTCTTGACCAAACGTTTATTTTGTGAATTGTCGCTCGCGTGTCAAGCTGCGCACTATTATCGTTATTTGAAAAAATAAGCGCAGTCGCTCCTGAAGGCTAGTTAAATATTTAGCTTTTTTTTCTATTTTTTATTTGTTTCCTCGCAACGTTCAGATTATCTGGCAATTAGCGTCGCCGCGGGAAAAACTTGTTTTGTTAAGAAAAAATGCTTATACTTATTAGCTTGGTAGCGATGCGATTCTAACATGATCACTTGTTCAAACAGAACACTTTTTTTACTAGTAGCGTAATCAAAAACGATTTAATTAACTTTCTTTCTAGTAAATGAAAAAAAAATCAGTCTCTTCCACTCGTAACCGGATAAAATATTCAGGAAGACATCGGGCGATTTTGCGGGATGAGAATCGATCGCTTTAAATAAATGCCACTCGGTACTTCGGCCAACCGCTGGACCGTACTAAATTCCACAACAATTTTAAGAGTAAAAATTCTTGTCAAGAATACGGAAAAAATCCAGTGCGGTATCTCTCTTGAAAAGTGTCAATTTTCTTCCCATTCTCTAAGGTATTTTTACAACCCGATAGAATGCCGTACATTTTTATCAATTCATGGGGGAGGAAATTTTCAGATAGAAATTTATTCGAGTAAAATCAATGTCTCGTATTTAATAATCTTGAGTGCGGTGGTGTCGTCGGTTGCGAGTGAAAAAAATCAATAACTAAAAATAATGATGCCACCCAGCAGCTTGTAAAATCAAAGATAAATAGCCGGAGTTATAAGCTCTGAAAGGCGTTGTAAATCAAGCTAAGATAACGCTGCGAGTTTTTCTTAAATCATTGTTACGACCGTTCACGCTATTTTGTTTACACGCTATTTAAAGTCCTTTTTTTCACAATATTTATAGCTTCCAAGTTTTCTGATAGCGAACGTTGAAAAAACAATAAGTCGAGTGCCGAGTCCTTGAATCAATTTATCCGCAAAACGAGTAGAAAACACGACTTTCAAAGAAAAGTTCGACAAATATTGGGGTGCACAAGACTCGCAAGGAAGACGAAATTCATCCTCGACGTTGGGGTCGGAGGGCGATAACGGAGGGAGCAGCGTGCCGCACCAGATAATCGATCGGTCGATTAGTTGAAGCGACTGTGAAGCAGCAGCAGCACCCTGGCTAACTGATATAACACACTTTTGCCAAAGTTTTGGTCTGCCAGCCCACGATAATGAATCTCCCTTGTGAATCAAGGTGATTCGAAAAAAACGTACGTTGGTTATAAATAAAAATCTCCTTCGACCTCTTTAATCACGACGATCCGCAGTGACAAAAAAAACCGTCATTTACCACGAAAGAATAATGTAAAAAAATCAATCCTTCGACCTCGATTTTTTTTTTTCAAAAAACCAGGGGGGTAATTTATATCATCAAAGGCTTTTCTTCTCCCCGCACAATCGAAACAATAGCGTTGTAAAAAAGTCCATTACCTTTTTTTTTTTTTTTAAACACACAACAACGGCGATGGAGTACTTTTTGGTGAAAAACCATCCTTTGTGTAAACGTGACGCGGAACTTTAAAATCGAACGGGGCCTGCGTACGGAGGTTATTTCTGGAGAGTGTTATTTTACGAGGTGACCTAATGAAGTTTTATAGTAGGCATCCCTGCCACACCGAAGGTCAGAGCGACCTGAATCCACCGCTCATCCCACGAGACTCCCCAGGTTTTATATATAACTATATACATAAAAGTTAAAAAAAAAAGAAACTTCCCTTGGTAGCCGTTGAAGGCCGGTTTTTTGTTCTCTTTGCCGGGGTAGGATTTAACAGACTCATTAGCGCTGTTATGAACAACAGCTCGCGATCAACGGTGAGCAATGTTTTTTACGTTTGTTTTATTTCGGCAACTTTCTTTGATCTTGTTTTTATTTTTCGGTTTAACTTATATGCGATATTTTTTTGTATACGTTGGCTGTAAACGCGGGAGTTCGCTCATTTAAAATTTACGACTCTCCTCGAGTGGTTATTTTCATCGATTCTTTTAATAGACACAAACACAATTTTAGGTACTGAAATAGACTGCGAACCTTTTTTTTTTTTTGTTACGTTTCACTCTCACAGTTTTCATCTCCCACGAGGTTTCTTCGTAGAGCCGTTATTTACGACCAAACTCTTTGTGTAACTTAGTTGTTATTCAACGCTGAAAACTTGTTATTGAATGACCACCGGTGTTTAAATTTATTCACAAAGGTAAAGAAAATTAATCATAAGAGAGGAGTTTGCCGCGGATAAGGATCGGACGTAGGCCAGATGAGCAGCGTTCGATAACGAGCTTTCGCGGCGTCGATAAGCACACCAGAGCCGAATAATCGATGACGCCAAGGACGCGAACTGCAACACCGGGGGGGGGGGCTCAGTTTGTTTATTTGTATATTTATGTCGATCTCGACGCTCGCACTGCGAGCTGCAGCGGAGGCCGGAAAGACGAAGGGCTGCTTATGCACGCGGTTATTTATTAACCGCCCTGCGACCTACCAACCAAAGTCGGCTCGTACTTTCGACCCGTGCCCTTTTTGAATTATTATTATCGTAGCTGGTTGCGATACTCGAGACTTGATTTGATCAAAAAATCCAAGACGCAATCTGATTTTCGCGCTTTTAAATCTGGTGTTGATCTCGTTGAGCCCATTAACTTTTAATTAAATCCAACTCGAGCGACATGTTACTACTCTGTAGATGTGCAGTTCGGTAATTGACGTTTTTCTTTATCTCAACCGTATCGATCGAGCAGTTTGTTGTAACTTCAAGACGACTAATAAACGAGACAATGTGCGGAGGGATTTGCGAAATCTATATCGGCGTCTATTGGCTTACGCTGGCGCTTTATTGCGGAGCCCGAGTCTTCATTGTTCGTCGTTCCCTTCGCTGCGATAAACGGGCGAGCTTTATTGGTAATTATAGCGGAAGCTACCGGTCCGGAAAACTTTATTTTATTCATTTGGGGCTGCAGGAAAACAAGTGCAATAAAAGGGGATGTTTTTCGTAGACATCGGTGTTTTACTGCGTGCAAAATGCGCGATGGAGAAAATTGCGAGTTGACTTTTACCAGAGGATAGTCATTTTCATCCAATCCTCTTTTGTTGCGAAAGTCGGAATCGATTAGCCAAGATAAATTTCCTGCAGGAGGAGAAAAAAGATACTTTATCTGGTTACAGGATTCTCGAAGCTTATCGCGAGGATAAGTCGTAAACTCGATCCTGGCGAGGTCTAATTGTAATGGGATAAGATCCATTGATCGCGCTGAGAACTACCCGGGAAATAAATTTTTACCCTCTCTGATTGGAAAATAAAGTCTTGCCTCTTTTTTTTTTTTTCTTTACCGCTTTGCCTTTACAACCTAATTCTACTCTTTTGCATCCTGATTCAAACTTTGAAATTTATTTCGTCGAGGATTGATTTTCGCGCTTTACTCGCGGCAGGCAGTTTAAATGAATTGTTTCATTTCCGTGTCTGTTAGTTTTTTAAAAGTCAAATTCGTGTCAAGGACGTTGAAATTCTGACGCTTTAAAAATTCATGGCGGTCGGCCTGATTTATGATGGTTATGAATTTTACATGTACAATTCTTCCTTTATTTACTTATTTTTTTTTCTTCAACTTCTTCAACGGTGAAAACTTTTTAACCCTCGTACCTTATTGACGAGTTGGTGTTGACGGCCGACAAGAAAGGGGACTCTTGCCAATTTCACAAAAGTCGTCTTTTGCGCATTCTATAAATTTAAAGTCGATACGTCGTCCCGAGCGCCGTAATCGGATTTAAGTCGGCTCGAGCAGCCCCGAGTTATCAGCTTTGACGTCTTGAAAGATTAACGCGCTCTCGATATGTCGAAAAGCCAAGATCTGCTGGGCGCACGAGAAATAGATCATTTAGAAATTTTTGCCCTTCTCGCTATTTATTATACATTCCATAGACGGGACTGGCTGGGATGTATTTTAAGAGTTCTGCTTATTCATGAGTATGTAACTACTATTTGAAATTGTAATTTTTTTTTTACTACACCTATTTTGATAAACTGCAGCCTTTTTATATTTTCAAATGGTTGTTTTACAAAAATACGCATTATTTTTAGACACGTTTTTTTTTTTTTTTTTTAAATGTAGATGTCTAAAATGAATCGATTGTTTAGCTATTTCGCAAGAGACGTTTTTAAATTGAACGTGAAAAATCTCGTATCAGCCTAGGGCGGTAATAGACGAAAATCACAGTCTCGTGAGTCACCGACGGAATTAACCGCGCGTCTATTCGGAGAGACGCGCGCGTCTTATGTTGGAAAGTCGGTGCTCATTGACCTCATAAAACCCCGATGACGATCTCCCACCCCGCGAAAACACGCGAATTACATGATTTAACCGTAAAGCCGCAGTCTAAGCGGGGGGGGGGGGGGGAATAATAACGTCTCGGGCATAGCGTTGCATTGGGCTGTTCCAAAAGCTCTCGTCGGGTCTAAAAATAAAAAAGACTGGAATTCGTGGGGCCGTTGGCACGTTGGCGCGAGTCAGTCATCGTCCGTCTGGGGATGAACGCCCGCATCTTCGGATGCACTTTTTTCATCGAATGGAGAGTCCGAAAGATTATCGAGGAGAAGGTAAACGTGAAGATAAAAAAAAAGAGTCCACGTGCCTTCGAACACGTGTTGGAGGGGCATGACGTGTACGTAGGCATGCAGTTGGTACTGGCATACATGCGCGTGTCGAAATCGATTCTCTCGCGTCTTATTCTTTGACCTAATACGGCAAGAATAAGGCGCCAGCGAGCGAGCGACGAAAGGAGAATCGACACGGCGGGCTTCGTCGCTTCCAAGCTACAGCCTTTCTTTTTTTTTTTAGCGAAGAAACGTACTCGCGCTTGGTCAAGTTTGACAAAACGCGCGTCAAATGCTGCTCCACCGAGAGTAATTTAGTTTTATCGTTCATTTCTGGGCGACCATCAACTTTCCAATCAAACAATCGAGGAGAAAATTCTTCGGATTGAATTTTGACGTTTCGGTCTTAAAATTTTGAGAGCCACGCGAGATGCAGGCTCTCGGAAGCCGGAAGAGCTCTGCGAAAATAATACTCCGGGGTCGTTGATCTCAACGCTAGCTTGGCGCCGAAAAATCTCCCGATAAACAGCCAACCCGATCGACGAGCTCTGCATTAGAGAAGTGGAATTTTTTTTTCTCCCCCTGCCCGAGAAGAAGGGGGCCTTGTGCTTAATCCCGGGACTATTCGGCCATTCCGCGCACGCGTCGGGGCGATTGCATCACTACCGCTGGTGCACTTATGGCGATTACGCGACATCGCGCACACGCCTCGTTACGCGGGCTTGATACGATCGATGTCCGTGCGAAAGGACATGCAGGCTCCACCGATTTAGACCTCCCCCCTCGGCGCTTATATCGTTTGTAATTCAAAGTTAAAAACAATATCAAAGTTAGTAGCTTATAAAAGTCCGAGGGGGAAAGTTTTTAAAAACACAAAGTTTTTCCTTACGACTTTGCTAATTAGCCCGGTGCATGTTGTTTCGCTCATAGTTTATGCATAAGCAGATAAGTGTCCGCCTTCCGGAAAAGGCAAGACGCGGTCTCCTACCGTCTCCGTGTTTACCCACGACTCGCGTGTAACTTATCTAAACAAGGCCCGGTGTCATCTTCCTTATCTGTTTTCCCCAAAATTGTTCCAGACAATCGGCTCTTGTCGGGGGTGCAACGAATCTTCAGAGTTTCAAAGTTCTACGAGAATACGAAATAGATGCTCATTAGGGGCTCGAGGACAAAAAAACCAAAGAGGCTACTCGGGTTGAAGCAGCTTTCGAGAAGAATGGATGCAGATCGCGGCAGGAGGCGTTAAGTGAGATTCGTTGCACGAACGGCTGAGTCAATATTTGACCCGGTCTTAATTTCGCCCAGCCGATTGGTTGTTGTTTAGCTCGTGCCTAACCACCTCCGAATTGCCTGCTTTACTTATTTTGAATTGATTTGCCTTTGGAGTAACCATTAACGGCAAGTTACTCCTGCACTCTAATTCAATACTTCTGTTTTAGTTGTTACCCAACTCGGACGGCATAGCGTTCGAATTTTATCAAAAAAACGTCGATTAATTAAGGCAGACTCGTTGGCCTTTAATTGAGGTTAATTATGATTAATCATTCTTCGCGGCAGCTAATTAGGGATAAAACTTTCATTTAATAGTCCTAGTGCTTTAGTTGGAACATAAAATTGAGCTGGGTAATATTTTCGACATCATTTCATTAACAGTGGTAACAGAACAACGTGGCAAGAGGACAATTTCTGTTTTCTCAAGCGTAATTCTCGATGTACAAACTGAAGTAAGAAAGGGTTTCCGCAAGAACGCACGATCAATTTGACAGAGGGCGAGGGGCGAGTCGTTGAGATTAATAACTCAACAAAATAAGTTTACCCAATTTTACTTAGCCAGGCTTATCACCGGGGTAGAATCGAAGCGGCACGAGGATAGGATGATTCGTTAGAAAATGAAATAATACACCGTTAAAGTGATTACAAGACCCCCTCCCTATTTTTCGTAATTGGTATAGTCATGGCGTGCTCGGAGCTCGTTAAAAGTCACCTCCTAAATAAATCATGATACACCCGGTTTGGGGAGGGCAGCGGCCAATCGATATAAATACGGTGCCGGGGCGCAAACACAGCCGAAAAGAGAGCCGCGATAAATTCACCGCTGGATGAAGATATTACGAAATACGCGAAAGAATTCAGGGTGTAAACAAACCGTGGAGTTGTTGTTGTTATCCGGGTCGATCGGAAACTCATTGAGTTATTCATGTGCCCGGTGAGGCTTTGATCTTCATTGGTATAAAACACCGAATGATTGTTTTTCAGAGACTGATTAAGTTTTAGCACCTCCTGTGAGGTGTGCTGCCACCTCGGATTTTGTTTTTCCCATCACGTACGCAAGCCTCGGTATAATAATAGAGAGGAAAAATTTAATCCCCCGCCCCCCCGCGAGCGCGTCAAAAATTTTATTTTCGCTTTCTACTTTGACATTCGATAACGTTTATAACCTTGATTTTATTAATTTAAATATTCGATCTGTATTCAGGAGGATACGCTAAGTAAATGCGAATTTGCATGAATGAATTAGCAAACGGTTGATTAAACTTCCGTTTGCATTAAATCTGTAAATACGTAGCAACGTCCGAATACATGGATTGGCTCAAATGAAAATGCAATTTTCAAAAATCAATGATGCTCTCTGCATTGAAAAAGTAAAGTTTGAGCACAGGTGAAACTGAAGAGATGTCAGGGGAACCAACTCCATCGTTCCCATACCCAATGACCTATTTTTCGTAACCAAACCCACAACCATTTTTGCCAAAAAGATCAATCATACCTGAGACTATAGTAATGATAGCAATTGTAATAATAATCATAAAAAGAAGAGATAAGCCATCGCAACCGGCAGCGAAGAGCGGCCGGCAGTGTCACTCGCAGCGGCAGCAGGGTGTGGTCTGCTCCAACCACCAGCTCCTCGGAGCTTGCGGAAAATTCACTCGGCCCCTTTCGCGCTCCAGCCCTCGCCGCAGCTGATTACAAAGGTGGAGGAATAAGGAAAAAAAAAAGGGGAAAAGGGAAGCCGTGGGTGGTGGTGATGAAAAAAGGGCTGGCGCACGAAAATTCAAAAACTAGGTGGCGACGACGGCCAGCCGTGCAGCCAGGCAGCAGCGCGCGTCGATGTCGTGGCGGCGGTGGCAGCGGCGGGGGTGGCGAGTAGGCCACGCGATTGATTGGCGTTAAAGCTCCTGCGCGCCTCTGCTGGTGGAACAACAAGGGTGCCGAGGAGGTGGAGAGGAGACACCAGCGGATAAGTAAACGTGGAAGAGGAAGAGTGTTCAAACACTGCCGGCTAGCACCGAAACAAGTCTGTTATGCCAGGAGACCCCCTGGACCACAAAAGCTCTCTTTTATATATAGAAACCCGGGTTCCCCTCCCCCTTCCCTCCCCATGAATGGTAAATATAGATGTTGCACCTCTGCAAGTGCAACTGCATTATAGCGGTTCGTCCCAAAACACCATCCCCGTGGACTGTCTTGGAAAACCGGCTCTTCGGCGGGTGCGATTTAATAAAAAAACGAACATTAACGAGCGTTGCAGGTGTAAGACAGGAGGAGGAGGGAGAGGGGGACGAGTAACTAGGTTATTAATACACGTACACGTACACGCGTAGTAGGTATCTCTTAATAGCAGCAATGCTTGCGGCGCACAGGTGATGGACGTCTGCTGCTGGTAGTTTTATCTCGCAGATCGCGCGCAGCTTTATATTTTCGGAATTCTCTTCTTCTCGCTACTACTACTGTTGCGGAAGGCGGCTGAGACAGGGGGGTTTATAAATAAAGCAACGCTTTGGAGCAAAGACTCGAAAAAAAAAAAAAATGAAAAAAAATGAAAAAAAAGGGGGGGCAAGAGTAAAGGGTAAATGGATATTGGATGAACGGATAGTTGGTTGCACTTACTTGCCAAGCTCCTCCTTGAGGTCGTAGTTGTCGCTGAACCGCGTGCAAGTGGCCGGGGCAGCCATGCCGTAGCCGAGTTCGCCGCTGCGGGCAGCAGCGCGACACCTACGACTGCTCTCCGCTGCGGCTGCGGCGGCGGCGACGGCGACGACTGGCTCTCCTCCGAGGAACAGAGGAGGCGGGGGTGCTGGGGACACGGGTGACGAATATACGACTGCGACCCTTGCCTTCGACCCCGTGGTTGTTCCGAGGAAACACACAATACTACAACAAATATCCACCTTCACCTTCCACTCTAACGATAAAGCAATAAAACTTCTGGCTGATAACTGTCTGAGCACTGGGTGGCTTCCTCGCCAGGCGAACTCTAAAACAACGTTAGCACACCACTGTTCCGTCGACTATACTAAGCAGCGAGGCAGGTCAAAAGCTCCTTTGGCTTGTACCCGCGACCCGCCGAGTCTCTCACGAACGAGAGCGCGCGCGCACGCTGCTGCTGCTGCTACGAGGATGACAGCAGCCAGGCAGGGCAGCAACCGAGAGAGGGAGATGCTGAGAGCTAAAGCTAAGCTCTCACGCCTGCAGGGGGCTCAACTTGGCGGATCAAACGCGATCAATAAGCTGTAGGAGCCTCCCTCTCTCTCTTCCCTGCTCTTCCCTCCCCTGCTACGCGGTTGGCGCTCCTGGCAGGACTTTTACCTCGTACCACCGTCCACTTTGCGAGACACCGGCACATCGACTGACTCGCGTAGTCGACAACGTCTGCGTCGCGGACTCGCGCTCGGAGAAAGCTCGATTCGTACTGCGCGCATGCGCGTCTTTCGCTCTTGCTGCAGCTTATATTAGCCTCTCCGCTTGCTTGCACCGTTCTACACATCCGATTAGCTCTTTTTTAAAGCTTCTTTTGCCTTCTTGTGACTTTAGACGAGATCTTTCAACTTCGCGGTAAAATTTGAAGGAGTTCTTTTCTCACTCTGTGGGCAGTTGGGTTTGAGTTTCGGGTGGTAAGGTTGCCAACCTGACGGACTGCGACACTCTCTGTAAACACTTGTTACGATGCGAGAGGTACTTTTAATACTTTTACAAATTTTCTGATTTAAGTTTTCCAACGATAACGCGTGTACCCATCGCGCTTTTACTCTCGCTCTTTTGAATGAGCTTGTAAGGGCTGGGTAAATATTTTTGCACGTATACTTATTTCCGTGCCTGACGCATCTCGCACCTTTACTACTTACCAGTCGAACACTGGATCGCTCATTTGATTTTAGTGCTTTTTTCGAATAACTCAAGCATTCAATACTAAAAAGTTTAAAATTAAAAAGTATTGATTTATTTAAATAAAAATCAGAGGAGGTAACGTACTGAATAAAAAAAAAAGTTTATTAGGTGATTTATAAAAAAAACTTTATTGTCTTGAAAGAGCTGTTTTAAATAAAAGAAAATATTTAATTTTCTAATAGATGTGCTATGCAGTCGAACTGCTCAGTCTGTTATAAAAGTTTAGTTTTCACTTACAACCTTGTAAAAAGTAGTGATCTTTTTTTTAAATTATTCCAAATCACGTTTTAGTTTTTTTTTTTTTCTTTACATAAATGTGATCTAAATCACCTAATCTATAACACTATCAAACTATAAGTAATAATGAAGAAAATATAAATGATTGCTTACAGCTCAATGAGATATAAAAGAAGATTGACAAAATTTGAGAATCTCTAGTTAATAATTCTCAGACAATTTTTAATCTATGATAACGCATAAAAAATGAATTAATAATTTTACAAGTATGGTATGAAAATATTTACAGTCAAAAACTTTTTTTTAACTTCATAGATTCAATTCTTTTTTTTTCTTTGAGTTAAAAAAAATTTTCTCTACAACTTTTTAAATATCTGATTTAAAATACTTTTCATATCTGCATTACAGAGTATTTCATGTGTGAAAGCACTTAAAGAAGCTTAGATGTCATTCTAGTCTACAAAACTCACGTATCTTTAAAAATATAAAATCTATGGAATGAACAAATGTAAAATGCATCATATTCGTCAAGTTGATTACAATATTTTGTGCAATCTTCACGTCTCTAAAAAGTTATCTAAATTAATTTTTTAATAGAAGTTTTAGAAAATACTCCCCTAAATTTATGGTACTGATAAATAAAAAAAAAAATTACATTGATTAAATGCAGGAAATGATAAATTATAAAATCTTCGTGGAAAAATTCAAAAAGGTTGAATTTCCAAAATATTAGGATTTTCTTCCACAGCCGATTCATTTCTTGGTTTTGTCGTCCCAACGACATTTATAACATTATTGTTCATACAGTAGGTGTAAAATGACATTTATTCTACTGTAACCGATTTTGCCAAATTACGTGGGCAATCGACGTTGCATCCACGAAGTACCGCAATGTGGAACGATAGTAATTGCATTGGAATGACGGTCAAGACCCCCTGAAGGCAGTCAACTGTTTTAGGAATCTCTAAAACTTTTGAAGCAAAAGACATGGTTTCTTTGTCACCTTCTTCGCAAATGACAATCGGTCTGCCATCGCGAGCTGTAACTTGCTGAAGAGCGTTCATACATTTCTAAAAAAAATTTTTAAATTGATTTTACAAATTTTTTAATCAATTAAGCCGTATAAAAAAAGGTAAATTTTACGTACAACGTATACAGGATCTCTCATTACAATCATCATAACTGGCATCGAATCGTCAACGAGAGCCAGCGGTCCATGTTTCAATTCACCAGCCATAATTCCTTCGCTGTGCATGTAGGTCAACTCCTTTACTTTCTTTAAAAAAAAAGTTAAAAACACGAATGTGATTAACAGCTCATAGAAAAATTCTACCGCATTTATTTTTACGGAGTTTAAAAAAACTTACAAGAGCTCCTTCCATGCATGTAGCGAAATTATATCCACGACCCATAATAAGAAGCGATTTATGTTGGAACAAAGACTTTGCTAATTCTTTAACCTTATCATCGAGCTTCAAGACTTGACGAATTTGACTGTCAAGATTTTTCAAACCGTCTATTATCTACAATAAGGTATATATGGATGTAAAAAAAATTTTTTAAAGAATTGGTTAATAAAAAATTTTTTAAGTAAAAAGAATAAATCCAAACCTCAAGTCTTCTATTTCCAAGAGAGATTCTGTCTTCGCTCATGACGAGCGCAAACATGACAAGTGAAATAAATTGAGACGTGTAGGCCTTTGTACTTGCCACACCAATTTCTGGACCGGCGTTTATGTGAACTCCACAGTGCGATTCACGGCAAATGCTACTGCCGACTGTGTTAGTGATACCAACAATCAAAGCGCCTCGTCCCTTACAGTATCTCAAAGCCATCAATGTATCCGCGGTTTCTCCTATTATCATTGATTATTATTTAATATAATAGAGGGAATTAATCGTTTGAATAATAATAAAATTTGTTTAAAGTTATAAATGTTTTTCTATCTAAGCGTACCTGATTGAGAGATAAAGAAGCAAACGTCATCACGGAAAACTGGAGTGTTTCTGTCAAGGAAGTCAGATGCGAGTTCCACCATAACGGGTAATTCAGTAAGCTCTTCTAGTAGCTGTCTAGTAGCAACCGCAGAGTGGTAGCTGGTACCGCACCCTATTAACATGAGACGACGACACCTCTTGATCTCAGGAATGTAGTCCTAAAAAATAGGAGAAAATTTAAAAAAAATTGAATATACATTTTTTTGTTATGTTTTGTTTTGATTTGTTTGTTTTTTTTTTGTTTTTTTTTGTTTTTTTTTGGATTCATTACCTTTATTCCACCAAGAGTGACAGAATTGTCTCGGAAATTCAAACGCCCTCTCATGGTGTTGATTACTGACTCGGGTTGCTCGAAAATTTCCTTCTGCATGAAATATTCGTAGTTGCCTTTCATTATTTGTTGAATCTCCATCTTCAAAGTATGAATCTCTCGAGCGTGAGTCTCGTCTCCACAACGTTTGAGTCTGTGAATGCTTAGTGAACCATCCTTCACGGCGGCTACATCGTCATCCTAAAAGGTAATCATAAATATTAAAATCATTTATTTTAAATAGTTTAACACGTTTTATGTACGTAATATTTTGTAATGGTTCTTGAATGTTAAAAATTTTACTTATTTTTCCGCTAGTCTACGCTTACATCAAAATTTTTCAAATAATTCGAATAGTATTCACCTCAAGGAAAATGACGCGATTGGTGTGCTCAATTACAGCACTGGCGTCGGATGCGAAAAAGTATTCGACTCCTTTGTCTTCGAGTGGTTGGAACTCGGAAGTGCTCTCGCTGCGAGGCATGATTGGATAATCTGCGGCGCGGCGGTGAGGACGATGTTCTGAAAAAAAAAAACGTAATCAATTAAATTTTACTGCCTTACAAGATAAATCAAAAAATTTCTCTAAGTGATCTTTGACTAGAAATAAGAGCGATTTCAAAAAATCAATGTTGATCACGAAGATAAAATGATGCCTGAAAAATAAAAATTTATGATACCCTGATCCAGTTTTATTATTATAGACTACACACCACAAATTTCACCAAATTCAGTTGCTGAAAATATTTAAAAAAAAAACCATCACCTTGGATAAGATTAAACGCCAACATCGAAAAATTACAAATAAAACCAAGTACGTCAATATTATTTTGTCTGTACTAAACTACGACTTATTATTTATAATTAATTTAACTTAACTTTTCTTGTTTTATTACTGCTAAAGTTTCATACAATTACTTCCCATAATTTTTTTAATTTACCTGTAAGTAATTCATTTTTAATACGGTTATTATTATTAGTCTTAATTATATCATCTTATTAATAAAAGTTACAGAAATAATATTTTTTATTCCTTAATATTAGTTAATCCCTAAATCCATGATTAGATGTTATAAATAAAATATTATGGCTTAAAAATATAACATGATTAGTGCAGCGAATAATATTAAACGTATGTTTGGCTTAAATTGTACATTTAAAACCAACACATCTGAAATAAAAATGAAAGATGAAGCGTTTTTAAAGCTTTACTCATGCAAATAAAATGTAAAATGATGATACCTTTACTTGCGGCTTCGGTTTCTGCAGACGGAAATAGACAAACGAAAAAAAAACAATTAGTTTAAAAAAAAAAAATCATGCTTATTCTAGTGATAAAGTACACATAATGCTACAAAAACTAAGCTACGGAAAAATGATTGAAGAACCTACCGCTCTTCTTTTAAATCTAAAATTGTAATGATTCAAACGAAACAATATGTGATAATAAATTTTTAATTTTGGACAAGACTAAGAAACTTTTTTTTTTATAACCACACCTACAATAAAAATCTTTATGAAATTTTTACGATGCCGAGCATACTTATCAGTACTGAATGATTTTCACATGTAGTACATTTAAAAGATCATATAAAATTCTAAGCGGCAAACATTAAAAAAACAAATTTATGCATTGAAGTACACACTTTTTTAAAGCTTAAAATTTAATATTAATCAGAAGGATGCGTAGATGAATGTTAATAATGTAGTTTGATGCAGACGACGCCAATACGAAAGCGAAAGTTACTGGTAAAAAAAATGCGAAGTCAAAAGTTGCCGTGCATCATAAGGACAACTGGTGGCAACTTCATCACGGTTCTCTCTCTTTTTCTTACATGTACAATAATTAAAGCATCGCTCGAACAATTTTCAGTTCAAGTATCAAGGTGAAGTTATTAATAGCTTATTCGTGTTATATACCTTTAACAGTATGAGGAAGGTCATCTTTTCGGACGAATAGTTGAAGAAGAAACCGGAAGATGAAATTTCATGCAAAAAAATATATTCATGTAGTTTTTTACATCGACCAATATGCAAACAATTAATGTGTATAAGATTTTCGTATATATTCACAAGCTTACCCAAAACTATTAATTACCATGAAATACTTAAATAGTGCACAAATCAATAAAAAAAAGTTAATTTATTACGATCAATGATTAGTTACTTGATGTTATGTAAAAAAGCTCTACTACGTGATAACTATTTTTGCGTGATTAAAAAAAATTATTTATGAGGTGAAAAGTTGTACTTAAAACTTTTTTTGAGGAAATTATTAATCGATTATCGACTTAAGATACTAACTTTCACCTTAACACCAACATGTAATGTTACACGTATGAAGTGCGTTAATCATGCTCTGTAAAGATAATTGTTCCATGCACTTTTTAGAGTTAATAAAACAGTCATTCACAATTAAATAAACAATTAAATTAAACTGGTGTAATCAATTTATTAATCATTGGTTTTTTAATTTAATTTGTTATAACTAGAATTTTTAGAAAACTATTGGATTTTTTATTTCAGTGTACAAACTTATTCTAAAAAATTCAATACTCATATCATCATTAAAAAATTAAACAATACAAGTAAATTTTTTAATTTATGTTATTAAACCCTTGAAATTTGTGTCTTGACCTTCACCCAATTTTGCATTGGTGACTTAAAACATATTCTACATTGTGTAAGTAAGTGACACTTTCTGATTTCTTTCAATTTATCAAAGTAACCCATCAAAACCTACTACTTTTATCAAATCGCACTGTTCAAAAAAATTTAAATTTTTTAAGAAAATATATTTTACCTTTGCCGTACAGGATAGGAACATGATCGGTGGCTAGTCTTGTTTTGGTTTTAATACCAACTAAAAGTGGAGAACCTCGCCTTGTAGCAACGCATTCGTCTGGGAAATGTTTACTCTTGAAGCACAGCGCAAAAGCACCTTCCTATAATAACAACAAAATTCAAATCATAATTATATTCTAAGAAAAATTGTTAATTATACCTAGAAAGAGTATCGACTATTTATTCAAGACCTGGTTTACTTAGTTATTATTTATCGATTATGTGAAAGTCAATATATTGGAGAGTTTTTTTTTTTGTTGTTTGAAATCTAAGCACCACTAGTCATAATAAATTCTCAGTTCATAAAGTTAGCGTCGTAAACTAATATTTCGAACAAAATATATTTATACTTTTTGTGGTAGAACACGAAGTATAGTATATATAAGACTCGACACTGGCACAAAAAAATTTGTAAATTTGTATGCAAATAACCGATACCACATAAATTTATGAGTGTAATGCGGATATACTCACGAGCTGTTGAACAACCTGCTCAACGAGTTCACGAAATGAGTAGGTTGGATGTTGGACCCACAGGTGATGGATGAGCTTGGCTATGATTTCAGTATCTGTTTCACTTTCAAAATTATATCCTCTATGTTCCAGCAATATTTTTATGTCTTTGTAGTTGGTGATTATTCCTAAAGTGAAAATTTTTAAAATAGGCTAATTATAAAACACAATTTTTTTATATTATGTATCGAGAATGAGACTAAAAAAATTACCATTGTGTACAACAACAAATGAATGATCGTTGTCTGATCTCTGAGGATGAGAATTGACCTCTGAGGGAACACCGTGAGTTGCCCATCTAGTGTGAGCAATACCAACGTGACTTTGGACACTCGAATCGAAGTCCAGTCGCGAATCTGCTTTAAAAATTAACTTCGTTTTAAATACAATTGACAAATTTTAAGCCACTTAAAAATATAAATTTTAAATTTAATATAAACCAACGTTTTTAAAAAATTTTATTGATTTTAAGTTTTTAGTTGCTTACTCTGAAATATTTCCTCTTCTAGGGCCTTGACTTTTCCTTGCTTTTTTATGATAGCGATATCTTTACCATTGCACGAGTCAAGGGCTACTCCTGGAATTTGAAAAAAAAAGTAGGGGTGAATGATCAACTTTGGTGCACCGGCTCTACTTTCTCCTTCTAAACAATCGCATTCTCCAAAATTTCGTGCGCAATATTGAAAGAGAAGAGAAGAAAAAAAACCTGAATGACGCGCAAACAAAATTTAAGAAATTCCTTAGCAGTTTTTAAGTTTATGTCAATGGTAAAAAGGGCGATAAGGAAAAACAAAATTAAGCCCGAAAGAATTTATTATTGCTTATCGTCCGTAGTGTAATTTTTTTTTTTTTTTTTAATTGAATAACTTGAGGTTATTAGCATTTGGGTTTTAAAAAGACTGCAAACCTGCTGAGTCGTATCCTCTGTATTCGAGTCGTTTTAATCCACCAACAAGAAGCTCCAAAATTTCTTTTCGGCTTTTAGGCGTCAGGTAGTTCAGGTAAGCAAATATTCCTAAAATAAAAATAAATTTTCTTCGTTGATTTTTTACCGTGCAAATGTTACATATAAAGTTTTGGATTTAGTTAAAGTTATTAGTATATGTAAGTAATAAGGGTGATTCAGAGAAAAGGAAGCATGACTCACTCCAATTTATCAAAAGACAATATCTGATTATTGGGAAAAAAATTTTAAGAAATGTGAAGCACCGAGATATCAATAAAATAATTATCAACATAATTTGTTAATGAATACGAAATCAGATTAGACTGATACTAATTAGCTGTAGCATTTATTGATCCTATGATTTATCATGGCGTCATACTCAGTTTTTAACCCAAAAAGATAAAAATACATTGATAACTATCAACGTAGAGAATTTTAATCGAAAAAATTGAGTCATTGTCAGAAAAAATAGATAGCTTTACTGATAACCAAATTTGCATTAGTCAAAGAGTAAATTTGAAAATAAAAATGAATTTTATGGAATTTAAAAAAAATAAAAATATTTAGCTGGTTTTAGTTTTTAGTAGAAATTAAACACTCAATAGCTTTAAAAGAAAAAAAAAAATTTTTTTTCGGTTTTTAATGAATAAATTAAAAATTCAAAGTTAATCGTAACATTTTTTTTTTGTAATTTTCTAGAATTGTTTTTTTTTTTTTTTTTTAATTTTGACCTCTTCTAGAATTATAAATTTAATCGCAATTCGAAATTCAAGTGATAAAATTAAAAGTTAAATTGAGATTAGCTACCGAAGAAAATGAAAATTTTTCTACCCATATGAGAAATGAAAAAACAAAATAAGAGAACCAGTCAGATGAGGAAATGAATTTATTATTTCCTCAGTAGAAGTAAATAAAATGTAAGCGGTGAATCGTGCATTGAAAAAAAGCACTTTTACAATGAAAAAATTTTTCAATTTTTTTCACTATGAGTAGTGTAAATAGCAAAGCATCCGCATATGTTTCCCGTTACCGAGTTGAACGACCGGTAAAGCAAAATATATACCACATTTTAATGCGCTAGCATTGTCATGGCTTTTTAATAATTTCAGGAAAAAAGTCAAAATAAAATAAACGAGATGCGAAAATTTTTGTCACTCTTAATGCACTGGACCCGAAACTTTCTCGTTCTCGTTTTTCAAAGTGTAATATCTTTCTTTAATCGGCATGTGCGTGTTCACCTTCGGGAGTTCATTAGGTCTTTTATTTTGTGGACAGAAAGTGAAAGGATGAAATTTTTATTTGTCAGAGAACCACGTGTCTCCTGAAAAGTATCGCTTAGCATAATGGATACACATAAATATAAGGTGTTATGTAGATAGAAACAAATCAGCTAGTCCATGACAAAACGTTACGCCTATGAGTTTGATAAAAAATTTATGATCTGTTGCCGAAACAGTCATGTTTCTAGCTGTAGGGCCACCATCGAATAGTAATGATGTTTTCTTTTTTGTAAAACTTCCCTATAATTACGTCACACGACTCTCTAATATTCTAAACTTAATTAAATTCAAAATTCTCGAAAAAAACTTTTTTAGAAATTCAAGAACATTTTAAGGGCGAAAATGCTATTTTACTACAAAAAAAAAATCATCCATAAAATAAAAAAATAAATTATTGTATATCGGTAAGCCATTTTTCAATCGCAGATTCAAAGGTTTAAAAAACTGTCACAATTTATAGATTGTTTGGAAGATTTAGTTTGAAAGCCTATTAGGATTGACATACACAACTAGACACATTAATTTCAGGTCCACAGTCCAAGAAAGCGAGACAAGGAAATTTAGAAAGAAAGTCCTAGAGATTAGAGTGTCTGGGTTACGTCAATTACGAAAAGCTTGCACCCAGCGCTCGAAGGCAAAATCTTTGGTAACTAAACGATCGAAAAACTTGAATAACACAGTACCAGTTTGTGATTGAATATTATTGCGGCAACACTGCGGCAAGACGAGAGAAATACCTAAGAGTTCGAAAAGAAGAGAGAAGTAAACTTTCACTCGGTTCTCTCTCTCTCAATGTCGATGGCTGAAAAGTCAGTTTCGCAAGCACGAAAAAGAGAAAAGAAAGGACCAAATCCTGCCGCTGCTTTTGCTGTTGCCACGACGGTGGTATAATATTTGTAAGTACTAACTTACAAAAAAAGCCGGTCTGCGCAACAAGGCGTCGGCGTATTGCAGGTCGTTGATCGTGGCGCGCCCGTTTTCCGGCTTTGTTTTTTTCGAAAAAAAATCCCTTGCATACTCGCTTGGAAGCATAATAAAAAGGAAAAGTCAAAAAAGCCTCGCGAGTAGGCTGCTGCCGTAGCTTTCGAAAACTAGCAGCCGCCGCCACTATGGACGCGCGCGATTTCAAAGCCGGTTTTTCCTACATCGCGTTGGAAAAATTTTTACCACCTCTATATTATTATGAGTTAGAGCAACAGCTTTTTCAAAAAGATGGCCGTTTTTTTTTTTTGCTTCCGCTTGTTATATCGAGACTGAAAAAAGCCCGCGCCGTTATCTCTCAGGAACTTCCCAACTTTACGATGACGAAACTATCAGCGTACTGATGTGAATTATCAGTATCAGCTGTGCAATTGTTAGGGAATTTGTGTAAGTTAAAAATAAGTAAAAAATGTAAGTTAAAAATAGATTATGAAAAATGTCTCGTGATATAAATTGATCTGGAGTGTCCAGACAGATGCAATGTCGCTTTAGTTATTTCGGCATCTCTTCTGGTACCAAGTATGAGATGAAGGGCTGTCCAAGGTAAACGACGACGTGCAAGTTGAACTTGTTTGCCGGTAGTTTATTGATAATTAATTAAACCGGGAAGGACAAAAAGAGTAAGGACAGACGCTTTGCAAGTGCCAGTTGAAAGACTTCCGGGGTGATTTTGGTTTACCAGTAATATTAATTGGAACGGTCAACGTGTTCCCCCCGATCGACGAATTTCCAGAGATCGTAAATCAATTAGCGATAAGAAAAGTTGTAATTTCAAAACGGTAGCAGTAACAGCTGGGAAGTGAAAAAATTTCAAACGTCAATGGTAAAAAAAAGAAAATTTTATTTATTAAAAATGAAAAAATTTGCTGATCCGGATGGTGTCAATGTTGTCACATGTAAACTCAGTTTCCAAGGTCAGATTAATTCACTAAGTTGTAACGAGTGCATCAAAGGATTTAAACATAACGTGATTAAAAATGTGTCACACAGCTAATGCAAAATGAAACGAACAAACAATCAAAATAAAGTACGCACGCTCTAATAGCACAAGCAGGTGAAAGCCGATACGACTTAATAAAAAAGAAAGAAAGAAAGAAAAAAGAAACAGCTCGGTGACACAAATTGTCCCACAAAAACATACGCCGATGAAATTAGTCTCAAAAAAATCAGTAAAACACAGCAGAGTACTCACCACACATGTTGATCAGCCGGAGTGGTCCAGTGTTGTTAAATGAAAATTTAAAAAGAGCGTCAGCACAGCTGTGTTTACAGTCGATTTATGATTATGCCGATCTCGCGCGGTACCTATGGGAATTGTGAGCGGACCGCGAGCTGCGTCCGGGCTTTTTATGCCCGCGCCGCGCGTCGACGTCGGCTACCAATACGTTTGCGTGTGTGGGTAACGAGCACCGACACTCGTGCTAGCCCCGAGCTCCCTGCTTTCTATTCTACACAATCTGCAGCGCCGCTCGCTGCAGAGAACTCACACACTTATCATCTGGAACTCCGGTTTTTTTAAATCCCCTTGCACGCGTCGTCTGCTCTACGACAGCCAAAGCTTGGACACCAAAGGCCCAATACACATAGTTTTGTTTACGGTCGTTCCACGCCAAAGCTCGAGATTCTCGCTCGCGGCCGAGCTAGTTGCACTTGCACTACGTCTAGAGTCGATGAGACGACACGCCGACATCGACGTGCGCGCTACAACGTCGTCGGCCAAAGCTCTGACTCACGTAGTCGCTTTTCACCCGATCAGCCGCGTATCAGTGAACGATAAACCAGCGGGAAAGTTTCGTTTTTCCGTAACTTCTGGGATTTAATTCAGTAACAGTGAATTCTGTTGAAAACAATTGATATTTTACTTAAATACTTAAAAATAACATTGTTTAGTTTTCTTTCTTTCTAATCATTTTACTAAATAATTTTTCCTAAGGATAACAATCATTGTAACTGACCGGAGTTTAAATTTTTTCTCTTTTTTTGATTGAAAAAACGAATGCTAGTTTGAAAATATTAATTACTTCTTTTACGAAATGAACTGTTTTTAATAAAACTCAAGTTGTGATAAAAACCGAGATAAACACAGTTTTTTTAATTAAAAAATTAAAAGGAAGAATTTTACTTTCATAAGTACCTTTTTTCAGTCAAAGAATTTCTTTTTTTTTATTTTATTTTATTTTTTATTTAACGCCTACCTAGATCATAGGTCTATACAGCAAAGATATAGAAAATTTCATATTCTGTTGTAAAATCAGCCAAGTAAAAAAAAAGTCTGTTTTAAAATTAAATAAATCATGCTTATCTTTTTTTTTACCTATTTATTTAAATCATTTTAAACTAATAAAAATGTTGATTTTAAATAGATCACTTATCTTGTATAAACAAAAAAAATTCAAGATTTGTGTATAGTAAAACCTTATGTATGTACTTACATACATATACTTACGAGGAGAGGTCACTCCTGAGGGTGACCTGCAAGCTTCCAGAAAGCGTTTTAGGGTAATTTTACAAAATTCGTTTTCATATCTTTGAAAAATGTTTTTTTCCCCAATATTGATGAAAAAACCAAAAAGTAAAAGGTTTTTTAGAATTTTTTCAACCTCGATGGGCTTTTGACGGCATTATTTTTTGGAAAATTAACTAAAAAGCCGGTTTTTCTAAAAACCCCTCTTTAATCACGAATTTTTATTATATGTATTAAGATAGAATTTAAAATATTAAGAAAGTAACACAAACTTTTAATCAATAATAGAATCATCTGCGAGTATGTCAATTAAAATATTGTGACCAATGAAATTTGGATCATCCTGTATTTTTAATTTGTAAGTCATAGCTTCATATTGAAATTGAAATTATTCCAATACAAGCAAATGAGATCATGGGTGGTTGAATTTTTTATTGTGTATTAATTTTGGTTACTTCAAAAGGAAATTAAACTTTGGTGACCATGATGCTAAATATGTAATTGTGAACAAAAAAAAAGTCCAGTTGAAGTATTTTTATTTTTGAATCATTATATTTTCTTTTTAACTTTTTAATTATTTTCTTTATTGCTTTTACAAATATACAAGTTTGAAATTTATATAATAGGTATAATTTTTTGTGGAATATATACTTCATGCTTTATTTTAGCACCAATTTTAAATTAATAAGTAGATAACAATACTTTATCCAAAATGCTTCTATATTTTTTAATTGATTCATTCATCAAAAGTCAATAGTGCAGTTTACCCATATTATAATCTTTATTTCATCAAAATCGTCATATTAATTTACATTCATATTTTCACCGGAGATTGCAGTCGCGAGGCGATTTATTTCTCTCGTGTGTAAATGTAGAAAGGTGAATTTATTTTATTCAGTAATATGGACTTTGATTCTTTATTTTTTTCTCATTTATTCATTCTTTACCATTAAAAGCATTGACTTAGTAGTTTTTATTTAATTTTAGTTATAAACATAAAATTAAAACATTTTTACTAATTATTTTCAATGAATGCATTACATGTACATTTTTTTAATTTAGCAAGAACTCAAAAAATAAATAAACTTTTCTCTAAAACAATTTCTACTTTTTGTAAGTTGATTGAAAAAATAATAATGATGATAATAATAATAATAATAATAAACAGGAAAAAATAACACTAAGTAATAGAAAAAGATTTAATTTACCTAGAATAAGCTTAAAAGTTAGTAATACCAATGAAACATAATGTTCTTACAACATCTGTAATAAAGTAAACATTTTTATAACATTTATTACATTAAATAACAAATTATAAAAAATTCAGAGCTGCTTCTAAATTACAACTAGACGATCTGGCATAAAAAAACTCAAAATTAAAGGAAAATTGTAAAGGTTACTTTTACGCTCAGGTCGTTTAGTCAAAGTTTATATTTTATTCTATGTACATCTGTAACTCTGTGTATGTATGTATGTACTTCTATAAAATTAAAAATAAATATTTACACGAAACATCACTATTTGAAATTTAAAAATCAGTACTGTCGAAAAAATTTATGATTGTCGATTTCATAAGTGGTTTTGTTTCATCTCTCTCATGCTCGATGTTACAAACATTTCACACAATTTAATGGGTATAACAAGTTCAACTATATATGTATCAGTAAATAAGGTGTAATGTAGTTTTGAAATAAAAAATAAATAAAGAAATTTCTTTTTCATTTTCGTTAATCAATTATTAATTTTATGAGAGTAATTTGTTTCCTTTCTTTCTATTTCATAAGTGCAAAAGGAAAACGTCGAAGGAACTCAGCCAAAAAAAAAAAAAAAATAAAAGAGAGAAACAGAACGAGAAAAAAAAAGTAAACGGAGGCCTTTTTGTGAAGCTGCAGCATTTTGTTTGTGATTTTCAAGTTGAGAATGAGAAAAGTATAAGAATATTTGCGAGTAAGAATACAAGAGGATATAATTTAGCGAGTTTTGAAAGAGCGTCAACGGACAAGCCACCGGCCACCGTTTTCATTGTCACAGTTTACCTAGTATACTTGATTTATACTGTAACTTTAGTTATTCGTAACTAATTTTGTTATTTAATTAATTTCAGCTGTAGGAGTTTAAAAATATTAATTCGATTTAAGCGTGTATTTTTCCTGGTGCGTGCCTGTAACTACTATAAATTCACTATAAGTTAAAGTTTCAATTGAGCTTTTGTGATTAAAATAAAAATTGTAGCATAGTTTTGAAAGTTTGTTACATAGTTTTGAAACAAAAAATAGAAAAAGAAATAACTCCTTCATTTTTGTTAAATAATTATTCATTTTAAGAGAGTAATTTCGTTTTTTCTTTTCTATTTCATTTGTGCCGAAAAAAAAACGCCGAAGGAAGTCAGTAGAGAAAAACAGAAAAAGAAAGAAAAAAGTAAATGCAGGCCTGTTTGTGATGCTGCAGCGACAGTATAAGAGTGAGAGAGAGACAGTAAGATGGCGCGCGTAGTCGCCTGTGTAGTGAGCTTATCCGAGAGTCCAATCACCATGCCAGTCGTGGTACGCATATTTTCATTTATCTCAACAAAAATTTTTGTCACAAAGCATAATTTTCGAAAACGTCAAAAGTTTGTTAAAAGTTAAAAAAAAAAAAAAAGAGAGAGAGAGAGAGAAAACCGACTTAGTTTACAAGCTTCGACAAAATTATTAAAAATAAACTGTATAAAATAAAATGAAATTTTCATGCAATTAAATAAACCGCATAAAGATGTTTTCACGTGAATAAGGCCTTTATGCAGAGCAGAATCTTCAAAGTCATAAGAAATGCTTGCTTTTTATAAAGGAACCAAGATTTTTCAAAATTTTCAAAAATAAAATACTTCATGAATGAATTTTCCTACTCTTTCTAGACTTAGAATCTTTTTTTTTTTTTTTTTTTTTTTTTTTTCAATAAAAGTTAAATTATTACTCTATGGCGAAAGATTCGCATCGCAAGTTTTAAAAACATTCTCACAACTTGATAACAATTAAAGTATCACGTTGCAGTGCATATTTTATTTTTTTATATTAATTATATATATATATTATTATTATTTATGTATTTATAAATTAATTTATACATAATAATATACTTGCACACAACCTCTTTGTTTCTTAAAAAGTACACCTTACAGCAACAATTTCGACAAAATTATTTTAAAAATGTAAAATAAAATTTTTTTTTTTTAATTTAAAATATGGTAAAAATATAAATATAAAAATAAAATAAAGCAATTATTTTTGTTCAAAATTGTTGCTCTTCCAAATTCATTATTATTTTATCACTGACTACTCTAATTTTATTTTGTATAAAAATAATTTGCAATGTGAAACTATTCAACATTGCTTTGTACATTCACCCGTGCTCTAATAAAAACTGAAAGTTAAACTTACAGAACCAAATTTAAATAATTGCTGCTTTAATTATAATAATAATAATCATAATAACAATAACAACAACTGTTATTACATCATAATTTCATGGGTGAAATTTATACAATTGTTAAAATATATTAAATTTATTAAAATTTTCAATAAAAATGTGATTCAAAAAAATCATTTCTTCTATTTATATTTATGAACAGAAATACTTCAATTTCTACTGAGGCGTAATTTCTGAATTTTTAAAAACAATTTTATGTTAAAGCATCAAAATGCTTGAAAAAAATTAACAAATAAATTTTTTGGTTAATAAGCAGCTCAAATAAGTATTTACTTTCATCTAAAAACTATTTCTGCGACACATTTTTTCTGCATTCGGTACACGGAAAAAATAAAATCCTTGCAGCGTAGCTGAATTCAGCGATATGACGATGCGAACAGTTAACGACGCTCCAACGCAGACTTTTCATCGTGGCGAGGCAAAGTCTGCGTTGGAGCGACGTAAAGTTAGCTATAGCGTGCCTTCCTTACCAACAGCTGTAGCAGAGCTCGACTCACGCTTGACGCTTGTTTACTTGTGTACTTACTCTCTGCTATCGCGGGTTTACGGCAGCATAACTATAAAAAAATGTGTTTATTGATAGTTGTAATTAATTTAAGTATTTTTTATATCAGTATTTTTATCAGCCGCGATAGCAGAGAGTAAGTACACAAGTAAACAAGCGTCAAGCGTGAGTCGAGCTCTGCTACAGCTGTTGGTAAGGAAGGCACGCTATAGCTAACTTTACGTCGCTCCAACGCAGACTTTGCCTCGCCACGATGAAAAGTCTGCGTTGGAGCGTCGTTAACTGTTCGCCTCGTCATATCGCTGAATTCAGCTACGCTGCAAGGATTTTATTTTTTCCGTGTATCCAAAAAATTGTCAACATAAAAATATCATACATTCAAACAAAAATCTTCTTAATTTAATCTCTCACACACCTTACAAATTTTAACTCGATATACTTAGAGTATAGCTTAAAATTACATCAGACCATCTTGGTTTTATATGTATATATATATATAATTTATATGGACGTTAATAAGTTCATTGCGCTAATGAATTGATGTATGCACTTTTCATATATGTACAATCTACAATTTAATTAAAGACGGCGTGAGATTTGTTTAATGAACATGATTTACGTACGACTCCAATTAACAGAAAGCTCACTGGCTTAATATTTACATTAATGCATTCACAGACAGATAAGCAACGATCAACGTAAATCTGAAAGAATAGAGATCAGATTGTATTATTGCGTTTTTATAAAGTGTACTCTCGAATGATCGATGTAGATGCTGACTTCAAGAGCTTGTTAGCGCCCTTGATTATCACAACATTGCCTTCAATTTTTTTCACAAGTCATCAGAAACATATATTGCATATTGAACCTTGAGGAAAGAACTTGAACTCTAGTAAATTAATTTACCGACTTTTCATGCAGGCTTTTTTTAAATACCTTAAACTGATTTAAAGTATACCTTTGTGTGAAGTGAACAAATCACTTCCAAACTATAAATAGTTTAAATTAAGATACTTTGCACTCAATTATAGCATGTTCATCCCTTTGGCCTCAGTCTTATCTGCCCCAGAATGGCTATTCTATATAAGTTTATAACCTGATAAAAAAAAAAAAAAAATTATTTTTATTTAATAAAAAATAACTCGATGTAGGTAAAAAAAATTTGTGATTTATAATTCATAAAAGAGTATCATTTGATTCAAAAACTTTTTATTTTTTTTATTAAAATATTGTAATTATTATGTAAAAACACAACTAGTAAGAAATAAGAAACCAACCTCTAACCAATAAACTATGTTGTTTTGTATCCTAAAATGTAAATTACGCAAAAAAGAGGTCGTTTTCTTAAATTTTCTCAAAATAAATTTGATTCTTTGTTTATTGATTTAAGTTTAATTGTTAAATAAACAAGATTAAATTATTTTTCACGCGATTTTAAAGTAGACGATGCTCCAATAATACTACCGTTACAATAAATAAATTATAAGTATACAGACGTTTCATCAAACGAAATTACAACCCTAAGTCGAGTTCAAAAGATACAAAAAACACTTCGAAAATATGGATTTTATCTAAATTTATTTAAACAAACTTTATTTATTTAACTTTTATTTAGTTTATTGATTTAATCGATTAAAAAATCTTTTAGTAGCATGCGTCCGACAATAAGACCGAACACCGTGAAATAAAATTATAATGATTATTATAATTATAAAATTTTCAAATACCTTAGTATCTTTTCCAACCTCCAAAAAATTACATTTTTATGACGGTCAGTGTTCACTAAGTTGATCCGCAGTCAACGCTGATCTTAATCCTCCAATTTGAAGGAAACCTTCACTCCATGGAAAATTGGTGTAAACTTCAGCACCCGGAAAAATATATTTACCAGGTTTCATTTGATAAAACGAATTTTCTACAAATAAAAACATTGATTAATTAAGGTAACCTTACAATACCAGTTTTTCTCATATTTATAATATGATTGGTAATAAATTTATTCAAAGTAAAAGTTTTTAAAGAAAATATATCTAACCTGGCAGTCTTGAAGCAAGGCTTTCTCTTTCTCTTGGTTGCCAAGAACTATCTAATTTATCAAATTTTTCATCTTCAGTATTTTCATCGTCATTTTTTCTTTTTTGACAATCAGAACTACTACAACTATCACCTAATGCAGAATCCATTACCGAATCTATCGATGCGTGTCTTGGTTTCAAATCCATTTTATCAGAAGACTTGGAAAGAATTAAATTTTCATCTAAAGTAGAATCATCTCTTAAATAATCTATTCTAGGAACAACATGACAATCTTCTGAAATATAAATTTCTTCTGTTGTTCTCGATGATGATTCATTAGAAGTTGTTGGGCTTCCTCCTAAACTTAAAGTCATACTTTTGCCACGATAAGAGTTTAAAGATTTAGGAATATTTTCAATGTCTTGACCTATTAAATTATTATCAAAACTTAAACTACTCAGTTGCCTCTCTCGATTTTCCTCTATGAACGGGAAGTTTTTGACTGTGTGCTCCGTGAATTGAGAATGAAACGATAAATTCCTAACATCCATACATTCATTTTCTAAGATAGAACATTCATTTACAGCTTCATTTTTTCTTCTATTGGTTTCTTTTTTTCCAAGTCTATTATCTAAAGTATTATTTTCTAGTTCATTATCGGAATCACTTTTTAAGTAAGATTCTGCAACAAATAAAAATTTTGTAAAAATTTATTTACACTGTATATATTTAATTATTTTTAATTAACCCATTACCGCCCATGGAAAAATCAAAAGTGATATAAAAAAACTAACTGTTGGAAAACCTGTCTCATGAAAAAATAGTAGATACGTGTTTTTTCTTTTTTAAATTTTCATTGTTTAAACATTATTTATTTAAACAAATTCGTAAAAAAATTTAAATTTTTATAAACTAATAATGGCATTCGATTCTTTGACCAAAAATAAGGCGAAAGTCATCTAAGTAATTTTTTGATCAGACGCTTAGATCTTTTGCTACGAGCGCTCAAACATGTTAAAATATGGTTTTATAGTGGTGAGCTCTGACTCGTAAAAGTGTATCTTCGGTGCGGCGCCTCGGAGCTCACCACTATAAAACCATATTTTTACATGTTTGAGCGCTCGTAGCAAAAGATCTAAGCGTCTGATCAAAAAATTACTTAGATGACTTTCGCCTTATTTTTGGTCAAAGAATCGAATGCCGTTATTAGTTTATAAAAATTTAAAATTTTTTCCGAATTTGTTTAAATAAATAATGTTTAAACAATGAAAATTGAAAAAAGAAAAAATACGTATCTACTATTTTTTCATGAGACAGGTTTTCCAACAGTTAGTTTTTTTATATCACTTTTGATTTTTCCATGGGCGGTAATGGGTTAATATCAAGAATTTTGATTTACCTTTTACGCTTTTATGCTTATGAGAAACTTGATCATTTGATAAATTTTCATCATTGTTAGTACTTATTTTTTTTTGTACTTCTGCATCTATCATACTTGATTGTTTTTCTAAATAATGATCAATATTAGAGAAGAACTTTGTGCATGTATTAGGTTTGTTCTCAAATTCAGCTTCGTTGCTTTGTTCACTTTTAACTTTCTTGAGTGGTCTATCATTATCAATGCTTCTTTCATTTTCATGACTTGGTTCAAAGTCAAGTTCTCTTTTTTTTGAAAACTCTGGAAAACTTTCATTTTGCACATTATCCTGTTGAAGTTTTTGATAAAGTGCTGTACTTGGAATTTTTTTCAAAGATTGGTTTACAGAATTTTCTAAAAGACTCTTTGAATCTGGATTTTCAGTATTATTCCTTGTTTTGTTGTTCTCCAAAATGCTATTATTTACATAATCTTTATCAAATTCTTTCACCTCTGTTTTAGAATTAGATGCTAGATAATTTTGAATTTGTGCACTGTCTTGAGAAAGATCCTGATTTTCTAATGCATCCTGACTATTTTCCCAAGAATCATTTAATGGATATTGAAGTGGCAGTAAAGTTTGAGCTTCATTGAGTACAGTATCGCTCCAGCACACATTTGGGAACCTTCCAGACAACCTGTAGTGATAAAAAATTTTAATTTTTTTTCAGAACATATAACTTGAAAACTTTAATGGATTCAAATAAAAATTTTACTAACATGTGGCAAAGTTGATTAATAACTACATCTCCATCTCCAAGTAGTTCAATATCAAATTCCAAATGAGGAAGAGATTCCCGATTAATTAATATTTGTGGAACTTCCGGCGGAATTGAAGAAGGTATTAAAGCTACAGGGCGCACTTTTAAAGAAGATCCCATGACAATCAAAAGATCACATACATCTTTGTCATTTGCCATTGCCTCATGAAATGCATCTGGTAAACCTTCTCCAAAAAATACTATATCTGGTTTCATAACTCCTTGTGCAACTAGATCTATGGTAAATTAATTTATATTATTATTAATTATCTTTTGAACAGACATTTCTATAAAAAATTAATATTAAATTTACCTCTAAAATTGTCGCTAGAATTAGAATTTGATTCAGACATAGAAGGTAACGACTGTTCTTGGCACTTAGGACACATTGGAATTGTTTGAGAAAAAATATCTTGCCTAATATCATCTGATGGAACCTGATATTTACACTTTGTACATGAAGCTGTGGCAAAAGAACCTAAAAAACAAATAATATTAGTTAATTTAATGTAACTTGAAATTAAAAAAACATTAATTATTTCAAAAGTATTTACCATGACACTCAATTACGTTTTTTATTCCACAAACTTTTTCTAATGTATCAATGTTTTGTGAATAATTCCTCAGTAATTTTCCCTCTTCTTCCAACATTTTTATAAACTCGTGACAAGGACTAGGTTTAAATTGTCCAGGATAAATTTCTCGAGCAAATTTATAAAAAGGTCTTGGATCTTGTGAAAAATAACCAATATCGAACATAGCCTAAAAAATATGTGCATTATTTATATATTTTTTAAACTTAAAAAATGAAAAAATTTTTAACAAATTTTCTTTATTATAAATATGTATTTCTTAAACGCATTCAATTAATTCTTATGAATAAGTAATGGGCATATATTTTAATAAAATAAAAATATGTATACCTGTGGATCTGGTAGATCTGGGAAATCTTGAGCTAATCGAGAGTAAATGCCATCTCTGCTTCTAAAATCAGGAATTCCACAACTAACACTGACACCAGCTCCAGTTAAAACAATTATGTTTTTGCTTTTTTTTATAAGCTCAACAACATCAGTGATTGTATTTATGTTTTGAAGTTTTTGTCTCTTTGGTGGTTCTGACATCATATTTAAAACAATCTGTAAAAAAAATATATATGAAAATAAAATAAAATGAAATAAAAAAAAAATTCAATCATGTTGAAATGTTTGAAAGTTGTAATACAATTTTTTTTATTTTTTAATCTACTCGACTAAAATTTACAGAGATTTTTGATTGATAAATACAAATAACATTTACTTAAACTTCAATATCTATTGCTATCAGTTAAACAAGTGTAAAATAGTTTTTAATGAAAATTAAATAATTTTTTTAAGTTATTAAAATGAAACAAAAAAATTGTATTTTAACCATATTTTCAATTTTAGACAAATTTTTTTATTAAGTAAAAAATAAAATCAATCAAATCATACTGACCCTCCATAATGTTATGGCATCTACTTCTTCAGGGATTTGTGTATGATCAGAGAAGAGGTGTCGAAGCACAGCTCTGGGATCAGCACGAAGATGTATTTGTTGTCGAACCCAATTTGAGGCTTGATTATATTCTTCACTACCTTCATCATCATCTGATAACATTGACATTCCTGAGATATCAGACAAATTAGATACTGTGGATGATACCTCATCTTTTTCATCAGCAGTATCCAACCTAAAATTAAAAAATTCTCACATTCAAATATTTCATCCAAACAAGTTAATTTGATCAGGTAGAATTTTAATTTTGAGGTACATACGGAAAGCCAGTATCATCACTGGAAGATCCTGTTGGAGAGGTGTTAGAAGAGTTGGATGATCCAGACACTGCTTTATTACCATCATTCAGGCCAGAAAATCCATTTTTTTCCCCAGATGAGCCTAAAAAAATTTTTTTTTTTTTTAAATTATAAATTTTTTAAAATAAGAATCAATTAAAAAATGCAAACAAGTATTCAGAAGTAATTACAAATAACATGACGATGTCATTCAGTATGTCCCGATTCCCCCTATAAAAAGTAAACGAAATTTAAAAACCGGGTCAAAAATTAAAGGTCCACATGATAATATTGACACATGGTATCATGACAGCTGATAGTCAAGGACGCGCGCGCATCTCAACAAAAACAAGCCTGACATTTTCTTGTTTTCAACTCACGGCCCGTGTGCCATCTGTGAACGCAAAGCAGCCATCCAAGTGAATTCCATCATCAATGGATCGTCCCGTTATTCCCGCCTCTCGAAAATTCCCACTTCAAATTTCACACCGCGGGGCCGAAGTAAATTCAAAAATTCAAAAAATCAAAATATTAAAAAGTTGTAAAAAGTATTGATTAATTACGTTTTAAAACATCACAGCTTAAAATTCCCGATAAAATCCACAAAAAATCATTAAAAATGCTAAAGTCCTCCGCCAAAGTGTCATGGCGTCGATCTCGGTTTCGAGCCGTCGTCGAACAAACAGCAGTCGAGGGCTCAGAGGCTTGTAAATCGGCCATGTTGTTTTGGCCAGGGCTTACCATATTTTAGTAAAAATTACCTTCCAAATCTTCGCTGGGCGCGCTGACCGAAGGTTCGAGGTCGTTCTCCAGATTTTTTGGCTCCGCTGAGGGACAAAATTCATCATCCTTGAGTTTCCGAGACTCCGTTGGCCCGGAAAACTCCGATTGATCCACGCCCGACGCCATTTTAGGTGGACGGCGACACAGCAGGCAGGCAGGCAGGGGTCGAGATGCAGCAGCGCAGCTCCCGCTTCACAACGCACCTCAGCACTTGCACTCTCCGCAGCTACGTCTGCTGTTCTCACGATTCTCGCGCGGGTGCAGCAGCAGCCCGCCTCGGTTTAGTTATCTTTTTCGACACCGCTCAGTAAAGAGGGCGCTTCTGCCGGTCGCACACGCGCACGGATTTGCCGAGAGTAGCAGAGTGCAGACGTAGACGGCGAGGGTGACATAGGCGGCTGCTAGCAGCATAGCAGCTAGCCAGCATTGGCCAGCATGCCGGCGTCTAATATCTAATGTGTATTTTATATTTATTTATTGCTTAAAATTTTGATTTTATAATTCTTTTCAAACTAATAAAATTATCGTATTTCTAGTTGAAACCAATTTTGATCCAAGTAAGTCTTATTTGGCGGGTGTTGTGCCAATAATCTCAATTCAGACTGTTATGAAAACATCTATAGAGTAAATAGTACGTGGTATAATGGGATTCAGTCAGGAGTCAAAGGGTAAATAGATGGAATTTTCAATTAACAACAAATGAATTGAAGCAACTTTGTTGAAGTTTGTTTCTACCAGTAAATACCAGATACTTAATATCGTATAATCGAACAGTTAAAATTCATTTCTTAAGTGGCAAAACAATATTTTTATCTAAACTCGATTATGTCATTTGAAATTAAAGCATTCAAAGGTTACAGATTATCGCGACCACTCCAGAGTTACGACAAGACATGTCCTGAAAAAATTCGTGACATGACAGAAAATAGGACGGTCTTGTGACGTCCGGGACATGTCACGGAAATTTTTCAAAACTTTCTATACGATATGACAATGTCACGAAAAATTTTCTTGTCCTCAAGTCCTCATTGTCTATATAGTTATGACGTGACACGTCCTGAAAAATTTTGTCTCATGACAATGTCACAAGACCACGTAAAATTTAACATTATTGCATGGAAAAAAAATTAAGAATTAAAACATTAGTAAATTGATAATACCTTATTGTCTATATAGTTATGACGTGACACGTCTTGAAAAATTTTGTCATGTGACAATGTCACAAGACCATGTGAACATTGTGAAATAAAGTTGAAACCTTTTAACTTTATTTCACCATGCATGTGAAAAATTAACATTTTTGCAAAATCGTCACGTCATGAAAACTTGAGTTGGTCCCGAGACCGTCTTGCGACGTGTCTTGTGACGAGACAGGACATGTCACACCGTCATATAATATCTCTGGACCACTCTGATATATTGAATTTTTTCAATTCATTTTATGTGAATTTTTTTCAACCCATTTTTTGGGCCAGTTACCTGCATCAGACCCGGGGTAGGAAATTTTTATTCAGTCTGATAATTTCTATAAAAAGAAGTAATTGATTTTTAAACTTATACATTTTTTTTAATCAGAAATTGGCGCTTTTTACTTATAGAAATATGCCAATTACCTAGGTACGTGAAGCTACCCAGTATTAAGTCCAAATCACGAATAAAGAAACCAATAAACTTTATTTAAAAACTAAGTTTTTTTTAACTTATAAATAAAGTTTTGTAAATACAGAACTCGAAATTACCCTGGTTACCAGTTTTAGTTCCTGATTTCGGGTCCCCGGTCAGTGGACATTTTTTTTTCAAAGTTTTTACCAGCTTCTAAGACTTTTAAAATTAAAGTTTTAATAAAAGATTGTAATTATTGCTAAGTGAGTTCTCAATAGAAATAGGAGAGTCTTATTGATCCAATTTTTTTTTTTTTTTTTTTATTTATTTAAAGCCTACTCAAAACCTATTGGTTTATACAGCTATTATTGATCCAATTTGTAAATAAAATTTTGCGATTGCAGAATACTAAAGAAAATATTAAAATATAATTCATTTACTTTTTATTAAATAATAAGTAAGTGATGAAGGTATCAAAATCTAAAAAAAAAGTAATATTTTACGGATATTTAATAGGTATAAGTTCGATTTACCTCGTCCTGATAATATCATTTTTGAATTTTCTTTGAGATTGATTGCTGGCGCCCTCACGAGTTTCCGAAGCGAAGCGTATAAGCAACATTACTCGTCAGCTAACTAAACTTACATTTTTTAAAGCTCTAATTCTGTTGGTTTAAAAAATAAATAAACTAAAATCATAATTATTGTATTACCTTTTTTTCAAAAATCATTTTGATAACTTTGCTTTTTTTTTTTTTGTAACAATATTTTGCGTTATTGCTTCGAGTATCTAAGGTCTAACAATTAATATTTTTAGACCTCTGATCAATAATTTAGTTGTATAATTCCTTATTGGCAAGACTTAAATTTTTTTAAAACACCTTGAGAATGATTTCAAAATAACTAAAAAATTTTCAAATATTTTACTTTTCCCATGACAGATCAAAATGGTTTTCTGGTGCGCAATGGTATTTAGCGTTCATTTTATCGTGATTCAAACTTACAATATTGATAATTGAGTTATGAAAAATTTTTGCGATGTTAAATATGATGGACATGGGTCTGCAGTGATTGGAGGGATTTGTAAACAGGAGCAATATCAATGGTTTTCAGTACGGTTGGACAGATTAAGTTAGAGATGCATAGATTCTAAAAGGAGACCGTAAGCAACGTTCTTACGGCACGCACGGATCATTCATGTGGTCTCCTTAAATATGAGCCAGTGGTACAGATTTAATATTAAACATTGCTTTCTACATAGTGAAATTAAAAGAAAAAATGTGGAAAAAAAGTAAAAATAGTATTATTAGGTAATGTGATAAACTAATAAGGAATAAATTCTATTGATTATTTCAACTAATTATTTTGTTATTTAGTACAAAAATTTTTTAGGAACAATGCAAAAGACATTTTAAAATTTCTAAGATATAAATTTTATAATTCAGTTTTTTATTTCTGCTTAACGCGCAGAATGGTATCGAAGACTTCTAATTCAAAATCACATGAGGGTTTGTATTGAATACCCTTATTTTAGTTTTTTTCTAGTAATAAGAATAAATACTAAGGAATAAAGTTTTTTCTTAATTGGAATATTTTTATACCTTAGAGTGATAAGTCATCATATTATATATGTAGTTCGGATTTAAGTTAATTACGTTCTTGAGAAAAATATTTGTAAAATTTTAATAGAAAGAAGAGTTATTATTTTAATATACATGATACCCTCTTATTTAGTCCCATTATACATGTATAATTTGATACTGTTTAATTAATAGTATATTATGCAACGGGTTGCAGTATCGTCGCCAGGGCGGTATTAAAGGTACCGAGTGCGAAGCGAAGCGTAGCACGAGTAACTTTAAGAAGCCCTGGTGACGTGCTGCACCCGTTGCATATACTATTTTATACCACTGGTGCGTAGGGCGAGTTTTTAAATTTCTAAGCGTGCGTAAAATCGAGTACCTACGCACTAGTGGTATAAAAATATTTTTCTATGAATCAATACTCTAATTTGCTCTATAAAAAAAAAGAAGTATAGTTAAATTTTACAATTTGAATCCCGGAAAACAAAATTTTCGATACCAATTTGATCCACGTAAAAAAAATATTGTTCATTATTCTATTTTTGCGGTTTTATTATTTCCGCTGATATCTCTTCGTATCCGTTAATAGTGCTTCCCTCTCCGTTATTCAGAGGGGGTTTTGGCATATGAAGTACTACCTTAGGATACAGATTATCTTTAGATGATTTTCCGTTATTTTCAGTTTTAGTATTAAAAAATTCATCCCAATCATTCCAGTCTTCAACATTTCTGTTGGAATAAGCTTCTTCACTAGATGGGTGACGTCTGATGATCAACCAGTTACCAATCCGGAAACCCCAATCTTTATTGGGATTCAATTTAAGATTAGCTGGAATGAAATTTTGCGATATTATTGTTTTTGTTTACATTATGGTAATATAATTTCACAAGTATATGCCTCAGTTTTAAATTTGAGTTTTATAATTCAACATTATTGAATATGTCAATAGTATTGAGTCAATATCAATAAAAAGCAATATCAATACCAATACATATTTTGAATAATCGACAAGCTCAAATTATTACGCTTGAATTTGAAATAGGTAAATGTTAAATAACGTCGTAGCCACGAGAGTTGGATGTTTCAGCAAGAGACGAAGTCGACAAAAATTTGGTCCCTGGGCGTTAGTTTGGGCCCTTCGGACTCTAAGTCCGTTTTTTCAAACAAGGCCTAAAAAATTTAAAAGAAAATACCTAAATATCGTAAAATTTTCTGCTCTTTCCGAATTCCGTGTCAAAAATAGGGGTTTCCATTTGAAAAATGAACTTTGGGTCTGTAGAGCCCAAGCTGAGGCTCCGGGCCCAATTTTGACTGATCTATCTGATTCGCCCCAAAAAATAAATAAACTTTTATCCGAACAATTTTCAGATTTGAGCTTTCTGTTTCGAGATAATTGCACTGAAAGATTAAAATTTTCCATCTTGTATTTCAAGCAATTCAAAATGAATTTTCAATTGCTTGAAAAAAG
This sequence comes from Encarsia formosa, assembly GCA_038277355.1. Lineage (NCBI taxonomy): Eukaryota > Metazoa > Arthropoda > Insecta > Hymenoptera > Aphelinidae > Encarsia > Encarsia formosa. Next base: position 80,861,128 of record CM076185.1, on the reverse strand, counting down.
TTTTCAAAAAAAAAAATTAAAAAACAATTTCTGTTGCTCATTAGGATATTTTTCATAAACTGCAAATGATGATTGTAAATAGGATGGAGGGGGCTTATTAGGTATGTAACTTTGAATTGGTCGAAAAACTAATTTTAAAGGTCTATAATATGGGGAATAAAAAAGTGGTTTTAAAAAATTAAATAAGGAAGAAACAAGATCGATCTAGACCGACGTTGAAGCTGGTCTTGATAGCTCAGTTGATAAAGAGCTATTATTACCGCGTTTAGGAAAGGTCTCGAGTTCGAATCTCTGTAGAAGTCAAAAAATATTATTTATTCGATTTTTCCGTAAATTTTATTTATTTATTTTTTGGTAGTTTTGGGGGGGGGGGGGGGTCAATAAGTTAGGATTTTTTCTCAATTTGCACTGCAATACATCTGCAAATTTTGCAGATGTATCTTTTGAGTGGGAAAAATAAAATCCTTAGGATATCAAATTTCAGTATTGTGATTTGAGTGTTAGATAAAAATATTTATTAGTTATTTTAAATCAGTTTTAAAGCTTTCGCGCCGATCTTTAAAATAATATTTTATATACCTCTAAAAATATTCATTTGGTCACCTTATTTTGAAATGAAAAATCCAGTCGACGATGCTTATAGATCCGAATTTGTTTTTTAAAAGAATAGGGAAAATTCTATTATGAAATTTCTACCTGTCTTTACTTTTAGATTTGATTGTATCTAATGTACTTGACTCAATTATTATATATTTTTAAAGAATTGATAAATTAACTAATTCATACAAAAATCTCTACGTCTTTCATTTATAAAATTCGTTTAGTACAGAAAAGCAAGGCATTCGTCGAGCTTTTCTGAGTAAAATGATTACTTTGTTTGTTTCGTAAAAAATAATCTTGCTAATTAAAAAAATTATTATTCTTTATCTCGTGCATCACAAAAAAAAATTATTAGATTTGAAATCTTTTCGAACCAAGTATGTATATTAAGCTTACATAGATCTAAGGAAAATTGTCCAGAACGAAGTAATGAGTTCATTCTCTGTACTGAATCACCAACTTCAAGAAATTTCAACAAAGGTTCCAATCTTAAATGAGGAGACTCGGCATAATTATTACTGGACGAATAATCTCTATTAAAAATTCTGTTTTTTATATTGGTAAGCCAATCGCGAATTCCTTCTCCAAATTCAGCATTGCGATTTCCTAACCGATATAGAAGTCCACCTAAAACATATTAATTTAAAAATCTGAATGCAGGCAAACTTTTTGAATTTCCGTTTCAAAAAACTTTAAATATTTTTAGAGGAGACGGTCTTTTGATACATCCTCATTTGAAAAATCTTTAATTAAAATTATAGAATTCATTGAAAGAAAAATAATATTGAAAAAAAGAATTATGATGCGAGACAAATTAATTATTTATAGTTCTAATTTAATGACGTAATTAATTACAATGATTGGAATTATTTTATCTCTGTTCTACTCTGATGTTATAAAAACATTCGTTAATAACGCCAAAAATATTTACTGTCAAATCTTTTCATTATAGAACTGACTCGTTCGTAACAATTCTACAAAAAAGGGTTGATCAGATTTATTGGTAAGTATATAATGATCGAACCGGATGATTTAACAGCATTTTATTTTGTCATTCAAAAAAAAAGTTTTAATTAGAAAACCTATAACATCTTTTTATTATACAGTTATAAAATAACCTGGACTTTGTAAATCCTGAATGATGGCACCATTGTAAGAAACAATAAAGAATGCGCAGATCAAAAAGTACGTTCGAAACATTCTGCGGCTAGATGTACACTATTTTTTTTATTCATTTCACGACATATTCTTTTATCAGATTGACGCAACAAAAATTCACGAAACATACGTGCACATCGTTAGAAACAACATTATTCGTAAATTTACTTGAGTAACCAATCTGGGATCAAATCAGTGTGTCTGAATCATTGAAATATAATGTACATCACACACATTGAATGCATTTTCCGGAAACAATTTCAAAAAATTTTACTTCATCATTTTTTTCTATTAGAAGAAATTTCTATACCGTAAGATTAAACGAACGAAAAATAGGTTTAAAATCAGTTCGTAAAAACAAATTTACGTAATATCGAGAAAAATGTAACTTGTGTAGAAAGTTTTACTTATTTACACAAATATTTTAATTTTAATCCAACTAAACAAAAGAAAGTTCAAAAGCAAAAATATTTGTAAGTATATTTTTCATTTTTACTGAATTTTGTTACATAGTATTCAGGCGACTAGTTTAATTACTCGACGTAAATTTGCGCAAGATTTTATGTATTATACCAGTAAAATCGTCGCTTTGACTGAATCATTGATAATAATTCGTTTACGAATTTATTCAGTCAAAATGTACAAATTATTTTACGAATTATAAAAACATAAATTATTTGAAGGTTCATAGAATATTTCAATCACATCAATGTTTGCTAAAAATAGCTTTAAGCAGTTTTGAACTTATTCCCAACCAATTACTTACATTTAATTTTCAATGGGTGATACTAGAAGTAAAGATTCTAATGTTCTTGATTCAATTTAAGTGTCAATAACTTTAAAAAATTGCTTATCTTTTGAGCGATCAAGATAGGATCTTCAATTTTTGAAATAAGTGAGAAAGTATGAGACTGTATTTGTTTTGCAAAAGCTTAATATCATTTAATTTTATGCAAAAATTTCTACTCATCGAACGTTAAAATAATTATAATAATATAATAATAAATAAATTACCTTCAAGTATTGCACTTATAATGAAAGAACTGAACCGTAAAACTAGTATATTAAACGACAATGCTTGGAAACATGACGATAAAAGCGGCGCTAATTTCATCGGAAAGGAAAAAAGTGTAATTGTTATTTTTTCAACATTTTACAAAAGCATAGTTCAGTATTTTATTTCTTCTTTCTATTTTCTTTCATTTTCATGTCAGCACATAGTTGGTTCGATTCAGAGACTTGTTCAGAGACTTGCACGACTGAAGATCTAATGAACATATTTTCATGGTGTTCATTGTTGAATATATTAACTAAGAATTTTTTTATCATTTGATAAGCTTAAAAAGTACGAAAAATACAAATGATACATTCCCTAATGCATTTACGCCTCACATCACATCAGCCTGTATTGTTCCACCCGTAATAAAGCTAAAAATAGCTTTTATTTGCGACGAGGAGAGAAACTCGCGTTGTGCGATTCTTCGTCGAATCGATCGCTCAAATGTCTAAATAGTTGAACGGTTTTTCCCTAATTCTTCGCTCTTACACACATACTATACAACAATTTATTTTAATGGCATCCACAGCGATCAATGTTTCAAAGACCCCGAGAACTATTTTAAATTCATGAAGATGTTTGAAAATACATCGATGTTTTCATGAATTGGCTATTAAATTTATTAATAATGGACGGAAAAATTACGATTGCAGGTGAAATAATAACTAGATCGATCGAGTCATATTTGCCGGTTTGTGTGAGCGCGCTTTCAAGAATTTTCTCATATAAGTTCGTTCATACACTCAAGACTTTCGCTCCAGTCGCTGTGGTTGTATACGGCTTACGCATACACATATCTCCACAATGGACTCGTCCAATCTTCTCGCAAATAAATTCTGATGTAGTTACGCTGCGTTTTTAGCATTTTTCATTTACCTAATGTTTTAGATTGGTTTATTTAACGAAAATGATCTATGAAACTCATAATGATAATTGAATTCTTCAATATATGTGGAATAAATATCCTACCATTATTTTATCTGGGGTTTGATTCAAAAAAGTTATAAATCAGAGATAAGTGTTTTTCAACCAATTATGACTCACAGGTTATTTAATTAAGTTACTGCATTCTATTTTTAATCACCAAATCAATGTAAATAGATGATAAATGAAATGTGACAGAAAATCTGGTTGAGAATTATCGTTAATAAATTTATTATTATTAGTTCTTATGAAAAAAATACTTTATTCTGGGCGCGTATGTTTAAATGGTACTAAATATCAACAATCAACTAATAAATAACTCTCCAATTCATCTGTAATATTTCGTGCCAAGCGAGTCTTTTAGCGTCTTCAAATATGGAGTTTTCGCTCTTTCTCTTCTACTTACAAACTGCGTCATTGTACGAGTTATATCAACCAGGAGCGTATCCAACCAACTCCGTTCCACGTTCTCTTCTTTTGACGGCTTTATACTCGTCTTTGCTTGGTTACGTAATATTTGCGAACTTGCAGGTAGAATAAATAAATATTACTTTGTTTCAATTCTTATTTTTCTCTAAATATAAAATTGTAGTTGTCAAAAAAATCTCTTTGACAATTTTGAACATTGCCCGCAACGAAGCGTGACCTCAATTAAAGAATCCTACTTGATCAAGTCTTTCCTTCCAAAATTTGAGTTTGGACATCGGAGAGGAAAACACTGTGATGGATTGAGAAAAATTAGTTATTCCTGTTCTGAATCAAGAAAAAACTTTGAATTTTGAAAATTTGGTGGTAAATACTCGAGATTTCAATTTCCCCGACAGAGATCAATCTGGAATTGGTTCTGAATTGTGGACCGTATAATCTCTAATTCGTTACAACTATTCTTCCCAACAGAAGCGTTAATTGTGTTGGTATAAATTGGTAAAAATTGATTTTAAAAATCAATGCATCCTTTTCGTAAGAACGTACAAAAGTAAGACTTGGGTAAATAAGAATGGTAACGAGAACCCTGTGGATCGCGCCAGCAGTTCGATGGTGTGCAGGCAGGGAGGGGAATATCGGAGAGGAGAAGGTCGGCCTCGTCACTGCGGCAACGGATGTCGTTCAGATAGGATGGAGTGGAAGTTTCAAAGTTCGAAAAGATATTCGTATAGAGACTAAGGTGTTTGCACCTTGGATATTAGCTACAGTGGTTGAGAAATGTATTAAAAGAGTCTGTGTAAGTACCTAAGGCTCCAATAATAGGTCTATCGGCCATTTCGTTCTGGATTTGCTACGAGATGTCCCAGACAGTCTGCGGCTGCAGCTGAGCTCTGATGATGCTGCTAGATACAGCCCGGTGTATTATAGTTTTGGCTGCAGAGTTAGGTACAAGAGCTGCGGGAGGCCATATTCAGTAGCGTAACAGGCAGCAAGCCCGAAGGCTTCGAGGCAGTCGTCGCACGGTTCGCGCGCGCGCTACAATCCTAACCCCCGCCAAAGGTGCGTGTGCTGTGCGTGTAACGTATCCCCCAATTTCCGAATAGTAGGTATTATAGTACTTATCTAAGAGGATGACTCGCTCACCTGGCTGACTCCCGTTAGAGTTTCGCCAAGTGACTGGCGGTGCAAAAGTTGGTGCAGTTAAGTAAACATGACCTCGACAATGCCAGATACTTTGGAAACAATGCCGACGCCGATGGAAGTGGAGGAACATCATCGTCCCTTTGCCGAAGAACCGGGCGGTCTACAGCTGGCTATAGATTCTACGTTTTCGGTCGAAGAAGAGGATGCCGGTGTCTTAGAGATTAAGCAGGAACCAGAAGACTATGTTCAGGAACCTGATATTCCGATCGAGGACGAACTATTCGAAGGTGAAGAAATCACCGATCATAATCTCGCTCAAGTATACCCAGAGATCAATGTCTCGATTCTTCAACGAGCTGTTTCCCCGCCATCAATGTACAATGTATGTATACCGTATTCTTACAGAATATTTTTATTTATATTTTTTTTTCTTGACGTCACATAATAATCTAAAAGTACGATTTTTAAATTTAGATGTTTATTTACTTTATCACCAGTACTGCATGTAAAAATTGTTGAAACATTTTTTTTTGCTCTTAGTTATTAAAAATGATTTTTTCTAATTCAACTTTCTAATAATTTGTGTGTTTTTAAACTAGGTTAGAGTAATGAAATTTATAAATTAAACTTAAAGTAAATTCTATACCTAGTTATTTTATTTCATTTTAGGATCTTGATGAAGAGTCATTTGAAGAATTAAAACTTTACTACAATAAAATATATGATTTAAAAGAGGTCTCTGTAACATTAGAAAGTTGCGATAAAATATGGGAAACTTTACAGTTGATAAAAAATATTCAAGGAGATTCCCATGAAGATCAAAATTTTTCTTGTACACCTGCTTCACCAAAGAATTCATCAGAAAGTCAAATTGGGTTATCAGGATTATTGAACACTATAGCTCCAAGAGCAAGAAAAGCATACAACACTCTTCCTGAATACAGGTTTTCACTAAAAAATAAACGGAAAGTTTTTCACTGTATGACCTGCAATAAAATATATGCAAGTTCACAATCTTTAAAGGATCATGCAAAAGTTACTCATGGAGTTTTTTATAATCCAAAACGAATTTATAAAATAAGAACTGATTTTGTACCTCATAAAATATTGCCAGCAGGTGGAATTAAAAATGAGCTTGAAATGATACAAAATCAAGAGTTACCACCATCAGCTGCTATCAAACCTGTACAAACAATTAACCAGCAACCAGAGTTATTGCAACCAATTGTAACTAGTAACTTAATTCAACAAACTAAAAACTTGAAACCACCAGAACCAAAAATAAAAAATATAACAATTAAAGATAAAATAAAGTGTGTTCTTTGCAAACGTATTTGTTCAGATATTAACTATCATTTAAGAGTGTTTCATAAAGTTGGTTGTGTAAGTTCAATAATTGATCAATGTGAAAAAATTCCAACAGAATATTGTGCTCCAGATACCATTGATAAAACCAGTGAAATTTGTGAACAACAGAGTGATAATCATGTAGTTTCAAATGACTTTCCCGAGAGTGTACTACCGCAGCCACAGCCACAGCCACAGCCACAGTCACAATTAGAACCTCCTTTGCAGTCACAACTGCAGCAACAGCCACAAGTTCAACATCAATCTCAAATGCAATTTCAGTCTGAACTTCAACCAGAGTTGCAGACTCCTCTTCCTAAAAAAAAAAGAAGAAAAAATGGACCTATTTGGACTATAAAGAAGAGAAAAATTATACCAACCTATGCAAGCACATCACTCTACAACAGTGGTCCTTACAAATGCAATATATGTTTGGGAATTTACAAATCATATAAGTCTTACTTACATCACAAAAAACTTCATTTGATGAGAGGTGAAACACCAGAAAATTTTAATCCCTACACTACCAGATTTTTAAATTCACCGTTTCGTAATTCTAAAACTCCAAATAAGTTTGAAATGCCTCTTAATGGTGACAGTTCCGTGAAAAATGAAATTCCAAAATCTCAAGCAGTTCTAACCAATTATTTCCAGATCAAAGAAATTAGTTCAATAGCAGAAACAGTAACTGAAAACTCCACTTCTCAAGACACAGACTTTTTGAGTAACAAAGACACGTCAGAATCCAAAACTTGTGAGTGTGGACGAACTTTCAGAAAATCACATACATTGTTTTTGCATAAAGAGAAGTGCAAAGGTATCAATGAAGATCAGTCTTCTCTTAACAATGACACAGATTCTACTTTAGGTATAAGTATCAAAATAAAAAAGAATAAAAATGATTTCTATGAAGTTGTGCCAAGTAATACTATTGAAGAAAGTTGCAAAGAATTCAAGAGTTCTAAAGACAGTGATATTTCATCGAATGACTCTGGTATGGCTTCTACAGACTCCAATAATCACAAAATCGATTCTTCTGAACCATCTAAATACAATCACAGTATTTTAAGAATTCAAGTGGAAGATAATGATGATGAAGTTGATATTGAAGATGATGAAAGTTCTAATCAAAGTAATTTAAACACAGACATTAATACCACTTTAAGCATTTCTAATTCTCAAGTTCCTAATGAAGTAATTTCATCTATTTCTAAAAAAAGTAAATTTACTGAAAGTGTTAATTCAGGTGTGAGACCTATAACCAGAAGAAGTAATAATGTTCCATCACTTACTAATCTTTGCAAGTAAGATATTTATAACAATTTTTTGACGGTAAGAAATTTAGAAATACTAAAAAAAATTTTTTCAGGCTGATACTTTCAAAAACAAGGCAACAAACTCAACAATTGTCAACGCACAAATGCCAAACTTGTTCAATGAACTTTGATAACAAAAATGGATTACTTGAACACTTATCAGTAACAAAGCATGGTATGATAAGTAAATGTGCTTGTGGAAAGACATTTAAAAATTTAAAATATTTCAATATTCATGTGAAAAGAGTTCATCCATTGTTACTCAAATGTAATTACTGCAAGGTAATAACTATTTTAATTTTTGTATTGATAAAAAACTATCAAAAATTTATATAATTTAAAAATTATCAGTGTACTATAAAATTGTTAAATTTTTTATTTTTTATTTTTTTTAGATCAACTTTGAAAGGATAGAGTTCTATATTAATCATAACTGTGAAGTAACAGAAGGACAACTATTTATTGAACCAATAATTCAAACTCAATGTTTAGTATGTAAGGAATTAGTAGATCTTGAGGAACCATTTGATAAACATATGAAAACGCACAATAATGACACAACTTATCAATGTTTTAAGTGTGATCTCAGATTTGAAAATGTAAATCTGCGAAAAGCCCATTTTAGTAAAGAACATGGATTTTCATTATGTCAAATTTGTGGTAAGCTTCTGCACATAGAACACTCATCAAAGCACGATGCTTATCATGAAGGCCTTGGATATCCTTGTCACATATGTAAGATGAAATTTTTTATACATAAAAGCTACTTTTATAGTAAGAAATTTATACTATTTAAAAAATTTTCAGGTAAAAAAGCCTTCACTCAAAAGATACTACTGAAAAAACATGTCCAAAATATTCATGATCCATTGGTAAATGAATTTGTAAAATGTCTTGTTTGCTCCAAAAGTATGAGACTGAAATACTTGAAAAAGCATATGAGTCTTCATTTACATACTGAGATTTGTAGAAAATGTAACAAGTGTTATCGTAGTGATGAACAAAAAAGTTTAGATGATCATGTGGCTCTTGATCATCCAAATGATTACCCTGCACAGAAATGTGATATTTGTAATACATCTTTCTTATCTGACAAAAGGTATGAAGAACATCTTAATGGTGGATCTTGTTTACCTAATGATAATTTAAATCTTGTGCAGGGTGTTAAACCTAATGAAGACTTATAATATAATTTTTTATTGAATTTATTATTGTTGAATAATGACAAAGTTAAAAAGTATAAATACAAACTTGTGTAGTATTAAAAAAAATTGATCAAAAAATTTTTTTACAATTGAATCTTGAGCTTTGTGTAGCATATTTTTATTTTTCAGTCGTGGATATATTTCATACCATACATATTTTTTTAAGGTTGATTTTTTTCTTATAATGCATATATTAGATTAGGATTTTTTAAAATACGAAACACTGTTTTTGTAATTTTTTTTGTTTCAATACTTTTGATTATAAAAGGCTCGGTTTTAAATTTTTTCTCGCGGAAAATGAAAGATACTGTTTCTAGGTTGTCAGTTGAATATTTTATAAATATTTGTTACAAAACATGAAAACAAATATAACCAGTAAAGGCTCTGTAATCAACAAATTCATAATATTTTGTGAATGTAAATATTTTTTTATTACTGGTAAGAGAAATAATCATAATTCATAAAAGAGTAAGTTACTAACTCAGACTGTAAATTTTTACTTCTCTTTTTTTTCGATATTTTAAGTTAATGCTTTATTTTATGTATGTATGTACGATCTAATTTAAGTTAAAAGCTTTTTGTCGTAAATTTGAAAGCAAAATTTCGTCACTGATGAATATTTTGCTTAAAATGTTAACACTTCTTACCAAGAATAATTAATCAAGTGTTGATTTACATTTAAGTTAATTAATTATACCTAATGTCTGTAATGTTCTGTATTAATCAAATCATGGTAGATGATTAAGAAAAATTTTTTTTTCAAAGTGTACATTTAAATAAAATTGAAAATTTTTGTTGAAGAGGTGATTTAATTTGAAAGATTATGTATTATTAATTTGAATAAATTGTTATGAACAATTCAGCTACAATTATATTTGTTTAATTAAATTTTTTAAACCTAATTTTTTTCCATCACAAGGTTGAAACTAATTTAAATTATTTTCTATATAAATTTATTTTTAAACTTCATAATGAGATTGCATACTCTTCAATTGTAATTAATAAAATTATTTGATACAGTAGTTTTAAAAAGTACCAAATTTACGAATGTTTGTGAATGTTTGTTACTTTTTCATACAATTTGCATTTTTTTAAACTAAGTTACATAGAAAATTTGAATAATTTTCAAGATTATAAAAGTTACCAAGTAAACTGAGACTAAAATGCTGTCAGCAGGAGTGAAGAGTAATCAAAATTAATATACTTTCTCATAATCAATCATTAAAAATTTTAATTGAGAAAGAAGATAATGCAGAGAGAACTCCAAAAGTTTGAGCTTTCAAGCAGCAGATGTCGCGGAGCTCACGATGTCGGAGCGAGACGGAGATACGGAGCGAACCGAGCGAGCGGTGCAGGCAGCAGGCGGCGGCGAGCAACCAGCAGAGGCAAAGTGGTTTTGAGCCTCCGATCGTACGGACGCGCATCGGCCGTGCAGCGAGCGACGTAAGTCGGGGTGTTTTTACACCACACACAAAAGTATCAATTACGTGGGTGCTGGTGAAGAGTCCGAGAAGAGAGTCGTGTACCGGGTACGATTAGAGTCGAAAACCTTGTTTTTTTGTAGCCACAGAGCCAGTATCAGTCCCTGCAGTCGAATCCGTGCTCAGCACTGTATTCGGTGCGGTGGTAGTGATGCTGGTGGTGGCTTTTTAAAAACGGAGTCGAAAACAATAATATCGGAACTACCTGTCCCCCATGTAGTCGCGCTTACCAACGGTGGTAGCTGTAGCTTGCATGTGATCCGAGTGATGTGATAGTTCGCGAGTGCAGAAGCGCAAGGCTCTCTTTTTTACCTTTCTTTCGTTTTCTCTTTATTCTTTTTGTTCGACGAAGGGCCAAGCTCGCGCGCGGGCATAAAACACGACCCCCCGGTTATTCTCTCTTTCTCTCGCTCACTTTCTCACGGGTTTATATACGTACATAATACCCGTGCAAGTGTGTGTATTTGCGCGCGCTGAGCGCACCGGGAGCTCGCGCTGCACACACATGAAGGGGTGTATAGTAGTACCTATAAAACTGCAGGACGCGTTCGATAAATTGGGCGTTTGGTGCGGTTGCTGGCCTCACCCGAGCGCTCGCTTCATTGTAGTTTTTTAAAAACCCCCTTTCCAAATAAAAACACCGTCGTAGTCTCGAGTTCTCCTCGGAGTGTGTTGCTGTGGTTTAAAGGGCCCCGTACGAAACCGGAGCAAAGGCGTCTGCTAATTTCGTAACCGCGGTCGGTCGCCTGTATTAATAAGGAAGTGCCACGGGGAGGACGCGAGTGATAAGAACGAGCAGTGCTTAAATAAAGTTGTTAATCGTGTGTGATTGAACCAGGTGAAAGAGGAGCACAGGGGCTCAGGTGAGCCAGGATAACGATATCTCTACGACGGTGGCAGAAGTAGCATCAGCAGGAGGAGGAGGCGGAGGAGCAGCAGCCAAGCGAGGACGACGATGACGGGAGAGGAAAAGAAGGGCGGGGGAGGAGGAGGAGGCGGTGGCAAGACGGCGGCGACCACCAACAACGTCGCCGCCGCCGCCGATGTCCACCTAACCGCCGATAACAACGTCAATCTCAACAATTCGACCGCCAACAACACCGTTATCGAGGCTAATGTCCAGCAAAACGGCACCGTGGAAAAGGCGCCGGTTGCTGCCGGTACAAACGTCGAGACCCTTCCGAGGACCGGAAAACAGGTAAGCACCAACTTGCTTTTCTTCACTACCCATATCCGGTCTGTTATCTGCTAGATGCACTCCTGACACCCCCAACTTGTGCGGTGTGTGCGTAAGGAGAATGAGATTGCGACCGGGAAACACGAACTGTATTTTTTTTCACTTGCGGTTTATTTATTTTTAGCTCCGGAACTTTTATATACTTACCACTTACTTCGAGACTTACTTGCTCCTTCTCTACTGTATTTTTAGTACTATCCTTCAAAACTTTTTATTTTGGTACAGTCGTTTTGGGTACTTTACTTAAAAAAAAAAAAAAACAAAGAAGAAAAATTCATCTAAAACTAATGAGAATGAAATTTTTAGACCATTAGTTTGTTCCCGAGCGGGTTACACATTTGATTAGTCGTTACGTAACGCGTCGTAATCAGCACAGTAGGATGGTGCCGTTGAGATTAATGATAGTGCCGCGGACAAGTGGATCCAAAATTAATCTATCTTTATACCCTTGTTTTTTTTGACGTGTTATGTGCTTCGATTCGAGTTCACGGGCGTCTTGTAATACAATGTCCAACGATTCATGGTCAAGGTTTTTCTCGTCAAATCGTACCGGTAATTCATCAAGACTTGTCGGGGTTCTATTCGCTTTAAATTACTTACCGATAAGCCGGTGTTTGAAAAATAAAAAATGAGAAAAAAAAAACTTTATTTTTTATCTTAAAAAGCGTTCGACGCTTGTAGAATAGAAAAAATACTTTGGAAATGCTAATTTGCAAGTGTACACGCCGAGCCGCGTCGTCCGATAGTCTCATGTATTATACGCGAATAAAAGGAGAAATTATCTCGTTGCTCCACTTTCGGCGTACGCACGCATTGTGACTTGTCGCAGCGGTAGAAAAAAAAAAATGTGTTAGAAAAAGTGTCCCGAATAGTAATTGTTTTTTAAAGAAAACAGTAGTTGCATGCAGGTTAAAAAAGAATTTTTTAAATGCTTGTTATGTCATTCGCATTTTTACTGCTCGCGATAACGATATTTATCAAATACTGTCAAGATTTTAAAAACTCAGAGTTTAGATGCGTCAAAACACTTGTACTTTTTTTGGAAACAAGCTTTTTTTAACCTACACTGATAGTTATCGTTTTAAAATATCTCTCACTAGTCAATTTTAAAAAGCGATAATGATCTCGTTTTATCAGTGACTAAGTAAATTAATTATATTGCGAGTTAAGTAAATTACATTGATTGAGTAACTCATCAAATCGAACAATCTACAATCTAGATTTATCGCTTCCTCGATCGCGTCAATTTGTCTTGCTCTTCCTTACATAGAAAAAAAAAACACCATTCAAAAATCATCGAGCGGTTCAAAAAAAATCCAGCTAATCCCCGAAGAAGTTGTATGATTAACTGTAAGACCGGATTACGTGTGACGTTGCGTACCGAACAACAGTATAACTGTAAAACTTTACGACTAGCGTTGTGTACGGATGTGGAGTAAGTAGTATACCAGGGAAAAAAGGGAGGGGAGGGGGGGATGGAATAAAGTGTGAAGCAGCTGGGATTGTTGGTCTCTTCTTCTTCTCTTTGACTATTCGCAGCTGTTCTTTCGTGACTTTTTGGGTTAGCGCATGCATGTTCCGCGATGCGCACTTTATTATACACGCCCTATTTTCGGGTAACAATTGACACGACAGCGTCAACCCATAGCAGTGTTTCGGGAAATTACAGCTCGACGATGCGACGAGGGCATTGTTTCCTTGCAATCGAGTTACACCGAGAGAATGCCCGGAAAAACATCGTAAATCTGGTTATTACCTGCGTTTTCTGCTTTTTTTTTTATTTTTCAGCGAAAGTTACATCCACCGATTTCATTTTTTATTACTCCATTTTGAAATCTAACGTACGCGCTGCAACTCGTGACGAGCAGGGGAATTAATTTTTTCATGGTAACAGCGTTTAATCAGCTTCGGTTTGTGAAATGATAGAGTACACTGTAACGAGTAATCGGTTACATAAGCCGGAACAACAGAAAAATTATATTTTCCATGCTGCCGGCGGCGAGTTTGTTCGCGTAAAGATTAATCGTGTACATAATACGCGCGAGGAGGGATTTTTTTTTGTTTGCAAACACCGAGCGTACACCCACATCAGCCGTATTAATAGTCTAAATTGTGACTCACAATTCATGTATAAAGAGGCTTTTTTGAATAATCTCTCTGATTGGCCATTAAATTAACAAAAACGGGCCCGAAGTTCAATTAAATTCGGCTAAAAATACACGCTTTGCCCGCCAGCAGCGGTCAACTCTCGGGAGGATCATTTGATGAGTTTCATCTCAAGAACATGAAACTTGAACTTATAATTTCCGTAACCAATCTCATTATCCAATCGCTTCAGTTTGAAAAAAAAAGTCATTACGGCGGGGCGCCCGGGTGAATGAAAAACTCGAGGTGGGCCTATTAGAGTAAGATAAAACTGCACACACGCCCGGTTGCTCCTATCTCCCGAAGGCATCGTCATCTTCGATGGCCCTCCCGGCCTCCCTGATCGGCTCTATCTCCTCTCGATCGGCACCTTGACATTAGCGAGCATCGGCTTATCAACTAAGGGGAAAAATATGCAGCGAGGGAGGGGGGATTTCCCCTTCCCAAAAACCTATTTGGATAACTGCCAGGGGTGCCTACGTACAACAATGGGTCGTCATGGGTGGAGACTGACAAACGAATTCGATAATCGATAACGCCGCCCATGCTGTCTGCTCGCTCGTTGCAGGCTGGGCTTTTTGAATTTCCGGTAATCCGGCGCGAGTTCGTATCCTGTGGCTTAATTAACCCCGTGAAAATCGTCCAATTACTTTACCAGAAAAAAATTAACTCAGCGAGGATTTGAATACAACGGCTGAAATTGATGTTTCGTTTAATTGAACGTTGCCGCGCGAACTGGATATACATATTTGACAAAAACTTCCTGTATGATACCTTATTACATGCAGTGACCGTGACATTGTTTCACTGAATCCTGGGGCGCTTCAATTAATATTTTATCGATTGAAGATAGCGTATGGGTAAACCGGCTGTTGGCAATAATTGACTTCAAATTTTCAAAACGTCGAAGCCGACAATAATTTATTCTAAAGTTGTCCTAAATTGAATTGTCGAGAAGTTCGGATAGACCGATGTATTCAAATCAGTGTGTAACGATGCTTCTCGACCTTACGATGAATAATGAATAATAATAATATGCAAAGAACCAAAAAGCTTGTTCACATCTTTTTTGATAAAATGAATCATCAGAAATGGGTTTTTCACGAGATAAGTCGTAGTCGAATAGCGCTTGTAAGATTGAAACCAGTACTTTGATGAAAGTTTGATTGTTATTTACAATATTCAATTAAAAATGGAGTGAGGTTTTTCCAGTTGACTTACCCGCCCATGGCCGTTTGGTATTCTCAGCGGGCTTAAATTTAAGCACGCGTAAACACTCCGCGGGTTTGGAATATGCATGCTTAAGCCCGATTTAGATCACCTCAGACGCAGTCATCGTTCAGGGGGGAATATCCCCTACTTCCCTCGTTTGATCCACGCGCGTTACGTCAAATTATATCGCCGTGCTACTAGCTACATAGCTGTGACGTCTTTTTCATCTTTCTTATTTTCGTTCTCGTAAAGTGTTGACTATACGGTTACAGTACGGTGGTGATATTTAAAAACTGCTTTAACCGCTTCATCCGCAACATTTTTCATCTTACATTGTAGCTTATTGAGATTTTTTTAATCGTGCTCAAGATTTTTTTATAAATAAAATGATAGAGTGCGTGTAATGTTTTACGGAAAAATTATGTAATCGTCGGCGTTGAAAAAAAAAAACTGAATTCCGATAATCACCTGGTTTTTTGCGAAGATTTTAAAATATTCAAATCTTGCAGGTTATTTAAAGAAGTCTCCATTAAGGCTCATAATTATTTAATATTAGGTGGAAAAAGATATACATTAATTGCCTGGTTCTGAATGATACCATTCACCTACGACATCCCTTTGAACAATTTTTTTTTAATCATCTTCAAATCAAAATAAAAAGTTTTTTCACAATCAAGTTGATGATGTAGAAAAAACTTACCAGTTGAAAAAAATTGAATTCAAGTGTCAAAAAGTGTTTACCTGAAAATGTACATTTTAGACTTATTAAAGACAACAACCGTTCATATGGGGGGCTAGAACTCAAGTGTCTTTTTTCGTCTCTACTTACATAAATAACCATCCTACCTTGAGAAAAAAAAACTTGTTGCTTATCGTAGTAATGTTTACCGGGTCTTTTCTTCCCACAGTTTGTTTCCAATTTCATTCAAGATACTTGACGAAAAGTGTCGCTTGTAGAACCTCGAGAATTCGATATCTCGGGGTAACCGATCCCTAATTCGATGATTCGTCAACCCTCACCATGCGTCCCCTTGTCTCGATCTTGGTTACCAGCGTGCATTTTGTACCGTATAGGGGTGCCCCTCGTTGTTGTTCGCGTACCCCGAGTTGCAGTCCTTTGGGGGGTTGTATCCGAAGCGGAACCTCGCCCCTTCTTTATTACTTTTTCCGTGCATTCGGCTAAATTAAATTTCCGCTTCGTTTTTATATTCCCACAAAATCGTACGAGCTTTTTTGCATTGTTAATTTTTACAGGGTACTCGCTAGATAACGTTTGTGTCAAATTAAAAATATAACTTACGCCCATGGAGAACGTTTCTATTTCAATTGCGAAATTTAAGCTTTTTACGCGATGATAAAGCGGTGAAATATTGAAATACCTGCGAGCAGCCCGGTTTGTATCATAATTTTAAAAGGATTTTTCGTTTCCTGAAACCGGATTCTGGTGTGCATTTTCTTTGAAGTAAAAACGTTTTCTCATTACATTTGCGTTAGAGTAATTTATAGGATGGACGGTAATGAGTTTTCATTTATAATGTTAAGCCGGGTACATAATTTGAAAGGTTTAGTCGGCAATAAAAAATAAATACCTTTTCAATTAAAATCACGATGAAGATATTTTAATTTTATCATCATTATTATTATTTTTTATGAATACGACGATCCGATACGGTCAAAAAAAAATAATAAAGTTATAAAAAAGTAAGCCTGCACCAATTCGTTCAGCTCAATTTTTTGCTCGACCCAATCGAGCGAGAGACTCGCGATTCACCCAAGAAAACGCACGTGATGAGGAAGCGGAAAGGCGGGGAGGGGGTGGGGGTGGGGGTAAAAATAGACAAGGGAGTTTCCACAACTCGTGCGAAAAAGCCATCGGAGCGAGAAAATTGACTCACAGAGATGAGGGAGAAGCCACCAGTCGCCGGACGGCGGCCGATGCAACTGTATGTATATACATATACGTGTATAGCTCGTCGGCGCAGTAGACGAGAAAATCGAGCGGCGATCGGTGTGAATAAACCCCCGCGAGGTCGAGGAGGATGCACATCCAATGCATCTTCCTCTGTCTCTTCTCTGCTGCAGGCGCCACGCTTACCGAACTATTTTCTGCCCTCCGCTTTTGTACGACGGGAGGGGAGGGCTTTTAAAATAGTACGTCTTAAACCTACTTATAGGAGTAGTCCAACCCTACATGGAGCTGCGTACCGAACTGGTCTGCACTCAACGACGAGTGACAACTCGGTGCTATTTAAATGCAAATTCACCGACCGGTGCTGATGCACTTCGTCGTTTATTACTCTCTTTCGACGCATGTAAATTGAACATCAACAGCTTTCGAGATGCAATTTTAATATTGATAGTTCGTTGAAAAAAAAAAATCTTAGGCGAGCTGACTAATGAAGAAGAGCGGTGTCGTCGTCGTCGTCGGTCGGGTGTCTGCTGGGGGTAACCAACCTAAATACCAGGCGCAGTCATTGATCGATATCGCGCCGTCTGACCGCTCGCTGGCTCGCACGCATTTCCGCGTGTTTCGCGCCACCAGCAGACTGTCACTGACTCACCTCCCACCAGCTGTCGGGGGAAACGAACCTCGCTTCCTTGCGGCCTCGAAGTTTTAATTGTTTACGCCCACCCGGTCACCACAACTCTGTTGACGAATAATTTTATTGTCTTTGTTGAATTTTGCGAAATACAACAGCTTTTTGTGAAAAATAATGGTGGTGGCCATGATTTTATCATTTTTTTTTTTTTTTTTTTTATTATTTCGATCCTGTCTTAATATAAAGACAATCGGATAGGTTGAGGGTTGGTAATAAGCACCACACCCAGCTCTGCACTCGGGTATTCTCTCGTGACTCTTAACTTTTATGTATAATGAATTCCTCGTAAGCTCTGTTAGTTTTAAGCTGTCCCCGCCCTCGCTCCCTCCAGAGTAATTTAATAATTTCAACTTTAATCTCTCATTCTTTGTTTACCAAAGTCGTTTAATATTTGTAGTTTTCCATAAAAACCTGACGGTTATTAAAAAAAACTCGAGCTTACTGTCTCTAGTTTCTATTCCGATTAAACTGTTTAAAAACTACTTTTCGTAATTTGAAAAATTAGATCCACTCAACGAGATTAGATTATTTTGAAATTTTACACCTATCGTACTACATAACAACAGAAAGTCCGCAATAGAAAAAACCTGCCCTTCCTTAAAAAAAAAAGCTCCGCATCATCAGCTGTACAACTTTCAGGAATAGTACCAAAAAGGGTAAAATCAATACGAAAGATAACTACATCCTTAATTAAAGCGACGAAAAAAAAAAAAAAAATAGAGGGAAGAAAAGAATAAGGTTGCTTCCTCTCGGTCACAAAAAGCTCCTTACGCGTCGCCGGCAACGCCCCAGTTTCCCTCCTCTCCCCGAGCGAGCGAGCGCCGGTTTCGAGAGAGCTGCTCGGCTTTTCCGGTATTACCTATAAAAGCCGGCCCGGAGAAAAAAAAAAGCTCACGGGTGGCATACGAACGACACGATAACAAAAAAGCTCCGACTTTTGCGGAACCAGCAGCAGCTGGAGGAGAAAGAACGAGAGGGAACGGGAAGGGAGCTTGCGGCAAAAACATCGCCGGTGCTGCCGCGTTGTTATCGACCCGGAGCCGAGCCTCCATTTTGCGCTTGGCCCACATACACCGCTGCACCCGGGATGGATGGATCGGCGCGCACGTGCGGCCGAAGACGACTTGTCCAATCCTGCAGCGCGATGCGCCAATCGCCCGATTATTTTACGTCTCTTTCTGATAAATTCACTCGAGCAAACTATTTTTTTTTTTTATCGACCGAGCAAAGTCTTATCTTTATTTCAAATCCTTGTACGGTGACACTGCAGCGACTGTTTTTACACTTTAATCAGGAGATAATGCTGGTCGCGCTTGTTTTACAAGCCGAATACTTCACGTAATTGCAAAAATCCTATTACGCTTTTATGTACGCTCGCCAGGCACTAATCTAGAAAACTCCCTTCTCTTATCCGCCGATCTGGCTTTTTCTTACTGCCGGTTTACCCTCGGGTTTACCCTTGAATTTTATTGCCTGAATAAAATTTTTCCTTCTCCTTCGATCGCATGGTTCATCAAAAAAAAAAAGAACGAAAAAAAAAAGAAATTTTTCTATCTATAATTATAATTTGGCCGTCAGCCAGTAATCTACTGAAGAATTCATGCGCAAGCTCATCAAGATTTGATGAACCCTAAGTATCCTACGCGGCTGATTTATAAAAAAAAAAGAATCCCACAAAATTTAAATATAACCTCAAGGTCGCAGCACACGCGGGAGGTTTCTTCTTTTGAGTAAAATTTTAAACAACCAAGCCTTGCGCGAAAAAAAAAAGAGTCCAAGTGACCCACTGCGGGGAGGATCGAATCCATTAATTCACCCGATAAACCGCGCGCAACCGAGAGAAAACAAACAAACCGGGGGTGGCGGGGTATCAGAAGCACACTCGAAGAAATAAGCGGAAGAATAAGGAGTAGGACGACGATCAAGCTCGGGAATGGGCTGCGCTCGGCGCCGCTCGGTTGAATCGATATCCCGGTGGCAGGCAAGCTCCGCGCCCCGGCGAGCAGCGAATATCCGCGAGAGCTTTTGATATATATGGGTTAAGGACGCCGCTAAGTGTGCGTGTTTACGCCGCGTTTTAACGCGCTTCCCAGTGCCACGTGTTTTTCATGCTACTCCCCCACCCCCTCCTAGAGATGATTAAGGCGTTCGGGAATCCTAGCTAGTGCAACAACACTCTTTACGCGAAACTCTGGCCGCGCTAAAAACGCAAAACCCTTCTCTGGGAGGCTTCTCAAGCCGCGATTTACTGTTTTATTTATTTATCGCCGTTGTTTTGATACTTCAGTATAATTGAAATTCTAGAAAATTATTTCTATAGTAGTAGTTTGATAAACAAAGTATACGATATCAATCTCGTATTCATAAAAAAGGACATCTTTTGAGGATACACGACAATGAAAAATCATTGTGAGCAATAAACCAACTTGTAACCATTTAAAAATGCAAATCGAGATTCGACCAATCAGTCAAATAAATCCGTAGCTTTCGGCGCCTTTGACACAGTATGAAAAGAGTCGCCTTATAAAACACAATGGGTTGGCACTGCATTCGTTTTAGCGTACGGTGCATAATTAATGTGCACTTATCCAACGCTAAAAAGTCAATTGCTCGTTGCAGATGCAGGTCTTTGTCGAGTGAATTCGCGTGCGGTGCATTTTTTACATTTAAAATTGTCCTCCCGATCTACAATAACCCTTGCAAAATGTGGGTCGACGAGACGGAGAAAGAAGAAGGAGGAGTTTCTGCAATAATCCTTTAGCTCCCAGTGACACGTACGTTTCATTAGCGCTTAATTGAATGCGTCGAGGCGTGCGACGATGCAGAAGAGTCAACATCTGAGCGAGGGAGGAGAAACGAGCCGCGGAAGTCAAAGAATGAACATGATGACCGACTGCGGCTGCAGGGGGGGCACGGAATGAAAGACTTTTATTGAATTTGCGAGCCAAGGGCAAACTACTTTTCCATTGATACCGCACACAAAGTGGCTAACGTGTTTATAAACTCTTATTTGAACGCCGCTATCTGTCGCTCCGGACACTGCATTGGTTACTAATCCTCTTTTATTTTTTTTCTCTACCGTCGGCTTATTCGCGTACTCTATCAAACACAGAGATTTTTCGGTACATTTTAGTGTTCCACGTGGCATGATTTAATTACTGTAACGTTTAATTAAAAATTATACGATGAGAGACGATGACATAAATTATCACGTTCAGAACTGGTTGACGGGAGAAAAAAAAATCATTACGACAGCCGCGCCTCGTTGGATTCCAGGAGCACGCACGAAAATAAAGTAACAAAATACACAGTTTAAGGAACGATGGAGGTGAAAAAAAATTTGCTGCCGTTGACAGCGACGATTATTACTACGATGACGCTGATGTCACTCGAAAAGTGTACGCTGGGGAGGCTTACGTAAGTGCGTTGTATTAGCCGGCCTCGACGATACTTTTTATTATCGCCGCTGACCACGCGAAAATCCGCTGAGACAGTAGCACCGTCTGTCCGTACTCCAACACTGTTGCCTTCGATTCGTATTTTACGATCATTTTTCGTGGTCGTTTGTTGCTACTATTTTTGATGTATAAATTATGATAAAAAGTTGTTTTTTTTTTTTTTTTTAGCCTTCCGCATCTGGTGTCTATATATATTTACGACGTCTCGGATTGTGTCATCAATTGATACAATCCTTTTTTTTTTGTTTTTTGTTTTTTTTTTTTGTAAACCAAAAAAAGGTGAAGGTGTTTTTTTTTAAATCAACCTTCATCTTTTTTTTGATCAGCGAGATTAATATTTTTTTTTTCGTTGAACCTCGAGGTTGCGACAACATTATTGACCAAGGTGTATAAAAATATGAGGTTTTCTGCGATTTTATTTTTAAACCATACCTGCCACGCACACGCAAGCTTTTTAATGGCGATAAAATTCACTCATGGTCAGTGACGTATGTCACTCTAAAAGTCTTGCGTGTTCTTAAAAAAAAACGGCAATTATAAATTTTAGATCCATCATAAGTTTGAAATCGTTCTTCCTTCGAATTGATACTAAGAACTTGAGTTCATAGACGCAGTGGGCAGCTCACGTTTGTCAAGCTGCACTTGTCAAGTGGTCATTTGACATCAATTTAACCTATAATTCCAGGGCTTGACAATCAAACTTCTTCGAATTTGCACAAACAGATCAATCGGTATTTATAAAAGTAGGTAATGTCGAATAAAACTTGATTTACGATGCCCTAAAAATGCTCGTAATCGGTATACAAAACGTGTTGCCTCGGGCGTTTAATGAGCAACAGTGTCGAGACGTAATAATCTTGACATTGTTGGAGCAACATAGTGGATTGTTTAAACAATACTGTCGCTCCAGCGTAACAGGATTTTTCAGGGGTGATTACAGGTGGGAGGAATAATGCAATAAGTAAATTTAATTGTACACCCGAGCCAATAATAGAGTTTATTAAAGAGCCCTACCCCATGGGAAATCACCGCAGGACTAACTCTACTTTTTCATTTTAGTTGCATACAGAAAAAAAAAGAATAATAAATTCAATATTAGTGCTTGGTAATAATTAATTTTTAATATTCAATGCTAACATTCAGAGGTCAATGAACCGCGTTCGTCGCACTTTTAAAAATTACCGAACCTCTCAGCGCTAGCATTGCCCTTAAAAGTGGTTAATTAAGCAGGGCTAACATAATTATTGATTAAATGTATTATAAGGAGAGGTCAGTGTGGTCGATGCACCGGTGGCAGTCGGTTCGGAGGAGCTCTGACCGTGAACTACGCGGATCAGCCTTTCACCGCACTTAGCCTTCGCCTCCTTCCACTCGCGAGGTCTAAAGTCGTGCGATAATTCGATGATATAATCTTTCTTCCTTCCCTCGCTCGCTAGTCGCTCGTGTATTATTATGTACGCTCGGCTCGCGTCACTTTGCCCGACCATAATAATTCGCGATCGGCGCTTTGTTTATTCCCCCCTCCCTCCCTGCTACAAGTCTATTCAATGACTTTTTCCAAAACGAGCTGTTTGCGGTTTTATTCGTCATCAACCGTGAGAGACTTACTCTTATTACGCATCGCTTAATTGTTTCTTCGTCACGCGCGTGCGGTTTCACTTTTCTTTAAAAAGCGAATCCAATGAAAAATTTGATGATTATCGGGAGTATAAAAAAAAAAAAAAAAAAAAGAGTTGTAAGGTTACCGCGTTGCGTGCTCGAGAAAAAGAAGAATAAAAGAAAGAAAAGGGTTTTTAGGACGCGCGCGGGGGGGAGGGTCGATAGGAGTTGTAGAGCAGCTTAACACCGGCTTTTCGCAATGCGCAAAAGTGAAACCCACCGCACTTCTGCATCCAGTTTCTTTTCACCTGCATCTAATCTCTCGTTTCGCGGCTGGTTCTAGGGTTCGAAACGAGTTTCCAGGTCTCGGATTCTGTGTATATAGTGCCCGAAATCTCCCCGTGAATCATAGATCCCGGCTGCACGCGAAGATCTCCCGGCGAGCTAAATTGGATAAGGACGGACCGCGAGTTCGTACTTATCCTACGTACGTATACGCATCCCAGCCCGGTGCATGTAAGACACGCATGCGACGATAATAATCAAGCGGAGGGAAGCCTCTTAATGCGGGAAAAATTCCTGCTCGCAAGCCAACCCTGACGCCGGCCGGTTCGCAAGCGAATAAAAGCGCGGACTTGTTCTCTTTCTCTACCCTCGCTCGTCGTTCAAAGTGTGAAAAATGACAATTTTTCACTCGCTTCGAACGCGAATCGGCCCCAATTGAAATTTTCTGCGATGACATCACGTCAATTATCTAGCCCTGCGGTATATCGCGCGAGAGTTTAAACGACAAGTGATGCCAACAAAAGATTGCGGCGTGCACTTGTTCATTCTAAATTCCCTCGCGCGGTTCAACGCATGACGGGAGCGGTAAATCTTCCTTTGTGACCCGTACCACCGCCGCAGCGTAAGTGGTACGTACGCGGCTCGATCTGCGTTTTTAAGCGCTGTTGTCTACCCAGGCAATTCGAAAAATTTTCATTTCGTTCGTCGAATCCTCTGGCATACCGCTTCGTCACTCAAGTCCCTGCCATCGCTCTTGGTATTTTCATAAATATTTTATGAATTTAATACGCGACCTCTTGGGGTGATGATTTTTTTTTTTTTTATTTCATTCTTGAGCGATGAATAAAAGGTTAACACTTTCGTTAGTTCTGCTTTATCCAAGAAATAATAGGTAGTAAACAAAGTTTGTATAATCCTGTTTCGAAGTAGGTAATCCTTACTTTATTTTTTTTATCCTTACTTACTTTTTTTTCGAAGTAGGTAATCCTTACTTTATTTTCTTTAAACTTTTTTACTTCCGCGGATAAACTGCGGATGCTGGTACCAGATAAAGCTACCAATATTGCAGGTTTACTTGGACCTTAATGGATTAAAGCCTAAAAAATCTCTACTCGCTGAAGTAAAACTTCTTGCGATATTTGTTGATGAATCGAGATTATTGTGTAAAGGAAAAAAAAATTTTTGCCGTTAAAATACTTGTACTGTATTAATTTATCCTCTGAGTGTGTTTGAAAATTTTATAGCTATATGTTGAATGCATTATATTTCACAAAATAATTCAGAAAGCAAATCAGGATGCGATGATACTAAATATTTATAACTCCTCGTTTTCACCACTTGCCTTTTGTTCTTAAATATTAATGTCTTATCTGCACCTTTTAAAACATCAGCCATGATCAAAACATTGATAATACAATCCAAAGTTAATACCAGTTGATTTTCACAAAGACTCGCCTCACTAAACTTGAAATACAGTATTTGTCGGTTTGCTACAAAAAGTTTGAGCATATCATTAAATTTTAAAAACAAAATTTCAAAAGTATTGGGTTCGATATCGGTGACTTCTATTATACGATTGTATTTCTACAACATGTCGGTCTTGAACATCGATGTAAACACTGGACTCCGCAATGATAATATTTCTGTGCTGGCCGGAAAGCTCTTATTATCGATAAGAAATGTATCGTCGTAATACTTTTTGCTTTTTAAAATTTATTATGATTTTCTAGTTGAAGTTTTGAACTTTCAACAAGTCGCCTTACTTCAACAATCATTCGCTCAATAAGATTATTCCGGAAAAACATTTTGCCGTAAACAATCATAATACTAGGCTAAATATACCTCAAGTACACTTGGTTTCAAATAAGTACGAATTTCGATTGTTTCACTATTTTAATTTCAGCGATCGAAATTCTCTCAACTTGTTCGCAAGGTTTACAAATGATGCGTAAAATTCAAGAGGCATGTTTTTTTTTTACTAAGCATTATATTGAATTGAATTAAAAAAGCTGTAACTCATACCTGAAAAAAAACTTGAACTAAATTAAGTTTTGGTAAAAAAAAAAAGGTAAATCCGTGTCGAAGCGGAATTGCGATTGCAATCCTAAAGGATTGAACTTAACCCGTCGTAAAAATTTTTTCTGCCCGTTTCCGTCACTACTCGACTCCCCGGGTATAATAAAAATTATTCTTGGCGTAAAGAATTGAACCAGACTGAAGAAAATGACTCATTATAAACGTAACTGGTACCTATAAAAATTAACCTTGTTTAGTCCTCGTAAAATTGCAGCTGTAAAGACCGCGCACACACACGCGTGATTTCTTATCAGCGTGTATATCGGGAGTTAAAAAATTTTAAATGATGTGCGCTCGGCTCGTAAAAAGCGAAGGTATTAAACTCCGTTCATTGGGTCAAGACCTCGTGACTGCAGAAAAAGGGGGTCGGTCGTAGTTGTAAAAAACGCACTCGATTTAGCTAAAGAGGAAGCGTTCGAGACTCCCCTGTCCGATTTTCCTATCCCCGCCGATCGTCGTCGAATTCCTCGATGACTTTCAGCTTTAGCGCACCTACTACTCCCCGGTGCACCGTCGAGCCGGTTTCTTCAGCTCCTTTTTTTTTTTTTCTTCTCTTTCACTCTCCTCCTTCTACTTCTCCCTTTTAACGTACTGCGGGTCTCTTGGTCATGCTTCGCGGCTCTCACTCACTTCTTCTTCTTCTTGTGTCTTGGCGGGCGGGCGGGCAACGAACCCGAGAATAACCCGAGTCTTTCCCTTTCGCTGCTTCTGCTGCTTCAGCGAGGGAAATGATAAAAAAGAGAAGAAGATGAGAGAGTATCAAGGCCGGAAGAAGGGACAAAAGCCCGTCATCTCGGGCCCATTATTTAACCAAGGCGATCGCCTACAAGCTCCAAAGCGACTCTTCGATTATTAATGCGATACCCCCCCGAGTACATGCATGCGCACCGGGTTGTCCATTTTTTTAAATAATAATAATAATAATATGCAGACCATCGTCCTTACATTGCTGGACTTGGAGTGCACTGCGCGGCTATAGTTAGACGCACGCTTGGCGGAGACAACAATTTTCTGCCCCGCACTATTTTTAGTGGTACCCCGCCATACCGAAGTTTCATTCTTTTTTAGACGAATTTACAGCCGAGTTGCTCGGGTTAAGTTCCAATGAAGATCCATTGCTAGAACGCACTATCGCAAAATCTAAAAGAATCATCTTCTTCATTTGATCGTCCACTCATTACCACGGATTTCATTTACAACTCTCGGTAATTGTCTTCGGCCCACTTGGTCTAGAGTCTCGAGGAGGGTACGACGAGCCTATTAGCAATTACAATTTTCGAAATTTATTCGCATCCGAGAGCCCGCGCCGAGACAATGAGGGAGCTGCCAGTGCGCTAAGCGTCGAGTTTGATCAAAAAGGAAGTCAAACTTTCGTGTGTGTATTAGCATGTCGAAAGGTATAATTTGTTACAACTACCGCTGCTGCTGCACCGGAACCCTTTGTTTAATTTTGACACCGCCTTCGAATTTTGTGTGGGCTGATTGATCGCCCGAATTGAATGATGTGCGTATGCACGCAATCAAATTTTCGTGCCCACCCTTAGGATTTTTTATGGGTTCATCTTGTGGGCGATGCTTGGGATTAAGATTTAATAAACTTAACTTTTTCTAAAATTACTCAGGAAGGTCATCCTCATAAGATTAAGACACAAAATATAAACTAAGAAAGATTGATTAGATTTTAATTTATTAAAAATATATTGCTTGAGATACAAGGAAACTGTTTTAAAATAGTCATTAAATCTGATTCTTTTAAAGTTGTTGGACTTTTATTATAAGAAAGCGTAGAAATAAAAGGAAGTGTGTATAGCTGGTAAGGTAAGCACTGTTGTTGGGAGAAAACTTGACTTTTTGTGTGTAAAGATTCTTCTCTGGTCTGAGAGGTGAATCACAGTTAGATCTAATTGAATTAGTGCCACCCACGTGCTGTGAGGCTTACTTTGACTAATCTGTTTAGCTCCGTCTGCGTCAGTTGGGTCGGTAGTTTTATAAAAAGTTTTTTAATGTATTTTTTTATTTTTCTTCGACAAAAGTATGATCCTTAAAAGTTTTTATAGTTTTCCTTTCTAAGATAAAACTTTGTTGATCACCTTCGCAGGCTAACTTAAGTCCAAATTGTCTGTTTGTTTCTCAGTTAAAATAACAAGAATTTTTTTCCAACTCATCTTTAAGACAAGCTATTCACGGGATTCATCATCAGGGAATTTATAAAATAAAATTTAACTTGCAAACGTTATTAGTATTACAAATTCAATTAAATTAAAAAAAAAAATACGAAATGTGATGATAAAAGTGATAAAATTTGTAAAGCCTTACCAAAGCTTGACCAACAATAAGCCGGACGGATGGCATTAATAATCGTAGCGATTTAGTCGAATTTAGAACACTTCACATACGTGATTCACTCTTTAGCTGATTTAAGTGGAAACTGCTCGCATGTCTGATACATCGTTGAGTTGATCAAAATTTTCTTATGATTTACAACAGCCATGACCGACTTTAAAGTGTCCTGAACAACAACTTAACACGAAAATTAACGAAAAAAAAAAAAATTATCATCAAGGCATTGTAAACTTGATTTAATTTTTAAATTCCACAAGATCAAATTCCATGATTGTCAATTCAATTTTTTTTTGTTTCAATTAATTAAAAAGTCAAGCTGAGCTCTAAAGTTCTTGCTTGGTCGGGAAAGGAAGCTTTTAAATGAACGTGAACAAATGATTTTAGCACTCGAGAAAAAAGAAATGTGTTTTCCTGGTAATTTTTCACTTGTCATCCTGAAAACCGTTTTACAGAAAAACGGATGGAAACGTACCTACGTGAGAGTGATTTTTCCAAGTTTTCTTACGTTTTTTGCGATTGCGCAACAGATTGCATAATTAAAATAAAAAAAAATTAAATATCATCTGGATGTTTGGCATGTTCATAATTCTGCAGTGTTTATAAACAAACGCTTCTAAAAACAGTTATCATTTATTGTCGCGGTGATCATATGATCTACATAATATTTCACTGGAATTTGCAGAGTTTCGTAATTTTATATGTATTTAATTTTATTCTTCAAATTTCAACGCTGAGCTCATTTTTTATGGTGGTAAAAAATTTATAGTAATCACTTAATAATTGTCAATTGGATGATTTTACCAACTCACTCTAGGTTATAGTATCAATTTTCAAGCTAATTACGAGAAAATTGAGCTACTTTAGACTATAGCCATGGAGCACTGACTCTTAACACCGAGATTTAATCTTTGAAAAAGCTAGCCTGTACTTTAAACGCTAGTAATAACCTCGGTAATAACTATGTACTTTTGTTACAAATGAATAATTTTTTGTATTTTTCAAAAAAAAAAAAATTTAGTTACCAAAGTTCATTCAATTGAAATGAACGTGTTTATTTTTTGGGAATTTAAATTAAAGTTCTGATAAAAATCTTTAATTAAAATTACCATTCAGAGTATTATATTTATGTTCATCAATCATTCTATTTTAAAGATAATCAGATATTAATTGAATAATAAAGTTTTATTTTTACGCGTACGGTTCAAGTAGATTCAACATCGGCTATTCGAGCGTGGATATATCCTCAAAATTAATTCGCGTACGTCTTGGCATGTATCCTGCGAAGGAAAAACAGTTATGCGTTGGCCGCTTCGGTAACACTCATTAGGTACTCCAGGCGCGTTCAACTCTTTCGTATGCGTAAACTTACTTATACAGAGGCACGTATACGTTTTAAGCCGACAAGGCCACGTGCACGCATGCTGAGCTCGAGAGTAAGATGATTTTTTTTTTCTTCCTTTATCAACCGGAATGTAAATACAGTAGATTATAAATCTTTGCTCGAGGAATTTACGCTTGAATAGTTACAAGTTCAGGTGCAGAGGGAGGAAATTGGTTTTCGAGTAATCACTTTACCGGTCAAGATTTCCGACGAAGATTTGATTTGTGACTAATGGTATCAAACTATTTCCGCGACGCAAACAAAATAAAAAATTCGATTATTTCAAAGTAAATAAAAATTAAATTTTAGTTATCCCAAAAGATAGTCGGACATTCTCGCCAGAGAAAAAGTTTCGCCGACAACAATAACTCCAACTATCCTATGAATGAATGGCAGGGCATTCACAGGGGTAAGGCGAGACGTTTGCGCAGCGTAGAACGACTCGATTGTAGTGCCGCCGGACTACGAGATACGGTGCTCCAGATTGTAATAACCCCGTGAGTCGCGTCGGCGAGGGTACGATGACTCCGTGCCCGGGTGAACAAGTGCACCGGAGTGAACGACCTTACAGCATCACCACGTCCCTCTGAATTATTTAAGCCGGTGGCCTTCCCTCTTGGGTACACCGTCTTTGAGGAGGAATCGAGCAAACAAGTTAAATAAAAGCCCTCGAACCGCCCCCCTCGTACGTGCATGCAGGGAGGGCGTTGCACCCGCGAGGAAGCGCTTAATATGCAGGGCATTCGGGTCAGAGGTAATTAGCTTACACTCCGGAGCTTATTTTTAATATCCGATTGATCACCTGCACCATCAAGTTTACCTGGACCCAGGCCAGTGTCCGATGTTGGAGTTTAATTGACGGGACGCACAAATAGAATCCGTCTCCCGAGAGATCGAAATAATTCGTTTTGGGAGCTTAAACACCTGCATTCTTGGGCGAGCTGACATGTGTTTTTTATCCCCAAAAGATGACGATTACGTAAAGTAAAAAAAAATGTTGATCTCTGGAGAGTAAGAAATCACTGGAGGAAGTTATATTTGTACACGCCCGAGAGTGGGTTTATTTCTGGAGGGAGAGCACCCGTGGATGCAGTCGCGCAGGCGTGTAAATCACGAGAGCCGCGGAGAACCTAAAACGTAACATTCGAGGGTATCGGGCTATTTCTCCGCAGTGCAATGCACTAAACAAGCCGGTGCATGCCCGGCTTAAACAGTTTATACGTCCTCGTCTACTGCGGCTCGCTTTACGGTTTCCGGGATTGGTCTTTCGGCGCGCCTGACTCTTAAATTATAAATTTGAATCGTTTTGTAAACGAAGTTACGAGGAGGCGCTTTGGAGTATTTAAAAGAAAAAAAAAAAATATGGATGGGAAATAAAAAAACTTTTTATCGGTGGTCGTTTGCTCCTGACCTACGGGTTTTATCACTTTTTTTAAAAATAATTTTAATTTGTTTGTATGTTCGAGTGGCCTTGACCAGTAGAAATTTTTTACTTTTTCAATGTCGAATGGCTATAAATAAGAGAAAAAAAAAAATTGAATAAAAAAGAAAAACGTTTAAAAAAATTTCAAGAGTAACAAATGTTTTTGAATTTAAATTTTGAAACTCGGAATAGCTCGTGCGATTAAATTTTTTATTATTCCTAGCTGAAAAAATTAATTTGCATCTACTTCATATTATCGAGAATCTAATTTCTCAAAATGAACTGTGTATTGTATGAATATGCTAATAATGCACGACATCGTGAGTCCGAAAAAAAAAATTGGTTCTTTAAAAATTTCAACGAAGAAAGTATAACCGTAAAAAGTGAATTGTGCTGTTTTTTAAACCTCGAGAGTTCAGCTCAGTACGTAGGTAAATGAGAATTAAAAAAAAAAAAGAAGGATTAATTCGGAACAACGCACATGTGTGAGTCGCGCTGATATAAGGTGTACGGTTTGCCCACGTATCGGGTAAAAAACGTTCCGGCGCGCGGGTAACGGTACACTCCGGTCCGGCCAGCCGGTTACAGCAAGCTAAACTTAAAATACAGGACAGCCCATTGTGTACTCCTGTGTGTGTGTGAACCAGTAGCTTTTACCAGGTAAACTCGATGTGTAAAAAAAAAAGGAGGAAGGAAGAAGGAGTGAATGTGGCGCGAATGTAAGAGTATCGATTACGGGGAGCCGTCCCGGGCGCGTGCGGCTCGGCCCCCAAGGATCTCGCACGCACGTGTCCAGCGCACGCATCCTTTGCCCTTTAATCGGACTTTTTTATGACCTTACTTTGCTGGACGCGCATTAGCACTTTATTACCTGGTATGCACGGGATTATTTTACCGGGAGGTTCAAATTTTATTCTACTTTGTACCAGTTTGTTTAGCAAGATAATTTTTTATCATGTAGATTAGATTTTTTCTATTGTTTTTTTTTTTTTTTTTAACTATTATTTATCTATTACATACTCAAATAACAGTTTAAGCGAAAGTTTAAAAAAAATTTTTAAATAACTTGAAGTACTCGCAATGATTTAACATTGAAGTTACAAAAATGTGCCGTAAATGTTGAAAAAATGCGGAAGTTTTCAAAAATATTAAAATAAAAACGAAACTCTTGTAAGGTAAAGATGCCAATTATGATTACAAAAATCGCTACTTTTCAGCATTTTGAATTTTATTGAAAAAACAAAGTATATTAGACTAAATCTTTTTTTACATACTTAAATTTTAGGTTCTTAGGAACTTAAATAAATTTTTTTTATATGATAATTGTATTTATTTATTGAATAATGAATGTTTAAATTCAAGACCTTTTATGCCTCCGTTTAAAGTCAAGGCCCCAGTTTATTAGACAACTTCAGCTTTGGCCCCAGTTAATGGAACACTTTTACACGTGAAAT
The DNA here is from genome assembly GCA_038277355.1 of Encarsia formosa. NCBI lineage: Eukaryota > Metazoa > Arthropoda > Insecta > Hymenoptera > Aphelinidae > Encarsia > Encarsia formosa. The sequence continues at coordinate 80,829,258 of CM076185.1, read as the reverse complement.
CCCGTCTGTGACTTAAGTGCCCCAGTTGATGGAACGGAATCGTCAAAATTCGAGGGTTTCATCACTCTCAAACACGAACAAATTAAAAATCTAACATGAAAATTAGATAAACCGTTCCATCAACTGGGGTATGTAAGTCACAGACGGAATTTTACGTGTAAAAGTGTTTCATAAACTGGGGCCAAAGCTGAAGTTGTCTAATAAACTGGGGTCAAAAGGTCTTGTCTTTAAACATTAATTATTCAATAAATAAATACAATTTTCATATAAAAAAAATTTATTTAAGCTCCTAAGACCCTAAAATTTAAGTATATAAAAAAATATTTACTCTAACATGCTTTGTTTTTTCAATAAAATTCAAAATGCTGAAAAGTAGCGATTTTTGTGATCATAATTGGCATCTTTACCTTATAGACGTATTGAAATGAAAAAAAAAAAAAATATTGAATATTTTTGAAATTTTTTGGCACAAAATGTTTGTCTTGGGCTTATCTAAAAATGTATATTTACTCGTATTTATTTATAGTTCTCACTTCCGGCGAAATTCACATTCGTCCAAAAATTTAAGTGTTGTAGTTTGTCTTCTCTTATAAGTTGTCAATAAATAATTGTTACTTAAAACATAACACTATATTCCTTCATATAATGAAATTTCTAATTTATAAATTTTTTAGAACGTTAGCTTATTATCGACAAATTACCAAAGTAATTTTTTACGTTAAGAATCGTTCCTCATTAGCTTTGACCTAGAATAAGACAATTTTCCTCAAAGTTCCATTCTTCCGAAATCGATTTCTTTTAAGCCTTCAATTTTCGAAAATACCACATTTAAGCGCTAAACGAAAGACTCAGATTCATACTTACTTGCAAAATTTTACGAGTAAAAATAAAAAGGTATATCATTAACGTTAAAAAAAGGGTGCATCACGCGAGACTTATTTTAAAAACGATCGATCAGAAGCAGGAAGGGTAAACGTATACGCAGAGGGGCCTGAAAGACTCGGGTTGCTGAAAACTCTGGAGAGATTATTGACCGAATCCTTCCTTTATCTTTGAAGCGCGAAAAAAAAAGGGTAGGTGTAACCCGCAGGGGCGATGCAGGCGGGGTTACTTTAAAAGATAAAGAAGAAAAGGGTGCTGCCAGGATCCCCACTTGACGCCTCCTTTCACCTTGCTCTATTCACTTTTAAATTGAGATGCGATAAGTGCCCACGCACACCGAGAATTTACGTGCACAGCGCGGGAAGATGCGAAAAAAAAAAGAGAAAACGTAGCACGCGAGACTCTGATCGTTTAGCGCTCTTTTACCGCATTCGGCTTACGTGATTATTTGTAAACATGCTACCTGACTGCGGAAAAATAAAATCTACGAATACTCATTATGTGCACCGTACGTGTACATTGTTACGTGTTGTAAAAGAAAAAATTTACTTTACTTATCCGTGAAACTTTGTAATCATTATCGATCGCTTGTAATTACATTCTCTTGGATCATTGCGTTATAAATAATTCAAAGCGAGATTCAAAGTGCCGGTGACTAGTTGAAACAATACCCGAGATGTTAGTAGAGTATTAACTCGTTCCTTATCTCGCGAAAAATCATCCTCGAGATGATAAAGTTTTAAGCAAATGTGTACCCAAAGTCAACATCGCTAATCTCAAAGTAAAGAAATAATTACTTTTTTTTTCCAATCCATCGTTAATTAAAGCATAAAAAAGCAATCTTTTTCTCCTTGCTAATATTAAATTAATCCAAAAAAGATCAAATGAAAAACAAATTTAAATAATTATATTTTTTTTTTATTACAGGGAGATCCAAGTACGTCGTTCCTGAGAGCTGCAAGGGCGGGGCACCTCGAGAAGGTCCTCGAGTACCTCGACTCGGGCGTCGACATAAACGCCTCGAACGCGGTAAGTTATCAAAGCCACGTAATTATTATTTTAATTACAACACAAACTCCTTCGCAAAAATGTCTAGAGCTTCGTTATGTTTTTCCGGGGTGGGTGTGCATATCAAGTGCTGATAAAGTTTGCGAAGGGCTGGAAGAGGCGCCGGGCAGGACTCTTTCATGCACCCTCGAGACACTTTGCTAAACGAAAGGCTCTTTGTTTTAGCAACCCCTTCAAACGAGGGGAGACATGAAATTTTTTTTTTTTTACCACGTAGAAAATTGATCGGGTTCTGCTAAGTGGTCTCCATTCAGGCGTGAATTGATTCGATTTAAATAGACTGCAATTATGCTATAAATTTGAATTATGTTTCTCGAATTTACTGGTGTAAATCACGTTTAATCGGTTCATATTTCAATCAATTGATTTATGCTTCTTTTATACGGATTTTAATTTTGAAAGTCATTTTAATGAAATTATTGTTTTCTATTGGCTCTTTGTTCAAAAACGATGCTACCGGTAGAATGATCAAAAGCTTTAAATCGAATAAACTAATTTCATTTATAAAGAGATCGTGACAGCATGATTTCACCTGAAAAACCCGTAAAAATTATAAACAAGCGGTGTTGTTGAAACAAATCAGTTCACATTGAATAGAGTCCTCGTATTGATTTAATTATTACATCTGAGTAACTGATATTGAATTGGCATTGATTCGAATAGCTCGGCAATTTAAATTTATTCAAAATTGACTAACATGATAAAATACGATTTCAGAATGGACTAAATGCCTTACACTTGGCGGCGAAAGATGGACACTTGGAGATTGTCCGAGAACTACTCACTCGTGGGGCAATCGTCGATGCTGCGACAAAAAAGGGAAACACCGCACTGCACATTGCCTCTCTTGGTAAGTCGACGATTGCGTCTTACGAGCCGACTATTTACCTAAATTCTTTCACTTTTCTTTGCCATCTGAATACCTTTTTTTACCGTTGAATTTTTTAATAAAATTATTTAAAAAAAACAAAAAAGTAATATCGTAGTTTATATACAAAATTTATTGTTATTAAAGTATAATTTTTTTATGGTAATTTCATGCTACTATGTGCTATGTAGATGGAAATGTTTTTTTTTTTTTTTTTTTTTTTTTTTTTAATATTCAACCCTCTAAATTTTTATTAGAAACGTTTTCTTGAATTTCATTTCTTATTATAAAAAATACGACGATAGTAAAACAAAATGAAATAAAACAAATAAAAAACTTTTTTTTCTTTCGTCTTAAAAGCTGTTACAAATTTTTGATGTTTTATAAAAACTACGAAAGTAGTAAAACAAAAAATTTTTATTTCTTTTGTGCAGTTAAAAAACAAATTTTTGATGTAGATTGAAATTTTTCTCCCTTCTATTGGCCACGAGTAAACTTTTTTCTCTCGAAACAAAAATGACCGTTCATTATTAATGATGATTGATTATTTATTTTAGCTGGCCAAGAGGAGGTCGTGCAGCTGCTGGTCCAACGAGGGGCGTCGGTCAATGCACAGTCTCAAAACGGTTTCACACCTTTGTACATGGCGGCTCAGGAAAACCACGATTCCGTTGTTAAATTTCTGCTTAGCAAGGGAGCGAACCAAACTCTCGCCACTGAAGTAAGATTTTTACGATTGCTATCATTTTTTATAGTTATGTTTTTTCGAAACTAATTTTTATCTTCTATTCGTAGGATGGTTTCACACCGTTGGCCGTGGCGATGCAGCAAGGGCACGACAAAGTAGTAGCTGTACTTTTGGAAAACGACACGAGGGGCAAAGTTCGGTTACCTGCCTTGCATATTGCGGCGAAAAAAGATGATTGCAAGGCAGCAGCTTTACTTTTACAAGTAGGTTTACCGTTTATCAATCAGAATTTCATATTCTCTAGACTTTATTACAGCAAATTGAATATAAAAAATTTTCACTTTTTTATAGAACGACCACAACCCGGATGTAACGTCAAAAAGTGGTTTCACGCCTCTTCACATTGCCGCACACTACGGTAACGATCGAATTGCTTCCTTGCTTCACGACAAAGGCGCAGATGTTAATTTTTCCGCAAAGGTAAAAAAAAAAAAAAAAATAGTTATTTTCATTTTTAAACGTAAACTGAATGAGAATTTTTTATTAAATTTATTATTTCTTATTGTAGCACAACATTACTCCAATGCACGTAGCAGCTAAATGGGGAAAAATCAAAATGGTAAATCTTCTCATGAGTAAAGGAGCCAATATTGAAGCAAAAACGAGGGACGGTTTGACGCCTCTGCATTGCGCTGCACGTTCTGGGCATCACGAAGTAGTTGATATTCTCATCGAGAAGGGAGCCCCTATTGGTTCAAAAACGAAAGTACGACAAAAGCTTTTAAATAAACCTATAAATTTTAAATGAAAATTTAAAAAATAGATTTCCGTTTCCCCGGATAAAAATATTCAAAATAAATTTAAATTTTTGGACGATAGAAAATAAATAATGCTTGTTTAAACTTTCAGAATGGTTTGGCACCTTTGCACATGGCAGCTCAGGGGGATCACGTCGATGCGGCCAGGATTTTATTGTATCACAGAGCTCCAGTCGATGAAGTTACTGTCGATTACCTTACGGCATTACACGTAGCAGCGCATTGCGGTCACGTTCGCGTAGCCAAACTACTTTTGGACAGAAATGCGGATCCAAATGCCCGAGCTCTTAACGGTTTCACCCCTCTCCACATAGCCTGTAAAAAGAATAGAATCAAAGTTGTTGAATTACTTTTAAAACATAAAGCAAGCATCGAAGCAACAACAGAGGTAATTTTTTACTTTGATTAAGCTTTATTTTTTATAAGACCCATCATGAGTAGAGTATTTTTTCGACTAAGCCGTTCATTTTTAATGAACAATAATAATAATATTTGCTTATTGTTTGTGCCATTTAGTCTGGCTTAACGCCTCTGCACGTTGCTAGTTTCATGGGATGCATGAATATCGTCATTTATTTACTGCAACATGAAGCTAGTCCAGACATACCTACAGTACGAGGTGAAACACCTCTGCATTTAGCTGCTAGAGCGAATCAGACTGACATTATTAGGATACTCCTGAGGAATGGAGCTCAAGTTGATGCTAAGGCTAGGGTAAATTGCATTCTTTTTTTATTTTTTTTCTATTATAAAATTTTGATCACTAATATGTATGTTTCCCTTTTTTCAATTATCTAGGAAGAACAAACGCCGCTTCATGTTGCTTCGCGTTTGGGTAACGTCGATATTGTTATGCTTTTACTCCAACACGGAGCTCGCGTTGATGCAACGACAAAAGATTTATACACGCCTCTTCACATAGCTGCCAAGGAAGGCCAAGAAGAAGTAAGAAAAATTTGATTCCGATATCACGGTATTATTAAAATATTACTGCTCACATCCTGTATTCATATTTTATAATCTTTTATTTCAGGTCGCATCCGTTTTACTGGAAAACAAGGCTTCGCTTACTACAACTACCAAAAAAGGATTTACTCCTTTACATTTAGCTGCTAAGTATGGTAATATGAACGTAGCTAGATTGTTACTAAAAAACAATGCTCCAGTTGACGCCCAAGGAAAGGTAATCTCTACAAAAATATTATGGAATTAATAGTATGTTTTAAAAAATTATATAAATATCAATTTTTTTTCACAGAACGGAGTAACTCCGCTTCATGTAGCTTCCCATTATGATCATCAGAATGTGGCATTACTTCTCCTTGACAAAGGTGCATCACCACATGCTATGGCCAAAAATGGTCACACACCTCTCCACATTGCTGCTCGTAAAAATCAGGTGCGTTCATTTTTTACGAAGGTTACGCGTCACAAAACTATTATTAGCATCTTTACACGATCATCGATATGAACTGAGGATTCTTTGTTTTCGTTTTCCAGATGGACATAGCTACAACATTGTTGGAGTATGGGGCAAAAGCCAATGCAGAATCTAAAGCAGGCTTTACACCACTTCACTTGAGTGCTCAAGAAGGTCACACAGATATGTCAACTTTACTAATAGAACATAAAGCCGATACCAATCATAAAGCAAAGGTCTGTTAAAAATATAACTTGCACTATAATTACTCGATCATTTCATAATTGAGATAATAATATTTTATGAATGAAATTTTTTCAGAATGGACTTACGCCGCTCCACTTATGCGCACAAGAAGACAAAGTCAATGTTGCTTCTATTCTGGTCAAAAATGGAGCTCAGATTGATGCCAAAACAAAAGTAAGGATTCTCCTTAGTTATCTTATTCTTTAGACTTGACTGAAAGTTTGTTTGTTTGTTTTTTGTATTAAAACATGGTGCTTTTCAACATGGTAATTTTAGAGGGGAAAAATATTTTTTCTGTATTTCGACCGGGAAGCTGTAATACCCTGTCGCTGCCGCTTCCGCTTCAGTAAGTAGCGCTTCCCGGTGTTGTCATGCAGGAAAATAGTATACATATCCTGGCACCTGAATAGAAACTGTCTCAGATCACATGAAATTGTCGGCTGAAGCGAGGGGTGACAATTTCATTTGATATGAAACTTTTTCGTATTCCAGCTGCCTTGGTATGTAATAAACTATTCATATTGAATGTTAGCGTGCTTGAAAAAAAAAAATCTTTATGACCGTTATGTGAGCCATTTTATGAGATATGTTGCTTTAGAAAAGCTGTATTAATTTTGTTTGGTTTAGGAAAAATAATGTGATTCTTTGATTTTTTTTTTTTTTTTTGTCAAGTGAAATCATCAAAAAAATAAAACTGAATCACAATCAAGAAATTTCTTTTTTGAGAGACTTTAGTTAAGTAAAAAACTTTTTTAATTTACTGATCACCTCTCAATTGAAAAGAAGATCACCACGAGATCTGTCTTTTGAGTCAGTTTAATGGTTTCTCAGTCATTTTTCAAAAAATTTATGCTCAAAGCACTACTAGAGTTTTTCTTATTTTATGTTTATTCTATTTTTTTTTTTTTTTTCAAAAAAGACTTTCGGGGAAATTTATTTTTAAGTCCAGTTTTGATAAGTTTGGCATTTTAGTGACTGTGAGAATATTAAAACTAAATAAAAAGCCAAATATTGCATTTAGAAATCCATCAGGTCAAACTTATCAAAATTGGATTCGAAATATTTTATCCTAGAAGTTCATGATGGCCCACTAAAACCAAAATACTGAAAATGCTTATAAATGGTCACATGGCAAGCCGGGAAGCTCCATTCGATAGAATTTTCGGTATTTTTTCTATCTTTTTGTAGGAAAACTGTTCTCAAATATTTTTGAAAATCTGTGTCTTACTTTCAAAGGAAAGATCATCTTGTTGTGAGTAGACTTAAAAAGCGTTGAATTTATTTTGAATATAGAATGTTGTTAAAACTTCAAAAAACTAACTAAAATTAATGTATTGACTTTAATTTTTTTTAATTTTCACAAAACTTTGATTACAGTATCGAATTTTCATGAATTTAAAATAAAAATCGAGATTTTATAAATTTTTTTCTTACGACGAAAAAAAAATTCAAGTACTGTATGAATAAATAAACGAATGTAGCTTATTTAAAAGTAGTAAGTTTTGTTTACATCTTGGTATTGTTGAATGACTGTGTTACTTAATAAATGGGGATTCTATCGAAAGTAAAAGTTTCATGCATCATGAAATTTTCTTTAAGTTATTTATTTGATTAATTGTTTTTAATATCGCATAGTTTTGGGTGAATGTTAATGAAATTAGAAAGTACTTTAAAATTAAAACCAAATGTTAACAAACACATTCTAATTGCCCTTGGATTGTTCCACTTTTTTTTATCAGTCCCTATTCAGTCAAGCTCTGTTGGTCGGGGATGATGTTTTGCTTAAACAAACAGTCGATTGTCGTTTTAATTTCTCTTTCTTACCAAAAATACCAAGAAAACTCTGATTTGCGTGAAAGATAATTTATAACTTGTGTTTCTAATTAAGGCCGGTTACACTCCGCTTCACGTGGCGGCTCATTTTGGTCAAGCAGCGATGGTCCGATTTCTACTGAGCTCCGGCGCTTCTGTAGACAGTAGTACCAGTGCAGGATACACGCCTCTTCATCAAGCTGCTCAGCAAGGCCACACTTTAGTGATAAATTTGCTGCTGGAAAGCAAAGCTCAACCCAATACTGTTACTAACGTAAGTACTTCGTCCATACAATATGCTTGTTGATAAATAAAATGAAAATATTCAAACTGCCTTTCCCAAATCAAGTAAAAAATTGTTTTTTTTTTAGTAAATACAATTTTAATTATTTGGATTTTAATTTTAAAATCATTTATTCAAGTGCGATTGACTTTTATTACTCCAAGCACAAGGTATTTCTAGTACTCAAAATTAAACAATTCAGAGGAATAACTTCGAACGCAATAATTGTTGTTTTTCAATCACTTCCTCCTTTGCCTTATGAATATTCAGATGAATTCTATAAATGAGTTTACATTTGCAAATTAAATAATTTATGACAGTCTATTTTTAAAATGTAAAACTAATTTTTTGTCGTATTACTTTTAATAATAATGTCTGATATTTTTTTTAGAATGGTCAAACGGCTCTAGACATTGCACAAAAACTCGGATATATAACAGTAGTGGAAACATTAAAAATCGTGACCGAAACAGTCATCACAACCACCCACACAATTACCATCGAAGAAAAATATAGAGTTCAAGCACCAGAATCAATGCAAGAGACGTTTATGAGCGACAGTGAAGATGAAGGCGGTAAGTTTTTTGCATTTATTTTTTTTTTGTTCGATGGAACCGAATATTTGCAAGTTGCTTTTCTCAATTATGTCTAACATGCTAATTTTCGTTTTATTTTTTAATATTATTATAACGGTTTTATTGAATCCTGAGCATGTGACTAATCGGCACCGGTTATTAATTTTCTATGTAATTATGATAAAAAAAATTATGTGAATACCCTCTATTAACAATAACATTGTAAAATTTATCAGATTAATATTTTTCGAGCAAATAAGAAGCCTTAGTGCTGGATTTACAATTTTGCATGCCAAATTTTAGAAGTTTTAGTTTCCGACTGATGTACTTTCTTTACTCGTTATTAAATGTTTTTCATCCTACATTCTTTGTAAGTAATTTATTAAAAATTTGTTCCTAACGATGTTTTTCTTTAGTTTCGAATTTTCTTCTAAAAAACTTCTTAGACTCGATAAAAAAAAAAAAAAAAGAATGACAGTAATTGATGGATTAGTTTTTTAGACATTTCTCCGGTAAATAGGACTCTAACGGAGATTAAAAAACTCGCTTACGAAAGATGTTAAATATTATTTAAATTTATGTTTATTTCGATAAATCTATATGTGTTTCGATAAATAAGTTATTATTCAGTTGCTTATTTTACGTTCAGGTTTGCCTTATGATTTTTTGGCAAAAGCATGCGTTTATATAGAATATTTTCACTCGGTTGCTATAACTCAAAGCAAGATTAAATTTTTCACTCGACTGATTGATTTATTCGTCCGATATACTTTGTGTTTTGCGAATAAAGTTAGCAACCAGGTGAACAAGCAAGGCTTAGAAGCATCCAATTTGTTCATGATATAAATAGAAAATTTAAAAAAAAAAAAAAGAAAATAAAGAGATATAAAATTTTTTTCGGGGATGAAAAAAAAAAAAAAAAAAAAAAAAAATTTGGGTGCCTTAGGTGGCGATGAAATCGGCATGGCAGCCATGAACGTGTACGGGCAACCACCTCACGCGCAACACGTCTATCTCCCTTCCTACTACCAGGGCCAAATGACCTATACTCGTAAGTTGTCTGTCACTGTCTCACTCAACTCTTCTTTTTCTACTTCTTTCATCACTGTATATCTTTCTTTAATTTATCGATGTTCAACCATCCGACACATCCACAACATTTCATGTGTGTTTTTTATTTTTTTCACTTTATTTTTATTTTACTGTACATATGTGTATAAATACATTGTTTACGGTACTACCTTTTTTCCTCAAAAATTTATTTGTCATACTGTGAGCGCACCATGTATTTTGACATCATTTTTTTGCTTCCAGTCCATTAGTTTTTTTTTCCTCCTCACACGTGTACAAAAAAAAAAAAAACGAAACTGCAATCATGAATCTTAATGCTTTGTTCATCAAATAAGTATACGCTGTTGTTATTAGCCATCGTATTAATTATTTTTCTGTAGTTGTTGTTCTCTACGCTACTATAATTACAACAGAATACGTCACCTCACTACCACACAAACTTCATTGTACCTATTTTCAATAAAGGATAATATCATCAATATTTTTATTTCTGACTGATCAATTTCCTTTTTTGTAACACCAAATTGGCAACGCGTCGTCCATTGCAGTCATCAGTTCTTAGAATCGTTTTTTTATTACTGAACTTTTCTATTATTGAACCACGCTTTATAATTATTGCGCAGTCGCTGCAACGGGAAAAACTTTGAAAAAGTTCAATGAAAAAAGAAAAAAAACCTGAAGAATCATCAATAAAAAAAAATAATGGCTGCGATCATAAATTGGTATTAGCTACTAATGCGCATAGATTGGCCGAGATTGAATAGAAAGCTCGTAAGCGAAATCAAATGTGTACGCCCAGGAATGTAAAGTAGCCTCTACTAGGAAGAAAAAAAAAGAAGAAGAAGCGGCAGTCGCGATAAAAGATGAATCTTGTTTGAAACACGTAATAAATAATGATCTCATGACGCCAGACGCGCACACCGAGGGAGTAAATTTACTTTTTGACCTTTGCGGTGCGTCCCGAGTACTCGCTTTAGGTAACAATAATCCATCGAACATGTGCAAATTGTTTCGGCGACGAGCTCAGGCAGTTAAAAGAAGAAAAAAAAAAAAAAAAAAAAGGAGTCTAAAAATTGCCAGCTGGCTGTTAGATAACCTGAGGATGCGCGCACGTTCGCGATGATGAATAGAAGGAAATGAAAAATAATAGGATGAGCCTTGGCAGAGAGGAGAGTTACTCTCGGGACGGTGCTGCAGGAGCGAGATTTTATCACGCCCCCCGTCTGCCTCTATTTTGAGGAATGATACAATTCAAGCACTATGCAAGACAATCGCTCCTGCAAATCAACGCTGGTTTTTTTTTATTCAATTATCTCTGCCTGACAAGTTTTCCCGGAATGTTCTTGTAATTGGACTGTCCCGAGAGGCTCGAAATTTTGCACTTTTTATTAGTTCGCAACATTGATTTTTATCTCCAGTATAGTCAATTGCACTTCATTAAGTTTTTCAATTTTACTTCTTCTCCCGTGCGTGAGTAGAACCGGCCGATGACGACGATTCATGGTTGCTGGGGAATGAATTTAAAATCCAAGATTGCACTGCTGCACGCATCAATAAACGCCCGTAACGTGACTCATAAAACAGTATACCCGCGGAAACAAATTATTCGGTGCGCTACGTGAAAAATAAATTGAAAAGAAAAAAACGATCGAGTCACGAACGAAATTAACATAAGCAGCATCACGCACGGCTGATCACCGCTCCGTACAATTAATCGGCGCTAAACATTCGCAACTCCTCGCTCTGCCTGCATTTAAAATTGCGCACAATAATATGCATTAGCCGCCGATGAAATTACAGGAGTACACACACGCGGAAGTGATTAATCCATGTTAAAAACTATCCCACAAAATATGAGAATCGAGGTTTCTGAAACGAAGAAAAATTTTTTTTTTTTTTTTTTTTTCGCCAGCTATAGTAGTAGCAGCGACACGGAGAGGTATTTAGTCGTCAATTGCGCGCATCACCGCACACACGAGCCCGCAAAATAGAGCATAAGCGAGCGAGCGCTCGGTACGTGCAGCCACGCGCTATACGTGAACGAATTACCGTCGTCATGATGAGAGCCCGCAGGCCAACACCCATGCAGCGCTTCTATGCTCTTTTTTTTTGTCTCTCATACCAGAAATTATTGCTCGGCTTATCTTTAATTTAACTCTCGTTGACTTCTGAATTTTTCCAGTTTACAAAAGATTCTAAATAAACGGATTTTAATTAATCTTGCGAGTCGGCTAGTGAGTAATTATTCCAGCCTGTAAGCAAATGATTGAAACAACCTACGAGCCAGAGATGTAAAAAAAGAAGGCCGAAAACAATTTTACGAGAATTTTTCGAGAGAAAAATAATGAAAAATGACTTTGAGAACGATCTCTTTCTTACCGAATGTCAGCTCGAAAATAAAGGAACGTCAAAATAAATTTTCCTGTCCCCTGAGCGATTATAAACCTTCTTTTTTTATTTGAGAAACGTCATTCTAAGCTCATCTTTACGACGGATTTTTTGCCAGGAAAAATAAGCACGTCCCGGCAGTAAAAAAAAGTTCGAGCGCTCGGAATGAAAAAAGAAGAAAAAAGGCCTCGTTGGACATGATTAGAAACAAACAGGGCAGAAATTAGCATGGGCTCACCATATTGCCCCGCGACTGTAACTACTTGCGGCGCGCACTTTTATTAGACTCCGTGCCGCGCGCCGCGATTGTAAACATCAGCTGCAAGTGCGGTGGTGGCGGCGACCGGACCGCGCGGTTACATGATCGCCTATAGCGCGAACAAGAAGCCTTGGCTCTTTTCCGCGCGTTTTCGCCGAATTCCTAAACGTTTCGTTTCGTACTCCACTGACTCTTTTTTCATCTCGATCGACTTCGTTAATCGATTCGGAGAACGAGCTTTATGCTACCCTCTCGTAGCTAAGACTATTTTTGATCTTCTTTTATATTTTTCTTTATCCGAGCTTGATTACGCCTCGAGTGCGTAGAGGTTTAATTTGATCGAGTACCTACAGTGTATTTCGAGATTTTTTTTTTTCTAAATTCATCAGTGATTCATAAATTTTATAGACTATAATTTTATATTTATTTTTATGACAATAACCAAGCGATGGTACTACTCTTGTTTTATTTTTATTGCAGGAGCGTTGAAATAAGACACGATCAGTTCTTAAATAATAACGGTCGTAGAAGACCGCTAGAGCAAACGTTTATTACCTATCAATTGAAAATACTCAAAGCTCAGAAACTGGCACTTCCCAAGAGTTTAAAGAGTTTTTGAATTCACACGAATGCATGAATGAATCAAGGCGGATTACCCTCCTTTCCCTTGGCCTACCAATTATTTCATAAACAAATGTGAACGCAAAGAAACGAATGTTGTCATTAAATCGCGTACTTGAAGAATTCATAGTTTTGACTCGAAGCCCACAAGGCGCGCATGAGAAAAACCCCGCGCCAAAACTCGCATCAGCCTCCGAATCGAAGCGTGTTATTTGGGACGTCAAAAATTTTCATTTCGCAAAATGCGGCTCTCGATACAGGGTAGTTAGCAATGCAAATAATAGCTTTTCACGTGAAAACCTACTTTGTAATTCAGTCTTGTTTGTTCTCGTTCTTCAAAACCCATCACATCGGCGAGTCGCGCCGTACTAAATTTCAAATTCACCAGCCGGCACGTAAAATCAGCCATTAAAAAGTGCGGGAATATAAGTGTGTCAGGGCGGCTTATAAGTCGAATCCAGCTGCAAGCCGAACCGTTAAACTTATTGACAGTATGATCGAACTGTGTTGTACGTATTAATACGGGGCTGCTGGATTCGAAAGAGGCACGTGCTGTGGCCGACAATAAGCCCCCTCTGAAGCGTAAAACAACTCCCTACTCTACTCCCTCTGTAACAACAACCTTTTACGCAATCAACGCCGCCGTTGCCGCCGTTGCCGCCGCCGCAGCTCTATGCAGAAGGCTATGGGTCTCGTTTCATGATGTAGTTCAGTTCGCCATGCGCTGGCCGACCGCCAAAATCAAAGACGCGGGGGTCCACAACACCGAAATACTCGTATTTATATAACGCAACACAAAAGCCCGCCGCGGCTCCCTGGTATTTGAATTTTCTTCTTCTGACTTATTTTTTTTTTTATTGATTCTCGTTTGACGCGCGAGACCGAGAATCCCCCATAAACATTCCAAAATTACAACGGCTTGATTATTTTCTCGACCTACAGCTCGTGTGTTATTTCGGATTTTTTTTTTTTCTACAAACGCTCGGGATTTTTTTTTTTTTTTTCATTCTTCTACAAAAGTAGGTTCATCCTGCAGATAACGATCGGAGTACTAAAAATCGCACGCCATCGACTTTTGCATAAAATCTTTTATGAAGGTAGAGTCGCAGGTCGCAGGAACATACGAGTGAGTGCACAAATCGTAAAAAAGCTCGCGAAGTTTAAATACTGCGCGCGGGTTGGAAGCGGTCTTCAAAAAGTTGGATGGCGTAAAAAAGAATACACATACGAGCGCCTCCCGCTGCATGTAAGTTACTGCCGCGATCGTGTGTTTCTATTATAAAATTAGTGATTCAACGTACGCGAGCCGACATTTCTAGCCGAGTCGCGCTACCGAGATCGTCGCTGTTCCCGCTCATAACAGCTCGTAAGCTGCTTCCTTCCTTCCTCTTTTTCTTCTTTTTCTTCTTCCTCTTGTGATTCTTAAGATCAAAGTGAAAATAACGAAATACGGTAAAATAATAGGACCGAGCCTATACAGATAAAATATCCTTCTCGCGTGTCTCGCGTCAATCAAAGTGTGTTGCGTTACATAAAACCGAGCCTCGAGTGTCCGTGCGAAGTGCTCAACAGTCGAGCCAAGTGTTTGTGTTTCGTCCTCTAGAGTCTAGTGCCGCTGAAAGAGAGAAGAATAAGTTAAACAAATAAACAAAAAAAAAAACAAAAACAAAAAGATAAAAAGGGAATTGTGCAATTCTTTCCTCCAGTAGCTCGGCGTCCCGTCGATGCTGCACCAGCTACGAGTTCAGAGACGCGTGATGGCTGTCGCTGCTGACGACTTCCAAGGGCTCGGACCGCCCCCGAAGCTCTTGCTGCCGCTGGTACACAGTTGACCAGGATTATTTTTCTCTCGCGCGCGCAACTTTGGCTCGCCAGCAACTGCGCCGAAGAAATTTTTAGAGAGAGAGAGTGGCACTTTTTACGAGTGCGCTGGATTACCTTTATTATTTGTACTCATTGTTTGTTACTAAGTTATTTTGATTTTGGTGTGATTTTTCCCTTATCCCACCTCGTTTTTGAGTGTTTACGGTGATTTAACCGAAGTTGATAGAGGAAAAGTGTGTTAAAAATGTCGACCAAAGAGGCAAACGTCAGTAAGCTGACCGAAACGAAGATGCGAAAGAAGAAGAAAGGCAAAAAGGATAAAGCCTGCAAGAAGGAGCACAAGGAGAACAAGGGGAACAAAATGGCATGCTGCGGTTGTACTCGCAACAGGAACAGCGACATACTGAGTATGTTCCTGTCACTAGAAAAAAAAAAATAATAATAAAAAAAGTATTTGTAATTAAAGTCGTAACTCTTGGCAATATTTGTGCTTGCAAGAAGAAAGTTCAAGTTCGACCACTGCTAATCTCGTCGCTGCGGCCGCTGCACCAACAAAACCATTTGCATTTAATTCGCTCTCTGTGTGTACTACGCACCCGACACCTGCTGCAAGCTCATATTTCGCACTTCGCCTCAACATCTCAATGAAAATCAACAACATCCACGCATGATCAATCTTCATTGTTATTTTTGTTTATTTGTACTGTTTTCTTCTTCTTCTTTTTTTTTTTTTTTTTTTTTAGTTTTAAACTTTCAAATCTCTAATCCGTCATAATCCTGCATTTATTAATATATATATATATATATATATATATATATATATATATGTCTCTTGTATTTTTAACTTGCTTGTACTACGTGTGAATAACACTCATACTCGCGTAACTGGAACACGCTGATGAGGAGAGAAAAAAGAAAACTTTGTGTGAAAAAAAGGGTTAAAAACTGGCAGGATGTGTAAATAATAATGGAATTCAGCAAGCTCATGATTTATAATTGGCGGTAATTCGTGAAAGTGGGTCGTAGTTAAAGCGCGCGCGAAGTCAAGAAGCTGCACATCTGGCCGAGCGCGCGAGAGCTTGCGAACGCGGGAATTTTAAAATTTTCTCCGTGGTCATGAACTATTTTGGTCTATGACGCGCGAACCGATCCCCGTTGAGTTAAGTCAAATCGGCTATAGCTGCTGATTCGATTAATCAGTTTTCCACGATGAGCCTCAATTTGCGGTATTCCGAGGCATGTGTGTAGGTGAGCCAATGCGGCTCGGGCTCTTATAACATTATACGGGACGACGGCCGTATATATAGGCCGTGGCAGATGTGAGGTCAAACGTTCAGAGATAGAAACCAAAGTCGACGCACGGAATAACAACGGAACGACGCGTTTATTTTACGTTAGCGCCTTTCGGCGATTGATGCTCGATTAAACAGCGCTAAATGTAAATTAACTATCCCCATTACCGCTCGCTGTGAAATTTAAAGTTAACTCGATCAAATACCACGCTTAACGATCAAAGCTTTTTTTTCCTTTAAAAACGTTTTGTTTATTAATAATTTCAACAATCCTGTTAATACCTTAAAAATTTAAATTTCTTTAAAAAATACTTTGGATACAAGTTTCCCTAATCTATTTTTTAATAAACGCAGAGCCAAGATACTTACTGTAAAATATCAACAGTTTCGTTGAAAAATTTTTTCACCAAGTAAACTAGCTTCTATTTGTTTACTTTACTTTTTTTTTTAGCTGTCAAAAGTAACTGTTAAAAAGTTAAAGAACGAACCTTTTTTAATGACACAAATTTTTCAATTAGCGCGTGTGAGTTATTCTTACCAAAAAAGATCATTTTTATTAACAACGTTCTAATTACAAAAAAGAGTAAAATAAAGGCTTTAATTAAAGCTAGATTATTCTCTGATATATTAATAAAAACTACGCCGTAAGCTCGTATTATTTTTGAAGACATTTTCAAATACTTTATATTTTTGCAGTGATGCGAATAATTGTACGTAGAAACTATGATTCTCGAAAAGCGCAGAGTAAAAAATACAAAGTTGTGGAAATTATAAATTTCCTTGATTTTCTGAAGACGAAAATAAATTTCAAATATATTCAACGGAGTGACCAGTCGATTTTCCGAGGCGTAAAATCGTTACCTCGTGTCAATATTGTAGATTGTAAATATCGACTGAGTAATTGTTTGAACGCTTGGTTAAATTTTAGAAAATAACATCTTTCAGCCTTTGTTTGATCAAAGTTAGTCATTTATTTGTATTAAAAATTCCATACTTAGTCTAGCCACACTTGGAACTGATCTACTTAATTTATTCGTTGAGCGGTACCGGCTTCAATTGTATATCGTGAAATAAAGTTTTTTTTCCAAATAAAAGTCAACTACTGTTCCAACATTTTTCAATTTTTTCTTTATATTGCTATAAAAATTTCAATTATAAAGAACTTAGGCTGGTAACCTTTTGATAAGTTTCAAATAAATTATTTAAAAAATTTATTTTTAATCTGTTTTTAACTTATAATGAAACTTTTATTGTTGATCAATATCAAATCTGCCATCGTTACACAACTAAGCAGCCAAAGTTAAAGCTTTAAAAAAAAATAAAAAAAATAAAAGAAAGGGGCTTAATGGAGGGGGAAAAGCTAAACCGTAAAAGAAAGGCAACACTAGAAGATTGAAATTACGAGAAGAAAAGTAAACGGAGGGTACAAGTACCACGGAAGCACAGAGCAGCTTCGGCGTGGGCGCGACCAACGCAACAACTGTCAATTGGACAATTGGCCGTTAAACATTCCAAAAATGTCCCGATCGCGTCACCATCACGTTACGTTTGTATTTGTCGTTCTCTCGGCGCTGCATTATCGACTCGTCCGGTCTTACAATCAGCTGACGTGTGCAGCAATAATAAATGTGTACGCACGATGTTGTAAAACCGGCCGGCTGTGCCGTCGCAGTCATCTTCGGCTCGCGAGTTCACCGTGTCACGACCGCGCTGGAAGAACGCATCAGAAGTCAGTATCAAAGATCCACCTGGTCTCGATCAAGCTTTCCGAAGTATCTTCAGGATAATAATCGTAGCTCAGAGGGGAAGACCTTGCAGTGCTTTATCGCAGTTCGAGCGTAAAATATTATCGCGAGTTAAACTCCATAGCCCATTTTTCACGCTTTTAATATAGTAACACTTGAGATTATTTAGCCCGACCGTAACATCGATAGTTGGCACTCTCGTTATCGCTAATCTGGCTTTTCGAGTGACCGCTTCTGCTCAATGTTCCTTGTGGTATGTGCGCGCGAGCCGGGTGGTCAGCGTTCAAAAGCATCTCTTTTCCAATGCGGGCGAAAATATCCCGGGCTACTGGTATCAACTTAACTTTGCGGACGCGAGTGCTGCAGTGTTTACTAATCGTGCGTTATTTTTGAAAGTTACTCCCTCCTTCTCTTTGCCTTTGTGTTCGCTGAGATGCTGCGCCGGATGAAATAATAATCCAAACACCTGCACCAGTTTTATTCACGTGAGTTGTTTTGAGTGCGATTATTGGTACCGCTTGGCAACTGGAACGAATGGCTTGATGAAAATTTTTTTACCAACTTTTTTTATAACTCTAAAAGCTGCCATTAGAAAATTGAAAAAAATAAAATAAAAACGCTGTATACTTGCGTGTAAAAAATTATTGCTCAATGATGATGCCAATGCTTATGTTTCTCTTCGAACGGAGAAGATTTCTAAAATTAGCGCGTCTCTATCTTTAACTTGGATTGGAATTCAACGAAGAACATGAATACCGCGTTATGTATTAGGGATTTTAAGCATTTGTTGTTGTCAAGTTTTATATTTATATCGAATAAAACATACCTACAGTTCTTTCATGTGTTACTATTTATCATTCAACACACATATATCACGCTGGTGTTCACGACACTGCATTATTTTTCATCGTAACGTTAATTGATACTTCATTATACAAATCCACAATAATTACTAGAATCGCCATTAGATTCATACCTGAAAATTTTAGCAATGCAAAACTATCATCGAAAAACCTTAAAAACAATTTTTTTCAATAGCAACTGAAATCTTTAAGTTCTGTTATTTTTATTCTTTTTATTATTATTATTATTATTTTACTGCCAGTAAATTAATAAAATTGTAACATGTAATTCACAGGCGAAGATCCTATGCTCAGTGATCAACAACAGTATCGGTACATGACCGGCGACGACATGAAATCCATGGGAGATGACTCGATGCGAGTCAATGTCACCGACGACGAAAGAGACAATAGACACTCTGGAGGTAAGTTAATATTAAAAAAGTAATTTCAAAGTCAATAAAATTAATCAAAATTATTTTGTATGTATAAAAAATCCGGGTTCCGGATTTGTTATAAATTTAGTCATTTATTACTATTTTTGTTATTTTACTTATTATATAAATATATATATTTTTTTTAGTACCAACCATTACAGAAATGATAACGAAAGAAAGCTACAATCGACAAAATGCAGCGAATCTCAAGCCAGATAATGTTGATATACATAGACATCCAATTCACGTTGGGTACGTACTTTTATTATTTCTCACTCAATCTTTTTTCACGCAAAATTAAACTAAAATTAAAAAATGCAAGTTTTGAAAAAAAAAAATTATTATTAAAAAGCCACGTTTGACGTAAGTTAGAAAAAAAAAAACAAAAACAAAGAAAACAAAAAAAAATAAAATAAAATGAAAAGAAACAAAAATCTTTAGTTAACAATTTTTACCATTGCAACATTAAATACTTTGAAAGAAAAAAAAAACTTTATTCATTATTAAAAAAATTTTACGTTCACGATTATAACAGCCTTGGAAACACGTAATAGCAAGACAATACTATCTACTATTCTACAATATTAATATTTATTGCTTTTTAATTCAAAAAAGCAAATATGGGCATACTCATTGATAAGTCACTATTGAAAAAAATTACGAAATGTTTAGAGTAACAAATATTTTTTACGATGCCCAAGTTTGTTTAATAGCTTAAAGAAGTTTAAAGTTTAGTTTATTTTTTTATATAAAAAGAACAAAAGTTAAAAATATCAAATTTCAAATGTAAATAAATAATTGGCTTCCTATTAAAACAATAATGTTGTGTATTATAGTAAGTATGCCGTTGATGTATGCTGGTGAAAGATTGCTTGTTATTAATAACCCTGTAGACTTAAATGTAGTTTTTGCATCAGTAAAATTAACAAAATTTAGTAAAAATAAATAAAATAAAGTTATTTTGAACTTTTTACTCAAGTAGGTTGAAATTGTAGAATATTTTTCTACCTTCTCTGTCTATTCCCAACGTAATGTATTTTTCTAAATTGGCAATTATTGTAGATTTCTTTGTGAATGTGTCGAGTGATAAGATGCTTTTGATCTAACATTAAATCTGTCTAAATCTAAATTTTCTCGCTGTCTTCTATCTTAAATACCGTTCACTATAGAAAAAAAAAAAAAAAAAAAAATTAATCAATCAACAATAAGATGAATGAAATATTCCAAATTGTCAGTATACCGTCAAATACTATGTTTGTATCAGATCTTCAGTACCTTGAAAAAGGTTCGTTTCTTCTGGTGCTGCTATCTGACCCATAACGAAAATTTTATCACTCAACATAGCAGTACTTGAAGTCCAAGTTTTTTTGCAAATATAAAATCATTTAAACTTTTCTATGAAAGTTCTCCTTATCAAATAGGGAAAAAAAGTAATTTTTTTAATTTTTCAAAAAAAAAAAAAAGTAATTTTTAAAATTTTTCAAAAAACCATTATTTAAATTTTTCAGTAAATATTATCTTATCTATTTTTCACTGCAACTTCATCCTCACCAAATTCACATCACTCATTACCGATTGTTCTTAGTAGCACATAATTTAATCTTCACTTTGAATTTAACATTTAAAAAAATAACATTCGCCAAAAATATAAAAATCAAATAAAAACAACGAATATCAGATATTTGTACTATTCTGCACGAAGTTGAAAAAAAAAAGTAAGCATGTGCACGGTTTAAAGTTACATCGATAATCACATGCAGATTCTGTTCTGAAATTAGTGCATCACTAGATTCCTTAAATTCGTCGCTGGCGGCCCTTGGTATCATTTCAAAAGGACAAGGAATGTGGAGGGACAGGTACACCTAAACCGTTTTTAATTACAAAAATCTTTTATTTTTTAAAATCCTTTAATTTTTTGGTCAAGTTCCTTATAAGTTATAATCAAGCAAGGGTTTTTTATTTAACTTTTAAAATATATTTTTAACTATTGCCTAATAAGCTACGCTTGCGCTCTAATTAAAATTTAATATATTAATACTAATTTTTAATCATTGTCAATCTTATATATATTTATTATTGATTTTTTTTTAAATAACTTTAAACTACGTTGATTATTTTCAGTTGCGCGAATCCTGCTCAGTATTTTTTATACGTTCCTCATAAATAAATATTTTCAATATTGTTTTTCTGTGTTCAAAAAATTGAATATTTTTGTCATTTGCCATTGATGTTGTGAATCATTTTATTGTTAGTTGGCTATTTGAAAAATAAGAGTTGGGTACACATATAAATTTAAAAAGAAAAGTCTTGTCCGAGCGGTACTAAAATTCCAAAATTTCATTCAGTTAAAACCAGAAGAAAAAAATTATTTTACCCAACTTTTGTTGAACTTAATCTTTGGTGAACGTCTGCAAAATGATGTAAGCTGTGAAAAAAATTGCTTCTTGGAAACTTTAAAAACAGTTTATAATGTCTTCCAGTTTTTAACTTTGTCATGCTATCTTCTTTTATTTACGTGTACGTTCCAAAATAATGACAGAGATCTTGGCGATTCACTTAAACGTTTTCGCGGCGTTTTAAAATCGCCTAGGATCGAGTACAGTGTGAATGGAATTCTGCATCGTAAGTTTGCATACTATAATACATAATAATTATTGGCCTTAAAGTCATCAAAATTAACAATTTATTAAATTAGCGTGATAAAAAGTGTGAATGCAAAAATAATTTAATGATTTATAAAATTTGAAAGATTATCAATTATGCGCTGATGAAAGTAAAAGGAGTATGATTGAAATCTGAAAGACGAATTTCTACTTTTTAATTCAGTTGCTTCGACGAAAACCGAGAGGAAATCCTCTGTTTAAAATTAATTTAAGAAAAATAAAAATCAATTTAAAGAGACATTATTAAAATTCATCTATCATCATTTCATACTTAGAGAATGATAAGCCAATACTAACGCGTATTTTGTTTTGTTTCCGATTCTTTCTGTTATTTTATTTGCGCTACTCGCAGAATCCCATCATGGAGAAAGTAAGTGAAGTCTTCCTCAACGTTAGCTTTTTTTGCAATATTTTATTGTTCCGCTACATACATTCATCTTTTTTATGCAAACATTATTCACACATATTAAGCTCCCTCAGCCTTGACACTTTTTCTCATTTAGTTGCTGAATTATTTATTCTATTTTACTTCTATAATAATTCTTCCTCGCTAGTGTAATACCACTAGTTCTATTGGAATTTGATACATCAAGGCTCGACTTACCGAGATTATGCACCTAACATTATACTATAGTAACGACAAAAAAAAGTAATGAATACCTTAGCTATTGAACAATGAGTAAACGAATTAAACTAATATAATTAGTTGCATAATTTAAAATATTTCGAGCTTTATCATGTATATTATTGTACTTTATGGAAGAAGCTGATGCTTTCGGTAGATATACTGTAGTTTAAAATTAGTGCAATGCTATAGAGGCATCCAAATCACTACATACATGCATTTTCCTTTATTTTGTATAGAAAATCAATTCCTAGAATTTCAAACATAACATGAATGTTGAATTCGCTGCAGAACGTGCTTTACCCATGTTTCCAATTTTAGTTTTATTATAAACACAAGACGTACGTAAATGTCAAACAAATACTCGTAAAAATTTTCAAAAACACCTGAAATTTATCTTAACATATTCTGCTTTCGTTAAATTTTATCATAAAATTCATCAGCGAATGAATAATTAGAGCTCATAAAAGTAAACTTTTAAAATCAAATATTTTTTCAAGAAAAGATTTATTTAAGTTGACGAATTGTTTTTGAATTTTATTCACACTCTGATCACGATAAAAACTACATTATGTCATACAAAAATTTAAACAAAACATTCTAAACTCTGCCCAGCGATTTAAGTTGCTTTTTTTTAGCTCAATGTTCCATTTCATATCATAAAATCATATTGACATCGTCATAATTTTAAGTCTCTTATTCATTAATTTGTTGCCATTTTATAAAAAATATGAAAATTAAATAATTTAAATACTCATAAACTTCTTTTTCATGATCATAATTCTTTAAAATAGCTATTTTTCATGTAAGCTGACTGTTATACATATCTAAATGCTATTGGTCTATGATACGAAACTCCTTCTTTGCTTTACATCGAGCGAAATAAAGCCTGTAATACTACGCTAATTCTGAGGCTGAGTTTAAATAATAACCACAAAATATTATTTATTCTTTTTTTTTTAAGTTTCTGATTAGGGAGTGTTTAATTTATAATTAAAAATTTTTTTTGAGGCGCTGCGTTTTATCGCAGGTGTACAAAAATATTTCTGAGCTTTAGAGACGTAAAATCTATAAACTTTAGATATATAATTTTATTACAATATTACACAATTTTTCACACAACAATGTAAATATAAATGTATATTTCATAAAAAGTAATAAGAGTAAATACACTAGCTTATCAGATCGTAAGAATATTGAATATTCATTTTTTGTTCATAAGAAGCTTGAAAATCTTCACGCAGCATCAATTCATGCATCAATCTTTTCTCATATAGTTTATAGCTAATTACAATAAAAAAATTGACTTTTTTAAAATATACTACGATCTGAAAAGTTGGTACGAATGCATAGTAAAAATACTTGTAAAGTATAAATAAATCCTGTAAACTTGCCTCTTATAATTATTGGTATTTTTTAAACACACATTATGTACATTATATCACTGAGCATAAATGCTGCACACTTCGTCCAATGATATTTATCTACAGCCAAAGCACACGCTATTTGTAAAATTAAAAATAAATTTACAAATTTTTCAAGGATATTCAAGTTATACTTCATATCGTTAATGAAAAAAAGACTTCACTGGTGTAATTTTTATTAATTTTTTGTTTCTGTCACTCCTGACAGTTTCTTGGTGTCTTTCATATGTGATGCACGTGGAGGCGCCATGAGGGGAGTTCGCCATAGCGGAGTCAGAGTTATTGTCCCACCAAGAAAGGCAACGATGCCCATGAGAGTAACCTGCAGATATTTGAAACGAGACAAGCTCACGAATCCACCACCTCTGATGGAGGGTGAGGCTTTGGCCAGCCGGATTCTTGAACTTGGGCCTGTCGGTGCCAAATTTTTGGGGTGAGTTTTTCAATTTAGTTTTCCAATGAGTTATTTCCAATATATTTTTTTTAATTGTAATTATATTTATTTTTCTTTTAGGCCTGTAATTATAGAAGTGCCACACTTTGCCGCTCTACGAGGAAAAGAAAGAGAAATTGTTATATTGCGGTCAGACAACGGAGAAACCTGGCGGGAACATACCCTGGAAGCAAGCGAAGAAGCGGTACAAGACGTCCTCAATGAGAGCTTTGAAGGAGAAGGTACGTGGGACTTATTTTTAAAAAATTATCTATTAACCAGATGCTGCAATATTAAAATGGAATTAAATTATTAATTTTGAATATTTTTATTATAGAATTAAGCCAGCTAGAGGATCTTCAGACTTCACGTATCGTAAGAATACTAACGGTAGACTTCCCTCACTACTTTGCTGTAGTTTCTCGCATAAGACAAGAAGTGCATGCGGTAGGTCAAGAGGGTGGCACTGTGTCATCATCTGTCGTTCCACAAGTTCAAGCTATTTTCCCAGCGGCAGCTCTTACAAAGAAAATCCGAGTTGGACTTCAGGTATCTTTCACTTATTTTCAGATATTTCCGATATTATGTCATTTTTAAACAAATTTAAAATTATCTTATAATTTGTAATCAGGCTCACCCAATACCGGCAGAGCTTGTGACAAAACTTTTGGGTAATCGAGTTGCAGTTTCACCAATTGTAACAGTGGAACCACGACGAAGAAAATTCCACAAGCCCATTACTTTAACTATACCTGTACCACAAGCTGCTAACAAAGGAATGATCAATCAGTATTCCGGTGATGCTCCGACGCTTAGACTTCTTTGCAGTATATCCGGTAATATATGATTAAATATAATACTTAAAAACTAGGCCACCTTACTCGAAGAAATTTTTTCTCCCACCAAGAAATTCATACTTCCAATAATATTTAAATGCTAAAACTAATATTCTAGTTACAAATTTAACAGTTGAGTGGATTTCAGGCGAGGAGAGTTTTATATCAATTATTAGTGAGGTGGCACACGATTTTTTCACAGAAGACATCTTGTTAATTATCATTGTTGTATACATATCTTGTTGTGATTCATTGTTAATGCTTGCGTATTGTTAGGATTGAGTCATTTAGGTATGGATCATTACTTAAAGTAGTCTAAATTTTACTATTAACTCATTCTTCGTAAATAACTAGTTTTTCATTTAGCACATACTTCATGGTATTAAGAAAAAACTATTAATTGAATTAATAGTTTTTTTTTTTTTTTTTTTTTTTTTTCATCAATTGCATAAAAATTTATTAAATCGTCACAGACGCTGAATTGATTATTAATGTGAGTTTCTCGTGTTTAATCAAATTTGTAATTAGAAACTTGGATAATTTATTTGTATGCTTGAAAAAAAAAAATCTCTCTAATAAATTCAAAATAATTTTAATTATAATGATTGATTTTATTTATAAATTTTACAGTCTATTGAATCAGTTTTTTTTTCAAAAAATATTAAAACCATAATAATTTTACTTTTTGTTTACACAAACTCATTCCTATTTCATCAAACGCTTCAAAATTATCACTTAATTTTTCATTATTTATTTATGAGAACACCTACTATGGCTTTTATTTATAATTATACTGAATGTACATTTATTTTATCTTATTTCGCAAGCATTATCAGTCGAATACCATTGATATTTTATCATCATATTTTCATCAAAAAGATAAAAAAGCACTCGTAAAAGCACATTTTTGTTAATCTTGAAATCTTTTCCGCTTTACGCTGAAAAAAAATAAAAAAATAAAAAAAATTGATATTACTAACTGGAGCTGTTTATCGATTTTGTTAAAAATACATACATTTCATGCGCCTCATATCGTTCACAATTCATTAATAACACAACGCAGCACTAACATATTTTAATAATTTGAACTATGTCGTTTAGGAGGATCCACTAAAGCTGTATGGGAGGATGTCACGGGTTCTACACCTCTCAGTTTTGTTAAGGATTGTGTCAGTTTTACGACTACTGTCTCAGCTCGCTTCTGGCTTATAGATTGCCAAAAATGGCAATTGGAAGCTACAGAAATGGCTAAGCTACAAAACTTATACAATACATCAATTCACGTGCCGTTCATGGCCAAGTAAGCGCTTTTATTAGGTCAATATAATTTCCGGCTGATCACTCGACTTAAAGTATTTAACTACTTAACTACCTGTGGTAGTAAGCTACCAATAAAAATTAAAATTTTTTTTCAAATTTATCTTTTATTGTTACCAATGTTACTTAAACAATCATAATTTACATGGTTTACATTATTTCATATTTGTTACGAGCTTACTACTTTGTTTTAATTCTCTCTAGGTCATTTTTGATATGTACGCAGCCTTCTAAGTTTCATTAAATTGAGCTGACTTGACCTAGAGATCTTAAATTTGGCACACAGCCCAGGAACTTATGACAACACAATAGTTCATCAGTTCTTTATCGGCGACCTGGATGTCCAGGTCGCTGATGACGGGGGAACCTGGGAATAATTTTAAAAGACTCGGGTATAATTTTTGGGATATACTTTGGAGTTCTGAAAATTGGTTTTTGATAATTATTTCGACTTTGGCAACCAGGCTGCTGATGACCAAGGTAACTTGGAGAATTACTCCAGGAAATGGTTAATAAAATCGATTTTATACTTTGGAATGTTACAGGTGGGTTTTTAGCGATCTTTTTAACAAGTATAATGATGGCATTTTTGACATGAACTTTGGTCATTAATGAAATGATTGTAGGCTTGTCGGTTTATTTCTTTATTTATAACTTTTTTTATTATTAAAAGCTTCAAATACTATTTTTAAACAAATTAAAAAAGAAATTTTGAGATGATTTAATAAATGCGACCTAATGATTTAAGTACTTGATTACCTCTTAAGTCGCATTAATTACTGTAAGTACATATACCGTTAGTTCAGTGATCAGCCCCTCGAGAATTTCTTTAAAAAAAAATTAATAATTTGTTATTTTAATTATCTTAGATTTGTAGTGTTTGCAAAACGTGTGGATCCTTTAGAAGCAAGATTACGGGTATTTTGCATGACAGACGACAAAGAAGACAAAACCTTGGAACATCAAGAGAATTTCCGAGAAGTAGCGAAATCGCGCGATGTGGAAGTATGTGTTTTTTACTTATTCTATTTTTCTTTCCTACAAATTTAAACTTTTATTTTTCATTTTTTTTTTTTTTTTTTTTTACATCATACTAGGTTCTTGAAGGAAAAACTCAATACATGGAATTTGCTGGCAATCTTGTCCCAGTATTAAAGAGTGGTGAGCAATTAGAGCTACCCTTCAGAGCTTTCCGGGAGAACAGAGTTCCTTTCACAGCAAGAGTGAAAGATCCTGATTATCCTGATAGCCGAATTATGTTTATGAGCGAGCCAAAAAAGCCCAAAGGAGAACCGCAGACTCCCATTTGTACTTTAAATATCTTAAATTTAAATCTTTTACCTATTTCACCCGCTAATTCTGAGCTCGACTTGCTTGAACTGTCAAAGAACTACAGCTTCCTTCGAGATGGAGGTTTAAGTAAGTGTATACAACGTAAAATTTATTATGAAAATAATTTAAATTAAAAAAATGAATTTAAATCGTTTTTAGGCAGGCCAGATGCTATTCACCGCGCAACCATCCGTTTACTCGACATCGCAAATTTACTGGATCAAGATTGGGAAAAATTAGCTCTTGAGCTGAACGTCACCCCCAACGAAATAAATCAGATAAAGGAAGAACATCCCGATAAAGTAGCTCAACAAGCGACCACAATGTTCAAAGTATGGCAAAAGCAGAGCAGCGGTAACAAAGCCACTGGTAAGTTTTTAATAAACTTATGTCTATTTATTGCTCCGTTCAAGGTCACAAATATCTTTATTTTGTTACACCTGTTGTTATTTTTACTTTATTACGATCTTCAAAGGCCGAAAAAAATGATTAAAATGAGGTAGATCGTGTCATCGTGAGATATTTAACGCGTGAAAAGCCTGTTTTTCACAAGGTGAAGTAAACACTTTTATAAAAACGCATTGAGTCAGAAGTAAAGAATCCGTGCAGAAACGTAGTTAATGATGTCATCATTCATTATTATGCTAGACTTAAAACCCATGGAATCTGCATCGCTAGTCGCGTTGACCATGCCTGGTCCCCCACTCTATCTTTTTTTCCCTTTCTACGCTTGAAGTCCATCTGCACTAATCACCAACGACGCGCGATTTACTGCGCGCTGTTGTTCAGCCTCTTCATACCTACTGTCTATAATCAGCAAAATTAAAAATATTAGCTCAGTGTTGAAGTGTCAAGTCGAGACGGATTGTTATTGCGCATTACTGGCTCGGGTCCGTTTTTTTCTTGAGAGTCTTACCCGTGATTTTTTAATTTCGAATGGACAATGTTTTTATCTTTGTATCAAGAATATGAAACTGAAACTCCGCAACAATTTAGAAGTGAATTAATGGTATTATTTAAACGAGATCCAGATTTACAAGAAAAAGCTAAACAACAAGGTGTGTTTAATCGTGAAAATAAATTTAATTTGAATAAAAATAATTTTCAGTGTTAAATTAATCTAATTATGCCTTATGGTTACGTTACATTCAAATAAAACAGTGTAAGCACTAGTAGGTAGTGAAATAAAATCTAAACAAAACTTAAATGAATTGCTTCATGCAAAAAAAAAATTCAATAAGTCCTCATTTCCATAATCCGAAGACAATATTGCATGTATCAATCTATTGTTTAACAGAAAAGCAGCTTTGATAGTTTCATAAAAAGTACAATTCTGTTAGTTTGACTTGAATAAAATATATTAATAACGATGACACTTAAAATTTTTGTTGGAACCTGAAAAACATTTTTTTTTTAATTTTGTACTCCAAACAAAAAAAATTTACAACATGGTTCGATAGCACGTAAATTATAATATTTAAAAAATCTAAAGATCTCCTCTATAATATCTAGTATTTGACTAATTGAAGATTCTGAAGTTAGAGCTAAGATGATAAAAAAAAAATTTTTTAACAAAAAAAATTTCACCTTTAGTTGCTTAAAACATTTAAAAAACTTGAAAAATAATAAAAGAAATTTTTTTAGGAAATACTCTAGAAAAAGCATTGAACAAAATAGGTCGAGAAGATATTGTTAAAAAGTGCATGTTTAACTATGAAGTGGTAACGGATGACGTTGAAAAAGCAGTCGCTCGCGTCAGGTTAGATCAACCTGGTTTTGACTCTCTGAAAGAAGAATTGGGTCCATCGCGAAATACATCTCTTAGGCGAGATGCAACGATGGATCCCAAAATGGATCCTGACTATGACGAGCCCGACAGAATGAAGGTGAGAAAAGAAAAAAATTTATCTGTTTTTTTTTGTGAATCGTACCTGTGAAGTCTTAATTTTTTTTTTCTCGTGTAAGCAAAAGAAAACCAAGGCCTTTTTTGATTACATAGAATTATTTCACAACTGTAAATTTTGACACGTAAAACATTTATTTCAGAAATTAAATCAAATTTTTTAAAATTATTTCCATGAAATTTCTCAAATTAATTTAAAAACTGCGAAATTGATACTTATTTTTACTTATCTGGAATTGAATGTAGTAATCAAATGTTTTTTACCTTTGTAGGACTCTGAATCCGTGGAAGATCTCAATAGTTCTGTGAAAGGGAAGAAGACGAGTAAGTTTTTCCAAACATATATAATTTATAGTTGTTTAGTACTTAAATTTTTTTTTTAATTAATCATAAATATTTAAACAATTTTTTTAAAAAAATTAAATTAAAATTGTACATAATTCTTTATATACTTTGGCTGTTATGGTTCTTCCGGTCATTTTAATATTCTTGTATGATTCACGACATTACTAGTCGCCTAGTCTGTAAGTGGTGTCATGAGTTTTGATGATGTTGCATACTCGTCACGATATTCGCAATATTTCCACGTTTTCTACTGTGCTTAAATCACTTTGCTGCTGTGCAAACATGATAAATCTTATTGCCGCATTCTAACTTGAAAATCAGAACCTTATTCCTTATTTTCGGTTATCATGCGTGAAAATACATTACTACACTGGTGCACCACATCATCAGGGCTTTTTCAAGAACTTCGGGCTTTGCTCAACCCTCGGTGTCTCAAAACCTAGTTAAGATGTGCAACAGTGTAGTAATATATATCATTCTAACCCTTTTGTGTTGATTAGAAAACGCATAGTTCTTAAAAAAAGATTGAAATTTTTTTTAAATTAATATATCTACTTATTTATGAACTAAGCAGTTTAAGAATTTTTAAAATAAAATCGCATTGTTGCACCATTTCATAAAAATAATAATTTTCGGTGATTCTTTGTATGCGTATGAAATTTTAAAGTTTCAGTACACCAAATCTCTATTACCGTTGGCAAATTAATAAGTATTAAGGTGGCTTGGCAGTTTTTTCAAATTCCAAAAGTAAGAACCCAAAAAATTCGTGTAGATTCCTTGAAATGAGACAAACAACTTTCCTATTTGACCCATCAATGGTTGTCGGACTCGTTTTTGGAAAAAAAATCGGTTTAAAAAATTTCATTTAACATGTACTCTTATGGGAAAAAAAATTTTTAAATTCAAAAATTCGCAAATTATCAAAATCCATAAGTTGACTACGAGTCAGGCATCATTTCAAAAGTATAAGTTTGAAGATTATTTTAAAATTATAAAAATATGGAATTATTGGATTAATTTTCAAGAAAAATAAAAAATAGCGGTATATAACTTCTAAAACATGCAAATTTTCAACGTTTTTTTTAAATTTTTATCTTAAGTTTTGTTCTACTGTGTTTAAAAATGATTAATAATCGTTTACTAATCATAATAAATAAATAAAAAATACTTTAAATTTTGTACACCTGCAAGGGCGCCCGCTAGGTACAACCCCTACTCTACAAAGCCTCCTTAAATTCTGAATAAACTTTATTATTGCTATTATAATATTCATTTATACGATTTTATAATAATTATTAAAATTTCAGCTTAAAATCGGAGTGTATTTTCAAGAAAATACAAAAATAATTTGCAATTAAAATTTTTATGTATGTAACTATTTAATTTCAAAATTTTTAATTTTAATTGATACCAGTGAATCGGATGATTTACTTTTGATTGTATCTTATAAAGCACTTCATCATTAGTTTTTCTTAATTTAGAATTAGCAAAGTTTATCATTTCTTGCACGCATAAAAGTCTTAAAATAATTTTTCATCGTGCAGGTCTCAAAAGTACAAATTTTCCTTCGGCTACGTAAGAGAAAGCTTGCACTTTCGAGACCTTTAAAATGAAATAAAACATTACACCCCTCGGAAGGAAAGAATTAGCCAACGCTTAGCATACTGATATATTCTATTTTATTATAACTTATTATTTTATTGATAAGCAGTGCTTTACTAAAATCATCTATTTTTCTTACACTTTTTGCTCATGTTTTTTTGCACTTAACAGCTAAACAGCACACACCCATTACGAATGGCACTGTTTACAACGCCACCTCGACCCCCATCAAAGATAAATACGCCAGTGATGAAAAAGAACTTGGTGATATGATGGCTGAATTTCTCGAGCACAAAAGTCACACTTCCGATACAATGGTGAAAAAAACTCGTGATGAATTTGATGATGAAAATAAAAAACGACAGAAAGTTCTGGCGGATGCAAATAAAATTGTTTCTGGTGAGTAAAAAAGGTGTTTCGTCTTTTAAAAAATTGGTGGGTTGAGGAGCTAATGCTGAATTGACCAAGTAAAAAATAAATGATACTGAAAAGTAACAACTTTTTTTTTCTACAACAAGTTAATTGTTTATTCAAATTCCTGTTGAAAAAATTTTATATTTTATATATCTATTTTATGTACTTTTCAATATCGCTTTGCACTAGTTGAAATTTCGCTTTTGCGAGCACAGAAATTTTGCGTATTATTTTTCATGTTATAAAACTTTTTAAAATTTAACCTATTAATTTAAATATCTTTACTACAAAGATACAGGTTTATGGAAGCAGATGCCGAGTATTCCAATTTGCAGCTTGCTTATTAAAATATATATATTGTTAATATGTAACAAAAACAACATTACA
This sequence comes from Encarsia formosa, assembly GCA_038277355.1. NCBI lineage: Eukaryota > Metazoa > Arthropoda > Insecta > Hymenoptera > Aphelinidae > Encarsia > Encarsia formosa. The sequence goes on along the minus strand of CM076185.1, from coordinate 80,796,838 downwards.
ATTATTTATAAATATATTTCGCATTACTGACTTGCTAATTAAGCTCTACTCATCTTATTCTACTATCTACTATAACATGTTCCAGTGAACTTAAGTTCTTCGTATAATTTGACGTTGCATGAGTACAGCTATCTGTGTGGGCACACGGAGCAGCTGTCGACTAAAGTTAATTTTAACAACACAATGATTTCTAATACCACTAAAATATAGATAAAATAATATTAAGCATTAATAAAATAATTTATTATCGATAATGTCTCGCCACTAACATTATAAAATAGTAACTTACTTTTCCAAAAAGTACGAGTAAACCTAAAAATACTGTTTTTGTATTATTATACCATAAAAAAAAAATATATATATACCTTTTATTAGATAATAACAAATAAATTTTAAAAATTAAAAAATTTTTTTTAGTTTATTAATTTTTATTAAGATATTCTAATAATAAGTATTGATATTAATGATATATCTAACAAATGATGATGGCTGCTCCCCAGCACGAACATTTTGCACAAGCCATAAGGAAGTCTAACAGCCGTTTATCATCGTATCAATGAGCAAGAAAATCCAATTCTGCTTTCACTAATGATGATCACAAATAATGAAAATATTACCATGTTGTTACATAAAAGAATAAATGATGAATTTAGAAAGCTAAAATTTTAAATACTTAATTAACAGGTGTGAAACAAGACGCAGAGAAAAAGATGGGCAAGTTAACGAAGGAGGGGTGGTCGGTGGTTTGTAATGATGATGTGCAAAAAAATAGTGAGATAGGATATGTTGTGAGGCAACAGAAACATACAATAACGGATGTTGAAAGCAAAATGCTTGAACCTCCTATTATTAGACAACAATGTGTCTTAGGTATCGATGGTGATAAAACAGTTACATCAATTACCACTAGAACTGTAATAACAACTAGTGGAGCAGGTAAAATTAATTTTTCAGGATTACAGGGTGAAAAAGAAAGTTATGACATTCCAGATTTTGCAAAAAGTTCTTTTACAGAACCCATAGAATTTATAGAATACGATCATAATGATCAAGAAGTAGAAAAAAGTAAATCAATAACTGAACCTAGTTCTAAAGAAAAAATGTCTAAAGAAGGAAAAGAAGTTGATGAAACTTTCCGCAATGAATCTGAAGATGGAGTCAACAAAAAACCAAAAGAAAAATCGAGTAATATATTTAGCGGAATTTTTAAAACTACAAAGTTGAAAAAAGGTAAATCAAAAGAGTCAAAAGAACTTTCTGTAGATAGCAGTGATGAGGACTCAAAAATGACCACGGCAAAGTTATTAGAAGATATGAGAAAAACCTCAGCTTTGGATTATAATTTTGAAAAAAAACCGAAAATTCATTTCGGAAGTATAGAAGATTCTCAAGTTGTCAGAGATGAGAAATCAATTCCAGCGGATATACATCAACAAAATGATAATAAAAGTACAAATGTGAAATTTTTTAGTAAATTCAAGAATCCAAGATCCAAAGATAAACGAAAAATCTTGATCACAGAAAAATGCATTTCTCATAAAAAATCATTTGACAGCACTGACGATGAGTTGAAAAAAATAACAGAAATATTTTTACGAGACATTAGGGATAGAACTGATAATTCTAATGATCCTTCATTACAACACATGGATGATGACAGAAAAAATGAAAATAAATATGAAGAGCAACTGACAGAAGAAGAAATTAAAAAAGCAGGCATTTTGAATGATGATTTAATAATGAAGAAAAAAGAAAAACTCATTGATGAGGTGAAAAATAATTTGGATTCAAGTATTGAAAAAAATGTCGACGATAGTTTGCAAACAGCTGTGATTTCAAAAGACGCAAGCTATTCTATTGATCATAGTGCAAGTGATGTTGATTCTGATGTCGAGGGCTTATCAGATTCAATAGAAGCTAATTTAAAAAAAACCAAAACCAAGACAGGAAATATTTTTTCAAATATTTTCAAATCATCTAAGTCGACGGTAGATGAAATCAAAGATTCTGCTGCCGATGCAGTAAGACATGATGACTTTTTCGAAGACAAATTGAAAGTAAAAAAAAAAGTAATTACTGAAACGCTTGAGTCACAAGAACCGGTTGTAGCAGACTCAGAGGATAGTAAAAGAAAAGAAGAGATCTCAACAGAAGCTTCTGAAAGTTTGAAAGATCCTTCCCGAAAGCCCACAAAGAAAAGCACAAGTTTTATTTCAAATGTGCTAAAGGGGATTAAACAAGGTGCTTCTGACGTGGCAGAGGAAGTTGAGGAATTCATAGAAGGGACTAAAGAGGAAGCTCTCAAAGAAGAACAAAAAGTGAAGGCAGCAGTCGGAGAAGTTAAGACAAATTTAAATATACTTGACTCAAATCTTCCGAAGGAAAAATTCGTAAAAGAAGAAATGGACGAAGTTCCTACAGAAAATATTGCAGATTCTTCGGTCGTGAAAGTCGTGGAATTAGATGAAAGCGTTGCAGAGTTATCCGATACTGCTGAGAAACAAATCGAAAAGGAAAAAGAAAAGTCGAAAGGTTTTCTATCCAAATTCAAACAACCTAAGCACACTATCAAAGAAGCATCTGTGAAAGTATCGGTTGCTGTTGACAAAATTGAAGAGAATGATATGAATAAGGAAAAAAAAAAAATTGATTTGGATTCAAGTATTGAAAAAAATCCTGGGGTTAGTTTACCGAAACCCACGATAGAATATCCTCCTCAAAACATTGAAAAATCAAATAAATTTTTTGCTAAGCTTAAAAGTCCAAAACTTAAAAGTAAAAAATCAAGTACATCTCAAGAAGACAGTACATCGCAAGAACTTTCATTTGACAGTGGCGATGAATTAAAAAAGAAAGTGGACAGTCTATTTCCTGAACATATCCAGAAAAACAACAAAGAGCTTGAAATGGGTTTGCACGAAGAAAAACAAAAATCAATTCATGCAAAGGAGAAACCTGCAGGTATTTTTGCGTTATTCAAAAGCCCTAAAAGCGATAAAAAAACTAAAGCTACTGAAGCCAACGATAATGATAAAAATATAAAAGAATTAACCGAAATATTTTTGGAAGATAGCAGGGCGACTGCTGGTGTAATTGATGCTTGTCCATATAAATCTGAATATTTATATAAACCAAGCATAATTATTGACGAAATACCTGTAAAATCAGATAAAGCCATTGGTGACTTATCTCTTCCAGCTGAGAAAGATATAAAAAAGGAAAAAATAAAGTCGACAGGATTTCGGACGCTATTCCAAACTGCAAAGGCTACTTCACCAGAATCAAAAGATATAATTGAGACAGCAAAAGACGATGCCTCAGGAAAATCGAAAGAAAAAAAACAAATTGAGTATAAAACCAATGAACGAAACAAAGAAATCTCATATAACACTTCCGAAAATGCGACAAAAAATTCCGAGGACCTATCGCAAAAGTCTACAAAGAAAAGCGGTAATTTTATTTCAAATATGCTCAAAGGCATTAAACAAGGTGCATCTGACGTGGCAGAAGAAGTTGAGGAATACATAGAGGAGACCAAAGAGGAGGCCCTCAAAGAAGAACAGAAAGTAAAGACGGCCATCGGAGAAGTTGAGACAAAGCTATCATCGTTTGACACAGATCATTCGATGAAAAGATCCTCTGAAAAAGAGCCGGAAGAACAGCCAGCAAAGAACATTGTGGATTTGTCGATCACCGAAACCGCCGAAGAAGTTGACAGAGCCATTGATGAATTGTCATTAATAAAAAAATCCTCTGAAAAACAGGAGGTAGAACAACCAGTAAAGAACGTTGTGGATTCGTCGATCACCGAAACCGTTGTAGAAGTAGATAGAGCCATTGATGAATTGACTAATACTGTAGAGAAGACAGTCACAAAAGAGAAAGAAAAGTCAAAAGGATTTCTATCAAAGTTCAAGCATCCCAAGAATACTGTAAAGAAAACTACTGTCGAAGTAACGACTACATTTGACACTATTGGAGAGGAGGCTGTAAAGAAGGAAAAGAAACTGTTTGATGGCGCTAAGAATGACTTAGACTCAAGTATTACAAAAAAAGTCGACGATAGTTTGCAGCAAGCTGAAAAAATTTCAAAAGACGTTAGTGATTCGATTGATGTAAGTAAACGTGATGTTATCACTGGTATCGATGATCTGTCGGGTTCAATAGACGATAAAGTTGAAAAGACAAAAACGAAGACTGGAAAAATTTTCCCATCTATCTTTAAATCTTCTAAAGCAGAAGAACCGCTCAAGACAACCTCCGAGGATCAGAAAAATACAGTAGAGATTCCATCCGACAGTGCAACAAAAAGTGTGGAAGATGCTTCCAAAAAGTCAGAAAAGAAAAGTGGGAATTTTATTTCAAATATATTTAAAGGCATTAAACAAGGTGCATCTGACGTGGCAGAGGAAGTTGAGGAATACATAGAGGACACCAAAGAGGAGGCCCTCAAAGAAGAACAGAAAGTAAAGACGGCCATCGGAGAAGTTGAGACAAAGCTATCAACGTTTGACACAGATCATTCGATGAAAAAATCGACTGAAAAAGAGCTGGTAGAACAGCCAACAAAGAAAATTGTGGATTTGGCGATCACCGATACCGTCGTAGAAGTTGACAGAGCCATTGATGAATTGTCTGATACTGTAGAGAAGACAGTAATGAAAGAGAAAGAAAAGTCAAAAGGATTTTTATCAAAGTTCAAGCATCCCAAGAATGCCGTGAGGGACACTACTGTCGAAGTAACGACTACAATTGACCCTATTGAAGAGAAGGTTGTAAAGAAGGAAAAGAAACTGTTTGATGACGCTAAGAATGATTTAGACTCAAGTATTACAAAAAAAGTCGACGATAGTTTGCAGCAAGCTGAAAAAATTTCAAAAATCGTTAGTGATTCCATTGATGAAAGTCAACGTGATGTTATAACTGGTATCGATGATCTGTCGGATTCAATAGACGATAAAGTTGGAAAGACAAAAACGAAGACGGGAAAAATTTTCTCATCTATCTTCAAATCATCTAAAGCAGAAGAACCACTCAATATAACTTCCGAGGGTCATGAACTAAAGGTAGAGATTCCATCTGACAGTGCAGCAAAAAGTGTTGAAGATGCTTCCAAAAAGTCAGAAAAGAAAAGCGGTAATTTTATTTCAAATATGTTTAAAGGGATTAAACAAGGTGCATCTGACGTGGCAGAGGAAGTTGAGGAATTCATAGAGGAGACCAAACAGGAAGCCCTCAAAGAAGAGCAGAAAGTAAAGACGGCAATCGGAGAAGTTGAGACTAAGCTATCAACGATTGACATAGATCTATCGAAGAAAAAATCGACTGAAAAACAGGAGGTAGAACCTGCAGCAAAGAACATTGTCGATTTGTCGATTACCGAAACCGTCGTAGAAGAAGATAGAGCCATTAATAATTTGTCTGATTCTACAGAGAAGCAAGTCAAAAAGGAGAAAGAAAAGTCAAAAGGATTTCTATCAAAGTTCAAGCATCCCAAAAATACTGTAAAGGAAACTACTGTCGAAGTAACGACTACAATTAACCCTATTGAAGAAGAGACTGTAAAGAAGGAAAAGAAACTGTTTGATGGCGCTAAGAATGACTTAGACTCAAGTATTACAAAAAAAGTCGACGATAGTTTGCAGCAAGCTGAAAAAATTTCAAAAGACGTTAGTGATTCGATTGATGTAAGTAAACGTGATGTTATCACTGGTATCGATGATCTGTCGGGTTCAATAGACGATAAAGTTGAAAAGACAAAAACGAAGACTGGAAAAATTTTCCCATCTATCTTTAAATCTTCTAAAGCAGAAGAACCGCTCAAGACAACCTCCGAGGATCAGAAAAATACAGTAGAGATTCCATCCGACAGTGCAACAAAAAGTGTGGAAGATGCTTCCAAAAAGTCAGAAAAGAAAAGTGGGAATTTTATTTCAAATATATTTAAAGGCATTAAACAAGGTGCATCTGACGTGGCAGAGGAAGTTGAGGAATACATAGAGGACACCAAAGAGGAGGCCCTCAAAGAAGAACAGAAAGTAAAGACGGCCATCGGAGAAGTTGAGACAAAGCTATCAACGTTTGACACAGATCATTCGATGAAAAAATCGACTGAAAAAGAGCTGGTAGAACAGCCAACAAAGAAAATTGTGGATTTGGCGATCACCGATACCGTCGTAGAAGTTGACAGAGCCATTGATGAATTGTCTGATACTGTAGAGAAGACAGTAATGAAAGAGAAAGAAAAGTCAAAAGGATTTTTATCAAAGTTCAAGCATCCCAAGAATGCCGTGAGGGACACTACTGTCGAAGTAACGACTACAATTGACCCTATTGAAGAGAAGGTTGTAAAGAAGGAAAAGAAACTGTTTGATGACGCTAAGAATGATTTAGACTCAAGTATTACGAAAAAAGTCGACGATAGTATGAAGCAAGCTGTAAAAATTTCAAAAGACGTTAGTGATTCGATCGATATATGTAAACGCGATGTTATAACTGGTATCGATGATCTGTCGGGTTCAATAGACGATAAAGTTGAAAAGACAAAAACGAAGACTGGAAAAATTTTCCCATCTATCTTTAAATCTTCTAAAGCAGAAGAACCGCTCAATATAACTTCCGAGGATCTTGAACTAAAGCTGGAGATTCCATCCGACAGTGCAGCAAAAAATGTTGCAGATGCTTCCAAAAAGTCAGAAAAGAAAAGCGGTTATTTTATTTCAAATATGTTTAGAGGCATTAAACAAGGTGCATCTGACGTGGCAGAGGAAGTTGAGGAATACATAGAGGAGACCAAAGAGGAGGCCCTCAAAGAAGAACAGAAAGTAAAGACGGCCATCGGAGAAGTTGAGACAAAGCTATCATCGTTTGACACAGATCATTCGATGAAAAAATCCTCTGAAAAAGAGCTGGAAGAACAGCCAGCAAAGAATATTGTGGATTCGTCGATCACCGAAACTTCCGAAGAAGTTGACAGACCCATTGATGAATTGTCTGATACTGTAGAGAAGACAGTTAAGAAAGAGAAAGAAAAGTCCAAAGGATTTCTATCAAAATTCAAGCAGCCCAAGAAGACTGTAAAGGAAACTACTGTCGAAGTGACGACTACCATTGAGACTGTTGAAGAAGAGACTGTAAAGAAGGAAAAGAAACTGTTTGATGGCGCTAAGAATGATTTAGACTCAAGTATTACAAAAAAAGTCGACGATAGTATCCAGCAAGCTGTAAAAATTTCAAAAGACGTTAGTGATTCCATCGATGAAAGTAAACGCGATGTTATAACTAGTATCCACGGTCTGTCGGATTCAATAGACGGCAAAGTTGAAAAGACAAAAACGAAGACTGGAAAAATTTTCCCATCTATCTTCAAATCATCTAAGGCAGAAGAACCACTCAATATAACTTCCGAGGGTCATGAACTAAAGGTAGAGATTCCATCCGACAGTGCAGCAAAAAGTGTTGGAGATGCTCCCAAAAAGTCAGAAAAGAAAAGCGGTAATTTTATTTCAAATATGTTTAAAGGGATTAAACAAGGTGCATCTGACGTGGCAGAGGAAGTTGAGGAATACATAGAGGAGACCAAAGAGGAGGCCCTCAAAGAAGAACAGAAAGTAAAGACGGCAATCGGAGAAGTGGAGACAAAGCTATCATCGTTTGACACAGATCATTCGATGAAAAAATCCTCTGAAAAAGAGCTGGAAGAACAGCCAGCAAAGAACATTGTGGATTTGTCGATCACCGAAACCGCCGAAGAGGTTGACAGAGCCATTGATGAATTGTCTGATACTGTAGAGAAGACTGTTATGAAAGAGAAAGGAAAGTCAAAAGGATTTCTATCAAATTTCAAGCAGCCCAAGAAGACTGTAAAGGAAACTACTGTCGAAGTGACGACTACCATTGAGACTGTTGAAGAAGAGACTGTGAAGATGGAAAAGAAACTGTTTGATGGTGCTAAGAATGATTTAGACTCAAGCATTGCGAAGAATGTCAACGATAGTTTTCAGCAAGCTGAAAAAATATCAAAAGACGTTAGTGATTCCATCGATGAAAGTAAACGCGATGTTATAACTAGTATCCATGGTCCGACGGATTCAATAGACGGCAAAGTTGAAAAGACAAAAACGAAGACTGGAAAAAGTTTCCCATCTATCTTTAAATCTGCTAAAGCAGAAGAACCGCTCAAAACAACCTCCGAGGATCAGGAACATACAGTAGAGATTCCATCCGACAGTGCAGCAAAAAGTGTTGCAGATGCTTCTCAAAAGTCAACGAAGAAAAGCGGTAATTTTATTTCAAATATGTTTAAAGGCATTAAACAAGGTGCATCTGACGTGGCAGAAGAAGTTGAGGAATTCATAGAAGAGACCAAACAGGAAGCCCTCGAAGATGAACAGAAGGTAAAGACGGCAATAGGAGAAGTTAAGACGGAATTATCAACGTTCGACACAGATCTTTCGATGAAAAAATCGACTGAAAAAGAGGAGGTAGAACCTGCAGCAAAGGACATTGTAGATTTGGCGATCACCGATACCGTCGTAGAAGTAGATAGAGCTTTTAATGAATTGTATGATACTGCAGATACGCAAGTCAAAAAGGAGAAAGAAAAGTCAAAAGGATTCTTATCCAAATTCAAGCATTCCAAGAATACTGTAAAGGAAAATACTATCCAAGTCACGACTGCAATAGACACTATTGGAGAGGAGGCTGTAATGAAGGAAAAGAAACTGTTAGATGACGCTAAGAATGACTCAGACTCAAGTATTACAAAAAAAGGCGACGATAGTTTGCAGCAAGCTGAAAAGATTTCAAAAGACGTTCGTGATTCGATTGACGTAAGTAAACGCGATGATATAACTGGGATCGATGATCTGTCGGATTCAATAGACGATAAAGATGGAAAGACAAAAACGAAGACTGGAAAAATTTTCCCATCTATCTTCAAATCATCTAAAGCTGAAGAACCACTCAATATAACTTCCGAGGATCATGAAGTAAAGGTAGAGATTCCATCTGACAGTGCAGCAAAAAGTGTTTTAGCTGCTTCCAAAAAGTCAGAAAAGAAAAGCGGTAATTTTATTTCAAATATGTTCAAGGGCATCCAACAAGGTGCATCTGACGTGGCAGAGGAAGTAGAGGAATTCATAGAAGAGACCAAAGAGGAGGCCCTCAAAGAAGAACAGAAAGTAAAGACGGCCATCGGAGAAGTTGAGACAAAGCTATCATCGTTTGACACAGATCATTCGATGAAAAAATCCTCTGAAAAAGAGCTGGAAGAACAGCCAGCAAAGAACATGGTGGATTCGTCGATCACCGAAACTTCCGAAGAAGTTGACAGACCCATTGATGAATTGTCTGATACTGTAGAGAAAACAGTTAAGAAAGAGAAAGAAAAGTCAAAAGGATTTCTATCAAAGTTCAAGCATCCCAAGAATACTGTAAAGGAAACTACTGTTGAAGTAACGACTACAATTGATTCCATTGTAGAGGAGGCTGTAAAGAAGGAAAAGAAACTGTTTGATGACGCTAAGAATGATTTAGACTTAAGTATCACAAAGAAAGTCGACGATAGTTTCCAGCAAGCTGTAAAAATTTCAAAAGACGTTAGTGATTCGATTGATGTAAGTAAACGCGATGTTATAACTGGTATCGATGATCTGTCGGATTCATTAGACGATGAAGTTGAAAAGACAAAAACGAAGACTGGAAAAATTTTCCCATCTATCTTTAAATCTGCTAAAGCAGAAGAACCGCTCAAAACAACCTCCGACGATCAGGAACATACAGTAGAGATTCCATCCGACAGTGCAGCAAAAAGTGTTGCAGATGCTTCTCAAAAGTCAACGAAGAAAAGCGGTAATTTTATTTCAAATATGTTTAAAGGCATTAAACAAGGTGCATCTGACGTGGCAGAGGAAGTTGAGGAATTCATAGAGGAGGCCCTCAAAGAAGAACATAAAGTAAAGACGGCCATCGGAGAAGTTGAGACAAAGCTATCAACGTTTGACACAGATCATTCGATGAAAAAATCGACTGAAAAAGAGCTGGTAGAACAGCCAACAAAGAAAATTGTGGATTTGTCGGTCACCGAAACCGCCGAAGAAGTTGACAGAGCCATTGATGAATTGTCTGATACTGTAGAGAAGACAGTAATGAAAGAGAAAGAAAAGTCAAAAGGATTTTTATCAAAGTTCAAGCATCCCAAGAATGCCGTGAGGGACACTACTGTCGAAGTAACGACTACAATTGACCCTATTGAAGAGAAGGTTGTAAAGAAGGAAAAGAAACTGTTTGATGACGCTAAGAATGATTTAGACTCAAGTATTACAAAAAAAGTCGACGATAGTTTGCAGCAAGCTAAAAAAATTTCAAAAATCGTTAGTGATTCCATTGATGAAAGTCAACGTGATGTTATAACTGGTATCGATGATCTGTCGGATTCAATAGACGATAAAGTTGGAAAGACAAAAACGAAGACGGGAAAAATTTTCTCATCTATCTTCAAATCATCCAAAGCAGAAGAACCACTCAATATAACTTCCGAGGGTCATGAACTAAAGGTAGAGATTACATCCGACAGTGCAGCAAAAAGTGTTGAAGATGCTTCCAAAAAGTCAGAAAAGAAAAGCGGTAATTTTATTTCAAATATGTTTAAAGGGATTAAACAAGGTGCATCTGACGTGGCAGAGGAAGTTGAGGAATTCATAGAGGAGACCGAAGAGCAAGCCCTCAAAGAAGAACAGAAAGTAAAGACGGCAATCGGCGAAGTAGAGACTAAGCTATCAACGTTTGACACAGATCATTCGATGAAAAAATCGACTGAAAAAGAGCTGGTAGAACAGCCAACAAAGAAAATTGTGGATTTGTCGGTCACCGAAACCGCCGAAGAAGTTGACAGAGCCATTGATGAATTGTCTGATAGTGTAGAGAAGACAGTAATGAAAGAGAAAGAAAAGTCAAAAGGATTTTTATCAAAGTTCAAGCATCCCAAGAATACTGTAAAGGAAACTACTGTCGAAGTAACGACTACAATAGACCCTATTGGAGAGGAGGCTGTAAAGAAGGAAGAGAAACTGTTTGATGACACTAAGAATGATTTAGACTCAAGTATTACAAAAAAAGTCGACGATAGTTTGCAGCAAGCTAAAAAAATTTCAAAAATCGTTAGTGATTCCATTGATGAAAGTCAACGTGATGTTATAACTGGTATCGATGATCTGTCGGATTCAATAGACGATAAAGTTGGAAAGACAAAAACGAAGACGGGAAAAATTTTCTCATCTATCTTCAAATCATCCAAAGCAGAAGAACCACTCAATATAACTTCCGAGGGTCATGAACTAAAGGTAGAGATTACATCCGACAGTGCAGCAAAAAGTGTTGAAGATGCTTCCAAAAAGTCAGAAAAGAAAAGCGGTAATTTTATTTCAAATATGTTTAAAGGGATTAAACAAGGTGCATCTGACGTGGCAGAGGAAGTTGAGGAATTCATAGAGGAGACCGAAGAGCAAGCCCTCAAAGAAGAACAGAAAGTAAAGACGGCAATCGGCGAAGTAGAGACTAAGCTATCAACGTTTGACACGGATCATTCGATGAAAAAATCCTCTGAAAAACAGGAGGTAGAACAACCAGTAAAGAACGTTGTGGATTTGTCGATCACCGAAACCGTCGTAGAAGTAGATAGAGCCATTGATGAATTGTCTGATACTGTAGAGAAGACTGTTATGAAAGAGAAAGAAAAGTCAAAAGGATTTCTATCAAAATTCAAACAGCCCAAGAAGACTGTGGAGGAAACTACAGTCGAAATAACGACTACAATTGACCCTATTGGAGAGGAGGTTGTAAAGAAGGAAAAGAAACTGTTTGATGACGCTAAGAATGATTTAGACTCAAGTATTACAAAAAAAGTCGACGATAGTTTGCAGCAAGCTGAAAAAATTTCAAAAATCGTTAGTGATTCCATTGATGAAAGTCAACGTGATGTTATAACTGGTATCGATGATCTGTCGGATTCAATAGACGATAAAGTTGGAAAGACAAAAACGAAGACGGGAAAAATTTTCTCATCTATCTTCAAATCATCTAAAGCAGAAGAACCACTCAATATAACTTCCGAGGGTCATGAACTAAAGGTAGAGATTCCATCTGACAGTGCAGCAAAAAGTGTTGAAGATGCTTCCAAAAAGTCAGAAAAGAAAAGCGGTAATTTTATTTCAAATATGTTTAAAGGGATTAAACAAGGTGCATCTGACGTGGCAGAGGAAGTTGAGGAATTCATAGAGGAGACCAAACAGGAAGCCCTCAAAGAAGAGCAGAAAGTAAAGACGGCAATCGGAGAAGTTGAGACTAAGCTATCAACGATTGACATAGATCTATCGAAGAAAAAATCGACTGAAAAACAGGAGGTAGAACCTGCAGCAAAGAACATTGTCGATTTGTCGATTACCGAAACCGTCGTAGAAGAAGATAGAGCCATTAATAATTTGTCTGATTCTACAGAGAAGCAAGTCAAAAAGGAGAAAGAAAAGTCAAAAGGATTTCTATCAAAGTTCAAGCATCCCAAAAATACTGTAAAGGAAACTACTGTCGAAGTAACGACTACAATTAACCCTATTGAAGAAGAGACTGTAAAGAAGGAAAAGAAACTGTTTGATGACGCTAAGAATGATTTAGACTCAAGTATTACAAAAAAAGTCAACGATAGTTTGCAGCAAGCTGAAAAAATTTCAAAAGAAGTTAGTGATTCCATTGATGATAGTAAACGCGATGTTATAACTGGTATCGATGATCTGTCGGATTCAATAGACGATAAAGTTGAAAAGACAAAAACGAAGACTGGAAATATTTTTTCAAATATTTTCAAATCCAAATCATCGGTCAACGAATTAAAAAATTCTGCTTCTACAGAAAAATATGATCATTCTGATGGAGGGGAGGCAAAAGTAAAAAAATCCGTTATTAGTGGATCGGATAAATCCGAAAAACTCAAAGAAACTTCCGATGATCATGAAAAGAATGCTTCATTTGGAAAACCTACAAGTTTAGTAAAAGATTTCGATCATTCACCAGATGAGACCCTTAATAAAGATAATGAAAAAGCTGGAGGATTTTTATCTGGCTTATCCAGTATTCTGAAAAGCGTGAAACATGCTTCTAATGAAATTGTTGAAGACGTTAGAGATTTTGCTAACGAAACAAAGAGAGAAGCTATTATACCCAACAAGGTAAGCGATTCTGAAAAATTAGTCAAAAGTAAAACATCAAATGAGTCTAATACCGAGCCTTCGAAAATTGCTGATGAAGTAGGCGAAATTGCTGATGAAATTCAAGACAAAGTTGAAACAGAAAACAAAATAACGGAGTCCGTTGTAGACAATAAAGACGAACAGAAAGTACAAAAAGCTATTTTAAATGCTGACTCGAAATCTATAGAAAGTGCTACTGACTGTAGAAGCTTATCTGAAATGATTGACTCAAAATTAGATGATGTAAATAATAAATCTGTAAAATCTGATGACCTTGTAAAAAATGAACCTCTTGTCAGTACTGTAAATATTATTACAGTTATAAATGATGAAAGTACTTTAGAAGTGCATAAAGCGGACAGGTTTATTTCTGAAACAACAATGACAGAATATTTAACTTCTGAGAAAACAGATGATATTTTACTATGTGACGTTAAGGACGCAAATTTAAAATTTTTAGAAGATTTAAAAACTCACTCCTCAAAAACGAGTGATCCTGCATTGCTTAGGGAGCTTTCATTAGACTTGGAAACAAATTCAGTTCATAGTTCTCTTGAAAGAGAGTCTCCTGTAAAACAATCGGAAAAGACTAAAAAATCCAAAAAAGGAGGTGTTTTATCTAGTATTGTTAAAAAAACTAAAGGAGCTACGCATAAAATTGTAAAGGAAGTAGATTTTGCAGCTCAGGGCATAAAAGATGCTACAGAAAAGTTTTGGGAAGAAACTAAAAGAGATTTGAAAGATTCCAGACCATCTGGCAGTTACGACGTTACCCCAAGAATCGAAGATTCTGAGAAAATCAAAGATCACGTAGCGCTAGAGTCCGACGTGAAGTTGGAATCTTCGAGTTCTTTATGTAGCTTAACAAATATTATTGATACTATAGAATCAAACATTCCACAATACGGTCATTCTTACGAAATAATCGAAAAATCTGATGTTAAAATCATACATCAATCTGTTACAATTGTGTCGAGTAATGTTTCTAGTAGCTCACCGCATTCTGAACCTCACTCACATCACTCATCCGTTACCGCAGTCGTAACAAAGTCTGTGCGGACGGCAGCGACCCCGCCACCCAGCCCTGCAGAGTTCACTGACAATAGCAGTCAAGGTATCTTGCAATAATTGTGTTATATACGTACATATATCACATATATATATATACATAAATTATATACCAGCTGTGTGTAACATGATTAATTAAGTTAATGCTTTTTGTAACCTTAGTTCACTTATATCATTTTTTATGATTTAAAACTGTAAAACAGTACTACGTAAAAAGATTTCTCATATGATTAATATTCTAGAAGATTCTGTGCTCGTGAAATATTTTTATGTAGTATTAAAACTTTTATCTCAAATTTTCATTGTATCAATCAATAAGCAACCATCCATACTGTAATTTCATTTTTAACAATGCCTGATAACTTTTTTAATCTTGAAAATTGCCCTTAAATTAGGAAAGCGCGCAAGAAATTTTTTAGAAAATACCCAAGATTAAAAATACTTTTTAAATTTTTATATCTGAAATTTTCCACTTCATGTGTCTTCCGCTGAGATTCATGTGACATAAACCATAATATTTTTTACCATTTTGTGTCTATTTTTTAATAGCTTTTTTACCTGAGTTTGATGCATGGTTTCAGGTTTTTGCGCTGTTTAGCACATCCGTATCGGAGCCAGATGGAAAATAAAATGAAAAAAAAGACACGCCTTAATCACATTTTTGTTACCCTTTCTTTTATATATTTTTCCTATCAATTTATTATTATTTAGCAGCGCATATATAATCACAAGCTAAATAATTTTAAAGTAAGTAATAAATTACATTAATATTAACAGGAACTACAGTCTAGTGAAGCATGAACCGAGGTTGCCATGCAGGGAATACATCATTCATCCTAATCTTTTGTTAAATCACTGCTTTTAATGTTACCGTTATTGATACTAGTGATAAACTAAAAAAAAATGTTTTTTAATTTTTATAGATATTGCCGAAGAAGCAACCAGGCGCGCTCAACTCTTAGCTGATAATGCAAATTCGATGAAACAATCAGGTAAATAATAATAATAAAAAAAAAAAAAGAAAACAATTAAGTCATCTTCCATAATTAAAACACAACACTTATATAGGTCGAAGGATCAGTATGTTTATTACATCATATTAAAAAAATTTTTTGGTGCCCCTCAGTTATATTTAGCTTTATCTTTTATAGTTGGCACATGCTGACGCTTCCTACACTTTTCTTGCACGTCTTTTATTTAAAAGGTACTTTTTATACTTAGTTATAATCCATAAAACTTTTTAAATGCACATAAATCCAGGTGATTAAAATTATTTTTTTAGGTAAAAACTTTTACATTTTTAACTGTATTTTTTTCAAAATGCATTATTGTGTACCTTTTGATAAAAAACAAGCAAACTTTTTTAGATAGTTCATTAAATGTTTCAAGTGATTAATCCTAATGCAATGTTGATACTAATTAAAATTTTACTGACATCAAAGGATTTTCAACTTTCTTTTTTCTGTAATTTATTAAAAAATTAAAAAATAAATAAAAAAAAAATTTTAATTTGACAAATTTATTTATCAAAATCAGTTTTCATCTGAAGCTAAATTTTTTTTAGCAGTGTAATAGTTTTATTTGACCAAATTTGAATAAAGAATTATGTGACTACTTTATTTTAATTATAAAAATAACAGAGATTTAAATTTATTTATTTTATTTCATTTTTTAATAAATATGCATTTTTCAAAATAATGTATGAGTACATGATAATAGTACGATCATCTTTAGAGTCACTTCCCTTCATACAATTCGTATTTTTTTAAAAGTACTCCAGTTATAGAACTTTAAAGTCGATTTCGATAGTCCTAGAATCCCACCTTTGCAATTGGGCTAGAATTAACATTTTTAGTGTATCAATGTGCTTTATGTCCTTGCTCCTGTTGTTCATGTCCTTTCGGATGGGTCAGGGCATGATTCGGCTGAAATTGATGGGACTGTAGAGTGGCATGCTTCTACTCTAATGCAACCTGTTCCTGCTCTTTGCCATTCTGACATCAAGACATCATCAAATCAAAGTGACCATCAATTAGATTTTAAAAACTCAAACTCGAATCTAGACCTTACCGGAAAATCGCACGAAGAAGAAAAATTTATAATTGACGAAGAAAATATAGAATCAAAAAAAGATTTTTTTATTAGTGACAACAAGTTGATTAAAGATATGGCCAATAAAGAAAACATGGAATTAAAAATTTCTGAAATAGAAAGTTTTTTTGAAAGTGATGAAATTAGAAACAAATCAAAAGATCAAGCGACGCAACAATCTGGAACGTATTCTAGCCAAGATAATCGGGTGTCTAAAAAAGACGAAGTTCCCATTGATTTAACTC
Source organism: Encarsia formosa (assembly GCA_038277355.1). NCBI lineage: Eukaryota > Metazoa > Arthropoda > Insecta > Hymenoptera > Aphelinidae > Encarsia > Encarsia formosa. The sequence goes on along the minus strand of CM076185.1, from coordinate 80,780,193 downwards.
CGTATATGAAGTACTCTGTAACGACAACAGAATTTACCGAAAGTATGACACTTGATAATTATGAAGAGGGTGTCGAAGATTTAAATATAGGAAGTGCTGCAAAACTACGACAAGCAGAATCGGCAAATATGAAAGAACAGACTGGAGTAGAAGAAAAACAAGATTACTGGCGATCAATGAGCAGTTCTGGTGAATCAAGAGTTCCAGCAGATCTAACTCAATTTTCCATTGACATATCCCCCTGTTCTGGTAACGAGGAACCGTACGTTAAAAACATTTCGTCGAGACAAGGGACTATCAGCGATACTGATAGTGATGGCTCACCCAATCGTCGCAGAAGATCTCCTGGCAAAAGACGTACATTGGGAAGTTCCAGCGGTTCGGATGTAGCACTACATGAGGGGGCTGAACTATCCCCAATGGAAGACGACCAAGGTACCTCAATCACAGCTAAACTTCTAAGTAAGCAATGTACATATGCTGACCATAAGTCTATGTCAGATATGTCATCGCATCATTATATGTACGACTATCACTACTTAAGTGAGCGTTGCATAATTGTCTTGTTATTGGTGGCCTTATCATATTGAACTCAAAAATTCCCAAAAGTCTGCTTTATTCTTTTCAGCATATTACCATATTAAAGAAACACATTAATTTTTTTTTCCTTTTGTCGTTCTATTTTTTAAAATTTGCATACGCTTACTTCAGTTTTTGCTTTCTGCATGTTACTAAAGATGCTTTTGCTATTTATTATTACTGTCATTAAAGGTAAAATTTTTGTAGAGATACTTTGATGTAGAATGGTATATTAATTCTAGAATAGTAATCAAAATTCTGATACCGAGTATGTGTTTATTTGATATCAGTGATAGAAACAAAATATTCCCATACTTTATTGACTGTAGTACTGTAAAATTATTGTAAAGTTATATTTTTGGTGTTGGTTGATTTAATTACAAGACTTACAGAAAAACAAAGCTTGTGTCAGCAAACAAATTCAAACAGCTTTTTCAACGAACTTGTTACTGAAGAGTCTAGTTTTCTCAGCGACAGTTAATCAAAGGTTTGACGGGTATATCGCAAAACGCGTCTTCGTGTGTCACGCATTCGGTATTGTGTGGTAATTCTTCGTTGTATTCCTTTTGGGAAAATTCAAGGTACTTTTCCAACTACATGAGGTGCGCTTCTGGTTCAACTTATCATTCATCATTTACGCGCTATAACTATCGCGGATTTCGGATTGACTTACTCTGTAACGTGCACACATGCCGTAGCATTATTAATTTTCTTTAGAACAAAAATCAAAAAAATGATAAAACATTACTTTATTCTTGTCAATCCAAAATCATCGCGGCACTTTCGAAATGAATGATATTTACGTGGCAGTACATGGTACTTACGTAGGTACAGAGATTGCGAGCCATCAAAATGGTCACGTTAAATCCGTTCCTAGGAAGAAAGATGGTAAACTTTGCAGTACTTATTGGACGTTTGCAGCCACCATACTGTTTGTGGCCATAGCAGCTGTTATTTTCGTTCTGGATCCAAAACGTTTTGAAAAAGTCAACAGCACATTTTCTAGTCACTCCCTTGCGGATTCTGGGTACGTGAACCAACTACAATTTTTTTTACCTAAAAGATTCCAGTTATGTAACTTTTGATTGCATAAACGAAAAATAATCTTCAAAGGTAAGATCTTTAACATAATCAGACTAGAAGCAAGCTTTCTTTTTCTGATTCGTCCTTACTGACACTTTTACGAATAAGTCTGCTCTAAATAATTATATACATACAACGTATATGTATTTAGTTTATCATTTAATTTCAATAAATAAGTAGTGCATGGTTTTAAAATTGCATGGTAGTTTTGTATATATATATATTTATTTAATTTTTTAATTATGTTTAACAAAACAATTATATTATTGCACGTCGTTATTGAATTCTGAACTAGCAAAGAAAATTCTTTACCCTCCTTGAAACTTTCTAGTTCCTAAAAAAATCAAATAAAAAAAATTAAGTCAATTTATACAATCTCAAGATAAAGCTAAAGTTCAGAGGGACCAACAACAAGTGATAGGTATGAAAGCTGAGATATGAAATTAGGATTGTTAGTCGAATAAGACGTCTCCAGGTAAAATGAAGATTTCCGTGTACTGCTTCCTATTAAAATTTACAAACACCTATAATGCCTGCAACAATCTCGAGAACAATTTTATAATAAAATAAAATACACAAATAAATTTTATACTGATCATGGCTCAAAATTCGTCTAGCAACACTAAATTTTGTAGTAAAAATTTATGAAATCATTTTATTTTTCATTGTAGATTACATCTAATTTTTGCCATCACTTCCTTTTGAGTTTTTATTGTAGGAATATAAACTTAACCCATTTTAATTTTTATGAGAAGGAGAAGTTGGGCATCTATACCTACAATTTATTGTCACCAAATATTTTTATTTTTATTTCTTTCATGTAAATTTAAATTCATTTAAAAAACTTCTACTGCTTTTTACTTATGAAATATTACAATAAATATTCGGCACCTTTATTCAGTTCTTCACACAAGCTCGCTACGAGTAGCACACGTATATTATTCGATAACTATACTTGATAGACACTTGCAGAAAAAATTCAATTATGTTTAAGAGCTTCTTAAAATTGAAAGCTACAAGCGATCCTTCGAACAATGCAAACTTTTTAAAAAATTCGAGGTTAACATAAAAATAGTTAGAGGTTCGTTTTAAAACTCTATCATCATACATTTTCATAATTGATATCATCCATATCTTAGATATATTTTTAATATTAAAATTATAATTAAGTATTTTTATAAGAATTTTATCTTTATTAATTAAAAATTGAATATGTTTTAGTCGTGAGAAAAAACTTGATTTTTTCTTGAAGTTATAATTTTTTTTGTCGAAGGAGAGACTGTACTTTGTTGGATTAAATAAAAAAATTAATTAATTGTTTACGCATAATTATTTTTTATTTATTTTATTGTGAACAAATTTTTAAATAATGTCCAAAAAAGACGCATTAAATTATTATTTAATTTGGCTGTTAGAGTAAAAGGCGTACAATGTGTAACTGTCATATGTTTAGAAATTTTGCCACTTTTTTTATATGTGTCTAGTAACAATCCCTTGTATGGGCATGATGTAAATTGAAGTACAGTGCTTAAAAAAAAAAAAAAAAAAATGAAATAACTAATTTAATACAATCAATATATTTCGTGCTTAAGTAATTTAAAATTAAATCATATTTTATTATGTATTAATCATTTCGAATTTCAACTTACGCAGAGAATGATTTTCTACAACAAAGTGAGCCTACCTTTGTGGAAACAATTACCACTGCAATCAATCCAGAAACACATGAAAGGTACGTACATACAACCCTAACTTATAAACCGGAATAAAATGTCAGATATTAAACACTTTTTTTATTTTAAGGTATTTTAACACTTACGCTACTTACTCGACATATTTTAAACTACTCCTTGTAAAAACATGAAGAAATTTTAGGAAAAAACAAAGGTTACTAAAAAAAATCAAACACGAAAATGGTAGGGCTTCCCTACGCTAGAAAATAAACTATTCGAAATGAAACTTCGTTAAAATCGTCCATTAAATCTCATAAGTAATTTTAGGGAGTAAAATCATTTATGCATAAAAGTTTTCTGTCGGTCAAGTAATATAAGTCATTTCTTCTCGCATTTCTTGATTAATTAAAAAATTAACTCAATTTAATTTTTTAAAAACAAATAGTTTTTTCGATCTTGTAGCTGTAAACGCTCTAAGCTCGATTGATGTTAGAGAGGTCTTCAAGAGCCTAAAAGCTTAGTACTAGTTAATAAATTTTTTTTTTAATTTAATTTAAAAAATTGTATCCTAAAAGTATACTTCATTACTCTAAGTTCTAAGCCAGAAAAAGCTAAATATTTATTAATAAAAATTTCTATATTTTACAGGATAACGCAAATTAGCAGAACCACAACATCAGAGCTTGTACAAAGTGACATTACCGATGGAAGCGAGGAGCTTCGAGATTCAATGCATAAAATCGTCGATCAATTCATGACAGAGGAGCGTAAGGGCCAGTGAAGAGACATTAATAATTAAAATGAAAAATAAAATTGATTAAACTCATTTATGAGTGGAGTTTTTTCTCTAAGATTATATGAGAATATATGCGAAATAGGGTTTATGTTTTGAACTGCACCCTAGAAATCTCGTATTCTTCAAAATATATAATAGAAGTATTATACTTCCCTATGGCATCACTGCTCATGAATGACTATGTTAGGCCTATGTAGAGTTGTTTATTACTCTAAAAATTAATAGAAAAAAAAGAAAAAAAGAAAAAAAGAAAAAAAAAAAAAAAAAAAAGACTAAAAAAACAAATAAATCAAAGATTTATTGAGAAATTATCGAAAAAGTTTCTCTCGTTCCTCCGGAAAAGCTTTCTCTCTCTTTCTCTCTCTCTCTCTCTCTCTATCCCTTATATACATACATAAAATTAGTTCAGCCTTATTTGTTCAAGCGACAAAAACTCGTAGCTTTGCTACTTTACTATACGCTAGTCTCCCATATATACGTCGACCCGTCCATTAAACTTTTATTATCCTTCGAAACAGAGAAAGATATAAAAAAAATAATGGTATATTTAAAAAATAATACTATATTTAAAAATTAAAAAAAAAAAAAAAAGATGCAGGGACTGTGGAGAGCGATGAGGAGAGTCGAGGAAACGGAGAATGTTATAAACAAACTCATATTTAAACGAAAAAGCGCAGCGCGTATCAGCAGTTTCGAACGAAATAATGATAATTTTTCGACTCCTGCGCACTAAATCGTTGTTAATTTTTATTATTAAGATTCTATAAGCTTCGGCTTTCGGTGGACGAAAAAATTAAGAAAGAAAAAAGAAAAAATTATATGCTTTCCTGCGTAATCCTATCATGAAATAAAAGAAAAGCGTTAAACGATTATATATATTATATATATATGCTGGCTTGCCATTCCTCAAAGCACAAACAAGCGCTAATAAACACAATAAAATTGAAACTTATGAAACTCTTTTAATTTTATTATGTACTATGTTATTAATAAGTTTATATATTAACTTCAAAGTTTCTGATTTGAGGTAATGGTAAGGCATCGTGTTTTTAACGATCGAATCGACGAATTTTTATGTACATTTGAATTAATTTAATGAAATATATTTCTTAACAATCTTTTTCATTGTGTATATTTATCATTATTTCTAGGTATAAATTATATATATTTATAAATGTACGGTCATGCAATTGCAATGGTTATGCAGTTTTATGGCATGGTAAATATTTTTATTATTTATAAAGCGATGGAGATAAAATGACTGTTTTTTAACCGTTAAACTTTTATTCTGTCAATGCTAAAATTTAAATATATTTAAAGTTGAATATATTTAGTAAAATTTTGATGAACTCATGAATTAATAAGAAAATTTCAATTTAACATTATAAGAAGCGTTAGGTGTCGATGTGACAATGTCAAACAGTTCACAAGTGGAAAATAAATAAAGATCATGTATGAAAAAGTAGGTAAAATTATCTTTAGAAATATACTAGAGTAAAGATATTCTATTAATATACAAAATATTATATTAAAATGAATTATGTCTACACATCAAAGATTTATAAATTATGATGCATTATGTCCACTGTGCTGCATTCGATATACTTGCCTCGTGCTCCAGTTGACCTCAGGACCAAAGGCATACTTACATGTATCTTATAAAATCTTGTAAATGCTTCTATATTACGCGTGTTACAATTTTCTTATTTTATTTAATTTGATTAATTAAACTCTGAAATATGATAGCATTTATTTTAATAATTCATCAATTAGAGTTATTTATTCAACCGAAATTAAAATTCTTCAAGAAATGCAATGTTAATTTTATCATATACGTAATGCAGTGGAATAAATATCTTCAACAAAATTTTTGAAATCTTTTTCCTACACCTTTTTATTCCCTTTTCAGAACTTTCTTTTATTAAAGATTAATTTGTCGAATATTTTAATCGAGAAACTTTCGATTTACAAAAGGAATAAAAAATTTGTATAATTAAGTTATTACCAACGTGATCTTATAAATATTCAAACTTTTTTTTAATTCAGAAAATTTGTTCATTGATTATTTTTATTTTTAAAATTATAAAGAAGTTGCAGATTTTCATTACACTCTAGTAAAAACTCATCACTTGTATTGGTAACAGACAAAATAAAATTTTTTTTTTTAAATGTATTATTTAATTATATCGTTGAAAAAAAAGTCGGAAAAATAAAATAGTTTTTGCAAATATTTTAATTTTTTTTGTGTTTTCAAGTATACTTACTAAGTAGAATACGCTCAATTAAAATTTTTAAATTACGACGTTTAAGTAGCAATTAGATGGAAACAATTTTTGTAAGTATAAAACCTAAACTAGGTAATCAAATTTCATTAACTTTCTTGTTGTTAGAGTAACCTTGCATATTTTTTTATTTTTCGAACTAAGTAGCCTATACAAACATTTATTAATAAAATTTCGAGTTTTGTCAAGCAAAATTTATTTTTACATTCCCCTACACCCATTTACTTTTAATATTAAACAATTACAAAAAAAATTTAGTCCACCATATTTCCATATTCTAGTACAAGAGATAAAATATTCTATAGTTCTATTTAATAAATTTATTTATTGCAGATATTTTTGAACTTTATATAGTATACAATAATTTTTTACAATAAATGTATGAGACAAATTAAGCAGTTAAAAACTCTTAAAAAACTTCAACATGAAAACGTTTGTTTTTCACACTGATGTAATACAAATAACATTTAATATCTACCATATCAAATTCTAGATGGAATTGAGATCAATCTTGCAATAGAGCAAAATTGAGTAAATGGAATCGAAATAACTTTGATTACCTAACAACTTTTTAATTGTTACCTATTTTTCAACAAAAATTTATTCTCTTAAATTACAGAAATAGCTTTTAAGAAAAATTATATGGATAAGTGTTAAAGTAAAAAAAATATCTTGTAAATTTTTTTTACTTAGTAACCAAATGTGAAAACAGATTGATAAAATTGTTTTATTAATAAATTTATAGCACATAACCTCTAAACTGGATGTTCAATCCTAATTTTTCGGCTATCGCTCTATAAAATCTAGTATAGCACTGGTACAATTCATCAGGGCTTTTAGAGTGACTTGTGCGGTCCTTTAAATAAGCCCTTGTGACAATGCCTGGTGACCATAATATAATTAATATTAACATGCAATTTTATCAATCTGATTTGAACAAAATTTGGTCATTTATTAAATGATTAAATTCAAATAGAATTTTAAATAACAGAGGTAATAATTCTTGAATTCACCTGTAAAAACTTATTAATTTGTATCAAATAAATCTTATGATACAAAAATTTAACTACTTGTAGAAAAACAAAAAACTTTTCAGCATTTTTTATGGATAGTCGATTAAAAATTCACAATTTCTTATCTATTCCCTGTTCTGAAGACCATCACATCTGAAAAAGCATAATGTTTATTATTATTAAAATTGTAGTTCTACTTTACATTTGATTACTTCATCAATACTTACATTATCCACATCATCTTCATCGTCATCACTAATTTCATCTCCGAACTCAATGTCTTCATCAAAACCATCTTCCACAAATGTAACAGTGTCATTGATACGTACTGAAATAAAAAATTTGTTTTAAAATATGCAATAATTAAAGAAATAAGAAGCCTTTTTTTTTTAATTACCAGTTTCTGGGAACTCTCCATAAGTTTTCAAATTTCTTGCTTCATCAGCAGTGTATTTTAAAATTACATCTGCTTTTGCATCTTGATAATCACGCAAACCAATTAGAATAATGTCTCCTTGATTTATCCAAACTTTTTTGCGTAGTTTACCTCGAATATGACACAGTCTTTTAACACCGTCAAAACACATTGCTTCAAGCCGTCCATTTCCAAGCATCTTTGTAACTTGAGCATATTCTAGAAATGAATCATCCATTGTATTATTAATCAAGACAATAAATAATAGTTTATAAAAATATTTATTGATCTATAAAAAAATTTTTTTTTTTCAATTTTAATTTTTTTTTAAATTAAAAAATAAAGACTATATAGCACGTTTGTCTGATTTATATTTATTACCTTGGCCATCCTCTTTGAAAACCAACTCTCTCTTTTCTGTCTCGTTCTCATTCTTTCCTCTCCTTCTGTTTTTACCTCCCTTTCCTATATTCACAAATTAGAAAATTATTTAATGCTAAATTAAGAATTTTTAAAGATATTTATTGAGATAATCTTGCACTGCCATAATTTGTATGTATTTGGGCAGGACAAGGACATATATAGTTTATAAACAAACAGGTTATACGAAATGAATCTCATAATCAAATTTATTGAACTTTAAAATTGCGAACTTTTTTGATATGCTGCAAGTATGTTTGAATCTATGAAAAGTTAAAGAATATGATTTTACCTTTATTCTTCGGCATGTTTAGAGTATAAAAAAAACTAAATGTATTTAACAATCAGTGTGTTTCTCATGAACACTATGAGCAAGCTGCTAACGATCTGATTCTACGCATGCGAAAAGGAAGTAATACGTAAGTCAAGTGTAAGATCGCTATTGATCAATTTATTGTAGAGCGGGTATTTTAAATTACATGATATTTTAATGAATAAATTTTCCTTAAAATTAACTTTTAAACTTTTTCAATTTATATATTTTTATGAATTTATAAGAGCTTTGATTCAAATTCATTATCATTGATTGTAAATATTAGATATATGTCCGTAGCAGAAGACTCAATGAAGCAGTCGCTACTCGTTTGGCTCATTTAGTACCGACTTGCAAGATGCACAAAACTGCAGTCAGCTTCGTGGTTTCGTGAGGCAGGTGAAGCAGACGAAATGCAAATTACCTATAAATAAAAACGCTGTGCGGAGTAAGTGGTTAGTGCATTGCAGAAAATGGACTCGTCCCCAATATTTTAATTTAACATCCATGATATTAATAAATACATTGATTGCTCGATATTTTTTTTCAATTTTTATAAACATGTACAATTTATGACAGTTATGTTTTACTTAATTAATTTTCAAGACTTGATAAGAACTATTAGCATTCTTCAGAAGTTTAAACTTTATATAAATTAACACAAATCAATTATTAGGTATGCTTTCCATATAAAATTCATTGTAATACATCTTTCATAATCCATATTTGATACACAAGTAGGTCAGAATATTAGAGTTGAAATAAATAATCTGAGGTTAATGTGTTCTTCAAATATTTTCAAAAAAATAATTTTTTCAGATTAAATATTAAAAATTTTTAAAATGGAAGAAAATATAGTGTGTGGAGGTTTTAAATTTTATAATAATTTTGATTCTGCTAATTTGGCACAAGTTGAACAAATATATTCAATTGAGAATGACAGTGGTAAGTTTTAAAAACTATTTATAATTGTGGTTTGACAATTTATTATTATTTAATGTTTTTTCACGATTTTTAAGGAAAAAATGAAACAATCAAGACTGTAAAAAACTCTTTCAGTGAACAACTCAGTTATGAATTTAACATTTGGACTAAACCTGACTGCGAAGGAACAGAATTTCAGAACAATACTAAAACTTGGTTCTATTTTGGTATTAAAGCACCTAGTCCAGGTGTGATAGTAAAATTAAATATAGTAAATTTAAATCGACAAATAAAAATGTTTAGCCAAGGTATGTGCCCAGTGTTCAAAGTAATTCCAGGTCATCCACAGTGGGAAAGAATAAAAGATAAACCAACTTTCATGGTAACTAATTTATACAATTCTATAAAATTAAAAAATTGATATACATTAACAGTTAATTTTAAATGAATATTTTTTAATTTTTAGGCTGATGACAAAAACAATCAGTTTACTTTATCATTTTTATACAAAACTCCAGATAATCTTAATGCAATTACTTATTTTGCATTTACCTATCCATTTTCTTACACTGACTTACAAAAATATTTGAATAAGATTGACTTAAAAATGAGTTCTTTGAAACATATAACAAATTCAGATGATATTTATTATCATCGAGAATGTGCTATAAAATCTCTTGAAGGACGCAGACTAGATATTTTGACAATAAGTTCATATCATAATATATCAAAAGAACGAGAACGTAGAATAAAACACTTATTCCCAGATGAAAATGATGACAGACCTTTTAAATTTTTTGACAAAAAAGTATACATTAAAATATTTATTATTTATTCAGTTTTTAAAATTTATTGATATCACTTCAAAATTTTAGGTAATTTTTATAAGTGCCAGAGTTCACCCTGGAGAAACTCCATCAAGTTTTGTTTTAAATGGTTTCCTAAAATTGTTATTAAATAGAGATGATCAAATAGCTATAACTCTTCGACGTCTATATGTTTTTAAATTGATACCCATGCTTAATCCTGATGGTGTAGCACAAGGTTATTACCGTATGGATACCAAAGGAGTCAATTTAAATCGATTTTACCTCAATCCATCAAAGTTAGAGCATCCAACAATATATGCTGCAAAAACTCTTCTAAGGTTTTAATTCAAAACAATAGTAAATGCTTTTTTATTTTTATGGAAATTAAATTTTTTAATTTTTAGGTATTATCATCAAGCATATAAATCAGATCCAATGCAATTAGAGGCAGATTCAGAAATAACCAATATAAATGATTCAAACAGTTCCCAAACTACCCCTGAAATAAAGGAAAATGTGAATGACAACACAATAAATCGTTTACCATCATTTCATACTACTGCTAGTTTGAATTCTATTTCAAGAGAAACCAGTAAACTACTTGAGAGGGTATAAAACTTTTTTAAATTAATATAAATTCCTTTACTCATATTTTCAATAATATTTTTAAAGGTAACTCTGATGTCTCTTGGTGAAAAAAACAAGTGCATAGAACAAGGAGGCCGAATAAGAAATTGTTTGTTTCAACAATCAGAAATAACACTAGGTACTTATTAAACTATATAATTTTCTAAAGATTTATACAATTTTTATAAGTTAATTTCATAACAAATATATACACATTAAAATGTAAGTTGTGCTGACAAGATATAAAAATTCAAAAAATTTATCATTTTAATTAAACTTTTTGTTTTATCAAAAATTAAAAAAAAAAAAAAGTTAATTATCTAATTTTTTAGCTAAAAATGAAACTATGACGAAAAAAAAATCAAAATCAATAGATTCTTTGGAAAAATTAAGTTCTAATCCTGAAGAATCTGGATTATTTTTGTATGTTGATTTCCATGGACATGCTTCAAAGAAGGGAATTTTTATGTATGGTAATCATTTTGATAATCCAGAAGATTCTTCAGATTGCATGCTTTTACCTAAACTGATGTCCATCAACAACCCTAATTTTCATTTTACATCTTGTAACTTTGCCGAAAAAAATATGTATCTTGTGTAAGTATCAAGTATAAAATCATATAATTATTATTTTTACTAATGATTAAAATTTTTTTAATTATAAATATAAAAATATTTTAGTGACAAGCGAGATGGTATGTCTCGTGAAGGTTCTGGTCGAGTTGCAATTTACAAACTAACTGGTTTGA